>OZ014563.1:4133019-5556353 GCA_963966155.1 Clivina fossor
ATTTTTGACGAAATTACAGCGACCAATACAAAGTATGCGTACTTTTATATTAAAAATGTTTTCAAATTGTGACGTTATGCGTGGATTTGTTAGCTTGCGTCAAAAAACCGTGGCTATTTCTCCCGTTTCCCGTTAAGCTCTCAAACATAATACAAAAATTTCCTTAGAATATCCTGAAACTAAAATAAAAATCTCCCATGATACAGCGGATTTTTAAGAATTTCGAAAAATTACCAAAATCGTGGCTGTTTGACAAAAAGTGTATAAAAATCAGATTTTGAAGCATATAAAAAATTGGAAAAAAAGATATATTAGCAGCATTATTTAAAATTTATTTTTCTTTAATTACGTTTTAAAACTAAGTAAATCAAATGGATAGTTTTCGAGATCTCAGTGGGACAAAATTGAGTAACATGGTTTCGAAAAAAAAAAAACGCATTTAAAGTTTGATTTGCACGTTTTATTTACTCTGTAGTGGTCGCTGTAACTCCGCCAAAAGATTTCAGAAAACAGTTTTTCACATTCTACACATTATACTCTGTAAAAAATATATCTTAAATTTATGTAATTTTACATAGGTTTAAAAAGCAAAAATAACAACATTTTCTAATTTTACTGTAATAACTTATATAATATTACATTTTTTATGAAAACATGTAAAATTACATAATTTACTTTGCAAAATTAAATAAATTTTTTACAGTGTAAGCTTTTAGAAAATCAAAACAAATTAGATTTTTTGAAAGTGTCAGGATGGTGTCTCCTTCTTAAGTGTTTCAACAAATGCATCTCCGTTTTAGTTATGTACCGTTTCCGTTTTTATTCGCGCAAAAATATCGACAATCGTGTTTCCATTGAATTTTACAAGCAATGCCAGTTGTACAATAAAAATAGTTTCATGTCTACCGGTACTACATAAAGCAATATAATAAAATCTTTACAATATACTCGTGTGTTTCTATTACCTTGTGAAATAAAAGTAGTTCTGCGCGAAGTATGTAATGCTATTTTCTGTTTTCTACGAATTTGCTATGCATGTGTTTATTGCAAAATTGAAATTTGATATTTTTGTTTTGTTTTATAAGAGCACTGGGAAAATAAGAAAATTATATATGTAGATTTGCATACTACAAAAGTGTAAAGTTTTAATAAAAAAACTAATGCAATTTGGTGCGTTTACTTTGTTTTATAAATATTTTTTGGTTTTATATTCTGTTACAGCAGTAGTGAAATATTATTATTAACATAGTAAAAAAATCTTTCAGAACTCATTGTTTTAAAATAACAAGACTTTAGGTTTAAGTTTTGTTTACTTGTATATTTTATACAAACATATATTATCAGGGAAAAAATGCATACACAAAATACAGAAATAAGTTACTATACATAACAAAATACAAGTAAAATTTGAAGATATTAAAATAATACCCAACAATATCAACATTTGGTTGATAAGAGAAGCTGTAAGCAAAAACAAATACATATATGAAATATTTTAAAATATAAAATAAATAAATATATATATATTTTTGTTATTACTGTGACAATTTTTTTTATAAAGAATTATAATTTTAGTTTATTTCAAATATTTCGTATCTATTTTGAATTATTTTATAATAATTCTGTAAAAATAACTTCAAAGATAAGATAAAACATTTTTATATTTTATAAGTATTGTAATTAATATTAATTCTTTTTTACTTGCAAAAATAAAAAAAATAATTCTTGGCTAGACTTCTGCCCGCAGGCGGAATACGTATAATTTCAAGTTCAGATAGTTGAACTTTTTTCATCTTTTGTCCAATGACTTGTAATGAGGTCGCATTCGTATTGTTTCTCTGGAAACAAAAATACTTCAGTTTTTCATTTCTGTGTATCATATTTGAAGTCTGTTTATGAAATGGTCATATCTGTAGTTTTATCAGTATCCATAAAAAAATTCTCATTCTAATTTCAAATGATGAAAAGAATAATAACGACTGCATATTGCAATAATGTTTTGTTTCAAATTGTGATACGAAAAATTAAAATATTTTTCTATTTGTATTTGCACTGTTGTGAAAAATACTGAAAATATAGAAAAATATAGAATATATAGAAAAATATAGAAAATACTGAAAATGTATATTTGTGTACGATGAAAATCGCCATCATTACAATAATATATTACTATAACCTACACTGTAAAAAATTGATGTAAATTTACATAATCTATTAATGTATTTTTCAGAAAAATGTAATATTACGTCAATTATTATAGTAAAAATTACAAAATAATGTTATTTTGCTGTTTAATAGTTATGCAAAATTACATAAATATATACAGGTATTAAATTTTTTACAGTATATTTAATCCCACGAGTCACTAAATTCGTTCGCGCAGTGAAAGTAAAATTTTAGTAATTTTTTTCTTAGAAAGTTGGCAATACACAAAAATTATATGATTTATGTAGTAGGCAGTAATAGAATTTTTTGTAAAAATTTGATTAATCTCGAATAAATAGTAAAGTCGGAATTAAATTTTAAAAATTTTAGTAATTTTTTCTCAAAAAATTGTCAACACTTTATATTAGTAAAATTAATTCATTTATGTGGGCACTAGAAAAATCTTTTCTGAAAATTTGATTAAAATCCGATAAATAGTGAAGACATAATGAATTTTTAAAAAGTTTAGTAATTTTTTTCTCTGAAAGTTAGCATAACTGAAAAAAATTAAACTCACAGTAAACCGAAACATGAAAAATTTCTATATATATTTTTTTATTTTAGAAAATGTTATATATACCGTACCGAACGCTATACCACTTATTTTGTAGTCAAAGTGATAAAAATAAAGTGCAGTTTTTCAATATATACGTTTTCATACAAAAAATTCTTTATAAATTTAATATTCTTTATAATTTTGTTTATTTATTTCTCGGGCATGTTTTATTATAGTACATATCATAAACTATTACGTTATATAAAACTTGTATTTCAAAAATATTTTGTACGATAAATTGCACCACTACGAATGGTATAGTTTTCAATAAAATTCAATGTTAACAGTGAAATCTTATCTTGAGTTTGACGTTTCAATAGACTCAATGCAATAACGTCACAAAACAATTGAACTGGGAATATGGAATCTTGTGATAGTTACGATAGATGTACAATTTATATTGTGGAATATCTTCTTAGAGTTTTACATTATTTTATTTATAATATATAATATCATATTGTAAAAATGTATTTCATTCTTTATCAGAGAGTTATTATTGATTTTTTTTTCACAATTTTTATAAAACATATTTCAGGCGCAAACAAATAGTGAGTTAAAGGGCAATTGTAAAAACTTGTAATACCTAAAATTTACTTGTAAAATGAAGATTTAGGCGCATATTTTGTTTATGAAAAACTGCTTTTATTTTTTGCTTGAAAATAAATTTTTACTTTTATTTTTTATCAAGTATATTTACTTCTGATATCTAATATTATAAAATTTAAATAAACTGATTAAAATTTCTTAATAAGTAATTAAAAGTAATTTTGACAAAAATCGGTTTTAAAAATTAAGTGACATTACGGGATTTAGTGTTTAAGAAAATGTGACATAATTATTTTTTAGCTTATACATTTTCAACTTGACATACAGGGCGATTGCTACATCCTGTCTTAGAGTGTCAGCAAAATAGATGCTTTGATATTGAAATAAACTCATATCGTTTTAAGGTACACGGGAGCATACAGCAACCCTTCTTCATATATCTCGATGTGAACTTTTACCCGTTTCAACCGGGAAACCGTTTCCGTACTTAAGTATTCCGTTAGTGTGTTTGCATATGAGTTTTGCTGACGACATCTATAACATTATGAAGAAGATGGGGCTGAAGTAGCTATGAAGAAATCTTTCAAGTTAAGGGTTAGAGAACCGTTTCGTTTTCGTTTCGGCTAGTATATAGTGTGTTCGTGTTTTTTGCCTGCTTTTAATACTAAATAAAAAAAGTGTGCATCATATGAAACAATTTTTTTTTTGAAAATGGTCGTTGCAGGACTTTCTAATGCTTGTTTAAAAACTAAAAATGCACTAGCCGGAAGTACAGGTCAAATTAAACAATAAAAAAAATCAGGTAAACTTATTTTATTTGTAATAACTTTGAAAATTTTTTAGAATATCATTTAAGGCCCTTTTACAAATTTTTAATAAAAAATATAAATGCATTATTGCTTAATATTTATCACACAATTAAATATTGAATTTATAAAATTTTCTGGGCTGGTATGACATGATCGATCTATCCTCGTTCCAGACGTTTCGCCATACATGACATCCTCAACGCTTGGTGTTTAAATATTATTGAAAATTTTGTTAATTTTTTTTATAAATAGTTGTTACTATTTTGATGCAAAGTTGTTATATTTTTTCAAAATTTATTATATAGAATACAAAATTTATGTTAGATAGAAGGAATCGCTCATTTAAGTAGAATATATATATATATATATATATATATATATATATATATATATAAATAGTTGTTACTATTTTGATGCAAAGTTGTTATATTTTTTCAAAATTTATTATATAGAATACAAAATTTATGTTAGATAGAAGGAATCGCTCATTTAAGTAGAATATATATATATATATATATATATATATATATATATATATATATATATATATATATATATATATATATATATATTGTTGGCTATAGAAACTAAATTTATGTATAGAAGCGTAAAATGTTATTTAAAAACTTTTTTCAAATAACTTTTATCAAATTTTTACAAATAAAGTAACTTTACCTGACATATTTTTCATTATTGTTTAATTTGAGCTATTCATTAATTTTATTATTTCTAAAACTATATACATTTCTTTATTGTCATGTTATTAATTATTTATCGAATTCAGTTTCCACTGTCTCTGCGAATTGTAAGTTAAACATGTGCTAAAAAGAATATTATATTAATTACATATATGCTATTGTAGCGATGATGATATAATATATATATATATATATATATTAAAAGCTTGGATTAATTTTTCAATTTTCATTTATCAAAAGCCCTAACAGACTGCTCTTAATCTATGTGATATGACAAAAAATGCACTTGGGATAATTTTGAACTGCGGTGACGACATGTATTTAGCAAGCACACTACCTTTTGACTATAACTACTTAAGATAAAACTTATTTGTTAAAACTTGATTTGCTAACATCAAATTCACTTTTACTTCTATCTTCTCAAATAACACACACACACACACACACACCAAACTTACTTGCTGCAGCCGTGTAAAATGATACACACCGTGTATTTGCCGGCGGGGGGGGAGGGGTATATTCTTAGTTCTTGGTTGAGTTTATTTGATTTAGAAGACAGCTTTGGGAATAATGCCATCTGGGGGTGTAGGTCTTTGCGGGCGTAGATTCGACACTGACAAAATAAATTTGCGAAACACGAGAATATAATGCGCCTTGTTGCGACTAGGGCCCCGCACGGCTGTCAGTTTCTGTCGTCTCTTCGCTTATTCTTCTTATATTTCGGTTGGTGGGGGTCCCATGGATGTGGTGGCGGATATGATATTGAGTTTTACAAGAAATATGGAGAGCAATGGATTGTATGTCTGTAGATATGTATTTGTTTATTTACTACCATTCTACTGCTATGAATGATGGATAAGGTAAAACCGTCAAACATTGACACAACTTTAGTTATTAATTTTTTTAAATTTTATTAAGATTTATAATTTATTTTTTCTTAGCAGAAAAATTAGCTTCATATATTAGTTTCTAAAATGTAAAGTAATTTATTGATTATCATAAACGGTATTGAAAATATTTAATATATATGTATATACCATAATTAGTCAATGTTACCCTACATGTGGGTAACATTGACATGCCTTGTTTTTTCTTGCTTTATGCATTGAAATGGCAATGTTACAATATTGGAATTTAATTTTGACATAGAACTTTCTTTTTATAATTTGACAATTTTAAATTTATTTAAAAAAATTGGTCAAAAGTGCATTTTTATGAAACCAATTATTTCTTTAGTGATAAATAATTCTTCTATTCTTATTATAAGTAAATACTAGGTAGTAAATAAAGGAATAATAACATAAGAGTGAACTTTATTGTAATTTTAAGAAAATTTATAATATACATGCAATTAATTAACAATTAAAGAATTTTACTCCGCATCGAAAAAATTTGTTTGAAAAAAATACATGTCACGACGAATTCGTGGTTGAGGCAGCACGCGTACTATATCTGTAGCAAGGACGTAACTTTTGTCTGTAATGTCCGGAAAAGTAAAATGACCTCCTCGCTTTCTTAAAAAAAACGAATTGTGCATGAAATGATACGCGAATTGCAGGTAAAAACCTCTTAGAATGGAAGTTTCAAACACGAATTGTCACCATATAAAAAACAACACGTCGGTATCCATACGCCATAAGCCCTAAGCTTCGAGCAACGAGCGATGGATGGTGATATTATCTACAGTAGTCATATACATTATTTTTAGAGCTAATCAACAGCATTCTGTGACTTACTATGAAAATTTTAAAAGCCATTTTCAAAGATGTGTCAATGTTACCCTACTGTCAATGTTAGCCTCCTTTACCTTATTTCTTTTGATGTATGTGTTTTAGATTTTATTTATATTTCTACATATAGTAGCTTGTTTTGTTTTTAAGATATTATCGAATATTCGAATTTCGGTCAAGTAATATAATTTTTTTTATTTAATACTATTTTAAAAAATATTATTAACTCGTGAACCAAAAATTTTTTTTATTTAAATATAAATAAAAAGTTTGAAATTTTATAATAATATTTTTCCGTGACTATATTGAAATTTGTCACTTATAAATATGTCATTGGTTAGTATATGTGGTACATTGTGCAATACGACCCAAAAATCTGTACTACAATATACATATTGTAGTACAGATTTTTTTCATTGTAGTTTTGTTGATATAAGTGACTTAACAAGTTGCTATGATAATGTGAAGTGTGCAGTTTCGCCATTTGGGCGGTGTACTGTCACTAATTACTAACAACAAATTAGTCAACATAAAGTCGACTTTCACTTGACACACAAAAATTATTGAAATAAGATAATTTAAATGGTACTGACACATGAAAATATTTTATTTTAGATAATTGTATTTTGTTAAAATACTATTACAGTATTAAAAAAAATTAACTAATAATTTAATTAGTTTATCAAAATAAATTAATGGCGATTTTATCAATAACAAAATAGTACAACCTAATATATGTATATAATACACCATGTGTAATTAAGAATATAAAAATATATTTTATTTTATTCGATGCAAATGAATTATGTATGTTATAGAAAAAATAATATTTAATAATTGTAACTAAATTTTACATTATACATTATTTATTTTATAATATATAAAATAAAAATTTAACTTGATTAGCCGTAGTATGTATTCGTCTGACGATGACCTAACAGGTTGAAACTGCAGTTACGAAATTAAAGTTTTTTAGTGATATAACAAAGTTATTTTTATTTATTTATCTTTAAAATAAAAATTGTTTTTTTTTGTACAATAAATATTGCATTCAAAATTTTTGATGTCAGCATTATTGCTAGAATTTTGTATTGTATAGTCGTAGAAAAAGGATAGTGCACATAATAATACTAATTTGCCATGAGCACAAAAATTTGCATCACTAACGTTGGCGAGTGCTGCAATTCATGCGAGTATGAATATACTATTACATGAAACTGTATCAAATTACTTAAAATTTTGAAATATACATATAAAACAAACATGTACTTTTTGCAACTACACCATTAATTACATAATTCGATTTGTCTTGAAAAATTGATTTTAATTTTAATTTAATTTTAATAAATCAAAATTAAATATTTACATTAATGTCGTGATGCGTGAATTCATGTTTATTAATAATAATTATTTCAATTTGGAATTATCTAAAATATGCATTAGATACAAGTACTAGATATTACAATATTGCATGTAGTAACTGTAAAGTTGTGAAATGTTGCTGATGAACTAGAAACTTATCAATAATCTCTAAGTTTGGATTTAATCTAACTTTGACAAACTTTATATGTATCTACATACATATAACATAAACATACTGCTTGAGATTATATTGCATTATGCAAATAAATTTAATCATATTGATATTTGTTATTTAATTTGATCATTTTCTATATAAATTTTAATTAGCAATATTCTTGTGTGTTGTTTAACTTAAGTCTGTGTTTATTTTAATTACCATTTGGGAGAATTATTATATTCTTAAATTAGTATTTTTAGTATTCTTAAATTACTTAACTTTTCATAACGTTACATTATCACGTACTATTATTATTGTCTCCAAAAAAATTCGGAGTATATCTCTGAATATGAAATTCTAATTAGTAGTCTAGTTACAACTACAAGATAATAAAGGTATACGTAGGTGCCTAATTTGTAACACTGTAACTATAATGTGATTTGCACGTTAATTTTCGTGCGAATTTCACGGAAACCTTACCACGTGATATTTCTTCTTCTCTTATTCTGTTAAATTAAAGTGGACAGTAATTTTATTAGGATCTTGATATTCGGCCAAATTATTGTCTTAAAATAATAACGAATTTCATAATTAGTTTTTTGGCAATGTTTTTTTTCTTTGCGTTTGAAATTAAAAATTAATTATTTGATCAAGTTTTGAAAGTAAAATTGTTTTAATGTTAGGAAATCTTTTTTACTTCTCCTGATCTATATTATAGCATAAAATTTTGCTAAACTACTATTTGTTTCTCGTTATTATGATATTAAAAAAATACATATCAAAATAACTGTAAAATCTTTCAATTAAATACACTTTAAATTGATTAAATTAATATGCACCTCCACCAAAAAACACTTTTTTATATAAATTTAAGCACATCAGTCGTTTTAGATTTACAAAATAAAAAAATGTTTTGCAACAATTTTTATTTTAATAAAGGCTTCACAGAATGAGTTTTGCATTTACTTAAACCGGCCCTGCATACATTAGAATTTAATTTACTTCTCTTTTATATTATTCCAAACTTCTCGATCATAAAACTCGTCATTCTCATCCGATAACAACAAATTGCAGATTGTAATGTAAATATCAACGGTACTAGCTAAAGGTTGCACACGGTAAGGATATCTTATATAGCATTAACCTAGGCTTTAATTACGGAAGCACCTTTTGTTGTTTGATCCTTTAAACGGCAATGCACAATGAAGCGTTACGCCGCGCCGTTGCGTCTTATTTTTGCTACGTAAAACTCATTAAACTTTGTACGACTCGAAGGTATTTCTAGATTGTTATGTAAATCGTGTCGGGTTTTTCAACTTTTCAACGGGACTATGGCTTTTTTCCTTTTTGTTTTGTTTATGTTTGTTGATGGAATAGAAATTCAATGCGGAATTGAATAATAGAGATTTTAATGGGTTTATATTTTTTATTGTTTGTGTTTCTTGTTTTTTAGTCAAAATGTTTCGTAATTATTTAACTTATTAATTATATTGATGTTGATGTAATTATTTTACAGATTTGTTTTTTGCAAATTGCTAATTTTTTTTTTAATAAAATTTTTCTTCAAGCGTATTATAATGTTAATTTTTTGTTACCATATTACCTATGTAAAAAGTGGTCATTACAAATATAATTACAACGTCAAATACAAAAATTGCATTGTTTATTTTTGCTGTAATTTTAATTTGATGACTAAAAATGTGTGAAAAAGTGCAAGAAATGTCAGATTTATCAGAAATTGCATATTCGACCAAAGAAATAAGGTCTATATATATATATATATATATATATATATATATATATATATATATATATATATATATATATCGTTAGTCGGTTTCTTGTTTGTTCCATTTGCCATTTGCTAATTTTGATAATATTTCACACAATTTAGTTTAGAAACTTTAAACATTATTTTCTCAAAAGTAAGGTATGATATGAAACAATTAAGAAATCGATTGTCGATATATATATATATTATATATATATATATATATATATATAATTTATTTATGAATTAACTATCTAACGAATACGAACAAAATAAATGAAATTCGTAACATGAAAACTTCCATGTATTTAAAATGCATTAAAATAGGAAAAAAAAGAGAAAAAAAATACAACACATGTGTGATATCCTTTCTCATCAATACACGTGTAAAATCGATTTCGTGTACATTTTTCTATCAAAATGTAAAACAGTCTGATTCGAAATTGGTTGCCGTACTGCTACTGAGATTCTTTTTCCTTTTACATCAGAGACATCTAACGTTCTATTTCGCACATACAGGCGTTGTCGTCATTGCCTCCATATTTTCAATAGACGAAAATAGAATATATTGAAAAGATTGTAGCGAAAGCTAGTTTTTGTACCAAATTGAAGGTAATTATATTTAAGTAAATTAGTTTTTTGAGTAATTAAATAAAAATACATTAAAAAAGTTATGAGACATTTTCAGTATTTAGTACATACATAAATACGCAATTACGTTATGTACCCAAAAAGGTATGGCACAAACTCTTTCCATCTTCTCGAAATTAGTTTCCTCCAAAGATTCTTGTGCAGACAAACAACTCTAGCTTCATGTACATTCATAATTCCTCTCATACATGCTCTTCTATTTTTACTACCTGAAAACTAACGCTCACGCGTATATATGTATGTATATATATTTGTCAAGTATATATATTTTAGTTGTCAAGTAAATTTACTTGTAAAGTAAATTTAACTAGCCCTAAGTAATTGTAAAACTAATACATCATTTTTTGTTAAATTCGTAACAAATTTGTTAACATAGAACGCGCATTCTATTTGTAATAGAAACTTCTCTGATAATTTCCCGCTTGATTTGGCCGTTGTGTTATTTTCGTTTTGTATATTTTCACGCACAAACACACACACACACACACACACACACATTGCATCGTTGGTTTAATGACTCTCTCTCTACTAAGTCGATCAGTACAAACCATTGAACGAGAAAAGAGAACTAACTCTCTGCTTGGAAACCGCTAAAACAATTTGCTTATAATTTTCGGGTGTGTGTGCTGCTGCTGCTGTTGCGAACTTGTTATTTTATAGTCCAGCATTCTATTTTATTTGCGGAAAATGTTTTAGTTTAGTCCCGTTAAGTTTACGTTTAGTTTCGTTGCGGATTCGAACGGTGAATGGATATGGAAAATGTGTTGTATCTGGAATACAGTGTGGTTGTGAAGTGATATGTTTTTTGGCTGTAACGAAAATACGAAAAGTATGTGCAATTTACATTTTGTATTTACAGTTGTTTAAACTATATGATGTGTGAGCTGTTAATGGATTTATTACTATGCTAATTTAGTAGGTGATTGATTGATATGTTCGTTGAAATACTATACAATATGGACCAAAAATTCTACAACATATCAACATGTTTTTGTTATTAGGAGTTGTTTAAATAAAATGTATTTATAATAAAAAGGCTTTAAGATTAAGTTTTGTACAAATTTTAATTAAAAACCAACATTTTGATATATTCTACTTATATTATCACCAAGAAAAAATATATAATTATAATTTTTCTTAATGACGATACACGTAGAGTATATCGAAACATAATAAATAATTATAGTTATTTAATTTTTTCTGATGATAATAAGATAAAATTTATACAGAATTTTATTCTAAAGCCTTTTTATTTAAATATAATGATTTTTGAAAGATTTTTTTACTATGAAATGTATTAAAAAAAAAGAATTTAAAATTAAGTTCTTTATAAATTTTACGTATATTATTATCAGGAATAATTAAATAACTATAATTTTTTTGACGATGATACACGTAGAATATATCTAATTTTATTTTAATATATCTTTTTTCTTTACATTTTATTTTTGTAGGTTTTAAATTAACTAAAACCCAAATTTTACTGTTTTAATTTTATTTCATAAGAAAAATTATTGCATCAACTAATTTATTTTCTAAAATAAAACGGCTTTAGGTTTAAGTTCAGTATTAATATGTACTAAAGACGGACGTTGAGTTGTCGAAACGTCGATTTTTAGTAAATATTAATACAAAACTTAAACCTAAAGCCGTTTCATTTTATATAATGAGTTCTGAAAGATTTTTAACTATGTTATTTTATTTTCTATTAGTTGATATAAATATAAACAAAAATAACAAAAAAATTAAATATTTTCCTAGTATTTGTGTGCTTATTTTAGATCAATTTGTTTATTATTTCAATGATACATTATTAGCTATCCAAAAATGTTTTTAGAATATTCTAGAATAGTTTTTCTAATAATTTTATTTATAAATCAAAGCATTATTGAATATGTTATATTATTATTTTTTTAAATATTATGAATATTTCTCTAGTAAATTTAACGATAAAATTATTTCTGACATATTTATGCAGAGATTTATATTGGAAAACGTTTGGATGTTAGAATAAAAAATACCTGAAACTTTAATCTGAAGTAACACAACATGGAAAGCAAATAAATGGTATAAGTAATTTAAAAAAAACAATAAAATAATGTTAATTTGTCCAAACTAATAGTGGTAATTCTGAACAGCAATGTAGCGTAACAGAATGTTTTGTTTCTTTCTATCGAATGGAAAACTCTATTTACCAGAAAAAGACAAAACATTCTGTTATACTACATTGCTGTACAGAATACCTTCATAAATGACAACTGCTGCTGGTTCTGATTTTAACTTTTTAATTCGTCTATAAGTTTCTAAAACGCCAGAGTCGTCAATGAACAATTTGTGTTATTTTGCATTATTTAATAACACACATTCTTTTAAATTTATATATTTATTATTTGCAATTAGAAATATTACAATCATAGATAAACATGTTTTTAATTAGATTTTAGCTTACTTTTGTTCTTAGGACAAACGAAATATTAATTAAAGTAGTTTAAAATGTTAAGATAAATGGAAGAGTTTGCATACTCTACACTGTAAAAAATTTAATTCATATTTATGTAATTCTACCATAACTATTAACAGTAAAATTGAAGAATTTTGTAATTTATACTGTGATAATTGACGTGATATTACAGTTTTTCTGTAAAAAAACATTTATAGAATATGTAAATTTACATAAATTCTTTACAGTGTACGTTAAACGTCTACCATAAAGTCACGTAATTCAATGATATTTGTATTATAACTTTCTTTAGTTTATTATTATACGAGTAGTATATTTAAAGAGGGCTTGTAAAAACGCCCTAAAATTTTCATTTATCTTTCAAAATTGGGAAACAATTTTCCGATATCTTTTATTTCAATCATAATTTAAATTCACAAACGTTTGAAAAGCACTGATATAAGGCACAAAGTAATTTACTTTTTTTTCTCGGATGGTTCTCTGCTTCGCCATCAGAGAGTTTTCTTTTTATTATCTTGCGACTGACAGTGTTTTTAGGGTCGATATTTTTATTTTATAAAATGTTCTCAACAAATAAAAAGCAGAATATATTACCATATCATAGAAAAACCCATTTACTAAATAGTTTTGTTTAAATATAATTAATAAAATTTTTATTGTTTTAATTACATAAAGAAAATAAATAAATAAAACAACGTTACCAAACAAAAAGTTAATTTATGGTCGTTCTAATGAAAAAGAACATTAATATATTTTTTTCGACAATTTTTAATAAAAGTATGACTTTATAAGACTACAGTCTCTAAAGCAAAGAATTGAATTAGCATTCAGTAATTTGTTAAATTCAACCAGACCTTCATCATAACTAGACAAAGAAGTTTTTGTTTTATTTGTTCGTGAAATATACAAATTAGTCTTTTGACGAGTATTATATGTGTGAATTTCACTTACATATTTTATATTTTTGAGCAAATAATTAGGTAATTTATTTGTTAATATTTTAAATATAAATATCAATACATTGATAAATTTTTTGATATTTAGCCAGTGCAAAGTATGAAGCATATATTGTTAATACTAGTATATCTATAATATAAAGTTAAATAAAATATTATATTTTGTATCCGGTTTTTGTTACGTAATGTTTTTCATTCATTTGAGAATATTAATTATGAATGTTTTGTGGTTGCAGAGAGTGCGGGCGAAGATGAAGAAGAGACGTCGGGCTATGGTAGCGGACTGAAGCCGTCTTCAGCGGCGCTGAGAGGCGGTTCGAGCGGTGGCGATGTCTATCTTGATATGCCGCGGCCCGATCCGCCCTCGTCGACCACGTGTCTCCTCATTGAGAAGCCGGAAGCTATCGACAAGAAGGTCAAGGTAGGTGCACACTTCAAAACAAAATATGTTGATAATATTTGGTGCCTTGGTGGTAATACATATAGAATATACTAATCGTAAAATTTTCGGGATTAATTTTGTAAAATAAACAAAACAAAAGTAAAAATAAAAATTCTAATTCTATTCTTTCATTCCCAGAAAACCGCGGTTTGATATTTTTTATAGTTTCGCAGAAACAAATTCAAAAAATTAGTCGATTTTTTAAGTTGAGAAAAGTATATACTCCTTTAAAGACTTAAGTGGCCTTTTTGAATATCTTTAATTCTCCTTTAGCTGTTTTTGTTTTTTAGCTTTTATTGTTTTTTGTTTGTAATTTTCTCTAAATTTTTACGGTTTTTTAAATTTTTTATCACAAACAAAATTCGTGTTGGTATATGGAGGCTTTAAAATTTATGTATTAATTAAATCACATCATTGTCTCAAAAATCGAAAATAACCAAATATTAGTCAGTTAAATTATATCTTGTATTGTACACCTATATATCAGAGGTGTTTTGCATGTGTTTCATTCTCGGAAGAGAACAATATACCCTTGTCATATTTGAGGATATAGTGATCTTTTGCTGTGGGTTGCCGAATCTGGTGACCGACGTCCACGCTATGTGACCGCTATCCATCTTTCTGACAAACAGATTTGTTAACTGTCGACGTGTAATGCCGATAAAAACACAGATATATAACAACGGATTTATAGCTATATCCTTTTTGCATTTATGATCTAAGAATTCGTAGCTAAGGTTGATATATGTCGGTTTACTGACCGTGAAAATTACCTAAAATGTATTTTGTCGAATGTTCAGACGGAAGATTTTTATGTTTTCAGTTTGTACATTTTTATAAGTTTAAATTTTTTATTTGGTGTGTCTACAATAATATTAAAATAACTTTTTTAAGTAAAGATTTATTTAGATTTTTGAACTTATCAGAAAATTAGTGTTTTACCGGAAAATTAGTGTTATGTTTTAACGCAATGCTAGTAGTTCTAAACTAAACTACTTACTAACTTACGAAAAAACAACACATGCACAATTTTAGTTTTATCAGTTGCTACTACACAAAAATATTATACTAATTAATAACAAATTAACTTTTAAAATAGAACAGCTTAAATTAGTTATTTTGGAGAAACAATTTAAACAATTATTCTGTTTCTATGCAATTTAATAAAAATTTATTTCTATTTGTAAAATTTTCGTTCTGTAATTTTACGTATAATATTTGGAAAATTTGAAATTTTGATATTTTTTTAATTTTGTATTCTGTACGCGAATTTCTATTAGCATTTTTAAATTGATTTTTTTGTATTATTTCGTTTTTATATAGATTTTATATATCAATAAGATATAAAGTATTTTTTTAAAATTTTTATACACGTATAAAAATAGAAAAAATATTATTTCTGTTGTTTTTTTGATGTAAATTTATCGATTTTAGCCTTACTGGAAAAAAATTTTTTTAACGGACACTAATATATATATATATATATTCTATTATTTTATTATATTCTTCTATTATATTATTTATTATATTCTATAATTACATTTTATATGTATAATTCAAATTATTCAATGAAATGATGAAAGTAAAAATATGCAGTGCATATTTGAATTGTAATTAGATTTATGAACATATTCATAATACAATGTTTTCAGCAATAGTGAATTTATTATATTTATGCTTAAATTTATAAATTGGCAATTTATTATTAATTATTGTAATTTAATATTAGCATATATTTTTGTAAATATGTGCTAATTAAAATATATATGCAATATTAATAACAATTTTTATTTTGATTAAACATTTTAGATGTAGATAAATTTAATGTAAAAATATTACAGGAATGTACATAAAATTAATAATAAATAATTTAATTTTTATAACTTAAAACGTAAACATTATTTTAAATTAAATATTAATTAATAATTCGGAATTTTCAATTTTTTTCGAATTATTTGAAATCAATGAGAGCAATTAAAAATTAGTTTGTACATTTTTATTTACTTGTTTATTTAATTTATATTATAATTAAATTTATTTATAAAATATATTGAATTTGTAGATCTGTTTAGTTTTTGCAATAATTAAATTTAAGAATCATAAGTTGCTTGTCTGGATATAAATATTTGGAGAAAACTAATTTGAGAGTTTGTGCCACCCATTGGAGTACTTGGCATGATTGTGTATGTATGTATAAGTACCTGATAAACTTGAATAGTTATTAAAAGTAACGAATGTAAATAAAACATAAACAAAACTTTCTATTTTAATACGGCACGTACATTTTAGCTAATTATTATATAATAAAAATTCAGTATTAAACAAATTCTATTTTAAGAAGTGATTCATAAAGTTTGACTTTGAAAAGAATTCCACTTTTCTTTGTTTATTTTCAATTGCGGACATTAGAAAGATTATTTTAAGCAATCTATTTAACTATATCCTTAAATTTAAAAATGTTATAAGTAATTTAATATTATTTTATATTATGCTGTAAAATATTTAACTTAGAATTTTATTCTGCAAACAATATTGCTGCGTAATTTTCTTATTAACTGCTAAATTTATCTTTAACGTATGTATTTAAAACATAAGCTAAGTGGATACTTTTAAATAACCTAAGCAAAATTAAAAGTTATCAAAACAAATTAATAGGTCACTAGATAAATGTAAATAAAATGAAGATTTTCTTTGCTAAATAATTTTCAAAGTATACTTACTTCAAAGAAGAAAAATTAAAAACAAGATAAGTTTATGTGTAAGCTTAAAACATAATTTATAAACATTTACGAAATAAAAACAGAAATTAGTTTAGCTTTAATAAAATTTATATTATTTATATGAATTAGTATTGAGATGCAATTAAAAAATATTTATCTTTATTTGTAGCTTCTTTTAAAATTACTATTTGAAGGATATTGTAAAACAAATCAACAATAATTATTTTTTTTAAAATTTTATTAACACAAAATTTAATTAATTGAAGTTTGAACCATAGCGAAAATTTCTTCCTAAAATATTTTTTGACTCAACATAGTAAAAAAATCTTTTAGAACTCATTATATTAAAATAAAGAAAATTTAGGCTTAAATTCTGTATATATTTTATTTAAAAATTGGCGTTTCTATATACTCTACGTATGTCATCATCAAGAAAAAATATACAAATGACATAAATAATAAACAAACAAAATAAAAAAAAGTTAATAGTTAAAAAAGTTACTGGATTAAAAAAATACATATATTACTTAATCCTAAAGCGTTCTAATTTTTTAATTCGATTAATAAATAAAAAAATTTTTTTTTTCATTTTATTTTTACATTAAAAAAGTAATAATAAAAAAAGCTAAACTATCTATATCAAAGAGGTCTTTGACTCCATTTCAAATAACACTTATTTTTACATTTCAATTTAAGTTTATCTATCGGTGAGTATCATACTCGTATAAGTATTAAAGGATTTTATGTACTCTGTGAGATAGAAAAATATTTATATTTCTTGTATCGAAAGTTCTTTGCTTATAAAAATAACTCGGAAGATATCGCAATAACCGCACTTGTTTATATTTTCGTTGTACGGGTCAAGTGATCGATTCTTCTAGTTTAACTTACAGCATAAATAACAGTTTTTTGTGTATTAGTAAATATTTATGTTTTTGAATATAAAAATGAAATGTCCTAAATAAAGTAAAATGGATTTTAATATATCTATATAGGTTTTGTAATAAAAATTTATTTATGAGGAAATCGTAAAACTAGTAAAGCAAGTTACTGAGAATTACGAACAACGTGTTATAGTAACTTCCTATTAGTTATTGAATCGATATTTAATATTAACTATATGACTATTAATTTTAAGAAACTGAAAATTTCGGTAGAGCATATTAACTGATTTGTACATTTTTCTAAATTATCCTGGAACATGTATTTCACAAAAAACCATATTTATTTAAAACGAGCATGCATTTTACTAAATTTTAAAAAAAATATATATAATTCAAAATTTGTATAAATGCATGTTTCAATAGTTACAAACATATTATAATGATTTATTTTAATCATTTAAACGATTTTTATTTTTCTCTATTTTTGTATTTTCTTCTTCCACAATTTCTTCATAATGTTTAAACAATTTATTTTGTTTATTAATTTCTTTTTTTATCTTTATTAAACCGGTTTAAAATACAAGTTTCCAGCCTTGATTCAAAGTATTTAGAGAATTAAAAAAATCTTATTAAAACCAAGTAGAATATAGATTATATTGAATTGCGTAATGGAATAAAATTCATAAGGGAGATTCTTACCACAATACTGAGTAAATTTCCCAGTTGATTTTCCGTTGACATAATTCACGTAAGCCTCACAGCTAACTACATTAAATTGAAACCATTACGGGTCAGGTAACGCATCACGAAGATTTTGTGTGTGTATGTAGGTGTCGTCATTCTTACGATGTGTAACATTATCTATACGCTTGCCTTTGGATTTGACGTTCAATCATCTTTAGGCTTTTACGTAAACGAGCTGACGTAATGGTTTTCCAGTTAACTATGATACTGCTGATGCAAGTTGAGTATACGATATTAAAGTAGAGTTTTATAGTTATGTAAAAAATTTATCTGAGTTTTATAATGCAATAGAAAAGCTAAATCTATTCTAATATGTAGTAATGAATATGCAAAATGTATTTTTGCAATTGTTTATATTTCTTTTTCTTCACTTATTTAAAATAAAAACGCTTTACGATTAAGTTCTGTATATATTTTAATAAAAATATCGAGACAGATATCGGAATTACATAAAAACAGTTTTATTGATCATTTAATTGTTATTAAAAATAGTATTTAAATTGTTAACTTTAAACACACAAACAAGCCTTAACTAATAAAAACTTATAGTTTTATTTTAATATTTTGTTGAATTGATGTTACCTATACAAAATACAATTTTATCTTACCAGATAACAGGCACATTGTATGTAATTATTCGACATATATTTCGCTATTTGAATGGTTTAAATGTACGAATTGTTATAGTGGCACAACATTTAAAGTTAATGTTTTGTAATTATTAGGTAGCTTATATATACAAACAAAGAGAAATACAGAGAAATACAACATAGTTGCCTACATAACACGTTAGTGTGATCTTTATCATTTACATGGTAACACATTTAACGCTTAACATTCTTGTTTAAAACAATGCACATTCAGTTATATAACTATTAAGCTAGCCAACAGTTCTTTTATAGCATTAACAAATTAGTAGGTATATTAAAATAAAATGCTTTTGGTTTAAGTTCTGTTATAATTAAAAGTTCGACGTTTTGGCACATTAGACTAGAACTGAACTCTAGGTGCTTCATCATCAGGAAAAATACAGTGTGAATAATTTTAATAGAAAAAAAAAATATTATTAATCACCGATAGTTTAGTAGGATATTAAAAAATTTGTGTGTTTTATTTACTCATATTTTATTTATTTACATGTAGTAATATTATACAGACTGTTTACGGTTTTCTCTGTATTCTTTTAAGGGGCAATAGTACACCTCAAAAGGAGTCGACAAACCATAAAACGCCTTAGTAAGAGTCGTTTCATAATATAGCAGATGTATAGCAGATTGTTTTGAATAGCATTTGTGTAAAAACGATCTTTATCAAATCTGTAAATTACAATATCAAATTATTTCGTTCTTTAGCAAAACGTTTTACCTGAGTTCAACTGTAAAATCAAATTATAATACAACCACCATTTCTGCTCTAATATCAAATAGCCTCGATCAATATTCAACCAATAGCTCTATAGGAATATGCAATATGTATATGTTTAAGATGAAACACGACGGATAAATTTTGATAACCACAGGCATCGTTGCAAAGTGCTATTAAGTACAGGACCACGGCAACGGCAACGGCCCCCATGCCAATGTTGTGTGTTTCTTATCTCCTTATTATGTCTAAGTCTATGGTTAATGTGTTCTGCTGTGTGTGTGCCTTAGATTAATGTTTGCTTAAGATTTTCTGTCGTCAAATAAGAAGTAATCGCGCGGGAAATGTGGAGAATGAGTTTATTCTGTGGTTAACGATAAATGGAATAAGAAAAGTTATGATTTTCTTGTGCGTGTTTGTATGTGTGTGTGTATTTGCTTTGTAAATATAAGTAGGTTAATGATTTTTGATTTTAATTTGTTTTTATTATGGTTTCGGAACTGTTAAAATTTGGAAATATGATGATGAAATAAAAAATTTTACTTGAAGGAAAATAATTTGTTACAATTATAAACAAAATATGTCAATTAAATATTTGTTTACTTGATCTGATGTTAATACTACTATTAAAATATGCTGAAATATATTACTTAAAAAAAAAATATTTTGAATACAAAATAAATTTTGTATTTTTATTTTGCATCATAAAATATAAAAATATATTTGATGGTAACTGTGATTCATACAGTAGTAATTTTCTGTTTACAGTTTTTTTCATTAATATTTTTTATGAAAAGCGTTTTAAGAAAATATACATTTTGAAAAAGAATATTATTTATTATTTGTGGAATTTCTGGCTATTACAAAAATAAATTAGAAACCGGATTTTCGTTCATGTTACATATAAACAAATATATAAACACGGAGTAATGGACTTGCCTTCTAGTTTTATTCGTGTTTTTCAAAGTGGAAACATTTGCAAATATTGCATTTAAATTCAGATTACAAATTCTACGATTGTTTTATATTAGTTATTGTTTTTTTTGTAATAGAAGAATTTTTTAGTTGAAAGTGCAGAAATATTTATAAAGTTATTTTGAAATGCAAGATTACAATTTTCAAGTTATATTTATGACATCCGGAATAATTAAAATTTATTTTTATTTAACGACATACAAATATGTCGGTATGTAAAATTTAATTTAGTTTTTTCTTTATTAACTGATAATGTGTTACTGTTCTATAAATGACAATTTGTAAATGAGAGTGTTAATATCTTTTCAATTTACCACATAAGATATTTTAGAATTTCCTGATGTTTAAGATTATATTGTGAGTTATTTTTAGACAAATGAAAAAATATGAGTTGCGTACTTATACTAATGTAACAATCGTAGATAAACAACTTTTGGATTACTAGTCTAAATCCGTAATTCTCAAAGTGGGCAATATTTTCATTACATAACTAAATTCAACCTGTGTCATTGTTTAATTCCGACTCATCTTGATTTATTTATATAATATTAATTTCTATTAAATTAATTTTAATTTTTCTTAAATAAATCACTTTATTTCACAAAAAAAAATTAATAATTTATAAATCATATGTTCTACGACACGAATATTTGATTTAAATTGCAAATTTAACAGTACAATATTTTATCTGACAGTTAAATATTATAATGTGATCTTTATGCGATATTAAAAAAGTTTTTTTTTGGCACCTGACAGATTTTTTGTATTGTATAAAAAAGTTTAGTAACTCATAAGAAGTTTCAGATACGAAACGTTGGGATGTGTTTCAGTTTTTTAGGTCAAGATAATTTAGAATAAAAAAAATGTAAACAAAAATTTATATTTTCTAAAAAGAAATATGTGATTTTTATTTTTGAAATAGATGTAAGTGTGTATGAAATTTTTAAACAGTTTACTTTAATACAAGGACGGGTAATTTAAATAGTTTTGATACACAGAAATATTGTGGAATAATATGAAATTGAAAATGTTTTTGTTATATATATTTTGCATTAAAAACAAAAAATTAATATAGTAAAGTAAATAAGTCATTAAGCATGCTTAATGTATTATATTTCTTTTTATAAAATGGTTTAATTTATTTTAATATAGAATTTGATTCTTTTTTTCGTTAAAGAGTTTTGTGTTTAATGTATAATTTTTTTTTTAATAAAATGTATTAGGAGTATTATGGAATTTTGTTTTTCTTTGTTAAAAAGTTTTGTACTTTTTTTGAAATATAGTTTTTATTTAATTTTTAGTTATGTAAATAATTTTTAAGAGTTTTACGCGTTTACCGG
This sequence comes from Clivina fossor, assembly GCA_963966155.1. NCBI lineage: Eukaryota > Metazoa > Arthropoda > Insecta > Coleoptera > Carabidae > Clivina > Clivina fossor. Next base: position 4,155,389 of record OZ014563.1, read on the forward strand.
TGAATAATATTTTCGTTTCTTTGCGACATTGATATGGTGTGACAGCGCTTTGAAAAACTAACATGAACCGGAAATATAGCAGACTCAATAGAACGATGCAGAAGTTTGCTTCCCAATTCAATAAAATTGTTTATTTTAACTGTTTTTTGCATTATTATTTTATTTAGATCCGGGTTGCACAAATTGTGTTACATATGCTATATTTTACATCGCTAACTTTATAAAAATTGATAAGAAAATTCATATATATGAATTAGATTACAATATTTTGTCACTTAATAAAATACTTAAAAATATTACTTTAGCTAATTTTATTATAGCTTAGTAGTCGATTTCATAATAAACGACTATAAACGACTAGTTTAAACTTTTAATAGCATAATTATTTCTATAAATAAAACTATGCTTTTTTGTCAGTTTAAAGTGTTTATTATGAAATCGGCCGTTAGTTTGTTAATTAATTTTTAAATTTTAATTTTTTTGGGTTATTTGATAAATTCAAACTTTTTCAAAATGTTGCCTAAACTAACAAATATTTATAAGAATAAATAATTTTCGTGCATATACAAATTGATAACATTGCGCACAGATGCTTTCAATGCAATTAGAATGAAAATTGAATTAAGTACAGTAGTGTCAGAATTGATAGTAAGATCTAATTTAGATCAATAACTATTAGTGCATTACAATTTGTGGTAGCGCAGAGTTTTACATATTAATTAAGTACTTATAACAGGTTCTATTGAAATTATAATTATTCAAAAATCAGAATGAACCTAATTTATTTCAAACTTTCTGTAAAATTTTGGTATTATTATTTATTTCAATTTAATTATTATTAATTTATTTATTTATTATATACAATGTAATTGACTATGATAGTATTACACAGCTCTGTGCTAAATTTCAACTTTATAATTTACTTCCAGTTGCGTTAACTGGATAAACATACATACATTTACAATGTGCTTTATATTTATATTTTTTAGTATAAAAATGTATTATATTTTTATTATAATGATGATATCAAATTGCTAAATTTTAAACAAAATTTAATAGACTTTTCCTAATGAAGTACTTGGCAATATTTTAGCAAAAATTTCGTATTATAATTGTCAATTAAAGTCGTCACACTTTCAAAGCCCGAAAATGATCGTTACGACTTTTAAACTTTAAGTTTACGCTCGGGCCATAACATTATTAATCTTATATCGGACGGATTGGAAAAATTGAATTTCATCGGAATTAGAGCATGATCTATTTTCAATTGTATCTGGCCTTGACTTAATCGTAATCGCTTTCGACTTCATAAATAATGTTTTAGCGTTAGAAAATGATTCGAAATATAACTGTGCAGTTGTGAAAATGTATTTTCTATGTTCGCGCCTAATTATGTGTGATAAATGTCATATGCGTTTCGTAAACTGTTGCTGCATTCATATGATTGATTATTATTCCGAAAATAAATGCTTTTGAATGTGATTGTTAAACTTGTTGAAATATTTACGATTTTACCTGTTGGTTTAAGAAAATATGAAACCGCATTTCTTTGGATTGTTGTTGTTGATTACGATTTTATTAAGTTTAAGGTAAGAATTATTGTGTTTGTATTTATTAAAAAACACAGTTAAATAATACAAAAAATTATTACATATTTAAATTTATTATTTATTGCATATTTTTTTATGGATCTTAGAAATTTATATAGCATGTTTAAAAAATGTTAAAACTAGAAGTTTTATAAAAATAATAAGATAAAAATTATGTACACAGCTAAACAAGCACTAAAACAAAAGCACTTAAGTACTAAGCATATAAGTACTAGAAATTGAAAGAGAAGTGACTTATTTTCGTCCAGTAGCTATGTTTCAATGTCCTATGTAGCTATGTCCAAAGGCCTAGAATTGTTTAATCAACTACCACAATCAATAAAAAATATAAACTTTGTAAATAGTTTTAAGAACGAAATTAAAGAATATTAAATACTTTTCATTAAATAATAAATATAAAATTAAATAATATTCATTACATTTACTTTAATAATTAGTATGTATGTATAAATATGTATAAGTATGTTTTGAGTATTTGCAAAAGTATTTTTCAAATATTTTGAAGAATTACTGAAACTGAGTTTGTTTTTCATACAAAATAATTATATACAAATTTTAAAATAATTTTATTTTAATATATTAAAATTAACATAGTAAAAAATCTTTCAGAACTTATTACATTAAAAAAACGCTTTAGAATTAGGTTCTGTATATGTATTTCATTTAACTATAGATGTTTCGAAATAACTCTAGTATATTTTCATCAGAAAAAAATAATAAAAATGTCACGAAAATGTTGAAAATATCTCTCATATATTAACTTTTTCTTTTGTATTTATATAATTGTTATACAATAATTTTTGTTTTTTCTATATGTTTTAGTTGGCTATGAAGAAGATTTAAAATAAATCGAAAGCTTGCCATTAATCTTAAATGAGTTTCATTTAAGAACCTTTCCACATTGACTGATATACCCATTAATTTGCGTACATATATATATATATATATATATATATATATATATATATATATATAAATATATATACATGTATTATATTATATTATATAGATATATTACAACAACATCCTATCAAAATATATATACCAGTCAACAAAATTCGTAGTACATATATATATATATTACATATTCGATAAATATTAATACAGAACTATAAATTAAAGCCTTTTTTTTATCTAAAGAAAAATAAAAGTCATTAAACTTATTTACTAACTTTATTCCAATTTTTTTTTGTTGATAATCAGAAAAAATTACTGTTTTATTTAGTAGCACTTTTATTTAATTATTTAGTTATTTGTATAATAACAAAGAAATTATGATTATGAAAAAAAAATTATGTTTGATACTTTTGATATGAGCTATGAGCGGGCACGCGCATTAAATTTTATGATTTTCCGAAAAATCTTTCGATTGCATGTCATTCAGGTGCTCCGATTTAGGTTCGTTCAACCTAAAGACACGTAAATTAATAATCAATAATTATATATGTATATATGTTTGTGTCTATGTATGTATAGATGATGTAGTTAACTGTATTTACCATATAGTTATATATTACAACTATTAACCCGATCGGTAAAGATGATAGTTGATGAAACCGATATGCACAACTCGCATTTACGCATCAAATATTCACTGCACATGTTACCTATTTTACCAACAACTGACACTTGAGCAAATCTTGATCTAATTTCAGCAAGAATAGGTCTGGAAAGTTCTAAGATGGTATATTCAAATATGTTGAGAAGTATTTAACTTGATTAGCCGTAACTTTGTGATACATTTTGGATAAGATAAATAAATAAAATTTAGTGATATAACAAAGTTATTTTATTTATGTTGAGAAGTGTTATAGTATAAATTTAAACTTAATACACTCTAAAAAAATTATGTAATTTTACCTACAAACCATGAGACATTATGATGATCAGTATTTCTAGGTATAACTATTCAACTGCTGTAATTTAATACATAATTGTTTAAAAATATCTAATATCAGAGCTATTATAAACATTATGTAATATGAACCAACGGAAAAGAAAAGTACATATGTGTGTTATATTACAGTTTTTTTTTTTATTAAAGTCTCTCTCAGTAAATTTGCTGCCAGAAATTTTCCATAAATAAGTAAAATTTGTTTAATTCTGTAATAGTATATTTACATTTTTAAATTTACATAAAAATGTATTTGAATTGCACTTAAAATATTTTATTAGTATTATTACACAAAATATGTACTAAGTTTCATTATATTCATAATTTAAGAAGTTATACCACAAATATGTAATTCTACATTAAGTATGTGATGCAATTTGTAGAAAGTTAGCAATTTTACATAGGTACTTATTAGGTCAATTTTACTTATTTTATGTGATTATTATAAATTATGTAAAAATTACAGAATTTTGAGGTAGAAATACAGAAAATTTATAGTAAAATGATATTACAGATTTTTATAGAAAAATGTGTATACTATTTTTCTGCAATTTCGCTATTTTTTACAGTGTAATAGGAGCACTGGAAATCCATAAAATAAAGAAAAACCCTAATTATTACACAATGATAAAATCTTTTTTAAAAAAATACGTTTAACACATAATACGAACGTATTATTCAGATGTTTATACTTTGTATTTTTATTTTAGTTTACGTAAACATACTTACTTTTAACAGACTCATTTTGTGTTTAAATTAATGTTCTTAGTACATCCTGAATGTGTGGTTTTATTAAATATAAATATTTACTTGTTAAAATACTTGAATTAAAAACATTATATTATTATGTGCTTTTTAGCGAATAAATATATTTGTAGACGAGACTAGTCCACATATTTGTGGTTTTACATTTTGTTTGATTATTTATACTAAATTACAGTATTTATTCATTTTATTTGATAATAAAATGCAAAGTATTTAACATTTTTTTTGCAAATAATGGTATAAATATTTAATTTAATTTCCTAATTATAACGTTTTTATTCTTTCAAGCATACTCAAGAATATTTCAAGATTTATACTGCTATTCTGGTCATTATATTTAAATTTAAAGATCTTTAGCTTAAATGACACTTTAATTCAATGATTTCCAAAGTGGTCTATATCGACCCCTAGGGGTCGATAGGTTTAACTGTAGAACCTGCAGTTAAACCTATCAAAGTGAGTAGCACTGTCTCAGCTGTCAAAAATTGGTTCCTAAATTTAACGTATTTACTGTCTATGTAATGACGCTATTCCGGTTATTAAATTTAGATTAAATTTTGAAGTAGTATGATTAAGAGTGTATTGTGTGAGCAAAAGTTTCCTAGTAGTAGGAATAGAAGAGCATATATGAGAAAAATTATGAATGTGGATGAAGCTAAAGTTTCTAAAGGGATGTTTGAAGGAAACTGATTTCGAGATAGTGGAAAGAGTTTGTACTACACCCTTTTTGGGTACATGGCGTGATTTATGTACAAATACTTTTCCATGTAACAACAATCCTTAACACTATATTTACCTTGTATTACCATTTTTCTCATATCATCGCCTATTATTCCTGCTAAACCCATCAAGAAGTGCAAAACAAAACTATGCACCAATACCAATGTAAGCATATTGTCAACACACTCGACACTATGTGTTATACACCGTAAAATCCTGGCTGCCGTATTTGCATACTATTAGCACAGTGGCGCTGTATGTACTTACGTTGGCGACGTCGTCAAATATATATTGCTTAGACGCCACTATGGCGGGGGTGTGAGGGGGGGTATGAACTAGGGGATGTAAATGTGCCATTTCGACGATGATCGTATAGAAGATGGTTGTTTGTGTATGTTATTTGTTGTCCTTTGTCCCTTTCTTAGCTCATCGAGGGATTAACTAGAGAAAGATAATTTGCTTGTTTGATTTGATGCTAATTTTGAGGTTATGATGTGGGTATTGGATGTAATTAAAATTTTGATTTAATTTATTTGGAGATTACTTGTATTAGAAAGTTTTTAACAATTTTAATTATAAGAATTTTAATAGTATATTATGTTACGAAAAGTAGAAAGCGATGATTATTTGTGGACGAGTCAAAGCTGAGATCAAGCAATCTGGCCAAAACACAAGAAGAGCTTTTTAATGATTTAATTAGTTTATTAATGGGAATCTCAGTATTTAAATATTTAATTAATCCGTATTACTTTCCATTACGTCAAAATGTATACAAATAATAAATATATAATACAGTATGTATATTTACATGAAAATTATTTATATTCCGATACAATTTATAGATTTATTATGTATTAATATCAAGTTTGTATTTTTTGATCATTTGAATAAACAAACAATGCAGAATAATTTATTACAAATTTAACGTAATTTTAACTTATATTTGAACTTGGCCTTAAATTTGTTATTCTTATTTTATAATAATAAATTAAAAATTGTAATACACATATTCAGTTGAATATAGATTTATTAAATTACTTTTTTCGTAAATATAAAATTATAAATATTTGAGTTATTTTGCAACATATACACTGTAAAAAAAGTTTTCATTTTACATAAAAACATCAATTTTTTGTATAAAATAATATAATTTTATAATTTTAAGTAAGAGAATTAATTTACCATATTATATATGTTTTTCACCGAAAAATTATGTAAAATATACGTATTTTATATTTATATAATAGTAGTATAAAATATCTTTTTTGACATCTGTAAATTTATATATTAAATCAATTTTTTTTACGGTGTAGTACGTAGTTTTAAAATAGTTCGTTATTCAATGAAATTTTGTGTAGAATTTAAAATTAATTTTTACCAATTATTATATAAATTCGTTTATTTAAAAGTCGACGTTTCGATATACTTTACGAATATCATTATCAGAAAAAAAAATATACAAAAATGCATATTTTTTCTTGATGATTATAGACATAGAGTATATCGAAACGTTGATTTTTAAATAAAAATATATACAGAACTTAATCTTTTTTTTTATTTTAATATAATTAGTTCTGAAATTTTTTTTATTATTGGATTTAGTGTTATTGGATAATTTTTTATATAAACATTTCTGTGCTAAAAAGTAACACTAATTTTACAATAGTGTCAAAAAATGTTGGTGTTAATTCAATTTAATGTCTTTTTGGCAACACCAACTACTAAGTGTTTTTGATAATTTTCCCTGGTGTACTTTTATATTGTTTTGACGTGTTCCAAAAGAATAATTTTTTTTTCTTTAAGTAATATATCTTTTTTTGTGTCATATGAAATATGTATATGTAAACGAAAGGTATTTTACCATCGAAATAAAGTAAAACAAAATACAAAAAATTTAATACTGGAGGATAATAAAAATGTGATAACGAAGTCACTTTCAAATATTTTGGCCAACACTATACTATTAAATATTGTTTACTGTATATTTGTATTTAAAATTACGTATTATAGGAAATTACTGTGTATTCTCATTAATGGTAATAACCGCGGATATATAATTGAATTTCAACTTTTGGGATAGAACAGTACTATGGATCATTAATATTTAATGACAAATATTTATTTATTTATTAGAAAAATGTATATCGTACACTTTTTGTTTACTAGAATAATCTCGAATTTTTACATTAACTTATAGGAGTAATGACATTTCATTTGTGTATCTGTATAGATAGACAAAATAAATAATATGAAAGAATAAAAAAAACATAATTACGTTTGCTTTACTCTTTTGTACATTACTATAAATAGAATTACTTATAGTATATTTATATTTTTAAGGGAGGGAGGACATCATCCTGAGGGCTCTGAAAATAGACAAAATTTAGGAAAAATTTTTTCAGAACTAATTAGGTATATTAAAATAAATCGGTTTGAAGTTATAGTTCTGTATTAATATTTATTAATAATCGACGTTTTGTCGAACTCTATATCAGGAAAAAAAAAGGTACAAATGATATTTATATCTTTTTTCCTAATGTAGACAAATGTTTAGTTCGTCGAAACGTCGATTATTAATAAATATTAATACAGAACTATAACCGAAAGCTGTGTTATTTTAATAATGCAAATATTCCTTGTGTCTTTAAATTATGTTTTCGAATTTCTAAGATTTATTAAGAAATCTTACGAGTATGTAATGATTGATATTTTCATTAAACATTCGTAAATATTTACTTACATAAAAAATTAAAAATATTTATTAAATGGTTCTTGATGTTTGATTAATTTTGTTTTGAGGCTTTATAAAATATTTCTATTTGTGTACTTGTAACATACAAAACTGTGCTTTAAAATCAGTTAAATTCATAAAATAAATTTTAGAAAAATGTATATTTGTATCTCATTTTATTTATAATAGAATTAAAATCTATATTTATATTTTTTTATCGTAAATCGTACAATATTATATGTAAATATATACAAAAAAATAGGTGAATTTATTTTTAATGTATTTGTTATAATGATTCGATGCATTATAATATATGATTAATCAATAAAATATTATAACTATATGTACGTTAACATCAACTTTGTCAATTTGGTTGGCACAGTACACTTGTATTTTGATATGATACGAAACACACCTTTATTTAAAAGTAACGTACACACATTATATTGTTCGTAATTTCCTGTTATACTGAAAATAAATTGACTTACAATTTCTTATTAACCATTTTATTATTGGTTATTTTGAGAAAAACAAAATAAACATGCAAAATTTTCTATTTTAATATGACTAATAAATTAATGATAATGAATACATAAACTTATTGTAAAAACAGGATAATTTGTTAATCAGATTTAAAATCTGTAAAGCCTTATTCAGACTATCCTACTTATTCCAAAATTAGTTTTATGTTTTAACACAGAACTAGCGATTTTGAAACAAACTACTTACTAACTTATGTTATATCAGTTGTTATTGGTTTTATTGCAGCCAAAAATTGGAATTTTAATGTTTTTAATTTTGTTTTCACAAGCAAGTAGGTAGTGCAGACTAATTTCGTTATTCTGGTAAAAAAAAAAAAGTATATAAACGAATGAATAGTTATATATTCTAGTGCAATAATCTTCAACTTTTTCCGTGATATAATATAACCTCAAACTTATTACTTATTACTTGTTACTTAAAATTATATTTTTATGATAAAAATTGAAAACAAACAAATATTTGAAAATGACGTAAAATATTACATATCTGATAGCAACTAGTAAATTTAAAAAACGTAATATATTGCAATTTCTTTGAAATATATTGATTTCACAAAATGATTTTTCAAATCTATCTAAATAAATATGAAACTTAAAATAAATATTATCAGTAAGTACAGCAATGTCATCACTGTTAAACTTTTAAATTAAAATTTACTTATTTAAAATATAAAGCTATATGCCGCTATTCTGGTCATTAAATTTAAGAAATTTTTAAGTAAATTTCAATTCTGATTAGTGCTAAAATACTTTAAGTATAAAATTTTATCTTGAGTTCTTTTAAATTTAAATGGCCATCGGAAGTGCTTTAACTGCTAAAGTTGAGGTTAGATTTGTTAAGTTTACAAAATTGGTATGAAAAATATTTGCATGAATATAAATAATATAGAAATGTTTGTAATTTTTATATTACATGATTTTCGAACGTAATATACATTGCTAATATAAAAATAAAATCTTTTAATCTTTAAAATGAATGATCAAAATTGTTTTATCTAAATTTTCTAGTTTTCTGCTAATTAGCGTTCTAAGGATAACGAAAAAGAAAGGAAAAAATGCGCTCTACCTACCAGCATAACAGTGTTGTAATGCCGGCAAACGTCAACTAACAAATGGTGCATGACGGTGGCAATTTGAACTAAGATTTTTTCGCTTTTTTCCTCTAAGGGATTTAAATTGTTACGGTTCCAGCAGCTTAAAATTTTTTCTCTCTTTTTCTATGATAAATAAAACGAAACAAACTCAGAAAGGAAAAAAGCGGATATGAAAGAAGTTTTAATGACATTTGATATAACCATTTAAAAAAACTGCCATTTTAGACAATGTAGTAGGTATACATGAACAGATATTTGTGATTTAATTTAATAAATTCTTGGTCTACGGTGATTCACTTTAATAAAATTTTAATAACAAGAACTATTTATTTTGGTTTAAAGAAATTATGTGTGATATTGAAGGTATACGTGTGGACTTCCGATGAGTAAATTGATAGCATGATTGAGTATATTTAGAATGTTTGTAAGTGGTAAGAATAAAAGGGTATTATGAATGCGAATAAAGCAAAAGTTATTTGTCTGTATAGAAATGTTTGGCGTAAACTAATTTCTGCATAATGGAAAAAGTTTATTTTAATTTAAACAAACAATAACACATAATAACATATTATGTTAGGAAGAGCAGAAAGCGATGAGCTTTCTATTCTGAGTGACTTATACGATTTTTTCTTCAAGAGTTCTTAACGAAATTAAAGTAAAAATAAATAAAAATACATGTCAAATAATCTTAACTAATAGTTGTAAAATAGTATGATATGTATATATTATTTATATTTGTTATATGTTTTGTGAGAATTAATATTTCTTTGGTCGAATATACAATTTCTGACACCGCTGGGCGATATATAATTGTATTTCTTGCATTTTTATTTTACACATTTTTAATAATCAATTCAAATTCAAGCAAAAATAGATAGTGCAATTGTCACTTAACATAATTTTTACTACTTTGACTGCAAGGAAAAAGTAGTATAGTGTTTGGTACGGTGTCTGTAACATTTTCAAAAAAAAAAAAAACTTGTATAGAAATCCTTCATATAGCCTCTAGATGACGAATCTGAACTTAGTTTATGTGGGTGTATGGATGTGCGTCGTCAGCTCGCTCGCTCGCTCACTCGCTCGCTCGGTCGTCAGACAAAATTTTGTGATCGCAACTCCTCCTAGACGGTTCAACCGATTATAATGAAATTTTCAGGATAAATTTGCCTAGTGCCCAAGATGGTCATGTGGTTTTGGTTTTTTCCAGTGATGCCAACTTTCCGAGAAAAAAATTACTAAAGTTTATAAAAATTCATATTGGCTACATTATTTATCCGATTTTGATCAAATTTTCAGAAAAGATTTTCCTAATGCTCCTATTAATTACATAATTTTATTAATATTCAGTGGTGCCAACTTTCCGAGAAAAAAATTACTAAAGTTTTAAAATTTTTATTATGGCCATGTTATTCAACGGATTTTACTCAAATTTTCACAAAAGATTCTCCTAGTATTTATATAATTTATGTAATTTTAACAAAATACAGTGTTGCCAACTTTCCGAGAAAAAAATTAGTAGGTAAAATTTTTAAAAATTTATTATGACCATTTTATTTAACCGATTTTAATCAAATTTTCATAAAAGTTTTTTTTAGTGCTTAAATAAATTATGCAATTTTAACAAAATACAGTGTTGCCAACTTATGGAGAAAAAAATCTCAAAATTTAAAAAAAATTCATTGTGGCTACATTATTTATTCGATTTTGATCAAATTTTCAGAAAAGTATCTCCTAATGCCCACATAAATTATAATATTATTAAAATACAGTGTTGCCAACTTTCCGAGAAATGTCAAAGTAGTCTATATATGGGTTTATCCATATACTTCTAATCTTGTTAATATAGCTGTCGGAGATGTCAAATTAAATACACTTGATCGTGTTTCTTTGGTCGAATATGCAGTTTCTGATAAATTTGACGGTGCACATTGCATTTTTTGCACTTTCTTACACATTTTCAATAATTAAATTAAAATTCAAGCGAAAATATACTATACAATTGTTAATTAACTTAACTAAACTTGACGTGATAGTTGATGTCAGAATAAATATACTTGGTGTTGTAGTTGGGGTGTATATAGCAACTAACTACTGTACAATAATGTCATTTTTCTACCAGTAACATAATGACCACTTTCTACATAGGCAATATGATAACATAATATTAATGTTATAATACGCTTCAAGAAAAATTTAATTTATTTATATACATTAATCCATTAATGTAATTAAATTTTATTATTTAATTATACTAGTGGTCAATGAATAAAAAATTAAATTTACTTATTTTAAAAGCATTTAGTAGATAACATTGAAACTATCAGTTTTAATGAAATACAAGCTCAGTTAAAATTAAAATTATTTATAGAAGAAACAATTGCAGTATCTAGTTGTAGTATAAATTGTGCTTTAATTTTACACAAAAATTTAAATATTAACTCGTGCAAATTATTTTACATATTATCAATATTTTATTTACAATATAATTATTTATGTAACAAGTACTAAAGGTATTTCCAGTACGAGTGTGGACAATTGCAGATGAAAATATAGTGTAGTATAGTAGTGGTCAAAAACTAAGGGAATACTGAAAATACATGTTTTAATCAAAACGAATTAAGTATATTTTTTATTAGCGTTTTTAAAAAAGTAAAAAATATTTTTTTGTTAATTTCCGATTATTAAAAAACTAACTGAAACTATTTAAATAACAACGCACATTCGCCATTTAAGACAGATTTTTCAACAAATGAAAAAATTATGAACAAGATTCATGATTCATCTAAACTTGAAGAACAAGGTTATTTTATTGGCAATTTTAGAGGCCGCTGTAGCTTGGTATGCTTAGTTTAAAGCTCTTTTCATTAACTTAATTAGTATAATTTTTAATTTTGCTGTTTTTATTGTTTTGTGCTTTATGGATTATTTAAAATATTCTCGTAATTCTTAAATTACGTATTTTATATTCGTTAAGATCTTAAAAATTTTTACTATGCAATAGACCAAGTTTAAAATTTTGAGTTGTTATCCTATAATTATAATTACGATTTTTATTATTTAGGTCTCAAAATTTATGTAAAAAATTAATTTGTAAATTTATATAGGTTATAGATGCTATGAAGAAGATTTAAAATAAATCGAAATATTGCCTTTGAAACTTAAATGAGTTTTATTTAAGAATCTTTTCCACATTGAACTATATATATATATATATATATATATATATATATATATATATATATATATATAATGGATTGAATCTAATGAAAAGGTAGTCAAAAAAGTTTAGATTTTCGAATCAAACTCTCATTTAAAATTCTATGTCGAGCTTTCGGTGGTATTTTAATTTAAAAAAAATTGGAATGAAAAAAATAACAATTAAGTTTTTTTATTAAAATTGTTATTTATTTTACACTACTATTTAATTACGCATTAGTGATATTGATTTTAAATTACAACTTCTTAGTTATTTTTATTTTTTATTTAACAATTTTTGTCATCGGTTGCATGAATTCTGTGTTTTGCAAAATATTTTTATGATTGCTTTAACTTTTTTTACGGAAGAAGGTGGAAAATGCTTCTCTTTCTCTCTCTCTCTCTTTCTCTGTATATATATATATCCATATTTTTTAAAGTAAATATGAAAATTTTATGAATTCAACTGTAAATAAAGATGTTTTGCTCATCCAATATGATTTTTTTTATTGAAACAGTAAATTAATATTAACAATTGTTTTTTTTTTCTGTGTGTAGAGGCATAGCATTCATGGCATGAACGAGGAGGAAAATGTCATCCGACCGCATCAGGAGATGGCGCAGCTGTCGCTCGATGAGAAAAAGTTTTTACTCGCCGTTGAACGGGGTGATGTGGCTTCCACTAGACGGTCAGTATCATTATTTTCAACTTTGCCAAATTGTTCGTTCGCATTTTCGCAACAGCAGTGCCAAAAATTAAAGATTCATATTTAGACGATTAAAGGTTGCTAATTGGATTACACTGACAACCAATTGAAATTATATAACATAGTAAAAAAATCTTTCAGAACTCATTATATTAAAATAAAACTGTTTTGGTTAAAGTTCTGTATTAATATTTATTATTAATCGACGTTTCGACGAATTCAATATCCATCTTCATGAGGAAAAATGATACCAAAAATATATAAAAAAAAAGATGAAGACGAACCTTGAGTCAATAATCGAAACGTCCAATAATGAATAAATATTAATACAGAACTTAAACCTATAGCAGTTATATTTTAAATCATATATTTTTTTTTTTTAAATATCATGCATTTTCTATATTTTTAAGCATATTCTACCAAACAAAACGTAAAAAATATGAAAAAAAAAGCGATGTAATTTTTGAAGATAAATATGTATATATAGGATTACAGAAAAAATTACATTTTTAAAATGTTTTTATATTGAATATTTTTTCCAATATTTCGGAAAATAGAAATCGTATAATTTCTACTTATTTATTTTTCAATCTTTTTTTTTAAACCAATACGTATTTACAATCAAATATGTTGTAACACTCATTGATTGATACTGCATGCTCAGTTTTAACTAATGCTGGTTTTAAATATATATATATATATATATATATATATATATATATATATATATATATAGTTAAATCACCTCCGATGAAGTAGTCATCAGAAGTGAAACTTACTTAAAGTTCTTTAAATTTAATGATCAGAATAGCGACATATAACTATTTATTTTAATTAAGTAAATCTTAATGCAAAAGTTTAACTTTGATGACATTGCTGTACTTATTTCTTATATTTATTTTAAGTTTAATATTTATTTAGATAGATGTTGAAAAAACATTTTGTGAAATTTCTATATTTCAAAGAAATTGCAATATACTGCGTTTTCTAAATTTACTAGTTGCTATCAGATATATAGTATTTCATGTCATTTTGAAATATTTGTTTGTTTTCAATTTTTATCATAAAAACATAATCTTAAGCGTACTTGAGTAACAGCTAATAAACTTGGGGGTATTTCACAGAAAAAGTTGAGGATCATTACACTAGTATAAATAACTAAAAAAATAATATTTGATATGCTTTATATATTAGATGAAGTAAAATATTTTTCTCTATATGAAATATGAAATAAATAAAAAAAAAAAATGTTTTTCCAGTTTAGCATATAATTTTTCAAATAGTTTTTTAAAAGCAATTAAGTGTTGAAACTCAACCAAAATAAAATAAAAATGAATTTAATATTATTCAAAGCGCTGAGTGAAAATAGGCAGAAATATTTGTTGCGCAAATGAATTTCGCGTTGTTGTGTATTCATATAAATGAATTCACTCTTGTCAAATATAGCGAGTTGGATTCATTTAAATTGTGTGTTTGGTATTCCTGTTGCGTTCTCATATTTTGTGATTTCACGCTTCTAACTGCAAAAACATGAACGTAAATTTTGTCGCAATTTCTAGTTATTATTTTCTTAATCATATTCCATTATACGTCATATTGTTATGAAAATTTTGTCTCCGAATTAATTTATACAAAAATAATATAACAGTAAAAAATTTTGCGGAACCCGTATTAAAATAAAAATTGTTTTAGGATAACATTCTGTTAATTATTTATATAAAAAAGACGTTTTGATGGAACTGAAACTAAATTTCGACGAAATTTATCACCTGATGAAGACGAGCGTTCAGTTTCGTCGAAACGTTGCTTTTCTATAAATAATTAATAGAATTTTATCCTAAAACAGTTTTTATATTAAAAATAATATATTTTATATATGTAAAGTTTTTATAATATGAAAAAATTGATATATTCGTAATTTTATGTATATAGAAAAGCAAGTTTGTTTTTTGTTTGCAATACATTCTCAGGTCTTTTTCCAATTTGAATCAAATTAACCATATAATTAACTACATTATTGGCTAACAACTTGTAACTAAAAAAAAAATTGTTTCGAAGGTTTCTTAAAACTAATTGTATATATTATACATACAACAAAACGAAAAGAATAGATGAAAATAGAGAATTGTGGAAGTAAGCTGCAAATCAACCTTAGAGTTGCAAATAGAAGAGGATGCATATTTTACAACAAATAACTTGAGAAATATTTTATAAAATAATATTTTAAAAATAAATATTTATTATTAACTATTGTTCCATTAAGTAAGTTGTTTACATTTGTAAACTGTCATGATATTTATGTTGTAATATATTAGATAAATATTTTGGTCTATTTTCAACATTTATTTAATAAATTATAAATATTTCAAGTAAAAAACTATGAAATAGTTAAATTATAAACAAAATAAATTGATTTGAATTTATTTCACATTACTGTATTAAAATCAATAGTTGTAAAACTACGGTCGACTCAAGATTATCGTAGATCAGTTTCATTCTTTTAATTTGTTCTAATCAAAAAATGAAAATGAGATTTTTTAAAATCCAGGCAAGTTCAATGCATTTTTCTTCATTAAAAAATTAATGATTTAATTAGTTTATCAAAATATATTAATTATGATTTAAGCAAAAACAAAATACTATAACCTAATATATATAATACGCCATGTGTAATTAAGAATATAAAATTATATGAAATTAAAGAATTTTGTATTGCTTGTCTTTGCAGAATGTTAACCCGCGCACAAGAAACGGCATACATAAATATCAACTGCGTGGATCCATTGGGCCGTAGTGCTCTATTGATGGCCATCGATAATGAGAATCTCGAGATGGTCGAACTGCTCATCGAATACAAGGTCGAAACAAAAGACGCACTCTTGCACGCCATCTCCGAAGAGTTTGTCGAGGCCGTTGAGGTGCTGCTCGATCACGAGGAAACGGTGCATAAGTACGACGAACCACACGTAAGTTACGATTGTTTAATTGCGTGATTACTGTGATTAGATTTTTTGGATGAAATGATGAATAAATTCATAAAATAATAATAATAATAATATAGTAAACAAATTGTTCAAAACAAATTAAAAAAAAATAATTAAAAAAAAAATATTGAAAATTTAATAAAAATTAAATGTTAGTTTATTGAATGTGAAAATATTTAGTTTTTTATTTTTCCTTCTTAAATGAGTTATGTTAATTAAATTAAATTAAATATTAAAATTATTATTATTATATGTATATATATAATTTTTCTCGAGTAAAGAGACTCAGTTTGTAATATTAACATATTCAAATGTTTAATATTTAATTTTTATTAAATTTGCAATATAATTTACTAAAAATGAAATATTGA
This sequence comes from Clivina fossor, assembly GCA_963966155.1. Lineage (NCBI taxonomy): Eukaryota > Metazoa > Arthropoda > Insecta > Coleoptera > Carabidae > Clivina > Clivina fossor. Next base: position 4,172,002 of record OZ014563.1, read on the forward strand.
ACATTTGAATATATATATTACAGAATTTTTTAGTTTAATTTTGTGAAATACCTTGTATATTTTGAATTTATTTATTTTATTACTAAAGGTTAAACTTGTTTCATTAACAAATATAATTATTTTCACTCCAACATTATTATTATAAAATGACACCAAAAATAGCATCACGACTATGCATATACACATACACATAATAGACATATGAAACGTATATTCCACATTCAGAGTAGAAAATTATATTAGGCTTGTGGTATGCGGTTAAATGGTTAACCGAACTTCTCGGCACTTGCGTCCTTGCTGGGTAATGCATCCCCTGTGTTTATACACGAACCTTTTTCGGTCATCTCGTGAAAATTTGAACATTCCTTCCGTATACTATACTTATTCACATATATACCTATAACAGTGATATTCAACAAGATTATTATAGTATATTATAAAAAATATGTAAATTTATGTTATGTAAAAATTAAATAGTGCTTATCTTTCTATGTTATAGCTTCTGTTATAAAGAATTAGATACGTACACTCTAAAAAAAATTTCTGTAATTTTACAATAAGAATTATTGGTAAAAAAAAGATGCCCTGGATTATTATGTAATTTTACATAAAATTTTATTTTATATAGCATGTAATATTTAACAAAAAATTAGGTAAAACTAATTTACTGTTTATGTAAAATATTTATATATTTTAATATAATTATTACATAAAATAATCTGTATTATTGCAAAAACATATTACGCAGAACTACATAAATATAATTAACAATAGTAAAATTGTAAACACAATTGTAAAATATATATATAATTATATAATAAAATTATAATTATGTACAATTACATAAAATTATAATTTACTTTTATTACATTATTTATTTGCTAAATTATAGAATTTTTTTTTTACAGTGTACACTAACGCATTAAATAGTGTTAACTTTAAAATTGTGTACTATGTAATTAATAATAATAATAATTAATAAATAAGTGAAAATAATTGACAGTACAATGTTCCATAAAACGTAACAATTATGTCAACTACAAGAAATTATTCAAAACAAATGTTCTCACTGGCCATATAAATGATGCATATTTATTATATAATTAAAAAGTTGAAAACCACTGGAATTTAACTATACACATGCGGACATCTATATTGGGTTACCCACTTTTGATATACGTAAAATATCCGAGCTTTTTGTGAAGAGTGTTTTTGCCTTTTGTTATCATGGCTAATGACCATCATTAAAAGTGAAGCTTTATTATTTATTTACATTATGGTTGCCGATTGTTATTGAGAAATGTAATGGTAAAAAGTTTTTGGGATTAATGGTTTTTACGTGAAAAGTCCTTTTTTTTTTCAATGAAATTATTTTGCAATTAGAATGCAATGTTTTAATGAAATTGATTGTGTTAATTAAATTTAAATAAATCAATTAATTTATATTTCGATTGTATTATAATAGTATAATTACTGAGTTCTTAATTAAATAAAATTGTAGTCATTGCTATTAAACGATTCAAAATAAATGACACATATTTCTACAACTCAAAGCCGGTTTTATTTTAATATAATGAGTTCTGAAAGATTTTTACTATGTTACATATGTATTTCTTTGTTTTTTTCGAAATCTAAAAAATGTCATAATTTTAGACAGTGGCGCAACCAAGGGGGGCGACGGGCCTCGGCCCCTTCAAGGCTAGCAAAATTAGCACAATTTTTATTCGGTTAGTCATATATTCAGCAGTCACTTCTAACGCTACAATTATTTACCCCAAAATATTGAGCCAACATTCATTATTTTAAACTATTAATTATTCGATTCAAGTAAGATAAAGTGGAAATCTGGTTAGTATTTGCTTTTTTGTTGCTTCTCCAAGATAAAATTTTTGGGCCCTCCTCCAAGACAAAATCCTGGCTGCGCCACTGATTCTAGATGCACTTCTAACGCAATATCGTTAGCAAATAAATACATGTAAATAGAAAATACTATGAGTATACTATAGAAAAAGATAATATATATTTGGTAACGTACTTAATAATACAGACAATGGTCTGTTTTTTAACTAGGAAAAGTAATTCAAAATTTTTGAGCCAAAATATATACTTCTGATTGGTTGACATACAATTGTTTTTACATCCAGCATATTGTTATCTTGTCATCAACTGTCAACAAGTTGACTTTGTAAATTGAACTGTACAAAATTTGAGTTACTTTTCTGGTGGTTTTTTTTATAGTGTAAAACTGACGTTAAAAAATGGAGTATAGTATTTATGTAAATGAAAGACAGTGACGTAATTATAAATTTTGAGTTCCCTTCTCTCAGCAAAATTTTATTTTAAAATGGGCTCGTCCTCTTAATATACACAATTTGTGAAAATCGGGAATGGAATTCACAAAAAAAAATTAAAAGCAAATTAACTTTATAAAGTTATTGTTTTATTGATTTTGTTTTTTCGAATTTTTCAGACGCGATTTATCCCCCTAATTCTCCCCACTTGCGTACGCCAATTTTCGCGTCTAAAATTTACACTACTGATGAAAAACCTAATATACAAATATATTATTTACTAAAATAGAAAAATTTGACAAACTTCTTATTTTTGAACAAAATTTATTTTCTTAAATTACTACAATAAATTTTGTAAGGACGAAGTATGATGTAAAGCAGTGATTCCCAAAGTGGTCTAGGTGGACCCCCAGGGGTCCACGGAAGACTCGACGGGGGTCTACGATGGCGAGAAAAAAAAATGGGGGTTCACTGGTTGTAAGTGGGGGTCCACGAAAATTTATCTGGTTTCGATCGTAAAGAACTAAAATGTTGGCTTGGCTGTACCTATCAATGTAGGGCCTACATTGTAGGCAGATAATACACTAGGTACTAAAAAAAATTCCAAATTTTTCGGTGATTTTTGACAGGCTTTATTTCGGTGCAAAATGGTCGTATTGAGACTTTAAAAAAAGCATTTTGAAGCTTTATGATTCAAATTTTCAGATTTTTGCTAAAATATTTTAGGAGTTACGGTTCTCATGCAATACTAACAGATAGCGCAAAAAAATAATATTGCAAATTTTTTGCTTGTTTTTTTTTTGTCCACGGGTGTGAAAATTTTTTTTCAGTTAGGCCGGCATATGGATCTGATAGCCTGTTTATTTAGTATTAATTTCCTTTTTTTTAAACCTCCGTTAATTTTTTTGAGTAGTGTATTTTAAGAAAGTCAGCGACTGTTAACTTGTAAAAACTTGCATATTCGATATTTTGAGTACAACGCGTATCGAGACTTGCAAAGCGCCGCCCGCTAGCCAGCCAGCAACGCTAGTTAAGACGTGCATAGGGACGAAATACGACTTGTACTGTGCTTGCAATCTTGCATGAACTTGTTTGATTCTTCACCAATATAAATACGAATGCCAAGAACAAACGTTACTCATTTGCTTTACTCATTTGCTGTGCTCATTTGTTTCGGGAATTTTGAAAAGAAACGTGTGAGTGAATCGATGTCAGTGTTTGCCAGTGCCGGAAAAAGTAAGTATACCTGCCTATTTGTTATACATACTTTTATTTTATATTGTAGTAATATTATATTATTTGTTATGTTTGCGTGTAGTAGGTACGTAATAAAAATTAAATACTGAACAGGGCCATTATTCGATACTTCTATAAAAGAACAGAAAGCCGAGAAAGATTGAACTTTTAGTACTTTTTATTATAAAATTATTTATTTACCCGACTGTGGTGATTCACTAAAAGAGAGTTATTATAATTGACCTGCATGTTTGTACATATTTCAGTGCCCTCGTAGTTGCTAATGCTAAATGACTAAAAATATTTTCATAAAATGTACCACTCGTATAGTAATGTATCAACGTAATAAATAAAACATTAAAATCGCGGTGTTTTGACGTCAAAATATTCTTTAAAAGTATTTTCTCTCGAATTTACAGAAATGTATCAAAATATAATTAATCAAAAAATGTTTTGCATTACATTAAAATAGATTCAATCTTAGCGGCTTATTGCTTTTAATAATTAAAATCAGTTTTGCCGCCGGCATTTTGGTTTTTTCATTGCAATAATTAACTAATTATTCCCATTCAATTCTGTTCAAATAGCCATATCCTGTTAAAATCACCTTATGATTACTAAAACAAACTTTTTTTTTTCTTTACACGTAGGTAACTGATACGAAACATGGCTGAATCTAAGAAGAAATGTCGACAATACAGTGTTCAATATTTGAAATTTGGTTTTGTTCCATCAACGGCCGACAAACGATTGCCCATATGCCTTTTGTGCAACAAAGTTTTGAGCAATGACTCGATGAAACCATCGAAGCTCGAAGATCATCTAAGAAGGTGTCATCCTGATAAAATAGGCAAAGATTTAAAATATTTTCAAACATTGAAGGAAAAATATGAAAGAAGACCCACCGTGCAAAGTATGTTCGCTTCAACGTCTCAAAGTAACGATGATGGCTTGCGGGCATCCTACAATATCTCATTGCTTATCGCGAAATCTGGAAAACCGCACACCATCGGTGAACAGTTAATTTTACCCGCTGTTGAAGAGGTTTTAAAAACTGTTCTGCACAAACCTCCATTTGACGTACTTAAAAAAATTTCTTTGAGTAACAACACTGTACAAAGGCGTATTGATGAAATGAGCTCTGATGTTGAAAGCTTCTTGTGCAATTATCTGCAAACAACTCATTTTTCTATTCAATTGGATGAATCAACATTACCTGGCAATGAAGCCTTATTATTGGCATATGTTCGATTTGTTATGGACGAAGAAATCCATGAAGAGCTACTATTCGCGAAAACTTTGAAGACGGACACAAAAGGAGAATCAATATTTAATGTCCTGAGCGATTTTCTTAAGGAAAAATCGATTCCATTTACAAACATTACTTCGGTGGCAGCAGATGGAGCTCCTGCCATGTTCGGGCGATATCGTGGGTTTATAAGCCATCTTCAAAGAATTATACCAGGAGTAACTGCAATTCACTGTGTCATACACCGACAACACCTGGTAGCGAAAAATTTGAGTGATAGATTGCACCAATCGCTTCAATTTGTGATTAAAGCAGTTAACAAAATAAGAAGCAACGCGTTAAATACCCGTTTATTTGCACAATTGTGCGACGAAAATGATGAAGACTTCCAACGATTACTCTTACATACTGAAGTACGCTGGTTGTCGAAAGGTGCATGTTTAACAAGATTTTACTCACTTTTTGAATCAGTTTTAGAGTTTTTGGAAAGTAAAGATCCAGATTTAAAAGAAAATCTGATCAAATTGAAAGCAGACATCGCGTATTTGACAGATTTGTACAAAAAATTTAATGACATTAACTTGCAGTTGCAAGGGGACAGCCTAAATTTAATAAAAACAAAGGGTGTAATTTCGGCTTTTCTTGGAAAATTGAAATTTATGAAGCAAAATATTAGTCGGCGCGAATTCGCACAGTTTCCAAACTTGTCACAGGCAGAATGTCTTGATGAGGATATTCAGACATACGTTCAACATTTAAATGCCTTGCATGATGACTTCAAAAATAGATTTGAAGATATTCTGACGATGGAAATACCACCATGGATCATAAATCCATTTGATGAAACGGAAGTGGCGAATGTGGTATTGCAAGAGGAGCTACTCGAGCTTACCACCAATGAGGAGCTGAAGGTGAAATTTAAAAAAGGCTATCAAACATTTTGGCTGCAAGCAGAAATTGCCGAAAAATATCCTGGACTGTGGGAAATTGCGAGAAAACTTTTGATAGCGTTTCCCTCGTCATACCTTGTCGAAAAAAGTTTTAGTGTGGTGACAAACCTATTAACAAAAAAAAGGAGCAGATTGAATATCACAGAACGGGGAGATTTGCGGTTATTCCTGACAAAACTGAAGCCAAATATTGATAACTTGCTATCAATTCATCAAGTGCATCCCTCCCATTAAAAATGACTATTTTTTTTAATTGTTGAAGTTACGTTATTAATGTTTAATTTTAAGTCTATTAAGTCTAATCATATTATTTTAATAAAAAATTTTAATGAATAATGAAAATATACTATTCTTCTTTTTATTTTTACCACTCCGAATTTAGAGTTGGAACTCAGCCGCGACGCATATATCCATCGTTAGATCTAATCTTCACATTTTTTGACGAGTTTTGGGAATATGGTAGAAATGTAGCAGCAGGGGGTCCACCGAAACCAGTAAATTTTTGAAAGTGGTCTACGGGGAAAAAAAGTTTGGGAACCTCTGATGTAAAGTAATCAATAAATTATTTTTTTTTACGAAAATAACGAAAATAAATAAATTTTTCCTTTAGTTTCAGAAAAACGACATTTGGCACGATTTCAATGCAAACAAATGTGTTTAGTGTAAAATTTTATTTTAAATTTAATAGAATTTCTTTTGTTGATGCATAACTATTGTACTTGTAACATAGTTGAGAGAATTTGTGCATTTTAATGGCGTTGTTGTGCAATTGTTTGTTGCAGAGTTGGGAAGCACTGCCGCCAGATCGAGCCACGTTCACACCAGATATAACACCACTAATACTAGCTGCCCATAGGGATAATTATGAAATTATTAAAATTTTACTCGATAGGGGTGCTACGTTACCTATGCCGCATGATGTACGGTAAGTTACCAGCTTTCTATTATTTTTTTTTTAATTATTATTAATTGTATCAAAAAAATGTTGGTCTGTATTCTGACCTCACTTTCAAAAGTGATTTTTGTCAAAAGTACTTTTGACGTTTACTTAAAATTACTTATTAAACAATTTTAATTAGTTTATTTGAATTTTATAATATTATACTATATACTATTCATATTTGCTAAGAGATAGAAGTAAAAATTTATTTTAAAGCAAACAATACAAGCATTTTTTCATAAACAAAAGAGGTGAAACTTAATTTTATATGGAAAACAAACCAACACTTTTTTTGTTTTAGTATTGAAAAATAGTATATTATGTTATGACAAGCACTGTGTTTACTCTTGCATTGCGAGATTTCGCGTCGTATGCAGAAAAATATTTTATTGAAAGATATTGTTTTAATTTGCAAAAATTATACTAACTAATTTCAATTATTGTTAATTTTGGCAATATTTTTTGGTTTTCAATCTCTTTTAACAATCGTGGATGTTATAATTTTAATAGTTGCGAAAATATAAATTCTAATTTATTCCACATTCTTACTATATAAACCATTCAGTTCAGAAACTTTAAACATCATTTTTTCGAAAGTAAAGTTTTGTGATATGGAACAAAAATAAAACAGACTGGCGACATGTGGAATAGTACGCTCTATTTGCCTACTACCATATTAAATCTACTCTACCGGCATACTATCACAGTAGAGTATACTCGTTGGGTGCAAACCGTGTGTAAATTTTTAATAAATTTTAAACAGAACTTGTTGAGAATGTCAAGTAATTGCCATCATCAATTAATATTTTATTTTATTACTTTAACTAAACTTTACTCTACCAAATTACTAACTTTTTGTGAAAAATTACTTTACTAAAGCTAGTAGAGTAAGTTGGAGAAAAAGTATTCTATTACTAACTTTACTAATATAAACTAGACTTTACAAGATTTGCACAGAATTGTAGTTAAAAATTGTATAAATTACAAGTGGAAAAAACTTCTGTTATTTCTTTTTAACTTTGTGTTATATTTTATCAATAAATTACTGTTGAATACAAGCAATATTTCAATAATATTTAAGCAGTAGAGTGAAAATTATGAATGAAAATAAAAATAATCTATGACGACAATTTATTTTCCGTGTAAGAAAAGTTGATGTATATGGAAACTCGTAACAAGGTTTACACAATATAAGTAAACAAAAACTAGGTAAACTTATTGCACACTATATTATAAAAGAAAAAAATAATAAAAAATAAGAAAAGATAAGTGGTATATGAACAACAAAGCTCTGTTATATCGTATATATATAAATATAAAAAAAATCAAAATACAATTTATATATTCGGTATTTTTAGAAAGATATAATTTTTACCGGCTATCATATCACATATGATAAGAGAGGTATTGTAATCATACTAAAGTTGAGATTGAGATTTTTACAGATAAGCACGAATTAGGATTATAGTAACACGAATCAACTGTTTTTAGCATGATGTTTGTCTGTCGATCTGTCTATCGGTCTGTGGACATGTATACAGCAAATTCAGCTGAACGGATTGTTATAAAATTTTATATTTAAGCTTCAGAGGTTAATCTATCTATTTTGATCAATTTTTAGTACAGATCTACCAATTGGAATTGGTAACTGATATTACTTTTATATTTTACGAATAGTTTGCAACACAAATAAATTAAAAAAAAAATTATTAACAAAAGTTTCTAAACAAATTATAACAAACAACTTTTATTTGAATTATTTTCCAAAATGGCTAAATATTTTTTTTATATTTTTATGATGTATATAATTCTGTAATTTCATGACATATTTATGTCAAGATAATTTTGATTTTAGTTTAGTCGAATCTGTAGTGGCCATAGCAGATTTTTTTTTACAACTAGCTTTAAAACGTGCCATCATTTATTTTGTTTTTAATCCGAAAATAAATTTTCTTTACCTAACTCAATAATAAATTTTTATTTTCTACTGTAGATAATAAAAACAATTGATATCTGTTACTTTTTGAACTTAATTCGGAATTTAACTTATCTGACTACTTTAAATTATTTTTATTATTAACAAAGTAAAAAAAAATCAGAACTAATTATATAAAATAAAACGGCTTTAGCATTAAGTTCTGTATTAATATTTATTAATAATTGACGTATTCAACGAACTCAACGTCCGTCTTCATCAGGAAAAATGATACAAATGACATTTACAGTAAATAACAGAACATAGAAACAAGTTACTAGGTACAAAATAAGTTAAACAAATATAAACTTTTAATTCTAAAATTTACAATAATATATTTATCCACAATTACTTTTTATCCTTATTTAAATGTAAATCATATCAGTTACGTTTTATTCTACACACTCACTGAATATGGAGTCAAATAAGAGATGCACGAAAGAGCAAAAGAAAAAAGAAAAACCGAAAACGAAAAGGGAATCCTTGATAGATAGAGATAAATTTTATTGAACATTTTCAAACTTCACAAATGGTACTAACACACGCAACGAACATTCGTGTGTTTAAATCCGCGGAAAATTTAAAAAAAAAAAAGAGAGAAAAACAGGGGAAGATCAAAGCTGAAAAAATTTGCGTGTGTTTTCGTAAAACAGCTGGAGTTTTTGGAAACATCAATATAGTCTGTGTTTTTTTTTCTTCTCGTCTTTCTTTAAGTATTTGCATTTTTAAAAGTTTTTTTTTTTATTTGTTTTACTTTATTTACCGTAAAGCCGGAAGGATATCATCACCTTTTACACTTACGGTGGCTGCAGTTATATGTATTTTACGAGGACTAGTGCAGTTGAAATAAAGTTGGAATTTTTACGAGAGTTGCTTTGTAAATCTGGTTATGTATGCTTTGTCTAGTTACATACAATCTTGTTATCATTTTATTGTAGATGGAAATGGGTATAACCACTTCAAATAATGGGCAAGAGTCAACTTATCTCTAAATTAATTTTATGTTTCAATCGTAATACTACGTATTGATGCTAAACTATCTACTAGCTTGTGATTTGTGTGTCATGAATATTAATTTTATATGTATAATTTTTATAATTCATCTTTTTTTTTCTGTAATGTCATTTTCAAGAATCAAAAAATATAAAAACATAACTTATTTGAACATTTTTGAGATGCCTATACTGCAACTTTCCCCAGGCCAAATTTTGCATCCAGTCCAACTCTGTCTAGATGTATTTGTTTATTTAAATTATATTAATATATTTTAATAAAATTATTAATTCTGTTTTTTTTTGCCATGTTTTTATAGATGTGGTTGCGACGATTGTGTGACGTCACGTATGGAAGATTCGCTAAGACATTCAAGGTCGCGGATAAATGCGTATAGGGCCTTAGCATCACCCTCGCTTATTTCGTTGTCTTCGAAAGATCCTATTCTCACAGCGTTTGAACTATCTTGGGAATTACGGAGGTAAGTTCACATACATATACACTTTTCTGTTCTGTTCTCCTACTAAAATACGTATTTTCTCATTTGTGAATTGAATGTATTTATTTTATTTTTCTATTTCTGCAAAAGAGATTATTCCATTCAAAATAAAATTTATCTGTGATTTGTTTTGTATTTTCTAATTTTATTCGTCACATTATGCTGGCTTAAAGCGATTCATTTTTCTAGATCCTTTAGATATCCAGAAAACTGAAATACTCGTATATTTTATAAAGATTAATTAAACATATTCATACTTTAAAGAAAGACAAATATAAAAAAATGACATATTTTTTAAACAAAGATAATTTTTTTTGTGAAGCAGTACATATTTCTTTTTTATTTTGTAATTTAATTTGCGTTACCATTGTCACAATCTTTCTGAAAGAAATGCTGAAGATTATATTAATATATGAGGAGACCAACATTGTTTGTTTTTTCGTAATAATGTGCTGGACAATACGTTAGACATAGTAATAAATCACGTGCGCTTGAAATGCTGCCAAAATAATTCCTGGTTATGGCTATTTTCATTTTGTAAAAAAGATCTAGTAGTAAGGTTTTATCTCACTTGTTTTATCATCCAACTCTTAGATCATCAATTTTTGTCTTCTGTTGCGGAATGCCGGAATGAATTGTTGAATTATGTAACATGTCAAATGGACAAATATTTGTTACCATCGAGAATATTGTGATTAGTTAACAGTTATTTATAGATTTAACAAAATATAGTAAGTTACTGAATTATTTATACGTTTGCGTGAACGTTCGTTAAGTAGTTGGAGTGGTATGATTGAGAGTGTTTTGCGTGAGCGGAAATTTCCAGATAGAATAGAAAAGCATGTATGAGAGCTATTATGAATGTGAATAAAGTTAAAGTTGCTTGTTTGGAGGAAACTGATTGCGGGATAATGGAAAGTGTTACACAAAAAAATTGAGAAAAAACAACTAAAATTTAGTCAAATTTGACTAACAGCCTCTTTCATAAAAAAACATAATAAATTAAAGTCGACTTTTAGCTTTCAAAAAGGCAAAAAACAATAATTAATTTTACCATTAAAGTGTGAATAGTTAACAAAAAAACATCGTTTTATTGACAACAATAATTATTATTCTAGTACAATTTAAAATAGATGCTTTTTGGAAAAAATATTTTATTCTAATTATACCAAATTGTATCTCTTATAAAATTGGATATTTCCATGCATAGCAGCTTAAATGAGACACCCGGTATAATATGGTGAAAATTATTTTCAGATTTTATTTTACTTTTCTAATACATGTTATAGATTTATGGTGGTATTCTGAACAGATTTATATATATATATATATAGTATTATAGAATATTTTGTCTTTTTCTATAGAATGAAAAACTGTATTTACTAGAAAAAGACAAAATATACTTTACCGATATAGATCTGCTTAGAATACCACCATTAATTGAGTTTAAATAACAGATTTTTCATTAGTTACTGTGACGTTTACATTTATATTTGTAAGATCACAGTAAACAGTATTTTTAAAGGTTGAAAAATTACGTCTAACGTTGTGTTTACTATCGCGTTATTTTGTCGAAATTCCTAAAATTTTAGCGGTTTAATTTATTTCTGTTAAAGATTTGTTTAACATTTGTGTCATTCTATCTTTCATTTAACCGAATTACGTTGATGTGTTAAAATATATATGGCACGCAGTTAAAATTTGGTTTAGTTATTTTGGAAATAAATGTATTACGTTCTTTCGAATTATTGTATAATTATGTGTGTAAATCAACATTCCGTTCGTCTTGTTTGTAGTTGATATTTACACCAATTATTCTAATTTGTTGTCTCTCCTTTTCCATTATTTGTTCTTATTTCGTATTTTAGTTTATGTTTATAGATGTGCGTTGTCTGTTTGGTACATAATATTAATATTTGACTGTTACATAATTTAGTGATTTTGTACGTATTTTTTGATGTGAGGATGTTCCGTGACTCAAGTTCTGTAGCTTAAAGACGTGTTATTGAAGTCATTTATTGTTGAAAATTTTTAATAAATATACATTTAAAAATGATTGATAGATAAACTCCTGAAATGTTAAGAAAAGACATATTTTCTTAATGTATATGATTTTATTCTTGTTTTGATTATTTTCGGATACTGAAATACACAAACAAGACTACCTTTTTAACGACCGTCATATTACATATGATAAGGGAGGTTATGTAATCATACCAAATTTGATATATTGAGATTTTTAGAAATACGCACGAATTAGGCTTATAGTAACACGAATCAACTGTCCGTTCGTCGGTCGTGAATACATATAGAGCAAATTCGGCTAAACGAATTGTTATAAAATTTTCATATTTAAGTTTTGAAGCTGAATATCTCAATTTAATCAAATTTTGGTAATTTACTGATGTTACTTTTATGTGTTTTACAAATATTTAGCAACAAAGATATATTTCGAAAAAATTTGTTTACTAAAAGTTACTAAACAATTTATATTTGAAATATTTCTCGATACATTTTTTATAATTTTTATATTTTTATGATAGATATAATTCTGTAAATAGGTGGCATATTTATGTTAAGACAGTTTTGTTTTTAGTTACCATGACTACAGTAGTTGTGGTTATACAAATTTTTCTATACCATAAATGTATTTAATACGATGACGGTTGGTTCTGTGGTGGTCACAACATATTTGCTCTATTATAACAACGGTCAGATTTAGCAGAATTAAAGTTCTTATTTATTTATAACAAAATAATATTTGTATAATTTTTAATTAAACTTTACTATAATAATAAAATATGTATATTTTGCTGAAATATTATTAACTAATATATTATTAACTAATATTAACTAATATTATTAACTAATATGTATTGCATTTTCTTTCCAGAAATAATTCGATAATTATTAAATAATTAGATACAGATAAATAATTTTCGACGTTACATTTACATAAAATTACATTATCCAGTGTGACACTTTAATCCATACAAAATCCAATAATCTAATAACCATCTAATAACGCCATTCATATTCGTTATAAGAAAATTATGCAAAACAGAAAATATTGACGCGCAAATATATGAATATAGATGACTCATTGTTTATGTTTATGATACAAATACGGTGACAAAGACAGTCAAATACTGTGGGGGGGGAGAGCACAACAATGTAAATTGCCAATCAACATTGTATGTAAAATCGCAAACACTTTCAAAGTTAAATGTGTAGCAAAAATTATCTCAAACGTTCTAATATACCATATTAAGTGGAAACTTGTACGAGATATTTTGGTCGGAACTGCCAAAATTTCTCTCTATTCGCGAGCGAAATGTATTTGTGACAATAAACAGATATACAAACTCGTGAATTTTGACGCAAAACTTAGCCATTATTTGTGTTGCATTATGTTTATATGCATGAAGAATTTTCTAATTTATGTTAAGTTTTGTTAGAATTTAGTTAAAAGTTTTGCAGGAAAATATTGTCACGTGCTCAAAATTCTGTAATATGATTGGTTAGATTTTAAATTTATGATTTAGAATATGAAATATGGTAATATTCTAAATCTAAATTTTAAATCATAAATTTCTTAAATGCATATTTTAAATTTTATATTATAAACTGTAAATTTGTAAATTAAATCTATCATGCATCACGGTGAAGACTGTTTACTATAATTATATTATTTAAAAGTGTATCTAAAAATGGTTGACTATTACATTTTGCATATAAATGTAAAAATGCTCATATTTTTACTAAATCACTTTTATAAGTAATAAGGATTTTTCTCTGTATTATTAGTTTTTCTACAATATAGGTATCAATGTAATATTCATACATGGTGAAATTTAATATAATGACTTAAAGCTATTAATCTGGCTATGAGATACAAAGACCAGCTTTATTGTTTTTATTAAGATAAAGTAGAACAATAAAAGCAAAGAAAATCTAACAAAAAATATACAAAAAAAAACTTTTGATATATTGCAATGTGAGTCACATCTAACGTTCTTTAAATTTGTGGTATTACCAGCGACAGTCAAACGGTGAAATTTTATCAGCAAATCTATGTTCTACTGAATCTATATTCTGCTGAAGCTAGGCATTGTTAACATTATTTTTAAATAAAGTGACAAAAATATATGAATATATGTTTTCTAACATTATAAACAATTTTTTTTATAAAATGGTTAATAAATAAACATAAAATTTAAATTATACTATGTTCACTATAAGGTTTGGAATCACTGAAATAATATGTGCAATATTTGTTTCATTTTTTTTTTGTTGAGTATACGTGATGGTACATAATAAAGAATAAAGTTTGTGCCTCTAAAATAAAGTCGAATAACTTTTTTATATTATTCATAAGTTGTATTTTTGTTACTCTTGTACGTGCAATAAAAACATAAAATATCAAAATTATTTCTTCCTTTTTTTGTTCCGCTTTTCTTAAGTTATTTTTTACTATCTTCTTGTAAATAAAATAATATATTATAAAATATACATCATCAGAGTATTATAAATGATATATAAATAAATTACGACATGAAATTTATTTTTATTATAAATATACTAAAAAAAGATGATTATAGTTAATATATTATATATATATATATATATATATATATATATATATATATATATATATATATATATATGTGGCTTATTATAAGTTGTAATTACTGTAAACGAAAGCAATGAAATTATTCACAAATTTAATTTTTATTAATTCCACATAATTATCAAACACAGGTCTTAAAATATTGTAATTTCTATTATTTTTTTGACTTGTGTAAGCACTTTCTAATGTGTTAACATAAGTAAATGTTATTATCATTATTACTAAGCTGTTCGGCCATGCCGACCGGCGAGTAGTACATATTTTTCGAAACACTTTATAATTATTTTTGTGAAAAATTAATATTTGTTAACAAAAAACTTAGACCCGTATTCTCACCTCAATTTTAAAATTGATATTTGTCCAAAGTACTTTTGACGTTTACTTAAAATTACTTATTAACCAATTTTATTTAGTTTATTTGAATTTTATAACATTATATATAAAAATATATCAGAAATAGAAATATTATTGAAATTTGATAAAAGTTAGAAGTAAAAATTTATTTTAAAGCAAAAAATAAAAACACTTTTTCATAAACAAATGAGGTGGGAATACGGACCTTAATTTTTATAGAAATTTGTACTTAATTGAATACGCAACCAAAAAATTGAACATATACCAAACCAAAATCAAATTGATCAGCAACAATTCAAAAACGATGTTTTTTTCTGTTTATCTATCAAATAAATCACTTGAATTCACATTATTTCGTTTTGCCTTTGCGTATCAAATCACAATACGTCGAACAATGGTAATCTTTGTTGTTGTGAATGTGTTTAGGTTGAGTTTTCTCGAGCACGAATTCAAAATCGAATACCAGGAGCTGCGTAAACAGTGTCAGGACTTTGCAACAGCTCTGCTCGACCACACGCGCAGCTCCTACGAACTGGAAGTGCTGCTCAATCACGATCCGACCGGACCCGCGTTTGAGCACGGCGAACGTATGCATCTCAATCGGCTCAAATTGGCCATCAAACTACGACAGAAAAAGGTTGGTGGGCTGTTTGTTTTAAATGTTTCAAATGTTTTACTTCGAAATTAACGATAGCATAATATACAAACATTTATCTGTTTATGTTAGACTGGACGCATATTGATGAAGTAAAAATGTTTTTATGCAATTTTCGTTAGTTTACTGTAACGGAGCGCGAACTGAATGAAGAAATATGTTATTATACAAAATTGAAAATTTGTTTTGTTTAAAACGAATGTATATTGAATAAATATAGTACACGCAGTTTAATATGATCACTTTGACAGTTTTGGGTAACAGTACCAGATTATATTAATATACAAAAATATAAACAAAAATTAAACTAAAAACTCTAAATAATTTACTTCTAATCAAGAGGTTTTACTTTTAACTTAAAAGTAAACGTGATTTTGAACTGTAAATTTATGTTTTTCTAATAGAAATAAAATTTTAATAGAAAAAATTACAATTTTCAATACTTTGTATGAAATTATTTACTATTTAATTTAGAAATATAGGTCCCTATTTCCACCTCTTTTGTTTATGTAAAAGTGCTTTTATGTTTTGCTATAAAATAAAATTTTACTTCTACCTCATAATAAATATAAGTAGTATTTCTATTTTTGCTATATTTTTTTTATATCTAATATAAAAAATTTCTTAATAAAAGTAGTAAAAGTAAGTTTGACAAAAATCACTTTTAAAAGTGAGATGAGAATACGGGTCATAGTGTTTTTATAAAATAAATATAATTGTAAAATTATTAATAATTCTCAGTTCAAATGTAGTTTTATTTTTAAACTAATCAAAAAAAACATTTATTTTAAGTAAAAAATAAAAATGTTTGAGTCTAAAATAAAAAAGAAATCAATGTAATGTAATTATAAACAAATAACAAACTGCTGCCCACGACTTACAAGAGAGAGAAAAATGTACTTCTTTAGTTTGAAAATGCAAATAAAATATGCATGCAAACAAGATTATAAATATGTTAAGATTACAAATACATCAACCAGAAAATTCAGCCTACCTTAAAGTTAGAATGGGAAATTTTTCAGTGTTTATATTTTTTGTTTAAAATTATTGATATTGGGCATAAACACGATCAAATATTTACTGATATCCGGCTATACTACGTGTATTTTAAAATATTCTACGCATGATTTAACCGTATATCCGTTTCCGTTTCAATTGCCGGAAACTATGTTGATGCAGTTTATTTTCAAATGTTATATTTTTTTGTAAGATTATATTTATCTCTATGTTTTTGTTGCAAACAGTATAATGCATTTTATTTTTAAAACATATTTCACGTGATATTTGATCATTTTCGAAAAACTTTACTATGTTTTTATTTTCAAATTAATGAAGCGCATAAAAGGAATAATACTTTTTATTTGCAAAGAAACTTTTGTATTAAAGATTTGAACTGTATATTTTAAAGTAATTTTTTCAATTACAGAACATTTTTAAAGTCGTTATGCAGTTTTAATGCAATACTAATGAAGTTATATTGTTTTGAAAGTTTATTCTCTTTATTACTTTGCTATAAATTGGAATTATTACTAAACGAAAAACTTGTATTAATTAAGAAAAAGATATTTAAAAAATAATTTAAGTAGTATCATTATCTAGGAATGTAAAAATCGTAAACAACGATTTAATTTATAAGAAGTTGTAATGATTTCCTTTTGAATTAAACGCTGAAATATAAAGCAAAATAAACTTCTGGACTTACGTTAAATTTACATTTTTTTCTGAAGCAGTAAGATATTTTAGAAGTTATGAAAAAATTAATCAAGATCTAATTAAATATTTTAAATTCAATTTAATAAATAATTTCTGTACTAAATATCGCACCAGTTACGTTAAATTTATATTATTTTATGACGCAATAAGATATTTTAAAAGTTATGAAAAAATTAATTAAGACATAAATTTTATTCCTAGATATTTTAAATTAAACAACCGCGTAACCTCTATTCTGATTTAATGAAATTTGCAAAAAGCACAAACTGTTTATCTATGATTATTTGGAGTGGCTTTAAACTCGCCATTAACTTTGTATGCCTTATAATAAAATTTTACTTAAAACATAACAAAATCATCATCAAACGGTTTACTTAAAAAATGCAGGTATTTGTAAAATTTTTATTACATCTTATTTCTGTTCATAAGTTTACTTGTATCTTATGAACAATATTTGATTCCACTTACCAATAAATTTAGTTCGACTACAAAATATATGGTGGTGCGTTAATTTTATTCAAGAGCATATATACATTTCAATTTGTAAAAATGTTTTCTTTTTAAAGTTAATTTTGATAAGAAAAGAAAAAGGAAATCAGATATTTACTGAAATAATAAAAAAAAAACAAGTTTTCAAATGTGAATAATACATTAGAAAATCTAACTTTATTCCAACTTATAATTTTACTAACGCAACAGCGATAAAATTATTTCATTAACAAATTTATTCACTAATAATATGTTATTACAAAATATTACTAAAACTTTCCTTTAAATAATAAATGAGTAACAAATTAATGTTAATTTCAGAAGTAAATTTTCTTATAAATTTAATTCTGTGCTGCAATTTGTTTCTCAACATACTGTGAAAGCAATAGCGCATATGTAATTAATGACATAGTTTATTAAATATTAAAACCGTTGGAACTTTTAAAAGTTTTGAAATATTATTCGTAATACAGTTTTCTAATACAAACTATTCGTTTAGCTTTTCTATCCAGCGAATAATTAACGTTACGGAATTTTATTATTGAATTTATTAGCTTTGATGTTAAATTTTATTATATATTGTTAAGCATACGATGTAATAATTATTAAATTTATAATACAGGTAATGCTTTGGTGTACTAGGAAATTGTTCGTAAACAGTATAAACTGTACTAAATATCATGTAGATGCATAGATATCTGAGAAACTGTAAGAACTTTTGGTTAAATTGAACCAAAACATGTTTTTTAATTAAAATAAAAATAAGTCAAAATATGAAAAAATTATGTTAACAATATTAGCAGTAGATTGATAAAAAAAAGGCAATAGAAATTGACAAAGGAAAAAATATCATTGTGAATGCACTATTTTAAATAAAATTTGGCTATTTTTAATTAATAATTTATAAATTATATAATCTAGTTATTGTATTTTGTTATCAGATCACTTGTTTCTGATGAGTAGAGTATAATATTGAAACTACGATTTTTAATTAAAAATTATGAAGAACTTAATCCTAAAGCTTTTTTATTTTATTATTCTGTATGTGATATTTAAGTAATACTGTTTCTTATAACTTATACTCAAATAGTAATTGAAATTTATGTCAAAAACTTTTATATTTAAATTATACCTGCATAAAAATAAGAAAAGACTTACTTGAAATTTTATTGATATATAAAGCAAAATCTATATAAAAACGGTGTAATACAAAAAAATTCAATTTCAAAATGTTAATAGAAATTCACAAACAGAATACAAAATTATTTATGTTATTTGTATTTTTTTTTTTTTGATATATTATGTGGAATTTTAATTAAAAGATTATATGGAACTTAATCCTAAAGCTTTACTATGTTAATTTTATTTCAGTTTATTTTTAACATTTTATGAATTCTCATTTTATTTTGTACTATAAAACAAGCAATTCTTGTACATTTATTTGTGTTAAAATTTTATCTTGATAATGACCTTAAATATATTGATAAAATATGGTCAATTTATTGTTTTCGGGTGCGAGAAAATAATTCAACTGGATATCGACTTTTGGAAAAATTATTTATTTTTTCTTTTTTAAATCATGAATACTAAAAAATTGATGTCTCATAAACTAATTTCCATAATAATATTGTCAAATAATCACAACTGCAACTGCAGTTTTACTTACTTTTATAAGTATAACAAAACATTTTCGTACAACATTAAAATCTTATACGTCAATATCATCTTAAAACACCATTTATCGCCAGCCAACTTAACTTAAAGTAGAATCCATGTTTAAATCTCTGCAGCCTAAATCACGTAGAAAATTAGCCATCGTTCACTAGTTAAACCAATCCCGCCAACTTCTAGCATCTCAACGGCATAAAATTCCCCAACTACACATCGTCTACACATTGTACCAGACACACACACGCACAAAACTCGAGTATGCGTTGTACGTTCCCGAGTCCGGGCATTACTCAAAGTCACTCGGGAAGGCATCGAAGCGCAGTCCGGAACAACCGGACTTACTCTTGGCCCCGAGATATAGCATATAGATGCTGGAAGGCCGTGTATATACACGCTAGTGCATTCGTATAAATTACGTTGTTCGTTTCTCTTGAGACATTTATGTTCCGATTCGTTTTAGGGGCACGAACGGGTTTGTTCACGTATTGAAGATGCGTGTCATTGAAATGAAAGAAAAACAAGATTAGAAGTATATGGGTAAACCCATATATAGACCACTTTGACATTTCTCAGAAAGTTGACAACACTGTATTTTAATACTATTATAATTTATGTGGGCACTAGAAGATACTTTTCTGAAAATTTGATCAAAATCGAATAAATAATGTAGCCACAATGAATTTTTAAAAAATTTAGATTTTTTTCTCGATAAGTTGGTATTTTGTTAAAATTGCATTATTTATTTAGGCACTAGAAAAAACTTTTATAAATATTTGATTAAAATCGGTTAAATAAAATGGTCAAAATAAATTTTTAAAAATTTTACTAATTTTTTTCTCGGAAAGTTGGCAACACTGTATTTTGTTAAAATTACATAAATTATATGAATACTAGGAGAATATTTTGTGAAAATTTGAGTAAAATCGGTTGAATAACATGGCCATAATAAAATTTTTAAAATTTTAGTAATTTTTTTCTCGGAAAGTTGGCAACACTGGATATTAATAAAATTATGTAATTAATGGGAGCATTAGAAAAATCTTTTCTGAAAATTTGATCAAAATCGGATAAATAACGTAGCCAATATGAATTTTTAAAAACTTTAGTAATTTTTTTCTCGGAAAGTTGGCATTACTGGAAAAACCAAAACCACATGACCATCTTGGGCACTAAAGAAATTTATCCTGAAAATTTCATTAAAATCGGTTGAACCGTCTAGGAGGAGTTGCGGCCACAAAATTTTGACTTACGAGCGAGCTGACGACGCACATCCATACACCCACATAAACTAAGTTCAGATTCGTCATCTAGAGGCTATATGAAGGATTTCTATACAATTTTTTTTTATTTTTGAAAATGTTACAGACACTGTACCAAACGCTATACCACATTTTTCTTGCAGTCAAAGTGGTAAAAAAAGAATAAAGGAGAATAGAACAATCTCTACTTAATTTTTGTAATTATAATAATATAGTTGACAGTATTTTTTTTCACGTATTTTTACAGAAAAAATATAAATATCAAAATTTTTATAAACATTATCAATTCTAGAAAATGCTGTATAGTTATAACATTAGTAATATTCAAATTTCTAAACTTGATTATAATACAAAGTGACTATTCAGTTGTAAATTTAGATTGGTAACAGCTGTATTGGGATGAAAATCAATGCGATTTTGGTCGACCACAAATCTTGAAACCCCTGATTAGTTATACAGGAAGCTACTACAACTAGCAGACGTACCAACACAGCGAATTCTAATAGAACTAGAACCTATTTCGATTTAACAAATACGCCCTACACAGTACAAAATAAAACTGCCTAGCTTTGCAAAACTGACAGGTTCCACAAATTTACTAAAACTAAAACGTATTAACAGAGATAAATAATACTTGTATTGAAGTTTTATTATTTCAGACAAACGAAATATTGTTCTATGTGTGTTGTTTCGTTTTTTT
Source organism: Clivina fossor (assembly GCA_963966155.1). Lineage (NCBI taxonomy): Eukaryota > Metazoa > Arthropoda > Insecta > Coleoptera > Carabidae > Clivina > Clivina fossor. The sequence continues at coordinate 4,193,606 of OZ014563.1, forward strand.
TTTAATATTTTTGTTTGTTTTACAAACAAGAATATTAGTGTTGTGCAAATTCAGTTTTCCGCTTCAACTAAGAACTCATTTTTCAAGTTTTTATTGTAAATTGAAAGAGATAAAACTTGGAAGTATAACAATGAGAAATTAGACAGCACACTAATGATAAATGGTTTTTAGAAAAATTTTCATTAAAATAAATAATATTTTTTAAATCGCACCGAGAAATATTATTAATGATTGATTATTTTATTAAAAAACTTAAGAGGTTTTTTTTGTACGTAATTCTGTTTTAAAATAAAAAAAAAATTTAACAATATATATAATTTTATTCAAATTAAATATAACTTTAAGTTAAAAAAATCTAGGATTGTAGATAAATATTTTTTAAAGTTAAACTACTTTTTTAAAAAAGCTATAAAACTTGCAGATTTATATTCAAATTTTATGCAAAGAAAAATCGCTAAATTCTACTTTTTGTTTTGTTTTAACTGATTTACAAAACCATCAAGCCGTCAGTTTTTTTAACCAGCATACGGTAACGTTTTAATGAATTTAGTATTTAAATAAATTTAGTTCTGGTGGTCCAGTGTCCGACGCATCCTACTATAATTTTATTAGTGGCTCACAGTAGACGATGGCAACGAAACGTAACGTTTTTATATGGGGAAGGCAAAGTAATTGATTGTTTGATTAAAATAATTGAACAGCTGGCGGATCAATTCAAGCATTGCTTTGAGAGTGATCTATTTCATTAACGAAGTTCGGTATTTTATTTGTTTTTTGTTTCTCCAAATTGTGTACACCGATAAAAAAATTGTTTTAGTTTTGATTTTAACAATTTGTGGTCTGGAAAAAAGTACAACATTTTAATTGTTTATTGTTTTTTATTAAAATAATATTTATAAATTTTTTTTTTAAATAGGAAATTTATAAAACTTTTACTGCTATTCTGGTCATTAAATTAATGTTTTTATATTCTAACCTATCCTATAATTAGATTCGTCTGTTGGATAGAGTAATATAAATAAATAAATAAATAATATAAAGAACTTTAAGTAAATTTCGCATACATTACTATTTTACTAATATATCAATAAAATACTTTAAATGGTTAGACTTAAAAATTTATTTTCAGAATTACTTTATTTAAATTTCTTTAAGTTTTAAGTCCTTTAAATTTAAATGTATATGGGAGGTGCTTTAACAGTTAAATTTGAGGTTACTTTAAGTAGTTGTCAGAAAAGGTTGAAATTTATATTGGTGTGAAAAATATTTGCATAAAAATGAATATAGAAATGTTTGCAGTTTTCCTATATCTAGATGATTTTGAAAAGAAAGTAATTAAATAATATATATGTTTCGTTAAATGTAGGCTTAATAAAATAAAATTATTTTTATAGGAACAATACAAGAATAGAAAGAAAAATATTACGAGACAATTTAAATACATTCGAAATAACTAACAACAAATTTTTAATTGATTTTTGCTTAAAAAAATTAGTAGTAATTAACATTATTAATAAATTGAAGCCATATATATATCCGCATCTGAACGATCCGATTCCATACCATTCCACCTAAAAGTGTTAATAGCAATTTACTATTATGCAAATGGACAGGTTTTGACGTTTTGACAGTTTTCCACTTAAAGATAACATACTGCGCATGTGCAGAGCATTGCCAACTTAGGAATAAAATTCTTTAAATTGCTAAGCTTAAAGATGCATGACCAGAATTGCTTTATTTAAATTTCTTTAAGTCGTTAAGTTAAAGTTTGCTTTAAGCTAAAGATCTTTAAATTTAAATGTGATGACCAGAATAGCGGCAAAAATCTCATTTAAGCTAAAGATCTTTAAATTTAATTGTGATGATCAAAATAGCAGCATATATATCTAAAATAGTAATATACTTACAGACAGTTTCATCGTCATTGTTATTTAAATATCATATATTTGTCATAAGAATGACAAAGTTAAATTTACTCGTAAAATTTTGGTTGATATTTCTATTATATTTTTATTTTCTTTTTATATTCTGTTGACTCGTAACATACAAGTTTAACTTTACACAATTGTGAAAAACATTTATACATAGACTGAAAAAGAATTTACTGTTGCTCTAACATTTTATTTTTAACTTAAAAGTAAACGTGTTTTTAAACTGTAAACTTATGTTTTCGTAATAGAAATAAGAAGTTTAATAAAAACAAATAATAATAAAATATTGTATAACTATTTTTAATACTTTGTATGACTTTATTTACTGTGTAGTACATAATGTTTTCCGAAGTAAATGGACTTTGAAAAAGTTCAATTTAAATGAATAACAATGTTTCCAAGTTTAATAGCAAATAATATACAAAGCATTATTTCAATGTTTGATTTTTCTTTAGTAATTAAAATTTTACTAAAAACTATGGAGTAGCTATAATTTAAGAATACACTCATAAAAAAAAGAATAAATTTTGTGGTAATAATATTATTTAATAATTGAATAATTACTAAGTAAATAGTCGTGAAAATCATGTCCATATCAGAAATTATTTCTATACATATTCATACCCTCTTTGCTATAATTGTAATTTTGTCAATTAGCCAAAAGGCTTGCTGTTCTCATCTGTAGTTGCCATTTGAATTATTCTGTAGCCAACATATATCACCTAAATTTATTGGTGAAGGGATGTAGTGGAGAAATCTAGGAAATACAATCAATATGGCGTGACTGTCAACCTGATTATGCAACCGGATGCCTCCTTCCATTGTTCGTACGACTGCTACGGCTATGTAGATTATTAACTAGTGTATGTATTAGTTGTATTCGAGACCGGCGGGCACTTTTTAAAAAAATTGGGTAAAAGTACATTTACGGAGCCTTCATCAAATATTTAAATGATATATTTTAAATAATATATTTTATAATAATATATTCAATAATATATTTATTATAATTATTTTATAAATTTTTGAATAAAAAGAGAAACAGTAACATAGTAATCATATATATATATATATATATATATATATATATATATATATATATATATATATATATATATATATATATATATAACTAAATAAATATCATCATTTTTCAAATAAAGCAACATAAATAAAAATCAACAATTTCTTCGCATCAATTTATCGAACAGTTGAGTGGCGCAGTAGGCCGCGCTAAAAGTGCATTGTACATAGTATGATTGACGGTCGATGGGACGACTAGAGCGACAGTGGAAGGGGGGTGGTAGTAGAAAGAGAGTGCGAGTGTATCCAAGGTGCAACTACCCCCAAAAGGGCAACGTCCCCAAACCGGGTTAGGTTAGCAGCATTTGGGCAGGTGTTTGGTGCTAGGCTGGCACCGTGACGTCTACCGACGCGACGCTAACACCGTCTAACTAATTCCGGTTTATCGGTTTTACTGTTTACAGAAATTTTACGAAGACGAAAGTATTCTAAGACTTATTATTGTTCATTAACTGGAGGTGGGGGGCTAGTTTCTTAGTATCATTTGTTATATTGTTTTAATGATTTGATATAATATTTTTGTGCCGAGTTTTTTATTGTATTAGATCAGTTATTTCTTGACCTATTGAATTATTTTATTAGAAGTTATGTACTTAAACCCAATTTGTACAATCATAATTTGTTAAATATTTTTTAATATACTACATGTTCATATGATTTATTATTACGCACAAAACAGAAATAGGAGTTACTAGAAAACGTACATGCGATAAAGACACATACTGTTTTTCATAACGACTCATACTGAACATGGTATTAATAAATATTTATTAATAATACATTCAAATGTTGATATTGTCGCACTCGGTAGAACATTTTTTTAACAATTTTTATCAAATATAATGCAGGTAAAAATTATATATCGAAATAAAATTTGAAATAAAACTCTTACAACATAGTTGAACTTGTTTAATTAGTATGCAGAGTTTATGCTTACGCTGCAGATATAACTTTAGAATATCTATCTAAAAGTTTTTGCCAATTCTCTAGACATTTGTTTATATGAGTTTTTGTAGACATGACAAAATTACTACTGAACTGTCGCAGTTTAATAAAAATGATAGTAAATTTTTCTCTGATGAATATATTAACTGAACGTACGGTAATAAATGTTACAAAAAAGTAAATAATTATTTTAATAATTTATTTAATTTATGTTTAACATCAAGATGCAACACATCGGTTAGATAGCATTGAGCTATAGAAATACAGCAACATAAAATATTTATATTTATATAAACTATGTTCTATTTTTATTTTAACCACAAATCTTTCCTTATGTAATATTTTATTCTTAGGAAAATCTCCAAAAAAGCTGACCATTCAGCAAACAAAATATATAGTAAATAAATCAAATCTATTTCAATTTCCATCAAAGAAAATCACATTAAAATCAATCCATCACAGAATATCTTCAAAAAGAAAATCAACTATAACTTCCAACTTCTTTTATCAACCCTGGTAGCGAAAGAAAAAAAAAATACTGAAGAGGAAAAAAATCAAACATTTATCAATTTCACAAAATATAATATTCATCATCGTCGTATTACGTAAACTACATGTCATTTTATACCCAGAAACAAAACTATGATATAGAGTAAAGAATCGGTTTTCATGGCTATCCAATATTTCGCGTCTATAATTTCAAACACATCCATCAAATGTGCCTAATCACCAAATCGATGGATCGTAGTGGGCCAGTGAACTGTGTAATAAAGTCATCGTGTATACACGAATAAATGCTAGATAAAGTGGATTGTCGTTTTAGAACATTTTGCCTTCGAAGATATTTTAAGCCTGTTTGCCTTGCTCGCGTTTCCCAATACGGCCAAATCAACCAAAACGACGCTAGTACGATTATTATTATTTTCTCGTTTTTTCCGTAGCTGCCTGAACTGATTGTGATATCGCTTTCAAAAGGTATTAGGTTTCCAACAGGCATATTAGATGATTCTGATTCACTTTTTGTCTTTTATTTTAATCTTTATTCAGTCGTAAAGAATAATAATTGTATTTTACGAAAATTGCTTGAATTTTAAGAAAGGTTATTGATAATCATTAAGGTTTTCTGTATTTACTTTGAAATGAATATAAATCAAAGCATGTAAACGATAAAGATATTGGTTGACGGTTAATCAATATCAAGATCAATATAATCAATATATTAATATCGATGTTCATTCACCAATCAGTTTTTTTATATTCTAAACCGGTTTGGTTCAGTTAATAATGTATATATTTTTTGTTAAACTGTAAGTTTATTTTCAATTTTTTTTTAATATTTGTTATGTAATAAGTAATATGATCTTACTGTGGCGAAAATTTAAATAAAATAATAAAAATTATTGACAATATTTTCAGAAAATCGAAATTTAATTATAGGTTATAAAATATTCTTTATTTAATTTAGAAATAAAGATTCAATTTTTTCAACTGCTTTAAATTTGTTTAATATAAATGTACAAAAATTTATTTATAAATTTATAAATTTCACTTAAAAAAATATATATTATATAAAACAAAATTACATATCTCGGTTTCGTTTTAAAAAAAAAACAGTATAATTTTTTTCAGTTAAAAGTTACCGGTTTTTAAGTTTGTTAAATATTTTAAAAATATCGGTTAATCGGTTTAATTAGCAAGTTTTTTTACCAGTTTAATATCCTGATGTAGGTTATTGTAAATTTTATTTCAAAATACAAAACAAAAGCTATAATCACATGCAGGAAAAAGTAAGAAATGGAAAAAAAGTATATTTTAAATTTGCAATATTTGTGTGGTATTTTGAGATAAAATTTAAAACCTTTTATTAAAATATTACTATTATTATAAATAATTTAAAAAAAATTACGTATATTTTAATTTATTTTTATTTGTATACAAATTTCAAGACGATTGATTTTTCTCGCATTAATCGGTTTATTTATAGAATCACTTTTTTCTAATTTAGTAATTATATAATATATATTAATATAATACACAAATGCGTTATTATATTTAATGTTTATTTTAGAAGACACATTAATAATTCAAAATTTATTATTTTGTTATATATATAATATTTAATTTAATATTTATTTTGTTAAATTGCAAATATGTAATAGTTGCAGAAATAATATTGACATTATAAACAAATAAATAACCAATTGGAAAAAAAAACAATGTATTTGTATACATATCTACCATGTACCATGTACCATATATATATATATATATATATATATATATATATATATATATATATATATATATATATATATATAATAGAAAATCCACGACTAGTCAAAAACTTACATGTTTTTTTTTTTAGAAAATTCAGAAACAAATACATAAAAAATAGTACAGCTATCATTCTACAAATTTTATGATTGCTGTTCCATTTTTTATGTATTTGTTTCTGAATTTTCAGAATTTTGTTTGAACAGAAATCTATACACTTTTTGTATAAAAAAATCCACCGTGTAAAACCAGTATTAGTTTTAAAATTGTACACAGCAAAATTTATTTATATAACATTACGTATAGATTACATGTGTTCAAGTAACAAATTAAAAAATAATTCTTTCTCCCCCGATTCGCGGCATTTGCATCAGAAAAACATGTAGCGCGAAATAAAAAAGAATAAAAAAAAAATGAAAATACACGTGGTACCTTTTTTCTCTCTCTCTGATTATTCAGTACAATTTACATACAAACGCAATGCAAACTAGATATAGAAGCACACGGTACAGAGGAATACCTACGTGAAATAACTGCCTGGTTTTTTGGAAATTGTGTTTGCAATTTTTACCGGCACAGGCAAACGTTCATCCAGCGAATACCGAATGAACATTTTATTGTTACTTCTCGTTTTATTATTTAGTTAATTTACATTTGAGTTGCATTAATTTCTTTATTAAAAATATTGAAATTTATTAAATTGCAAAAATAGTCTACCGTTAATATTTGATAAATAATTAGTAATTGACGATATTCATTTTTTTTTTGTTTTTATTTCTATTAAGTCTTCGTTTCGGCAATATTTATTGCTTTCTTTAGGGTTCTACATTAAATACATATATGTATACATATAAATACATACAAATATGCATATAATACTAAATAGATTAGATAATATTATCAATCTGCTGTTAATATTGATTTTATTTGTTTTGTTTTTTTTTCTATGTTACAGTTTGTGGCACATCCGAATGTTCAGCAATTGCTGGCATCTATATGGTACGAGGGTCTGCCCGGCTTTCGTCGGAAAAACATGGTACTACAAGCCCTGGAAATAGTTCGTATTGGAATGTTGTTTCCGGTATTTTCCTTTGGTTATATTATTGCACCGCATTCGGTTATTGGACAGACGATGCGCAAACCGTTCATCAAGTTCATCTGTCATTCGGCTTCCTATTTCTTCTTCTTATGTAAGTTATACTTTTGTTTGTATTTTTGTGATTGTTTTTAATGTTGATATAAATATGAGTGGTTTACTTTAAAACTCTAACTACGAGTAGATAATAATAAAATTTTAATAAGGAATCAAAATAACTATAAAAGTTGTTATTAAAAGAAACATTAAATTAATATAAATTTACATTGATAATGATAGTAATTTTACGATGTTTTTGTTATAATTTTTATAAATTATAGTAAATTTACTGAAAAAATATAAAATTGCAATAAAAAATGTAGTAAAATTACTATCATTATCAATGTAAATTTGCATTAATTTTTTACAGTGTAACTGTTAAAGATAGCCAAAAGGTTGAAATAATCGTCGATTAATATAAATTAAATAAAAATATTATTTCATTACTACCAAAAAAAAAAAAAAACGTCGCAAAACTGTTGCATAACTTAAAGTCGTATTTATAACGTAGCGAATTTAGCCTAAAACGTCAGACTTTATAGTAAAATGCATGGCCGTCATCACTTCAAATTTTCGCGTTGTTACTCTGGCGTGTGTATACGCCACACGGTCACCCTGTTATAAGCCTGAAACTGCAACTGAAAAGCTCTGACGATTAGACCAGATACATGTTACACTCGGTGCCTACAGCCATATTTTGCTTGGTCAGCGGCGAATAGAACAGAATTTTAATTTATCTGAACCTTCTTGTAGACTTGATTTAGATACGAAAATAGGATAATAGAAACAAGCTAAAAAGAAAGAGTTTATTTTTTTTATTTTGTTTACACGCAAATAGCATTTATTATACATGGACAATTTTAAACATATTTTTAGATATCAAAATACAATATAACTATAATTGTAATTTTCAATATGATGTATTTAATCTTTTTAATTTTTAAAAATTTGTAGAACATTACGAAAAACAAATCTGGAAATATCGAAACATAATAATATTAATTTTAAAACGATGGAGTTACGTTCTTCTAATGAATCACACTTTTATTTTAAAATAAAATTTTAATCAAATATTGAATTATTTTCCCTACGATTTCACAAGTTATTCAATCATTGAATTAACCATAGTGTATCGATCTTTAGGATCTCGTCAGTATGGTGCTTTGATCAGTGCCCGAAGGCGATTGATGCAAATGTTAGATTCTAGCTGGCTTTTAAAGCCAAATAAATAAGCAATTGACATCAGAAGTAAAAAAATTACTTAATTTTTTACTTCTGATGTCAATTGCTTATCGTAAATTTGGATGACGCTAGAGTTATTTATCAGAATTGAAATGTTTAAAGAAAACTAATTTCGAGATAGTGGAAAGAGTTTGTGCCACACTCTTTTGGGTACATGGCGTGATTATGTACGTATGTATTATAAATTTGTGTTAAATCTAAATAAATTTAAATTCTACTTTACTGTAGTTGCGCACAGTACACTGGTTTTGGTTTTGTCGTATTAGTTTATGCAGTTTTTGCAAGTTGCATTCAACATTGCATAATGAAGTTAGTTTATTAGTTGGACGAGTAGTGGAAATTTTAGATTTTTATTGTGCAAAATATGACGTGTTACATGTGTACTTGTTTAGGTGCTAATATTGCTGTTATATATTATGGCTTTGCTTTGTTTTATGCAAGCACTAAAAGTTGACTTAAAAATTCGCTGTTAAAAATTTTAATAGGTTTTTACTGTAATAGTTATAATACATTCATTTTTAAGTTTTTTTTTTTTTAATTTTGTTTAAGTTAAGGTATGTGTTAATAATATTATGGACATCGCTTAATGCAATTACGGATATTATTTTTATTCGAATATTATTATTACGGGCCAAATATATGGGACTACATAGAAAAAACATTATTTATAGTAATCATAATTTTGGCTTATGTTATGTTGGCAATTTGTAAAACAAACTATTTTTTAAACAATATTTATTGATTTTTTTACAAGTAGTTGTACAATAAGGTAACTGTTTTTAAGATAAATATAGATTTTTTTAAAAATAAAATGGCTATAGGTTAAGTTCTGTATTAATATTTATGGAGAATCGACGTTTTGACGAATCAAACGTCTGTCTTCATCAGGAAAACTAATAGAAATGACATTTACAGTAAATAACGAAACATAGAAACAAGTTACTAGGTAACAAATAAGTAACTAGATCAAAAAAATTTGTAAATTTTTAATTAATGGAAACCAATTTTTTTTAAATCAGTGATTTCTTTATAAATTTGTATTGCTAGATTTTTTTTTCTTGTTAAATATATTTTGTACCTTTCGAAAATAACATAATTATTAATAAAATTAGGGCTGATTAAAAATAAAATAATTTTGTTATTTGAAAATGTCTAATGTTTGATTAAAAGAATATATGTGAATGATTTTGAAAGTATAATTTCGAGATAGTGGAAAGAGTTTGTGTCACACCCTTTCGAGAACGTACATGGCGTGATTATATATGTATATATATATATGTATATATATATATATATATATATATATATATATATATTAATTATGCATTTAATTAAAATATGAAAGCATCTGAAATTAGTTCTATAATAATCAAACCTATCAAATTTCACATCATACAGATTACATATAATTTAATTAATACATTACACGGATGAAATGAAGCTGAGTTAAACAAATTTTAAATTAAATAGGAGTATATTATAAATTTTGTTTTTAAATATTATGTCAAATAAAAGCAAAAAAGCACAAATGAATTTTATTTTAATTTTTATAAATTTAAATTAAACAATAAATTGTTTTATATCGCTGAATTGTACTTGCATAATTTTTGAATAATATACTGGTAAAATTATAAAGCTTTTTTACCAATCGTCACATATAGTAAGAGAGATATTATAATTATATCAAATTTAAATTTTTCGAGGTTTTTTTAGCATCATGTATGAAACTTTCGAAAATAATTTATTTAACGAAAGTTGTTATATACAAGTTATAAGTAACACATTTATTTTCACATATGTAGGTACGTTTCCATGATTATGGTAAATTATAAATATTTATCATAAAATTGTTAATGTAATATGATACGGTATTAATAGTTTTTGAACGCGGTCAGTAACATATCAGATTTTGCGACCTATGTAATAATAAGAAATAATTTATTTCGATTTATAATTTGATGAATTATAAATATAATAATTTCGATAAAAATACATATTTATTTTTACGTTCTTTATCATGTCTAGGCACTAGTTAGATAGATGTTGTTTGCCACACTTTATCATAGACAAATTGACGCATATATTTCAAAATACAAGAGGTGTTTAAACACAATAAATTGTTAAATATTTACAGAGACTATCTAAAACCATTATTGAGTTAGTTCAGTTTATTGAATCTTTCCAACAGATATTATTCTAACTTACTTAGTACTATATTATATGCAAACAATATTATATATATATATATAATATATAATTATATACTATGAAGAAATGTTTTCTCTAGAAATATATAGTGTTATACAATGCATAATTCCCCAGGTGGTATAGACGTACACGTTATATATTATAAATTTTCGGACTGTAATTGTAACTTCTGAAATAATAATACAGCTTACGGTAGAAGATTGGTTGATAATTTATGTACTTTGTCGAGTAGAGTTTAGTTTATTATTTTATTGAGAAAATGTTTGTCTGGTGGTAAATGATTCATTTAGTGAAAAGATTGTTAATATAGTTACTTTTAAGTGTACAATTTTAACATAGCAAAATATTTTTCAGAATTCATTGTATTAATATAAAAACTGTTTTAGAATAAAATTCTGTTGATTATTTAGATAGAAACGATGTTTCGACAAAACTGAATGCTCTTCTTCACAAGTCAAAATTTATCAATGATATTAATAACATTACTTTAATATCATTGATAAATTTTGTCTTGATGAAAACAAAGGTTCAGTTTTGTCGAAACCTCGTTTTTATATAAACAATTAACATAATTTTATTCTAAAACAGTTATTATATAGTATAATTTCAGTATTAAAATAATTTAAAATAATTGATACTTGTAAAGAATTTAAAAGTTTTAAAATATTTAAATAATTCAATAAAACCTATAATTTGTATTTGCGTCTATACAGGGTGATTTATAACGAGTGTACCAAATTTTAACAGTTTGTTAAGGAAGTTATTTCTTTATATAATACGAGTATGAACATAGGTACAATTCCATCTTGTTACGCAACTACAAGAAATTAAAGTTTTATTAGTGGTATAGTAAATTTACTAGTTTAGTGACAAGTTACCGTAGAAAAACAAAATAAAACAATTGATAGCTATGCACAAACTTTGATTTGTCGGTGTCATGTTTGTATTCAAGTTCAAGAAACTTACTTTGAACAATTGTAAAATATAAAGTAATTGCCTCCCGACTATTTTATTTTGTTTTTCTACGGTAACTTGTTATAAACTTGTAAATTTACTATGCCACTAATAAAACTTAAATTTTTTGTAGTTGCTCAACTAGATAGAATAGGACTTATGTTCATATGACATTTTTCACTCGAAAAGACACTTTTGGTACACTTGTTATAAGTCACCCTGTATATATACATGCAATTTTTTTTCTGAAGTTTAATTTTTCACAAAAGATTAAAGAAACATATTTCTTCCCGTTAGATTAACTCAAGATACAGGAATGATTTATGTTCTTAACATATGTTTATCTTGCGAGACAGGATTTTTGCAAGAAAGGATAAAGTTAGTACTAGCGACTTAAGTTTTCATAAATAACTTAGTGTTTATTATCAAAATAATGACAATGATGTATTATAATATTGTTCATTTATTTAACAGTTTACCTGTTTTATTAAAATATGTTAACAATGATTTTATTTAATTAAACTAACTATTGGAATAACATATATTTTAAAATAATACTCCTTTAAAATTTGTTTTTATACAAAATTGAAAATTGACAATTGTATTGTTTATTTTTGCATGAATTTAAATTTGATCATTGAAAATGTGTGAAGAAGTACAAAAAAATTAAATGTAGACCGCCGAATTTGTTAGAAATTTTATATTTGACCAAAAAAATAATAATAAATATAAATTATATATATATATATATATATATATATATTCTAAAATTGTTAGTAAGGTTAGTGTTACTTGCTATGTACATATTTTTAACAAAATTTAGTTTAGTTTTATTTGGAACGCTTGAAGAAAAAATAACATCTGTCACTCGGAATAGAATGCTCTTTTTATGGTTTGCCTTGATTGCTTAGCCTCGGGTATATTTAGGCTAGCTTTCTGCTTTTCGTAACATAATATACTATTATTCAAATTATAATAGTAACTGACCCGCCATTGTCAATTTATTCTAGAGTATTGACTTACAACTAACAACAAATTTTTGTGAAACACTCAATATAAGACTTATACGGAATAACAACTATTGGCCAATTGCGTATATAATAAGCGTAACATGAATATTTATGATACAATTCAGCATCGATGACATTGAAATAGATTTACGATGATAGCGTGCAAATAATAGCCACCGCCACTTTTTTATAGGCATTTGCAATTAAGCGATGCTCCATTCTGTAATCATTTCTGGAATTTCTAATTCCGGAAAATATTAAAGTCATGTTAATGTTGCTATAAATTGTAAAAATTTATAATTACAAGTAGTCGTAGGTCGTAAATGAATAGTAAGTTGTATGCTGATTTTATAAATAAGGAACAAATCTATATTAAATTGTTAAGTTTTATATATTTTTACCGACCATTAAATATAGAGCGAGACAGGTATTGTAATCTTATCAATTTTGACTTTTTGAGACTTACAGATAAGCATGACTTAGAAATCTATTCAGTTCACATCTCGTCAGTAAAAATTCTTGTTTGTTCCATACACCATTTTTTATTTGAGTTTTTGCAAATTTTTTGTATACTGAATATATACAAGTATTTTTTGTGTGGTTATATGGAAATTTGATCTAACTAGTGACATAATTATCTCAGGAATGATGTTGTTAATATGTAATAAATATATATAAAAAAAATAAAAACTAAATTTTTATTCAAATTTAACATCTCTATTTCCTCTATTCACTGACAGCTGACAACAATAAATCCATTGAAACAAGTCAGTTATGTACAATATGTTTAAAATACTCGTACTGTAATATGATTGGTTAAATTAAAAAAAAATTATGATTTTGAATATAAAATATGGTGATATTCTAAATCTAAATTTTAAATATAATATAACATATTAAAAATTAAAAATTTGTAAATTAAATCCATCATGCACCAGGCCTAATGCTTTTTTTTTTATTTTAAATAACTTTTTATACAGTGTACGTTATTAGCTTTTTCGATAATAATTTGTTAGAAAGTATATTGCCACAGCAATTTTTTTTATATTAACGTAATCAAACGTACTATATTAAAAAAATTTCAAACATTAATGGAACAAAAAATTGCTAAAATAAAATATCTACTTTGACAATAGTACACTGCGTTACTACATCATACATTTACGTTCAGATAAAATTCAAAAGCATTTTCATAGGAAAATTTTTACAGAAAATTTTTCACATAGACCAGCACTGCGCTTAAACTCAATCATAAATCGCATGTAGAATTAAATCCAGTTGTCCTGCAAAATCCTTCAACATATGGTTAGCATTCTGTAGTATTAGCGTTGAAGAATTTTATTGGGCGATTGGATGTTGGTTTGGTTATCGTTGTGACTCACGATAACCGGAAAATGTGGACGGAAGATGACCCGGAGTCAAACGTTTCGCCCGGAAATATGATTTAATGTTTGCAGGATTTAAAGCCTGATTAGATAGGTTTTTAGCGTTTCCAGTAAATTAGCGAATTAGGGGGGGAGCTTTGAACACGGATTGTGATTTTATTTAATACTGGATTTGTGAGATTAAATTAATTACATTAAAATGGAATTAATTTTTAATCTAGATATTATTTATTTATATGAAAAATATTTGAATTTTTTTTTAATTATGATGAAATGTTGATGTATTATTCTCATAATTATTTTATTTTTGTTTATTTTAAATTTATGCCAGAATTTTGAACAATGCTACAGTATAGTTATTAATAATTTACTTTTTTTAATTAATATAGTAAAAAATTTTTCAGAATTTATTATATAAAATTAAATTGCTTTCGGTTCAAATTCTGTATTAAAATTTATTTATAATCAACGTTTCGACGAAACTCAACGCTCGTCTTCATCAGGCAAAATCAGATTAGATCAGTTTTTTTTATGAAGACGAACGTTGAGATTCGTCGAAACGTTAATTATAAATAAATTTTAATACAGAACTTAAACCGAAAGCAATTATTTTACAATCTACTAATTAAAAAAAGATGTATGTAAATATTTACTTTATATCAACTAGCAATTAAATATAACTGTCATTTTATAATCAACAAAAGGAAATTAATATTTATTTTTGAGTGACTAATTTTGCTTTTCTTTAATTTAAAATTTTACTTTCAAACGATGGTGCAAATCTTTAATAGTCTTCTTGTGTTTAAACTTTGCTTTCAGAAATATTTCAATTTATTCTTCCATTAGAAATTATTGTTTGTTTTTCAAAGTTTGTATGATTTTATTACGGATACCATCTGCATCTATGTTATTAGTTTGTGTTTTATACTTTTATAAACTTGGTCAATAAAGTAAACTGGAATTTTCATTTTCACTATACTACATTGATGTTACATTTTTATAGAACAAATATGTCTACTTTTATTTGTGTTCCAAGATGTCTAATATAATTGAGAATCTTTTATGCAAATTTTATATTATGAAATTTACAAATGGTGAAACATTTTAGTATTTAGTAACAATTCTATTTTATTTTGAAAGAATAGTACAAACATTTTATTAAAATTTTCCACGAGATATCTTCCAGAACTCATTATATTAAAATAAAAAAAACTTTCGGCTTAATTCTGTTTACAAAGTTTTATAAATATCTGAAAATTGAAAATATGTTATTATTATAATTAAAATTTTCTTATAAAGTCATTTATCCTTGCTATATCAAACCTGAAAATAAAAATAATTTCAGGAAAAAAAGGCAACATAATAACATGTAAACAAAGAAACTGCAAACAATACGATAAAAAAATATGGCAAGCGCCCGAATCTGGTGAAATAGTAGTCGACCTCTAACGGTCGATAAATCTTCAATAAAAGCATGAACTTTAAACTTTCGCCCAGAAGGGTTTTTGGTGTTGCGTGCTGCGGCCCGAAAAAGTTCATCGGACATTGCGTTCTCTCTCCTCTCTTTCTCTCTCTTACTTCACACTATTGACCCTCTTTTTTTCTTTAGCTTTAATCTAAAGTTTATCATTTACAGCAAAGTTTGTTTTTTTTTTAGCGCGCTGGTATTTCGTTCAGCTATTGGTACCCAGTAACAAACACAAAATGAATACGGAACTAATAACTAAATTTCTGTTTCGAAAAGTTTGCGTAACTTTTTAGATTTTCAGTTAAGAAGCACTTTACAAAATTAGGTTATTGACAACGATGTTTCAATAATATGTTTTTTGTTTTAAAGTAGATAGATATTGTTAGACTGACTAGATTTATAGATTAAAAAACTGGAATGCTAAAAAATATAATATTTTTAAAATTTATCTATTAATATAATTGAAGATAAGTAAAAAAAATATAGGTATATTTTTTAAATATTGCAAATTATATTTCCGCTCGGACTTGCCGAAATCGTTTTTAGTAAAACTAAATTGGATTCGTAAAAATGCAGTTTAAACAAAAATTAAATGCTATCGAAGTTTGAATGACGACTTAAAATACTCACAAACTAACAATGTTCGACGTACTCGATGGTCGTGAATATGTCAACGTACTTATTTAGAAAAATGCTAAATATCAAATATTCACGACTGTTACATTTGTCTGAAATAATTATTTTTGTCAGAAATATAGCGGCGCGTATTCTCACCTTTTTTGTTTATGAAAAAGTGTTTTTATTTTTCAGTTTAAAATAAATTTTTACTTCTACCTTTTATTAATAAAGAATGGTATTTCTATTTTTGATATATATTTTTTTTATATTTAATATTATAGAATTCAAATAAACTTATTAAAATTGCTTAATAAATAATATGAAGTAAACGTCAAAAGTAAATTTGAGAAAAATTACTTTTAAAAGTAATTGTGAAACAATCTAATATTATTTTATTAATATTATTAATTATCATATTTCATCAGTACGTAACTACGTAATATTTTTCTAATATTTTGTAAATTTTTATTGTTTCCGTAATACAACATATTCAAAATAATTTTTTTATATTTTTTACACAAACTTTATAATACCTAGTATATATTTGTAAGTAAATAGAAGAATATAATAACTTCAAAATCAATTTGCATACACGTCAGAAACAATAAATTACAATCTTCATCGCATCGAAAACTTTGCTAATAATATTCGTTACATCTTTGAAAGTAAATTTTATCGAAAGAGGAAAAACTCGGCAATATACCCGTTGACTTAATCCGAAACTTTAAAGACGAGAAGAGCACTGGTTAGGGGGGTAAGGTGTAAGAGTATTCCAATGAGAATTCGGCAAAGTAAGACTTACTTCCCGGCGGCTTTCCCACAGCAGTCTAATGAGGAGGAGAAGGTTTGAGGTTTTTGGAAACTTGTGCTCTGATCGGTATCGTTTATACTGCAAAATTTTCTTCCTTTATTTCACTGTTGCCGCACACTTCCGACGCCCATGTATTATTCATATCATTGCTTCCGAAAATGGGCAGCCCTTTAGGCTTACTATCAGTGTTACTAGACCTATTTTAGTTGGCAGTGGCGTGCATGCTATTTTCATACAAAAACAAATAATTTTAACAAAAAAAAAAAAAAAAACTGTAATTTTTGTAAGTATGTATTTACATGTATATTTCAATTTCGGAATACACTATTAATTTTTATTTAGTCCAGTAATTAAGGATTTACTACATTAGATATAGATTTTTGTTTATTTGTAACTGTTACATAAAGAATAAAATAGAAATGTTTTTTTGCACAAAATTTATACATATAAAAATAAATTAAAATAAACTGCTTAAAATTAACTTAAATATTGTGACTTTAAAATAAAACTGCTTTAGGTTAAAGTTCTGTATAAATATTTACTTAAAAACGACGTTTCGACGAAACTCAACGCTTGTCTTTATCAGGAAAAGAAATTACTTATAGTAATTACTAATTTTTTTATCCTGATGAAGACGAGCTTTGAGTTTCGTCAGAACGTCGTTTTAAAAAAAATATTTTAATACAATGAATTTTGAAAGATCTTTTACTATGTTTGTGACTTTAGTTCATGTTTTATTTTCATTTATATAATTTGAAATTTAAAATTATTTATACAATTATTTTTGTGAATATAGAGTGAATATAGAGTTAAAATTTCAAAAGCGTTACTAACAGTAATTTTGTCTTTTACTGTTTTTCAAAACAAATAAAAATTTAAATTATTGTTTCAAATTTATAAAATATAAATCATATTATGATTAAGTATCCATACAGTTATAAATATTAAAAAAGACACTATATTTTTTTAGGTTTGTGTAAATAAACGCAAGAATCACTTTTGTAATGACACTTGAATTGTACGAAACATATAATTTTAATAATATTAAAATGTCACATATGGAATAGGTCCAATGATAACTTTAAGTATATGTTTCCGAAGAAAATTTTATATTTCTCAGATATGAAACGTTATACTTATTAGCTTAGACAGGGGAACACACCAGCAACACCGGTATATAAAAATCGTTTTATAAATTGTAAGTTTTATGAAACCAGTTGCATAAAGCGTAAGTTTTACGAAATATAAGTTTTATAAAAATTTTCAATATGAAACATGATATTATGATATATTCAAATTAAGCCTAATTTAGACTGCCGTTTTAGTTTTATGCACAAGAATTTGACCAATCCACACGCTTGGCATTAAAATTAAAAGTGTGTCAAGTGTTTGATTGGTCAAATTCTTGTGCTTGTACATCAAACAAAACTAAAACTAAAATAGTATATAATGTAAATAGTATATAATATTTATTTATGTAGTGTATAATATAAATTTATTATAATATTAATAGTATGTATATAAATTAATATATTCACATTTAAACATATTTTTTTTAAATTAAAAGGTTTTAGTGTTAAGTTCTGTGTACTAGGTAACAAAATAAGTAGATTATAAAATTTACATTTATATTTTTTTTAAATTTATAGTTATTTGAAATATTGAAGTAACAGTCTTTGAATATGTATTGTACCTAAATACCTAAAAAAATATTTATTAAAGTAAATTTTTAAGTTATAAAAGTTTTACGTGATATATGGTATAGTATATGTATGTATATACGTAAAAAAGTACTGCCAATAACCAAAAAAATCTCTATTTTATCAACAAAAAATATCACAAAATCGTCTTTGAGTACAGTAAACTGGAGACGGGACTACCATTACATGCTAAATCTACCGTTAAACTGAATATCCCGTTTTATGGGGCACGAAATGTTCGCATAGCAACGCCACTGGTTGCAGCGTACAATAATTCAGAAGGTCACAGCCGCAGTTTACTCACATTGTATCTGTCGGGGTGTAGGGAGGGATTGTTAGTGCAGATTTTCCTTTTTCCCCATTTTCCTCTTTGCTTCTTATCCGCACATACATTCATTCTTATCGCACATATATGAGACATATATTTAGAGTCCTAATGTCAATGCCAGATGAGGACACATTACCGCTATTCCTCCGTTTCCCGATTCGCTGATTTTTCCGATTGTTAAGTTTTCTATATTGGCAGCTAAGGCTACTCGTTCACTTGACCGCATTGCATCTATCACCGTCGCATGAATCCCAAAAATAATTAGTGTTAGTTTCTAACTAAACGCGGTTTTTAACTAATCATGGTTTTTAACTAATCGTGGTTTTTAATTAACCGAGGTTTTTCGCAAATCACGACAATCACGACCAAACCGGACAATCGGTTGAAAAAACTACTGTTTCTTACAAACCGGTTAGTTGTGACGGTTAACCGGTTAGATTTTGGACGTTTTTTTACAGCCCTAGTGGATACACACAATCGTAAAAAATGTGATGTGTGATCGTGTAACTTTGAAGATTCATGATTTGAAATAACTTTGGAGATTTAATCGACAAATATTGAAAAATTCAATAGTTTACGAAGAAAAAACTATTGATTTTTCGTGAATTGAAAGTTTAATTTTACTATATAAAAACTCTTGTATTTGATATGATAATTCTTAGTTTGATTTCGAATAAATTTACATTGATCAAGTGTGTCAATAAATGAAGTTGAATTTGAATTTGCTATTGACTGAAGCTGTTTGTTGAGTTGTTATAAAATTGTATTTTTATGCATAGAAATTTTTGATTAAAAATTACGCTTAAATAAAAAATAAAATTGCGTTATATTTATTTGAATATTTGATTGAATTATAGACACAATTTAAATATTTTATAGCAGAAATTCTTTATCTAGAAAAAAATTATATAAAATATTATTTTTTATATATTAAATAAAAACACTTGGTTATGTCCAAAATTATTTATTGATTGATTTTTGATACGTATTTCGGTGTTGCCACCATCATCAGAAAAATACAATGACATTAATGTGTGTACAAAACATATATATAGTAACAACAAACAAGTTAAGTGGGAGGGGGAGTTTTGGTATTGGGTAGGTTTGATGGGTACTTGGAATTACCAAGTGTTTTTATTTAATATATTACAATATGTTCCAACAAGTGCCAACGCAAGCTTCTCTAAAATTAATTATTTTTTATAGTAAATCGCATTATAAAATGGAATTTTTTTTTTACCAATTTCCAAAATGTTATAAAATTAAAAAAAATAGTTTATAAATTGTTTTATTAATTATTTTAATTTAATAATACTGACTATATATTATAATGAATAATAAAACACATATATAATTGTTTTTTTTTTTGTTTTAATAAAAATAATAAAAAAAATAAGATATTTAATTTTATCTACCTACATTCAATATAATTCAATCTATAAATACATTCAAATACTGCAAATTTCTTTCGAACGAAGTGCAAAACGAAGATAAAAAAAAGTATTGAAAAGATTTTTAAAATTCCGTTCACGTATCAGTTGATATCTTCTTAGAAAAGTTGAACAAAATACATTCTTTTGTGTGACATTTTTTTCGTTCGTATCACCATAAAGATAAAGTTGTTGTTTGTCAGCGTGCTAATACTTAGACCGGGTTTCTTATGTTACAGTTTTACTAATTCTGGCATCGCAACGAATCGAATCATTAATCTGGGGCATAATTGGTGGCACAGTTGAGCCGAAAAATGATTCTGTCTCGACGAAACGAGGTGCTCCGCCCACGATTGTCGAGTGGTTTATATTGTCTTGGGTAGGTGGTAAGTAACTCATTTTTATCATATTTGTTACCTTTTTTACTCTGTAAATAATTAGATTTTTAGATATTGTCAGACCTACTGTTGTGTCACTACGAAATTAGAGATGATACATAATAGTTTTTAACAGATAGAATTTTTCTTTTTTCAAAATTCGAATAAAATATTATATTGTTTTAAACCTGTTTCATAAATGCTTGTTAAATTTATTCTATAAATAAATAGGTTTTTGTATAAGAAAAAAAAATTATTCTAGGGGTACCAAAAAATTCTTATTATTATTAACAATAATAATCAAATAGTGAATTATTGAAATAATATTTGTTTTTAATGTTATTTTGCAGGAGAAACTGGGCCTTAAAATTATACTGTGATGCTTAATTGTAATTAGACTATTAAATATATTTTTAATAATAAATAATAAGAATATAAGCTTTAAAATTTTGAATTAGTTAGTCTGAAAAGTAATTTATCAAATTTTTATTTTTTATTTAAAGTTAGTTTACAATTTCGAAATGTAATTTATTATATTACAAAAATTGAATTAATTAAAACTTTTTATAATGATACAATTTCGTATATTAAGTAACTTTTCTTAAAAAAATTTTATTGAATTATTTATTATTTATAAAATAAGAAGAAACTTTTTAATGATATTTAAAGTATTACAAAAAAGTAGAAATATACTTAATCCTCCTCATACGAATAAATAAAATATAAATTACAATAATTTAAAAAAAACAAAACTGTTTGAATATTTTTTTTGAATACTCTTACGGGTATATCGTACATATGTATGAAAGTATAACATGGAAATCAGTGGTGTCATTAAGCTGGAACAGTCTGAAACGTCGTTCAAGTACTTTTTTAGGAACGAAATATGTTTCTCGCAATAATTCAAAAAATTAAAACAAAAATATGGTAAAATTACTAAGCTTACCTATGTAAATTTACATGTATATTACCAACACAAAATTTAAATTATGCTACGAAAAACATGATTTTAATATTTTTTTCTTATATAAAACAAACTTCTACAAAATATTTGACACTGACATGGTTATATATAGAAAAACTTTGATCATATATTAATGTCAACATTATTTTCTTATAAAAACAAAATAAAATATCAATTTAAACCAAGTATTATTTTTACAGAATAAACTCGTCAAACTTGTAAATAATACATTGTTCTATATTTAATAGCGTAGCGTAAATATTTCTAAACGTTTTTAAACACTTAATTCATTTTTCTTTGACCCAGTACCAGAAAGTAAGTAGCTATCCTAACATCGTAACAAAATTACGAAGTTGAAAGTTCATCAAATACGAGTGAAAGATCAAACGGGTAGAATAACTTGAGAAATTTCAAAGTTGGCACCCAACTTGTACAACGGTGTACAAGTTTTCATTTTAAAAACAGCTACGCAAAAGGAAATGTCTTAACGGAACTGTTACGAGAACAACTGTTAAACAACTGCATTGCGTTTGAATGCAATTTGCAAGTTTTTGACAGGATGCATATTGACACTTTGCAGTTTGCAAGAGCAGAGACGTATTCGGCATGTCAGTGACACGATAGCTGATATTACTAGTCCGGTTTTTTGGGTGTTTTAGTTCATTTGTTTAGTCCCAGCTCTTTTGACAGTTACGTTGTCTTAAAATCGATATTAGTTTAAACCAATTTTAAAACAGAACTTGTAATACGGACCATTAAGTTTACATACGCCCTTCTAGCTGAAATTGTTTGGGGTTTTTAAATTAAGCTGATTTCTAAGCTGATAGACTAATAAAATTGGATCATATTCTGGTCATTGACCTTTAAACAAATTAGGCAACCTACAATTTATATATGTATTTAATTTTTTGTTTTATTTAATATATATATATATATATATATATATATATATATATAAATAAATAATGAGAAAATTAACAATTTGGATTATTTACCAATGACCATTTAAAGAGATGGGGTACCTGGCAAAAGCTTTTTTTAACAGTTTCTATTTTATACAATGGCATTTATGTAGAAGTGGGATTTGGATTTCTGACACAAGTGGAATTGTGCACTATCAAAAATTATAAATAGTTTTAAAAATTCTATGTGACAATCCGTCTCTGTACCTGTCACTTTTGTTCGAGAAGTTATAACAGTTTAACAATTGTGTTTGTGTAGGTATTTGTTGATTTGTTTGTGTTTGTCTTGTCTATGTGCAGGTCTCATTTGGTCTGAGGTGAAACAATTGTGGGATGTCGGCCTAGAGGAATACGTTAACGATATGTGGAACGTTATAGATTTTGTTACGAATTCCCTCTACGTTGCTACCGTTGCTCTTAGAATTGTCTCATATTATCAGGTACGTCTTTAGTTTTTTGTTTTTTTTTACTGAACCAAACTACTTACTAACAACACAAATACCCGATTTTAAGTTTATTAGTGGTTGTACGTATTATTGTAGCCACAAATTAAAATTATTAATGTATCTTAACAAATTATTATTATTTTATATTTTTAATTACACCTGAAGTATTATATTAAGCTAAAGTATTTTGTTTTCTCTTAAATCGCCATTTATTTATTTTGTTTAACTAATTATATTAGACTGATTAGACAAGGTAATGTATTTTTTATATTTAACTGGCCATAATAAACTTATGAATTAACTAAAATAGCTATTAGGTACGTAAATTAATTTATGTATAAATTTTACAGGTCATGAGTTAAACAGTTGAACAATTCAAAGTTAAATGGAGTAAGTGAGAGGACTATAATAGATTTAGTTCTGTGAACTCCAAAAGTAATTAATAGTGACGAATCTACGACATTAATAGGTTTTGTTGTCATATAAATGTCATCGAAAATTAATTTAACAAAAACTTGCTAACAATGTGTTAACTATATTATTATTTATTATATACATATTATTCAGTTTCATCTCATTTATATTAAATTGGAAAATTAGTTACATATTTAATAAGTTGAAAATTTTTAAATATATACAGTGCTTCTAAGCGAACATAGTCTTTGAGTGAACGACAGCTACTCCTTACACTTCTTACTATTATCTATTGCATGCGCCCCAAGTTTTTCGTTTTAAATCTTACAAGTATTATCATAGCTATTAAAAATTCACAACCACAAATTTTTAGGACAATCTGTGTGGGGCCAGGAATCTGTAGGGGGCTAGGAGATATTATTTTATACATTTTATTCCGTTTTAAAAAAGTAGTACATTAATTTTTTTAAAATTTAAATAATTATTTATGATACATATAAATCCGTAAATTAGGTGGTATATTTATATCAAAACAGTTTTGTTTTTAGTTACCATGACTACAGTAGTGTGGTGGTGTGGTGGTTACAGCAGATTTCTATAATATAAACTTTCAACTGTTTTAAATTATGAATTACAATATTTGATGTAAACTTTTTGCTCTTCAACGCAATTGAAAGAACTCGAGCAGAATTCAAACCTTTTATGTTGCAATTTTCAAAGTTTATTGAATACTTTAACATTTACGTAGTATAAAGTTGAAATAACATTAAGTGACTGTAAAGAAAACTATTGAAACATTTTGCATAAAATAATATGATGAACTGAAGTTATCGTTGACTGAATTTGATCTTTACTGTGTACAGAATTAAAACTTTTTGCTTTTTAAACGTTCTAGTTACCAAGTCATTGAAATAAATTTGGTTAAATTTGATTTCCAAAGATCTGATATTTTATAAATCTTATATTATATTTTAGATAACCATATTATTATTACTATTATTAAACCATATACCAAAAATAATATTAAAATATATCTAATTATATTAGATGAATACAGTAAACTAGAATATTAAAAAAATTGTTTAAATATTTTTTTGTGCACTAGCAATACAACATAATGCTGGCTCTCACGATTTATTTTTTTATACAAAAAATGTATAGTTTTCTGTACAAACAAAAATTTTTGTGTTTCATAGAAATCTGTATTTCCGTGTTTATCCGTGACAGTCTATATAGAAAAATGTATGAATTAGAACACAATCTCATTTCTTTTTGTATAGATTTTTGTATAGAAAAATGTATCGTGTAAAGCCAGCGTAAGAGTGAAGAAAGCTCATAGTTTACTTGATCGAATTTGATATTTAATATTTCCTTAATATTTGTACTGTAAATCTTTTAGAACATCAACAAATTTTGTGGGAAATTATAACCATACTTTCTGAACTTTAAGATACAATCAAAACAAACAAAAAAATTGTTATTTAGTATAGGTAATGACCATGAAGAAGTTTATTTAAACAGTCATACCATTTTTCCCCTTTTTCGCACATGAAAAGTGCGAAATTTTTTCCGCATTTTACACGAGATAAAAATGTCGGAAATTTCGTGTCGTTGACAAATGTTTTGAAAATTAATTTCATCTATGTGCTTTTCGACGTCTATATACCTAACCTAACATTTATATATAATACGAACGAGTACGAAACGCCGAAAAGAGAAGATAAAAATAATATCGAGTCGTTATTTTTCTTTGTCACTAATTTAATTTATCTCTGGCAAGTTTCGTTTACTTGAGACTGAGTACTATAGTACATTTTTTTGCTACTTCAGATATCTTAAGCCTTAAGGAGTTTGTAGTTTATTATTCTTATTAAACAACCACTCGTGTAATTTTTAACATCATTTTAACATGGTTTAATAGAAATTTTCAATTAAATTTTTACTTCTAATTTTCTTCTTTTTTCCCTCTTCTTTCGTAACTAGCTTTAAATTGTTAGCGACAAATTGAAAGTTATTAATTTCGCTAATTTAACTAATAAGAAAATATGATGTTAAGAATAAAGGTCATGTATTTTAATTAACTTTAGATGCATAATATAATATGTAGAGTGAAATTCAAAGTTAATAGCTTCTTTATATTATTCAATTTATTTTGTTATTCTAGCTGAAGAATACATGATTGTAAAATTGATAAAATTTGAATTTGATTATTAAAAATGTGTGAAGAAATGCAATGTCCACCGCCAGATTTGTCAGAGTATATTCGACCAAAGAAACACGATCAAGTGTATTTAATTTGGCATCTCCGATGACCATATTAAAATTAATTATTAAATTATTAAATTATTAAAAAGTTAAGTTACTTGACAATTATTGCATTATTTATTTTCGCTTGATTTTAAATTTGATCACTGAAATGTACACTGTTAGATTTGTCAGAAATTGTACATATATTTGACAAAATTTCAAAATTACGTAATAGGCCCCATACACTTGCAAACAAATTGCGCAACAGAGGCTGTTGTGCAAACAGTTGTATAGTGTATGTTGTTGTTTGACGTGCTGCGCAACGCGTTGCAGAAATTCAAACATGTTTGAATTTAATTGCACAAACGGGCGGCGTTGCGCAACTAACTGCATAGTGTATGGACTTTGTTGCGATACATTGTGCAAACTGTAGTTTCTTTTCACGTGTGTTTGAAGAAGCTAGTATTTTTAATATGAATAATCTTATAAACAGTAGAGAATTTTTGAGCGAATTTATTGCTTTATATCGTCAGTTGCCAGAAGTATGGAAAATAAAAAGTGATGCATACAAAAATAGAAATTTGAAGAACTTAGCTTATGAAAAACTAAGGTACCTTAAAGTAGCAAACAACCTTTGCTTGGGTGATATTGCGTCTCTCAATATCGTGTCTTCTTTTTGTATAAATGGTGTGACCATAGACAATAATTCACCAAAAATAATAAGGTCCTTTCGTAAATAATTTTTATAGTCTTGTGGTGAACTCAACTGAAGTTTTTTCAGGAGATTTTCGTGGCTAAAAAGGCACCGTTTTTTTAACCAATCCTTCATCCTGACTCTCTGCTTCTTTTTTGTTTTTTTTTACACAATCATCCGAAGCAGCAGCAATTATAATAGCTAAACAGGCTGCGTCATCAGACGACATGTTTTGTACGTACACGAGTACACGATAAAAGCAACTGAAGTTTGCATAAAACTACGTTCAAATGTATGGGCTGCCTTGTTTGCACAACGACCTGTTGTGCAATACCAGTTTGCGCAATTTGTTTGCAGGTGTATGGGGCCTATAACAAATATAAATAATATATACATATACATACATTCTACAACTATTAGTAAAGTTAAGGTTACGTAGTATATATTTTGAGTTTAGTTTTTGTTTGGAAAGTAAGAAGAAAAAATAGTATATGTCACTTGGAGCAGAATGTTTTTTTTATTGCTTAGCTTTGACTCTACCTCGTAATATAATGTACACTGTATAAAATATATCTCAAGTTTATGTAATTTGACATAGGTTTTAACAGCAAAAATAACAACTTTTGTAATTTTATTGTAATAATTTACGTCATATTACATTTTTTACGAAAAATTATATACATTTTTTACAGTGTTCTATTATAAATTATGCAAGAGTGCTATTTTTTTAATTAACTGATACTCTTATTTTTATTACTGTATACTGACAATAAAAATATATTTGTTATTTAAATAAATAATATTTCCAGCAATATTTTGTTCTATTTTCTTTTAATAAAATTCTATTCTATTTATAGAATATAGGAAAAAGAAATAAAAAATAATTCATTTGAAATCAGAGCTATTTGAAACATCTCTTGGCATTAAAAAACACAATTTAAAATTTTCTGTTCGTGGCTGACTATGTAGAATATAATCGGTTCTTTTTTTTTACGAATAAAACGAATGTAAATATTTACTAAAGACTAAAAGTAATATATTTAAGCTTTTTTTCCCATTGGAGCTTTCAAAAAATTTTCTTTTTACATTTTGTGTTAGTAGAGGTGTATATATGGATAGATAGAATATTTTTTCTGTATGTATGTTCTATAAAAGTAAACGAAATTTCGAAGTATTCGACAGTACAAAATACGTTGTTTAGTGTTAAAAAATACTCTTTTTCTGCATAGAACTTGGAATATATTGAACGACTGTAAGAATTTTCAATCATAACTTGTCTAGATTGACAGACTAGTTTCGTACAGTGTCGTACGAAAATATTTTTGTTATTAAGATATAGGTACAACCAAAGGAATGTATACTAAAGGCGATTTCATTGATAATTCGATTTAAACGAAATCGTTTGCCTCAACATGGCGCGTTTTGCATCGACGCGCTTCTAAAACCAAATTTCAATTTAAAATCGTGTTAGTACACGATTCCATTTTTATATTCACACAAACTCCCTACAAACATCTACATAGCACTCACACAAGAAAAAAAAAACCAACTTTACAATCTTCTAACACCAGTCTTCTCTCTGTATCTGCATGCAGGTTCAAAATGGCCCAGCCGAAGACCTACCACGAGAGAAATGGGACACCTGGGACCCGATGCTTATCTCGGAGGGGCTCTTTTCCGCGGCGAACATCTTCAGGTGAGTTTTAGCATTTAAATGAAAGAGCCAGGCAGGCGGCTTACATTAGTACTAGTGTTAGCCCCGCTCGCTTGATGTTTTCGCATGGGGCTAACAAATTTTGGAACGTTCGAGTTGTTAGTGGGCGGCTATACTGAGAGTTTAACAGCCTACCAAGATGTTGGTAACGCTTAAGTTAACTGACGATGAAATTGAATTAGTATGTATACGCCTGTGTGTGTGACTATATGTTGTCGGCATGTCGGTTCCATAATAGCTAAATTTAAATTGATTTTCTATTTAATACGATTTTATCGTGATAAGCATGTCTCTACAGCTTCTTATTAAATTAATCTAGATCGTGCAGAAATACGACTAAATTTATCATAGAAATTATCTTGTTAATAATTTTTTTGTATCCTTATTTAATTTAATATATGTATGTCACTCATTTAATAAGTTAGAATTAACTATAGATATTTTTTCATAATCTCTTCGTATTTTTAGAAATAACATTTAAATTTAAATTTAAATAAGATTTAAATAAAATCTGGCTTTCTTTAATTAATAAAAAATAAAAATTTGTAATTTAATTACTTGTATTTTGTTATCTTCACTGTACAAAAAATTCAGTAATTTTACATAAAATCCTGGGGCAACTGATTTACATCGGTTTAATGTATAAGTTTATAAACGTCACAGAAATTTTTTTACATTATATAAATATAAAATACTTATTATATATACTATAATATATACTATTTTATATACTATAATACTTTATTTTATATAAGTTTACTCAAGTTTTCGATAAAAAAGATCTATATAATATCGTAAATTAATAATTTTACTTAAAGTTACAAAATTATATTATTTTTACAGAAAAATTTTGTTGCTGAAATAATATGTAATTTTTACTACGGTTTTTATGTAAAATGGCAACTTTTTTTTACAGTGTAGTTACTTGTTTTTATGTTTTATTTGTTTATTATTTATGTCATTTGTATATATATATATATTTTGATGATGATGTAAGTGCAGTATATAGAACTATTACATAAACTTATAAAATATAATACATAAATTTATTTAAAAAACATTAAAATTGTACAATGTGTAAAGAATTAATAAAAACATTAATAAAGAGAATATGAAAAAATATCTTTAGTTTAGTGAGGCATATGATAAATTGGAGTCTTTGTTTGAAGATTAGAATGAGGAATGGGCAGATCTGAGCATGACTGACTCTTTAGTTGTCACGTACGGTCAATCATCTATGTTTAAACTTAGATTCAATGTATAGGAGATATATCTGTCAATATTATTGATGAGAGAAGTCTGTGAATGTACGTCTGTTAAACTTGAATGAACAGCTATGTCAATAGTAATCAAGTAATATGTTGCTTCGTACTTGGACAGTAATATTATCAAATAGAGCGTTAAATTGCTATACTATTGCATGGATCTTTGAAAGCAAATAATGTATTAGTCGGGTAAATGCTAAATTGCACATTATCTATAAATATTAAATTATATATCATGAATTAAACAATTTAGAAAACGATTTAGATGCTAAACATGTCTTACCAGTAGCGTACGCAGAAAAATATTTTAGGGAGGGATATTGTTTTAATTTGCAAATTATTTAAATAAAAAAAAATTAATATACCACGTTTTTAACACGGACTAAAAATTATAAAAACATTGTATATTAAAATTATTTTATTATTTAAATTAAATTAAATTAAATTTTTTGTTTTTTAATTTTGTTTAATTTGAACTTTAATCCAAATAATTAATTAATTAAGTTTATTAATTAACTTTAATTTAGTTTTTCTAATGTTATTAATTAATTAGTTAATAATATTAGAGACCTCTAGCTCATCGGAAACTTAGTTTAAAATCGATTGCAAAATTTGTACCGAACAGACAAACAGACAGGAAAGAAAGCAATTTAATAAAAATGTGTTAAAATAATATTAACCAATTTTAATCAGGACACATGGTGATCTTGCAATCAGAAAGTGATATAGGGGGCTAGATACAAAAAGTGAGTTATAAGAAATGGTCAGGACACAATAGGTTTGCCATAGGCAAAATTTTTAAATTATTTTTCAACTTCATGTATTCAAAAACGTCAAAACACTTTAAAAATTTACATATACTTTTTAATTAATAACAATGATACGTTAAAATTTCCAACCAAAACCCTACTGCTACTTGAAAAACAAACGCAAGACCAAAAAAAAACAAAATATATCGTACGTCGAAAAACAAAGAAAACCCGGTGTACTGTGAGTGAAAAACGGGAAAAAATTTGAACGAAACATAGAACAAACATTGACCGCATACGGCCTACTGGACAGAATCGAATGAAATGATGAGTGCTTTTGTTTTACGATGTGAAAACGGTCGGTTTCTGGTACGAACCACAGCCCAAATGGCCTTACAAGATTTCAACCGCAGAATACACGAGAAAAAATTCAACTTAAAAAAAAAAACAAAAAGAAATATTACGGTAGAGAAGTGTTTTAGTTTGATTTTTCTGTTACTTACATCATGTTTGTTTTGTTATTTAAAGAAAAAATAAAATACATTGATCATATTTATTACATGTCACGTATACTGTTCTGCTATAGCAAAAGGTCGTATCTGCAAAAAAAAATGTGTTTTTGAGTTAAGAGGCGTATGTGTTTGAAAGAAATATTATATTACTGAGTCAGAAAATCGTAACTATAATAAATCGAGTCGACATTCACTTAACAAATATGTAATATAGTAAAAAATCTTTTAGAACTCATTATATTAAAATATAATGGCTTTAGGTTATAGTTCTGTATTAATATTTATGAATAATCGATGTTTCGATGAACTCAATGTACGACTTCATAATAATTTTTTTAGCGCATTTTTGTTTTCAAAAAGGAAGCTCAATAATACGCTTTGTCCGTTCGGTCGGTCGGTCGGTCGTTCGTTCGTTCGTTCGGCTCCAGAAAAACTTTTAAACTAGACATTGTAGAGAGTTCTAGTTTTTTGCATTAGTTTGGTGCTGTCGAGTTATTGGCGCATCAAATAGTTTAAAAGCGCCCGGCCAAAAATGCGCTTAAGTCCCTTGATCAAAAGCACGAGGACTTTTTAAATTTTTTTTATTAATAAATATTAATACAGAACTACAATCTAAAGCTGTTTTATTTTAAATATGTAATTTATATATCAGGAGGGGTGCGGAGTCGACAAACAAATCGGTCGACTCCTACTCCAACCTTTACTCCGACTCCAGCTTTTAGTTGATAATGATTTTCATATTTTATCATATTAAATTAACTAACTATTACATAGTAAAATAATTTAAAACATTCTGTTACACACATGTGTGCACACTGCATAGTATTAATATTTATAATTTTAAATTTAAAATAATAAAGAGATTTTTTTGCTTTTAATAAAAGTGTTACATGCAAAATATTCATACTTTTTAAATATGATTGTTAATTTTTTCTTTTAACATTTTTCACTCGAACTAACCTCCCTAAAAAAACTGTTAAAATTTGTTGATAAACTCATTATAAATCACTCTGTACATTTGAACAGTAACTTCCTCAGATAATGTAGTAAATATTATTGAAAATCCTGGAATTTTAATTTTAACTTAATTTTAGTATTTTTTACCAAATAGGTACTAAAAAGTCAAGCTACTGTGCGATTTGCTATTTGTATACATAATACAATTCCATTACAATAACATAAATAATAAGAAATATATTGATAATGCTTTTATTTTCAAAATGACTTTGGTATTGAATCGCACTGTACATAGGGTCCAAGCAAACACTATCTATCTATCTTATAAAACCTTAGAAAAATATAGTCTGAATAATACAAGTGACAGGAGATCACGAATTGTTCGCTGAATGAAGAAGAATAATACTCACAAAGTGCCTTCATGTTACAGACTAGACAGCATTGAAAAATTAAAGAAGATAATTCGCTAGAAAATTGACAACAATCTAAAATTGAACTGATTTTTCTTTTCTTAAAATAATAGACAGATTTAGCCAACAGTTTAAATACAGTTCTTATCGCAAATACTGGCAACTTTTTTGATTAATCTATGATATATAATAATTATTATTTTTTTTTAATAAAAAAAAATAATTTTTGGTAATTTTCTATATTTATTTCTGGAGTGTTTATTTCAATCTTCAATTTCTACATTTTGTCATAAGACGTAAATCGATTCCACGGAAAAATGTCGTAAAAAGTATTTGCATGAAAATTTCTCTCTGACATTTTTCGAAGGTTTTTAAAATTTTGTAAAAACATTTTATATATTTTACTATCTTGTAATTAAATAAGAAATACAAAAAAAAATTTGAAAAGTTTAAATTTTTGAATACTAACAAAAAAATTAATTTAATTAAATAAAATTGTATCCACATAAAATTCTTGCTCATATTTTAAATGTTGTTATTTGTGTAAAATATTAAAACTTTCCATATTTTCTCATAAAACAATGATTTAAACAATAAAGAAATATATTTTTTTGTATGCACTATGCCACTAAACTAACTAGATATGGATTTATTAAATTAAATTTTTAGATAAAACTAACATTTCTATATTTTTGCGTAAATTGTGCAGATGAGAATATTAAACAGAAAGAAAAAATCTACAAAAATTGAAAAAACTCAACTAAATCTGGCTGCGGAATAAAATGAATATTTTATCTCTGCTGAAATAAATTGGATATATGAAAATCATTGTACATTAAAAATTTAAATACAGAATTTTATTGCAAATTGAATTAAATTTTATTTATGAAGGATTTTGCTAACTTTAATTTATACAAAACTTGATAAAATTTGTTTTGATTGTTTAATGGATTTCACGTTTTAAATATTATCACATCGATAATTTATGTATTTTGAAATTTGAGAATAATATTTATTATACCTTACAACAATTTTATATTTTATACCAGCATTGATTTGCAAATGTTTTATATTTTAAGTAAAGTTTCTGGTTTGCACCACGCGTATAGTATATTATGTTATGAAGAGTACAAAGTGATGATTAGTGTGTTAAGCCTAGATATTTAATTAAATCAAATAAATAAATCAAATTAAAATTCAAGCGAATTGTCAATTAACTTAACTTGACTTAATATACCGCCAATGATGTCAGATTAAATATACTTGACGTTCGTTTTAGTTATGTTTGGTGCTGCCACCACTGGTGTATATAGTAATTAATTGCTGTATAATAATATTGTTATTGTACTACATAGTAACATAATTATCTCTTTCTAAATAGGCAATATGGTAACATAATATTAATATTATGATATGCTTGTAGAAAAACATAATTATTATTTCTGGTATTAAACAACTTTGTACCACTAAACTAATATTGGCTACATGTGAGTGGTTTGGAACCAACTATAAGCTGTAAAATTTTTACTTGATTGTGGACTAATTGACAATGTAATTGTATGTATTGTAAATGTATTGACAAGTAACAATTGTTAAGAAACTATATGATCAGTTTATCAAACAAATAAATCCTTAAAATTAAAATTATTATTATTATTATTATTTTCTTGAAATAATAACAGATAATTTATTTCTGTTTGTGTGTTGTAAATGAGTAGGCCGAGTTAAGAGATGTGCGAAATGTTTTGAGCTGACTTATTTGGGATCTAACATTAATTACACCAGTTTAAGAGACAAATGTGACACTCGAGGTAATTAACGTTTATATATAAATCCACGACTAATTTCAAAGATTAAACTTGACTAACTTTTCACTGTATCTCATTAAATATCGCTCGTATACGGACCGAAAACTTTTCGAATTGAAAAAAAAAGAAAAGAAATACATTTCACAATTAATATAATTCCATTATTTTAATTTTAAGAAGATTTAGTTAAGCTGTGAAATAAGCTAATTAATTATAAAATGATATTACGTTATTATAACATTTTGCATTATTTATTTAAACTATAACTATAAAAATTACTATTGTATCTAAAATGGAAAACGTGATATGTTTTAATTATAGTTCTATTTCCATTTTCTCAAACATTGATTCGTAATGATTTGAAGCGACACTAAATAAATTATGCCAAATGACAGATGACAGCTAGCCTTAGCAACGGCCCTTAGCAACGTTAATTTATATGTTGCGCACATGATAAATGTTCTGTCAATCAAAATTTATCTATTGCAAATACATATTCTAAACATTTCTCTTTCTAAAATTTCTATAGATAGTCCATCACACACAAAAAATATTGTAATCTAAAATTTACTAGAAATCTATTTGAGTAGATAAAACAGATATAAAAAAATAATTTTGTAGCACGATAAAATATTTAAAGCCCTTTCAAAAACTACTATTTCAAATTCAGAACAAGAAAAATCTAAATCCGTATCTTGAAATCGGATAAAGTTCTTTAGCACATCACAAGAAAAAGGATGTATAATAAAAGTTTTATCGAAGCAATACGGGGTTATAGTCTTGTGTTATTTATTCAAAACTGAAAATGGCTATGCAATTCTTTCTGTGTATATGTGTAAGGTACGAGCAAAAATTACTGAGAATATTTGAAGTGCATTAAATTTATTAAATAAATAAATCCCGAAAACTGTTTTTTTTTTCAATTAATTGTAAAATTGAACGACCGTCTAATATATGATGTGTAGATTAATTTTCAGATATATATATATATATATATATATATATATATATATATATATATATATATAAGTCAATGAAAAAAAATTCATAGAAAAAAAAAACTATTTTATTTTAAATTTGTTTAAAAACATGTTCGGTTATTGGATGTTTTATTTTATTTGTTTTGTCCTGTTCTTATAACAGTTACGTTATAATACATAATATATACTACTACATTATTTATAGTTTTATTTTAAAAAAATTAATCAAATAATTAACCAGTTTAAATAAGTTTAGAATATAAAAAACCGGTTAAAAACGAAAACCGATATCAAAATATAGTTTTGGAAGTAGTTAATCTTTAACCAATATTTCTATCGGTTATGTGCCCTGGTTAAAACTAATTTTAAAACCAAACTAATGGTATCACCCATTGAGTTTAAAGTAATTTTTTTCTCAGTACGTCTGTTCCATAGATCAGATATTATGATCCATATTTAATGTACTTTTTGAATCACATCTTATATATGTATGTCTGGCAAGTTAGAAGATATTGCTTGGCCATATATTACATATACATAGTTTCCTTTTTGATGTACGCATACTGGTTGTTCGTTTTCATCCAGTGCTTCTTTAGTTGAATTCTTTTGTTGCAGCTCTTTGAAACTGGTGTACATATTTTCGGTGAATCCGCATTTAGGGCCACTTCAAGTTTCGCTATCCCGCATGGTTATGGATATTATGAAATTCTTCTTTTTGTACGTTTTGGTTCTTTTTGCGTTCTCCTGCGGTAAGTATAATTTTTTTTCTATCTTTTTTCTTGCCTGCTCGATTTTTTGTTCAGTGAAACGACTTCTTTTTGCTCGAAAATAGAAACGTTCTGCAATATTAACGTTTTTTTTTTGTGTGTGTTAAATTTACGTAAATACAGCGTGGCTATTCTACATAGTATTAAGGAAAATTTTTGTAAAATATTATTTAATAAAAGAAAATTTCTTTGACTAAACAAAATATTTTTCAGATCTCATTGTATTAAAATTTTGGATTAGATTTTGTTTGATCATTTTATAAAAACGACGTTTCGACGAAACTGAACGCAAATTTTTTATTAATTAAAAATAATAAATAAATAATAAAAACATACAACTTTGACCTGATGAAGACGAGCATTCAGTTTTGTCGAAACGTCGTTTTTATAAAATAATTAAACAGAATTTAATAGAAAAACTATTTATATTTGATGACAGAAGTAAAAAGTTATTTTGAAATTAATATTAAAAGCACTTTCTCACAATTAAATATGTGAATATAGTGTTATTTGCTATTATTTTCTTTTTATTTCTGTTAGTAAAATATATGTACTATTGAGTTAAAAGTAAAAACTTCGGATCTAAAACAAAAATTTTCTCCGTGTAGCTCTAAGCTGAAACGTAACAGTAATTTTGAGATAAATAAGGTAGTTCGAATGAGTCTTTATATAAATTTTGTTTGTTTATTTCATATACTATTCTTATTTTATCCACTTTTATAAATTTCTAAAACGAAAAGTGTTTATTTATAAACAAATAATTCTAATTTTCTACAAGTAGGCAACTGTTATCTCTAGATTGTTTTTGTGATACTAAGTTTTTCTTGTGTAAATGTTGTTGTATAATAGGTTTGAATCAGCTGCTATGGTACTATGCTGAATTGGAGAAGCAACAATGTCCGGAACTTAGCAGCATTAATAACAGTAACAGTAACGATACCAGACCTCGGGACCAAAATGCGTGTCTTGTCTGGAGAAGATTTGCCAAGTAAGTACACACGCCCGTTCTTAGCCCATATTATTTTACATTTATACTACTCCACTTGCCCCAGTTTTATTATACAGAGTTGAGTATAATTTTGGAAACAGTTTATTATCTTAAAAATGAGTTGTTTCATCATAAATATGAAATAGTATATGATGTAATTAATCCTTATAATTATTTTTATTTTTTATTATTAAATTACTAAAGCATCATTTTCATATTTAAGTAAAATTTTTCTTGTCTGATTATTATGCATAGGAGCTTAAATAAACCACATATTTTTATATGATGTTCTATAAAAACAAATAATAACCAGAGTAATAAAAACTACATTAAAACCAGTTATTGATGTTTGAAAATAAATTATTAACAACTTATTTTAAAATTAAATAAATTTATTTATTTCTAAAATCTCTTACTTCTGTTTTATTAAAAAATTCACAAAACATAAGTCAATAAATATTATGAAAAAAAATTTACATTGAATGCTTTATTAGTTTTCTCGAAAAAAAATCGTAAAAATTATGCGTTTTTTACCCATTCAAAAGAGAATGAACCTTTAAAAATCCAAAAAATTTACGACCAAGTGAATTCTTTGATTACGTTACATTTCTGCTGTGTATTTTGCAGTTTATTTGAGACGACGCAAACACTATTCTGGGCCGTTTTTGGTCTGGTCGATTTGGACAGTTTTGAACTCGAAGGCATCAAGATCTTCACACGATTTTGGGGCATGCTCATGTTTGGAACGTACTCCGTCATCAATATTGTTGTATTGCTGAATTTACTCATTGCTATGATGAATCATTCGTACCAACTTATTTCGGTAAGTTTTATTTTTCATAATTTGTTAAATTGCATTGTTCATAACATGTATTTTTTTTTTTGAGTTGACTAAATACAATAATGACAAATAAAATTATTTAGTATTACTTATAAATTTTTAATATATATATATATATATATATATATATATATATATATATATATATATATATATATATATATATATATATATATATACTATGTATCGGAAAAGTTCTCTCTATATGAGAACAAAATGTTTTTAAATATTTTATAAAAAATCTTTTTAGGATAATTATTGATTTTTTGTCGAATGTTTTTTTTTAAAACAAAACATATGACAGAATATTTGATATAAGAGAAATTTAATATTTTTGCAAAAAAAATATTTTATTTTAATATACATACATACATACATACATACATACACAATCACGCCATGTATCCAAAAAGGTGTGGCACACTCTTTTCACTATTCTAAAATTAGTTTTCTCCAAACATTCCTTTCCAGATAAGCAATTTTAGCTTCATCCATATTCACGTTACCTCTCATAAATACTCTTCTATTTCTACTACTTGGAAACTTTCACTTACGCAAAATAGTCTCAATCATACCACTTCATTTAAAAACCTGGGACAACTAATTTACATCCGTTTAATATGTAAATGTAAATTAAAAAAGATATTTTAAGGAAATTTTTTACTATATATAAATATAAAATACGTATATTTTATGTAAGTAATTACTTACTTTTTTGGTAAAAAAATATATATAAAATGGTAAATTAATTATTTTACATAAAATTACTTTATATTATTTTTACAGAAAATTTATGTAAACCATCGTTTTGCTGAAATAATATGTATTTTTTACTATAATTTTTATGTAAAATGGCAAATTTTTTACAGTGTACTTTTAGAATAAATTAAGTATATGTTACACTCCAATCGTGTAACTGCTTCATTTGTAAACTGGTTGTATGTGAAAAATATGATGACGCACATTGCAAGTTAAGTCAAAAAACTAAGTACACGCGAAAAATTGGGTTTTCTAAATGTAGTCAATAATTGGAAAAATTATAAAAAAGTTTATTATCGAGATAAAAAGCCAATTAACAAATGGAATAATTTTACGATTTCTAAATATTTAAATTTAAAAATATATATTGAAAATCAATTAAACATAACTTTGCTTTTACTACAATTTTAATTTAATAGAATGTAATAGTAATAATCTTTTTCTCTCAAATGGCACTACAGCTCAAATCGGGCTTTGTGCTTCAAGTATCGCAATATTTGTTTCGTGATCGTTTATTTAGACACTGTTTCGAAACTGTAAGTCGTGTGTTCGCTTAGAGCAGTGACAGTAATCTAAACTACTGATGTTTTTTTAATCAACCTATTGTGTTCGATTCAGTTTAATTAATACCTGACTTTGTGACATTTTTATTTAATTTTACGACGAATAGAATCGCCGGTCAGCGGATTCAAACCATAGTTTACAATATTATATTCGGTAGTACCTAACGCTTGAACACACTTGGCTACAATAGTACATAATAATATAAATTTTTATTTAAATCACATTTAATCAATATTTATATTTTGCAAATTTCCTAAAAAAAAATAAAATAAAAAAGCAAAAAAATAAGCAAATTATGCACATGCAGCGAGGGAAAAACCACAGCCGACAACCCGACAACAACATATAAACCAAAACATTACTGAATTCCCGGTTAGTTAGTTACGTTTGCAAATCAAAGTCGTAAAATGCGCATACATTAAACAGTTTAGCGGCAACACGGGGGTGTGCTTGTGGTACAATGGTGTGCCGCCAAAACGCACCTCTTTTCACCCCCAGCTCTCTTAAATACAGTGTTTCTCAACTTTATATAGAATAGTATAACAGTTTTTTAATTTTATCAAATACAATTGTTTTTTCACGTATGTCTAAAAAAATAGTCTATGATTATTATTTTTCATACACTTTAGTAAGTTTCTAATTTCTATGTAAATTTTGCAAATGATCCTGATCAAGACTATTCCTTAAATAATTTTTTGTACGTTTAAAAACGGAAAAGGATCGTTCTCCTGTTGCATTACATATTGGTAGTGTTAAAAAAATTTTCAAAATAGTTTCAACATTAGAAAAAGTCGATTGCAAACCATCAATTATTATTTTACACATTTTAAAAGGATACCTGATATTTTCAATTTTAATGTTTTATTTACTACATACAAGTGTAATTGTTTATTGTCGTGTGGGGCTCCCAAGCTTGCGGGGCCCCGGGCAACCGCCTTCACTGCCTGTGCGGAAATCCGCCACTGGGGGTACCGATTGAGAAACACTGTCCTGGTGTATAACCTCCCCCCCTTTCTAGTCATCGATCAACCCAACAGTCAAGGAAAAGACCAAATGGCAACAACCTGAAGTCAAGTCAGTCGGGGAAAAAGGAAATGTCAAACTGCCAACCGATTTTGACTCCTTCAACCCTAAGCCACATTGAACTCATTTACTATCCCCTGACCTCCCCCCCCCCGCCCTAACCAACACTGGTGTTAGGGGTTAAGGAGTAGTGAGAATAAAACTGAAAATATTGGGCACTAGGTCGTGGACTTATAATGTTACCTGTGGATACACAATAGATTTTAATCGTTGGCCTAATCGAATATATGTGATATTGTCATCTCACTTTCAAATGTGATTTTTGTCAAAATTACTTTTGAAATTTACTTAAAATAACTTATTAAACAATTTTATTTAGTTTATTTCAATTTTATAATATCAGATATAAAATAACATATCAAACATAGAAATACTATTAATATTTGATAAGATGTAAAAGTAAAAATTTATTTTAAAGCAAAAAATAAAAGCACTTCATAAACAAAAGAGATGAGAATACGGACTTGTCAGTAAAAAATATTTTAGAATTTATTATATAAAATAAAACGGCTTCAGTTTGTCTGATGAAGACGAACGCTGAGTTCGTCAAAACGTCGATTATTAATAATTATTAATACAGAACTTAAACCTAAAACCGTTTTATTTTTTTTAATATCAGTAGTTTAGATTTGCAATTTCGAATTGTGTCTAAATGTGTTATCACGGAACAAGTACTTCGTCATACCAAATATTATAATGATGAACTTTTGGTTTAATGATTTATTTAATTTATATTTAGCTAATGTTCTGGCACTCTATATTAGTGCCTTCATCACAGCAAAAATTGGCACATAATAATATTTCAATTTAATTTCTTGTAGAGATTTTAAAAATATTAGATACACATCTTAATTTACACAGGATGCTCTGAAAACAGTCACAAAAATCTCAGTGTCTTAAAAAAAAAAACCTAATACATTAAATGATTACGATTTATTTAGAAAAGTATGTGTCAGCTTGTGACTAAATATGTCTAATTGTGCCTAACAGTCTAACTTTTATTTCCATTATAGCATTTACACAAAAATAAATTTTCAAAAATAATTCTATATCACGAAAAATTATTTTTAATTTACGCTATTATATCCCGCACTACAGTTTACTTGTAGCAGCCAAAGCATTAGGGATTTAGTATAGTAGTGCGACAGGTCAGAGGTCAGTAACCGCCTCGATATATATATATATATATATATATATATATATATATATATATATATATATATATATATATAGTGAGTCGATCATTATAATGTTTATGGAATCGCGTGTTACAATAACGACACACCAACTCAACCTGATGGCGGGCTACCGCGGGGCTCGATACTGTACCGGTAGCAGTTTTACCTGTATAGTTACCTGCATAATATGGCCCTCGATTTGCCACGCTACTAAAGGCACACATTTATAAATGAATACGCGACTGAGCGTCGTGTTTATTTCTAGGTCAGTCGACGGAATCAAAATACGGGGTGGTGGAGATTGTTTTTCTTTGATTTGTCTACGGTTCGATTATAGTTGGGAAAGGGTGCGCTACGCGTTTTATATGTCGTGATAGTTAGTTGGCCATAAATAAAAAATATTTGTTTTCTGATGCTACTACCTACGATGTAAAAATTGATTCTTTGTTTTATATACGTTCAGTGGTGGCGATAGATTTTGAATTTTGGGATGAAGGGGAGTTGTAGGGAGCGGCATGATTTTATTTTTGGGAGGGGAGAGCACACATTATGAGTAATTTTTTTGATATAAAGTGGTAAAAAACATTAATACTAGTTCCCACTTATCTAATTCATTATTGAATTTTACAGAAATAAATTATATACTAAAATATATTACAATCGATTAATGAAATTATTTTTAAAATAAATATTTCCAGTTTAATACCAGTTTAGAAGTTTTAAAAGTTCGTAAAATTTCATTAAATCTCAAATGCATTAAATCGTAACAAAAATAACTTACAAATTGAAACAGACATTTGTATATTAAAATTCTGTCATATTCTGAATTCAATAATAATTATTATTTGGTTGATTAAATTTAAACTTAAATAAAAGTGACCAAAAAATTTTTACATGTAAATAATTACAAAAAAAATAATCTAGATTAAATAATATATATATATATATATATATATATATATATATATACAGTGCGATATTTTTATCTCTGAACATATGAACTGAATTACATGTAAATTTCCTATGTTCAATTTTAAAAAAAACAAATCAGACGCATCGAGACATCCCTGATAGTTATGCAACCAATCTTACATAATGTGACAATTATTTGAAAAAAAATGAATTACTTTCAACAAAATATTTAGAAAGCATTAAACTATTCGCATTATTTCAAGAAATCTGTTTAAAAATGTATAGTATTATTTATTATTATTATTATTTATAAATTTAAGTGTTCAGCAATTTACAATAAATGACCATATTCTGTTAAATATTTTATTTTTTATTCAAATAAACATTATATTACGTATGATTGGTTGCATAACTGTCAGGGATGTCTCTATGCGTCTGATATGTTTTTTTTAAAATTGAACATAGGGAATTTGTATGTAGTTCAGTTCATATGTTCAGAGATAAAAATATCGCACTGTATATATATATATATATAATTTTCAATTTATCTATATGTAATAATTAATAGATAATAATTTTTTCTTCAAGCGTTTAGTTTGCTCAACATAATAATCATCATTTTCTACTACTCGTAACATAATATACTATTTTTATAAATTCCAAAGTTGATAGTTTTATATTGAGATACTTTGTAAATATTTAAGTTATTGAAGTTTGAATTTATTTTGTTTCAGTCTTTAGATCAATACCTTTTAAACATTTGATAAGAGTATTTGAAAAATATAACCACATTTATGTATTTCCGACTTTATGCAACGACATAAAACGTCTAGCTTTATCTTTATATTTCAATAAACCGTATATGTTCAATTCATATATAGAAAAGTTTTCTTTTATTTATTCGTAATATGCATTATGTATTATAGATAAATTTATTATATATGTTTTATAGTGTCACTAAAAAAATGTATTTGTATTTATTTTTCAATTTGAACTTATATAACAATAACATTAATGTATATTAAATTTACTGTAAAGTTGCCAATATTTCACTTATACCTATAAGCTGCTTCAGGGCAAACACTCTAAAATATCAAATTAAGAATTAAATTACAGTAGCGTTTGAATTATACAAAGCATATTACTTACATGCTTGATAAAGACAAAAATGTTTTTACATAAGTGTAACTAATATTGTTAGCGAAAAATACATAAACAATAAAACAATACATCAGTCACCTGGAAATTTTAACTTCGTCGTTACAACGAAGAAGTTGAAACAAGCAACAAGTTACTAGATGACAAAGTAACTAGATTAAAAAACTTTATAAATTATTAAAATAATAATAATAATAATAATTTATAAATTATTAACATAGTAAAATATTTTTCAGAACTCATTGTATTAAATATAAACTGTTTTAGGATAGATTGACTTTATACTTGATACAGAACATAAAAGGTCAATTCGTCTAAATCATCTAGATAAATCTTCTATTGCTGAACATGCTTTAGAATATTTTCATGATGTAACATTTGAAGATACATTAATAATAATTGCTAGACCAATCAATATTAGCAGCTGATTAATAAGAAAATTAATAGAAATTTATGAAGAAAAGAATAACAGGAATCACTGTGAAGTTAAATAAAATTTGGCTTCCATTAATTAAAAATTTATAATTCTTATGATCTAGTTACTTATATGCTACCTAGTAACTTGTTACTATGTACTGTTATTTACTTTAATGTCATTGTTAAATTTTGACTTGATGAAGACGAGCGTTCAGTTTCGTCGAAACGTCGTTTTTATACAATAATTAAACAGAATCTAATCCTAAAACAGTTTACATTTATATAAATTATTATTTATGTTATGATAAGGGTTTATATTTTTGTTGTAAATAATTGAATAGTTCAGATTTGTAAACTGAGTAAATCTTGTTATACTATTAGCGCAATTTCTTTTTGTATGTCTATCTATGGGCC
The DNA here is from genome assembly GCA_963966155.1 of Clivina fossor. Lineage (NCBI taxonomy): Eukaryota > Metazoa > Arthropoda > Insecta > Coleoptera > Carabidae > Clivina > Clivina fossor. Next base: position 4,237,708 of record OZ014563.1, read on the forward strand.
TGTCTGTCTTCCAGTCTGTAAGTTATCCAATTATTTATTCATTTGTCCACCAATACATATCTCGGCGAAAACAATTGATTAAAAAAAAAAACAGAGCCCTAAGCACAGGGCCGGACCAATAACCCCAAATCCCCATATTTCACCCTCTCTTAAACATTGCTGACCCCAAAAACAGATACTTTACAATTTGTCTAACAAAATAAAAAATCTGTGCTGCCCCTTTCTTCTTTTATGCTTTCAGCACTTGCTTATATTGTTCAATAGTTCAAAAAGTTGGTTTTTGAGATTCTTGTTTTTTTTTTCTTTTCATTATGTTTCTTAAAGCATTTTAAATCAGGGGCCCCCCAGATAGAATTGGAATTGTTTTCTCTCCTCTTTCGATTTCTTAATACAAAAAACTGCTTAAGTTCAGTAAAATTGCAAAAAAATATTATGTTTCATAAATTAAACGATAAAATGGACACTAAACCTATTTACTTTATTGAAACTTCTCACTTCTACCATTTTCGTTTCGTTTCTTTCGTTTCTCTTCGACAATACTTTTATTGGTACTGTTTTGCTACTATAACAAGATTAAATATATAATATTAAATCCTGCTACTGGTACAGATTTTGTCAAAAAAATATAACAAAACCAGTTTTAAAATAAATAAGTAACTACTTAATGCATATGAATGCATTTAAACTTTCCTATTTATCTCAAAATAAGCTTTATATTTATCTATTAGCTTGTTAAACATAATGTTAAAAGATATTAATAATCGCAATTTTTGGTTGCAATAAAACCGGCAACAACTAATAGAACTAAAATTTATGTTATATAGTTTAGTTGAAAATAACTAATTCTACGCTAAAATATAACACTAATTTCTTGATAAGTAGTAGTAATATTCTGAATAAGCCTTAATTAATTTAAAAATATATATATATGCACGTAAATAAGAATATTAAAATGAGTTTATAAGAAAATATTTTTTTTAGGAACGAGCTGACATCGAATGGAAATTCGCACGTAGTAAATTATGGATAAGCTATTTTGAAGAGGGCGGTACGGTACCACCTCCCTTCAACATAATACCGACGCCAAAAAGCACTTGGTACGTCATCAGGTGGCTGCATCGGAAATTCTGCGGCCATTCGAGAGCGGCGAAAAAAGAGCATATGATGACGATACGAGTGAGTATCTATTTTTTTCACATTTATACATATTTTTGTTTTGTTTATATAGGTGTTATTTCTCGATACATCTTGTTTATGTTTTTCACTTAAATTTATTTGTTTTTTATTTTCTATATGTATATTCAATATTTTTATATTTTATTTTTCAAATAAGTGAGAAAATAATTTTGTTTTTTGAGGATTAATTCTGCAGGGAGTAACAGAATTTCTTTTTGTAAATGTTATATATAACATATCTGATTGTGTTTTATTCGTGATATGTATATAATTTAGTTTTGTTTTTGTTTAATTTTATTTTGAAATTGTTTTTTATGTATTTACACAAAAATTATTTACAGTTTGCTAGAATAACCCCTTCCCCAGCCCTGTTAATATTAATTTAGTGTTACATGTAATGTGAGATAGCATTTTTATAGTTTGTTATAGAAAATCATTCATATAACATTTCAGAATTGATTTTTATTTCTGAGTTGCATTCACACTTTTCTACTTATCTCGAAATTGACTTTATATTTTAGTTTGTTTTTCAAAATGAAACTATGGTTGTGATAATACGATAAAGGAGTACTGCTTACATAAAAGCTATACAACTTTGGTAACACATAACCTAATAGAAACAAATAGCCCTTTATCCTATTTTCTTGGGTTATCACAACCACAGTTTCATTTCGGAATACAAACTTAATCGTAATTATGTTGGTTTTGAACTTCAATATCTACTAGTTTGTAAAACACAATAAGTAATTCTAAAAATACCTTAATAATATCAATTTTTAACTACAATAAAACTAAAAACAAATAATAATTGATTGTCGCGTATTTGCGTTGTTTTTCATATTAGTTTATTAAATAGTTTAGTTCAGAACTATTAGATCTGCGTTGTAAGATAACACTGATTTTGTGATAAGTAGAGTAGTGTGAATAAGCTTTTATATAGATTATAAACGACTTTTTTGCGAGCATGCATTAATTGAAGTTATATGTAGTTTGACATTTTCTACTGTTTTATCAATAAAAGAATTCTTGAAATTTCTTTATTTGTAAAACTACAAATTGTTATTATATTGAATTACAACAATTAGATTACGCCTAGTTATGTCTTTGGATAGTCCAAGCATAGCTAACAACTGTAAGCATTTTTTTTATTTAAAAATTAATTAATGATTTAATTACATCTTCAAAATAAATTAATGGCGATTTAAGCAAAAAACAAAATACTATAACCTAATATAATACGTCATGTGTAATTAAGAATATAAAAACTGTAAATAATTTCTAGTTTTACAAATCAAGAAATTGAGACAAGAATTTTTTGTCTTGATGAAACACTAGCATTTTCGCAAATAATTTGATGAGGTCACAACCAAACGTTGTTAACTGCATTTTACGATTCTTCTATAGTTTTAGAGTTGAAACACTTGTGTATTTGATTCTTTTATAATCTAAAATTTAATTTATCAATTTGAAAATAAATAAATATATAGCAATAAATTTTATTAAGAAAAATTATAAAATTTAGTAATTTTTAATTAATAAACCAATCTTTCAAATTACCAGTCATTTCATCGGCCTTTGTATTATCAAATATTGGGTCACTTAAAATAAATTAAGGTTCCGCTTTGTAGCCTTAGCTGCTTTGCAATTGCATGTGTAGGTATTGGCGTTGCTAGCTAATTTACTAGCAAATAAGATCTTCTACTTGAACTCATGAATAAAAAAAAAACTTTGATAATGAATAGTACTACTATTACTGCTCTACTATTAAAGGTTGGTCTATAAGGGCCATTTTTGAAATCTGGTTATCTGGGAAGAGAAATACACTATGGTAGAACATACATAGTTATTCAAACGAGACAAATTTAATTACATAAATATTCTGACATTAAATTATTTAACATTTTGTAAATAAATGTCATTGTATTTAAAATAAATAAAGTCTTCAATACTTGGAAACAACTGGAACAATCAAAGATTGGTTTGTATAAAAAACTTAGTAAATAAACATCTATCCAATAATATTTATAAATAGTTTTTCATGAAGAGACAAAAAAAAGGAATCATACACTATAAAAAAATTGATGTAAATTTATATATTTTATAAATGTATTTTTACAGAAAAAATATAATATTACATCAATTATCACAGTAAAAATTATAAAATATTGCTATTTTACTGTAGTTATATAAAATTACATAAATATATATTACATTTTTTATAGTGTACTTACTGTACATGTTAAACTTCAAACTTCAAAACCTACACAATGTGTACTCTAAAACAAAATTCAATTAAACATAACTTACTTGTAAGCTATTTGCAGAATATAAAGTTTGCAATTTTGAAAATGGGATCTCGCAACCTCTAACCATATATAAATATAAGTGTGTGTGTGCAATGCACTTGAGCACATTTATGTATTTATCGTATATATATTCTTCGACACTCTTACACTCCTTTATGTTTTCTTTTTCCCCCCTGTAAGTTTACGTTCGGTTACGTTCACCCCTTTCTATATTGGAAACGTTTTACCATTTTGCCCCCCCCCCCTGTTACTTTATCCCTTTGCTGTGCACTTACCACGTGACTGTTTTACAGCGGAAGGTGAAACAAGCCAGTGAAAGAGATTTCCGGTATCAGGTAAGAATAATTAATTAAATGTTTGTTTCATTTCACATTTTATACTTGTTTATATACATATTTATGTAGGTTTTTTTGATCTGTTTTTGTTTGAAATGTTATTTGCAACTTGTAGAATTTATCCTTGAATCTTTCTTTATTATTTTTCACATAGTTTTTACATGTTTTTTGCATTATTGTTTAGTTTATTTTGGTCTATTATTTTATTTTGTGTACTATACATTAACTGCTTAATTTAATTTGATTTAATTAATTGCTTCTTAATACTGGAACTACCAAATTCGTCAAAATGATGCTTTTGAATTTAGTGGCATATTTTAAAATGGTTTAATTTCAAAAAATTCCGTAATACATCACAATATAAGCATTTGCAAAAAAACGTTAAAAATGCATATAGTAAACCAATATTACTTAATTAAAAAACAACTAATAGAAATATACGATGTGTAACAAAGTAAGAAAATCTTTCAGAACTCATTATATTATTTTACATTAAATCACTTTAATTTGAATGATCTGTTCAGAATAATTGTATTTATATGTGTCAAAATTCATTAAAATGACATTCAACGCTGGTAATTCTAGTGTGAAAAGATTTATTTTTAAACATCAGCGATTTAAGTTTGTTCGATAAAATTTTGTTTATTTTATTTATTAATTTTATTTTACTTTATTATCATTGTAAACATTTTTATAAAAGGTGTTTTTCAAAAACTTTAATTTTGAGGTTTTTGCTATTACTAACATTATATAAATAGGTCATAGATGACCGTCTCGCATTAAACAAAATTTGAGTAATATTATTTAAAAGTTACAGTAACTTTTACAAAACGTATTCAAAGTCATTTATTTATCAAAATACTCGTTGACTCATTATTATTACTGTACAATGACCACAGAATGGAACTAATTTCCCGCACGAATATAAAACTTTGCAGTGTGAGTACTGCAATTTATACAAGTGGGAAATAGACATTGTGTGCAAATTTTACACTATACTTTTTCTACGACTATACAATACAAAATTTTAGCAACAATGCCCAGTCATTAGATATTTCAAATGCAATATTTATTTCTGCAACTCTATATTTATTATAGAAACAAAAAGGATTTGTAATTTTCATTTTATTTATTACCAATATTAAATGTAAAATTATTACAATTATTAAATATTATTTTTTCTATAACGTACATACTTTATTAACATCGAATAAAATAAAATATTTTCAAAACTGTTGAAATTATCTTATTTCATTAATTTCCGTGTGTCAAGCGAAAGTCGACCTTAATTTAGCTAGTTTTATGTAGCAGTTTCATTATGTTGTTAGTAATTAGTGACAGAATGTCGCTCTAGTGACGAAACTGCAATGAAACAATCTGTACTACAATATGTATATTGTAGTATAGATTTTTAAGTAGTATTGCACAATGTATCGCATATACTAATCAATGAGAGATTCATAAGTGATAGATTCAGTATAGTTGTAGAAAAAATGAGTAGTATTCAATCAATATTTCATATGATGATAACATTTTCAGAAAAGCTCGTATATATGAAAAAAATAAATAAATTGGATTTAAAAAAATTATAAATATTTTTAATAAAATTACAATATTTTAATAAATCACACATATTTTTACAAAGTAGATTTGATAAAGTGCAAAAAATTGGACAAATATAATGCACATTTATCTATTCTCAAATATTTATAACGAATAACAAATATTTGTTATCATTTATTGTTATGATTTAATTTACTGAAATCGTTGTATTTCTTAAACAATAGTTTTCGAATTCTTTATATATAGCCGGTTACATAAGACACTCGATATCTCACATAAAATAAATAAAACTTTCGCACTCAAATACCGATCTAAAGCTCGCACAACTCATACAGAGTATTGAGTACGGAGTCCGTTGCTTAAAAGCTTTTACTACTGATATAGCGCAACACACCTGCAGGCTATAGTAGAGTGACTTAAATTTTTGTGCTCATAAATCTTACCGTACCAGCAGCACGTAGCTAGGCCATTTTCAATAACTCTGTAAATCTGTATGTATATATGTAGAGTATCATGCGGAACCTGGTGCGACGCTACGTAACCGTGGAACAGCGCAAGGCCGAGAGTCAAGGAGTGACGGAGGACGATGTCAACGAGATTAAGCAGGACATTTCAGCGTTCCGTTGCGAGCTGATCGAAATACTGAAAAATTCCGGAATGAATACATCTACGGCGGCTGGTGTTGGCACAGGTGAGAGTAAATTAAATTAAATAAACGTAAATAAAAAATAACAATAATAATAACATTGAAAAAAAATTGTTCATAAGTGTATCTGTGAAATTACTATAATAATATGCAAATGTTGAAATTTTTTCCAAAAATTTCACAAGTTAATCGGCTTCTTAGGCTATGCATCAATGATTGAGTAACTTGTGAAATTTTTAGGAAAAATCTCAACATTTGAATATTAAAAAAAAATAAGTCAAATATTTTCAGTAAATAGGATATTAGTTTTTTAATTTGTTGTTTAAACGTATGGAAAAATAATTTAGTATTTTGTGTTTCGAATGTAGAAAAAGTTATAATTAGAACTGCATACATACACAATCACGCTATGTACACAAAAGGTGTGACACAAACTCTTTTTACTATCTCGAAATTAGTTTTCTCTAAACATTTATATCCAAACAAGCAACTCCAGCTTCAACCACATTTATGATACCTCTCATACATGCTCTTCTATCCTACTACTTGCAAACTTTCGCTTAATCATATCACTCCATCTACTCATTGGATATCTACGCAAACGTATACCTGCAAAATCATTCACACATATTCTTTTAACCAAACGTTCATTAGACATTCGCTAAAGATGACCGAACCATCTTAACTGACTAACACAAATTTTTGTAACAATTTTTTTTTCAATTTTACAGTCATCATACACTAATCTATTTCGTACCTGAATGTTTCTAGTTACATCACATATGCTACATAAAAATCTCATTTCCATAAAACTAAAAATTTCATATATTTGATTTATTAGTCAATGAAATTGAAAAAATTATATTTTTAAATTTAGAAGAAAAGGTATATATTATAGAATATAATATAAAAATTATGAACAATATTATTAACAATATTTATATATTTTATATTGTTTGAGGAAACGAACAAACTTAAAAATATTTTAAAATTAACCATGATTTCAAATATACTTAAGTATGAAATGAAAAAATATGGAAATTTACATTCTTGTACATTTTATCCTATCACAGAAAAATATTACGCCAATTTTATCATCGTGAATGGCAAAAGCACGTCTAGAAAATAAATTAATGAACTTTTACGAACAGACAACTTTCTTGTTCTAAATGAATTATTCAAAGAAAACTTTGGTTAGGTTACGTTATAGGTTTTAAAATTTTTAATGCCTCGAATCTCCATAAAGATATATTCGTAAATAATTAAAAAGATATCTCTTTACCACCTAATAAAGAGAAATATTTAATAGAAACGTATCGCTGTCACATTTTCTAATTAAGTTAACAATTTTTAAGTTTTAAATTATTATAAATTTTAACATGTACTTGTAAAATATGCATTAAAAATATAAATATAAAATTTTAAAAGATTTTTAATAAGAAGTTACTTTACTTTAACTTTATTCCTTTTCAATTTTTTTGTTTTTTATTTTAATTAGTTTTATGAGTAAAGGGACATACATGAAAAAGTAAAACATTTTTTAAGTATTTTAAAATTATGTATTTATATACTACACAATCTAGTTATGGAAATAGGGAAAAAACTGTGTGAAATATATTTTAATTCTTGAGAAAATGAACTAACTGATTTTTAAAAATAATTATTAAAAAAAGCTAATTATATATAAAAATAAAGAGATTAATGAATGTATATAAATATATTTTGCTATCTTTATAAGAAAGATAAATTGTAATAGTACATTATTTTACTTGAAAATGAATAAAAAAAAAAATAACAATACTTCCAAAAAGTGTTCATATAGTCAGTAATAATTGTGATACTAAAATAAAAGATAAATTAATTATTCATGTTTTTCACAAAATATATCTTTTGAAATTTTTTGAAATAAAATATTTGTAATTTAAAAAAAAAATGTTTTTATTTTTGGTAAATAAATATGATTAAATATTTACAATTTTATAAAAAAAAAAAAAAACGAATAATTCGACTTAATTTGACTTTGTGAATTCTAAAAGGGACATTGGTACTTTAAATTTTAATATATATTAATGACAGCAATAAATTCTATTTTATTACGAGCAAAAACATTTTGTCAATTAAAACTAATAAATTAATTTATTGGTTTAAGAAATTGCGATATATTCTTCAATTTTATCTAAAAAATTGTAATATCTATGGAATATTTTTGGAGTTAAATTTGAACAATAAAAGTTTGTGTAATATATTCGAAACTTTTCAACTAACATTTACTGTGACAGTTTTCGTCGAGATTACAATTTTAATAATGTTTTCAAACGATTAAATTGTTTTGACAAGTTTACATAATATACTAACTTTGTCATACCGGAATAATTAAAGAGATTAAAACATTATTTTATCGTGAAACGAATATGGTGACTTTTAATTCACATATTAAGTTTGAAAATATTTTTATAAAACAGACAGCATAACTGTAGCGAATCTGACTAGAAATTAAGAGATTAAGAGATTGAGTAACATATTTTTTTTAAATTTAATACTCCGGCAAGGTCAATGCATTTTCTTTATCCACAAATTAACTAATGATTTAATTAGTTTATCAAAATAAATTAATAGCTATTTAAGCAAAAATAAAATACTATAACTTAATAATATAGTAGTATTGTTTATTCAAATAATTCACAAATATTCCTTGTCTAGGTTCAGGCGGGAAAAAGAATCGTCAGAAGGAGCGTCGTTTAATGAAAGGTTTCAATATAGCACCGCAACCATCTGGTACAAGTTCCTTACCTCCGGTAGCTGAATTCATAGCGGCATTACAACATGAGCATGGCAATCATGATTTATTCGGTTCGACGCTATCGGGCATATTTGGCAGTGGCCACGCAATCGTACCTAAGAAACCAATTATACATCAACACAGTACAGTGTCATCGTCGCAGGGCAGTATATGCGAGGGATCAAATTGTCATCATCGTGGATTTGGAAGGTGAGCGATCTTTTTTCAATTTTTTTGAGATTTTTCTTAAAAATTACTCAATCATTGAATCAGCTTGTTAAACTATGCACAAGTGACTGCCCAGTTAACCGTAGATACGTGTTTCGCTCTTCAGAAGCTCGTCAGTATGGTGATTTGATTACTGATTGTCTAGTTGGTTTTTATGGCAAGTAAATTGAAAAGATGTAGTTGAGAAGCAATAAATATTACCAACGCCATCTATACAATAATGCACTAAGCATTTATAACAATAATAACATTGAACAAAAAATTGTTCATAAGTGTTATCTGTGAAATTAATATAATCAAATGTTGAGATTTTTCCTAAGAAAATTTTTCAATTTTGTTTCTCTATAATCTTTCTAAATAATTAATATTATTGATTACTCATACTAGTGTGTTTTTGAATTATTACTCAACACCTGTTGATCAATCAAAATTTTATCAATTCATTGCCATGTTACAATAAAAACAAAGACCCGTATTCTCACCGTACTTTTTCATGAAAAAGTGCTTTTATCATTAATTTCAAAATAATTTTTTGTTTAATATAAATAATTTTTTTATTTTCGATTATTTTTATTATACTTGGTATTATAAAATTTAAGTAAACTATTATAAAGTGCTTAATAAATAATTTTAAGAAAACGTCAAAAGTATTTTTGAAAATAGGTGAGAATACGGGCCATAGTAATTTCATTAATCTAAGAACCCCTTGTTACTGCGTAAATGAAAAACAATAAACACCGATCCAATTTCTTTCCGTAGATTCCACATGAAACGTTCATCATCGCACAAACGACGCTGGGGCACGTTAATTGAAGCAGCAAAAGCCGGCCGGGTATCTCGGCTAATTGGCCGTTCTCGTTCCGAGGACAGTGTGTGCAATTCGCACTGTCGCGATAATAGTCATTCGCACTCGCATTCGCACAGTAACAGTCCCGCATCGGACGAGAATGGCACGGAAAGTCCGTCCGATTCGAATCCAAGTCTAGAGGTGCCCGAACCGGATATAATTGAATCGCCCGAGAGGGATAGGGAGCCCGAACACGAGGAACATCATCATCATCATCATCATTTAGGACTCGGTGCGTTAGCAGCGTTGAGACGAAAACGAAAGAAATTCTCGGCGTCGAGGAATCAAAGTCCGGTTATTGTACCGCCGAATCCGGTTGAACATGCGATTGCTGTTTGTATTGGCAAAGCGAATAAAAAGGTAGCGATGTCATTTCGTAGATTATGTATTTAATTAAATAATTATAATTTACATGATGGCAGACATGGTGGAAAAGGAATATCATTTTCATTCAAATAAATATTGTTTTAATAAGTGGCAAATAAATCTCTATTTGATAATCAATTAATAAAAATTCATTACAAACAAATATATTAATACAAAAAAATTAATATACCACGTTTTCAATACGGACTTTATCTTTATCAATGAGTTGTTAACTAAGCAACTAGATTGTCAACAGCAAATTCACACTGCATTTAACAGTTTGCAAATTATGCAATATTTTTAAAGTAAGCTTTAAATAGAAAAATGTTTTTAATAAAAAAGAGAAATAATTATAAGGTCTCTCCAGTAGTCTTAGCTAAAAAATTTTTATTTAAACTTATTTTTTACTCATAACACGTACTCATAAAATGTTCGGTTTTAAGACACTGTAACTGCCTTAAGACCAGGAAAAACAAATGAACTAAAATACCTAAAAACAGAGTTTGTAGTATTATTATTATTATTTTTTAAATGAAAATATATTGAAATTGAATAGATAGTTACTATTTTGTGTTTTTCTTCTTTCTTACTAGTAGTAATAAAGTTATTATAAAAAAAGAGTTTTAAATGATAAAGATAACAAATATTTAAAATTATCTACATAATTATTGGTAATTGGTAACATATGTAAGAAAGATTAACAGATTTATCATATGATATTTTTGAGAAAAAAAATTGGTTTCATTTTGATTATTTGGCTCGCATTGTGTCCATTATTCAAATTTTTTTACAAAATTATAATTCAATAAATAATTATCTTATTCAATATTTTAGGTACTAAAACGAGCTTCGAGCGTACCAACCCGCGTCACCGAAGTCGTTCAAATGGTGATGTCGCACAAACACGATCACCCACATTCGCCACAGCAATCTATTGAACTACCGCCACCTAGCACCGGCTCAGCGCTAACCCCGTCCACCACCGAGGAGAGCTTCGCTGCCTCGCAGACAATGACGATACCCTCCAACAATAATTCGTCGCTATCGGCCGCCGAAGCGCTAATGAATTCATCGTCTAGCACGCAAGCCACCACGTCACAAACGCCCGACGACGACTACAAACACAATAATCACAACGGACAAGTCAGTCTACTGACGAAGATTCCAGGCGTTATACCGCTCAGTGGATGCAACGGTGGATGGCTTTGAATTTTTTTTGGACCAGTACACGCAGGTTTGGCAGGGTTTTTAGGTTCTTAAGTTTAGGGGTTTTGTTGATTGGCTTAAGAGGTACGCAAGTGATAAAGTTTTAGTAATGGATACAGAGATTTTTATACTATTACTTGTGGTAACAATATGTTTGCTCTAACTTACCATCAAATTATGTTCTTAAGTTTAGGGGTTTTGTTGATTGGCTTAAGATGTACGCAAGTGATAAAGTTTTAGTAATTGATACAGAGATTTTTATACTATTACTTGTGGTAATAATATGTTTGTTCTAACTTACCATCAAATCAGTTTGGTATTAGTTATTATGTAAGCATTAGCAGGAACTGTGTTAGCTGCTATGAATTTACCATTTATGTTTACACAGCCACTCTGGCTGCGCGTTTCACTAAATACTAATATATTATTTACATGGGCTTTTCCCGGTGGGCCTTCATCATTATGAGCCGTGACCGACGATTGGCAAAAAATTAAAACCGATCTCAAACACATCGATATGTATTGAATGACGGTCTATATAATGACGTTTATTGGGATTATATCCTAATAATTTACCCAAAATTAATAGTCGTAATATTCCTGATAAAACTTTTGAATTAATGACAAATTTAATTAATAGAAAATTAAATATAAATATTAAAAAGAACAATTTAAAATCTGAATTATTAAATTTTTTTTCAAGAAACTGGAACACATTTATTAATATCTTAAATGATCGAAATGCATATTTGATTTATAATTTAATCTCTACACATTGACATACACTAATTTATTCATTGCTTATAAATTAGTGCTAACATTATCTTCCACTCAAGTGTCATGTGAATGAACATTTTCAAAATTAAAGTACATTTTAAACAGGTTGCGAAATTGTTTAAGTCCCCCGGGCCTAATTTTTTATCCAGTCCAACCCTGTGTATTGGCTAATACTAGCAAGGTCGGTTTTTAGACTACTTTACAAAAAATTCAACCATTTTTAAAGCTCTGCAAAATGTTTTCATATTAAATGGCCTAAGTTAAAATATTAATAAAGAACTTAAAAATAAGAAGAAAAACAAATCATAATTCTTTAAGCATATCCATGATTTAAAGTACAATTATTATATTTCCAATTACTAAAAGGTGGACATACAATAATTGTAATTTAAAACATCGATATATTCGTAAATATTTTATTGCTGGAATTATGAATATAATAGTGGAATAAAATTTGTTTTAAAATTAAATAACAAGTAAAAAGGAATACATTTGTTAAGTTATTATTCACAAAAATAAATGTTCCTCATAACATTGAACATAAATTTCAGCAATACAATACAATTTCAAATATTTTATCACAAGTGTAATATGTATAAAAGCAGTATTGTTATTAATTTATTGATATTAATAATAGAAAAATTATCAGAAAATACACATAAAACACATATTTAAATATATATGTGTTTAGGTATGTATTTTTATTAAATTTTATAATCTGAATTTTTTTAAAAAATCAGAATGATTTTCTTTAATAGAATAACACATTGATAAACAGTGATAACTATGTAAATAAGTAGATTTAAAATTGCCCATTAATTACTCATAAATTTATAATTATACATTATATTCCTCATAGTAAAGTTATTTTAAAATCTAGTCGAAATATTTTATTTTTATAATATTTTATAATTCTGTTTGTTTATGAAAACAGTTAGTCAATTATTTTTATAAATTAATTAATGATATAATTTAAAATATTGTTTGTTTTTTATAAATGTTTTGAAAATGTAGATAATATTTACTTAACATAATGGAGATTTCCAAAAATATTATTATTATATTTACATCAAATGTATATTATTTAAATAGACTACTATATTTTGCGATGCTTGCAATAACAATAGGTTTCATTAAATGAAACAAAATTTAGTTGAAAGTATTATAAATGTAAAAAAATATTCTTAAACCATAATTTTAAAATATAATCAGTAAGAACATTGTATAATTTTTATATATCATTTAATTATTATATAAATTATTTGGTCACTTGACAATTAAGTCACATAACATGTGTTACGCAGCCAATTCTATTTGCAACAATTTGTTGTTTTAGTTTGAAATAAATATTCATTTGAATTTGTATAATTAAAAGTTTGTCAGTATCAGTTATTTCATTATAACATGAGATTTGGAATAAATATAAATGAAAATTATTACATTATCAGAAATTTAAGCATTTATTATACAATTATTGTTTTTTAATGCCAACATTTGTATTTAAAAATTTGCTGGAAATCTTCATTAAAACGAGAAACTAAATAATATAAAAAAATAGAACTCATTACTTATGATTTTGCTACATAAGATTAAGCGAACTATATAATACTGGCTCCAATTTTATAAATATCATAATCTTATATAATAACAATATTATATCAAAGGAATTACGCTATTTAATTTATACTGCTGATGATATATATACACAAATTTCTTTTGTTAATTTGTATATGTAGAGTTTATTTGTAAATTTAAACAAGAAGAATGAAGCACAAATGAAATGATAACTAGTTTAAACGAATGTAGAATATTTCAGGGTAAGGTATCAAATATGAAGGCATATCTTTTTAAACGACATAATTATTAGATTAAACTGCTAAATAAGCTTGGTTTAAGTTGATGGTTTTTAATTTCTTTCGAATAGGGGACCACCACGCTTCCACAAACAAAATACGAACACATTTATACACACAACGTCGTGCTTTTACCGTCACAAAATCAAATATGGCGTATAGCATTTGACACACATACAAATACACTGATTGTAGACAAGTACTGTAATATTTTCTCTTGTAAATTATTAAGCCTCAATCAGAAAACTCTTTTTCTTTTTTTTCTATTTAGTGAATTATGTTCTAAAACTAAAACTATAAATAAACAAACAAAACATTTAGAAAAGTAAATAATAATAAGCAGTAATTAAAAATTATTTGTAATTTTTAAACAATCTCAACAAATGAAAACGAAAAATTGTTAAATCAGTTTTACTAATGAACAAAATATTCTGAATGAGGCTTATACGATCAAAAGTTTGAAAAGCAAAAATATGGATCACTTGTCAAGAAATATTTCTTAAGTTATGTTTTACTATTAAGTTGTGAAGAGTGTTAATCACTCGTTTTTAATATTATATATAAAATACTACTCATTAATAATATACGTCTAACGAATTATACAAACCAAAAAAATATCGATTTTAAAACTATGAATATAACGTATGGAAACGATGTATTATTGTTGTATATATCTTGATTTTTAGACAATATAAAAAAAATTTATAAAAAAATATAAACGACACAACTTAAGAGGCCTTATAATTAAAGTCACTTTAAGATAAAATATATTTAATTAAGTATCGTTGTTGCTATAACAAAGTGTTTGCAAAATTACAAATTTTTTATATCATTATTTATTGGTAATGCAATAAAAGTTTATTAATATTACAAAATATTAACATTATTTTTTAATAAATTATTGATAAAAATATATTAATCAAAATTGTAATAAAAATTAATCAAAATTTTAAAGATTGTAGCATATCCTTAATAAAGTTCAGTGTAAATGGGAATTTAACTTAATTGAAGCTAACCTAATCTTATTTGTATCTTTTTATAATGTTAGTATATTATCTGAATATGACAAAATGTAATTTAGATTTAATTGGATAAACATATATGAGACAATAACGTCTAATTTATTATTTTGTTATTTTTAAATGATTCATTTTCAAACATTTATATATTATAAAGTTTTATTAAATGTTTAACAAATTATATTTTGTAATTAGTTCTAAAAATACCGTTTCAAGTATATTTATTTTTCAATGTTTGTACTTATTTTACAAAAATTTTGCAAACACTTTATAATAAAGTTATACTATTATTAAAAAAGAAAAAAAACTAGTAGCTATTAGTGAACATATGGGCAAGTAGTTATTGTGTATCTAAGCACTGTTATCAAAAATAAAAACTGTTTAACTAATTTTCATAAATGTTGTAGAGAAAAAAATCAAGCAAAAAATCTTTAAAATACATTTCGAAAAAATGACATTATAGAGTTCATTATAAAAAAGTCCATTCTTAGTACTAGGTCACAAATAAAAGTATTTCGATTTGTTCGATAATTTTTTTTTTTTTGAAATATTTAAGTGAAGAATTATTGATAAAAAATATAATAACGGCTGGATCGTGATATTTAAAAACAAATATCTAAGGACCTAAGTTCCTTTTCTGTTGAAAATCTAGTCTTCGGGATTTTAAGCAAATAAGAATTTTAAAACTAAAATTTTTGATGTAAGTAGGTACTTATATCAAAAATTTACAGTCATTAGATTTATATTATTTTTACCGCATATATAATATGTAATTTTAATTATTATTGTGATATAATTTTCTATATTGTAGTATTTATTTATTGTATGTATTTATATAATTAATTTATTTGACTCATATCATTGTGAAACAAATATGATATTATTTCTGTAACTATATATTTGAAACTGTAAACTTTTATGAAAATATTAAGTCTGGTGTAATATTCGTTTCATAAATAAGTTGCAACTAATATTAATAAATAAATATCTTTTTAAAATAACATAATGATATATTTATTGTTATATCTTTTGTTATATTTTGTTTACATTATAGTTTTTCTGGCAGTAGAATAGTTAAAATTTTAGATGACACTATCCTTTTCAAAGTATATTTTTTAAAAAGTAATTGCATTTGCTTCAATTCTCAGCTCACTATTTTTTGTGAAAAAATGCTTTTATTATTTATTTAAAAAAAACTTTTTGTTTCTGTTTTTCATCAAATATAAATAGTTTTCCTAAGGATAGCCGTTTAGATCGTGAAATTGAAAGAAGAGTAAATGCTAGTTGTAAGGTTTTGGATGCTTTGAGAACTTTTGCTAGGAATGTAAATGTTTACAAAGAAGCTCATTTGAGTATATACAATGCTGTTTTGTTGTCTACGTTGATGTATAGTAGTGAATGTTTGTGCGAGCGGAAGTTTCCAAGTAGTAGGAATAGAAGAGCATGTAAGAGAGGAATTATGAATGTGAATGAAGCTAAAGTTGCTTGTTTGGATAGGTGTGTTTGGAGGAGACTAATTTCGAGATCATGGAAAGAGTTTGTGCCACACCTTTTTTGGGCATATAGCGTGATTGTGTATGTACGTATGTATATATGTATCTATAAATAATTTTAAGTAAAAGTCAGAAGTAAATATAGCAAAAATCACTTTTATAAATGAGGTGAGAGAAAGGGCATTTGTCTTTTAATTTTTTAATTTGATTTTCACAACAATTCCCGTATGATTTCAAATAAGTTAGTGTTATTTTTATTTTTTAAACATTTAGTACTAACATTTCTTTCAAATTAATTTAACATATATGTAACACCAAAATATATGGTCATCGTTTATCTTAATGTGTCGATCTATCCTAATGTGTTTTTTATTGTTACAGCTTTTCAAGTTCCACCTGCACTAAACTTTTAAGGTAACCGCAAGCAAAAAATCCAAAGTCTCTAGATCCAAAAGACCATAAAAGAAATTCATGTATTAAGGTAAGAAAAATTTATATTTTTAAAATTTCGAATATTAAAAAATAACAATATCTTATATTTTTATCTTTATTTTAATTCGCTTTCTTGTCTATCTGTTTGTTTGTTTGTCTGTTTGGTAAAAATTTTGTAATCGATTTTAAACTAGAGCTAAAAACTTGAGACATAGCTCAAAACTGGATGACAATTCAATATTAACTAATTAATTAATAATATTAAAAATATTAATTTTTATCTTGTGTCATATTCACGAATTCTGTACATTCGTGTATTTAGCATTTTTTTTTGAAAATACAGAAACTACAGAAACAACTATAGAAAATACAGAATACACATACACAGGACTAAAAAGTGAAATATAATTATTTAAATAAAAAAATAATTTTAATGTACCACGTTTTTAAAGCGGACTAAAAAATATAATATAGTTTCTCCTAGCCCCATAGATATTTATAACCCATACAGATTGTCTTGAAAATTTGTTATTAAATTTTTAATAGCTATGACAATAATTGTAAGATTTAAAATGAAAAATACCTCCATCGACTCACAACCCCACTGATGCCAAATATTAAAAAAATATATTGAAATATTAGGTATAAAATAAGTGTAATTTAGGTGTACAATTAAAAAATTAGGTGTAACAATAATTTCAAAAATATTAAAAAAAAAACTAATTGGGGTTTGGAGTCTACATATACTGACAACCGCGCAAGGTTAAAAATTAGGATGAGGCTATTTATACATACGGTATGTATACGCAATTGGCTATTTATACATACTAAAAAAAACAAAACCTAAACCAATCTACTAATCTAACCTACCCAAAATAGCCAATTGCGTAAAAATACTGTATGTATAAATAGCCAATTGCGTATACATACCGTATGTATAAATAGCCACTTTCTAAAAATTATCAGAAAAAAATAAAAAAGTACTTGGCTATGGTAAAATTAGGTGTAAATTAAGTGTAACACATCTGTTAAGACAAAAGTTGAAATACATTATCGAGTTGTCCCCCAAAATTTGAAATTGTACCTGAGACGGAAAAAGGTCATGTCCGAATTGTCTCCCAAACTTTCAAATTTTGGATATCTATCATTTGCGCCGATGAGATAAGCGCCTATATTGAATAATAACATAACTAAACAACCTAAACCTAACTTAACTTACCCTAAACCAACAGTGGCGCAGATGATAGGGTTTACCTTTTTTACTAATTTTGACTAATTAATATTGGTATTTTAACTATTGTTTTAACAGATGTGTCACACTTAATTTACACCTAATTTTACCACATATAGCGAAGTACTTTTTTCTGATAATTTTTAACCTTGCGGGTTGTCAGTATATGTAGACTCCTAACCTTAATTAGTTTTTTTTTAATATTACACTTATTTTACACCTAATTTTCCAATATACTTTTGAAATATTTGGCATCAGTGGGGGTTGTGAGTCGATTGAGATATGAAAAATGTGTGGCGCATGCAATAGATAATAGTAAGGAGTGTTGGGAGTAGCTGTAGTATTTATAATAACTAAATGTAGTTAGAAATTAATATATTAAAAATTCCACTAAAATATCTTTTTCGGATAATCAATAAAACATTTTAAAACATTTGCAAACACGTAAACGTCTAATTAGTAGTAAACGTTTTCCATTGAACGATATGTTAATCCGTAATCAGTTAGTTACCGTTTAATTAACAAGATTATCGTTGTTATTAAGTTAGCGTACTTTAATTTAATAACCTGTCCGAATGACGTACTGTTGACGTGGGGAACGGTCATCCTTTCAACTTGGGGATTGGTCCTGATCACTTTGAGTCCGCATTTCCCCCAATTCCCATAGCCCGGACCAAATACAATCACAACGAACTGCTGATTGGACCATTTTGGAAACGGCTCGTGTTATAAACAGTTTGCATAACTCAGTGTCGGAAATAGATTGATTCAAAATCGTACGTATTATTTAGTACAATTTAAAGTTATTGTTGGTAGTACTAAGTAGGCTATTTGGCAATTTAAAGCGAGTTTAGTTAAAAGTGTTTATTATAAAACCGACTATAAGATTTAAAACACATTCAAAACTATTTTATGATTTTTAGCGATTTTTTTAATATTTACCATTATCAGGATTTTTGAAAATCTTTAGGCTCGATTGTACAAAGCATTGTTAACTTAATCGATGATTAACTAGGGAACTAGATTTGTCAATTGTTGTAGTACAACCAGTTTTTAAATGTTGTTTTTGATTGATTTTTATGATTAAGTCAGTCAAAGACATTAATTTTTTGCTAGCATTATTTTATTATACTTAGGTTTTAGGTGTTTAGAGTACTTCTGCTAGAAATGTAAATGTTTCCAAAGAAACCCGATTGAGTATGCTCTAGTGACTGCAAAATAATAATAATAATAATAATAATAATAATACATCTCTACTTTATCAACCTCTATAAAGTTTAGTGAAATTTAAATTGTACTATACTAATATCGTAGAATAGAGATTGAAAAATTGAAGCTTCCAGCAAAATATTGTTAGAATGATGGGAATTTATAATTTCATATTTTACATATTTCCATTTATTAAAAGATGCCTTCTGATGTGCAAAGAATTTTTAGATATTTTCTTTTTGCTATCTATTTTTAAATATAGAGGTTTTTATGTACTAGAGAAAAAATTCTTTAGATATTAAAATAGTTTTATTTGTTATTACTAATTTATGTTGTTTAGTTTATATTTATTTTTATCGTAAAACTAATTTGGAAATTTGAATGAGGTTTTAAAGTTTATTTGGGTTGATTACAAAATTAGTTAGTGTTTTGTTTTAACGTAGATCTGTTTATTAACTTATGAAAGAAACCCGAAAATGTACTATTTTAGTTTTATCAATTGCTGTTTAAGATTACTGCAGTCAAAGATTGAGTTTATTAATATTTTTAAAAATATTTTTGTTGTATTTTTACAAGCTAATAGATAGTGTAATTCATAAATCATGACTAAATAATATTAGAATAATTTGATGAAACATTAACTTTAAAAAATAATTGATTATATTTTACCAAAAAGCACACATCTTTAATAAAAAATCGTACACAAACCTACGAGAAACAATACAGGGTAGCTCACGTCGTAGTAACTTCAAAGGCCATGTCGAATTTCGTGAAAAGTGTTTAATAAAAATGAAAATAGAAAGGCCGAAATCCCGGTAGGAGCCCGGTGTAAAGACAGCGAGCGTGTGTGTCGTATATCTGCCATTCGGTAATCCGTTTATCCGAATCCCGCGTGCACATAAACTGACTCATCTCGCCCGACGGGGGTTTCCTACCCTTTTCGCGCATTTTACGGTCGCCGTATGTGAGTCGGGGCGCCCCGGCAGCGACCGGGTCCTTTGAACGCGGTATTAGATTGAAGAACAAATGCACAAATCGTATACTCAACCCCAGCGCGAAACTAAAGTCGACGACTCTATACAGTAACTCTGTTTGATAAGCTAAGCCAATGCGTATACTGAGTGTTTTTAAGGTATTTGTATTGAATATATATATTATAAATATTTTTTTGGATTAGCACTACCATATTGTAAAAAATTTATGTGAATTTACAAATTTTATAAATGCATTTTTACAAAAAAAAACTTTAATATTACGTCAATTATAGCAGCAAAAATTACAAAATCCTGCTATTTTACTGATAAAATTACATAAATATACATTAGATTTTTTTACAGTGTACCCTATCTATTTCGCATTTAGTTTTACTCTTGTAATAATATTGGTTTTGAACTGCGCTATTTACTAGTTTGTGGAAATACAATAGAAATTTATTAAAAGACATTAATAATTTTAATTTTTGGCTACAATTAAACCAACAATTATTAATAAAACTAACGTAAGTGCATTTATTAGTTTTTTTCAGTTAGTAAGTAGTTTTTAGTTCAGAACTACTAGCTCTAAGTGGCGCACTAGACCGGAAGGACACCAATACATTTTCCGGTGAGCCGGTCGCAGTAGAGGCTGCATTTCCATCTTGACCTATCAAATTATTTTATACTTATTTCAAATTTAAATGACATAATTAATATAAGGTAATCTTCAGGCTTTCACGGCTGATATACAATAAATTCTTAGAATTTTCTGGGCTGATATACCGTGGTCCATCTATCCACGTCGTAGACCAGATCAGATTTATTATTATGTTATTATTAATTGTGTATTAACATTTATCTGTTAAAAAAAAACGTATTATATTATTTTAACCATTTTAACTGAGACAAAAACACTTTTTTGCCTAATTTGTTAACGTTAACGTAATATAATGTAATTATAATCGTTTTATTGACATAGAAACATAATATTTTCCGGTAGAAATATCTAAAACATTTTGTATATGTTGAACGAATGTAAACGCAAACAGAATCTTTTGAAGCGCCATCACTTTGATGTCCTGGTAATTTGATTTATTTATTGTAAATGTCTGCGTACCTCTTTTTTTTTTTGACTATATATATATATATATATATATATATATATATATATATATATATATAATATGTTTCCGAATATACAATTGATGATTGTTAATAATAAACACAAACAGATAAAGTTTTACTTATAAAATTAAAATTAAATAATTTCATATTGATTATTATAATGTGAATTTTAAAATAGACACTAATGTTATTTGTTCATTTAACCATTTTAATTTAAATGTAAAATAATATCTAAAATGTATTTTATGCTAAATTTAACTTGGTTAAGAAAGTACTTATTTTAAATTTATAAAATGTTAAAATATAATTGCTTAAAAAAGCAATAAAGGCTATTCAAATATAAATAATTTTTGGCTCAATTTTTAAACATTTTTTTTGAAAATATAATATAAATTATAATTAATTAAAATAAAATATGATAAATATAATATAAAAATGAACACATTAGAGAATAATAAACTACGCAAACATAAAATTTCAGTTGTTGAATAATGCATCATTAAATTTAGATCAAATTAACGGTGGAAATGAACAATTCGTATAAACTGCCATATGCAAATTTTCTCGTCTCGCGTCGACGTAAATATGCATTCAAATAACATATGAAAGAGATACCTAAAGTTCTAGGAATCGCATTTTGGTTTGGAAATAGACAGAGCATATAAATCATGTAATATAGATAATAGAAACGCAAAGTGTTTCATATAAAAATTATCATCCTGAAACGACTTATTTAAATAATGTTATATTTCTCATATATAGTTATTTTGTTACTTAAATAGGTCATCCTGTACACAAACAGTAATTTAGTTGAAAACAAATAAAACATATGCTTTTTTCGCACTTTCCTATAGATTAGTTTCATGTTTTAGTTTTAATCAAAATGCTATTGGCTTTAAATTACTGTATCAACTAGCTTGCAAAATCACAATAAAAATTTGATAAAACTGTAAAATCGCACGTTTGAGTTGTTTCTTCATAAGTAAATTAATGTTGTAGTAGTTTTTATAGCAACGTAAGCCATTTTTCAAAATCGAATATTTGACGAAGAATCAATTAATCAATCAAATAATAATCCTTTCTAAACGAATTATACAATTTTTACACTTTTTTTCATATTGAACGGAATAGAAGATCGCTATTTTTCAACGAATAGTAATAGTATGTGCTTTGATATTTTAAATTTTAAATAATATAAAAATTGTATGTTATAAAATGTTCTTGAAAACTTGAAAATACATTCTATATAGATCAAAAAAACCAATTTTAAATTGCTTAGAATAATACTAGAATCTGAAAATGTTTTAAATTATATAAATTTTCAAAATTATATAAACAATAAGTATGATAGAAATATGTTAAAATAAAAATATAATAATAAGTTGTACAAGTAGTTTGATTCAAAACCACTATAAAGCATAGCGCTAAAACATTACATTAATTTTGTGATAATTTTAAGTTTTCAAGGCCGGTATCCATTGAATTAATAGATCACGGCATACCAGCCCTGAAAATTTTATAAATTTATTTAATTTTGTGATAGTCTGGATAAATTTAATAAACTATAGAATACAAAACACAATTCTAAGAACTTTGAAAACATACCCTATACAGACACATATACATATTGCTCACTAAATTTAAACAACTGCTAAATTATTGCCCCGAATAATTCACTATATATTCATGAATTCGATTTTAATTGAAAACCAATACCTGTATATATATATATATATATATATATATATATATATATATATATATATATATATGTTTCGCAAATATTATTTGCATACATATATTCAATATAATCCTAACAGAATGTAAACGAATTAAATAAAAATAATATATATATAAATATATTTTACTTCGTGTTTTGTCAAAAACAAATTTAATTAAACAAGAAACGATATTCAATTTAATTTAATATCAAAATAAATGTAGTGGGCTTTTGTTTTACATGAAAAATAAACAAATAAAAATAGAAAGATTTAATTTGTTTCTATATACAATAAAACTCCGCTTAACGCTGATCCGCTTAGTGCTGTTTCGGTTTAACGCGTTTTTTTTTTTTTTTGGAATAGTGTATTCAGCTGAATTTAGCCATTATAACAGAAATTATGGACCAATTTATTGAAAATTACATTGATTTTGATAGGAGTTCAAAGGCAAGACGGGTGTCATTGATGACTGCAAAAAGTGTGTGAAAATTGGACCTTCAGATTACGCCATGTACGCGGCGGTCACATGCCCGAAATCATATTCAAACAATAATGCCAAAAATTACGTTTAAAATAAAGCCAATTTTATGGATATTAAAAACAACTTACTGTATTTTATTTCAATTTAAAGTTCTCCACCTCTAAAAAAAACACCCTTTATATATATATATCTAAAAAAAAAAACACTCAATGCAATTATTTTATTATTAATGTCAAAAGATAAACTTTTGTTCTTTGGTCCTGAACCTGCGTTATGATTAATTATAATGTTATTAAATTCCCTATCAGGTTCGTTATTGTTTTTAACAATACGAACCTGATAGGGAATTTAATAACATTATAATCAATTATTTTATATAAAATGCTATCAATTATTCCTGAAATACAAATGCATGCACAGTCCTGCTTTTTTATAATAAAAATAGATGCTACATAACTTTGTTACCGTAAATTGAATCAGAAATTCATGACATAGTTTTATAGAATGATTATTTTTACTATATCAATTCAAGACACAATTTAAGAATAACTAACTCCTTCATTAAAACACCGCGATCTTTACGCCGCCCAAGTAACTTTTGTTACTTAAAACTGTGCAAGATCTAAGAGCATCTTACTAAAATTGCCCGTCACCGCAGCGAAATAATTTAAATTGCATATTGTCGGGAAAATGGGCAGGCGTTGCTTCGTATCTCGGACAGAATTAAGTAAGGCATCAACCCCCTTGAAGCTTTAATTGTAATCGTAATAAAAGCTATCGCATTGTACTGTTTAGTTAAACGGCTTGTGCTTGCCGAGAGTGTGCTAACTTAAATCTCAGCCAAGAGATGGCACCACCAGTACAATTTATGTTTACTTCACAAGTGATTAATTCGATTGTACTAAACCAGTGGTTTCCAAAATTATTTTCTACAATATTACAGTAGTCCTATTTACGCGAGTAGTTGGTTCCACAAAACAACGCGTAAATAAAAATTGCTTAAACAAAATCATTTACAAGCTTATTAAATTAAAAATTCGATTCATATTCTCAAATATTTTGCTCACAATCAATTAATTTTTTTTGAAATTAAAGTTTATATTTTTAATATATGTTTACAAATATAAGAAGACACAGAACACACTTTTTGATATAACTATAATTTTTTTCACATTCATTATAACTTCCAAATATATTTTTTGGGGAAATCAAAAATTTGTAGAATTAGAAATTTTAAATTTATACATTATTTAATTTTTTTTTGAAAAATTAAACACATTTAAGTAAATTCGCGTAAATAAGAGAATTGCTGTATTTTAATTTAATCTGCCATTAATGCAAACTCTGCATTTTACATATATACATACACAATCACGCCATGTACCCGAAAGGATGTAGCACAAACTCTTTCAATTTGCTAATTAAGTTATAATTATTGATAAGGATTTAAATTTTTCAATTACAGAGCATTTTATAGAAAGTTGCTGAAACTAATATTCAGTCATATTCAAATACATCCAGTTATTGAAAAAATAAAAATTGCGTTAAAAAGAAGAAAGTCTGCAGTTTGTATTGGGTGTAAATACAATAAATTTAATAGTATATTCGTCAATTATTACACATATAAATTAAATAATGTGTTGTAAATAGCTTTTTTGGAATCACTGTAATGAATCCTAGCTGCTGCTGCCTGCGTTCGTCTCTTGTTTTCTTGTTTCGTTTGTTTTCCAGGGTGGTTCGTATTGCAGAATGGTTTTGGTGGGATTTTCGTTTTTGTTTTATTTTATTTCTGGTTTAATTTGGTCAATGGTCCAGGCGTTAGTTAGGTTATTTATTTGTTTGTCTGGATAAACTCGTGTATGGAAAACGGTAGCGGTACGTATATATAGTGCGATTGATTTTATTGTAATTAAATTTTAAAAAAATTTCATCTATATTTTACAAGATATTTATTTATTATTATTATCGACAAAACAGACCTGATATTTAAATTATGTCTTTACATAAAAATACATTCATCATGTTGCAATAGACAGATACAGTGCAGGATTTACGTATAAGCTAAACAAGCTACAGCTTAGGGCCCCACTTTCTTGAGGGCCCCAAAAAAATTGTCCGAGTTAGCAAGTGTCATATATACTTAAATATACTGCTTACTATAAACACGAAGCTTCGCTTGTATTGCTCCATATCTCAAATAGCTCAAACAAAAATACCAGTACACTAGTTACTAATGTAAATACGAGTATACTATATTTATACATATTTTACTAACATTACATAATATATACATACTTGTATATTTAGATTTACTAACATTTTCAATAGTATATTATTTTATAAAAGTTAAAATGATGCATTTGTGGAAAAATCTGCAAGTATTTAACGAATTAGTGTACTTCGAATCTGACAGGTGCATATGAACCACTAATACATCATAGTAAGAGTAGATACTATTTTCACTGCTCTGAAAATTTATTAAGGTATATTTGAACTACGTTTTCGAATTTTTATCCAGAAAAATATTTTCAAATTTTGACGTCACGCTTGGATTTGTCAACTGCTGTTAAAAAACTCTGGAAAATTTATTGTCTTAGTTGAAATTTGAGAAATACATCAAATATTTTTTTTAAATATATATTTTTTAATAAATAAAGCCTTACAATTGAAATTCATATTTAATATTAATAAATAACATTTGATTACATATAAAATTAACTAGGATGGGAAATTTTAGGACAAAATTTTATTAAAATTATAACGCTAAATATATTTAGAAAGTTAAGATTGTAACATCAGTAACAAATTATTAAAAAAAATCTCAATCATCTCAAAAGAATTAATAAAATGTTATTGCAAAACCAGCAAAATATTTAAGAACCGTTTTTTTTTTCTCACTGTATTGTTTATATTTGTATTGATTATATGAATAAAAGTGAATGCGAGTTCAAAAGCAATAAATTGCGTTAAAAATTAAATGAAAGTTTGTTGAAGGCGCGAGGAAAAAAATGGCTCACGAACATTTATCTTTATAAAATTAATTGAATTTTGGATATAGCGCATTCTCTAATTAAATGTCTTCAATAGTTTATGATACTATGACGTTGAAATATTAGTTTCATTTAAACAGCGGCGTACACTGAATCGATTTAGTGCGTAAACTACAAATTACAATTGGCTTATCGAAAGAAGTCTCTCGAACGATAATAAACGTGCTGGTTTATAGGTTTGTGATGTCATATAAGTCAAATGAAAAAAGTTACTAAAAATCACTAACAACATAATTACTGTTTGCAAATTCGATAACAACATATATATTTTTAAATATGTATTTATACACGATGAACCAAAAGTCCCGGAACGGTCAAATATCTTGAGAAATACACATCAAATCGAAAAAACAACCCCAGGAGTGAGAAAGGGGGTCAACTTTGAAATCTTAAATAGGAACCCCTATTTTTTTATGACTAAAAATACGTATTATTTGTCTAAAACATTTTTTCTATTCATAATAGATAGAGCTGTAATCGACGGACACACAAATTATTAAGTACGCACACATACACGAACCAGCTACCTACACACTGACAGCAGTCGCATTTGTAGGTAGCTGCTCCGTAATTATGAATAGAAAAAAATGTTTTAGAAAATCTTACGTATTTTTAGCCATAGAATCCAAATCTGCAATAACTTGTCATGCCTGCCGTAATTTACTGCTACTCGTAACTCGATATTGAACGTAACTACATGCTGACCGTAACTGCCTGCTGACCGTCACTCGCCTTAGTCTTGATGGTAACTTCTTTTTAAGTTACATTTTGGCCATCGAACTAGACTTTGCGAGGTGGCAACGTAAACATAATTGTCTAGTTTACTGTGCAATCGAACTATGAACGTCATTTCAAAATATGTCGAAATTGCTGACAATAGCTCAAAGTTTGTTGCACTAGAAATACTTAATAAACGTTTAAGTTTCTTACATTACCTTTCCCTTTATAAGACTTAATTCTCTAATTAATAATACTTAAAATTATTACTAGAAACATAAATTTGAAATATATAAATGAAAAATCACGTGATTCAAAACGTTGTGACGAAAATCTATTACCTGGATGATATCATATCACAATATTCTAACGCATGTTGAGCAACAGCAAATTTATCTGGATGTGATATATAGTAACTAACTGCTGTATCATAATGTACATTATTCTACTGGTAACATAATAACCTTCTGCTACATAGACAATAGGTAAAGTAATATCAATATTTTAATACGCTTGTAGAAGAAATAATTTTGTTTTGCACGATATTCCAAACTTTTGGAGAAAAAAGTTATTTATATATTATTTATCCAATTTTTTTTTTAATTCTGGACCGCTTTTACTAATATCCACAACAATTACGCAATTTTATTTTTACTCAGTATTATCAACATTAAAATATTAAATATTTATTTCAATAAAAAAATAAATTAAAACTAATTTTTTTCGGGACATTGCAAAAACATTGACTCAGAAGAATAAATTTTAATAAGCAAATTCTAAAGTAATTACACAGTTCCTTAGAACGTATACCGTGTACAAAAAAAAAAACCTAATGAAAAAGTAGAATAAAAGATATATTATTCGCCTCGGTGTAGTTAGTTAAAATTATGCACCCTCTTTATTCCGAGCAGGTTTTAAATAAATTTTCGTCTCTCGTTTCTTCAGCAAAGCCAGAAGGGCCCCACCATTCTTTCTCTCTCTCTCTCTCTCTCTTTCTCTCGTAATTTTTCTCACCAGTATACAGGGCAATAGCGCCTACTGCGAGCTTTTATTAATGTTTATTTGACGTTCAATTCGAAACGAAAAAAAGAACTAGTGTACACAACACAAGAAGTTTGATAAGTTATAAATCTTGTGTAAAAGTTTTGTACAAAGTTAAATATGGATGCAGGTATTACATAAGTATCTTGTATTATATTTCCTCGTTGGCTGAATATTTGAGTATAAATTTTATACATAATATATATTTTATTTACAGAATTATATATATATATATATATATATATATATATATATATATACAATAAAAATATAAAAAAATTATTTAGCTGTATCAAAAAATGTTGTTTAGCAACTTTTGTTAAATAATTTTTTTCGAAATATATTTTTATTGTGAAATATTCGTAAAACAAATGAAAGCATCAGTAAATTACCACTTCCGGTTGGTATATCTTTACCAAAAGCTGAACAAATTGAGATATTCATCTCCAAAGCTTAAATATGAAATTTTGAAACAATCCTTTCATCCGAATTTACAACCGACAGACGGACATCATGCTAAAAACAATTGATTAGTTTTACTATAAGCCTAATTCGTGCTTATCTGTAAAAATCTCGATATTTCAAATTTGGTATGATTACAATACCTCCCTTATAATATTTGATATGATGGTCATTTTATACAATTCTAATTTATATCATATACAGCTGAAACCAAATATTAACTTTTTGGCTTATTTCTTAGAAAAATTAAATTACTTTCTCATATTGACGTAAATTCTTTTAAAAATTATTTTATGTTTAGCTTTGATCTGTACGTATCTTTAAAAAATATATATTTATATATCTAGCGAATATATGTTCAAATGTGATAAAGCCTGAAAACTGTGTAGGTCTGATTTTGACTAGGAAATATATACGCGTGCATCGGTTGAGAAGTACTGAAAACTTTCGGTTGCCGGTATAATAAATCAGTAATAAAAAATTTTATTGCACGATAAATAATTCAAAACTAAATTTATCGTCTACCGGTTATAGTATTCGGTGCGCGCGGAGTATCGCGGGCTCAAATCGTGTAATCGTGACCAGGTTAGAGTTGACATAGAAATAATTACATCGCCGCTAAATTTCAATTTTATTTTATTTTATCTGCTTTAATGTCTACCAGCGCGATCGTATAGCTCGTTCTATTTTACATAAATATTCAAACAAATGAAACAGTTTTATATAAATTGGCATTTGTATCGCTTTTACACTAAAAATAATAAAATAAAAGTAAAATTTATAAATTTTATGATCTAGATACTTATTTTGTTACCTAGTAACTTGTTTCTTTGTTTATTTACAATAAAAATATCAATTGTATCTCTTTTTCATGATAATGACATACGTTGAGTTTGTCGAAATAATTATTAATAAATATTAATACAGAACTACAACTTGAAGCCGGTATTATTTTAAATATTAAAATTTTTATTAATTGTTTGTGTTGAAGTTATAATGTTTGCATGGACGTTCGATTAGAGTGATATGACTGGGAGTGTTTTGTGTGAGCGAAAGTTTCCATGTAGAGCATCTGTGAAAGGTGTCATGAATGTGAATGAAGTTAAAGTTGCTTGTCTGGATAGGAATGTTTGAAGAAAACTAATTTTAAGATAGTGGAAAGAGTTTGTGTAACACCCTTTTGGATACATGGCGTGATTGTGTATGTATATATATATATATATATATATATATATATATATATATATATACATATATGGTATGTATTTTGCACTTCTAAACTTCTATACCTCTTAAATTATATATTTGAATCGACAAGTCATCCATAAATCATTCAAAACATGTTTGACACAAGATATGATAGATATGAGTAAAAAATAAAAATTTCTTTATTGATTTTCTCATTTTTCATTTTAGATAATTCTTATTTACATTTACTTAAAGATTATTTTATTTGATATTTATCTACATTTTTTTAATTTCTTCAAGTGTTAGTTTTTCAAAAAAAGTACACATAAATATTACTAGATATGAGCAATTTTTAAATTTTGATAAACTTTTACTATATATATATATATATATATAAAGATTAACATAGTAAAAAATCTTTTAGAACTCATTATATTAAAACAAACTGGTTTTAAGTTATAGTTCTGTATAAATATTTATTAATAATCGACGTTTCAACGAACTCAACATTCATCAGAAAAAAGGTACAAATGACATTTACAGTAAATAACAAAACATAGATACAAGTTACTAAGTAAAAAATAAATTAAATTTTCTAAAATGATAGGCAAAATAATAATAAAAAAAATTTTCTTTAAAAATTTGTTGAAATTCAAAGAAAAAATCTGCCGTATCATGATAGTTCTTTATTATTTTAGTTTTAGGATACAATAGGAACTTATATATTATGTTTGATAACTTTCCGAGAGACAGGACAAATGGTCAGAATTTTTTGGCAGGAGCTGACAAATCCACGCGTGATGTTACAATTTAAAAACATTTTTTAATATAAAAATTAGAAAAGTAGTTCAAATATACTCCAATAGTTCTATAAAATTTGCTTCATATAAATCAAAATACATTACTGTCAGTTTATTTGATGTATTATTGTTTACATTTTTAGACTAAGATAGATCTGTACATTAAACTATAGTATAACGGTAATGTGTTTGTCATATCATGTCACACACATATAAATATATATATATATATCTTAAATTAAATGTTATATTCAGTTTTTCATTATTTTATTCGTTTTTTAATTCTATATTCAGCAATACATTGTTTCATTTTATATTATTTTATTGTAATGTTAGCAAATTATTAAAATTAAAAATAATTTAGACGTCATTTAAAACGATTTCTATTTCACTTTAAAACTTATTGAATGCAGCTGTAATAATCGTATCCACTGATTTCAGCTATTTATTACAATTAACACATTTTTTATATATTTTTTAGTATATCTTTCTTTGTTTTCGTTATCATTTGATGATGATTTTATGATTTGCGAATTAACAATTTACATTAATATTATTCAAGATATCGTGCAAGAGCGGATTGAGACATATTTAGAGACTGAAAATTCTTGATAAGCTAATTTTTGTTGAACCTAACAGCCCTGAACTTTAGGAACCAAATCATACAATAATATTATGTTTTACCACTTACATCGGACGTTTTACTTTGTAACTTTGACTTGCCATTATGACAAAGATTTTGACCAAATAATAAGCCGTCATAAATATTTTTTTTTCAGGCAGCCATTGTCTTTTATTTAAAAATTCTCTAAATCACATGGGTTCTGAAACCGCTCCTGTTATCAAATAAGCAAAATATTGCGCCTTCACAAATCAAATAGGCAACTTATTATACTTTACTGTAAAATTATGTATTGTTGACATGCATTATAATTAAAATATTTTTATAAAAATGTAATTTTTTTTTGTTATATGGTAAATTTTGTCATTCATAGACGGTTACATTATCTTTACCTAAGTTTTAATTAAGGTTTAAATAAATCAATAACTACGCAGGTCGAAATTGCACAGTTATTTCATAGCGTGTGTGTGTGGAAATCGAAGTGACGTTTAATTCTGAATTTCAGTCTGAGTATGTACTGAATGAAATTTGTACTAGCTAAATTACTAAGCTATATGCGAACAAATACTTTACCAAAATTAGTAAAGTAGTGTAAAAGATTAGAAAATGATCTACTGTGGCGAAATTTAAATAAAAATAATTTTATAAACCACTCACTTTTAACCAACACCCCCCCCCCCGCCATAGTTTTACTTATTTAATATATTTTATTTTTTCCGACTCGCCAGTGATCTTCGACAAGTGCTTAAGTGTTTATGTACTTTGGATCACAGGTAAGAACCTTGTAGATTTCATTTGCTACTGAAGATGGAAGCTTAGCTTCCGAAATACGTATTTAGCTTTATTTTAATTTAAGTGTGGTTTTGGGATTTTTTATAATATTATTTTTATTTAAAGTAGTGTAATTTGAAAAAAAGTATGCTAGTGTAATCTACTATTGATTTTAATAATGTAATCTAGGCTTTAAAATGTAAGTATACACATAGTTGGTGCAACGGGTCATAAAAATTGAATTAACTATGTTCTAAAATGGTCTACTTTTTATTTGTAATTTAATTTATATCTTTACTTACTTTGAAATCTTTTACTTGTAGGCTAAATTTATTTACAATATATATATATATATATATATATATATATATATATATATATATATATATATATATATACAGTGCGAGTGTAATGTCTGTAACTATCGCAATAAATCTTTTATTAAACGTTTTTGAAAAAAAATCTTCGAACACGTCAATTTTTATCTTAAATGAGACATATTTTACTGTAATCGTCACTTAGAGATCGTCTTTTGTTTTTGAGTTATGACGTAAGCAATAATTTTTTTAAATGGAAACCTATATTTTTTATTATTGATTTTGGTAGTACTTTTTATTCCGTTTCCAACCATATAAATTTTTTAATATGTTACATTTGAAAGAAATTGAGAAAAATAATCTTAAAGTTTAAATATTAAAAACTAATTAAATTGGCAAAATGAATCTAGTTATTAGTGCATAAAACAAAAAAAAAATTAGCTACAACTGTTAGAATTATGCATTTTATAAATGTCACAATAAAATAAGTGTTATTATTTTGCTTTTTCCAAATTTGAAAAACTATTTTATTAATAAAAATTGCATAAATTTATTTTTATTTCACTATTTATTAATTCTAACTACTTTTATCTATTCATACTAACCATACTAACCATATTTTAAAAATATAACCATAGTTACACAATCCATTTAAAATTAGCACCGCGATTCCTAACCTAAAATTCATGAAAGATATTTTTATCTCTAGTCGGTCGTGTTTTATAATCCGTCATATGTTTAAAAAGCACGTCGCACACGTGTGCCGCATTGAAGCCAGCGTCGCGGGCGACCGGTTTGTCTATCTGTAAATCCAATTTCCGGTCGACGTCGGGACGTTTAAATTTAAACGCGTGTGCGCGCGAAAAGTGGAGAGCGATAAACCTTCCAACTGCAACATTGACAAAATGCATGATGTGGAATCCACAGTGCACACGGTTCTACCATGTATTTGGATATAATCTCATAAAACAAGACGCGTACAACTTACATTGTGTATTGACAATGAATGGGTTTCACCCACCACCTGCTGTGTGTGCAATAATATATCGACTAGGTTCGATTATTCGCATACTGATTGCAATGAGTACTGTTTGATTCGTGTTTCTATGTTTGAAACTATAATTTATTCTCTTTAATAAACGAGTAACACCACCCTGAGTGGTCTAAAAATAGGCAAAATTTGGAAATTTTTTTATGGATGCAATGATGCAAATGTTCCTGGTTTTTTACATGTCATTTGTATATATACAAATGACATAAATGATTCACAAACAAAATATAACAAGATTAGAAGTATATGGGTAAAACCCATATAGAGACCACTTTGACATTTCTCGGAAAGTTGGAAATACTGTATTTTAATAATATAATAATTTATGTGGGCACTAGGAAAAACTTTTCTGAAAATTTAATCAAAATCGAATAAATGATGTAGCCACAATAAATTTTAGTAATTTTTTTCTCGGAAAGTCGGCAACACTGTATTTTGATAAAATTACATAAATTATATGAATACTAGGAGAATCTTTTGTGAAAATCTGAGTAAAATCGGTTAAATAACATGGTCATAATAAATTTTTAAAAACTTTAGTAATTTTTTTCTCGGAAAGTTGGCATTACTGGAAAAAAATTAAATCACATGACCATCTTGGATACTAGACAAATTTATTCTGAAAATTTTATTAAAATCGGTTGAACCGTCTTGGAGGAGTTGCGGCCACAAAATTTTGACTTACGACCGAGCGAGCTGACGACGCACACACATACACTCACATAAACTAAGTTCTAGGGACTATATGAAAAATTTCTATACACAAATTTTGTTTTTTTGAAAATGTTACAGACACCGTACCAAACGCTATACCACTTTTTCCTTGCAGTCAAAGTGATAAAAACAAGTTACCAGGTAGCAAAATGTAAGTCACTAGAATACAAATTTTAAAAATTAAATATTCTGTATTTTATGTTTGAGGCTGTTTTGTTATTATTGTAAATCGAACTGTGAAAATTGCTATTTTTAATCGAAGAGTTATTATCCTTTTCTGATACTTACACAGATCGCAGCGCCAACTATTTCATTCTTAACGTAAATGGACTATAGGTTTTATTTCAACATACAATTGTATATAAAATGTGGCGTGAAAATTCTAAATTATGCAGTTGATATTTGTATTTTATTTTAACGAAACTTGAGAATCTTTAAACGGAGAGTATTCAATATAATTTTGTTGAATTTCCTGTATATTATTATGCCTCTCAAGTTAGCTAGTTTACCCAAAAAGACCCTTACAGACAAAATAAATTTAATATTTATGTAGTAGAGAAATTAATCTTACAATATGTCCTGTTTGAAGCTATATTAAAAAACTTGACGATTTTTTATCTGAATAATTTTCAGCTTTTTTATTGCTTCCATATATATATATATATATATATATATATAATATGTCTCACTAAATTGGAACCATATGAAAAACTTTTGTATTATTAATTTTAGGAAAAAAGTTATTTTTCATAAAAAGTTTTGCATGTTCTAAAATCTAAAATACAATCATCAGATATTAAATTTTTTCAGTCGTATACGCGGTTTGTCAAAAAATATGAATTTTATTCAAGAGTAAAGTACCTTCATATTTGACAATATCGAACACTGTTATCAAAAAAATTGATCAGAACTAAAAATACGTTCAAATATGCAATTACATCCATTTACATTGAAAAAATCATGTTTGTTAATTTTTTCTAATTTTTTAATTTTAATTTTTTTTTTAATTTTTTTTTTATGGATGTAATTTTATGAAGAATAATTTTTTTTTCTAAAATTAATAATAAAAAAGTTTTCCATGTGGTTCCAACTTAGTGAGACATATTATATATATACACATAATTAGCTAATAATATAATTATATTATCAACTAATGTTTAAAAAAAATATATTACTTTAATAGCAAAATTATCTCAAATTTAGCCATCTAATTTGAATTAAAGAAAAAGACTATCTTATTTTTTGTATATATTTACTCAAAATACAAAATAAAACAAGCTTTAGTGTTAAGTTCTGTATATATTTTAATTAAATATCAACGTTTCGATAAATTTTACGTATATCTTCATCAGGAGACATAATACAAGTGACATAAATAATAAACAACCAAAACAAATATTTTTAATCTTGTTAATTTAATTTCGAGTTTTTCAAAATTTTACAAAAAAAGGTAAGTATGTTTTATTATTTCTTCAAAAACAAGAATTATACTTCGTTACCAATATGTTCTGGAAAAAAAAACATATATTTAGTAATTGTAACTTTTTAATTTATTCATTTTTTAATTAAATTTTCAAGGTAAATGGTTTCATTATTAGTTTTTAAATTTGCATCCGGGTAAATTCCATTGAATAAAATACATAATTTACCATCTTAAGTATTCTTAGTTGATAATTTGAAATAATTATGTTTAAATACTTGACCGTGCATTTTTTTTAAGTAAATAAAGATATACTTACATATCTACACATATAATATAATGTTAGTTTGTTGAATGAAATCATTTGGCAATTTCTGATTTTTTTTGTTAAAGTTAAAAAGATAATTAAATATTAAATAAAAATAGAATAATCTCCACATTTTTTAATTCAAGTTAGTAAATATAATTTTGAAATTAATAAAATTAATGAATTATAAATATAATTTATATACAAATTTTTAACTTTTATTATGAAATATCAAATAAAACATTTTTGTTATCGGGCGAGAATCAAACCCTCAACCTTTCAATCTTCGGTTGAACGCATTACCTATTCGGCCACAGGTGACTGCAGAATTAATTTCAATTTTAATATTTGTGTATTTTAAATGCAAGGTCTAAAAAAAATTTATAAATGAGATGAGTAGTGCCATCTTTTGCCATTTGTATTATTTATTTTGTCGAATGATCATACATACTATAGATATTGGATAAATACCTGCGATTTGACAAAAATAATTTTTTGCATTTATTATTTAATTATTGATATTATATATATCATTTTTTTAATATGCATTTTTTTTTAATAATCTTGTTACAGAGAGACTTTATTTTAAAAGTAAGCTAAGCTAATTTTTTTATCTGATTTTTCATCAATTTTTTTGTTAAGTATACTTAGTGTAGGTAAGACTTTATTCAGATTGCCGTTTTAGTTTTACACACAAGCACAAGAATTTGACCAATCCAAATACGTAACACACTTTTAGTTTTAACATCAAGTGTTTAGATTGGTCAAATTCTTGTGCTTGTGCGTAAAACTAAAATGGTAGTCTAAATGAGGTTTCAGTAGGCTTAAAGAACTTCAGTAAATTTCCTGTCAGGAATTCTTCCAAAACATGTAAAAAATTTTTAGTTCTGTGATATTATTATTGGTATAATTAAATACATATGAAAATTTATATAAAGGATGTATTTTACAATTAGTACAGATATTAATATGCAAACTGTAATTTTACATTATTTAAGAAGTTATATCAACAATTCTACATTAAGTATGTAATGCAATTTGCAGAAAGTAAGCAATTTTATAAACTTATTAGATCATTTTTACTTACTTACAGAATTTTGAGATAAAAATACAGAGTATATATATTAAAATAAAATTACCATTTTTTTGTATTTTTCTGTAATTTCGCTATTTTCTTTTTACAGTGTAAGCATAAAAGTTTGACCAATCCAAACATTTTAGAGTTAAAACTAAAACAGCGCATGCGTATTTCGCTATGCTTATGCAGTGTGAATTATACTTAAGTATCGATATGAAAACGAATCAAACATTATCCACCGGCCAGTTGCCGGCTATCAAAACTATCTTCCCCCCATCGGCATAAGCACGTCAAACTTGGTCGATATATTTAGCGGCTGCGCCGTTTTCATAACCTCTCTCGCACATTCAGCATTTACTCTTTTCGGAACCGGCTTTCAACCTCCTCCTCACAGAGCCAGCACGTCGCAGTCGTGCAGTTCACCTCTGCTTGCACACACTAACTTAGTACTCGCGCTGTGTCAATGACGTCACCATGCTGACTGTAAACTGACCGATTTGATATAGTCTTTTGTCGTTTTTGATTCGTCAATTGAATCCCAGCATTATTATCGCTAATCATTTTTTGTGCATATATACGGGTTGTTGGCATCTAGAATTTTGTCGAAAGTAAACTACTGGACTCTCTGTGTTTGATTTCGTTTCGGGTTCTCTTATTTTTGAATCGCCGGTGTTTTGTTTTTCGTTGGGGCTGTATACGTCACGTATTATGTGCAGCGTGACTTACGCGTGACGCTTACTTTCTCACGTGGGGGGTGTTTTACTCTCTAGATAAGATACAGTCTTGACAGATACATATTGTAAGTAATTTTTGATTTTATAAAAATAAAGTGATGTCTACACATCTGATTATCTGTCTGTCTGTCTATCTGTCTGTGATAAATAAAGATTTTAGATATTAGACATACACATAATTAGGACTATGATTTAATATATAGTATATAAAATTTATCATAAACAATCTAAAAACAAAACAACGGAGTTAGAATGTACGACAAGATTGATATTGATATAAATGAAAAATCAAACTTTATTATTGTTGCTATGGCAATAGAGAATAAATATTAGTATTATAAAATGTCATGTATAATATATTAACTAATCTAATGTTCTATAATAGTTTTTATAATCTAAGAAAACAATGTGTCGAGGAATTACACTATACTAAAATATTTTAAAAGTATATAGCACCCGATCAACGTCATATACTTTATCTAATTTTAAATAATAATGATGTTAATTTTATAATCAAATTTTAATTCAGACAAAAAAGCAAACATAACTTAATTAAAACAAAATTTAACCACAGTCAATCTACTTTTATTGTTTACGTATATTACAAATAAAATTAATATTACTGGTTTTATTTTAAATGTGGCAGACTTTTTGTAATTTTGATAAAAACTAATGGACCCGTTAAATAAAATATTTATTAAATGACTATCTACGCGATTGGTTTGTTTATTTTATATTTTATAAATGGAAAACCAATGTAAATTATATTAATTTATTATATTTACTTATGCAATCCATCATTAATTTTATACAATTTTTCTTCAAATTAAATATTTACAAATTTGTTTTGTATTTGTAAGTATATAGTTTAATTTAATAATATCAAGTTATACATGTTTTTGTCATTTGTGATGTTTACATATTTATAATATGTGTGTTATATGTGAGAGTTTTTTTTGCGATGAATTACAAAAAGTGATTTTTGGCGTTTGACCAATTTTAAAATAGCATAAAAATTAGCAGCGTAATATTAAAATAAAACGGCTTTAGGCTATAGTACTTCACGTACATCACCATTAGTAAAAAATACACAAATGACATTACAGTAAATAAACAGAATATAGAAACAAGTTACTAGATAACAAAATAAGCAACTAGATTGAAAAAAATTTTAAAGTTTCAATTAAAGGAAGCAAAATTTTATATTGTTTATTAAATTGCTTATATAATTATAAAATGGGGAAATACA
The DNA here is from genome assembly GCA_963966155.1 of Clivina fossor. Taxonomy (NCBI): domain Eukaryota; kingdom Metazoa; phylum Arthropoda; class Insecta; order Coleoptera; family Carabidae; genus Clivina; species Clivina fossor. The sequence continues at coordinate 4,276,996 of OZ014563.1, forward strand.
ACAACTTGTTTCTGAGATGAAATATAATTCTTTATTTCTAATGTGATGATATGGCTTGGGTGAGTAGTTTTAAGTGTTTATTTGCGTAATAATTAAGACAAAGTTGTTTTAAATTGAGTTAGATGACATTAAGAAAAGTTTTATGAAATTTTATGGTTCATTCTTACGTCTTAAATGAAATTATAAATGATCTTAGGAAATTAAGGTTATACGAGTATTCGCTTAGGAATTAGTAATTATTTAATAATGATAAATAATACTAAATATAAATAATCTATACAATAATTTACTAAATTATCAAAAACTTTTCAACCATTTTCAGGTAAATCACAAAAATTGAAAATAATTTCAAAAATGTTAAAGAAAATTTCTGCAATTTATTTTTTTATCTAAATAAATACAATTACGAAAGAAAATACATTAGGAATCACTTAATCAGCTAAAAACGAAGGAAACAGAGAAACTAATACAGAATCAGAACAAAACCAAAAATAATCGACTAATAAAGTTTGTTTTACAACACAAATTATATTTAATTTATATATAATTGGTACAGATTACATTAATGATATAATTCAGAGTTAGGTCACAAAATCATTAGTAATATTTGTAGATCTTTTGATTTAGTATAATTATATTATATTTTAATTTTTATTTTAATACAAATCGAAATTATTCATTACTAAATTATAGAAAAATGCGTTTGTATTTTACTAAGTATTTATAGAATAGTAAAGTACATGTATACATACAAATTACGCCATATACCCAAATGGATGAGTACAAACTCTTTCCACTATCTCACAATTAGTTTTCTCCAAACATTCCTATCTAGACAAGCAACTTTAGATTCATTCACATTCATTATATCTTTTATACATGCTCTTGTATTTCTACTACTTGGAAACTTTCGTTTGCGCAAAACACTCTCAATCATACCACACCATCTACTCATCGATCTTCACTGACACAAACTTTTGCAACAATTTCACACTCATCATACACTAACCTACGAGTATTTCGTACTCAATTCCTTCTAATACACCACATACGCCACGTAACAATCTCATTTCTACAGTAGTTATTTTCCTTTTATGCTATTGCAGTAAAACTCAATATTCACTTGCAGACATCATTTTAGGCATCAAAACAGCCATTGTATATACTCAAACGGGCTTCTTTGAAAACATTTAGACCATCCTTAGACAATAAACATTTGGTAGAGTAAAAAAACTTTCAGAACTGATTATATTAAAATAAAAAGGCTTTAGGTTATAGTTCTGTATTAATATTTATTAATAATCGATGTTTCGACGGACTCAACGTACGTCTTCATCAGGAAAAATTATATAAATGACATTTATAGTAAATAACTATTAATATATATTAATACAGAACTATAGTCTCGTCGAAACGTCGATACTAATATGGAACTATAACCTGTAACTTGTTTCTATGTTCAGTTATTTACTGTTAATATCATTTGTATCTTTTTTCCTGATGATGATGGACGTTGAGTTCGTCGAAACGTCGATTATTAATAAAAATTTACTTTAACGTATTTTATTTGGGAAGCAAATTTACTTGTAAGGTAAATTTATTTATCGTTTATAATATCGGACATAATGGAAATTTAATATTAACGCAATAAATTCTTAAAAGAAATTATAGAAAAACAAACTGGAAAGTTAATATTATTGGAATATCTTCAAGTTTAATATATATAAGCAAAAATTAAAAAAAATCACATCTAGTAAATCCAATAATATTTTTTTTACAAAACAAATAATAATTATAATTTTTCAATTATGTATTTTCAGAAAAATCACAGCCGTCAGCAACGGTACAGAAACAGCTTGAACAATCGAAACCAATTCGCGTTGTGCACCCACATTCAATTCGCGAGTGAAACAAAATCGAAAAACAAGAAGAAGAAGAAGAAACAAAATGCATCTGCCTTCATTGCTATTCGTGTCGCCGATATTCCTCGTTCTTACAGTGAGCCGACTAACTAGCGCCAGCGATCCCAATCCGCAACAGAATGAAATCATCGAATCCCAATACGGTGCTGCTTCGTTACAATCACCCGCCGCCCAACTTCAAGGTGAGTGCACCCTTAAAGCCAGCCGCACATTATTAATCAAATTTTCAATAACGATTAATTGTATAATAATAATAGTCTTTATTTAGCTCAAATGCTATACAAAATACAAAATAATAATATAAAAAATGTAAATCATATATAAAAATTGCTTAAATCTTTATAAACATAAAAATTCTTTATTTAAATAATAATCCTTAAGTCTAATTTTGAATATTTTTAAGTTCTTAAAACTATCAGGTAACTTATTAAGTATTTGCACTCTTTTAAACAGTAATGTATTCTGTCCTTGTTTAGCATTTTTTTTTGTGTAATATAAAATTTATTCTTTTGCCGAGTATTATGATTATGTATATATTCAGTTTTAACTAATTTATCTTTAAAATAATCAGGTTGAAGACCTAATTTTTTTTCTTGAATTACTATAATTATTTGTATTTCCATTAAGTCTTTTATATCGCACCACTGTAATTCTTCGAACATTTTTTTGTACATTGGTATATCTATTGCATTTTAAAATTATTTTCGTTGATCTGTTTTGAAGTAACTGTAATTTATTTATATAATTTTAATTAGTGAAATACATTACTGAGCCTATAAAATATTGTTTCTCTTCACAATTTTGATACGTATTGAATACACCTATTCAAATAAAAATGTGTAATAAATTTTAAGTAATAATACATTTATGTGAATAATATTATTGTGAAGTAATGTATTGTTATGTATTTTGCATTTTTACTTATTTTAACTTTTCACAATAAGTTTGATAGAGAACTAAAATTTTATATTATTTTCGTTTTTTATATATTTTATATTTTTTTACCCATTTTTTACACGTAAACATAAAAAATACTTTTTTACGCCTAAATACTCCTTCCTGCTGAAGATACTTTACATATTATAATATAAATAATAATATAAATTGTTATAGCATTACAAATATTATTCTAATATAACTAATTTATGTTATAGTATTTTTGTTTTTGCTTAAATTGCCAATAATTTATTTTGATGAACTAATTAAATCATTAGCTAATTTTTAAATAAAGAAAAATGTGGGGTTTGAACCTTGTCATTGTGATCTAGCACGTCTGCCGCAAAAGCAGAAGGTCCCAAATTCAAACCCAGACCAGGTTAATGCATTTTTCTTCATTTAAAAATTAACTAATGATTTAATTAGTTCTTCAAAATAAATTAATGGCGATTTAACAAAAATACTATAACCTAATATAATACACCATGTGTAATTAAGAATATAAAATTTTATATTGATTTGTAGAAATTTCTTTAAAACAGGTATATTTTTACGTAATATAATTATATATTGACAAAATTTTTGCATATTTAAATGTGGCAGTTATCAAAACATGTGTGAAATTTGTTTAAATGTCTTTCTGCATAACTGTATTCACACACCTTATACTCTACATACACTGTGCTATTAGGCTGTGTTTACAATCAACCGAGAAGATACTAGTCGAACTTTTAACATCTCTATCATTCCCATTCAAGGATAACATTATACTGTACGTTTTCATAAATTATTTTACATCAACTTGTATAGAAACGAATGAATAAACGTTGTCTTTCTGTTCGCGTTCTTGTTACTGGACCCATTTTCGGTTGATTGTAAACCCAGCTTTACCATTGGGGCTGAATCTGTAGAGAGCTGTACAAAATCGTACAGCATTTGTCAAGCGCCCGAATGGAACGTGACTCACACACACATACACATATTTGATTTGAGTTACATTACATTAGACTGTGTGCTGCGTTTATGTTGAGTTGAGAATTCAGACACAGTTGAGAGTTGTTTCAATGATGAGTTCGGCCTGCGAAATGTCTGTGCTGTGTGAATATCGCTTGTTCAACAACCATATACCCCCAATACACGTGCACACGTATTTGGTATATGCTTTAAATCAATAGAGATTCAAATGGGGAAGCTAGACGTTGAGTAGATTTTGCTAATTGTTACACAGGTATTAAAGCGCACGAAATCGGGAACTGATTTATTGATGAGATTCGTGAATCGGGGAAGTTTTGGAAATTTCAGATTGAAAAGCGTGTATATTTTGTTGTAAATGGATGATTTTAACAAGATTTCGTTACTCGATATTTGTATTTGTTATTTTTACCGACCGTCATATCACATATGATAAAAGAGGTATTGTAATCATACCAAATATCGAGATTTTTATAGATAAGCACGAATTAGGCATATAGTAACACTATTTTTAGCGTAATTAATATAATAATATATTACGAAAAAATTTATTTAACAAAAGTTGCTAAACAAGTTATAACTAACAACTTTTGTTTGTGACATTTCTCGAACCATTTTAAAAATAATTTTTCATATTTCTACGATAGATATAATTCAGTATATAGGTGGCATATTTATGTCAAGACAGTTTTGTTTTTAGTTATCATGACTGACTACAGTAGTTGTCGGTTCTGTAGTGACCACACCAGATTTCTTATATATTATTTTCATTATGTTATGTTGAAGAATGAAGACCAAAAGATATGATAATATCGTCTTAATACAGTTGATTCCGCTTAATTGGGACACCGCTTAATTGGGACAGCCGCTTATTTGGGCCAAATCTCAAAGAACAGAAACCAAACCAAGGAACCAACAGTAAATTTACATGTTTAATTGGGACAACATTCCGCTTAATTGGGACAGTAAATTTAAGATCACAGTATATATTATGTTACAAATATGTATTCACAAGAAAAAATATTTACAAAAAATTTAATATGATACGCTTCATATCTTTTTGATTCACAACATGGAAAATTATATTTAAAAAACTAGCAAATATGTATCAATTAATTACATTAGTATCGCGCGCTGTGAATTTTTTTCCCAACACATTCATTCATGTATGAAGTACGGACCCACGCGCGCTCAAAGGTTAATGTTTATCCTCGCGTCGGCGTGGCGCGGCACCGGTCATTAAAGCTGTGAGAGTCTACCCTGCTGTCTCAATCGTTACGTATTCAGTTATGATTCAGTTACCACTACACCTCGCGCGTGGAAGGTTCGTTAAACTTATATTTTGTCGATTTTATTTAAAAAAAATTGACTCTTGCCAAGATGCCAAGAAGTGATATGACAGTTTCTAGTAAAATTGCTTTGCTGGATAAGTGTAGAAGTGAAATGTTTCAAAAACAAAAGACAGACTACACTTGACACATTTTTGAATTGAATTAAAAATGTATGTATTTATTTATTATTTTATTTTGGAATTTATTATTATTTTTTCTTAAAAGTTTATATTTTTTTGGTTATATGTAGTTTATAGTTTTTTCCAAGAATTTATAAAATAAAATTATTGAAAGAAAATATGGATTGCTTAATTTTATGTAAAATTCGGTTAATTGGGACAGCCGCTTAATTGGGACAAAATGCCCTAGTCCCGATGTGTCCCAATTAAGCGGAATCGACTGTATTTATACTTATTATGTGAACACTGTCAGAGTTATAATTCTGTCTTTCAGTTTAATTTCATCAGGCGAAAAGTTCACTTATGAATTGACCTACAAGAGTGTAATTGAGAGTTATTAAATGAATTCATAGAAAAAGATACCATGTTTATGGGAAATGAAGTTCAAGGAGTATAATGATGAGATAAGAAAAATGAAGTAAATAACAATATTGTGTTCATCTTGCACTCACATTAAAAATGGGTAGAAATATTGTAAAAAAAAACTAAACTTTCTGGAAACTTTAATTTGTATCGTCTTCTAAAGTGTACACACAAAATGTTGCAAAAATATTATTGGATTGATTTTTATTTAATTGTAATTGAAAAAGTAAAGATTTCTCATCATTTTAAAATTGTGCATGTATAGGCTGGCCCAAAAGTCACTAGATGATTTTAAAATGAAATAACTATTTTTATTTATTAATAATTCATATTTATTCTTTTATAAACAGAAAACACATTTCTTGAAAATAAATTTAATTTAATTTTGAAAATTACATCTTTTAAATATCTACCATTTCGTTGTAGAAAGTTATTCGAATTTATAAATGTTTTAACGACTTTTGGGCCATTCTTACCTTATCGTTACACATTAGTATAAAGTGAAATTCTAGGATATTACGAATTTGTCATAATAATTTTATTATTTTGATCTTTGAAATTGAATAAAAAAACAGTGTCTCACATGTCTGAACAATTATATGTTTGCTGTAATTATTTGTTTATGAAAATTAATATGATTAACCTTGATGACAAACAATTTCTATTTTGTTGTGTCATATTTGCCAGAATATTAATCATTTTGACATTGAATATATATATATATATATACCGGGTGTCTACTTTTTTTTTGTTACATAGGGAATACAATGCTAAAATTTTCATTTGGTGATAAATTTTCCCCTAATTATTATAGAACAAAAGTACAAATACAAAAGTTGTTTAGAATTCAAAAATGCATCAAATGATGCCAAATTTATCAATATAGGATGTTCCGATCAAGAATTAGAAGCAAATTAAAATTTCCATTTTTGCGCTCTTTACATCAAAGTGCCATGGAAATTAAACAAATAATTTCATTTCTTCTGGAGTTTGAGTTTGACAGATCGTATTTATTTTATTGTTACGTTCTGTATTATTATCATTATTATTGAAAATAATGAATAAACTTAAGGTAAATGAAAAAGTTCAGTGCGTAAAATGGTATTTTACTGGAAATTCGATACGACGAGTAAGAGATTTATTCAGCGCTTTCTTTGAAAACCGTCCCATACCTTCCGCTATGACTATTCGTAGGATAATTAAACAATTCGAAGAAACTCGTCGTATCGAATTTCCAGTAAAATACCATTTTACGCACTGAACTTTTTCATTTACCTTAAGTTTATTCATTATTTTCAATAATAATGATAATAATACAGAACGTAACAATAAAATAAATACGATCTGTCAAACTCAAACTCCAGAAGAAATGAAATTATTTGTTTAATTTCCATGGCACTTTGATGTAAAGAGCGCAAAAATGGAAATTTTAATTTGCTTCTAATTCTTGATCGGAACATCCTATATTGATAAATTTGGCATCATTTGATGCATTTTTGAATTCTAAACAACTTTTGTATTTGTACTTTTGTTCTATAATAATTAGGGGAAAATTTATCACCAAATGAAAATTTTAGCATTGTATTCCCTATGTAACAAAAAAAAAGTAGACACCCGGTATATATATATATATATATATATATATATATATATATATATATATATATATATATATATATATTTACAATATTAATTCAAAATATAATAAAAAAATTTTGTTTCTAGAATAATATTGTTATCGAACTTAGGTTTTAGATTGGTTTCGTGCTGTAAACTTCAACTATATGAGTAATAACCATCGTAACATGCTTGTTGAAAAATATGTTTTATGGACAGGTGTCCTACAACGAGTTTTAAGTAAAATAATTTCAATAACATGATGCTGCCGATTCAACCGCAAGTTGACTCTAACTTTCTTATTTTAATAGAATACTGCAATTTTAATTTTAGCATTGAATTTACCTTAAAAATATTTTACTTCAGTTTAATTGTTTTCGACATATCTCAACTTTATTTGATTTTTTGTTTGAAATCGGCAACATCTTTCAGAGTATCTTAAGAAAGCGATCAAAAAATTTTAATTTATAAACGGAGTTTTATTAAGGAAGATTTGGGATATTTTTTTATGTAAAAGCTAAATTAAAACTTTTAAGAATATTATGGTAAACTTAAAGTTTAAAAACCATTATCATCTTATTCTTTCAAATGGAATAATTCAATATTTTTACTGTCATACCTACTAATTTTATAGACGTAACTCTAGTTATAAAATCTGGGATGAGTAAAAAAATATGTAGCTTTAAAATCAATATTTGTATGAAAAATCTTTCAAATTTTTTTAACATCAACCAGAGTTTTATATGTTTTAAAAACATCGAGAGAAAAACAAACGAAAAATTCTACATTGCTTTTTTATCTGACCCAGAGAAAAAAAATAAAAAGCTATTTCCAAGAAAAAATATATATTTTATGTCTGTGTGTGGTTTTCTAACAATTTTTTGCAGTGTAAATCTAAATTGATATAGTCGAAGAAGTTATATATAAAAAGTATCGTATATTTTTCAATGTTTTACTAAATTTTTTGTTTAAAATTTTATATATTATGTATTGGTCGATTTAAATTTTATATAATATATATATATTATACCATTTCTTGTGTACTATACCATGAGTATATGTCCTGAAAATTTTAGTGAACTCAGATAAATCGAATATTTCAATCACAGCAGTTTTCATAACGCAGTATTTTTGAGCAAGAATTTATCCCGCTGTGTGAGATATTCTTATATGTATTATGAATTATAGGTACATATTATTTTCTGTTAATTAACAGTAAACAAAATCAAATAATTAATACTTTTTGGATTACTTTGTGTATTTTACGCGTTTCTTAAATTATAAGTAACAAATTGAAATGTCAGAAAAAGTTACACATAAAACATATTTTTGAATGTTCCAGTCAATTTTTTTGCAAAGTTGAGAATTTCATACATTTTATAAGTACGTACGTATAAAAGAATTTTTTTTTTAGATGAAATGAAATTTGTTACATGAGCTCCCAGTGGTACTTTTTCATATAAAACGGATTTTCAAATAAGAAATATTTTCTTTTTTTCTCTTCTTTTTCCTGCAGCTGAAATATTTGAATAGTGACCTTTTGAATGCTATGAATAAAACAAATGTCGACTTTTGAATTTGTAATAGAAAATATTCGATTGCATTGAAAATGCTGTTCTTTTCTATACATATTGTACAAGTATTTGATTCAATTTGTAGCCAACGTAGAAATATTTTACAAATTGAAATTGTTCGATATATTTCTTGTTGTTAAATCGTTAATTTTGTCGTTGACAACGTTTATCTCGGCATTTAAAGCAGCTTGAAATTAGTAAATCCTGTTTCAATCTTCGAGATAAACAATTACGGTTGAATTTTCAAGCAGTTTCAATTGTCTATAAAAGCAGAATTTACTTATGTTGCCACTTCAATTAATTCGAGATAAACACGTCATATTTCATATTTTAACCTGCTTTAAAAGCAGAGTCATTTTATTTATATTGCTGGTAGTTATAGTTATTCTCGTATTAAATTATGAATTAAAAACTACAAATTGTCTTCTTTTTAACTCAATGACAACTAATTAGTTTCAGCAACTCCAACTTGAAAGTTTATTTAGCTTATTAGCATATATTTTTATCAATAAAATTAACTAATATACAAACATTTTGTTAATTTTATTTATATCCATTTAAAATTACAGACTTTCTTATTTTTAACGCAATTTTTATTTTTTCAATAACTGCGTACATTTGAAAACAATTGCTGAAAATTTTTAGCAACTTTCCATGGTATATATATATATATATATATATATATATATATATATGTCAAAATGTCTCTCCATATATGTGTTTAGCCATAAGTTTTTTAAATTCTTGAATTAACTATTATCTATATTTATATTAGAAATTACAAAAAAATTGCAAACATAATATATTCGAAAAATATCAGCCAATATTAAATTTGCAAACCTCAAATATCGAATCTCATATTTCACTTGAATATAACTTCCATAACAGTAACAAGCAATCATTTTAATTCGATTTAAATTTCAAAAATATCATGTTTTTAATCTTATATTAGCGGAGCATAAAAACAAAAAATCGTGCAACCTAACCTAATAGTTTTATTGTGTAATTTTCACGTCATGCTTGGTTGGATTTCCTCTCCGCTGTTGTACTTCCGTTTTGTAACGTTGTTACTGACCGAAACTAATATGGCCGTAATAAGATTAGTTCATTTTGAATAAACGTCCGTATAAAACTATATAGTCGCGGCCCAACCAGGCAAAAAGTGTGGAAAAATATTACAACAAAAAACGTTAAGTTTTTCCTGAGCGGAATTATACATTATGCAAAAATGTAAACTGGCTTGACGGGGGGAAAAAACACAGTGTTAGACGAAAAAATGAAAAAAATGTGTAAGAGTACTGTGTTCACCAGTGGCGTAACAATTGTATTAAATATGCAAGTACAGGGTGGTGCAAAAGTACCTTCACGATTTTTAATTCTAAAAATTCTTTCTGGAATTAATATTTATTGAGTTTTTCTTTTTTAGATTAAAATAATAATAATAATTAAAATATCGCTCCATATCAAATTAATCAATCAATATTAATATAAATATAATAAATATTAATCTAAAAAAAGAAACTTCATAAATATTAATTCCAGAAAGAATTATTGAAATTAAGTACATATAAGTATGCAAATTATAAATTTGAAATAAAAATATTAAAATAAATTTTCAACTGATTACAATAACAACAATTTTTATTTTATTTTAAGAAGTAAAAGTTGTAATATGAAAATGGTAGAATTTCAATTTTTTGCTATATACAAATATTGGTCATATAAAACGAATCAAGTTTCTTGACATATAATACTACATTAATATTAAAATTGTCCGTTTTTAAACATAAAACATCAACTTAAGGCGGGCGGGCCATACACGTTCAGTATTAACTGTGCAGGAAAATCGTAACGAAATTGCGCAATTCACAGATAACTCAGTTTTGCGCATACTCTGTACAGTTTTTACTCAGTTTATTGCGCAGTTAAATCGTAAAATGTATGATATTTTTCAATAAAAGCTTTAAAAAAATTTTAGTCTATGACATATTTTCTATATAACTACATATTAACTACAAATTAATGGTATTGCATCGATAAAAATGTCAAATGAACTACGAAAGCTACACACATACTCCGTTCAAAAAAAAGAAATATAAGTAATTGTGTAAATGGTTAAGAATATCAAGTTATATACATTATTTTTAATTTTGTTGTTGAGGCAGAATCTTTCCGGACTGGTTAACTTGTCCATATTTTTACCGAAATTTAAGCACACCACTGGATTTAACAGAGACAGTCAACATATACAGGCATCATCGTCTGGATGTTGTATAAAAGAAAATTTTAAGTAGTTTTAGCCGGAGTTTGTAAGAAGATCATTGGAAAGTTTTAACTTTTATCTACTGCTGGGCTAACTTCTGCTTTTCTTGTACTTTATTTTTTGCGCGTGCTTGCCTGCTAGCGCAGTGAAACTTTGCGATTTTTTTTTGCAAACTGTCGACGCGGCACGGCCTGTGTTTGAATGCTGTTGTTGCAGCCTTTTGGTTGTTGGTTCGACTCGAGTTCAATTCGGTCACGTAACTGATTTCATAATTTATCAAGTTTGAACAACGGATTTGCAATGTGTTTTGTAATTTATGATTTCAATATTGAGTTTTGTGTGCGTGTGTGTGTTTGTTCTGTTCATTGGCAAATCTTGAATTGATTTTGCAAAAAGAAAAAAAAATGGTTTTGAAACTTTTTTAGTGCTTAAATTTTAAGATCTGATTTTATTCAAGGTGTTTTAGATTTAATCGACTTAGCTTAAAATGTTAATGAATTAAAAATAATTTTCAATTTTTTTAATTTAGGCTACTGGTCTATCTTATACAAATATATAGAAAAGACCGGGTTTGAATCAGCAAGATATTACTATGAATACGACTGTTAAAGTATCTGGTTCAAGCCTCGTTCACACTTTATTTGAAATAAAAATATTTTTGATATTAAAGAAAACTTTGTATAACTGGATTAATATTGGATGTATCTAAATGGCTGTTGAGTAACAACCCGAACCATTGACAATGCAGATAAAAAAAATTTAAAAATTATATGAACAGTTTCTGGAGCATATAACTAAATGTTCCGCTTAAGAATTTCAGGAAGGAATCTGTTTTTACATTAATTTTGTTTTAATTTTCATAGTTTATGATTGATTGAGTATTATGTTATAATGTATGTCATCTTGAGCGAATTTTTAATGAACGTTTGGTTAAAAGGTTATATATGAATTATTTTGAAGGTATACGTTTGCGTGGATGTCCGATGAGTAGACGGTGTGGTGTGATTGAGAATGTTTTGTGTGAACGAAAGTTTCCAAGTAGTAGATAAAACTAATTTTGAAATAGTGGAAAGAGTTTGTGCCACACACTTTTGAGTACATGGCGTGATTGTGTATGTATATAGGTATGTATTTCATAGCTTGTCTGAATTAAAATATATTTTGAATATTTTATTCTGTCTTTTATTTTAGATATAGGAAAATAACAATATTGAGTTATCCATTTTTGTAAAACAGTAACTCTTCCCATTGAAAATAATAATATAATTTTAGTTTAATATACCTATGTATAGCAGTATTATTTTTAGGATTTTTGTATTACTTATACTGAAAAAATCCATGTGATGTTACATAAACGGTTTATTTATTTATTTAGTTACACCAAACAGGCAAACATAGGTTTATAAACATAATACATAAATTATCTAAAAATATTAAGTGTGTACAATTTGTAAATGATTAATAAAAATACGAAGAGAATAACTTATTAAATGAGTGACACATATGATAAATGGGAGACTATGTTAGAAGATTAGAATGAGCAATAGGCAGGTAAAAAGTATTCGTACTTCTTGTAGAGGAAGGAAGAAGAAATTATAGTTGAGAGAGTAGTGCAGAGTCATCGATGAAGTTATTAAATATCTTAAAAAAAAAGTTAAAGATGAAATAATTCTGCGAGATGGTAGAGAATGAGTTTATGTAAAAATTGCATAGACTATTCATGTAAATCAATATTGTTCCTGGAATAACTTTGGACCGTATTCTCACCCTATTTATAAAAGTGATTTTTCCAAAAGTACTTTTGGCATTTACTTAAAATCATTTATTAAGCAATTTATAATAGTTTATATAAATTTTATAATACCAAATATAATAAAAATGATAATAAATAGAAAAACTATTTACAATTTATGAAAAACAGAAGCAAAAAGTTATTTTAAAGTTAATGATAAAAGCACTTTTTCACGAAAAAGTGAGGTGAGAATACGGGCCTTTGTTTTTCACAAACAATCTATGTAATTTTTACACAAAAGTTATCTGTAATATTACATAAATTTTTTCAATGTACTTAATATAAAATTTCTAACATCGCATCATATTTCTCACGCACAAAACAAAACACTGTCATTTATATCTTCAACCTTTCCCACACCACTTCAGTCCAAACCTTTTTTTTTTGTTTCGTAGTCCCTGACATAACCCAGACTCAATATATCTGTTTATCGTTTTGCAGACGAAGTGAACATCTTGAAGTTGCTGAACCTCTCATCGAAAGCAGCGGGCGTATCGTTGACCGAGGGCCCGATCAAAGGGTATCCGGCATACAAGTTGCGGTTACCCTATGGCGACGCGCTTGTCGCCAATTCCACTCCGATCGTACGCGCAATGTCCAGCGCGGAGGGCTTTACCGCCGTTTTCGTCTTCCGTCAGCAACGACACACGCTCGGCACCCTGTTGTCGATCAATTCGCCCGGCAGACTGACACCTTGGTTTCAGGTGAGTTTATTAGTGATGTTGATTGAGTTAAGTGTGGGATGTTATAGAAGGTGGAATGGTAATTAATAATAGCGATTTTGATTTTGTTATTAGGATGTACTCTGCTCTGATTGATCAGAATTTATTATATTAGAATGAAACTGTTTTAGGTTCTAGTTCTGTATAAATATTTATTAATAATCGACGTTTCGACGAACTCAACGTGCGTCTTCATCAGGAAAAAAAACATTTATGTATATATTTCATGATCTAGTTACTTATTTTGTTATCTAGCAACTTGTTTCCATGTTCTGTTTATTTATTATAAATACCATTTTTATTTTTTCCTAATAAAAACACACGTAGAGTTGAAACGTCATTTATTAATAAACAAAAACATATATAGCTGGAGTGGTATGATTGAGAGTGTTTTGCGTGAGCGAAAGTTTCCAAGTAGTAGGAATAGAAGAGCATGTATGAGAGGAATTATGAATGTGGATAAAGCGAAAGTTGCTTGTTTGGATAGGAATGTTTGGAGGCGACTGATTTCGGAATGATGAAAAGAGTTTGTGCCACACCCTTTTGGGTACATGGCGTGATTGTGTATGTATGTATGTATATATATATATATATATATATATATATATATATATATATATATAGAACCTAAAGCCTTTTTATTTTAATATAGGTAATAATAAAAATTTATAATTTTTTTTTTGAGAATATTGAAATAAGAATTACAAAAATGTTATATATTTGTGCATATATCTGTCATTGTTATTTATATATTATTTTATGTTGTCATGGAAATGTGTTATTTTGTTATTTATTCATTATTTGATACTATACTGTCATTTTATATGTATTTTGCTATTAAAGAGCTTTTACACAATGTCAAAAATAAATACCGTTGACACACTTCAATTCAATTCAATTTTATTTATATATAATTGGTATAATCTCTTTACAAATAGAATAATATTAACATTATTAAATCTACGCTTTTATAGGTATTAGCCTTTATAAACCAATTATTATAACAATTTGATTTTGTTTATTGTATAAATCAGATATATAAACAGGATTTAGCTTAAAATAATTGTATTTAATTAACTTTAGAAATTTTTTATTTAGTACTTTCTTTAATATTTAAGCTTTAAGCACTTTTCCTCATTTGAAAAATTATGTTCTATTACTGTTTTACTTTTTAGAAAATTTGTAGTCAGTGTTTTAATATAAAATCAACAATATACTATTTATTTGATTTATCTACAACACAAAAACGAATTTCGTATTTTTCTAGCAAATAAACTCGAAATTGCTTTATATTATTTACCCTTACGATTATGAGAAAAAGTAATGCAATAATATATCGTACTCTATCCGTTCTATATCCAACTTAACCTACATCCTTGTTGACATATAAAATATTGTGTTTTCTCTAGGTAATATCGAACATGCGAACCGGTAATCTGATTTTACGGTACCGAGTAAGTTCGCGCGGCAAACTCCATCAGACTTCGTGGCCTCTAACGAACCATCACCGGAAATCGTGGCCGCTGGCAGGTAATTATTATAAACTAACTTTCAATTATACGCTACATTCAACATTGTTTCATTATTTCGAGCGGCCAAGGTTATGAGTAGTATAGTTAGATATTTATAAATATTGAAATCGATATTTTACTTTATGCAACAAAGTTCTGCATAAAATTGTGGCTCTTTTGTTTTCAACATAGTAAAAAAAAATCTTTTCGAATTCATTATATTAAAACAAAAAAGCTTTACGATTAAGTTCTGTATATATTTTATTTCGGGAAGCAGTAAAAGAATTAATGCAAAAGAACTACCGTCTTTGCTAAAAAAACTAATTAGAGTGGTGAAAAATTTGGAAAAATTCCACCAACAAAAAAAAATAATTATAAACAATATATCCTCGACACCTTTAGATATAAAAAGAACCTAGATTATGAATGAATGAATATATTTATTTCGATATACTCTATGTATATCATCATCAGAAAAAAACTATACAAGTAACATAAATAATAATAATAATAAAATAAAGCAGCTTTAGGTTATAGTTTTGTATTAATATTTATTAATAATCCTGTTTCGACAAACTCAACGTCCATCTTAATCAGGAAAAATGATACAAATGACATTTACAGTAAATAGCAAATCATAGAAACAAGTTACTATAGGTAACAAAATAAGTAACTAGATCATAAAATTTATAAATTTTTAATTAAATTTGGCTTCTGTTAATTAAAAATTTATAAATTTTATGAACCAGTTACTTATTTTGTTGCCTAGTTCTTTGTTTGTTTGTTTTGTTTATTTACTATAAATGTCATTTGTATCATTTTTCCTGATAAAGACGTACATTGAGTTTGTCGAAACGAGAATTATTAATAAATATTAATACTACGATATACTACTGTGATATTACAGATTTTCTGACAAATGAACAAATAATTATTATTATATTACGAAATGTGATTGATTCTTTATGTAGTAAAAATATAATGTATAGCATAATCTAATATTATTTTTAAAAAATAACGTAGACATTCCAAGTTAGCAAAATTTGATTATAATAAATAAAAATTGAATGACTGTGCAATTGTTTCGCGTGTCTTTTTTTTTCTATATTTGAGTATTAAGTTAAGCTGTTTACGTGCTTGTTTAAGTGTTTCCGTTTTGTAATGTGATTAGAGTGCAAATAACATGATTTTTAAAATTAAATTCCTGACATATCAACACTATACAAAATTTCTGTATAGTTTACTGTTACACAGCTTACATCCATATTTAATTCTGTTTATTTTTAATTAAATATTACTGGATTTTTTATCAAAAAATATTGATATAAAATAAAAATGCTTTAACAAAACAAAATAATTTTTCTTAAATTTATTTAAATGTCATTTGTATTATTTTTCTTGATAAAGACGGACGTCGAAACATCGATAATAAATCAATATTAATACAAAACTTTAACCAAAAGCAGTTTCATTTTAATATAATGAATTCTGAATTTTTTTTCTATAGTATAAATCAGTTGCCCTGGGTTTTTATGTAAAATTACCGATATTTTTTACAAGAAAAATTGTGGGCACGAAATAAAATTAAATAGACATTGCTTAAAATTTGGTCGTTTTTCTCGAATTAAATGAAATAATTATATTTTTCTGTGCACCAAAATTTCGATATTTTAACATTATCAGCATTAATGAATTTATTTCATTTTAAAAATAATTAATTTCGTAAAAAACTGGTAAGCTGAGAAATTTTTTTATCCTAGTTTGTCATTTACAAAACCTACGTATTAAAAGAAAATTTTATTTTTGTTAATTTTAAAAATAAAGTTCCAGATAACATTATAAACACATTATCTCAGTTCAGTTGCTAAAAATTCTACATTAAAATTGTTTCTAAAGCATTTATCGTCTAATGATAAAATTTAATACTTAATTACGAAATAAAAGTGCGTTTTCGAATTATCGTGAACAAAAACTTTTTGTATGTTTATATAATTACACGACCACCACATACGATAAAGAAATTACAGAGGTATGCAAAACAGCCCTTTATGTAATAATTTTCCACCGAACGTATGGATAAGGGGCAGAAAGGGGTTGGTAAACATGTCAGGGTGCGTGTGGCGGTAATGTCAACGAATCTTTATGTACAAATTATGGTAGAATTAAAATTTATCCGAACCTTTCAGTAGATATATTTTAAAATAAATAGCTGTCGGTTTAATTTTATATTAAATTTCGACGCTTCGATATACTAAATATATATCATCATTACGAAAAAATATATACAAATGACATATATAATCAACAAATAAAGCATAGAAACAAGTTACTAGTTAATAAAATACAAATAACTAGATTATAAAATTTATAAATAATTAATTAAATTGATTGGTCTAGCAATTATTACAGTATCTTCAAATTTCACATCATGAAGATGGACGTTGAGTTTCGTCGAAACATCGATTTTAAATAAATATTAATACAGATCTTTAGTTTTATTTTAACAGATTTTAAGGGGGTATATAGTTTTTTCGACCTAAAAAGATCGACTAATTTTATGAATTTTTTTCTACGAAACTATACAAGTTATCAAACCGCGGTTTTCTGGAGGTGAAAGAATAAACTTCGAACTTCTTTCAGGAATTTTTACATTTACTTTTGTTGGAAATCATCCGAGTTCTAACCCTTTCTTCGAAGCCCTGCAAAATCAGACAGCTTTGCAATAACAATGATAACTCCTGCCCTCTTCATCTGAAACAAAAATCAAAAAGCACCCTTTAAGTATGATATATCATCTGGTTTTCGACCGATTTTTTTCCACAAATGTTTATTCGAGACAAAATGACAACTTTTGGAAAAGAACTTTTTTCTTGAAAGAAGTTCAAAGTCTATTCTTTTATAGTTTGGCACAATTTTTTTTTTATAAAGTTAGTCGATTTTTTATGTCAAAAACGGTATATACCCCTTTAAGTTCACAGAAATTGAAATTCTACTTTATTGTGCTTCCATGCGTTCTATGTATTTACATCGCATCGTATTATTTATTTTCGATGTAAATTTCGGTCGGTTGTCGTATGGATTGTCGCACTGTCATGGTACGTTACAGCACAGGGCACGGTGCTGGTGTTTTGCGTCCGCGAGACATTTTCAAATTTATTTCTTTGTTCTGATGAAACCTATAAATATGTATAAATGCCACTCTGTTAAATCGCAAACAATTTGATTTATTTCGTATGATTTGAATATATACCGAAATATTCGATTTTCATTTTAGACAGATGTTTTACTCTATATATAGCAGATCTTCAATATAATTTACTGTAAAATATTTTAATTAAATTTTAAAAACTGAAAGTTGTTTGAGAAAAAATAACTATATGTCTTAAGCATATGATTTTATTATTGGAACAAAAGTTATATATTTTATTCACTCATTGTTTCATTACATGTATATTATAGGAGTATTTTAATTGTTTTTGAATATGTAGTTAAAATTTTTGATTTGTAGAATTATTGCTTGTGTTTTCTCTATCAGTAGCAATATGGATTTTACATCATTTTTTATTTCAAAAATGTATTATTAAACTTTTTCAATATAAATTTTTATTATGAGATAATAAAATTTCCATATCAATAAAAAAATTTATCTTCAAAGTTTGGCATAATAAAATATTTTTATTCCTGCAAAATAGAAGGGGAATAAAATGTGTACTGATTGATTACCTATTTCAAAACATACATACATAATCAGGCCATGTATCTAAAAATATGATTGATTGTAATGGAACCTTATTAAAACTATTTTAGGCTGTATTATAATATAAAGACAGCAAAAATTAAAAAAAAAAAAACATTAACTTTAATATTAATAACACAAAAATTATATCAACTATACCAAGAAAAATGTTTCTTTGATATTAATTTTATCAAAAAAGATTATTAAAGTTTAATTTTTTTCGCACTTGAAATTGCAACAAATGCAGAATCGAGGTTTAGTGGTATTGATATCTTATGATTTAAGTAAAAATTTTCTACCTTTAATTAAAAAATTTATAAATTTCATGATTTAGTTACTTATTTGTTATCTAGTAACTTGTTTTTGTTTTCTGTTATTACTGTAAATGTCATTTGTATCATTTTTCCTGATGAAGATGGACGTTGAATAAGTATTATTTTGGTTAGAAGTATAAATATTTTAAGATGCTTTGATTAACCGGTGTGCATTTAGTCTAAAACTAATGCAAAAAAAGGAAAAATATAGAAAGGTGAATGACACTAAAAGCAATTAAATAATGTTAGTAAAATTCCATTTAAAATATAATACAATTGAATATAAAACAGAATTTTCTCTCTATCTATGTGACAAGTTCGTAATCCAAATCTTGCATATTTTCTCAATAAATCAACCTGTCACATAATATATCATTTTCCTGCTTCACATTCTCTACATTTTCAACATTTATTCAATTGTTTCCTGCTCTCTGTTTAATTCCTGCACAAAAAAACCTCATTGCAAAAATTTCTATCCGATGCGTACAGAATCATTAATATCAAATATTTGTCTCCTCATCTGCTATCCAAAATAATAGAAATATCATATTACCGAATTTGATCACGTGTGCGACGTTCGTTCGTCATTTGTTTTTTGGAAAACAAAAGAGATGCGATGCGTCCGCTGTCGAAGACAAGTGACATCCACGTTCGCTGTCATTCCTTTTGGCAGGCGAGACACAGGACATTGCTGGAATCTTTTCGTATGGAGGCCAGGTCGGGTTGCTATGGTGACCGGATGCTGTTAACAGAATCGTCCGGTTGACGTTTTATCTACATGTTTGTGTGTATGTGTGTGTGTGTATTGGGGAATAGTATGCGCAGAGCCTCTTAAGTCGTTTATACGACTTATATTAGTTGGTTTCTGGTTACCGTAATGTCAATTGTTTTATTTTAGGCTCCTTTTTTGATTAAATTAAACGATTATTTAAGGTTTTTGGTTCACATTGTCAGAGACGGATTTGATATTTTTATAACCACAATTTTTCTCTACTGCACAAACATTAAACTATAATTTTAACGTAGTGAAAAAAATCTTTCAGACTTCATTGTACTAAAATAGAAAAATTTTGGCCCATATTCCCACCACTTTTGTTTATGAAAAAGTACTTTTTTCACTTTAAAATAAATCTATACTTCTATCTCTTATCAAATATGAATAGTGTTTCAATTTTTTATATATTTTTTTTTTTTGGAATTTATTAGTAATAGAAAGTTTAAAATATCATCAAAAGTAGATTTTAATACAGTCAATAAAGCAAAATTTTAATTCTATTTGTTGAAATTAGAAATATTTTTAAATATAAAGGAATATGTTGGAATCAATAACAAAACTGGTGTTATGGGTTAAATACACCAAGAAATATTTATATATTTCTCAGAAAATTTCTTCATTTTATATTTATAGTAAATATCTATTTCTAAATAACAGTAAAGTAATTGTACTATTGCATAAAAATACGTACATTTACTTTTATCAAGGACTACAATTTACTATTTTTTTTTTGCATTACGCTACTGATTACAGTGAATGGTTTTCTGTTGTGAACGTAGTCAACTAATGCGTCTGTGACCAGAGTTGCAAGAGAGCTATGTAGGTTCCAACACACTCAGGGGCCGAATGATTAAATTTTTTATCGGTTTTATTGAACTTTTTATTAAAATTGACCGATCCCCCGTTTCATGTTCATTTGAATTTTTATTATCATTTTAATGAAGTTTCTTGTTCGTTGAATATTTTTTTCTGAAAAAAATTGGCCGATACGTATAGTTTATTTTTACGGAAATGGTATAAATTTACATAAAATTTTGGATTTAAAGACAGACTAAAATATATTCCAAATATAGTAAAATCTTGATTTATTGTTTTCGTATTCATCGTTTTTCCGTATCATTAATATAAAAAAGTTTTTGAATGGAACTTTTGTAAATGGTAAACTCTTTATTATTGACAAAAATATTATCTTGAACATTATAACTTTTAATATTCTAAAGTTGAGATTCTTTTCTCAAAATTTCAGAAAAGGAGAAAAAATTCTCAACTTTAGAATATTATTATATTAATTTCGCTAAATACTCTCATGAACTGTTTTTGATCAATGTTATTATTATTATAACTTTTAGTTTTAAAATTTCAAAGTTCTATACATTCAAAGACAACATTTAGAAATCTGTATATAATATTTAGCCCTTTTTTTCTAATTAACTATAAATAAGTTATTATAATAACAATAGGAAATTAAATTATTTATTTTCTAAACTAATTTATTTAAGTTCATCTTAAAAGTCAGCACCATATTGAGAAATTTTTTATTAATAAATTTCGCAAAAATTCTAAGGCTTTCAATGTGTTTTATATGTTTTAAAATATATATTTTTCAATAATTAAAATAAAAAAAGCATAGTAGATTTTTTCACTTAAAAAATTTATCTAAATAAGATCAAAAGCAGAAAAATGAGTCAATTGTTTTGTAGTTATCGAGTAGTTTATGCTATTTTTTTTTATGATTAGTATAAAATAATGTGTTAAAAATAGAGCATGTACGTATATCAGTTTTATAAATAGTTGATGGAATAATAATAGTCAATTGTTTTTCAAATTATTTATTTATATTTTGAATTTCATTTCTAGGAAATGAATTGATTATGATCAATTTCTTCTTGGAATTGGTAAATTTATTCTTTGATTAGTAAAGCAATTTTATAATCGAGTCATTTCGTAAAATTAAAATTTGTATTTTTATTACATAGTTTAGGAAGTTAAGTACTATTTTATTTTTAAAATTTGACTTAATTTTGCAACTACAAGGAATTTAACTTTTACTAGTGGTAATTTACGAATTTAATAACAAGTGGACGTAGAGAAACAAAATAAAATCGTCGAGAGTAGAATTATTATTTTATATTTTACAACCAATATTCAAAGTGAGCTTCTTGTGAATACAGACATTACACCGACGAATCAAAGAATGGTACACGCGAATCATGTCAATATTATAATGAATTTGATTTAATGCTACCATCAACTGTTCACGAATGTTTAAATTTAATTTCTTCTAGTTGCACAACTAGATAGAATAGGAGCTATGTTTATAATGACAATTTTCACACGATATGACTTCCCTAACAAACTGTTAAAGTTTGGTAAACTTGTTATAAATCACCCTGTATAAACTACATATTTCATTTCTTTCTTTTTGAAATGTTTGATTATAATTGTGAAAAATTATAGTAAATATCTAATTTTGTAGGAGCTAATATGTTTTTTATAATAAATTTCCTCAAGGTCTTCGTATGACTTTTTAACTAAAAGGCCACAAAAATCGTAAATCTAAAGCTGCTATTACAAATAACATTTTCAAAATGTTAAAGCACTACAATTAAGAAACGCAAATAAACCATGTATATGGTATATGAGTCGTATAGATGCAAAACTTACTATTTGCAAATTTTAAGTTCTGAGATATTTGCAAAAAACTGTAATAGCTAAGTGTAATTGTATTTTGATAATAAAATCTTGTTACTAGATGGCAATACTTATTTAAAATCGTGAATTATTGGTTTTATACATCATTAATTCATACAAAGTAACTGTTTGCTTTCCACCAATAAAAATTTTATTGGTGGAAAGCAAACAGTTACTTTTGCATCTAAACTATCAACGCAAGTAGTGAGTTTTGCATCCAACACTAAACTTTAAAGAGTGTTTCTCATATTAAATACTGAGTTTTTTTTCTAACTAACCTAAATATCGTATTCCTTGTAAAATTCTACGTCCAAATCGCGCAAAATCTCATTTTTCATTTTTTGTCGAATAGTGAGTTTTGCATCTATACGCCTCATATACATGATATTTGAAAGAATATGTCGACTAGAACAGAGGTTCCCAATCTTTTTCGGTTTGCGGCTCTCTAAATAATCGGATTTTTTTCCGCGGCGCCCTTAATACATCAGATTTTTTTCTAAATTTTTGACTTTCTTGAAAAATTGGAAAACTTTCCTTTTTAAAAGCGATTTCCCATTTAACAGCGAAAAATTAAAAAAAAAGATACTTACTATTTTCCTTGCGATAATATAAAATATATAATTTCAACTGTTTCGGTAATATCCATATTGAGACTGGACAACCGCCATGTTGTTAGGTTAGTTGAAAAATAAATTAAACACGAATTTTAAATTCACAAACAATTTATTGAACGTCCATTGATGATTAATATTATTAAAATTATTAATGGGATGGATGGGCTTGATGTTCACTACACAACTTCTCAAATCTCGGAATAAAATTGGATATGGCGACCCTCATTTCTTGTTCAACGTTAATTTTCGAGCGAAAACAATGAAAGACTTTTGTCAGCATACACGATTGTTGGCGCAAAAATTCGAGAATTGGAAATTCCAAGAAAATTGCCGAATTGTTTAATTGAATATTTCGAGGCGCCCTTATGACGGCACCGCGGCGCCCCAGGGAGCCGCGGCGCACACTTTGGGAATCACTGGACTAGAATATTAGCCAACATACTTTTAAATTTATTTTTGTTTTATTTTTATAATATTTTTACTTAAATCAGATTTTAGGTAAATAAATGAGTCGATTAGATATTGTTAAAAAAATATGGAAGTGAATTTTATTTGAAAGTATTGTTTTTGAAATTAAAACAACTTTTGTTTTATCATTTTATTCAGATTATATTTAAATTATTGTTTGTGGTTTAAAGAAAATTATTTTACTTTATTAACTTTTTGCCATAGTAAGATTATATTTAAATTTATTATAAAGGTTTAGAAATGATATTAATTTCTGTGAACTCAATTTTATGAAAATCTTTTAGCGAAATTGATGAAATTGGCATGACTTGAATTCAAGACAAACACGTTGAATGTTGAATGTGGTTAATGATATATTTGTTTCTAATATAATATTCTTGTCTTCCAGCATGGACCTGGCTGTCTGTTTCAGCCGATTACAACACGAGCACCTTGCGTCTAGACGTAGACTGTCTCCCCAGTCGATTCGAGCATTTGGCATCGGCCGATGAGGCTCCAAATGCGGATAGCCGCATCAGCGTGCCGCAGGACTCCCTCGTGTACTTCCGACAGGAGCCGGGACGCAAGAAAAAGTTTCTGGTAAGGTTTTCTGTATAAGGCTTTTTCTTGCTATGCCACGGACCGCGGCCGCATTGATTTTTGTGCCGGGCCGGGCCTGCCTAATGGTGTTGGGAATGCGGTATGATGTTGCGCAGTATGGGATTGAATTAATTTTGGTTTTTGTGTGCGTGTACTGTAATGGGGGTGTAAAGATTGTTGGTTTGGCTTAAGGTTTGTGAATGTCTTAAGTTTGCTGTTTAATATTGCAGTTGAAAATTTTGATTTACGATAGAAGGATGAGAATTTATATCATTAATATATTATTTTCTTTTTAATTTTCTTGTGCAGAACTGTGGCCGGATTCCATAGTATTTTCGAAATAGTGTTTGTTTGAAAATGATATCATTTATAGCAATTACATCTGATGCGATTTGTTGTACAGCTCTACATTGGCGTCATTTGCGAATGAACATTCCTTTTAGTTTTTTTTATATTATTATTATTTTAAAGTGCTTTATTTTTTTATTTATTTACATATATCTTTACATATTGTTATGTGTTTGAAATATTTTGAGTTTTCTAATATTTCCTGGCTGTGTGGCCTTGCATATTAAATATTTTAAAATACTAATACTTTTATTTTATTTACTACAATAGTTTATTTAATATAAGTTTATTTGATCTAAAACACACGAAAAATGAACGTGTTTACACTTCAAATATTAAATCACAATTAAATTTGTTTAATCATGTTACACAATCCAATTATTATCAATTAATTTTTTTTCTACACAAATGGATTTGGTAGCGAAAACCATCAATCTAGTAGATGCTAGATATATATATATATATATATATATATATATATATATATATATATATATATATATATATATTCGGCTGTGCCGGCCGGCTCAATTAAATTTATATTTCGAAATTTTCACTTTTCAGTTCATTAAGTCTAAATTATATTATCAAAATACATTCTCAATAGTATTTGGAATAATATATTTTTGTAAGAAATATTTCAAATTTGTTATACATAATCATTATTGAAAAACAATATATATATATATATATATATATATATATATATATATATATATATATATATATATATATATCTTAAATTCATAAAAAGCTAATTAAATTATAAATTCGCTGAATCCAGTTCTGGATAATTTTGTTTTGCTGATCGTCGTTAGAGTCCTTGCGTAAAACTCTGAAAAAAAAAATTATATTGGATTGTTCTTTATTCTTTTACTTTGGGATTCTTTCCAATTCCCCGTTGTGTTCGGAATGCAAAAAATCACGGCTCCGCTTTCATATTGCTGTGGAAATGAGGAAGAAAAAGAAGAGATAGGAGAAAAATACGAGAGAAAAAAAAATTAAAAAGATTTAAGCGGATTTAGGAAATTATACTGAAACCTTAAAATGAAACTCTGATATTTTCAAATAAGATTAAGCTTAAAGTATTCGTATCCACCTATTTTAATAATCGCAAAATGAACTTTTTTTTATATATCATTATTATTTCTTTAATATAATTTAAATTTTTGATCACATTTGGATTATTAGAAGAAGTCGCTTGACTGTTTTATCATTTAGTTATAAACTTATTTTAAATACATTTGACGTGTAAATTTTCTTGAAAATAATTTTCTTTATTTTTAGTAATTACTGAAGTAACGATATTTAAATCGTACTAACAGAACACATAATGTGTCTATAATTTTAATAATAAAATTTTACATCTAGCAAGTGTGAAATAATAACTTTAAGTATGTATTTAAATATGAAATATGTCTTCCATATAAAATTTTTATGTTTCTTAGATATAAAACTATATATATTTATTCTGGCTTTTTATTATACATATAAATGTAAAATTTTGCAAAAATTTAAAGTGTTCACTATTGATATACGAAATTATAATATCTTTCTGTATATTTTTAATTTTTAAATGATTTAATTTTATTACACAAGTATACAGTTTGTTTCCGGATAGCTGTTCCAAGGAGATGAATTATTTTTTTTTATAGAATTTGAACCAAATTTGCTGAATTGTGGCCGGATTCCATAACATCTTCGAAATGGTGTTTGTTCGAAAATGACATCATTTATAGCAATTATGTCTGGTGCCATTTTCGTATGAACACCATTCTGAACATGCTGTGTAATTCCGCCACTGGTTTCCCTCGACCTAAAACTAAACTACACCAGAAAGTAACTTGATATAATATACATTGTGTCCAAAAATTTCAATTTGGTAAAAAATAATAAAGAGTAAAATATCTATTTTAATTTCTTGAAATTTAAAAAATAAATTATTTAAAACATTTGTTTATATTTTCTTCTAGGATATAAATTTAAAGTTTTGTTTACTTTATATCACTTTGAAATTTTTTTTAAAAATATATACAAAGTTCTTTATATAGCCACTAGATGACTAGGTGACGAATCTGAACTTAGTTTCTAAACCGTTCAACCGATTTTGATAAAAATTTTAGAATAGGTTTTTAGAGTACCCCAGAATGTTCAGTGTGTATAATTTTGTACAGTGTTGCCAATTTTCTGAGAAAAATACTGCTAAAGTTTTAGAAATTTATTTCAGAAAAGAATCTTCTAGCGCTAAAAAAAATTACAAAATTACGCCAATAATTGATAGTATCATTCAAAAGACTATTTTTTATGATTCAACTTTGTATTTAAATTTTCTTTGTTTGCTTTGATTATCGCGTACAAATTTCAAAATATTTTAATAATAACTTTCGATTATTTTATATTATAATCTTGCATATAATTTCAACAGTATATGTAGGTAAAATTTCGTTGATTTTTATTTACGTCTGGTTGCATGTTATTACGACTGTTTAGACATGCAAATACAATTGTTTAGTATGTAAATTGCTTTTTAAAAGGCTGCGCTTACAATGTTGTATAAAGTAGAATATAATGTGAATTGTACAAAGGAACTATAGGTACCTTTTCAGTATAATAATAGTTAATTTTGACGACAGGGCTCCATTCAAGTCGCAAAAATATTGCCGCACGTCACGCACCAGCGCTTGTGGACCTGTCAACAAATCACGGATTCCATTTCTGGTGACAACAGAAAACCTTTAATGTAAATAACTGTAAATATAAATACATTTATTGATTATGTAAATACTTTCTTTCGATAAATACATATAAATAATATTTAAATATGTTTTGGTTCAAAATATTTTAACATGACCGAGTAAAAAATACATATTTTATTTTATTCTAAATAATTTTAACTCAGTGATTGTTTGTACAAAAAGAATCAAAGAAATTAATAAATAAAAACATGAATTAATACGGCCATGTGTGACTAGAAGATTGTTTTTAAATTAAAAAGATAATTTTATCAATTTAAGAAGTTATATCATAGTAATCTGCAGGATTTTACGGCCGGTATCCATTGAATTTCTAGAATTTTCTGGACATCCTCGCAGACGTTTCGCCATACATCGGCAGAAACTGCCATTCAGTCACCAAGCAAAGCACTAAGGATGCTATCTACGATGTATGGCAAAACGTTTGCAACGAGGAAAGAAAATTTTTATGAAATTCAAATTAGCTATGTCATGTTAAAATAATCTTGAACCGTACTGTACCGGAAAATATCATCACAGGTAAAGATCGTACAAAAAACGAATTTTATTTTATACATAAAATTTATTTATCTAATATGTACATAAAATCATACAAAAAATTATTATTATTAACATCTATTAAATATATAAATATTATTGTTACATTATTAATTATACATATATAAAAATATTAATTATAATTATTTATTATAAACTGTACAACCAAAATCTCACTGCAAACAAATACAGTTCTATTAGAATTACAGATGGCATTATAACCTATATAAAGTTACAAATATATCGTTAAATTTAATATAAATTGTGACAATGCGATTTTGGTTCATTTATTTTACATTATTTATTTACGTTAGTTAGTATACACGATCTTTGCTTGTGATATAAGTTATAATTTTATTAAAAATATTGTTGGAAATTTATATAAAATAGAAAAAGTCTGATACATGATAAATAATATATCTGTAAGTAAATTTACTAATCAATTTTTGTAGCCAATAATGGCTTTTCATGTACTGACTGTTTTGCAAAAACAAAAAACATGTCGATAGTGTCAAAAAAAAGAGACTTTATAATTTTGTGATTTTTTTTTATGTAATAAATAATGATGTGATGCCAAGTGAAATAAAGAAATTATAAATACACCAAGAGGAGATTAGCGATAAATATAAATAAATACATACACATATATTTTACTAATTTTGTCATGTTAATAGACCTTTACAACAGTGCATCTCTTTTTAGTGATATGTATAATGCTATGGCGAGAACGTTATTTTTCAATTTAAAATTACTAGAAATTAATTTTGAACCCAAATTAAATCTTAATAAAACTTTTTTTTATGTTTAGTTTAAAATTCATTAATATGAATATATATATATATATATATATATATATATATATATATATATATATATATATATATTGGTAAAATTATCATTCGTCGGTCAACATTTTTATACTGCGTTCACAGAGAAAACGACTAGACTATTCATCCGGTTTGGTCATCAAATAGTATTTTGGTCAAGACTGTGCAAAATACATGAAAAAAAATATTAAAAATATAGTTTTTCAAAATTATGCACTATTTCTAGCCTCAAGCTATTTAACTAATTATTTTTTTAATTACTTATATCTTTATGGTTTTAACATCAATTTTAAAATGAATTTATATTCTCGTTTAGCAAGTATACATACTATTACATCTATTTTTCAAAAGATTTTTTTATTACAGTATCATACTTAGGTAAATATCAGTCATTTAGACTACAGGTTAATCAATTTTTTATTGTTAAATTCACATAAACACACATTTATATAAATAATAAAAGTTTCAACTTATCGCCTTCATTCACTTTACACTTGCTGTTTTGTGTTTACCATAAATAATACAAATTTAAAAATAAGTAATCGCTATATACTAAAAAAAAATGTTTTTCATATGGTTCCACTTTGGTTTAATATAAAAGAAAATATCTGTATTTTGTTTGAATCAATAAACACATATTGTATATCATAGTTTATTGTAAAATGTGTAACATAACCGAACCCGTTTGTCGAACAAAGTGAACTTAGGCACAGTATGGAGGCACTTAACCAACTTCAAGACGTTCAACCTCGACGGCAACGTATCTTCAGACTTGTTCATTTGACAGTGACGGCATCAGTTGATGTTGTCGCTGGAGCTGGCGTTGTCTTCGTTATGAATTTTTTATCATCAATGGATGAAATGGCGGTCTTTTTTTTAGTAGGTAACGTCACTGCTGTTATAACCTGAAACCCATCATCAAATATTAAATATATACACGAAAATCATCTTAAGCGACGATGTACGTCATAATCTGGGACGTGAAACTTTGCGATACGAAAGTTTCTAATGAACAAAAATCAATTCTTTCTATTCCACATACACAATTTGATAAATTTGCTAAAATAATATTCATATATATTACGGTGATCCTCAATAAAGTCGAAAATTTATTTTTCGTTTGACGCCCCCTAGAATTTTCAAATTCAACAAAAACAATCGGAAAAATATTTTTAGCTCTTAATTTTAACAATAAACCGTGTCTATAGCGGCCTATTCCCACCCCATAACATGTTTGGAGATGACGTACATTAAAATAACTATAATTCAATTTTTGGGGTTATATATATATACCGGGTGTCTACTTTTTTTTTGTTACATAGGGAATACAATGCTAAAATTTTCATTTGGTGATAAATTTTCCCCTAATTATTATAGAACAAAAGTACAAATACAAAAGTTGTTTAGAATTTAAAAATGCATCAAATGATGCCAAATTTATCAATATAGGATGTTCCGATCAAGAATTAGAAGCAAATTAAAATTTCTATTTTTGCGCTCTTTACATCAAAGTGCCATGGAAATTAAACAAATAATTTCATTTCTTCTGGAGTTTGAGTTTGACAGATCGTATTTATTTTATTGTTACGTTCTGTATTATTATCATTATTATTGAAAATAATGAATAAACTTAAGGTAAATGAAAAAGTTCAGTGCGTAAAATGGTATTTTACTGGAAATTCGATACGACGAGTAAGAGATTTATTCAGCGCTTTCTTTGAAAACCGTCCCATACCTTCCGCTATGACTATTCGTAGGATAATTAAACAATTCGAAGAAACTGGAAGTGTGTTAAAACGTTGTAAAAATTGTAGAAAAATCAACGCAGAAGATCAGGAGGAGAATTTAAATCAAAATGCAATTAAAGAAAATACATTGAATATACTTTTGTGTGTAACGGAAAACCCAAATGTTAGTGTGCGTCAACTTGGTGCTGAATTAAATTTGCATCCTTCAACAATACATAAGGTACTAAAAAATGAAAAATATCATTCTTATAAATATTCCACGCACCAAGAGATATTTGAAGCGGATAAAATGGCTAGAAGCGAATTTAGTAACATTATTATGGAAAAATCCAATTTAGACAGAAACTTCTTGAAATCTATTTGTTTTACTGACGAGTCTACGTTTACTTTACACGGCGAACCTAATACACAAAACTTTAGAATATGGAGCCAAACAAATCCTCATTTAATGGTAGCAACACGTACCCAATATCCAGAAAAAGTTAATGTATGGGCTGGAATTTTTGGCAGGTGTATAATTGGGCCATTTTTTATTGAAAATAATTTAAACAACGAAAAATATTTGGATATGTTGCAAAATCATATTGGTCCGCAGTTAGAAGAGTGTGCAACTCAAGATAATGTTGTCTGGTATCAACAAGACGGATGTCCGGCACATTACAGCTGCAACATTAAATTATATTTGGATCAATGTTTTCCAAATTCATGGATTGGTAGAGGTGGTCCAATTAATTGGCCAGCTAGATCGCCCGATTTAGCACCGTGCGATTTCTTTTTATTGCCATATTTGAAGGAGAAAATTTATAAACGACATATCAAAAATCTTGTTGATTTGAAAAATGCCATTGTTGAAGAGTGCAATAATATAACACAAACACAATTAAGCTCTGTACGTCACGAATTTTATAACAGATTAGGTTATTGTTTGGCAGTTAATGGCGATTTATTTGAACATTTAATTTAAATTGTTAGTTTCGTTTTTGTTCTCCTATATCTTGTATTCATGAATTTTTCTGTTTTATAGGTATATTGAATATTGTAATAAATAAAGAAAGTTTTACGGAGTTCAGCTATTTACTATTTATTAAACTCTTATCCGACGTTTCACTGCACAACTTACAGCATCCTCAGGGATAAGTTTAAATTATTATAATAAATATATTAGGCATAATGCCAGTCATCTAATTCAAATGTATTGTTTTTATAACTTGAAGTTAATAAATAAATTAAACAATTACTTAAAATTATAATGGAGACATTCACAATTTAAAACCACAGCTAGTACGTAGTGTACAGCCGAGTAAAATACCCTTTCATTGTAATAAATAATAAATACTTAATACTTTTTATACTTAATAGCTTTTCATTTACATTAAGTTTATTCATTATTTTCAATAATAATAATAATAATAATAATAATAATAATAATAATAATACAGAACGTAACAATAAAATAAATACGATCTGTCAAACTCAAACTCCAGAAGAAATGAAATTATTTGTTTAATTTCCGTGGCACTTTGATGTAAAGAGCGCAAAAATGGAAATTTTAATTTGCTTCTAATTCTTGATCAGAACATCCTATATTGATAAATTTGGCATCATTTGATGCATTTTTGAATTCTAAACAACTTTTGTATTTGTACTTTTGTTCTATAATAATTAGGGGAAAATTTATCACCAAATGAAAATTTTAGCATTGTATTCCCTATGTAACAAAAAAAAAGTAGACACCCGGTATATATATTAGGGTGTTCTTAATTTTTTTTTTAAATACTTGATAATACGATCCTAAATTCGATAAAACTAAAGAAAACCAACCTCATTTTATGATTAATAGGAGGTAAGTGGTGCCGCAAGTGCGATAAAAATCGCAAAATAGCGTTCTTTTTACTTAAAATAACACGTTTCTGATGCAAGAATCGAAAAATTCAGAGAGTGATTAAATAAAAAAACATATCTCTGTTTATGTGCAAAACTATTTTAAATTATTTTGAGCGATTGCGCAATACTATAGTCAAAAAATATGGAAAACCAAAAAACTTATTTTTTTTTTCAAATGGCCATAACATTGGCTGAACTCATCGTATTAATGTAAAGTTTTGAGTAAAACAAATCATAATACATTGAATTTTTCGGTTCTTGCATCAAAAACGTGTTATTTTAAATTGAAAATAGTGCAAACAAAAAATAAACATGAAAAACATAATTTTTCGACATTTATCGCTCTTGCGGCACCACTTAACCTTAAAATTAAACGTCAAATGAGGTTGGTTGGTTGGTTAATTTTATCGAATTTAGGATCGTTTTATTAAGTACGTAGAAAATTTTTTTAACAACACCCTAATATATATATATTACATTTGGTACTAGGGTAGGTATGAATGATGGCATGATGGCCAAATGTTTTCATTCCGTTTCGAAAGCTTATGTAAACATACTAAAAATAATATTCTTGTACACACAGAGACATTAACCAAGATGATAGCAGTGCCAAAGAAAAGGTGAGTTTGTCGTAGGAAGTTTTAAGGTTATTGTAACGTGAGATTCCACGATATTGTCTCGCGCTAAAACAAAAGAGAGCGCGCAATGCAGGGGACTATTTTACCACGATTAATAAGCTTTTGACTCTTTCTTTTTCTCGTGGAAATACATTCGTTTTCTATATACACAGCATGATAATTATTAACGTTAAGGTGAAATTTTTTTCAAAATTAATGAATCGCTTTGTTGTTTTTTTTTTTAAACAGATAAGCAATTAATAACGCTCTACGTTTGTCTATCTTCATCTTGTTTAATTTATGATTTAGTTTTATGGTTTTAATAAGGTGCGAACAATCACAGATACGGTAAAGATAAAATATTTGAATTAAATTATTAAAGCAGTTCGTAATGGAATTAGAGAAAAGTTAATGGAAACCAAATACGTCTTTACTAATTGATGATTTGAATTTAATGTTAATGTTTTTCTCTTTTTAATATATTTCATTGGTAAAGTCAATAAATTAATGTAATAAGAATTTTCATAATGTTATTGCTTGAATTATTTCTGTGTAAACAAAAATATAAAGTTGTTCGGAGTATTTATTTCTGTAATTTATTATAATAATAATAATTTGTGAATTAAACAGATATTATTTTCGTGATTTAATAGGAAAAAACCTAAATATTTAAATAAATTTAATCAACAAACAGAATCAATTCTTTTTATTTACAAACAAAGTTACTGACTTTAGAAATCGACTGATGACTTTTGAGCCATCTTGTATATGTAATTGTCATACATAGAATCAATTATATATATATATATATATATATATATATATATATATATATATGTATATATATATATATATATATATATATATATATATACTGTAACATATATTTACGCTATTATGTTGTTTGTCAAAATTATTCTAATAGAAAAATTAATATTAAATTTAAATAAAATTTTCGGTAGTTACAAACAATTGTTTTCCCATACATTATATTTGTGAATTAAGTTTCTTATTCCAAACAATTAAATTACATACTTTTGAATACTACTTTTATTAAAATAAATAATCTGGCATATTTTTTTATATATATTATATATTACAGATTTAAATTAGTCCACATTTTAAAATCAGGTAGGTACATTAATATTGAAATATCTAATTTACTCTTGTATAAGTTATTAAAACAACCATATTATAGAAAAACTCAACACAATATTTTATTAAATTAATAAGAGAAAGAGAGAGAGAACTTGGGTTTATTAACATGTTTTTTACTATTATTATTATTGTTAAAATAAAATTACTTTAGGTTCAAGCTCTGTATTATAAATAAATATTAATATAGGATTTTAACCTAACGCAGTTTTATTTTAATATAGTGTATTCTGAAAAGTTTTTGTACTATGTTATTATTATTATTGTTTGTGGTTTTAAAGTTGCCATATTTTTTCATACTTCTTGTATATTATAACATAAGAAATATCAACAATTTATTGTATTTATATATTTAATTACGAAAAATATAAATATTTACGAGTTTTTATCATAAAAACTGTAATAAAATTAATGTGTATTGTATTTACTCATGATTATTTTGCATGTTGACATAAATAATTCTAGATAATTCTTTTAAGCATTTCATGAGCACAATTAATTTGAAAAATAAACAGTCGAGTTATTAAGCACGACTGTGAAATCTGATAGTGAGTAGATAAGAATGATAGATATGCATATTAAAATTCTTGAAAAAGTTTTTCTCTTACCTCATATTTTACTTTGAAATTCATGTATATTTCGCTTGTACGGTTTAAGTTTCGAAATAGAGGTAGCGAACTTGTTTAATTTACTATTTGTGGGACTTAATTTAAAAGCTCATTTTTTTCTGATGATAAAACTTAGCAATGTCTTGCATTTATGATAAGATAGATTAATGAAATTTTTAACAATTGTTATAGTGCATCTAAGCGAACAAAATCTCTGAGTCGCTTTGAATATATAGTACACAGTGTAAGCTTAGATTACTGATTAGAACTTTAGCTTGTACTTGATTTAGAAACTTGGTTTAGGAGAAATTACTTTATTTTATTAACTTTTTGCCACAGTAAAATCATCTTTTAATTTATTATAGATTTCTACTTTGAAAAAACTAATGCATGATATAAAAACTTATTTTAAAATTTATTTTTAACAATGAATTTTTAAAATCTACTGTCATATTGTCAAACTTATTTTCATGATAACATTTCTAAACTTATCACCACTATGACATTACAAGTTTTAAAATATTCAGTTCTTCTCGCACGAACAAAGTTCAGTTTTGTTAAAATTAAATGAAAAATCCGATATATAACACAACAAGAAATATCACATATTTGTCAGATCTCAATACAAAAATATCAATTTATTATTAAATAAAACTACTTTAGGTTAAAATTCTGTATTGATATTTATTTATAATCGACGAACTTAACGAAGTTAACGTCCATCTTCATCAGGAAACTGATACAAATGACATTTATAGTAAATAACAGAACAAGTTACTACGTAACAAATAAGTAAATAGATCATAAAATATTATAGATTTTTTAATTAATGGAAGGCACATTTTATTTAACTCAGTGCTATCACAGTGATTAATGTTATCTTTTTTTTTTAATTCTCATCGCTTGCAATTATTAAGACCAATAAATATAAAAAGCAACTGAAATTTATTGTGAAGGTATTGATTTAAATAAGATTTGGTTTTCATTAATTAAAAAATCTATAAATTTTATGATCTAGTTACTTATTTGTTACCTAGTAACTTGTTTCTATGTTTCTGTTATTTACTATAAATGTCATTTGTGTCAGTTTTCCTATTAATACTGAACTTTAAACTGAAGCAGTTTTATAATGAGTTCTGAAGGATTTTTCATTATGTTATCACTTTATTATTTTCCTACAACAAAAATAATACAAACGTACAGAAATAGAAAATAAATGAAAGATCACTTCATGCATTTTCTTTTGTAAAGTAAATATCGTCTGTAAAAGAAAATAAAGTTGAAGATTGATTTTTTCTATAGTTCTTTAACTATTTGGGATAAGTCCTAAATACACTCGAGGGTCTCCGCCAAGCAATTTAAACGAAATGATTTCAATGAAAGTTCAGTCCGGAAATAAATTTAGTTTTCGCTGGCGCTCTATTGTTCTGAAATGAATGTGACATTTTCCTTATAACAATAAGTTGCTTCTACTTTGTAAGTTCAGTTCAGGGAGGAGATCGACCCGGGGGTTTGTGTGGAGTCGAAGTTATTTTCCTTTCGTTTTGAATGTGAAATACATTAGTTTATAAGAACAAAGGTTGGCTAGGCTAGAGGGAACCTCGCGAAACGACGTTCATAATAAAATTTTACGTTACCGCACACGGAAGAAGACGACTGAATTATATTTACTTGATTTATTCAGCGCATATTTTGACTTGCTCTTATTATTATTATTGTTATTCTTAGAGGAAATAAATTTATTTTGTATTGTACGGGATTAAGGAAACGTATAAAATAGTTTTCTTGAATAAAATAAATTTTAAATGAACTTAATTATTAGTTGAGGAAATTTTACCAAGATTATTTCTATGTTAATTTTAATATATGTATACTAAATACAAAAACTAAAATTTTAAAATAAAAATTTTTTAAGATTAACGACCTTTTTTTCATAATAACTACTTTAACTAAAGTTAACTTTAAATTAACCAAAAAAGCCTATATTTTAAATTTTACTACAATATTAATTATTGGTAGTATATTTTATATTCTATAC
This sequence comes from Clivina fossor, assembly GCA_963966155.1. NCBI lineage: Eukaryota > Metazoa > Arthropoda > Insecta > Coleoptera > Carabidae > Clivina > Clivina fossor. Next base: position 4,313,870 of record OZ014563.1, read on the forward strand.
ATTTTTCTTCATTTAAAAATTGACTAATGATTTAATTAGTACATCAAAATTAATTAATGGCCATTTAAGCAAAAACAAAATACTACAACTAATTATAGTTTTCAATAAAACGATGCTTCTTTGTTCCGAACGAACATCTTATATATATATATATATATATATATATATATATATATATATATATATATATATATATATATATATATAGGGGTGCGGCAAAAGTCTGGAAACCGTCGAATAACTGTAGAAATACACGTACCATCAACAAACAAAATACATATATATATATAAAGAACAATTTTGTTTTTTATCTTTAATACCTTTATATAATACAATTATACATAATTGAATTAAAAAAATATTGTTTCATATTTATATATATATATATATATATATATATATATATATAAATATATATATATATATATATATATACAATATTATATTAAATAATAAAATACTACGCTAATAAAATAAATTTCACTGTTTGAACATGTTCGTTAACAGAAAAGATGTTATTCAGATATATTTGGTCAATGTTTGCTCACGTCAGTTTCAAGTTTTCAGTGCGTCGCGTCGGTATGCTTATTTTCGTATATATATTTCGCAAAAATATATGACATTTGTTAATATATCATGAGTGTAATACGTGTAATAGATATTTTAAGAACTATGTGAATATGTGTGGAGTAATTTGAAATCGAATAATGGCAGGATTGCAGCAAATCTAGCAGCATTGACAATTCACAGATTTCTTAAGGTAAAAATTGATTAAACATACATGGGTTTTAAACTGTTATATTTTGATGTCAAATATCATTCAAATATATATTATATAAAGTTAAATATTAATTAAATAGAAAAGCTTTAAAATTAAGTTCTATATAAATACATGATAATTTTAGTATAATATTAATTATTGTTAGTATATTTTATATTCTATACATTTTTCTTCATTTAAGAATTGACTAATGATTTAATTAGTACATCAAAATAAATTAATGGCAATTTAAGCAAAAATAAAATACTATAACTAATTATAGTTTTCAATAAAATGATGCTTCTTTGTCAACTTTTCATGCTTCTAATGATAAAATTATTTGTTGTTAAAAGTCTTTTTGAAAGCTTAAAGTAGACTTTAGTGTTTATTAAGAAACTGGCTGTAGGTTCTGTATAATTTTTAAAATTATATATTGTACATTTTTTTAAAAAAATAAAAGAACTATTCTGAAAATTTGACAGTGTAACTGAAATAAAATTATAATATTTTTCATTACCATCAAAGTGGTAAAAATGAAAAATTTAATAAATAAAATAAAACTAATTAAATCTAAATGTACTGTAAACTAATTTATTTAAACCAATTAAAACTTTATAATAGCTTGTTAATGCATTTCTAATTATGTATTTTACACTCGTTAAAGTTTTTATCTATATTTAAGTATAGTAATATAGAGTTTTGGGTGTGCCAGGTTGGTCCTTGCTTATATAATGCGGTTTCATCATTTAACCCTACTGTTTCTGTTTCAATTATTAAACATACTTGATGTGATACAGTCAAAAGCTACCGCCCCCTCCCGCCGTACTTGAATTATCGTCCATATAATGAACTTTACACTGTAGGCTCGACCATGTTCACGCATGTATATTAAATGAGTTTACATCTATAGGTCACTTATATTTTCAGTCCGTATCACATCATCAAATTTACTTAATACATTGTTTAAACCAGTAGTCCTGCACTAGGATTAAGTTAGGTAAATAGGTAATTTTTCTAATATTTTTGTTGTTTTATTATTAAAGGAAACATCTAATTCAAGAGAAAATTTTATATTTTTCTGAGTCTGGTTACTGTCAAATGTTATAAGCTTAATACTTGTTCTTATCTCCAAGAGTTTTCTGAAAAATTAATTAATTTGTTTTTTTCACAAACTCAAATACAATTAATGCTGACTTTACACGGTGCATTTTTCTGTACAAAAAATGTATAATTTTGTGTACAAAAAATTTTTCTTTTCGATGCTACTATGATGTAAAAAATGATTTTTTGTTTTATATACTGTTAGTAATAGCGTTAGAGTTAGATTTTTAGGAGGGACCAGAATGTTTTTTTTTTAAGGGGTGATACACATTTTTATCAATTCGTCCGTCGAAACCTCGATTATAAATAAATTTTAATGCAGAACTTTAACCTAAAGCAGTTTTATTTAATGTAATGAGTTCTGAAAGATTTTTCACTATGTTAAAATATTTTTTTTGTTTTGGGAAATTTGTTAGTTTGATTCGGGCCTTGTGCATTGTTGGTGTCGTGTCTAAATTCGTAATTATTTAGAATGCCTCGCCGTGTCATGGAATTAACTAGGGTTTTATGTTGTAGGCAGAGAAATAGCGAAATGGTAAAAGGGTTGAGTTAACTTGAAATATAGTTACTTATTAATTTCGTAGGTTTTGTGTACAAGCCAAGGGTTTCAAATTAATTCATTTTCATGCTCGTATTGTGCAGGAGCAGAGGTACAAAATTTCGTGGATTTTGCAGTGTTGAATTTCGAAACTTATACTGTATTCATACGAGTATGGTGAAAAATTTGAATTATGAATCTCAATTAAAACTTGAGAAGCATTTGTATATGTGTAAATTCGAGATCTTTAGCAAAACCTAAATATTTATATGCAATACAATATTACATTATTAAACTTGTAATATTTTCTAAATTTATTCCAGATTTGATATTAAAAATTTAACAAAATATAAGCATTATAATGACAACATTTAACTGATACAGAATTACATTTCCAAAACAACGTAATATGTCAATTCATAAACAAACAAGATTAAAATCGTATGGGTAAACTTATATATATATATATATATATATATATTGTATAAAATTTTTGATGGAAAAGTAGTCAAAGCTTACTTGTTTTGAAACGAACTCTCATTTAAGATTCTGTGTGAAGCTTTCGGTGGTATTTTCCAACTTCTTGAGGACATGTTCTTGTTAGAAAATACATAAATAAACGTTTCTGTACGACATACGTACTTATTCTTTCTTATGTTTTTAATTATGTTTTTTTTTCAAGTTTATTCAACAATATAGTATGGTGTTTAATTTTAAGAATGTTTTTTTTTTATGTTATTAGTATGAGATAACCAGTAACTAATTTTTAATAAATATTATGATATTTTACATAGTAATTATGTATTATTATTTCTTATTACTTAATATGTATCACAAAGTAAAGGCTGATTACAATAAAAAAAATTTTAAATTAGTTTTACTATAACTTACTATTACTTATTTCGATTATAAAAACCCAATATTACAGATTAAAAGTATATTTACTTGCATACTATTAGTAAAAACCTTGATTTTAAAGTAATATACTTTCAGTGTATATTTATTATTATTTCATACTAATATCTTCCTTCTATTAAAAAAAAAACTGTTTTATTTATCACTTAATAGATCGATCAGCATTATGCAAAACAATTTCAATAATAATTTTCCCATCTACCCATACAAATTTCCTGTACAAAACTTACTTTGGAATGTCCGGCAAGCGTTTGCACACTACTTGCGGCCGCATACGTCGTAGTGGAGCCGGCTGTAATGTCCATTCGACCTAGCAACGGATGCCTGGTCGTCTGGTGCTTGGACGCCGCCAATCCTGCTGCCGTTACCCCTATTGCAGGTTCCGGTGTTGTAGTTACAGCAAGATTGTTAACTGCAAGCATACACAAAACATTGGGTTGCTATTGTAGAGAGAGAAAGAGAGAGAGAGAGAGATGAGTTTGTTTCATTTGTGTGTGTATGTGTGGCGAGGGCCGAACTTTTTAGAGGAAAACTATTATCGGATTTATAATTATGTAAAGTTTTGTCGTTCGCTATCTCACTGTGTGTGAATGGAGTTGGATGGTTGGAATATACAAAGAAGTCTCTTGAAGGATGTTAGTAGAAAGTATAATCTAAATTTAACTCGAGAAAAACATATTTCGTATATTGTCAATTTTCCTTTATAATTGCCCGTAACAATCTTCTGAACGAACATCTATAGGGGGTGCGGCAAAAGTCTGGAAACGGTCGAATAACTCTAGAAATACACGTACCAGCAACAAACAAAATACATGTAATATATATATATATATATATATATATATATATATATATATATATATATATGTATATAAAGAAAAAATTTGTTTTTATCTTTAATACCTTTATATAATACAATTATACATAATTGAATTAAAAAAATATTGATAAATACTACGCTAATAAAATAAATTTCACTGTTTGAACATGTTCGTTAACAGAAAAGATGTTATTCAGATATATTTGGTCAATGTTTGCTCACGTCAGTTTCAAGTTTTCAGTGCGTCGCGTCGGTATGCTTATTTTCGTATATATATTTCGCAAAAATATATGACATTTATTAATATATCATGAGTGTAATACGTGTAATAGATATTTTAAGAACTATGTGAATATGTGTGGAGTGATTTGAAATCGAATAATGGCAGGATTGCAGCAAATCTAGCAGCCATTGACAATTCACAGATTTCTTAAGGTAAAAATTGATTAAACATACATTGGTTTTAAACTGTTCTATTTTGATGTCAAATATCATTCAAATATATATTATATAAAGTTAAATTTTAATAAAATAGAAAAGCTTTAGGATTAAGTTCTATATATATATTTTATATAAAAATCGACTCTATACATATATTTTCATCAGGAAAAATATATATACAAATGACATAAATAATAAACAAACAAAACATAGAAATAAGTTGCTATGTAACAAAAGTAACTAGTAACTTGTTTCTACGTTTTGTTTGTTTATTATTTATGTCATTTGTATATTTTTTCCTGGTAAAGATATACGTAGAATATATCAAAATGTCAATTTTTAAATAAAATATATACAGAACTTAATTTTAAAGCGTTTTTATTTTAATATAATGAGTTATGAAAGACTTTTTACTATGATATATTTTAATATTATTTAAAAAAAGTCACTTGTTTTACAGTTCAGACGTAATTCATTTTATAATATCATAATATAAACACGATTAATAATAATAATTATAGCTATTCAAATGTAACGTCCTGTTACACCTTATTCAAATATACAGTTTGTTATTTTTTAATTTTTAAAGTTACTTATGGATAACATTACTAAAACTAAATTACCAGTAATTTAGACATCACTATTTAGCTATTTTACTAATTTTTTTTTGGGGCAATACACTCACGAGACTTTATCAGACAATCCGAGTATATATGGGTGGAAAAGGACAAAGTGTGAGAGGAAAGAGGAAGGCATAGAGGACACAAAATGTTGTTTTGTTGGAGTTTTGGTTTAATTGTTTCGGAGAGTTTTGTTAGGCGAAAAGCTTTTCAGTGATGGCAGTGGTCGCGGAGTTTGTTTTTGTTACATTTGACTTAATTGTAAAGTTTTATTGTGTTAAGTTGGATTTAAGCTTTTGTTGTGAGTGGTGGATGTAGGGTCATACCCTGTTCCATCTGTTTAATAGTTTTTTTTTTACTTGTTACAGTAACCAGACATTTTCATGATTATATACAATAGTTATCTTACTGTAATAATTGTCTTGGAAAAATGTCTTCAGAACTTATTTTTATTTGTAGAACTTTAGTTAGAAGATTACAACATAGTACTTGGTGCTTGTAACATTTGTATCTTTTTATTATTATTATTATTAAACAGTTGAAAGTCTGCTACATTTACAAGAAATTATCTTGATTCTATTTTTTTTTAATTTTAAGAAACGAGAATTAATAAAATAAGAGTAAGAAATTTTCTTCAAGATTCATTATTATTTTTTAATATTAGAAGTTAATATCATTATTTATCATATAGACATCAAATATAATTTTTAAGATTTCTTGAAATCTTAAGAATTCTTGAGATTTTATTGTCAATTTTGTTAGTTTATTTTATTCACGAGTTTGTGCTACACCCCTATAAGTACATGGCATAATTTTATATGTATGTAATTATTAATTTTTATAAAATGTTATATTTAAAATTTAAAAATATGTTATGTCGAGACTACTCAATATTCTCATCAAGACGTGTCGTCTCTTCTTGTCTCTTCTTGTCATTAGAATTTCGTATGTTTAAAATTATTTATTGTTAAATTAGTATTTGAAAATTATTAAACAATTACTTTTATTTTATATTCTTTTTCATAGTAATTTAAAATATTTATCAAATATATTATTATATTAAAAAAATAAACAATAAAATCGAATTGAATTTTATTTAATATTCACGTACATTCCAATATGCTACATTCGACATTTTTCGATTTTTAGTATTTCCGAAATCAAGGATAACGCTGGCAGCCAAACTGTCAGCGAAATTTTATTTTCTGTCATATATGGAAACGTGACTTCCTGAAATCATTATTTATGTATGGTATAGTCCGTGCGAAATTTGTCAATAATGTTAAAAAAAAATTAGTTTTATGATTATTACGTTATTATTTACTATACTTTAATATTTAAATTAAGATTAAGTTTATATTATTTTATTAACTTCGTGTTAAACTAATATTATGTTTTTAATATTCAACTAATTTCAATAATAAATTAAAAATAAATATTTAAATTAAAATAAAACAGCTTTAGGTTACAGTTCTATATTAATATGTATTAGTAATCGACGTTTCGACGAACTCCACGTTTGTTTTCACCAGGAAAAAGAGACGAACGTTGAGTTCATCGAAACATCGTTTATAAATAAATATTAATACAGAACTATAACCCAAAGCTGTTTTATTTTAATATAATGAGTTCTGAAATTTTTTTTGCTATTAAATAAAACTGCTTTAGGTTATAATTTTGTATTATTATTTATTTATAATGGATATTTAGTTAGTTATGATTAGATTAGATTTTTCTTGAAATAGAAATTTTTTACAATCTTGATTTTGGTGAAACACTATTTATGTACTACGAACTTTGAACTGATTTCAGAAAACTTTATTAAATACATTGTCAGTTAACAAAATGATTAAGTTATCAACTGATTAAATAATTATTAATGAATACAGCAACATAGAATTTTAACAAATAATAAAAAAAAAATAGTAAAAAAACTACCAAATTTTGATGACATTAAAAAAAAATAAACACAATCTTTTTAAATAATTTAACTAATTTAACTAATCGTTTAGCATTAAATTAACTTTAACACTTTTTCTAACAGTTCATTTTTATAATGTAAGTTTTTATGTCTGATTTCTTATTCTCGTTAATGCGCTGGTTAGAATTCGTTAAAGTTTAAATTAAGTGGCAACTGTTGTACGTAATAACAGACCATGTAGTATCACAGCTAATATAACCATAGACAATCTACAACAACTAGATGGATCATTTTCTGCTATTGACATCAGAAATTGCCAATGGCGACGCTAACTGCTACTGTTAAAATACTGTTATGAATATCAGTGTTAATTTTCTTATTTTTCTGATCAAATAAATAACGTTAATTACATTTACAGTCAAAATTTGTTTATTGAACAATAAGCTTGAACTTTGTTTTCTCATATTAATTTATAATTTTTATAATTTTATTCAAGTTGAAATTAGTTTCTGCTAAACATTTTTTGGTCAAACAACTTTTGCTTTATTCTTATTTATGATTCTTTCATACATGCTTTTTTATTTAAATATATTTGATATTTTTAATTGCACATGGCGTATTATATTTGCTTATAGTATTTTTTTTTTCTTAAATCGCCATTTAATAAACTAATTAAAATCATTAGTTAATTTTTAAATGAAGAAAAACGCATTGACCTTGCCGGTGACCCGGGACCTTCTGCTTTCGCGCAGACGCGATTTACGCAAAAAACAAAAATATTATATTTGCTTCAATGTTTTAGCACAAACTCGATCACTCTATCGATTGATATTGCTTTGTCTAGATACAATGCCAATCTTGTCTATGATAATAACAGACTATAGAATCAGCCAACCTAGCTAACTATAACTATAGCTAAACACTATTATAGTTATCAACCTTTTAACGTACGTATAGTTAATAAACCGTTGGGCGACTTTGTCTACGAGTATGTATATAATTCACGCGTTTCCATGACAACTGCCACACGGCCCAAAACAAAAGAATAGAACTAAAAGAAAGTGTTTGAAAATGTCTTCTTTTGTGGAAGAGACGTGGGGCCAGAGAATGACTTTCAATGTATGATCTGTTTCCCTAGATTCTGCACCGGCTATGAATGAAGAAGGTTAGCTACTGGTGCCCGACTGAGAAATACACGGTATAACTTAATTGAATTTTTATTTTAAAAACACGCAATTATTTTATCATCACTGGCCTGGTTTACACTCGTGTCAAGTTTATTTATTGTATGTATACGTTACTACTGTGTAGTATATCTCACATTTGATTTTTGATGTAAAATATTAGCGATATTAATTTCTATATTTGGTATAACGGAGCGGTTAGAAATTTACGAAGTTGATAGTGATTTATTGCTAACGTAGAAAGTAAATTAATCATAATTTTTAAATTATTTGTCAATGCGTCAATCAGGTAAAATATGATATAAACATTTATTTTGTTACGGTAGTCGTAATAAATGATTTTAATGTTAAAAGTCATATTAATAAACGTTTAATAAAGCGATTATAAAATGAAAGATGACATTCTAATTTTACTAACGATATAGGTAAAATATTTTTATATAATTCGAAGCCAGCTGAAAATTGTCCGACATCTGGTGCAAAAGAAAGTTGCGAGTCACTAAATTTTTTTATTATAAAATATAATACAGGGGCCCGTATTACGAGCTCGGTTTTAAAATTGGTTTGAACTAATATCGGTTTTAAGACAACGTAACTGTCATAAGAGCTGGACTAAACAAATGAACTAATACACCTAAAAACCGAGCTTATAATATCAGCTTGGGTGTTTACGGTCTGCTCTGTATCCTTCTAAGTGACAATAGTACACCGCAAAAGAAGTCGAAATACTTTAAAATAAACCAGCTTTAGGTTATAGTTCTGTATTAATATTTATTATTAATCGACGTTTCGATGAACTCAAAGTTTGTTTTTAACAGGAAAAAAGATAAAGACGAACATTGAGTTTATCGAAACATCGATTGTAAATAAATATTTATACAGAACTGTTAACCTAAAGTTGTTTTATTTGAATACAATGAGTTCTGAAAGATTTTTATTATTAAATAAAATTGCTTTAGGATAAAGTTCTGTATTAATATTAATTTATAATCGACATTATATGTACTATACTTTAATATTTAAATTAAGATTACGTTTATATTATTTTATTAACCTGGTGTTAAACTAATATTACGTTTTTAATATTTAACTAATTTCAATAATAAATTAAAAATAAATATTTAAATTAACGTTTTAGTAAAAGAGAGATAATAATTATTATAAGATAATAATTATTCTCTTAGTTTTTACATTAAACGATTAATTTGTTTTAAACTCTAGTAATGTACTACTTAATCAGTATTCAATTTTATATTACGTGTATTATTTATCAGTAATTCACTTTTACTATCATCTTTGTTTTACCAAAATTTTATTAATTTTACCTTGTTGTTTAAAAATCGCGATGGCCCATTGTCAACAAGGTTTGGGCCTTGCACAGTATGTGGAGGACATTTTTTGTGGTGGACAATGCTGATTAAATAGTAGATTACTAGAGTTAAAAACAAATTAATCGTTTAACATGAAAACTAAAAGAATTTCACTAAGGCGTTTTAAGGTTTATCGTCTATTTTTGAAGTGTACTATCGCCTCCTAAAAGGATACAGAGAAGACCGTAAACACTCTGTATAAACAAAAATTGAATATACAAATATTTGAGAAGCACTGTTTTGTATTTGTATATGATAGAAACCTTTCAAGGATATCCTAACCTGATGTTTTAAACTTGCATTTTCTTTTCAGATAAATTGATACATGTTGTTACAAAGTGAATAGATAATATTTCCTACCATATTATACGTACGCAGAGAAATTCTATCTAGCACACAAAATAGAATAGACGTTATGATTTTATTATAATTAATTTCATTAATAAAACAAATACAAATAGGATGAAACTTTGATACTTTACCTATATGCAAACTTTATTACGCAGTAGATATATCAGTGAATTTCAATATTTTTGGGAACACATTACAAAAAGTCTGTAAATTTAAATATTAAACTAATGTAAATCAATTGAACGGGTTTTTATGTAAAATTACACAGTGTAGCCAAAAGAATCCTTTAGTAATTGCAAACAAATTTTTAATACAATGTTCAGATAATACATATCTAGTGCAAAATGGGTTAATAATGAGAGAGTAATTGGACGTACAATTTTTTATATTGTAACACTCTCTATATCGATTGAATAATATATAATTTATATTTCTGCATAATAAAAATAATATGCCTTCAATAATAACTAATGAACGTGATTGTTCTGTTACACCTGTTCAATAAAGAGAAAAACAGAGTTAGACGTAAATAATGTAGAATTGCTCTAGCTAAGTGATTGCTTATCATTGTTTGAAAGTACATTAATATTAGCGAAAGTTTTACTCTAATTACTGGATTTTGAGTAAAGCTGTAAGACTTGTAGAATATAACAAAATTATTTTTAACTTTATGACAAAACAAAACATTCTATAACAATCCTTTATAATCTTATCATAAAAGTGAAAATCTAGGAATTAAAATTGTATATTTATTATAACAAAATTACCAGACTATCAAATATAAATTTTAATATAGACAAAGTTATCATTATATATTAAATATCACTTAATTAATTGAAGCTTAAAAGCATTAGGAATTATTGGATGTCAAAATAGATTTTATAATTAATTAATAACGATTTGTTTGCAGCGATTGATTAATTAATCAATTTATAACTTACAAAAATATCTGAGCTTTTAACAAAAGATAGTGAAGTTGTTAGAGTATGATCCTTTTCCTTTAAAGTTAAAAATTATATATATATATATATATATATATATATATATATAAATAAATTAATAAAATGTTTACAATTAGACTACTTAAAATATATTAAAGTATTTCTATTTTTTCTTTTTTAATTCTCTATTCTTTTGTCTTTAATAAATAATAAGCTTGATCTTCATTTGAATTGCAAGATCGGCAGTGCTTGAGCCCTACAATAAACCGTCTGGATGTTTTAATTAAATTAAGTCCTATTCAGCCACAACCAAAACTTAACCATCTGTCCAATAATCATCATCCAAACGACGTTAAAACAAACGCAAAGCAAAACCAGAGCCAACGTTCACTGAATCACTGTTGCGGAAACCGTTTTACAGTGAGCATTCACGACCATAGATAAGAATATATCTAGAATGATTTGTATGATTAGTTTGTGCTGAATTTAAGAATGTCATAAATAATAATTCATTCAAATAATAACATGCTAATTTAAGGTGTATATCGTAAACAAAATAATTGTAATAAGAATAATAATTGTAAAAAAAAAAGGAAATTGTAGGTACTTCTTAAAAGTACAGTCTCAGTTACGGGATTGATTTTGAAGTACTCGCTCACCTGATACTCTGTTAGAATTCTTACGTAGTATACTATGTAAAAATAAATAGATTTACAACTTATTTTCATCTAGTTTCCATTTAGTAAAAATTAAAAAAAAAACATTTAAATTAATAATAAATAAAAATATTTTATTTACGTAAATACTATATTTAAATCACTAAATTATATAAAAATAAAATTAATTATTTCTACGTTATGGAAAACGTGCCCATGGTTCTATATAAAATTGAAAATGTTTTATTTCATAATTTACCATATATTTCGTTCATTTTTAGATAACTTATACATTTAATACATACATACATAATCACGCCATGTACCCAAAAGGGCGTGGCACAAACTCTTTCCATTATCCAGAAATCAGTTTCCTCCAAACATCCCTATCGAAACTAGCAACTTTAACTTTATCCACATTCATAATTCCTCTCATACATGTTCTTCTATTCCTACCACTTCGAAACTTCCAATCATACAAAACACTCTTAAACATCCTATCTTCAAAATCATTCATATACATTTTTTTTTAACCAAACGTTCATTAGACATTCACTCAAGATATTCGAACCATCTTAACGCACCAAATTTTGCTAAATTTTTTTCAATTTCACACTCATAATATTACCTTTAATCATTCACAATTCTTGAAAAATTGGCAAACGCTACTTTATATAGCAAAAATAGCCATTCATAAAATAGACTTACACAGTCCAGTTATTGTATAATAAAACGAGATGAAACATGACTGTGTTATCATAAATTAAATCAGGAATGTATGACCTAACTTCATTGAATGGCTATATTAAAAAATGCGCATTCTAGTTATAAAATTTCTATGGTTCCGTTTGCGTTTTAAAGCGGAAATGTCTGCATTGCACACTGGTTGTGTGTGTGTGTCTACTGGCCTAGCCCGGCTTGGCTTCTTGGGGGTATGGTGTTTGGTAAGCCGTTTAATTATGAGCTGTTCACGCGACCAAACGACAAAGACAACAACGAACCGAATGATTTCAAACTTGCGGAAATGAGTTGAACCCGATGCACTGCCTCGCGCTACAAAACGGACAGTTGAGTGTTAAGAATGCGATGTGACACGAACAGATGAAAGCTTAAAGGAATCACGACATTCCTTACTTAATAAATGCTTGGAAAAAAGTTTGATTTGAAGTGTTTTGAAGGTTTTTTTTCTCTCTCGATATTTAGTGATGTATACAAATTAAAAGGATGTGCAATAACGGGGTTAGGAAATTACACAATAACTTTGTTTTACTATATAAGATATTTGAGTCGTAGAGATGCAAAACTCACTGTTTGGTAAATTTTATGTTCTAAGATATTTGCAAAAAACTGTTATAGCTGTAATTGTAATTGTAGGTGTAATTGTATTTTGATGATAAAATCTTGTTATTAGATGGCATTACTTATTTAATAAGTGCCATCTAGTAACAAGATTTTATCATCAAAATACAATTACAACCAGCTATAACAGTTTTTTTGCATATATCTTAGAACATAAAATTTACCAAATAGTGAGTTTTGCATCTATAGGACTCATTTGTAAATTTCAAAAACGAGTTCATAAATCATAATGAATCGTTTGTAATAATAATAGTTTGTTCTAGGGTTGCAAATTTAAAAAAATTCAAAATTTTAATTTTTGATATTGTTTTTATTATCTTAAATATTGTCGACATTTGAGTAAATTTCTCTAATATTTTTAAATAGAAATGTAAAAATCCAACAATTTTTATTTATTTTTTATTTTATTTTTTTAATTTTTATTTTTATTTATCTTTCATTTAGTTTTTATTTGAAAATGATATCTTTAATAATAAAGAAATTTTATGCTAAGCTCTGAAACACTATTTTATTTTTGCAAAAATTGTATTGTAATAGATTGATGATTATGTATATTCTCAAATAGAGCCTTATGTAAAAATGCAATATTTAAGTTCTGCGACAAACATATCATGTCATATCTGTAAAATATTTTTTTACTGGCTTATACAAATACGTTACAAACTCAGCTCCAGTCATCAAACACCATCTTAAAAAAAAATTTCAGAACTCATTATATTAAAATAAAACAGCTTTAAGTTCTAGTTCTGTATTAATATTTATTAATAAACGACGTTTCGATGAACTCAACGTGCGTCTTTATCAGGAAAAAAGATAGGAATTATATTTAAAGTAAATAAACAGAACATAAAAACAAGTTCCTAAATTTATAAATTTCACATTAAAGGAAGCCAAATTTTATTCATATTTAAATATACTGTAATAATTGCAAAACCAATCAATCTTAATAGCTGATTAATAAGTAAAGCAACAGAAATTTATAAAGAAAAAATTAATGTCAATCATTGTGGAGACACTGATATAAAATTTGGCTTCCTTTAATTAAAAATTTATAAATTTAGTAACTTGTTGCCATGTTCTTTTTATTTACTATAAATAGCATTTCTATCTTTTTTCCTGATAAAACATTGTTTATTAATAAATATTAATACGGAACTAGAACCTACAGCCGTATTATTTCAAAGTACCATTTTATCATTTTCTTTATGTAATTAAAAAATAATTTTATTTAGATGATAAATGCTTGACAAATATGGCCTAATACCGGCAATTAATTTTTTTTTAATAAAATTGTTTATAAATATTTTTAATAAATGCATATTACGTTTGCATATTTTCTATAAAATTTTAGTCTTTTGTTTGTTGAAAGCTTTCACGAAAATCAGTTTAACTTTTATACTGAATTTCAAATACCTACTTACAATTCAGATTGATTTTAATGCCTTTTGAGTTAAATAGCCTTTTATAAATGAATGAATAAAAGGTCAAACCTTATAAGTAAGTTTATTCCTCTTCTTTTGAATTTTCAAATTAAAGTATTTCTGTTACAAGAAATTGATTTTAAAATCTTGCTTTGTTTATTGTTTATTATAAATATAAACAGACGGTAAGCCATTATTTATTAAATACATAAATATTAATAAGAAAATATGACCATATTGTATTCAAGAATTATTTAAATGTGAAAAGAAAAATTTCACAATTATGAAAATAAGTTTTCATATACTTTGCATTGATAACTGTTAATGTAATTTTAAAAATCATCATGTAAAATCATGTGTAATGAATGAATTAATGAAGTATTTTAATGGAATTACGCATGTGTGCTTGATTAACTAAGTATAAATTACTTAAAAGTTTAATGAGTACATTGAAATATACTATTTGTGGATTTAGAAAATTCTATTACAAAAATAAATTTGTCTACATGAATAATATATAATACATATGTATTCTGTTAAGTTAAATATTTTTTAGGCTGTAGTCCTGTATTAATATTTATTAATACAGAACTACAACCTAAAACTGTTTTATTTTAATATAATTAGTTTTGGAAGGTTTTTGTCTGTTAATATTCTATATATATTTTTTATACTCGTAATTAAAACTTCTGCATAATATGTTTGTTTTTTCTTCAAAATGAAGAAATTATTTTTACATGAAAGTATAACCAAAGATTTAATGATAGTGTTGAAACATGATCACTCAGTACAATAAATAACCTTTGAAAAAAACAAAATATTTACTTTCGCTTGAAATTATATACCTGAGAACATTATCAGATTAATAATGTTTAACTTTGTGGCGTGTTATTAATATTTTTAGGAAAATATCCATAAAAGATAAAACGTTTTTATGATATTATTTTTTATTAGTTTTGTTTCTTTAGAAAATGAGATTATTTTGTTTTTATTTTCAGAAAGACAACGCATTTTATTTATATCTCTAATAAACAATAGTATATTATGTTACGAGGAGTAGTAAGTGATGATTATTGTGTTTAGCCCAGTTATTTGTGGCTGAGACAAAACCGTGGCTAAGAAATCTGGACGAAACACCAAAGAATGACTTATACGATTTTTCCTTCAAGCATTCTAAACGAAACTAAACTAAAATTAAATAAAAATACATGCCAAGTAAACTTAACCAGCTACAAACAGTTGTAGAATAGTATGTATATATTATTTATATTTGTTACGTGATTTGTAAGAATTAATCTTTTTTTGATCGAATATACAATTTCTGAAATTGTATATTTAAATTGAAATTTAAATTCAATAGAAAATAAACAATGAAATTGTCAGTGAACTTAACTTGACTTAATAATTTTTAATATAGCCGTCGGAGATGTCAAATTAAATATACTTGACTGTGTATCTTTGGTCGAATATGCAATTTTGACCATCCTGCTGGGTGCACATTGCATTTTTTGCACTTCTTCAAACATTTTAAATAATTAAATTAAATTTCAAGCAAAATAAACAATAAAATTATCAATTAACTTAACTTGACATAATAATTTTCAATATTATCGCCGAAGATGTCAAATTAAATTCACTTGATGTTGTAGTTATGTTTGGGGCTGCCACCAGTGGTATTTATAGTAACTTACTTCTGTATAATAATGTCATTATTGTACTAGTAACATAATAACCTTTTTCTACATAGGTAATATGATAACGTATTATTAATATTATGGATACACATAAAGAATAAAATTTTATTAAGTAATTTTATTTTATTCCGTAATAAAATATTAAAAGTTAAGAAAAATTGAATAATTGAAAAATAATTGCTCTGGTTTCAGTAACTGATTTTATTTTTATTTATTTTTATTTAATTTGTTCAGTATTTTGGCGTCTCAGGTCATTGTAAATAATTCTTTTTTTCGGATTAATAATTTTTAAAATTTTATATAGGTACTTCTCATATTAAAAACTATATTGTAAAATTAATTTAAAATTCTTTGAAACTAACAATAAAGCAAAACAAAAAATATATTATGTTTTGTTTTTTAAATCATTTTTAACAAAGTTTTATAAAATTTCTAATATTTTAACGAGCAAAAAAACTAGTTTAAAATTATTGTATTTTTCTTGTAAAACTAATAAGAATACAATAAAACATTGTATTATGTTACTATATAATTAATTATTATATAACTTTGTTTTATTAAAAATGAAAAGAAGAATCTTGTATATAACAATCACATATTATTGCAAACATTTTTAAGAGCGCATGCTTCAGTTGGTATCTGTCAGATAAAACTAATTACAAACATGGTACGAGTACAATTTACACAATAAAAACAAGATAGTGTTGTGCAATACAATTTTACTAGTATTTAAACTTATCTAGACCTCTTAGTAGATATACTTTTTACTGTTATAATAAAATATAGTTTTTTATTAATAATATTAATGAGTAGTTAGAGTGGTATGATTAAAAGTCTTTTGCCTGAGCGAAAGTTTTCAAATAGTAGGAATAGAAGAGCATGTATGAGAGAAATTATGAATGTAGATGAAGCTAAAGTTGCTAGTTTGGATAGGGATGTTTAGAAGAATCTGATTTCGGGATAGTGGAAATAGTTTTTGCCACACTTTTTGGGTATATGGCGTAATTGTGTATGTAATAATATTAATTTATGATAAATTAAAGCATATTATAGGTTTCTAAAATTTTATTAAAATACAATATTAATATTTATCTATGGCCGCTTCTAAATCTGACACTTTACATACTGTAGACACTGTGAAAATTAACGTTTATCAAACGATATTATAATGTGATGCTTAAAATAAGTAGCGTTGCCAATGTCAGTGATGCTGTTAAAATTAGATTAGATTTATTATTAGTTTATTATTAATTGTGTATTAATATTTATCTATTTGAAGAAAAGATGTGTATCTCAATTCTATATTATTTTGAAGTGTATATAATTTAATAATAAAAATTATATTAAAATAAGATAATTATTTGACAATTGTTAACATTTTTCATGATTATTCAAGTTACTCATTTGTCATCATTAATACAACATAGCTGTAAATAATGAACGAGAGTTGTATTTTTGTGTTTTTGCGATTTGTTATTTGTTGATATTTTTTTGAATAAATTAATTAGAATAATAAAATAAACTCTACAGTAAATTTAACTATTAATAACAGTGTTATTTTGTGTTATTGTAAATTATATTTGTTTAGAAAACTTAACATATTCATATATATATTTTAAAAACATTTTTGCATGTGTGTAATATGAATACGCTATATAGCAGATGTATTTCTTTTACATTTATCAAAAACGTGTACCCAGTGCAAAGAAACTTAAATTTAATTTTACGTCGTAAACTTTAATTACATTATTAAAGCGTGTACTTACTTGATTCGGGCCAATCGCTGTACACCAAATGGATTTTACTGTTCGTATCCAGTTCTTTAGATTTGTTCTTCTGCACCGGCTCGGGCCGCACGGCAAACCTGGGCGAATTGAACACAAAATTTGCATTATCAGCTAATTGTTTATTAATTTCTTGTATTTCTCGTTTTGGCACGTAATTCCATGCTGAAGTAGGCGTTGTAATACTATTATCCCAAGATTGTGGGGTAACTACGTACACTCGTTCATGGGTTAAGGGAGAAATTGATACTTGGATTTTATCCCAAGTTGCTGGAGTAACAGCTTTAGTTGTATTAATATCACCTATTAATTTTGCTGTACTGATTTCATGTCTCTGAGTTGAGCTGTCCGTGTCAATAAAATTGTTTTCAATATTCGGAACTGCTGTAATATTATGATGTAGTTTAGTTTCTACGAAATGTTGGTTGGTTCCGGAAGCAATATAATCATGGAATAATTTCGAATTTCTGTTATTTGGTGATAAGGTGGTAGCTTCATTCTTTTGTAAATCTAATAATGACGGTGTGGTTAAATATTCATCTGGAATCTTTTTTGAATATGCAAATCTTGAAGTGGTACTTGAATCTGAATCTGATTTCATTTTATTGTATTCTTGTTCGGTCCAAACGTCAATATTTTTCTGTAATTTTAAAATATCAAATGGCAGTTGTTGATTACTATCAATTGGCACATGCGAGTTTGCAAAGAAATCTTTTATATTTGCAATTGGTGATGGCGTTTGTGAATTCAAATTTGTTTTGGATTCTTGATAGTTATGATCAACATATTTCAGCCATTGAGAACCTTCTGCTGATGGTAGTTTTGTGTATAATGATAAAGGTGGATTATAAGAAACTGGAGAAACAGAAGCGGGTACTTTTCTGCCTTGTGGACTCGTTTCTTTCTGATGCCAATTATTACCTTTATTGTTTGTCGTGTAAGGAACAATAATTTGAATTTGTTTTGGTCGTTTTGTGGTATATGGTGTATAGTTTTGTACACTTATCCAACTAGTTTGAGATGGCGGTGGTGGTTGCATTGATGTTGAGATTTGTCCGACAGATGGGGACCAACTACCATAATCTATTGATGGTGGTGTAAATAATGCATTATTTGTGTCATGTGCATTTTGATTAACTTCTTTTGTTGCTTTTTGAATAATATTATTATTTGATGTTCCGAATGGTTTTGGTGGATTATTTGAGTTTTGATTCAATAACTGCTGAGCTATTATTGAAGCTAAGGAAGTATCTTGATTGAATAATGTTTGTAACGATGGATCAATGTGAACATTGTCGTCATTAGTTATATTTTTCAATATTTCTTTGTTAATTATCGGTTTGTTATCAGAAAAAATATCTAATAGATTAAGATTTGTTGAGTGCAAATTTACTTTATCTAAAGGATTGCTACTATTACGAAGTGTTACAGAAGCATGATTATCTGATGCTTCTGAATGATGTTCATCTCCATCTACTACAATTGGATTTTGACTTAAATTAACTTTATATTTGTCTTCATTATTTTGATGAACATTTTGATTTTGATATTCATTATCCGACTCAATATTTTCATTAGCAACAACAAGATCTATTATTGGTGATTGTACTATTTTAGGAGGATATTCTATTGAAGACACAAATTCAGCTATAGGTACACTTGGCGATATATGAACATTTGATTGTTGTTGATATCCTTGATTATAATTTCGTACGGGTCCTATCGCACTTGGTAAATGTGATCCTTGCAGCGGAACATTATCTGAAGCGGTTGGTTTAACGTAATCGTTTCCAGTTGATGTAAATGGACGAGCGTTGTAAATTGGCAGAATAAATGTGGGACTCATATTTGGGAATGGAATAGGATCAAGGAATACATTATTGTAATTTGATATTTGTTCAGAATTTGCATGTGCAATGTTTCCATCTTCACCGGATATTGGCAATTGTTCAGGTGGCGGTAAATATTCATCACTTGTTAATTTTAAGCTATCAGGATTTGATACCGGTCCTGCTGGAGGAGGTCCATAACTATCAACTAATGGACCAAAAGTTTGTGGACCGTTTGATATTGGTTCTAATGATTTTATAGTATCAGTTGCTACTGAAGGGGGTAACAAATAACTGCTTGATGATGGATTATTTTGGAAATCATGATTTGATGGTGCAGTATGTTGCGTATTAGATGGTACACCATAATTTGTTGATGGAGCAGATATTGTTGGTGGTATAATGTTAGAAGAAATAGATTGGAACGGTTTTATTGCTGGAGGAGAACCGTAGTTACTTGATGGTGTTGGAAATACTGGAGGGCCATATTGTGAAACTGGCGGTGGCGGTGGACCATATTTTGTTGGACCAGGAGGAGGTGGACCTATATAAGAATTTGGTGCAGGAGGTAAATAAGGTCGAGGTTTTTGTGCAGGTGGTTCATATACTGGCGATGGATGATTTGGTGGGCCGTATTTAGGAGGAGCAGTTGGTAAAAATGGTGGAGGTTTTGGTGGACCATATTTTGATGGTGAATGTCCCAAAGATGGTGGAGGTCCATATTCTTTTGGTGGTCTAACTGGAGGTGGTCCATATTCTTTTGGTGGCCGAGGTGGTGGTCCATATTGTGCAGCAGGTGGTGATCCATATTGTGCTGCAGGTGGAGGTCCATATTGTGCTGCAGGTGGAGGTCCATAATCTTTTGGAGGACTTAACCCAGAAATAGATGATCCGTGACTTGGTCCAGATAGTGGTGGAGGACCATAATTATCTGATATTGGTTTTCCGGGCTTATGATGTGGTGGTCCATATTGTGGTGGCGGTCCACCGTTAGATGGAGCTCCATAAACACCTGCTGGCTTTCCTTGGTTACCTAGCCCAGAATGTTGTACAAAACCTATAAGCGTATTAGATCCATGATTGCCTAAGACGGGTATCCACGGTTCTTGATTGCACGGATTACAGTCTTTTTGTGCGGCGCCATGTTGTTGTGGCGGTAAGTATTTGTTTGAGTTCGATGTCGCTTGCTGATGCGGCTGATGTGAATGGGGCGCGGGAGGTATACGGGGTGGACTAGAATGATGTGAGGAGGCTTGTGCGTGTGCGATTTGTGTCTGATCGGTTTCGCTACCGAACGGCGAAATCCAACTCATAAATTTTGAAAAGTACGAAGGGTTGTCGGCAGGTGCTGATGATGGTTTTAAAGGTGGCGGCCGAAGAAACGCATCTAGACGTTTCTGCGCTTCTGGTTCTTCTGCGCATACGTACAATATGTACGATAGGAGAAGCGCCCTCAATATCTGCAAAAAAAAAATGATATTTGAGCATTAGCATACATTTTTATTATATATCATATGTTTCTTTTTTTATATATTAATATTATTTTTTAAACGACTGGTACTTCCAGCTTGGTTTAATTGTTTAATTTTGATCTCAGTGTTAGTTAAAACCGAATTTAAAACTTACATCGTAATATTAATCAATATATTTAGTCATAAATAAATAAAATATTTTATAATATAATATGTACATATTTTTAAATACAATACAAAATTTGCAATATTAGTATGAAATTGTTATGTACCTATTAATTAAAAAATAATATGTAACCTATAGATGTATAAATAATATATATTTTAATTTAAATTACAAAACCACAATATTGTAATATTAACAAAATATATCTTTTATAAATCTAATGATTATTATAAAATACTGTTTATATAATAAAATAAAACGGTTTTAGGTTGCAGTTCTGTATTAATATTTATTAATAATCGACATTTCGATGAACTCAACGTACGTCTTTTTCAGGAAAAAAGATACAACTGATATTTACAGTAAATAAACAGGATTTAGCAACAAGTTACTAGGTAACAAAATAAGCAACTAGATTATAAAATTTATAAATTTAATTAAAAGAAGTCAAATTTTATTTAAATGATGATGTACGTAAAGTACGTCGAAACGTCAATAATTAATAAATATTAATACAGAGCTACAACTTAAAACCTTTTTATTTTAACACTAGAACTACCAACCGGTCAAAATGACCGGTTGAATCAGTTTATCACCACTTTTTGTTCATAATTACAAAAAATATTGTTTTTAGAATACTATGTATTTTTCTAAATTTATGAAATCTTTAATTTTACAAAATGTTAGATTCGTGCGGTTTCATTTTACAGAGATAAATATGTGGTATACCTAAATATACCAACCGGTCATTCTGACCGTCATATAAAAACATTACCAGAGTTTAGGATTGCTTGTGCAAATGCAAAAAAAATTAAAACACCCGTTAGCAACACACTCTGTCAACATTGTAGCATACACAAAACATATTTTTTACTCTAAATATACGGGGAGTCCCACGAATAAAAAGATTCTGTGCTTTGTTCATGGTTCACATTTCTGCGACTAAGTAGTTTCATTTTCTTGTTGGTGCTTCTGGTGCGAGGTGAAATAAATATAAAAAGTGAACAATATTTTGGCAAATATTTTACCATTGTTGCTAATATTGTAAGTAAGTTGTGAACAAATATTTTTATCATATACATAATATTCCATATATTTATTCAGTAACTACACATACAACTACACATCAAACCGGTCATTTTGACCGGTTGGTAGAAATAGGTATAGAACAAATCCTGGTAGTTCTAGTGTTAATATGAGTTCTGACAGATTTCTACTATATTCAAATAATGTCTAAAATTAAAATTTATTTTTTTTATTACTATTTTAAGCATTGTAGAATACAGTATTAGCACATAGAGTCACTTTTCATCATGATAGAGCCAAGATGTAAGTTATTGTTTTGGGCTTGCTCTAGTAGAAAATAAATGCATTTAACAAAAAAAGTATTATGTAAGTATAATATTTTAATTTAAAAATCTTCACGTTTTTTTATAACATAACATAATTTATATTATTGTAATTTAATAAAAATAAATTTAAACAAAAGTAAATACTTTGTAGAAATAAATTAAACAGATGATGCATTAAATTACGAGTAAATAATAATAAAAGAGTTATTTAAATTTCTGAAAAACTTAACACCGGTCGAAATATTAAGAAATATTAATTTCTTCCTATAAAAACGTATAGGTACGAACATAGAAAATTATTATAAAATCTAGTTACATAAGATTGAGTTGTTTAAATTTCTGAAAAACTTAACACCGAACGAAAAATTAAGAAAAATTAATTTCTGCTTTCAAAAAGTTTATAGTATTAGTAGAACTAAAAAATTTAATTCATATGTAAAACTTCCATAACTATAACAAATATAAACTATATATACCGTATGCTCAGTAAGTTTAATTTGGGATTAAAGTTTCTAGGCCCGTATTAAGACAATAATGTATTCTAATTCCTTTGTAAGCTCAAAGTTACACATCCTAAATCTACAATCTCAAAGTGGAAGGTCTCATCCGAAATTTAGTTTACACTTCCTTTCGACAGATGAATCTTGTACCCTCAAAACTTTTCAATTACATTTTGAAAAAAGGTTGAATCGTAAAAACAGACGGTCTGACGATTAATTTTTCATTCGGCGCACAGACGCGTTAATCAGAAACTGCTTGAAAACAAAACGCAAAATATTTTTATATTGTCTAGTAATTATATAATAGTATAGTAATATATATATATATGTTAGGAATATGGGTTTTAATTTAATTAAATAAAACACAACACAAGTATAGTAGAGATATTTTATTCTTATTAAGCAGTGATTACTTTAACAACTATCTGAAGAGTGACTATACTTAACATTCTGAAATGTTTTCGTCTCATCAATAATATTTACGTCTTAGTGTGTTTTTGTTATTTAGTGTATGAATTATTACTGTTGTGTGTATGTTGTTATTGTCACTTAGTGTATATTGGTTTCTTTTATATTTGGTTTTGTAAACACTCTTTTGTACATTAGAATGAAAACTTAACACTCTCACTCAAAACAAATAAAAAATTCAATTAAACACTTCTATAATTTTATAGCTGTAAAAATATTATTGTTTATATATATATTTTGAATATATGTACGTATAGATCATTTATACATGAATATTTACTTTAAGCATATTATATATAGAATATTCTTATTATAATGTTTTATAACAATAAACTTTTATATTTAAGTAATTGATAATTATTTGAGACTACAAGATCTATTTGTTAGTTCTTGAATTTTTCTTTCCCGACAGTTTCGTAAACATATCGGCTAACTGCTTATCTAAAAAATATATTCATCTTATTTATTAATTTATTTTAAATTTGCTCTCCACTATAAAAAAAAAAAAATTTAATATCGATATGTTTAGTTCATCTATGATTTGTAGAATTATTTGATATGTTGTTACAACCTGTATTGGTTTTAAAAATAAGAATGGGTTTTTAAGTATTTTTATGTTAATACTATTTATAATGTTATTAAATTCCCTATCAGGTTCGTTATTGTTTTTAACAATAAATTGTTAAAAACAATAACGAACCTGATAGGGAATTTAATAACATTATAATTAATCATAACGCAGGTTCAGGACCAAAGAACAAAAGTTTATCTTTTGACATTAATATTAATACTATTTGTCTGAGATTTAAGCAAAAAGCTTCTTTTACACAACATGACTCGAAGGCTTTAAATATATATCCTGATATATTTTTTTGTCAATGTCGTTATACCCAAGTTTAAAACAACATAACTATTAATTTTATTTATATACTTTTATTGTTTATTATATATGTTAATCTCAAATCAAGAGAACCTTTGACATATCTTAAAATCGTTTCAAACATTTCTAAAGTTTTAGAATTTTTGTTTTATTTGAAACTTAATAAAAAAAAAGAAATTGGTAAACACAAAATCAGCACGCGTACACAATAGTATACTTTAAACTACCAACTAGATTTACACATGATGCTTCATAATCTTTATCTACAGTTAAACTTTCATAATTAAGTTTTCTAGGTAGTAGAGTATCTATTGTTTTACAGTCTTTCATATTATTATAATTTTTAAATACGTTGTTTGATTTAAAGTAAATTGATCATTATTGCAAGTTATTCTTTTTATTCAAAAATAATTTTATTTCATTCAAAAATCTATTATTTAAAAACAATGTTGTAAATACATTTTTAACTTTCATTGTTCATTCGTTGATATTTATTTTATTTTTATGTGACGATTAATAAATCATCAACATGTAATAAAATATAAATATTTTTGTTCTATATATTTATTATCTAAGAAACATAAGCAATGATCAACTTTAGATATTTTTAAGTTTTTCTAATTTATAATTGTTGTATCAAACGTGTGAATTTTATTTGTGTACCTTTCGATGAGAAAACCGAAATATTCCGGTAAAAAACTCACCGCATGAGGGAACTAACGCCATCAAATACCATCATATAAAAAAGTTTCTTTTAAAATACCATTTAGAAATGCAGTTTTATTTATTTTTTTTTTTACTTTGATTTGATTTAATAATAAATCAAATTAACTGCAAACGTTAAAAATAAATCTAAATGTAAACATTCTCACACTGATGCAAAAAATTTGTTCATAATCTATTAAATATTTTTGACTATGACCTTTTGCTACCAGCCTAGCATTATATTTTTTGATGAATCCCTTTGGCGTTTTTTTTTTTAAATGTAAACACCCATCTGCAACTTACTATGTTTATATTAAAGAGTCGTTGAACTAATATCAAGTTTTGCTTATCTTTAAAGAATTTTAACTAATCTTTTATAGCCTGCTCTCACTGAATTCGATCATCCCTAGAATTTATTTCACTAAAAGTTTTTAGGATTTTTCTAGAGAATATTTTGCATTTAAAAATTAAATTGAAAATTATTATTATTATTTTCATTTTCAGTGTAATTAGGTTTTGGACGATTTTTATTTCAGTCACAACGTCTGAGTTCAGAGTTATCTTGATGTTAAGTATCAAATTTTAACCCCCTTTTTTTAATTAATGAGTTTCAATCTCACCTAATTTCTATATTAGTTAACTGAACTTTATCAGTTTCTGAATTTTATTCAGTTTCTGATTTATTTT
This sequence comes from Clivina fossor, assembly GCA_963966155.1. Lineage (NCBI taxonomy): Eukaryota > Metazoa > Arthropoda > Insecta > Coleoptera > Carabidae > Clivina > Clivina fossor. Next base: position 4,339,805 of record OZ014563.1, read on the forward strand.
CATTTTGTTAGTTTCTGATATATTTATATCACTTACTAACTATTTTAGGTTCTGATTTTAATCAGTTTGTATATTTTGTTCAGTTCCTGATTTTAATCAGTTTGTATTGTAAAATTACTTATAGGCATTTTATTTTCTTTATTTATTATTAGCCGAACGTCAAAAAGAAATACAATTTGTTTCATTTATAATGACATCACGAGCTATAATAAATTTTTTTATTTTACACATTTTATAACTTATAACCATTTGGCTCAACACTACTTATATACATTTATTTGATTTTATATCAAGTTTGTATATTTTTTTAATATACGGTTGAACCAAATATTTTTAAATGTTTTAAGTTAGATTTGTGTCTCTGCCACAATTTATATGGTGTTTTATTTTTATTAGCAAGAGCGTTTGTAGAGGTGCGACTTATTAAATAAGTTGCTGTTTATACAGCTTGACCCCTAAGAGATTGGTTTAATTTTTTTAAAAATGTACGGGCTTTTTCCGTTTTTGTTTTTAATTTTTTTATACCAATCAAAAATGTACGGGCTTGTTCCGTTTTTGTTTTTAATTTTTTTATAACCGATTAAAGGTGTACGGGTTTTTTCCGTTTTTGTTCGGTTCATACGCTCTGCTAAACAATTTAATGGCTGTGTATGTGGTAGTGATAAATAACACATTATGCCTTTTTATTGAACTAAAATATTTGAACTCAGTTGACAGATATTTTCGACCATTGTTACTATATAAATTTATTATATTTAAAATTAAAGAGAGCAGTGTCTTTAACTACAAAAACTTGAAATTTATTTACGATCTCCCACTTAGAAGAAATTCAATATGTTACCTTTTAATAAATAAATAAAACATCAATTAAATTTTAAATATTAATTTTAATTTTCTACTGTAGTTGATGTAATAGTTTCACAGTAATCTGTGTATATTTTTAATAACGGTCTATTTTGAATTTTTAGTTTCTTTACTTTATTAAAAAGCATTTATGCTTGTTTTCTATATACCTATACAAGCTTTACATAGCTCAATTGGATCTAGATTTTTAATCAAATTTATATCTTCCAAATTATTTATATTTATATTAATAAATTTTTTATTGATATGGCCAAGTCTTTCGAGCCATAATTTATAATTAATATTTACATTATTGCATAAATGAGCTATGTTTTATTAATTTTGAAACTAACTTCAATTAAATTATTAAAAGAGCTTACCTGGGATGATGGTTTAATTTTTTTTAATTAATTTTTTTTATTATTAATTACCCCTTGTGGGTGGAAAATTACCGTCATCCCGCTCTGTTGAATTCGTCGAACTAATGAGAGGTTTGAGGTAACTTCTGGAGTGACAAGAACGTTTTCTTATCGTCCACATGTGCCTTGATTTGTTCAGTTGTTCCTCTTTTTGTGGGTTTGGTGGAACCTGGTTTTGCCACGGCAATTTCTAATGGTTTGACCAAATCTTCGCATGTTGTAAAAACGTCGATGTTGTTGATTGTATGGTCCGTGACTCCGGAGTCCAGGATAAAAGTTAAATAATTGTTGTCGATGTTGATTTGATGATCTCCAAAAACAAAAGCAAAACTATTGCTTGTGGATTGTGTCTGAACCATATGTAGATTGAAAATATTTGTTGTTGGTTCGTTCTTCAACATACGTTTTTAATAAGTATAATCACGTTTTAAATAATTATTTCGACCACAATGATTGCATGTTTGAAATTTTAATAATTTATTCAGACTTTTGTGATAATAATTTCATTGTATTATTGGTTCACTCGATTTATTACGTATTTTTTTATTATTTTATATTTATTAATTTTTAAATTTAGAAAGTTTTAAAATTTGTTGTTGAAGAGTTTGCGGTTTGTAAAACTTTTATATTTTCTTTAGTTTTCAGTTTAACCTCATAGTTTAATAATTTAATTTTCACAAAAGTAATATTTAAATTATCTTCAAGTAATGTTTCTTGTGTTGTTATCACATCGTCATTGAAATGATGATAAAGTTTATAAAAGATAAGACACTACGTCTATTTCTTCTAATTTGGCATGTTCGTGCTTTGCAAATCCCAAAAGTGAATATTCGAATATTCGATAATTGTGTTTCTGGCAGTTGGGTCACTTTTTGTCCACTCCTGTAGTATTTCTTCAGGAATCGGGTTCGTCACAACATTAAGCACTTCTAGTTCTGTTAATAAAGATTTTACTATAAACTTCCACACACTATATTTTTCACCATTAAATGATTGAATATTTCTTTTAGCAACTTTTATGTCCATTTTGCTTTATTTTATAACTTGTAATTATTAACAGAACACACGCACACACTATTTAAAACTATATTGAAAATATCCGTGTTTTATTGTTAAATAGTTTATATTAATTATATTTAATTATTAATTTTAATTTACGTTGCCTGGGCACCATAACCTGTTAGGAATATGGGTTTTAATTTAATTAAATAAAACACAACACAAGTATAGTAGAGATATTTTATTCTTATTAAGCAGTGATTACTTTAACAGCTATCTGAAGAGTGACTATACTTAACATTCTGAAATGTTTTCGTCTCATCAATAATATTTACGTCTTAGTGTGTTTTTGTTATTTAGTGTATGAATTATTACTGTTGTGTGTATGTTGTTATTGTCACTTAGTGTATATTGGTTTCTTTTATATTTGGTTTTGTAAACACTCTTTTGTACATTAGAATGAAAACTTAACAATATATATATATATATATATATATATATATATATATATATATATATATACATATATATATAGTATGTAGAGTCAGAGTAACTACCGTGTTAATATTTAGTACAAAAATTTAACGGGATACGGTATTTGGGTTGAAAAAATTTATAAAAATGCAAGCATTTACAATTCTATCAATTTATTGTACAATATGGAATATTAATCAACTCTAAACATTCAAATATTATACAACAGCATTTATAGTGTTCTGATCATACATGTAAGATTTCTCACCTATAGTTCACATTAAATTATTTATTGTTTTATACATAATTGTAAAATTGTAAAATTATAAAATTATTTTTAGTGTTTCCCTGAAGAAGCCACAAATTGCTGGCGAAATATTGGAATGTACAATAAATTGATAGAATTGTAAATGCTTGCATTTTTATAAATTTTTTCAACCCAAATACCGTATCCCGTTACATTTTTGTACTATATATATATATATATATATATATATATATATATATATATATATATATGTAATCGAGGATTCGACGAACTCAACGTACGTCTTCATTAGGAAAAAAAGATATAAATGATATTTACAGTAAATAAACAGAACACAGTAACAAGTTATATTATAGATAACAAAATAAGCAACTAGATTATAAAATTTATAAATTTAATTAAAAGTAGCCAAATTTATTTAAATGATGATGATGATGGACGTAGGGTACATCGAAACGTCGATTATTAATAAAAATTAATACAGAACTAAATCCTAAAGTCGATTTATTTTAAACCTAAAGCTTTTTAAAATTTTAATATAATTTTGAAAAGTATAATAATAGATATACTAACAATGCTAAATTTAATACTGATTCATCTATTTATTTCAAACATCTGAAAAAAGTTTTAATTTAAAATTCACCGAAATACGTCTTCATCAGGAAAAAGATATAAATAATATTTACAGTAAATAAACAGAACGTAGTAATAAGTTACTAGGTAACAAAATAATCAACTAGATTATAAAATTTATGAATTTAATTAAAATAAGGCAAATTTTATTTAAACGTCGATTATTAATAAAAATTAATATAAAACTAAATCCTAAAGCCGTTTTATTTTAAACCTATTTTTTAAAATTTTAATATAATGAGTTCCGAAAGATTTTTTACTATTTTGAAAAATATAATAGTAATAAATTTGACTGATAGATGCAAAACTAAAAATACTAATACTGATTTATCTGTTTATTTCAAACATCTGAAAAAAGTTTCAATTTAAAATTCAGCGAAATGTTTAATTGTTTTCTGTTTCATCGAGGCGCGCGCTCACCGTGAAACATTTTATTGACAATGAAATACGTTGGAGAAGCGTGTGTTATGCATCTGTCGTCTGTCACCTGGCGTACAAAATGTTTGTATGAGAGAAATCTCATTTTCGCTGGATTCGTTCGCTTTATTTGTTTATTGTAATTTAGCATGTAATATACGATGCTACCGTCACAACAAAACGACAACCCAATTGCACACATTCACATTCTATGAAACACGTCTAAGCATACCTCCGTGTTGAGCAAAAGTATAGATATACATACATAGTTCAATCTGTGTGTGATGCTATTTACAAATAAACTTCGTAAATCCTAAAATCGATGGCTAATATTACAAGCTCCGTTTTTGGGTGTTTCAGTTCATTTGTTTAATACAGCTCTAATGACAGTTACCTGGTCTTAAAACTAATATTAGTTAAAACCAATTTTAAAATGGAACTCGTTATACGGGATAATGATTTTTGAAAATTTTTATAAGGAAATATTTGGTTAATATTTTCAAAACTCTCATGACATTAAACTGAACAACTAAAATAATAAAAAACGTTTTCAATTTGTTTGTACTGTAAGCAAGAACTTATGCTAGTTTACACATTGCATTTTTCTATACAAAAGAATGTATAATTTTTTGTACAAGCAAAATTTTCTGTATTACACAATCCAATATTCGATTCTATATAGGAATCTATATAGAATATTTTATACACGTGCATACTCAGTTTGTCTATGACAGTATAATAAATGTATGAATTAGAACACGTCCTATGTTTCATGAATTTTCGACGCGAAACTGAATGCGCATCGGTTTTAGAAACGTCAAACTCTCATTCTAGTTATGTATTCTCATCAATTTTTTTTTAATTTCTTGTTTAGTTAAAGCAGTAAATATTTTCATTTATTAATTTGAAATTTCCAGATTAGATATAAATAAATTGTCAAAATGTAAATTATTATTGCGCATGCGTCTATACATTTTATTATATATCGTGTAAAATGTATTAATTTTGTTTATTTTTTATATATAATTTTGTATGAAAAATTGTATAGATTTTTGTATAGAAACATGCCAGCATTAGACGCAGCTTTTCCGCGAGTCATCCGAAACAAAAATTCAAGCATGATTTTATAGTTTAAAAATAAAGACAAAATAGACAGGTCCATGTAATGTAGAAACTTTTAAGAAATATAAGATGAATGGATCTTTCCGGTTCACATTTGCAAAACCTATAATGTTACAGAAAGTTTTGTCTTTTTCTAGTAAATGGAATTCTTTTACTGATAGAAAAAGACAAAAAAATCTATAATACTACAGGTCTTACAGATGTAAATCGAATAGATCCATAAGTTTGTTGGTTGAATATTTTTTGAAGTACATTCATTGTATGTCGAATTGAAGAAACATGCTTTAAGAAAAACGCTTTTAAAATTTTGTTAACTTATAGGAATCTTATGTCACTTGGAAGGAAAAACTAGTTGAAATCGCTGTAATTTTTTGAATTAAATTCTATAAACTTGAATAAAATATTTTTATGGTTTTACGGAATTAAACAAAATCGATTTTATTAACCCCGTGAGGTTTTATTGAAAAATATTGAAATAAAAGTATTTTTAAATATTTCAGAATTTATATTTATACGTATATATAAATGTTGAAAAGAAAATATATTTTTTTTGTCAAATATTGGTAATAGAATATAAAAATCTGCTGTCGCCACCACAGAATCTTATTAAATAAATTTATATAATAATAAAATTTGTATAAAAACAACTACTGTAGTCATGGTAAGTGAAAACAAAACTGTCTTGACATAAATATGCCATCTATTTATAGAATTATATGTATATATATAATTAACTATACATAACTTGTTTAACAACTTTTTTAAATAATTTGTTTTGAAATATATTTTTGTTGCAAAATTCCATCAGCAAATTACCACTTCCGGTTGGTAGATCTTTACCAAAAATTGATCAAATTGAGATATTCACCTCGGAAACTTAAATATGAAATTTTATAACAATCCGTTCAGCTGAATTTGCTCTACACAAGTCCACAAAGCGCCAGACGGACACGACACTAAATACAATTGATACGTCTTACTATAAACCTAATTCGTGCTTATCTGTAAAAATCTCGATATGTCAAATTTGGTATAATTACAATATCTCACTTATCATATATGATATGACGGTCGGTACAAGTCTGAGTATATTTTCACTTTTGCCTAACACTGTAATAACACATGTTCTTTTTACAGTGTAAATAATACAAATGGTTGCCATGTAAAATATGTATACGTTGTGTCGTTTTCAACTGTTTTCATAAGCCAACTATGTGAATATGAATATGATGATGATGTGTTTTGTGGTGAAATTTTCATCAATTTCTACTTAGTCATTGTATTGAGTTACGCATGTATAGAATTCTATACGATATATATATATATATATATATATATATATATATATATATATATATATACGACATACATATTATTATAAATGTGTGCTATATGCCTCCTCTACTACATACATCTGTGTGGTGTGTTTAGTTGGGTTTCATTTTGTCGAGAACTAATCAGTGTCAAATTATATATGCTATATATAATGTTTATTATATGTATGTTGAAGTGTTTAACTGATGATTTTTAGTCCGTAAATGGTTGCATAGATGTTCGATGAAATTTCAGTATAAATTAAATTCTGTTTTTTTTTTTACACTATGTTACAAATAATAATAATTTTTTGCCTAGCGAATACAAATCCTATTACAGGACAATTTATTTAATAATTAATATATGTAATATAATAATTGCACATGTGTTTCGTACAATATTTTTTTTTATAATTAACTGCAATTAGAATTTATTTAGACAAATATCAAAACAAATCATTCATGTTTTCAGTACACTTTTTTAATATATATTATATTAGGGTGGTCCTTATTTTGGCAAAGTCGGAAATTTGTTGCTCCCACCCGCCAAAATTACTCCAAATAAATAAATAAAAATGTCCATACACTTCCCAGAGCTGTCAGATGATATTAACCCGTGCCTGTTGAAGGCTCAAAATTTGCATTTAGCTTTAATGGGGAAATCGCCTTTTTAGACATTTTGGGATATAATAATTAATATAATGATTAATATTCATTAATTATTATAACTTTTTTCTGAGTCAGAAATCATATTTTTCAAATTATCACCACTCCGTTAATAATCATTGGAATGGCATGAATTTTAAATTACTAAAAAGCATATTTCATTAGCTTTTTGGTGATTATTTTGAAATATTTTTAAAGTAAATACAATAAAAGTTATATCCCAAAATGTCTACCAGGTTTGTCAGAATTTGCATATTCGACCAAAGAAACATTAATTCTCACAAATTACGTAACAAATACACTATTAGTAAGGTTAAGGTTTTTTTAGTACGTATTTTTATTTATTTTTAGTTTAGTTTCGTTTGAAACGCTTTTAGTCTAGATTGCACAAGTATCTCAGCTCAATTCAACAAATATCGCTTTCGACTTCTCTCCCATAATATACTATTTATTATCTCAACAACTAATTGTAATTTTTACTTATTATTCTAAAATAATTTAAAACAAATTTACTATCTGCTTTAAAAATTCAAATATATATATATATATATATATATATATATATATATATATATATATATATATATATATATATATATATATATATATTGAAATGACAATGTTATTATTTGTAATAAATACAGACATACAAAATAGATAAAATAAATTTATGTCAGAAAAAAAATATGACAATTTATACGATCGAGATTTGAGCTCGGACCCTCATATTTCAAATTTGACATTTACATATGAATATTTTTTAATATAGATTAGTTTTCCACAGAAATAAATCAAATTTTTTCGTTATATTCTACAGTTACAAATGTAAATTACGCGATTTTTCAGTTTTGTTCGCGATAAGAATTTCAATTTTATAAAATATTACCCGTTACACGTTAAATAAAATGGCTTTTCTAACAAATTTTTGTTATAGTTTGTTTTAAATTAAAGTAAATCAATCTGATCAGTTGTTATTTTCAAACGTATGCAGTTTATTAAAAAACTAACAATTGCATTGAAACAAGAAAACTTCGCATTTTTTGATAATATAAATAAAATATAATGAAAATAAATAGCAAACGCTTGAAATTGAAATTATTATTAGGCATTTCGTTCCGTAGAAAGTAGTAAATGTTATGTTGGCACAGACTAAACTGTAGCAAAACGTATCCCCTAATCGCTGGATAAACATGTTTTACTACGGAAATACTGTATGAGAGATATTTTAATCATTATGACATTTTTCAAAAGAAGAAAAATAATATTTCATCGAAAAAACATTATTCATTTTTTGTATATAATTTATTAATGAAAATGTACTTACTACCAGAAACTGACCTACTAAAATTGCAATGACACATATACGTCACGTTACCCTACGTAAACATTTTGTTCTCTAAAACTACGTGTGACATATATTTTTAGTTTTTCAAGAAAATATTTATTTTAAATAGTTTTTTTTTTATTATTTTAATTGACTTTACTTTTTCATTTCATATAATGACGCTTAGCGGTGAACGTGTTAAACCATAACCAATAATTTAAAAAAAAATTTAAGCTTTTATCATCAGTAGCAAAAGATAAAGCTAAAGTCCTAATTAGTGATCTTTGACCACTGAGTACCTTGAGTATTTGTGTGATCACCGTTTAGAACTTTAACTTTAGCTTAGCTTTCTAAATATGTATATAGCTTTATTAAAATTATTGTTCGTGGTTTAAGGAAAATTATTTTATTTTATTATTTCATGTGTTCTATCTTTTAGATTCATTAAAAAATTAAAAAATCTTAATAAAAATTGATTTTCTAGCTATCAATTTTCATATTATATTTATTTTAGTTTTTTTTTTAATATACTCATAATTCTTATTGAAAATGTATTGTCACCATATTTTTTTATGCTTATATGCAAAATATGATAAAATTTGAAGCATCATATATATATATATATATATATATATATATATATATATATATATATATATATATTATATAGAGCAAAGATATTGTGATTCTGTATTCGCACCAAATTTTCGTATGGAGATTTTGTCGGATAAGCACGATTTGAAATTTCTGGAATATGTTTTATCTAGGTTTTTCGACGATGTATATCTTTCTTTGTATTTGTGCGAGCGTAAATGTGAGTAGATCTATTTCAAAATCTATTCAATATATCCTATACGTGACATATCATATTTTCGTCATTTTAATTTTATATATATATATATATATATATATATATATATATAAATATAATAATAATAATGGGTGTAGCAGTCAATTTTGAAAATGATGTTAAATGAAACTAATTTAAGTTTAATAGGCAAGCTTTCGATTTATTTCAAATCTTCTTCAAAAAACCTAAAACTTACAGGGTTTTTGGTTACATTCCATAAAACCATGTGATAGAAATACAATTTTTTTTTTTGAAAATTGAAATTGTATTTAGTAAACACATAGATAGTAAACATAATGTCAAAACATATACATTGAAAAATATTAATTATTTCTACAATAACAAGATTTTCTTGTATAATTCACGTGAATTCTCATAACATAATAACATATCAACAATATACTAGATTTGTGATATTTCTTTTACTCTGTTTATTGCGCCTAGCCACTGTTACATGGATTATTTTTTAATAAAATTGCTATTTAAATAAATGAATTTATAAATAAATAAATAAATAAAAAGAATAATTTAGTTCGAATATAAAACAATAGTTATAAAATATTTAAATTACAAACAAAAATATATTGGCAAACAAGTGTGTTGAATTATTAAATTCGGAAACATTTTATTATTCATTGCGGTGATATTTACATAAAATTTAATGGTTCCCGATTTTAATTTAAATGCATTATTTAATGTTAATATACACGATAAAATTTCGATTATTTTTGCTAATATTATCTAGACAATAGCAGCGGTAGCTGTGACCACATTAAAGTAGAATTCAAATTTATTTCAACCTTTTACCTTTAAACAGATATTACAATAAAACTGTTTTAAGTTAAAGTTCTGTATTAATATTTATTTGAAATTGACGTTTCGACAAAACTCAACGTCCGTCTTTATCAGGATAAATGGATATAAATGACATTACAGTAAATAACAGAACATAGAAACAAGTTACTAGGTAACAAATAAGTAACTAGATCATACATTTATAAATTTTTAATTAATGAAAGCCAAATTTTAAACAATTTTATTTTAATATTGTTTTAAGTTAAAATGTTAAAATAAATGATATAAATAACATTATAGTAACTAAATAACAAACATAGAAACAAGTTACTACGAAACAAGTTGCTAAATATGAGTTAGAATATTTTTATGATATAAAATTCGAAAAACTGTAATAATTGAAAACCCTAAGCAATTGAAATTTATAAGAAACATCAATCACTGTGAAGGCATTGAGTAAAATTAAATTTGGCTTTCATTAATTAAAAATCTACAAATTGTATGATCTAGTTACTTATTTGTTACCTAGTAACTTGTTTCTATGTTCTGTTATTTACTATAATGTCATTTATCCTGATGAAGACGGACGTTCAGTTTGTTGAAACATCGATTATAAATAAATGTTAATACAAAACTTTAACCTAATGTAGTTTTATTTTAATATAATGAGTTTAAAAGATTTTTTACTATGTTAATGAATGACTTAAATGACTAAAGTAATCGAGTTTTATTTATTCAGTTGTTTTAATTCCCGATTAATTCATTATATGACTGTGTCAAATTTAGTGAAATTCAAATTTGACTATAGCAATTCAATCCATAATATATTTGTACTGTACATTCATTAAATTGAAAATTCACTATGATTTTTCATAGTTAATGAACCACACCAAATTGACCAATAACTAGTACGCGTTTGTATTGGAAATTTGCACAGCTAACTATGATATATTTGTTAGTAATGTTGTTTTCTCTTCTATTGCGAGATGTGATAATAATATACAACTGGGTTTTATTTTGGCAAATAAAATTGTGCGACAACGCACAGTATAATAATGAATTTTAATTTGTTGACTATATCGTTTCCCATAAAACGCAGAGATCAAATACATTGCAAAATTTCATTATGTAGTAATTGTGTTGGTTTTTATACTAATAATTCATACATGCATATGCTTTGTTTAATTTTATTAATAATTTTCCATGTATTACATATATTAATTTTGTAATTATAATTATATCCTATTTAGTGATTTTTAAGGCTCGAAACATTATTTGAAAACTATATCATTTCGGTTTTTAAAATTATTGAAAATATTGTTTTGGGTCATAATACATATTAGCTGGTAATACAAGCTTGATTCTTGGGTGTCTTATACTGCTATTCTAGTCATCATATGTAAATTTTTTAGCTAAAATAAAACTTTAACTTAAAGAAATTTAAATAAAGCAATTCTGAACATTTATCTTAAAGCTTACCCATTTTAAAGGATTTTATTTCTATATTGGCAATGTATATATTTAATTTCGTATTTTTAAAATTATCTAAATTAAAAAATGCTAACATTTCTTTATTATTCATATTATTTATTCTTTATGAAAACATTTTTCACATTAATTTTGTTAATTTAACAAATCTAACCACAAATGTAGCAGTTAAAGCATCTCCGATGGTTAATTAAATTTAAAGGAATTTAAGCTAAAGTTCTACACTTAAAAGTATTTGTAGTGACCAGTGGCCGGATTCTATAGCATCTTTGAAATGGTGTTTATTCGAAAATGACGTCATTTATGACTGTACAATCAATCGCATCAGACGTAATTGCTATAAATGATGTCATTTTTAAACAAACATCTTTTTGAAAATGCTAAAAAAATTGTTTTTAAAAATAACTGTTATGCAGAATATACAATATGACAAAATGTTGGAAAGAAGAGTCACAAAATTTAAATGCATATAATACAATAAAATAAGGTCGAAAATTTTAGTAAATTTCAGTAAACAAAACATTTTTAAGATATATCTGATTTTTGGTTATAATTTTAATTTAATTTGAATTAATCACAAATTTAAAATTTACAAAAATTATTTTCATAAATAATAAAGCTATATAAAATAAAACGGCTTTAGGTTTACGGTCTGTATTAATATTTATTAATAATCGACGTTTTGACGAACTCAACGTCCGTCTTCATCAGGAAAAATGATACAAATAACATTTACAGTAAATAACAAAACACAGAAACAAGTTACTAGGTAACTTGTAAAAATGTCATTTGTGTCATTTTTCCTGATGAAGACGGACGTTGTGTACGTCGATTATCAATAAATATTAATACAGAACTTAAACCTAAAGCCGTTTTATTTTAATATAATGAGTTCTGAAAGATTTTTACTATTTTAAGAAAGTTATATCTCGTATTTATTTTATATTATATTCATTTAAAAACTTACATCTATATACCATGTTTGTGAAACTAAAAAGTGTTATTTAGATTAAAAATCTAATATCATATATTAAATTCGATCGGTATCAGATGTGTCAAATCTACCATCAAGGAAATGTAATTATTACATTGACAAAATTAAAATTGTTGACATGTGATAATTTTAACAGAAATGATAATGAAACGAGTGTGTTTATGTGATTTGTTAATTAGTTTTATTAATGAATGGCGTTATGTATCCGGCTCGCTAGAGTTTATTCACATATTACAGAGGCTAGTTTCTATATTTGAACCAATAATTGTGTTGAAATTTATTAGATATAATGACACAGGAACTACCAATCAACACCGTTATCTTTTGAGAATCTATGTATCAGATTGTTTCTATTGGTAATATTTTTTCTATTTTAATAGGAAATAGTTTTGTGATAGATTTTTTATGCTTGTTAACACGATTTGATCGTTAGTTTGATCGTTAGATTTATTAAAGTGTTAAAAATGTTCCAGTGAAGCAACAGTTTTTTATATACACTGTATAAAATTGGTGGAAATTTACAATTTACAATTTAAAAAGCAATTAAGTTACTTATTGAACTAAAAAAAGTTTCAAAAACAATAGACAATCGAATAGCCATGTTTAATACAAAATCACTTATGAATTTAATGAAGTTGTAATCTGAAAAATCAATTAGACATTTAAAAGGGGCCAGCTTTTCAAATTTGGTTAAATATTTTTTTTTTTAACACCTCTCCGGAGGCATACTCTATAAAAAAAGGTGGGCAGACTTTGAATTTATTTAAATATGTATATAAAAAAATATTTATGTTATTATTTTATATTTGAAATTATAAAATGTAAAAAGTATTTATGATAAATGCAGACATAATTTGTTAACCTCGATATTTGTTTACCTTGATCTATTTCACAAAATAATCAAAGATGATTTGTCATAGATTAGTCGAAAATAATATTTAATCTAATTTGTAGAAGAAAGTTATTTTATTATTGCTTTATTTTATATACTTACAAGTAAAGAGAAATCTTATATTTATCTAAAAATGGTGAAAATTATAATTTACCATTTTTATGCGTGGGATTAAATATGGCTAAGATAAAGCATTTTATTTGTATATAATTCACTTTTTTGCATATCGGAATGTTAAACTTAGCATATAATATAGGTATAAGTTTTTTTATTTATTCTATTTTAATTGACACAGTGAGAGTAAATTAATTCAAATTATTTTCGCACTTTTTCCTGTACTGTACTGTATGCCATCAATATTATTTAAACTTATTGTTTGTAAATTTATTAAATATTTCAATATAAAGTAAATTAAGTAGCTTTAAATTTATTTTACATTTTAGATTATTATACTAATATTTTATGAAAATATAAAAAAATTATATTATAGTACTAAAAACGCAATTTTGTAAATAAATGTAGTCCTACCAAAAAAATATTATAATCGTATTAAATAAATTTATGGAATAGAAAAATTTGTATAACAACTACTGTAGTCATGGTAACTAAAAATAAATAAATAAGCCACCTATTTACATAATTATATATATTATAAATATTTAAAAAATTATTTAAAATTTTAATTTAATATTTTAGTTATAACTTGTTTAGCAACTTATGTTAAATAATTTTTCTCGAAATATATCTCCATTGCGAAATATTCATAAAACACATAAATTGACATCAGTAAATTACCACTTTCGGTTGGCAGATCTTTACCAAAAGTTGATCAAATTGAGACATTCGCCTTCGAAGCTTAAATATGAAATTTTATAACAATCCGTTCAGACGAATTTACTCTACATGTCCTCAGACAAATGGACATCAGACTAAAAACAATTAATTCGTGTTACTATAAGCTTAATTCGTGCTTATCTATAAACATCTCAATATGTTAAATTTAGTATGATTACAATATCTCCTTTATCATATGTGATATGACGGTCGGTAACAATTTTTATAACTGTATAATGTACAATTATCAATTTATCATTACCAAGAAAATAGTTTTCAATGTTAATTAATAATAACTAGTGATAAATTTTTTATTTTAAAATAAATTAATTTATTATTAACTTACAATTAGTATCATTGGTAGATACTAGAAGTTACTAAATATTTTAGTTTATTTGTTTAGTCCTGTTCTCATGACAGTTGCATTGTTCTTAAAACCGCTATTAGCTAAAACCAATTTTAAAACCAAGCTTATAATACCAGTCTTTAGGTTTGCAATATAATCATTAAGAAGCACTAATCTACCGCAAAGTGTTGTATGTTCGGCAATTCGTTGATTAGTAAACTCTTTGTTCTAATTTAAAAGACAATAAACTACATCCGTTCGATTTAGTTTTAACGACTATAAGTTCATTTAAATTTTCCTAGTTACACATTTGACGTAATAAAACAGTAATTACTGATTCTTGAAGCACATTAAACATGCAAATATATTCTGCTATTCAGTTAGCCGAAATATAGTTCGAAATTTTTACATCATTCTCCGTTTATCGAAAATTTGTTTCCCATGATTGTATTTTTGTAAAAGTTTGAATGCAAAATAGCATTTTGTAATTTTAAATTTTATAAGAACAGAAATATAAAAATTTGCTTTTGCCGTATTTATAAAATATGTCAATAGTATATTATGTTACGAGGAGTAGAAAGCGATCTTTATTATGTTGGAGAGAATAAATTTTCCAGTTTATATATTGTGAAAATTTTTGCTAAGTTTGTGAACTGGTAAAAAATGTAGATGGGAATATACTGTAACATAGATTAGACAAATAGTTAGTTGATTATTTTTTATAGAAAATCAATACACGTAAAAAATTTGGGGTTTCACACACTCTAAAAAAATTATGTAATTTTACCTTTAAACCGTGAGACACTATGATGCCCAGTATTTTAAAGTATAATTACTCAACTGCTATAATTTTAACAAAAAACCGCAACACAAATCACACAAACCGTTCACTCGAGCCACAACACCGACCAAACTCAGAAAATCTGAAGATGACTGAAACGTCGAAGCGCGTCATTGCTAAAAACAATAACGAACCTGATAGGGAATTTAGTAACATTATAATTAATCATAACGCAGGTTCAGGACCCAAGAACAAAAGTTTATCTTTTGACATTAATATTTTAACATAGTTGTTTAAAAATGCATAATATCAGAACTACTACAAACATTATGTAATATGACATTACCAACGAGATGAAAAGTGCATATGTATATAATATTACAGTTTTTTAGTAAAGGCTCTTTTAGTAAATTTATAGAACTTCAATAAATTTGTTGTCAGGAATTTTCCATAGGTAGGTAAAATTTATTGTTCTGTAATATTATTGTTGGTATAATTATATGTATTTCTAAATTTACATAAAGGATGTATTTTGAAATGAATGAATTACACTTAAAATATTTTATTATTATTATTATTATTATTACACAAAATATGTACTAAGTATCATTATTTTGATGAATTATTACAGTTATTAATATGCAAGCTGTAATTTTACATAATTTAAGAAGTTATACCAACAATATGTAATTCTACATTAAGTATATGATGCAATTTGCAAAAAATAAGCAATTTTACATACTTATTAGTTTATTTTTACTTACTTTATGAGATAATTATGAATTATGTAAAAATTACAGAATTTTGAGCTAGAAATACAGAATATTTTATGGTAAAATAAAATTACAGATTTTTTATAGTAAAATTTTACTACTATTTTTCTCTAATTTCGCTATTTTTTTTTGTACAGTGCATTGTAATATTACATATCCATGTAATATTACATAAACTATCTATGTAAATATTACGTGGATCGTTTGTGTAAATTTTTTTTTTCCTAGAAAAACTTGTTTTACATAAACGGTCTACATAATTTTCGCACAGTTTTTATAATATTACATATATATTTTTTCACTGTAGCGTTGCCAGTTAATAAACCATCAGTATACGAACTATTAAAAGAAAATTAAACAAATTTTCTTGTAATATTTAACGTACCCTAACTTAATTATAAAAGTCAATAAAATTGAACAAAACTACAGAATAATAAAATCTGCAATATTCCCCTATGTGCCACTTACAAATTACTTCATCTAATATAAAATAAAATTACCCTTTCTCGAGCAAGGACCAGTGCGCTCGAATCGTATTTAAAACGAAAGTAGTATAAGGCACAAACCCTTTGTGCAGATAATAAGCATACGACCACACAGATTTCGCATTGCCATTCTGATCAAACGAATTCAAAGTTTGAAATTCTCACGCAGCAGCCAGCGAACGAACACCGAGTTATAGTATATCGGCTGCTCGATACCACAGGGACCTACTTTGTCCGTTCCGTACTGGCGTCTCTGTAATGCCTGTACTGTGTGAATTTCAAATAGTGTACAGTGCCGTATTAAGTCGCTATCTTAATTGGAACTTACCGTACTTTCTACTGTTTATAATTTGTCATATTGAATGATGATTTATTAGGTGCCAACTGATTTGCGAAAAATTATTTATGCAAATGTGATTATATTAATGATATATAAATATGTAAAATGTTAATAATTCAAAAATAAAATTGAATAATTTATATTTACATAGCAAAAGTAATTAATAAAAAGTAAGTATTAGATATGATACTCTTAATGATTCCGAGATTATGTGAATTTATAATAAAGTTTCAGTAATTATAAATTAAAAAATGTAGACACGATGAGCATAATTAATAATTATTTTATTTAATTAGAATTAGATGAATAAATTTTATTAGATAAAGATTCAGGTGTGAAAAAAATTGTTACATGAAGAGTGAAAC
The DNA here is from genome assembly GCA_963966155.1 of Clivina fossor. NCBI lineage: Eukaryota > Metazoa > Arthropoda > Insecta > Coleoptera > Carabidae > Clivina > Clivina fossor. The sequence continues at coordinate 4,357,226 of OZ014563.1, forward strand.
ATTGGTAAAAATATTGTAAAAGTTGGTGATAGTTAAAAAAATATGTGTGAGTAATATTGAAGTTATACATCTGCCTAGATATCTGATAAGTATGTAGGTTTTCATATTTGAGTGTGTTCTGCGTGAGCAATTATTTTTAAGTTGTGAAACCAAAAAGAATGTATGAAAAGTATCATGAATGTAAATGAAATGAAACTGTCTGAATAAGAATGTTTAAACTAATTTCTGCTTAAATGAAAAAAAGTGGTGTGATTGTGTATGTACCCTTTTTTCAGATTAGATTTTGTTAAAAAAAATTTAAATCGTCAATTGATTTTTGACATATTGCAAATTAAATTTATAGAACATCTTCTAGTAACAACAAAAATTAAATAAATTTATTTTTACATAATTTTGCCAACTTTGAAAAAAAAATTATTAAAATTTTTTATGCCCAAATTACGTAATTTAATTTTCGCACACTGTTGCCAAACTTTTAAATTTTTTTTCAATTTTTGAATACATTTTTAAGTAAACTATTTACGTGATTTTTATTACTTTACCTAACAAAATATTTTAGTATATACAAGAATTATATAATTTTATTTTTATGCAATGCTACCAACTTTCGGAAAATAATATTAAAATTTTATTTTGGCCACATTTTATTTAATATTGGTCTAATGAGTTTACTAATGTGCCTTTAATCTAGTTTTACATATAATTTATATTTTCTTTTCAAATTTGCACTACAATGTAATAATATTTACAGTACGACTCTGTCGAATCGAATCTCACGACACCAAAGCAAAGAAGAGTAAAAAATTCCCAATGCTATTTATGATCATCTTGTGATTTACCGTCTGATGGCGTTTGTTGAGAAAATTGCCGATAATTAATAAGAAACGAAAAACATTCTTTTAAACTTTTTTTCTCTGTCTTTATTTCTTTTCGTGCGTTTTTTTTTCTTCGTGCGTTTTTTTTTTCTTCTTTATTTCGTACATTTATACTTTTCTTTTTCATTTTGTTATTTACTCAAGGTAATTACTTTTAAATGAGACGATTACTTTAATAGGCACCGTCTTTCGTTTTTCTAACAATTTTTTTTCTAAATATTTTATTTAATGTTTGCATATAGGTATGTATGTTAATATTATTTATTATAATATATACTTTTACTAAAAGTAAATGCTTATTTCTATTAATAATTTAATTGACAATATTTTCGAGAAATATGTTATTAATAAGTTTATTTAATAATAGACTTTCTATTAATTTCTTTTATCGGATTTGAACTTAAGCCGGAAGACATTTAATATGGCACAAAATGTATGTAAATTTATTTAATTTATTTATCTAATTTAGACCTAGATTATTATTAATAGCCTGATACTGTGTAAAAATAATATATAAATAGACTAGAACATAATTACGATTTGTTTCTATGTTCTGTTATTTACTGTAATGTCATTTGAAACGTCGATTATAAATAAATTTTAATACAGAACTTTAAACCTGAAGTAGTTTTGTTTTATATAACAAGTTTTGACAGATTTTTTACTATGTTAAATGTGAGAACTTTTAGAGAATTTTTTGAAATTTTCTGATAATTGATAAATATGAAAACAAAACAAAAATATTATTTATATATTATTATTTCAGAACAAACATATCAAATGAATATTGTAAGAAAACAGTAAATTCAAGAAGATATTAGTTCTATATTAAAATGCATTGTAAAAGAATTAAGCTTATATCAGCCAAGCAACGTCGTGAACTAATATTTCAAAACAATAAAAGACAAATTAACAATCATTGCTGTATATTTTAGCATAACAATAAAATTAAGAAAATTTTGCATTTTGTTTAGACGCGCCTAACATCAAACTCAACACAGTGCGAATAAGCGGCGGCTGTAAAATATTTTTCTTGTGATTAAATTGACATTGTTGTAATCTGTTTTAATACGATTAGATTGTTTGAAGGTAGCTAGAGACAGTCGAGTTAATTTGGTAGTATTATTTTCTCAACTCGGCTTAAAATGTACCCTTGCCGATTCAACGACTTTATCTGGTCCCGGGGACAATGTTACGCGACGGCACCCCTTTCAAACACGCCCGAAATAATTTAATTTTGAGGGAAGAAGAACATTTTCTCGCGGCAGCATCTGAGATAAAGCCGCAGTCGCAGTTTCTTTTCTAGTTAATGAAATTATTCAAAAATTCGAAATACTGAAACTATATTATTGGTTTCATTTACTATTATATATTTGACATATAAAAATTAACAGACTTTGCTACACTGTAAAAAATGTATGTAAATTTACATGTTCCATAAATATATTTTTACAGAAAAACTGTAATAGTTAATAGTTATGTAAAAATTACATAAATATATATTACATTTTTGCAGTATAGATAGATTTCACAATTCTATATGGTACAGGGTGTCCTACGGAAAGTTGCTGAAACTAATCAGCTATTATTTTTAAAAGTATGTAGAGTTGAAAATAAAAATTGACCAAAAAAGACGAAAATCTCTTTTTTTTTACATATATACATAATCACCCCATGTACCTAAAAGAATGTGGCATAAACTCTTTTCACTATTTTTTTGAATCTTTTATATATATCGATGATATATTATATTTAATTAATCCATTGTGAAATTTATTTGTTAGTAGTACTACATTTAATTTTTTTAGTAATATAAAATTATCTGCATTTCTAACATCATAATTATGAACACTACTTTTAAATTTTAAAATGCTACTTGAATACTTCGGAAGCAATTTAAAAAAGTGATTTCAAATTCTATAAAAAAAAAAAAATAGGTAAATATTAGATGAAAATAGTCATATGGTAAATATGTACAGATATAATAACGTTTCTAAAATAAAACTGAAGCAAAACTTTGAAAAATATAACTATTAAATAGAAATGAGCATCTTCATTCCAAAATATTTTCTTAATTTTTATTGTATATGTATTTGTCTAGAAATAATTTAGGGAAACAATTTTGAAATTTGCCTCATGTGTTAAAATTTGTTGGTACGGCTCTGATATATATATATATATATATATATATATATATATATATATATATATATATATAATATACAAAAAAAAGCCACCCAAGAAAGCACTCCTCACAAAGAACTTAAAAGGTTAAATAGAAAATCGTAATTATTGAACGTGTTTGATTTTTTATATTTTTTATCAGATTTATTATATTAAAAAAAAAGTTATCAACGCATAAATATTTTTATCAAAGACTGTATAGAAATGAAATTTAATTCACTAAATATTTGTGAATAGACACTTCAGACTCAACACTGGGCGTTTAGAAATTTTTCATATTAAACATAATTGAATACCTCTATAAAAGTACGTGAAAATTCTCAAATAATAGAAATTTTTACTTAGATATTCATCATTTGTTTTTGTACTAGTTTTTAATTAAAAAGAAACTCGACGATAATTAGCATAGCATTGTGAAGTAGATGGTTTATTAATTGAAACCGTTATGTTTTTATAGTAAAAATGACCTTGGCACTGTACATACTACAGCTACTATAACTTCATCACCGTTTGGTTTCATTTACGAAAACCGGTTTGGTTAGACGATTCATATTAACAACTAACGGCTATTTTTGTGCAATATGAGTTTACTCTCACTGAACGACTACTAAACATGTGTATTCTACTCATAAGTATGTTGTCATTGTTCTGTAAATGCTATTTTTATCGATAAAAATTGCTATTTTTACTTTCCTTTACTTAATAGAGATTAAATTGTAATTAAATTAATTTGATTTGAAAATAATTTTACTTTCAGTCTTATGGTTTAGTGAAATCTTGTTTAACTGGCACCGCGAAAGGGATGATTTTTTTATCAGAAATTCTTTAATATCTCAATTATTATTAGAAATTGCAAAATACATTTTTTTTAAAATTATATGCTGGCTATACGTGATACATTTATCTATACAAAATCTGCACAATTTTTTATATAAAATTATATATAGAAAATATACAAAATTAATACGTTTTATACGATATAGAATAAAATGTTAAGACGCATTTTGACAATTTATTAATATCTGATCTAAAAACTGCCTATTCTTCAATAATAATATTTACTGCTTTAAATAATCAGAAATATTAAAAAATCTGTACACATATATATATAAATTGGTGATAATACAAAAACTAAATGAGGGTTTGATGTTTCTAGTACTGTTGTATATTCAGGTTCGCGTCGAAAATGCATGAAAAACAGAACATTCTAATTCATATATTTTTTTTATATGGACTCTTACGGAAAAACTGAGCATACTCGTGCATAATTTGTACAAATTTCTATATAACATTGAATATTGGATCGTATAATACAGAAAATTGTATTATCAGCAATAGTCCAATTTTTATTTTACATTCTGCTATTTTTTAGAGAGTTAAAAACATACTGAATATCCAAATTTGTGTCACTTTATCACAAACTATAATTAGAACTACATTTAAATATAAATATATCAATTTTTTTCGAAGTATTTTTTCATTCGTTTAAAAAAAACCTGCTACAGTTTTCCATATGGCGTTCCATTTAAAAAGCAATATTTTATTTCTACACGATACACAATTTGATTCTCAAGACTCGATTAACGACAAGACATATCTATGTGAAACTTTAAAAAAATCTATAATTATATCTCGTAAACAGTGAAACTGAATCTGAAAAAAGTTTCTGTGCGTGACACAATCAAAACAACATTCTAATATAGGGAATAGAAAAATAAAAATTCTTAGCGAACGCATCAGGTAGCTAAAGGTGAAATGCATTTCAATAAAATGCCGCCGCCATATTTGTAGATGACAGATGTGGTTCGAGGAATCGAAGAGTAGTAAAACATCCCAATGACCTACTCAACGTGATCAAATAAATTATTTACAACCTGCGTTCAAGAGTATTTTATATGTTTATCTGAACTGAATGTTCAGTTTTCATATCTTTAGATGAAATTTGTTCCTGGTTGGTTTACAGATGCTTTGGTATTACTCGCAAATGACAATTTTATTAATTTGTGATTGCGTAATTGAGGTTTTAGCCTGCTTATTTCATTACTCTTCCCTTGTTTGTTAAAGTAAAGTTTGTCCACTTTCATTATAAGTTGTTGTTTTTTTGCTGTGTTTACTTATTGCTAATACAGTAGATGCTTAAACTCAATCATACACTTTAAAAACCAAAATTACATTTATATTTTAAGTTTGTGTAAGTTTAAACTTAATTCAGTAACTTTCAAGTTGTGTTAAAACTAAAAGGTCTATTATGTTCATTTCTGTAAGAAGTGTAGCGTTACAGAATATTATTTCTTTTTCTATTAAAAGTAGAATTCCGTTTACTAGAAAAAGATAAAACATTTTGTAAAACTACAGTACTTATAAGATATGATCAGAAATTTTTTTTAGAATTCATTATATTAAAATAAAAAGCTTCAGGTTTTAGTTCTGTTAAATTTTTAATTAATATATAAGAGTATTAAAAATATATATATAAATGACATAAATAATAAACAAAACATAGAAACAAGTTGCTAGGTAACAAAACACAAGTAACTAGATTACAAAATGTATAATTTATTACTTAAAAGAAGCCAGATTTTATTTATGTCATTTGTATATATTTTTGCTGATGATAATATACATGCAGTTTATCGAAATGTCGAATATTAATTTAAATTTAACAGAACTAAAGCCTAAAGCTTTTAAACTTTAAAGTAATTACATAATTTATCTGTAAAATATAACCAATTAAAAATTAAATTAACTCTCTGTTTAAAATACGTTGAGTATTTTTGTAACTTTAGATCACTGATTAGGACTTTAGTTTTATCTTTTGCTACTAATGATGAAAGCTTAACTTGTACGTATATAGCTTTTTTTTTTAAATTATTGTTCGTGGTTTAAGGGAAATTATTTTATTTTATTAACTTTTCGCCACAGTAAAATCATATTTTAATTTATTATCTATATATTTGTCAAAGTCAACTTAATTAATATAAATATCAACACTATAAAAATTACTGTTGTTAGTAAGTAGGTCAAAAATTCTAAACATAAAATTAATACTAAAACAAATTTGTCATTTACACCTTTGGATACATCTGTTCTTAGTGAAACAACTCATGCATTATTATATACACAAATATACGGCATGTTCATTCATAAAGCTGATATGTAATTAATTATCATCGAAGTCGACATTGTAGTGTAAGGTGTTTCACTAAATTGTCAGTAAATTGTAAGATATTAAAAATTAGACATATTAAAAATTTAAAAAACCGTATTCTCATCTCTTTGTAGTCTTTGACTAAATTGTCAGTAAATTGTAAGATATTAAAAATTAGACATATTAAAAATTTAAAAAACCGTATTTTCATCTCATAAAAAGTGTTTTTATTTTTAAAATAAATTTTTACTAGAACCTCTTATCAAATATGAAAAATATTCATATTTTTGCTATATTTTTTTATATCTCATATTATAAAATCCAAATGAACTAATTAAAATTGCTTAATAAGTAATTTTAAGTAAACGTGAAAAGTAATTTTAAAATTCTTTTTTAAAAGTGAGGTGGGAATACGAGTCAAAGTATTTTTCTAAATATGCAATATTTAATATAAGTTACTATAAAATAGATCTCCGATGAAGACAAACGTCTATACTCCTTTTTTAAAGAATTCTGTAGATAAAACACTGATTTACAATTGGACAATTAGTAAATACATCTAAATATCTTAATCTATCAAGTGTAATAATTTTTTGAAACAGTAAAAATTCTTCTAGAACTCATTATAATAAAATAACATAATTTTAGATTTTCGTTCTGTATAAATGTCGAAATTAAGCTAAAATTGTACAGAACTAAAATCTAAAGCTTTTTTTATTTTAACTGGGTCGAAATTGAAGACAAGTAAATAATATTTCGTATATTATCGTTTTTCTATACTTTAGAAACGAATACTTGAGATAAAACAAAACATTTACGTTTTAAGTTTATAGAAAGCTGAAGATGATATTCTCAAGTATCTGTTGAAAAATAGTTCCGATTAAAAATATCCAATGAAATTGTGGAAATGCGATAGTTCAATATGCGGTTTGTTGTTGTAAAGTGAATCTTTACGGTTTTAATATGGTTTTCTCATGACTTGAGGTCGTGTCACCTTCATTTGACCTCGAGACGAGAAGATATTGTTTCTTTGGTTCTGTTGTTCGTATTATTATAAGATGCCAGTAAAATACGATGATCGCTTGTTGAAGATAGCATTAAATACGAATAAATTTATCGGCTGACTTTTTCTCATAGTTTTGTTTTCGCGAGTGTTATTATTGAAGCTATGTGGAACTAATTCTGACCTTATTATACAATGAAATATCTGTTTTAATGTAAATACTGTCACAGATTTTATAATATGGTTTGAAGTATATTTATTTCGTCTGATTTTATTCTTACAATAGGTATTTTTATAATTACTTTATTATAATAGTTATTTATATATCTGTTAATGAAAGCGAAATTTGTATTGTGTCAAAATGTCCTATTTTTTTTTTTAAAATTTAATAAATTTGACGAATCTTATAGCATCAAGTTATTAATTTACAAGTACCAAGGAAATAGTTAAAAATGTTTGCTAATAACAAAAAATTAATGAAAAAATAATACACTGAGAAATTGTTTGCTTTAGATTCAAGATTTTTACTTTTATATTAAAAGTAAACGTGTTTTTGAACTGTAATGTTTTTTAATAGTAATAAAAAAAATTTATATAAAAAAAAAATAGCAAGTAACATTATAACTTTTTAAAAATATATATAAAAAATTATTTACTATTTTGATTAAAAACATAGGCCTGTATTCCTACCTTTTTTGTTTATGAAAAAGTACTTTTATTTTTTTTCTTTAAATTAAATTTTTACTTCTATTTCTTATCAATTATGAGTAGTATTATTATAATAATAAGTAATTTTAAGTACACGTCAAGAGTACTTTTAACAAAAATCACTTTTAAAAGTGAGATGAGAATACAGGCCATAATGTTTTTCTAGAATAAATGAACAAAACAATATAGTATTTTCTCCGGGACTATTTCAGAAGCACCGTTATCACTTATACCATCAATAACAAATAGTCCGAAAGCTGTATTGCGCGTTGTATACTATTTTATTTTTTTCCCTATATCTCTTAATTGTAAAATTATTAATAATTTTTAGTTCAATTGTGATTTATTTTTATAATAATATTTTTATGTTTCCTTGACGTAATATAATACTACAAAAAATTAATTTTTAAAACTTGGCTATAATTAAATTGAAAAAAATAAAATGTATGTGTTCATTTAGATTTTAAAAGTATGTAAATTTAAAGTTTATACAAATGTAAATAAACTACATTCCTAATTATTTATTCTGTAACAAAAATTAAATGATTTATTTCACATAAATTAACTATAATTTGTATTTGCAGAAATTCTATTTAAATTTAAATTTTATATTTACTTTCCTTTAGGAAATATATTTGTAAACTAAATTAAAAACTGTTCATTTCTATACAACTTTGTTTCAGAAACTTTTTCAATATAACTTTTTTGTACCATATAACAAGCTGAAAATTTTAAATTCATAAAAAGCATATTTCTATATTTACTTTATCTGAAATATGCTTTGAAAATATTTTATATATAAAGCATTTTTTTGTTAAAATACACAGTTTTATGTTTAAAACATATTTTACAAATGTTTAGTTTTTAATATATTTTAAGAATTTTAAATATAATACTCTATAAAAGTTTTAGAAACAAAATAACAAAATTTTATCTATGTATTTCTGTTTATTTACTATTATTATTACCACTTTAATTGCAAGGAAACAGTGTTTCGCTAACATTTTAAAAATTAAAAAAAAAATTATATAGAAATCCTTCATACAGCTTTACATGACGAATCTGAACTTAGTTTATGGTTATATGTATGTGTGCGTCGTCCGTTCGTTCTAATTTTGTGATCGCATCTTCTTCTACAGACCATTCATCCGATTTGCACAAAATTTTCAGGGTATATTCAGTTAGTGCCCAAGATGAACATGTGAATTTATTTTTTTCCAGTGTTGTCAACTGTCCGAGAAAAATTAGTAAAATTTTTAAAAATTTATTATGGCTAACATTATTTATCCGATTTTAATTTTCACAAATTTTCACAAAAAATTCTTTTAGTGCTCACATAACTTTACTAAAGTACAATGTTGCCAACTTTCCGTAAAAAAATTACAAAATTAAAAAAAATCTATTATGGCTATATTATTTATCCAAAATTAGTCAAATTTTTAAAAATATTTTTTTAGTATTCACAAAAATTACATAATTGTATTGCTGTACATCGTTGCCAAAGTAATCTATATATAGGTTTACCCATATGCTTCTAATCTTGTTTATAATGTATCCGAAATATTTATAAATTAGACTATAATTATTTGAAATTTTATATGTGAAATCTTCTTCTAATATATCGTTTATATTTGATAATTATAAACTAATTAGGTTTTTTTTTTTTGCAAGAAGCTATTTTAAAATATCTATACCATAAAATGGAAATTGGGACATACATTTTATTGTCATGAGTTTCTTTTATTTTCGTTTCTACACTTTATTAATTAACTTGTAAATACGTAAGATAATAGTTTATACTGCAATAAAATTTGTTAAAATTAACATATTAGAAATGTGAATGTGAATATATGTGTATTCGCAAATCAATCAGAATTCTTAGGTAATAAATATATGATATAATAATGTATTATTCAACAACGATATGAGATTTTTAACTTGAGTCGTAAACGAGTGCTGTATACATTCAATAAATTTTTATGATAAAATCGAAAATAACATCTAAGGGAATATTTCACTGAATAGTTTCTGTTCTATAAACTAAAATTTAATTGAATTAATTAAATCTTATTCTTAGATTCATTGGGATAACAGGTCTTTAGAGTTTTAGTATTTTTGTTTTGTTGCAAATGTTTTGTTGTTCTTTCACGGTTGGCATTTGTAAATATGAAGAAAATCTTTCGTAACTCATATTAAAATAAAAAAGCTATAGGATTAAGTTCTGCATAATTTTTAAGTATTTTAAGTTTTGATATACTCTACGTATAACATCATCAAAATCGAAACCTCGATTATTTAATTTAAAATTACACAGAATTTAATTCTAAAGTTTTTTTATTTTGTAAGATGAAGCTATGTACCTACATATGAAAATGCGTTGATAATGTTCTGAAGTGATTTATTTTGAAATCGTTGCAGAATTTCAATATTTGATGAACTCATAATGCCATATATCCAAATAGGTTTAATTGTGGCTTTATTATATTTAATAATAATTAAATAACTACGTAAATTTAAATTTGTGTTTGAGCCGCATAAATTCACATTTTTAACTGAATGTGGCCTGTGACCCGTATTTTGTCCACTACTGTTTATTGTTATTACACTGTAAAAAATCAATGTAAATTTACATGGATAATCATAGTAATTTTACTATATTTTTATTGTAATTTTATATTTTTTTTTGTAAATTTATAAAAATTACAATGAAAAATATAGTAAAATTACTGTAATTATCAATAATTTTTTACAGTGCATCTTTGTTCAAGTCAGAATTTTTGATAATACAAAAGTGTCAGAATCTGGAGCAGTTTTATTTTAGTGTACGATTCTGAGCTTTCATGAAGACATAAATTTAAACTGCGCATGCTCTTGACAGTTTCGTATTATCGTAAGAAAGTTATGATCGGCCAAAAATCATAAAACAAGTGTTATTTTATTATTTATCAAACAAACATTAATATCTAATTGAATTATTTCGAAATGACTGAATTATCTTATTTACAATCTAACTAACTTGATCTTACAATTTTCACAAGTACAGTATTACAATAGCAACCTCCAGAGGCAAGAAATCAAAACTGATAAAATCAGATTAATTTAGCAAATAATTCCTTGAATAAAGTGTGAAGACTAGAAAACAAGTGAAGATCAGACTACTAACTTATATTCTTCAATGTGTGTGTGTGCGTCTGTGTATCGTTAACCTTAATAATCCAAACCGCGATATAATTTTATTTAACATCTCTAATAATATACAGCCACACACACTCACTGTTTTATCGACGGCGCAACCAATCGTTATTCATTTATTTTGTTTGCTGTTTCACTATATGTCTCGTCAAACATCTGACGCTCGCGCGCGAAAACTGTTCCGGCGCGTATAGCGTGTTCCACTCTCTCTGGGAAGCGGAATCTATACGTATATAAACATTAAGAATGCGTCACACAGCTCATTTTAAAATAATCAGAAGTGGAACAAAAATATTGTCATATAACATAGGTATGATTGCTGTTTACTTGGCTTAACTTTATTAAACTGGAGATGAAATTTCGTTAACGTATTAAATGCATGCTACGTTACTGGATATTGAGAAGTGGATATAGAAAATTATGCGCTAATGAAGACAGATTGTTGAGTTAAAAGTGATACGTGTGATTGATATTTTATGAACTTTATTGAATTGACCGAGATTTACTGATTCGTAGAAGTTGATGGAATTGTTTTCAAATGACGAATGGAAAGTATTTTTTTGTTACATCTATTAATTATTATAGCTTTTTTTATATAAAATGTTCGAAAAAAATTTTAATACCTGGATTTTTTTTATTGCTAAGAGCTTATATTTCCAACAATGGATACAATTAGGATAAATAACCGTAATTATTTATTTCAATATTAAAAATCTTGTTGAGGATTACATAACATCTGTCAATGTCATTTTTTAAATATGTAAAGAACAATGTATACATTGCTTTTGAGAAGAAAAATTACATATTTATATAAAATCAATACAAGAAAAAAAAATTTGTAATTTTTTTCATTATCATTCAATATATTTTTAGAATTACTGTTTATACAAAATCAAAAGCCAGTATTCATAGCCCTTTTTAGAGTACTTTTAGATAAAGGGACGTATATTTTAAAGTATTTATCTTAAAAATACTAGAATTGTTTTTAACATTATTTGTATTTTAAAATGTTAAGTGTAATAAAAAGTATTGAATTTATAAAAATAGTTTATATTTGATATATAATAAAAACAAAAATTAATATTGAAATTTTAACTAATTTTAATTAAAAGTGCTCTGCAAGAGGCTATGAATATGGACCGAAATGTTCTACTCTATAATTCAAAATTAAATATTTAAATAGTTTTTACTCTTATTAAATATTTTACAAAAAATACAGTCGTTACATTAATATATCTCAACTATTTACGTAATTGTCTTTATTTATAAATAATTATTTTTAGTAATATAATATTGATGCGTTATAAATTATAAATATATTTAATTTCAGTAATGATTACAGTTTTAATATTTGACATTAATGTTAAGGATAGTCGTCGAATTGCAACGCGGCGAAATATTTTGCTGTATTTTAAATTCTCTGCAAATAATAACAATTTTGCTTACAAAAAAATACATATATATATATATATATATATATATATATATATATATAAACAATCACACTATATACCCATAAGAATGTGACACAAACTCTTTCTATTTAAGCAGAAATTAGTTACAAAAAATATTATTATTTATTTTTATTTACATGCATAATTATTTACGCTATGTACCCATAAACTATAAATAAATTTTAATTGAAACTAATAGATAATATAAACTACCACTCTAGAACGAAAAACATTGGCCAGTTTTCCCACCTCTTTGTTTATAAAAAAGTGCTGTTAGTTTGTGTTTTAAAATAAATTTTTACTTCTACCTCTCATCAAATATAAGTAGTATTTCTATTTTTGATATATTTTCTTTATATCTAATATTATAAAATTCAAATAAACTAATTAAAATTGCTTAATAAGTAATTTTAACATGGTAAAAAGTCATTATATTAAAATAAAACAGCTTTAGTTTATAGTTCTATATTAATATTTATTAATAATCGACGTTTCGACAAACTCAACGTACATCTTCATCAGGAAAAAAGATACAAATGACATTTACATTAAATAAACAGAACATGAAAACAAGTTACTAGGTAACAAAATAAGTAACTAGATCATAAAATTTATAAATTTTTAATTAAAAATAGACAAACATTATTTAAATCAATGCCTTTACACTGATTGATGTTATCTTTTTTATAAATTTTTATTGCTTCTCTTATCAAGTAATTTTAAGTAAACGTCAAAATTATTTTTGACAAAAATTATTTTTGAAAGTGGATATAAATTAAATCCATTAATTTTTTTATCATTATTATTTTCAGAACGTTTCTGTGAAAAAATCTTTTAATTATACAAGCACTCTAATTGTTCATAGAGAATTACGTTTTGACCATAACAATTTTTTTTTAATCTTTAAACCAAACAAAGATTTTACTAGTAAATGCTAATTTCTAAAATAATCAATTACAATTAATGAAAAAGCAAATAATTTTTCATTGCAAACAATATTAGAAAAACAATATTATCTTTAAAAGAAAGTCAAGTTTATTAGAATTTTTGTAATTTAGGAAGTCATTCATCTAGAGTTATTAGGAACAAATAGTCAATAAGTAAATTTCTATACTTAAGTGCAAAATTAATAACGCAAATGAATATTCTACATTCATGTATACATCACATATGCACAGAGACTACATATGTTTATGCATTTTGTGTCAAGATAGTGAAATCGATTCCGCAAGTCAAAGTCATTTGCTACTTATTAGAAATGTGAAAAAAAAATAAATCAAACAAAATCCGATCAAGTTTACTACCTCTATAATTGCTACAAAACAATCGTAAAAATACCGCATATTTGCGTTACACATTAAACTTTCGTTAAGTAAAGGAATAAAACCTTAGATTAATCGACTAACGACATATTTAGAACACAGATTAGTGAAATTTAATTTTACTTTAATTTAATTTTATTTTAGACAATAACTGTTTAGTGACACGTAACATAAAAAATGTATAAAAACAAACGCATTCGTGTTAGGGTTGATTTTGTCATGTTTTACTAATTGATGTATTTAAATTAATTATATGCATGATATGTAAATGCATTTAGTACAACTAGGTTAAAAAAAATTACAAGTGAAGATGAAAAAGTTAATGTTAAAATTATAGTGTTAATATTAGTCAAGAATTTCATCTAATTTTTTGTAATGTTAAAATAGTTGAACATTATTTATAAAATTAATTTTAATATAGAATATAATTTTATTTATAAATAAATTGATAATTTTATTTGTAAACGGAATTTCACTTCAAAATTATATTAATAAAATTAATGTTTTTTGTCGCATTTCTATTTCCGAAAGTAAAATATTACATTTTTATTAAAAAGATTACAGTCATAGAATATGTAAATTTATAACATAGTATCAGTTTTTCTGATGAAGACAGACACTGAGTTCATTAAAACGTCGATTATAAATAATATTAATACAGAAGTTTAACTTAAAACAGTTTTATTTAATGTAAAACAACAATTTTTTACAGTTTAGGTATAACATTTTAGAAAACGCATATATTTTATTATAAACGTAATTGTCCACCCTTGCATCAAGTTTTTATCTAAAAAATTTTTTTTAATATTTAAATACATCAATTTTTTTTTAAAAAAAGTAACTAAACTATTAGAAAAATAATATAATGACTTTTGATAAATACCGAATAGAATCATCAAAATATTAAATAAACTAATTGAATAATAAAAGTTACAAAAATAAATTATAAATAAATCCGCGATGATATACTGTAATTTGCTAAAATATCTGCAAATATCATATTTCAAAACTATCTAAAATTATACAATTTTCAATTTTTTTTTTAACATAATACATAAAAACTAAGGTATTATGCATATTAGACTTTTAAATTAACAAAAAAAAAACACATAATAAAATTGTCATATATACGGGTGAAGGACAAAATTTTTACGAAATTTCTGTTCACCATTAAAATACCATTTTCATTTATTTGCATTGCATATACTTTATTTAGATATAAATTTTACTATTTCGTTTTGTTTCATAGCCAACTTCGAATGCGATTATAATCTTTATTCACACGGTTTCTTGTCAAAGCGACGATTACTATTATTTTTGTCCATTTTTCAACTTCAAAATGCTCAAGCCAAAGTACTTCAACTGTTTTGTGTTTACGTCACACCAGTTTTTAAAGAAAGTAGCTTGTTTACAATAGAGTAAAATAAGTGAGGCAATAGGCACTTTGCAATTTTAATTCTACAACAAGAATTATTAGCGTTAAAATAAGTTATAATTTACTATTTTTAGCAAAGCTTTGTTATTTGCAACCAACTGCATAAAAATTATTGTAATATACATTAGTTATTTCTACAAACAGCAAAATTATTAAAATATTTCGTCGTAGAATACTAATTAAAAATAATAAAGATAAGTTATTATCAGAGCTTGGCAAGCTACTCAATAAATTTAACTACACTGTAAAAAAATATCTTAAATTTATGTAATTTTACATAGATTTTAACAGTAAAAATAACAATATTTTGTAATTTTACAGTGATAATTTGCGTAATATTATATTTTTTGAAAAATTTCATTCACAAAACATATAAAATTACATAATTTTTTTACAGTGCATGCTACAGCTACAAGCTATGCTTTAAACAATTATAAAGCTATAGCTACTTTTTTTTTAAAGTAGTTTAAGCTACTTTTATACATACATACATACATACATACACAATCACGCCATGTACCCAGAAGGGTGTGGCACAAACTCTTTTCATCATCCCGAAATCAGTCGCCTCCAAACATTCCTATCCAAACTAGCAACTTTCACTTCATCCACATTCATAATTCCTCTCATACATGCTCTTTTATTCCTACTACTTGGAAACTTTCGCTCACGCAAAACACTCTCAATCATACCACTCCAACTACTCATCGGACGTCCACGCAAACGTATACCATCAAAATCATTCAAATAAATATTTTTAACCAAACGTTCATTAGACATTCGCTCAACATGTCCGAACTATCTTAACTGACTAACACCAACTTTTGCTACAACATTTTTTTCAAATTCACACTCATCATACACTAATCTATTTCGTACCCGATCGTAGCTAGCCACTGCCCAGCTCTGGTTATCATCTATAATTACTAGAAGTTTTTTGTTTGAATGGCATTATAAGAAAAGGTTTATTTAAATTACAAATTGTAACCGATTAACTTAACAATATTTTTTATTAAACTTTTTTATTAAAAAAAAAGAATATAAATTATAAAATGACATACGAATACAGAGAGCTGTTATTACGTTTGTTGAACAAGAAAATATTTTTTCCTTTTGAAATCAAACAAAGCGTGATTGTAAATCACGAAAACTATTAAAAATTTGACATATACTACATGTTTTTTCATCTAAAAAAAACATATATGATTAGAAAGTAAAAACTATTATTTTGAAACTGACATTTCACTAAAAATTTTACACCTAATGATATATCAAATTATTGTTTCTTCAAGTTTGGGCAGTTATTAAATTTCTTTTTCTTATGTATTTTTAATATTTGTTTATATTTTTATAGTTGAATTTATAATGCATTTAATGAATTTTTAAATAAAATTGAATTTTAATTTTTATGAGTTTCAAGGCAAATATAAACAAGCAAGTTCAATGTTTGAAAAATTACCATTTTAAATTATATTTTAAAATTGAAAGTTTGAATTATTATATCAAAAGTTTCGGTAATATGAAAGTTATATTAAATTTATTTAAAACATATATAAAAATATGAAGAAAGATTGTTCAAAATTATGAATTACAACTTATGCTAAATTATAGTAAAATTATCTTTGATGATCTTTTTCACTTTTCTACAATTTATAGTTAATTAGATATCATAAAAAAATATAAAATTTGTTCAATTTAATTTTTTTATATCTATTTAATATGAAATTATACACGATTCTAATTTGTACTTTATTTTTTATTTATTTTATTATTTAAAATGTTAAATATAAATGATATGAAATACCGTGCATTTAAGCATAAAGCATTTAAGAAATTTATGATTTAAAATTTAGAACATCACCATATTTTATAATAGATTTGTTCGATTGACTCTATTGCGTTTCTACTGCAAAACACCGCCACAAATAATGCAGCGGTTTGCCGTTTACATAACATGTACCTGCGATGTGAATAAAACAACAAACATTGACGCGAATAGTAAACAGTAGACGCAAGGGTGCGAATCGAACAGGGCTAATAAAAATCATAAATTTAAAATCTGACCCAATCATACTACCGTATTTTAAACATGTGACACATGCACATAGCTAACTTGATGCAATGACTTAATGATTGTTAGCTGTCAGCAAACTGTCAGCGAATAGAGGAAACAGAATTATTGAATTTCAATAAAGATTAAGTTTTTCAGTGACAATTATGTCACTTTTAATATCATCCAAAAAAATTCAATTTCCACATAACTCTAAATGATGCATATACCAAAAACGTCAGTCATACGCTTCTAAGTTAAGCCCTGATTGGTTGGATTTTCATATTTTGAATTCATTATATACAAGTGATTAAATTTATATATTTTTAATCTAAATTATAAATCTCAAATTTGTAAATTAACTTCATTATGCAACAGGATTAAGGTCCAGTATTTCAAAATGTTAGAATAAATTTATCTCCAGAATAATTTTAAAATTAGTCAATAAATTGTTGTCATTTATTTCGGGAATACATTTTTAATTAATCACAAATAAATTTTTACTTATTTTAAGAATAAATAAAATTGAAAATACCATTTTTGAGTTTCAAGTATTAACCATAAATGTTCTTATAGATTTTGATTTTTATCTAGTTATATAGTATTTTTCCTGATTTCTAAAAAAAATATAGTAACAGCCGTATTCTGAAACATTTTCGTTATAAATAATGGTTCGTTAAAATGAAAATTCTTGGATTCCGTATAAAATCTTTGTATGTGTATTACAACAAAATTTCTTACAAGATCCAAGAATTTTCATTTTAACGAACTTATTTTTAACGAAAATGTTTCAGAACACGAGTGATAACAGTGTAAAGATAATGCGCGTTAAATGATAAATAACAATAATTAAAAAGTAATTAAATTAACTAAATCTTATAAAATGTAGCATTAATACAGTTTTGATTTAACAAGTGCAGAAAATTGCAGTAAGTCTTGTAAATTGTAAAACACATTTTTTTAAAAAACTACGGTACTGTTTGTTTTCTTAGTGTCAAAGAAAAAAAAATAAATAAACTGCATGTGTAACATAGTGTGTAACACTATTGTGCAGTTATAACTACAGTATAATTCAATTATGACAAACACAATTATATGAAATTCATTAAACTGTTCCGCTAAAGCAAAATATATCTACAAAAAAATACGTTTTGAGTTGCAAGGTCCACTTTTTATCATACTACTAAGGCAGAAAGTCGTAATGGTACTAAATCGAGTGGCGATTCACTTAAGACATTTAATGTATCAATAGAATAATAAACATGAAAAATAATTGTCAAATAAAATTATTTATCTCTAATTCTATTTGTAAAATTATATTTTGTTATTTTTAACAAATACTTCTAAATATAATTATCATTCTGAAAATACTGACATGCACGTACATAAATAAAATATAATAATCACAAAATCCATTTAAGATATAAATTATATTTCTTCTATTATTTTCATTTCTCATAATAAAATTAATAAAACATTCACCGAGGAAATTCAGTGTGCTATATTGCATCTAGATAATAATAATAATAATACGACTATAAATAATTCATTGATAGAGACAATATAATGAATGAATGAATGAATGGATCATAGTTACCTGTGCTCTTGACATTGTTTATTTGCATCAGTCTCTTGTTTTCATGGCCGTTGCGATTCAATAATTTCTTCGTGTATTCTCATAACAGATGAACGTAGGCCATGACTGCAAAAATATCATACAATATTGTAAGCGCCTATTATTTTCTTAACAAAGTGTGATTTGTATTGTAGGTAATTACCGAAAAATTAACATTTAGTTTTGTACATATTTGTACAAGTGTATACACCTACTAGATAATTACACACCTAGTTTATTAGTTTGATTTGAGAATTAAATACTTGTATAACAATATATTTTAAATTAATACTGTTTAATCTAAACGGACTGAATTAATTTATACACAATGATTAATTTTAATAGAATTTTTTTAAAAATTTTAATCAGATAAAAATTTAGATAATATTTTTTGCAATACATTATATTTATTTTATTTTTTGTTAAAATTATTGGCTGATACAATAAGCTCGATTTTAAAATTGGTTTTTTCTATTCTCTAATATTGGACTAAACAAATGAATCCAAAACCAAGCTTGTATTACGAACTACTGTGTTAACTCGTTTTTTACTATATTTAATAAATTGTTGTTTGTTTTAGTTTACAAAAAATTCTGCCTCACGCAGGTCGATTATATATTTGTAATATTTGTTTTATATATTTTGTTTGTGCTTTTAATAATCATTAAGTTTCATTACTCTGTACGTAAAATTTAGAAAATTGTTAAGATTTAATTTTTGCTAATTTGTGCATATTTTATACTGACCGATCCAAAATTATTTCTGTCGATTTATTTAAAATCTTGTAACGTTCAATATTAATTTTGTTTGCACTAACTTATAAAAGTATTCTTCAATTATTTTTACATGCGAACTTTATAATTATTATCAACTTAGGTTAGATATATTTCATATGTGATATACAAAATTTAAAAATTATGTTAAAGATTTGCATTCATATATTGATTTATTAATTTTAACTTTGTATAGTATAACTGGCTAATTTTACAAATCTATTTATTTTCTTTTGTTATGTATTCAAATCTATAATATATATATATATATATATATATAGATATTTGTATCATTAATATTACTCTGTATTAAGAATGTAATTAATTCTGTTGAGTAATAAACATTATTAAAATTATTAAAATACAAGATGTGTCATATACAATATAAGACTACATTTTTTTTTTTTATTTATTTCAATAAAAATTACGCTAACAAAAATTTGTTGCACCTCAAATATAAAGTATCTTTTGAAAATTACTAATATTTACAGTAAATGTTGAAAATGGCATTCCTTCTCTTGGAAACACATATGACACATATTACGCTCAAACTTTATATTGCTGAGTTATAGTCATAACTTATAAAAAAATATTAAAAAAAAAAAATTTTTTTTTAAATATTATTTGCAATATAACAATAGAATAAATACGCGAAATTTTTTATAAACTAAGTATTATTTTTAACTAGGAATTAATAATAATAATCAGTTCCCATAATTAATCCTAAGTGAAACATAAATGCTTATAAACTCGAAAAGTTTTTAAAGAATTTTGACTTGTATTTTTAATGGTATGAGTCGCTAGCCCACAGCCAAGCAAGAGAACTACTCTTGATTTCCAACCACTCATGCACTCGATATCATACAAAGATCTTTCATATCTGAAATTGTATTTTAAAAAAAAAATTAAATTCTGATTTAATATAGTTAATTAAATAAATATTAAAAATAATATAAATACTATCTTACTGTAATATGATGTACACACTTTTGTTTTAAATCGATATTGCTAATTTTCAGATAATTTTTTACTTAAAAAATATTTATTTAAAAAAAATGAATATAATTTTTTATAACTAATATATTTTTTTTTATAATTTAACATTAATTTACAGTAAGAAATAATTGCAAATATTTTTAAATATTATGATAAAATATCTAATTAATTTTTAAATATAAATATGCAAAATCTCTTGACATCTCTTTCAAAATTATCTTAATCAAAAAATCGAAAAATTATTTTAGAAATTCTGAGATTTTGTAACATGTTTACATAATGTAGTAAATAAACATTATAAAAAATTGTAGAATTTAAGTTTTAATTTTAACATTTCTTATAGAATAACAAGTTAAAGCTTAGTAAAAAATCTTTCAGAACTAATTATATTAAAATAAAACTGCTTTAGGTTAAAGTTCTGTATTAATATTTATTTAAAATCGACGTTTTGACGAAACTCAACGTCCATCTTCATCAGGATAAATGATATAAAAAAATTGTATATCATTTATCCTGATAAAAACAGACGTAGAGTTTCATCGAGACGTCGATTTTAAATAAATATTAATACGAAACTTTAACTAAAGCAGTTTTATTTTGAAATTAAAGCTGTTCATGCGGATCAGGTTATTTTTTTAAATATTTTTATAAATATTTATAATATAAAAACTATAAATTTTAGATTACAGTTTATTCAATATTGTTTAAATTTATTTTTTTTAATTATTGCTTCAGTTTTAATTTAGTCTAAAGATATTAATTACAGCTTTAAAAATTAATATATTCAAAAAATATCTCACCATTATTTAAGCCCATTCACAAATAATAAAAAAGTCCATAAAAGTTCACAACCACAAAATAAATAACAAAATAGGAAATTGTTAACAAACACTTTCCAACTATTTAAAAAACACCACACACTTGCCGAATAGTTTCAAATATCATCCGACCGAAAAACTACGCGACCGCGCTAACCCAATCCTCACTTAATCCACTATTAACAGTCACTCAGTTAAAGTCAATAATACTCTCGGCTCTGGAGACCGATACATGCGGTTAAGACGCGAACTTTTCTTGTCACTGCGACGAAGAAGTGAAACCGCGTGTGCAAAGAAGAGCGGGGGATCCGACGACGACTGCGGTATGACCGTGTTATACGCGTTCACTTCTCACCGGCCCAACAAAATAAAATAAGCCTGAAGATGCCACGCTGCTTACATTTTATACTAGTGACCCATAAAACTGGGGGACCACACTTTTACCTATACGACGATGAGAAATTTTACCTGTTCGCTTGGTTTAACGATTGTCTTTTGGAAGGGTCCTGTTGGGGGAGGTGGATACAGAAAGGAGAGAGGGTGCTGATTTGTGACGGATTTGTGATAAAATGGTTTTACTTTTGACAGTGGTATGCTGGTATAGTTTGATGGAGAAGTTTTCGGAGATGTTTGCTTAAACGATATGGTAAAAATGTCAGTGATAAACCATATAATATGAAAATAACTTAAATTAAAAAGTTATTTGTTTAAATTGTTTTTATAATACATTTTTAATTAAACAAAATTTTCTTTACGTGATATTCGATATTTATTTAGAATAAACATGTAATATGTAAGATTCATATAATTTATCAAAGTAAATCTGGTTTTATCATTAGTCAATGTTCAAAAAAAAAAAAATTCTATACTTATATAAGTCCGTTCACTAAAAAGGGTAAATAGTGTTACCCTAAATAAGTAAATTTAACAACAGCACTTAATATTATTTAAAGGTAAAAAAAATTGTATATTTTAAAATACATAGAAAAAGAGTAATATATTATATTAATAATGGTACAAATTCAATTACCCTCAGAAATTTTTACTTTTTTAACCTTAAAACTTTGAAGTAAACGAAAAAATAGAACACTTTGTGCAGTCTATATTAATATTATAAATGAGATACATACGACATTATTTCAAGATTTAATATTTTTATTTTTAATATATTTATTTTAAAGTATAAAGCTACGTACACTGCAAAAAAAAATGCCATTTTACATAAAACCTTAGTATTAACCTTACTTATTATTTTAGCAAAAACGATGTTTTACATAAATTTTCAGTAAAAATAATATAATTTAGTAATTATAAGTAAAATAATTAATTAACCATATTATATAATTATGTACTCTTACGTCAAGTTAAATTTAGTTAATTTACAATTGCATTGTTTATTTTTGCTTGAATATGATTATTGAAAATGTGTGAAGAAGTGCAATAAATACAATGTGTACCGTCCAAGGTAGTCAAAAACTGCATATTCGACAAAAGAAACTCGGTCAAGTATATTTAATTTGACATCTCCGTTGGCTATATTGAAAATTATTAAGTCAAGTTAAGATAATTAGCAATTGCTTGAATTTGATTATTGAAAATGTGTGAGGAAATGCAAGAAATATAATGTATAGCGCCCAGAGTGGTCAGAAATTGTATATTCGACCAAAGAAAGACTAATTCTCACAAATCACTAATTCTCACAAATATAAATAATGTATGCATATACATACATACTATTTTGTAACTGTTAGAAACTGGTTAAAGTTTCTTGGCATTCATTTTTATTTATTTTTAGATTAATTACGTTTAGAACGCTTAAAGAAAAAAATGTATATGTTTTTTTTGTGTTTTTCCCAAAATACTTTCTATTCCTCGTAACATAACATACTAATTTTATGAATATTATAATATTTGTAATCTATTTTGTGTACATGACAGTAAAAATATTGTAACTAATCGGAAGCAGAAAGTATTTAATTTATTAAAAGTCCGTGTAAAGAGTTTCAACAACATTTTATTCACACTTTTTTTTCTAATTTATTCTAATCACACTACTCGTATTATGAAAAATTTCATATTTGAATGCTTTGAATTTTTAATAATAGTTGAACTAATTTGATTTTTTTATACCTATTTGCAACATAATATTTATTATTATATTTTCTGTTAGTTTAAGGCAATAGATAATTAGAAGTGTTGCGTAATTAATTATCTAACTTTAATTTTATGGATGAACAACAAAGAATTGCAAAATATTAGAAAAAAATGATAGTGCGTTTTTACAGTTAATGCATTTATATTGAAAGTTGAAATTTTTATAAAACTTATTGAAAGTAAAATGACAATTTTTTTTAAATATATTTCTTAATTTTACTGCAATAATATTTATTATAAATTAAAAAAAATACACTGTAAATTAATTTTCCTAAGTTGAGATCTACACTGTAATATTACATAAAAAATTAATTTACACCAGTTTAATATGTAAATTTACAGACCTCACTACAAAATGTATGTAATATTAACATAGTAAAAAATCGAAATAGTAAAATATCTTTCAAAACTCATTATATAAAATAAAACTCCAAAATTGTCATTTCACCAAAATACTTAAGCCTTTTTTTTAAAATAAATTTAATAGATACTTAACCTTGATTATTTTTAACTCAGCCCTTTTTTATATATAATCTTTTTTTATATAATAAAAGAATTTAATTTTATTGTAATTTAAAAAATTAATAGTAATAATTTTACATGAAGATTTTTATTTGATATTTATTAATTTATACTTTAAAACGTATTTGTATAAAAAAATAATATGAATTTTTTGCTATAAACAATTATACTTATGTATTAAATTAAAAAATATTTACATTTGTAATTTTATTATCAAATACATAATAACACAAAAAAAATATACATTGCAAAAAATAACTTCAGCGGAACACACATTGTCTTTATTCTGTTAGTATTTTATAATTTTTTATATTTTATTTAACTGTTTTTTTTTTGTAAAAACCTTCTATGTGGACATTATTTTTCAATACAATATAGCACATAGTATACGAACTATAGGAACTTGTTCAGGATATAGAAAAACAATATTTGTAAAACAATACACTGTCTTCTGCAGTCAAGGTTTGAGCATTAAGATTTTTTTGTTTTTTTTATTATAGCTGCAGTTTTTTGTACTTCTTTTGTTTCATAATATTTTAAATTAATTTTTTTTAACGCACGTACATTCAACAGAAGAAACATTTTTCTAAATATGCAATAAAAATTATGCCATTTAAAGTCAGAAACTTTTATTCAATATTATAAAAATTACTAAAATAAATTTTTTGTTACATCTTTTAAATTTTAACATTTAACAAACATTGTATATCAACAAAACATTAATATACCACGTTTTTAAAGCGGATTAAAAAGTATAAAATATTTTTTTCTAGCCCCATACAGATTTATAACTCAATATAGATTTCTGACTCCATACAGATTGTCTTGAAAATTTGTGATTATGAATTTTTAATAGCTATGACAATTCGATTATTACGATTTAAAACAAAAAAAAGTTAATAAAAAATAGAAATTTCAAAATAAGAACATAGTAAAAAAAATATGATCTAGTTACTTATTTGTTACCTAGTAACTTGTTTCTATGTTCCGTTATTTACTATAAATGTCATTTGTATCAGTTGTCCTGATAAAGACAAACGTTGAGTTTATTGATTTTGTTGATTATTAATAAATATTGATACAGAACTCAAACCTAAAGCAGTTTTATTTTAAAAACAAACTATTTTTCAATTTTTCTACCAATCATAATCTCGTACCATTATCACTCTGTTTTCACTTCTAACATTTTTATCTGAATGTCTCTAATTTCGTAAAGTGTTAGTATAGCATTATGAAGATTTAATGCCTTAATAAAGTTCACGAAAAGCTTTTTCTTTAATGAGAACTTTGAGGTCTCCCTGCGGGCAGAAAAAAAAAACAAACTTACTATACGATTTTTCCGTGAAAAATAGCAAAAAAGCAGTGTTGCTACCACACACAAAGTTCTAACATCGCTGCTACCATAGATAACGATAAAATATCCTAGACCGTCCATAACCAATAATGAACGTGAATTATGATACACTTAAATAATAATAATAAAAATAAAATACGCATATTATAAAATTATAATAATAATGTTGGTTTAAAAAAGATTACCATCCAATGTAAGAAAAAAATTATCGGAAATTATCCATTTTAAAATTCTATATTTCTACCTCAAAATTCTGTAATTTTTATGTAATTTATAATAATTTCATAAAGTAAGTAAAAATGACATAATAAGTATGTAAAATTGCTAACTTTTTGCAAATTATATCACGTATTTAATGTAGAATTACATACTTATTGTTGGTATAATTTCTTAAATTATGTAATATTACAGCATGCATATTAATACCTATAGTAATTCATCAAAATTATGAGACTTAGTACATATTTTGTGTAATAATACTAATAAAATATTTTAAGTTTAATTCATTTATTTTAAAATACATCCTTTATGAAAATTTAAAAATGTATGTAATTATACCAACAATAATATTACAGAACTAAACAAATTTTACCTATTTATGGAAAATTTCTGACAGCGAATTCACTGAAGTTCTGTAAATTTACTAAAAGAAACTTTATTAAAAAAAACTATTATTTTACATATATATGTACTTTTCCATCTTATTGGTAATATCATATTACATAATGTTTGTAATATATAGTTCTAATATTATGTATTTTTAAACAATTATATAAAATTACAGCAATTGAATAATAAATTATACTGAGAAATACTGGGCATCATAGTATCTCAAGGTTTGTAGGTAAATTACATTTTTTTTTTTGAGTGTATGTCTTGTTTTTTTGAACTTTTTTTAACATCTTAAATCTTCGTTCAACCGAGTTTATGTAAATACCCGGATTTATTCTTTTATTTTTGTTAATTAAAAAGCTTTAAGTTTAAGTTTCTGTTATACTATAATTAAAAATTGGATGTTTTGATACACTAGTGTGTGCACATTTAGTGTGTGGAAACGTTTCCATTATAATATATCAGAACTTTTCCTTTTATTTTAATATAATGAGTTTTGAAAGGTTTTTTATTGTTTTCATTTGATTTATTTATTGAATTCTATTACAATTGAAATCTAGTAGAAAACTAATAAACTCTTAAATATATTAGTGGTTTTCTATTGGTGTAACGTAATTTTAGAAAAATAAATTGTGAAAATTTTTATAGTCACTTAGAAAATAATAAAACATTACTTAAACAAATTGAATGTTATTTAAAGTACTAATAACAATTAACGAAAGCTATATTTTTATGTAGACGTGTAGTAAAAGTGAATATGCATTTTTTCCATTTTAAAATTAAAAACATATAAATGTTATTTTCTAGTTTTTTATTGGAATTTTTTTTTGTTAAATACATAATAATAAAATGTCATAAACTTTTTTCCTTATTTTATGTGTCAGATACACTGTAAAAAAAATTGGTGTAAATTTACACTAATAATCATATTAATTTTACTATGTATTCAATTATAATTTTAATTTTTTGTAAATTAAAATCTGTAAACATTACAAAAAAATTTAAATATTTTTGGAATTTTACAATTTTTATACATTTATATTTTTATTTTATAAAATTATACAAACATTATTATGTAAAAATGTAGTGTAAATACGTATCATTATTAAAATTATATTTTTATGAACTTGTTTGTAATATTACATATGTATTCTGCATTATTATTTGGATTTCATCATTTTTTTTGTGATATAACAATTACTTTAAAGAATAGAAATATTACATGTATTTATATAAATGTACAATATTACAAGTAATATTAAAATGTGTTACATTTTTAAATTGTAAATTTATATTTAAAAAAAAAAAGATTATTTGAAAAACACATTTAGCTGTGAATTTAAATTATTATAGTTGGTAACAAACTGAAAATTATGCGAGAATCTTCTATTTAAATTTATCTTTATTTCTAGTAACCTTCGAAAGAAATAATACCAGCTTTAAAACAATTCAAATGTCATGTAAGATTAGAACTAAACAAATTATCTATAAGACTCAAAAACCGAGCTTGCAATATCATTCATTGTAATTCTGTTTGTGAGTTGTTTATAAAGAGTTCTAAATTTCTAACAGAAACTGTGCGCAGTCTAGTTGTTATAAGATATCTATGATTGTGACTCATCTGTCGTTGACAGTTATTCTACTTTATTAGACAATTTTGCGGTTCCGGTCCAATATTTGATAACTACGCTACTATATACTAAAACTTACTGTAAATCATCAAATATTATTTGACAGTAATGGCTGGAACTAATATGATTTTAGAGATATCCGAGGAATTTTTCGATTTTTACGAAATTTCTCTTTGGTTAACATAAAGACGAGATGCGATAGCAGAATGGTCTGCGCTTAACTATTATGTTTTTCCCATATATTTATCAGATGCACCCTTTGTGCTCAAAGTCATTTTAAAGAATGTCGTAAATAATAATTTTAGGTTCTAGCATTTAGAGTGAAATAAAAATGTTTATACATACATACATACATACACAATCACGCCATGTACCCGAAAGAATGTGGTACAAACTCTCAATTATCCCGAAACAAGAGACTTTCATTTTAAACAAAAAAAAATGTACAATTAAATATTAATCATTCTTCTACTAATATGTTTATTAAAATTTTGTTATAATCTGATGTAAATTGCAAAATTTTTAATTTATTTAAATATTTAAAAAGCCCCAAAGACAAAATTTAGAATTTAGAATATAACATAAAAATTAAAGGTTTTATCATAAAATTTATACAGCTAATTTTGCACTTGAAAAAATTCTAAAAATTATATTACATAATTTGTTATTACATTTAAATATATATATATATATATATATAAATTCAAATTGGAAATAAGTTATCAAGTTGAATTACTACCACAATGCTGGAAAAAATTCAAAATTTGAAATAACTCTGTTCACTTCTAACTTGAGATCTACGAAACAGATTTTGATGGGAGAGTCGCTTTTCAAGAAAGGTTTAACTACGGTCAATGTAAATGATAAAAATTAATCAAAAACTCTGTTCTCTTGTAACTTGACATCCACTGAACAAATTTTGATGGGAGTTTTATTAACAGTTGAGTCGTTTTTCAAGATATGTTCTACTACGAGGCAACGATAATGATAAAAATTGACCAACTGCAATTAAATTAAAATGGGTTTAAAGTAATGAATCACATGGCAAAGCAAGGACATTATGCTAGTTTCAAATAATATTTATTGTATATTTTTACAATTTTGAAATATCATTCATTATGCCACTAGAAATAATATGAAAAATGTACCTCTTTCGAACGATGTCTGACAGACATATTTAGATCTTCAGTCACTCTTTCATGTATATTAGAAGACTTTGATTTTTCCATGACAAATGTCCAAATTGTCATTCAGTAAACGGAAAATTGTACGTTTACTTAGTACATTATTCTTACTTTTAGTTACTGAAGATTGATTTTGATTACATGTTTTCACTATAACAAAATTTTGTTGAATTATGTAGGGTTTCATTATAAACTATTTTAACATTATTTTACTTAAAATTATAAAATTATATTATTTTTACAGAAAATTTATATAAACCGTCGTTTTGCTGAAATAATATGTATTTTTACTATGGTTTTTATGGAAAATACCAACTTTTTTACAATATATTTATATATTAATCACTATATTTTTAATCTCAGTTCAAATTTTTTTATTTAGACTTAAAAATAATAAGTAAGTTTACTTATTATAATACAAATAACATGACTCATGCAATATAAAATAATAGTGTTTCATTACTTATTTATGCCTATATGTAAAGAAAAATAAAATATTTCTAATTTTAATATAAACAGATGTACAAACAAGTATAAAAAAATTGAAATACGTTATATATATGAATGAAAATATTTTTTTAATATTATTAATTCTAAATGACAGTTGTTATTTAACTACAAAATATTTTAACACCATGTTGCCTGTGACATTTTGAGAGACGACAAATGTAATTTTTTTCTGATAAATAAAATTTATTGGCAAAATTGTATGTAACAAATATAAATTGTACCAAAATCATATTTATAATATTTAGATTGATAATTGTTTTTGAAATTAATAATTGATTAATTAATTCAGATTTTAATCACGCGGGTTTAACAACATTTTATTTAGGTCCGCAGTATGATAAAAACGAAAATCCTGTAATGTAGTTTTTTCGGCAATGTAATATGCGTTTTTTTAAAGATTTATTGGGTAGATTTTTCATTTAAAATTAGCAAATAAAAGTTCTTCATATTTTTGCATAACACGCCTGGTGCTAGTGACATCTACTATTTATAGGATATCTATATCTGCAGTTTGATACATTAAAATCAATAGCCTTTATGGATATTTTTTCTGGTTGTAAATTCGCTGGTAATAAAAATGCTAAAATTAAAAAAAAAGTATATGCACAGTTTTGAAAAATATTTTTTTAACATATAAATTATTTAGTTATAACTTTTATGATACATTGATATTTGTTGTTTTTTTATAAAATACAAAAATCGCATCATGTACAGATGTGGCTCAAACATTTTTGTATTCAAGCAGAAATTAGTTTTCGCTAAACATTTCTATGCAGACAATCAACTTTCGCTTCATCCACATTTATAATATCTTTTATATTTATTATTTTATTTATTGGAAGCATTCGCTACCGCAAAACACTTTCAATTACTCATTGGACGTTTACCTGCAGACGTACCTCATATATCGCACACACACACACACACACATATATAATTTTGTAATAATTTATAAGATAATAATATGAATCAATATAAACTATTTATTGTTGCAAAAATCGAAAGCGTGATAGATTTATAACGAAAAAAACTAGATAACAAAACCACGTACATATTTTTATAGACGGATTTTGAAAACGAATTGTTTAAAATTCTTGAATAATTGTGTGTCTGTTGCATAAGTATTCGAACTAGGACTTTTTTACTTTCTAGAATTTTATTAACCCAAGAAACCTGTGAACTACATTTATTGTCTACACTGTTTACATTTAAATATAAAAGAAACTTATTGTTTTTGTTAATCTGCCAAAGTGTCAAACTACACTGTTATATACATACATATAAGTATGTATATTAGTACAGACATTAACAATTATATCTATATAGTCTACACAAAATTTAGTTGTTTGTAAAAGTTAAACAAAATAAAATTGTATTGGTTATTACTTAATATAGATTTTGTTAAATGAAAATAGTAATTTCCACGATGAATTTTTCCCAAACAAAATAAATTTTAATAAAATATATTGATGAAATTATTAAAATAAAAGTTTTAAAATATTTTGTATTTTATATTAAATTATTTTTTCAATTTACCCATTAAAAAAAACTAAAAAAATATTTAAAGTCAAAAAAGTTACGAAGTATATGGATACCTTTAAAACAATATTGATTTTATAATATAACAGAACATTCAAAAAGAAAAAAAGAAAACTGTATTCTGTAATTTTTTTGTCAAATTAATAATATTAAATTGCAGATTTTTTTTTATTTGGCAAATTTATTGTTTTTGTTATTCAAAATTTGATTACTTTATCAAAATACAACAAAGTAATTAAAAAAATGTATACCATAAATTTTAAAGAATTCCAAACAGTAATATATCCTTTTTTGGAACAGTGTAGGCGGAACAGGGCATATTTTGTTCATCAATATTCGTATAATACGTCGGTCGATGCTCACATGTTTGTTGTTTCGATTGAAAATCGCTTTCTCTGATGCGCAATTGTCAATTCGGAACGCAAAAAAAACGTACACATATACCATTACACCTAACGCATATAACCATCTTTTTCTTTTTTCTGTCGTTCTATTCGCAGTTTCTCTGTCAGTGCATCGGTTTTCAAATTATGAGAAATCATTAAATTGTCCATTTCTATAGTGTAATTTATGGTTTTGACTTTGTATAAGTATGTATGTTCAGGTAAATGTCGTACGTACGTCAAAATTGTGATAGATATTTGATGAACAATGAAAAATACACGGACACTTTCAAATGATTTGTCATATATTTGTACAAAAGTATTTTACATTTTTTTTTTAAAGTTAGTTGACAAATTACTGTAAAAGAAATTTGCCAAATGTAATATTTTGATATATTGTTATTTGTTGTGTACTAAAATAAAATTTGAATTTTTGTTTAAAAAATAAAATAATTGAATGGTATTACAAACTTTGTTTTAAAATTAGTTTTAACAAATACTGGTTTCAAAACAACAAAAATAAAATTTCGTAAAATTTATATATATATGTATATATATATATATATATATATATACATATATATATATATATATATATATGTATATATATATATATATATATATATATATATTTATAGATCTATAAAGTTAGATAAAAGAAAATGATTTTATAAAGTGTAATCAATTGAAAATAGTGATATTTAATTGACGCCACGCAATTTTATTTTATAGTTCTGTAAAGTAATAAATCATAAATAATTCTTGTTAATATAAACATTAAATTTAATATTAGTGCTTACTGTTAATGCATACACTTTCAATATCAAATCCAAAGTGAATTTCTAATTGTGTGTTAGAAAGAAATCGTGAAAAAGGCAAATGAACTTGAATTAAAAAAAAAATATATCAGCCCAAAAGTTAGAAAGTGACAAACATAAAAAAAATTATATATATATATATATATATATATATATATATATATATATTATATATAAACTATAATCTAAAGAAATAGCATAACTATCAATATTATTAAAAAACAAATAAAATGATGTATAAAACTCAAATTATATTTACAAAACATTCCTATCATAATGTTTAAAATATTTACGAAAATGTTATGAAAAACATATCAAGCAAAAGTGAATCATTTATAAAAGCGAATTCTACAAATTTTTTCGATAATAATAGCGGACAAAACGATATTTTTAAACGTAAGTTATATAGCCATAGCGCACGATATCCTAATGACTTAAACATTTAATGGATAGAATGCATTATTATCTGACATTTTCAGTAGAGCTATTTTAAAGGCATTTGTGTACGTTTTAAAAAGAGATAATGCGACATTTATGTTCCACAGATTATGATGGATATATATAATTTTTTTTTCTGTTCGTCGTTTTCTAACTTCTAGACTGATAATTTCTTTTTTTGAATTCACGCTCATTTGCTATTTTCACGATGATTTCTTTCTTAACACACAATTAGAAATTCATTTTGGATTTGATATTTAAAGTGTATGCATTAACAGTAAGCATTGATATTAAATTTAATGTTTATATTACTAAGAATTATTTATAATTTATTACTTTATAGATCTATAAAATAAAATTGCGTAACTTCAATTAAATATCATTATTTTCAATTGATTTAAATTTATAAAATCATTTTGTTTTATCTAATTTTATAGATCTATAAATGTATATAAATTTTACGGAATTTCAAACTACAAGTGTTACAAAAAATGACTTTTATTTAACATATTAAAATAATGAAATTACTTAACATTAGCATTTACTTAGCATTTTACAGAACTCATTATATTAAAATGAAAAAAGCTTTAGGTTTAAGTTCTGTATAATTTTTAATTAAAATTCGTCTGTTTGGTATACTACACGTATTGAACAATAGAAAAAATATGCAATTGATATAAATAATAAACAAACAAAACATAGAGACAAATTACTAGGTAACAAAATACAAATAACTAAATAATAAAATTTATAAATTATTAATTATATGTACCAATAACTAAACTGAATGTAGAAAATGATATTGAAATATAACTTAAATAAATAAAATAATAACATTTATTATTACATTAATGTCAATAATTTATAATTTGTAATAATATAAATTAGTTACTACTCAATTCAATATGAATGTTAATATTTACAAACTAAAGGCCATTTTAGACGGTAATAATTTGTTCATAATTTATGAATAAATATTTGAAATACTTAAACTATAAATAAATATTTGCAATTGATTTATTTTTCCCTAAATATTTGTGAGGAAATGTGATATACCAACTGATAGCAAATAGCCGCTATTGCTAGCTAGCTAATTGACAGCTATCGTCAGCCTGAACATTGCCAATCATTTTATTTATGTAATTATACAAAGATAAACAAACATATTACTAAATAAATTGTATATTATTATTATTAAATTTATAATTTAGTTTTTTGATATCTTGAACGCCAGAGCAAATTTTATATTCAATAGAAAATACAAACAGCCGTGTTCATATCATATAAAAAGTCCGGATTACCATTACAAATCATAAAAAAATACAATATTACAATAAATTTTAAATAAAGTTGTCCTCACAAATCTGTCACAAATATTTGAAAAAAAAAAATTAATCTCAAATATTTATTCATAATTTATATTAAATATTCACAAAATTATTACCGTTTAAGTGCTGTAAAATATAAAAGCCAACATATTGAATATAAAATAATTAGTAATAGATTCACAGCTAATTATAATAGTTAATGGGTGAGCATTTTACAAAATTAGCATACAGTAGGTATGGCAAGCAAGACAGTATATGGTTTCGAAGTGTAAAATAAAAATTAAACTAACTTTTATACATACATATTATTATAAAATGAAACAAAGTTGGCCTAGGCAGGTCAGTGTTGA
The DNA here is from genome assembly GCA_963966155.1 of Clivina fossor. Classification (NCBI taxonomy): domain Eukaryota; kingdom Metazoa; phylum Arthropoda; class Insecta; order Coleoptera; family Carabidae; genus Clivina; species Clivina fossor. The sequence continues at coordinate 4,391,622 of OZ014563.1, forward strand.
GAATTGAAACAGAAACACATCGTGGGATCAAGGTCATTGAGAAATGATGATGCATATGGCGCTAATGATGTGATGCCTCTATTGTTTCACTGTCACTGTTTTGTTAAGAGGTCTAGGTGGTATGGGTATATGGATATATGCCACACTACTAACTTACACTCATAATATGCTTCATTTGTTTTATATTACCATATTTTATTTTATATTAGTTTATAAATTAATGTTGCATGGGATTTTTTAACATTTACATTTGTACAAGTAAAACTTTCAAATATCAAAAAATTAATAACAAATATTACTGAATGATTAGAAAACTTACATGCAAACAATTCTAATAAATATGTTAAAAGTATTATTTTATTATGGGAAATATATAAATGCACTTGAATTAAAATAGAATGCACTTGGTTAGTTTGGATACTTGCCACTATAAATTAGATACTTTGCACTTTGTACAATCTAAACTTTAATTTGAATAATTTCCACTATAAATTTGATACATTCCATAAAAACGCTACGAAACCCACTGCGCCACTGTTGGCTTAGGGTAAGTTAGGTTAGATTTAGGTTGTTTAGTTATGTTATTATTTAATAATTCATCGGCACAAACGATAGGTATCAACTGACGTAAATGATTGATAGCCCCCAAAGTGGAAAGTATCCGTTTTTATAGTGGAAAATATTTGTTTTATAGTGAAAAGTAATTAATACAAGTGATATTTTTTTTTGTGCATTATGTTTTTTCAAAGTTAAAATATTTTTTTTAAAGTTGAATAAATTTAATTATATTGGAATTTTTTTTTCGTGCAATATATTTGTTATTAGTGTAAATTGTTTTTATTAAAGTGAATATGATCTATATTAAAGTGTATATATTCTAATTTATACATACTGACTTTGGTTAGTATTTTTACAGAAAAATTTACACTAATAGTAAACTTGTCGCTAATAATAACAAAATTCCAATTAACAAGAAAATAAATCTATAGATTTATTTATAGATTTATATTACTATAGTCATCTATGCTTTTATTTTGTACTAATAATAAGTACAAACCGTAAATAATTCTAAATTGGTTTTCGACTATTTTTATAGAAAATTTGTACTAAAAGTAGACTTTCTATTATACAAATTTAACATCATTTTTTTATAAAATTTATACTATTTTCACTAGTTTATACTAGTTCACTTTTGTAAAATTTTATAATATTATGTTCATAAATTAAAAAATTTGGAGAAAAGCTTTCCTCTCCGAAAGATTTTAAGAGTAGAAATACTTTTGTGATTTTTGTAACATTGGTTGCGTTAATTTGAGAACGTTGGTACGACATTGGTGGAGGAGCCGTTGTTGTTGAAGGTTGTTCTATAGATTTTCTAGCTCTATATTTTCAATTTTGGGAATTTTAGTAGAATTGAGTAAAATATTCTATTCTTTATCAAACGAAACAAACATGACCTCTCTATAACATTTCGTTTTTCGATTTCGTGTTTCTTCCATACGCCATTTTTGGCCAAATTGAGTTATTGCTTATTTTGGCAATATTTGGTTGTTTTCTATCTGTTTCAACAATCGTGAATATTATAATTTTAATAGTTTCGGATGTATAAGTTCTAATTGATTCTATATCTTTACTATAAACAATTCAGTTCAGAATATGTAATATGAAGCAAACAAGAAATCAACATAAACGCGGATTTTAGGCATCTATTTTTCCTACCTTATATTTGCAATAGTAGTGGCGCACATTCTTAATACTTTTTATTGTTGTTTACAACCATTTTTACTCTTTCAAACCGTATATTATTTTTGCATATTGCATTTTGCAAGCAAGTTTACATTATACCATAATGTTATGTACGATTTTTTAAGAGACAGCTATATAAATAAAGTCTATACTTCGAATCAGAAAATTAATATTTTTTGTTGTACGAAAAATTATTTGAAAAATCAATTTGTAAATGCAATATTAATGTAATTATGTAATTGAGAGTTTTCTGTATAGTTGCAGTATAAAATTATTATTATTATTATCGAATGACAAAAAAAAAACATAAATGCTACATCATAATATATTTTAATCTAAGGTAAAAACAATTTACTATTGAATAATTCAATATTAATTTATTTTATTTCAATATGGTTTGCATTTTTTTTTTTAATTCAAGGTTTAATTTTGACGACGGTGATAATTCCATTGTTATTCTTTTCTGTTTAAACAATTTATAATAAAATTTAATGATACATTATTGACATAAATATAATTAGAAATATTAACTACAAAAAATAATTACCAATTTAATTTATGATGTATTACTGTGTTATGTAATATTATACTAAATTATTAAATGTTATCAAATCAAATACATCATAATTACAGTAAACTATGAATAGGTCATAAATGTTCTTTTTTCGTATCTTAACCATAAATAATAAAAATTAATTATGCTAGTTCTCGTGACACCAGAAAAATTGTTATACTATATATATATATATATATATATATATATATATATGTATATATATATATATATATATATATATATATATATATATAATCTTTTTACTAATAAACAAAAATAATGTTGATGCAAAGGCCCCGACAAATGTTCAATCAGGAGCCCCATACAAACTTAATTGGCTACTTGCTTATAAAATTATATTACTGAAATTTTAATACATTGAAAAATAAGCTCTAAATTAAAAAAAAATATAAAACTTTAGATAAGATATACATATGGGCATCCGAAATTGCCAATAGCGGCGCTGTGATCGTTTGACGAAGTGGTACTGTCAAAATACTGACGTGTAAATCTGTATAAATTTTCATAATTTTATAATGCAATAATAATGTTAAGAACAGTTATAGTCAAAATTTTTATATTAAACAGTAAGTTTCAACTTTTTTTTTTCTCATATTTAAACAAATTTTTTATATATTTTATATAGAAATGTATTTTTTTGCATATTAAAATGTGTACCTTCCAATTGTAAATAACAGTTTACACAGCTTGTTCTAGGTTTCCACTCTTCATTATTATTAAAAATGAGTAACATAATGAATTAATTTTAACAATGTATTAAAATTAATTATTTTTTATTACACTGTAAATGTAATAAGCACATGATAAATACACATGTACTAATAAAAATTACCACTTGCAATAGTTAATTTGACTATCAGATGGATTCAGGACTTTTGCTATTGACAATATAATTAGTAAAAATTTTTTTAATAGCAAATACATTACAGTCTCACATAGATTACTATAATTAGAAAAAATTGTATAAAAAAAAATAAATTACAATATATATTAGAAGACATAAATAGAGTTATCAGTTATTTGTGAAATAAAAATACTTGCACATGCGCAATACAGCAGTAAAAAGAGATATAATATAACTTTGTTATTGTAAAATGAATCAGGAATTTATTATGTAATATCTAACAAGTTCGGTAAGGACAATAAATAATTTTGCTTCATTATCGCAAAAACATCTTTAACGACTTAAAGAATTGTCATTTTCTTAATGTACTTCTGGTATAATTATATATTCAGGAAACAAAACCAATAACGTAACTGAATACATTAAAAAAATTGAGCAATATTAAAATAGTTTTAAATAAAATCAACAATAACAAGATGTTTACGTGCATTATCATCTCTGTTCATTTAAATAAAACTCGACAGACTTTTTTTCTAAAGAATAGAAAAATAATTCTCTCGGTTGTTTATAATTAAGAATAGTGATTTTTATTAAAAGCTAATGATTAGGAAGACGGTGGTAGTCAGAGAATTTTTACCGTCAATTATTCCCAACTATTGTTTCAGCTGTTTTCTCGACTGCCAACTTTAAAAATGTTACATTGTTTTCACTAGTTCACCTAATTACTTTAATGCCGTTGTATGTATGTGTGTATGCATTGTGCCTGAGAATTTTAATTCATTCGGACTTCGTTTTTCATCATTTCACTTCTCTATGCAGTCGGTTTTGCGATGATTCTGATTTGGGAATTATGTTATTATGTTTAATAATTATGTTATAGTATTTTTGGGTTTTTGCTTAAATCGCTATTAATTTATTTTGATAAACTAATTAGTTAATTTTTAAATGAAGAAAAATACATTGATCTTTCCGAGGTTTAAACCCGGGACTTTTTGCTTTCGCGGCAAGTTTACACACAGATTATTAGACTAATGGTCGGTTGCATAAAATTTGTTAAATACATTGTAAGTTAGCTATTTCGTTAACTTGTCGACTGATCAATCAATGAGATGCTTGAAAACCAGTTGTTAATTTAATTAATTTATTGATTAAGTTAGTAAACGTGTTACTTAACTGATTCTGCGCGAATTAATATTAAATTTATTAAAATACTTTTCAATTAATATTGACTGGAAAGGCATCAAATCAAATAAATGCTTATTAATTCTTATTTATTTATTATTTTCTACAAAATAATACTTTTTTTTTTCTAATTTTGTAGTAAATTGAAATATGATCTTACTGTGACAAAATAAAATAAAATCAGTAGCAAACAATAAATCTAAAGTCTTAATCAGTGATCTAAGGTTAAACAGACACTCAACGTACCCAGTGGTCAAAGAATACTCTTTGACCACTATTTGATTGTCGGAGATGTAGATTAAATGCGAATACTCTTTCTGATGATGTCTTAACTGCCGAAATTGGCCAATAAAGGTTTTTTAATAAAATTGTAAAACTTGAAATCGAATGTTTTTATTATTTTTTTTAATTGTTTATACATTTTGTTTTAGTTTTCGAGTTATCGGCATTGAGATTATTAACTGAAATACCTTACTTATTAATCAAAATTGTAAACAGGGATACATTTTTTAGTTAAGAAAAACTGTTTTTAAGTTTTGTACTATAAATTTGAGAAAACTTTAAAAATTTATGTTAATGTTTTCTGCAAAGAAATTAAAACTGTAATTTTAAAACTAGTCTGAAAGTTGTTCTGTTACGAACAGCATTTCCTACAAAAGTTATTTTGTTATACAAATCTAAATATATGTACATACACCAATGCTGAAAACGTAACAAAGTTACATAGTTTTGTTTAATAATTTTCACACAAAAAAAAAATTAGTACTTTACAATTTAAAAATTTATAATATCTATAGCCAGTTTTAAATGAATTATATGCAAATTAACTTGTTTTTAAGCTAATTACATTCAGAATTTATTAATGCAGTATGTGAATACAAGTAGTAGGAATAAAAAAGCATGTATAATAGGTATCATGAATGTGGATGAAGCTAGAGTTGCTTGTCTGGATAGGAATGTTTAAAGAAAACTAATTTCGGCATAGTGAGATGAATTTGTGCCAAACCAGACACATGACATGATAGTTTATTTAAGTATATAAATCCATGTATTAATAATAAGTTAACTATTAGAAATATAATAAATACAATTAATTCTAAAATAAATAAAAAGCTTAAGGTTTTAGTTCTGTAAATTTTTAAATTAAAATTGAACGTTTTGATATGCTAAACGTATATAATCATCAGGAAAAAATATACAAATGACGCAAATAATAAATAAACGAAACATAAAAACCGAATGGGTAAAAACATTTAATTGGAAACATAAATGTTGTCGGTTCAATTCCTGCCAGATAACAAAATTTTTATTATTTAATATTTCAATTTAAAAATATTAGATATTAACTTATAAATGTTATAATAATCATTTATTTACATAAAAGATATTATTTCTATATCAAATAATTAAAAATAATTTAACAAACTATACTAATTTGTTACGGAAATATTATTAAAATTAGTAATTAATTTATTTTAAAAATTTCTGTATTGCCGAAAGTAATAACAAAATGTAAAATTTATTATTGTGCTATCAACCGGCTAATTAATTTGTGAAATTAAATTTCAATTTATATTTGAAAAACAAAAAAAATGTAATTGAATATTGCAATTTCATTGAATCTGAATTTAATCAATATGATGCTAAAAATACGAATATAATTTTAACATATTTACAAAAAAAACTGCATTTGTTTAACTTTAATATAATTATAATTAAAAATACAAAATGATTTTTCTATAAAATTAAATTATCTTTTTTGAAATATCTGAAAACAATAACGAATTTAGAAATATTCATATGAAATATACAAATGTTCGATTTGAAATGTTTATTTAAAAAAAAAACTGCACAATGACAGCAAAATTATAAAATAATATCCACTTTATTATGCTATAAAATATGACAAATAAAATGAAAAACTTATTTTAGTAATAGCGTCTTAAAAAGTGAAATACCTTTTAAAACACTTTGTATAAGCTTTGCAAAGAAAGTAAATAAAATTTCAAAATATATGAGCACTGTAAAATTATTATTGTTCCATTAAAGTTTTCATCATTAACTTCAATATGTAACTATTTAAAAGCTTAAACACTACCAAATTGTTTTTGTCTAAATATTTTCCTCATAAAATCATTAAAATGCAGTCGTTGAAAAATCGAAGTAAGCACGTGTAAAACAAATAAAACTATCGCATTTTATTGGAGAAATTTCTTCTAAAACATAAAGGTACCTATTGTCACGTTACGAACATTATTAAAACGAAAAAAATTAACATAAGTTTTCTTCGGTTCAGTTTATTTTTTTTTATGACTTACAAGTAATATGCTAAGTGAAACAACCAGTCAGTGTTAAATAAATAAAATAATATAATACAAATCTTTGTTCCGATTAACAATGCACGTAGTTTAAGTAATTTGAAAGTTCCAATAAATAAGTACAGACAACACGGCAAATAGCAAATACCAATGAAGGTTTTGTAATATATTCCATACGATGGAACATGTTTCGAATTCATTTAGAGAATTGGTTCTAACTATAAATGTGACTGTTTAAAAGAAGTAAAAGTTTATTTCGAAAATATTTATATTCTTCATGTACGTATCGTTATTAAAAATACAGATTTCTTATGCCTGGTTTTATTAACACAAGTTAAAATTTAACTCGAGGGTTAAATGGATTACTGATTTAAATATATAATTAAGATGACTTATCTACCAAGATAGAAATAAATTTTAAGCTTGGATTAAAGTGATATTTCCACTTTTGTTGTCAACTCGAATTCTCGAATTATATTTTATCGCGTTAATAAAACTGGCCATTAATTTTATAAATATACACAATTACGCTATGAACCTAAAGGGTGTGGTGCTATGCCGAAATTAGTTTTTGACAAACATTTCTACATTTAATAAAATCAAATAATTTTCTTTAAATCACAAAAAATATTTTTTTAAAACTATATACGTATTTAGAAAGCTAAACTTTCGTTATCAGTAGCAAAAAATAATGCTAAAGTCCTAATCAGTGATCTAAGGTTACACAAATACTTTGATTTCTAACTGCTGAGTATACAGTAAGATCATATTTTAAATTTTTAATATTAATATTTTTATGAAAATGTATTTATAGAAAATGTTGTTTCTGTATAAGTTGATTTTAATTTTGCAATATTTATAATTTAATTTGCAAGTTACAAGAAATAATAGCAGAATTTGTAAAGTAATGGTTTACATAAAAAAATGCGATTAAATTAGATAAAAATTAGTTACAGGGTCATTAAGAAAATTGTAAATTATTATTTGTATTGTATTATTTGCGTGAAAAGTTGCCTAAACAATTTAAAGTTAAAAAAAATATAGATTACACAAAATTCGAAATTTTTGTAATATCTATAAAATGATGTATAAATATTTTTTTAAAACTAATAATGCATTAATATAATATTTGAATAATAAGAAATTTTTTTGGCCAATTTAAACAAAGTTTTATATCAAGTTTAAATTAAACTTTAATATTAAACTATAGTAGAGAATAGAGAAATTCGTTAAAAATGCTTAGAAACTACAAATTTAATTATTAGCATTGAACATTTGTCTTGGAATTAATAATACATTTAATTTCTTACTTATTTCTACTTCTCATTAATTATAAAATAACAAAATCCATTTTCTTTATTTATCTATATTAAACTGTAACATTTACCATTTATAGATATCTACTAATACTAATTACATCTAATTCTTAAAGACAAGAAGTCATACTCTTTAAGAATACTAATAACATGAAAACATTACTATTTTTATTGATCGATCATTAAAAGTTAATTAAAATTATATGTTAGAAAGAAAATTATATAGCTCTTTAATTATAGATGTAAAAAAAAATTAAATGCCAATTCGACGTCAATCATTTCTAAACGACTTAAACATAAAAAGAAAACATTTGATAAATGAAGACGCCAATGTAATGAGTAGTTTTGAAAATATTAAAATCTAATTAAATATTTTCATTTTTTACAAGCGATATTTAATTATAATATTTATTTTAAGTTAACGTTTGTATATGCATTATGATTAATTTAAATAAATTAGATATATAACAATTACTACAATATGAAAAAAAAAATAATCGTAAAATAATATTATTATAAAATTAGAAATTTTCGATATATAATGCTTGTGCCATTTTTAATCTCCTGCGAACGAGGATCTCAAAAACTATAAGAAATATGAATTCAGTGAGTTAAATATTGTGATGTTTAACATAGGAAAATATTTTTTAGAACTCATTGTATTAAAATGAAACATGCTTTAGAATATCTTCATGATGTAAAATTTGAAGATACAATATTAGCAGCAGATTAATAAGAAAAGCAATAGAAATTTACAAAGAAAAGAATAACATGAATCACTGTGAAAGCACTGAGTTAAATAAAATTTGGTTTCTATATAAATTTAAAAAAAACTCGAATTCTTCTGATTTAGTTATTTATATGTTATATGTTATTTACTTTAATGTTATTTACTAAATTTTAACATGATGAAGACGAGCGTTTAGTTGCATCGAAATGTCGTTTTTATACAATAATTAAACAGAATCTAATCCTAAAACAATTTATATTTTTTTTCTTTATGCTATTGATTCTGAACTTTACTACTAGCTTGTAAAAATATAATAAACATTTATTAAAAGATATTCATAATTTAAATGTTTAGCTACAATGAAATCAAAAATAATTGGATAAAATTAAAATCGTGCATTTGCGTTGTTTTTTTGTTTTGTTTTGTTTTTCTTTCATAAGTAAGTAGTTTAGGAATTACATAATAAATTTTGCAATAGCGTGTTGAACTCTGACCACAAAAGTCTTTGGTTCGTACCGCGCTCACACCAGAAATTAAATTAAATATTATCTCTGGTATTAAAACCTTGTACCACTGATAATGATTATATTATATTATATATATATATATATATATATATATATATATATATATATAAATATCAAAAAGTAAAACTATATGAATAATTAAACAAAAACCATTAATCAATCCATTTAATATAAACTATTTTATAAATACGATTGGAATGCTAATTAACTTTAAATCATATCATTTTATTAATATTATTATATAATTTAAACATACAAAATATTTTAGTATATAGAGTGTTCTGCTTAAATGCATGATAAAATTTTAGTTTTATATTCATTTTTAGGTTTAGATAAAATTCTTGTTAAAAATATTTATTTTTCAAATTTATTTAAATTTTTGACAATGTTAGAGACGGAAACGGCTTAAAATAATATTTTCTTATATTCATGGTTACTTTGCCATTAGAACATATATTTCTCAAATACCCTGTATAACTAAACAACAACGGTATTGTTTTAATAAAAAAAAAAAATAATTTCTTAGTTATTTAGAACATAGAGTCCTTGTAGTTTCGATTAAAAGATTAAAATGAGTCATATTTTATAAGTGAACTCAGTATCATATAAACATTATGTACATTACACCGTTAATTTGTAAATTCCGAGATAACCTGTACAAATAATGAAATCATCAAATAATTATTATTCATTGCATTATGGATTATAAGAGAGTAATAAGTTCTTTTACTTCATTAGCAAAAGCTAAACATTGTTTTAAATCGTACTAAATTGATAATATTTCGTTGTTTTTTTAATAACCAAAAAGTTTGTGCATACATAAAAAAATTTCTGGCATTGCGACATGTCTTGTTTTAAGAAACTGTTCTGTTGCAAAAGTACAGATTCGTTTTATGAGTAAGTACAAATATATTTATTTTAACGTTTGTGGTTATAAGTGAAGTGTACAAATTATATGAAACCAATATTTTAACGTGCAGTTAGATACAAAATATGCAGTGGGAATTTTAAATTAACAGTGAAAACTACATATTTGTGAAGTTGAAATTTTACAATTTAACAAATAATCTTTGACGATATTAATAAATAATAAAATATTTATATTTTAGGATGAGTTTGATGCCTGCAAATAAATACATAATTGTATATTTGAAATTCAGTTTTCGAAGATAAATAAAATGTCAGTCGATTTCTTGTTTGTTCCAAACATCATTTTTAGTCAAATTGAGTTATGGCTAATTTTAGCAATCGTGGATATTTTCGGAAATATAAATTCTAATTTGTTCTATATTCTTACTATAAACAATTCAGTTCAGAAACATTAAACATCATTTTCTCGTAAGTAAAACTTTTTGATATGGAACAAACAAGAAATTAATTGACGAAAAGTCTGGTCAATTATAAAAAACAGTTTTTATGTAATTGAGATACAAATTTATAATTTTGTATTGAGTACTTTTAAGATAAGAGTTATTTTCAACGTAATTGCTTATTGGAGAAACAAAAACTCATATTGATAAAATTTTTAACGTTTTACGACCATTTGTGTGAAAACTAAATGTTGTTTTTAAATTATGTAATAAATGTTGGACAAAATCTACTCTATTTGTATTACTATTTTAGAAATATTTACGATTTCATTGTTCAAAGTATCATTGAATTGTCCCGTCCAGTTGTTGGGCATTAAACTTTATTGAATTATTAATTCTCTTCTTTGTGGACCTAATCAACATTAATTGAAAATGTTTTAAGATTATAAAACATGTTTGAACTAATAAAAACCTACCTTTTTTTTATTAATGGTATTTTTATTTTTATGGAATATTTAGATATTTGCAAAATTACTTAATAACAAAACTAAGCAATTAACTATATTACTTTGAACAAATAAATCGAATCATTTTTAAAATGATGCATCTTATCGAAATAAAACTTTGTGCGCTAATAATGAACAATACTTATGTTTTTGTACTATTTAATAAAAAAAATCTGCTGTAGCCACCACAGAACCGACCGTCTTTATATTAAATAAATTTATGGAATAAAAAATTTTGTACAACTACTGTAGTCATGGAAACTAAAACAAAACTGTTGTAACATAAATATTTAAAGGAATCGAATTTAAAGAAAGCTCATACAGTTATAAAATAATCAAAATACCAATTTTTATTTTAAACTTTAATTTACATTCATTTACAACAAACAAAATAAAATACGGAATAGTGAACCATAGAATAAATATGATATAAAAATATATTCATTTAAAATAAAACGGTTTAGGTTGTAGTTTTGTATTAATATTTATTAAAAATCGACATATCGACGAACTTACCTACCGAGTAACGTATTTCTATATTCTGTTTATTTACTATAAATGTCATTTTTATTTTTTTCCTCATAAAAATGTACGTTGAGTTCGATTAAATATCAATTATTAATAAATATTAATACAGAACTAGAACCTAAAGCCGTTTTATTTTAATATAATGATTGCTGAAAGATTTTTACTATGGCCTTTAGCTAATATCTTTTTCCTCATAAAAATGTACGTTGATTTCGATGAAATATCGATTATTAATAAATATTAATACAGAACTAGAACCTAAAGCCGTTTTATTTTAATATAAAGAGTTCTGAAAGATTTTTTACTATGTTTTATATATGTACATTTATTCTATGCTTAACTATTTCAGATATTATCCAAAGTTAGAATTAGAAATACCAGCCTCTTAATACATTTTATGTTGTTTCTTTTTATTTAGTTTTTTAATTATTTTTCTAATTCAGATGTTCAAATGAGAATCCATCGCCGACTTTATCCGACATTCCTGATTTAAATGTTGCTAGAATACGAACAGTTAGTGTTACCAGACGTTCTATAAAACATAAGAAACCAAAACCAAAATCACCAGTGCTCGAAGATAATCAAAACATGCGTAATTAACTATTTATATTGAATTTAATTACAATTAATATAAAAATTATATATTATTTCTATTACTTATTGTTAATCTAAGACGCAATAATAATTTTATTAATTTTTACAAGGTCTTTGTGTTTTATAAATAAATATAAGCAAGTTATTTTGTGCATGAAAAACATGGCTGTATTATTTGTTCAACTTATTTGTTATTTATATTTTCTGACGTAATTAAATAGCATTTCTGTTATCAGCAGTATTTTGTTTATGATTATAAGTATGAATGTATTTAAATATGTTTATTTGCCGAATAATATGATTTAAAAATAAATATTAATTTTAGTTTTAAGATTGTATAGATTATAAGTACATGTAATTTTTATTAAACTTTTGTATTTTGTATATTGTTTTATTTACAAAGTTTATTAGCTAAAGGCCATAGTAAAAATATTTCAGCAATCATTATATTAATATAAAACGGCTTTAGATTTTAGTTCTGTATTAATATTTATTAATAATCGACGAACTGAACTGAAATGATATTTATAGTTAATAAACAGAACATGGAAACAAGTTACTAGGTAACAAAATAAGTAACTAGATCATGGAATTTATAAATATTTAATTAAAGGAAGCCATATTTTATTTAAATCAGTGCCTTCATACTGAGTGTTGTTATGTTTTTCTTTATAAATTTTACGATCTACTTATTTCTGTATTTATTCATAATTTATTTCAAATATTTATTCGAAAGTGGCCTTAAGAATACATTCGTTTTAAAAAACAATTTTTTTTTTAATTTGTTTTTGTCATCCCGTTGCTGACATATGTTCTAAATATTTAATTAAAATTGAATTAACTAAAGCTAAAATACAAATTTAATATTTTTTTCTTTAAAATTTGGCAACATTGTGTAAAAATAAAATTATGTAATTTTTGTAAGCACTAGGAGAATGTTTCTTGAAAATTTTATAAATATCCAAAAGTAAGCAACATTGCAAAGAAGAAAACTGCATTCTCATTTTAGGCAGTAAGAGAACAGAGACTGAAAAAATAATATATTTTTTCGTTCTTTCCCATCTCAAGCGTCTAATACATTTTAACACCCATAACACCTTACATTCAACTTGTTGGCGTAAGGGTTTATGAAAATTTTTCGATTCTGTCGTGAATTTTTTTTTATAAAATTAATAACAACTTTTTATTTATGATATTATTTATTTTAGTAAATTAAAAAATTATACAAAGGTTAGTTTAGCCAATAATTATTTATTTATTGTATCCAGTTTTATTTAACTTAATTGACAATTGAATAAGACAAGAAAAATATTTTTGTAAGGTTAACGAAAACTTGAAAATGGGATTACAAAATTAATTTTCATTTGAGTCTACTTTAAGATGATAGCCGAAATTCACTAAAAAAATTTCTAATTATTAATTTTGAAGTTATGATCCTCTCAAGTTCTTGTTAATTTAAAACATTCATCCTGGATTATTATTTAATTCAACAATCTTGTAAGTTAACCTATATTTACAGGACAAACGTAATTTTGATCGCAACCTTGCACAAATGGATTGTAATAAAATCCGGCTTGACAATATTGTACTGTAGCTGAAAAGGATATGGGCATTCCCGTTATTGGACTAAATATTGGTACACAATCAATAAATGAAGAACAATCTCGTACATTTGGATTTGGCATCCTACCAGGCTGAAAACATGCATTCTCTGGACAAGTATAAGTATTTGTGCATTTTTGAATAGCTTGATTAAAAACGGTTGTTGTAGGACAAACATAATTTATTTGTCTAAACGTAATTCCATCTGTATTAATTACACACAATGTATAGTTTCTACATCCGGTTCCTACTATAAGGTAACGTCCTATTGTCGTGCATCTACCATTAACTAACTGTCTAAGATTTAAGTTTTGTTGTGTTTGAATTGTTGAGAATGTATTGTTCCTCTTATAACAAATGTAATTCTCCGAACATTCTTGTACTAATGGATCAAAATAGGTGTTATCACAACATCGCTTAAATATTGCTACTAATCGTTCATTTTGTGATTTTGAACATTGATAATATAGTGTACAATCTTTATCATTAGGATCACTGAAATTTCCAATAGTAGTACATAATTCTGGTGCCACGTCATTTTGAATTTCCGGACATATATAATTTTTTGTACATCTTTTGTTATCTTTGTTAAAAAACGACGATCCGGGACATCCATATGTCGCTGATACAAAACCATGTTTGGTCAAAATACACAGTAGATATTTCTTGCAACCATTACCTGGAATATAATGTCGTCCTTGTTTATCGCATCCATTGACTGATTTCATTTCTGTAGTTGTTGTTGTAGATATAGTTGTGTCTAAATTGTTATTATTCTTACATTTAACTGATATTTCTAAGCATCTATAGTTCATTAGACAGGTATGTGAATCTGGATTGAATGTGGAATTACTTGGACATCGATAAATTTTATGCGTAAAACCAAGTGCAGTCTTGTTGCAAAACACATATTTTTTGCATCCAGTTTTTAACACTGGAAATCTACCTTCTTCTACACATTTTGGAAGTATCATTGTTTCATTTTCGAATTCGCAATTTACAGATTTACTATCAAGTTTTTTTGCGCTTTCAGCACTATAAAATCCAGTTGTTACTGTTAGCTGATGCTTTGTAACATTACATTCATAAGTACTCGAACATTTTTTCAAAATTGGATTGTAATTTTCTCCAGCTGGACATTCTTGTATAGTACTAACAAAACCAAAAACAATAGAATATGTACACAATAGATATGATTTACAATCAGCAAATGGATATTTTCCTTCTTTTGTACAAAGACTTGTATTTACTGGTTGAAGATATAATTGAGTATCTTCAAAACTAGTTTCATTACATCTATAATATTTAGAACAAGCTTGTAGTTTATCATCAAATGTTAATCCATTAGCGCAGGATATTTCATCAACATTAAATCCTTTTTCAGTTTTTGTGCATAAAACATATTTCTTACATTTTGTATATGGTACACTAAATTTACCTTCTCTTGTACAATTATATATTAAATTAGCAAAGAAACCAGGGGCTATACTTAATTCTGGACAAATATATGAATTAGAACATTTTCTAATAATTGGGTCAAATAAATATTGACCGGGACATCTATATTCTTTACCGACAAGCCCATTTCTAGTTCTTGAACATAATAAATAACTTTGACATTTTGAACGCGGTACTGCAAACTTGCCTTGCATTTTACACGGTATTGTATTTTCATACGTTTTAATTGTTTCTATTGTTGCAGATTGTGATTTTGTCATATTTTCCATACAAATATCATGGGTAGTACATTTTTGTAAATTACTATTAAATTTATATCCGGGTTTACATTCGAATGTGCGCATATCAAAACCATTACTTATTGGCATGCACTGATAATATTTCTTGCAATCTGAATTTGGTATCAAAAACCGACCTTTACTCAAACATTTTGGTTGTTTTTCTGATTTTATTATTATAGATTGTGCAGACGTAATTGTACTTGGTTTTTTAATTGTTTCTGGACAGATATAAGCACTTGAGCAACGTTTTTGTTGCGGATCAAAATAATAATGATTGGGACATTCATATTCTTTGAATCTATATCCATTTGATGTTAATGTACATAAACGATATTTTGTACACCTTGTATTTTTTAAAGCAAATTTACCTTTATCTGTACAGAATATTTGTTGTTTCGTATTATTTTCGATACAACGGTAAGTATTAGAGCAGACTTGTAAATCAGGGTCAAATAATCCAATAGGACATTTTCGTACTTCGCTAACATAACCATCTAGTGTAAACGTACAAACAAAATATTTTAAACAACTTGCATTACGTACGGGGAATTTTCCTGGTTTTGTGCATTCCATATACGAATTACTCTCGCTTTTTTCATGTGCAATTAGGTCTGGATAACATTCTGAACTAGGATAATCGGTGCAGATTTTATCGGTGGCTGTTTCACAGCAATATGTATTTTCGGGACAAGGAAATTTTGACGAGATTAATTGGCCGTTAAAGCAAATTTGTAAATGTGTTATATTTGAACATTTGAAAACTCCGTTACTACATATACTCATAACATATGTATTGCCAGAATGCAATATCTAAAAGAAAAGAAAAAGAAAAAGCAATTAATTATGTGAAAAAATTGTATTATATAGTAAATAGTATTATTTTATTATGTAAATAAAATATGTTTTTATAAATCAAAATATTATAGTTTATAGTAAGAAATTATTATTTTATGATAATATTCTGCACATTTTTTATAAAAACAATAGAATCACATTTTAATTTTTTTTAAATTTTATGACAATAAAAATTGGCCAATATCAGCACTTGTTATTTAATCATTTTCAGATGAATAAAAATAAAAATTAAAAATAAAACAGAACAGGTAGAAAATTATGACACAATGTAATGGAAATCAAAAATTTATAAAATTAAACAAAATTGCATTATACAATTTTTAAAAAAAATTTACTGTTATAACTGAAAGTATTTATTTACAAAATATTATAACTGTTTTTAGCATTATCTATATTTTAAAATATTAAATATAATTTATAAAACTAGTTTATATTTGATACATAATAAAAGCAAAAATAAATTTAAAAATCTTGACTGCTTTTTACTAAAAGTGATCTAAAAGGAGGTGTGAATACGAGCCTCTTATCTTTAGATATTACTTTTTTTGTTCTTTTTCCTAACAAAATGTACATAATATTAAAATGAAATTTTAATAAAATAGTTTCGGAAAAACTAGTATGTTTTTTCAGTCTTTTCAAAACAAAGTAATTTTAGTTAAATTATTATTTTATAAATTTAATATTTTAAGAATTCAATATGGTATGAGTCTGTAAACTTAAAAATTTTAAAAATATTTTTTTTAATTCTGCGTTTCAAAAAATAACATGTTTGCATTTTAATTATGTACAATATAATTATTGCCTAATATGTATTATACAAACTTTGCCGTACGTAATAAAACATTAATTTTTTTTAAACATATAATTTGGATTCGGCAACTCAGGCCATAAACTAATAAATGCATTTAAGTTTCAAAGTCATTTGTACGACACAAAGATATATCACAAACATTCAAAAATTTAATTTAGTAAATATATTTTTATTTGTATTTTGTTACTAAAAAAAACTCTTATAAAATGAACATATAATATATTATAATGTTTAATTTTTACTATTTGTCAAAAATAATACAGATTAAATTTGTTCATTCAATATCTACCCCGTTTATAATATTTACATTAATAATATTTAATATAGATGCGTTCATATACAATGGGAACATTTTATAATTTTTACAAGAAAAAGAAAATTCGTATTTCAAACTATAGTACAACATTAATGTTTTTTTTAAATTAGATTTAAACCACTTTCATCTATAACGACTCAAAATTTAAAAATTCTTAGTTTTAAAATTGCCTGAACCGTGTTGGTGCAAACCGATCTGCAAATAAATCAATAAATATTAAGTGAAATACTTACAGCGATAATAAAGAAGCACAATATAAAATACTTCATTGTTGGAACGTACGTGACAATTCAAGTGATATGATAATAATTATAACGCAGTTTTATAAAATGCATATAGAGTGCAGTATAATAAAATCAACAGGTCACAATATTATCTGGATTAAATTATTAGTACGTATTACTAATCCATAAACACAGTTTGTTTTTCATTTTTTCTTGAATGATTAATCCTCATTTTAATATAATTGTTTAGCATTTATTCTTTTTCTTATCGTACGTTATTAATACAACCTAATAACACTTATTCTCTATGCTCATGTTACCAGATGTTGTTCATAACTAATGCCTATATTATCGTAAATGTGTTATAAATTTACAAAGAAACATTATTATCAGACTTAATTTTATTTTAACTACATATTATAAAAGTTTTTATTCATTAGTTTTTAACTTGAAAATAAACATATTATATTTATATAATGTGTTTTAAAATTAATCGAATATTTTTATAGTTTATAATTTTATTATATTATAACAAAGCAAGCAATGACGACAGTTCTTTTATTTAACACTGAAATATTTGATGACATTTTTCAATTCTTTGTACAACACAGAGCAGGACTTGAATTATCACTCTAAATTGCTTAGGACAACAACCCTTGTTCCCAGAAGTTTTCAGAAAATATTAGAATAATCGTTTTGTGTATTTGTTTTCATTAAATATTTTCAATTTCAACTGTTTCCTTGGTTACAGCTAATTGATAATTTTATGTTATACAGTAATTACTTTAAAATTGTATTTAAACGAAATATGTATTTTGACTCAATATTAAAAGAAACAGTCCTGGAAATTTGATTGAAATCGTATCAACAGAATCGTATTATACATTATGTCAAAATATCTACTATTTTGTTTTATTTTTGATTTTAAATTAATTACGTGGTGCTTAATATTCTTTTTAAAATATTACAATATAATACATATTACATGCTAACAGTAGTTTTCAGATATATTTCACTCATAAAATTTAGGAAACACTAGTGAATTATAAAATGTAAATATTAGATAATAGGAACTTCTGTATTTACTAAATTATTTAGTTATATTATTGATGATATTGTATACATATTGAACTATAAAAATGAATACACACACACACATATTGATAAATAATTCATAATTTATTTATATAGGTAATAGTAGCACATGTTAAGTACATTATTTATAATTGTAATACATTTACATATAGTATTTTATAAATCACATTTCTAGATAAGCATTCGCCCTTCCGAGATCCCTGTAATAAAAAAATTACATTATAAAATGTATTTAAATAAAATAACAAATAGCACAAATAAATTTACTTACTTTTTTGCGCGAAATAAATACGTGTGTCGAAGAAGTTTCTATGGTTTAATTTGTTTTTTGAGTTTTTGTTTGCAAAGCATGCCCATTAATTTCTTCATTTCATCATTATTAAATACTACAGAACCTGGTGGAGGACTATAGTTTTCTGGAACGGTAGAGCCTAAAGTACTTGGTCCATAACCATCAACTCCTGCACCTTGTAAACCACCAGCACCAGGTCCATAAACATCAGATCCAGCTCCTGGTCCATAGGCACCAGATCCAGCACCTGGTCCATAGGTATCATGTCCAGCTCCTGGTCCATAGCCATCAGATCCAGCTCCTGGTCCATAGGTATCATGTCCAGCTCCTGGTCCATAGCCATCAGATCCAGCTCCTGGTCCATAGCCATCAGATCCAGCTCCTGGTCCATAAGCGTCAGATCCAGCACCTGGTCCATAAGCATTAGGTCCAGCTCCTGGTCCATATGCGTCAGATCCAGCTCCTGGTCCATATGCGTTAGATCCGGCTCCTGGTCCATATGCATTAGATCCAGGTCCTCCAATACCAGCTGCACCTGGGTTTACATATGGTAAAACATCAACATTATCTGGACAAGCTGTTGGTGTTCCTGCTTGACCTTGCATTAAAACGCAATGGAAACCATTGATTGGATCGCCATATTTGCCAATATATGGAAGACCGCTTGATTTTGGTGCCCATGGAAGATTAGAAGTATCAGCTGGACAGTATACGCTTTCCATATGAGTTGCTTGTACATTATAACATGTTAATTTGCCTTGATCGTCAATGTCTTTAGCCAAATAACCATTAGGTCCAGTTTCTGGTCCATAAGCGTCAGATCCAGCTCCTGGTCCATACGCACCAGATCCAGCACCGGGTCCATAGGCATTAGGTCCAGTTCCTGGTCCATAGGCACTAGATCCAGCGCCTGGTCCATGGCCTTCAGTTCCAGCTCCTGGTCCATATCCATCAGAGCCAGCTCCTGGTCCATATGCATTAGATCCAGGTCCATATGCATTAGATCCAGGTCCTCCAATACCAACTGCACCTGGGTTTACATATGGTAAAGCATCAACATTATCTGGACAAGCTGTTGGTGTTCCTGCTTGACCTTGCATTAAAACGCAATGGAAACCATTGATTGGATCGCCATATTTGCCAATATATGGAAGACCGCTTGATTTTGGTGCCCATGGAAGATTTGATGTATCAGCTGGACAGTATACGCTTTCCATATGAGTTGCTAGTACATTATAACATGTTAATTTGCCTTGATCGTCAATGTCTTTAGCCAAATATCCATTAGGTCCAGTTCCTGGTCCGTAAGTGTCAGATCCAGCTCCTGGTCCATAAGCGTTAGATCCAGCAGCACCTGGTCCATAGGCATTAGGTCCAGCTCCTGGTCCATAAGCATCAGATCCAGCACCTGGTTTATAGGCATCAGATCCAACTCCTGGTCCATATGCATTAGATCCAGGTCCTCCAATACCAGCTACACCTGGGTTTACATATGGTAAAGCATCAACATTATCTGGACAAGCTGTTGGTGTTCCTGTTTGACCTTGCATTAAAACGCAATGGAAACCATTGATTGGATCGCCATATTTGCCAATATATGGAAGACCGCTTGATTTTGGTGCCCATGGAAGATTAGAAGTATCAGCTGGACAGTATACGCTTTCCATATGAGTTGCTAGTACATTATAACATGTTAATTTGCCTTGATCGTCAATGTCTTTAGCCAAATAACCATTAGGTCCAGTTCCTGGTCCGTAAGCGTCAGATCCAGCTCCTGGTCCATACGCACCCGAACCAGCACCAGGTCCATAGGCATCAGGTCCAGCTTCTGGTCCGTAGGCACTAGATCCAGCACCTGGTCCATAGGCATTAGTTCCAACTCCTGGTCCGTAAGCGCCAGTGCTTGGTCCATATGCTTTAGATCCAGGAATAAGAGGTAAACTTGATACGTCAGCAGGGCAACTGGCTGGTCTCATAGCATCTGCATATACATCAAAGCAATGAACGCCATTTTCGTCAACAGCTTTAGCAAGATATGATTCGCCATCGGAAAGTGACAAATTTGGTAATTTTGATGTATCAACCGGACAATGAACTTGGTCTAAGAAATCTTTGTGATTTTCATAACAAAATACGTTATTGTTGTCATCGACTAATTTAGAAATATATGGTACTTCATTTGAAGCTGGTACAATTAATGGAAGATCAGCAGTATTAGCAGGACAGTGAACGGGATTCATTGCATTTTTATCAACATCAAAGCAATGAACATTACCTTGTGTATCAATGTGTTTAGCTAATGTTGGACTGTTATATTTAGGAGAAATGTCAGGCAAAGAAGATACGTCTCCTTGACAAGCTGTTTCAGAAACATCATCTTGCATTAAATTACCACAATGAAGATTTCCATTTTCATCGTACCATTTTACTGGAACAGATTTACCATCAGTCAAAGATAAGTATGGTAGATTTGATGTATCATATGGACATTGTATTTTATGAAGATTGTGGCCTCTATCATTATAGCAATGAATATTACCGTTATCGTCCCGTAATTTTACATTATGACCAAATTGATTTCCTAAATCTTTTACAAGTTGTTTTAATGCAGGTGGCAAAGGAAGATTATTATTTGCAATCATGTCAGCAAATGCTTCTGGATTTTCAGCAGCAAAGTTGGCAAGTATATTTTTCATCTCATCTTCTGTTAATGGACTCTTTCCTGTTAAGTAATCGTGCAAAAGATCTTTAACTGGTTTTGAGTTGACATATCTCTCAATATCTGAAGGAACAGCAGAGGAACCATATGAATCAGTTGACGGAGAAACTGGATAAGCTGGAGTAATTGTAGCTAAGTCATTTGAAGGAACATATGGCAAAGATGTAGATGCAACAGAATGTCCAGGAATTTGTCCATGTGGTAATAATCCAGCACTACCACCATGTGGTAATCCACTCAATTGATCAGATCCGCGGGATGGAGATAACCCAGCTCCACCAGGATATTTGCCATTTGCTAATTCTTTTAATATATCGTCTTTAAGTTTTTCCATAGCAGGAGTAGTTGCTGAACCATAACTACCAGGAACGCCACCGTATGGTGATTTACCCAAACTTCCACTAACTCCGCTTCCTGGTAATTGTCCTGGAGCACTACCAAATGGTGATCTACCAGATCCACTTCCAAGACCGCTACCTGGTAATTGTCCTGGAGCACTACCAAATGGTGATCTACCAGATCCACTTCCAAGACCACTACCTGGTAATTGGCCTGCAGCACCGCCGAATGGTGACCGTCCTGCGTTTCCACCGGATGGTAATAAACCAGCTCCACCGGGATATTTACCATTTAATATATCTTTCATTAAATCGTCCTTAAGTTTTTCCATAGCTGGAGTAGTTGCTGAACTATATCCACTAGGAATGCCACTAGATGGTGATCTACTAGAGCCACCACCAATACCACTGCCTGGTAATTGTCCTGCAGTACCACCAACTGGTGATTGTCCTGCAGCACTATCAACAGGTAATCGTCCTGTAGCACCGCCAAATGGTGATCGTCCGGGAACACCACCGTATGGTAATCTACTTGAACCACTTCCTGGTAATTGTCCTGCAGCACTGCCAACTGGTGATCGTCCCGGAACTCCACCGTATGGTAATCTGTCGGTAACACCACTAATTGGTAATCGTCCTGTTACTCCTCCGGATGGCAATGAACTAGCTCCGCCAGGATATTTTCCATTTAGTATATCTTTCATTATATCATCCTTAAGTTTTTCCATAGCTGGAGTAGTTGCTGAACCATATCCACCAGAAACGCCACCAAATGGTGATCTACCAGAACTACCACCAACACCACCGCTTGGTAATTGCCCAGCAGCACTGCCAACTGGTGATTTGCCATAACCAGCAGCTGGGGTGGTTGCTGAACCATATCCGCTTGGAACGCCATTAGCTGGTGTTCTTCCAAATCCACTTGGAACACCACCAAATGGTGTTCTACCAGAACTACCGGCAAGACCACTACCTGGTAATTGTCCTGCAGCAGCGCCGATTGGTGACCGTCCTGCTTGTCCACCGGATGGTAATGAACCAGCTCCACCAGGATATTTGCCATTTAATATATCTTTCATTATATCGTCCTTAAGTTTTTCCATAGCTGGAGTAGTTGCTGAACCATATCCACTAGGAACGCTACTAGATGGTAATCTACCAGAACCACCATTAATACCACTGCCTGGTGTTCGTACTGCAGCATCGCTACCGTATGGTGATCTACCCAAATTTCCACCAACTCCACTTCCTGGTAATTGTCCTGGAGCATTACCAAATGGTAATCTACTAGATCCACTTCCAAGACCTGGTAATTGTCCTGCAGCACCGCCAAATGGTGATCTACCAGTAGCGCTTCCAATAGGTGATCGTCCTCCTGGTCCACCTAATAAACTAGTTCCACCAGGATATTTACCATTTAATATATCTTTCATTATGTCGTCCTTAAGTTTTTCCATAGCTGGAGTAGTTGCTGAACCATATCCACCAGGAACGCCACCAAATGGTGATCTACCAGAACCACCACCAATACCACTGCTTGGTAATTGTCCTGAAGCACCACCAACTGGTGATCGTCCTCCAGCACCGCCGATTGGTGATCGTCCGGGAACGACGCCGAATGGTGATCTACCCAAACCTCCACCAACTCCGCTGCCTGGTAATTGTCCTGGAGCACTACCAAATGGTGATCTACCAATTCCATTTCCAAGACCGCTACTTGGTAATTGTCCTGCAGCTCCACCAACTGGTGACCGTCCTGCTGCTCTACCAGATGATAATAAACCAGCTCCTCCAGGATATTTGCCATTTAATATATCATTCATTATATCATCTTTAAGTTTATTTATTGCTGGAGTAGTTGCTGAACCGTATTCACCAGGAACGCCACCAAATGGTGATCTACCAAAACCACTTCCCACACCACCGCTTGGTAAATGTCCTGGAGCACCACCGAATGGCGATCTACTAGAACCACTACCAACACCACTACCTGGTAATTGCCCTGGAGCACTACCGAATGGTGATTTACCAGATGCACTTCCAAGACCACTACCTGGTAAATGCCCTGGAGAAGTACCGAATGGTGATCTACCAGATCCACTTCCAAGACCACTGCCTGGTAATTGTCCTGCAGCACCACTGAATGGTGATCTGTCGGTAACACCACCAACTGGTGATCGTCCTGTTACTCCACCGGATGGTAATGAACCAGCTCTACCTGGATATTTGCCATTTAATATATCATTCATTAGTTCGTCTTTAAGTTTTTCCAACGCTGGTGTAGTTGCCAATCCGCTGAATGGTGATCTACCAGAACCACCACCAACACCACTACCTGGTAATTGTCCTGAAGCACCTCTAACTGGTGAACGTCCTGGAACACCACCAAATGGTGATCTACCGGAACCACTGCCAGGACCGCTACCTGGTAATTGACCAGCAGGTCCACTAATTGATGACCGTCCTGGACCACCACTTACTGGTGATCTACCAAAACCACCTGGAACGCCAGCCAATGGTGATCTACCAGAACCACTTCCAAGACCACTGCCTGGTAAATGTCCAGCAGCACCACCAACTGGTAATCGTCCAGCAGCACCGCCAACTGGCGATCGGCCTGTTACAGCGCCAGATGGTAAAGAACCAGCTCCTCCAGGATATTTGCCATGTAATAAATCTTTTACTATGTCATCTTTAAGTTTTTCTATAGCTGGAGTAGTTGCTGAACCGTATTCACCAGGCACGCCACCAAATGGTGATCTACCAGAACTACTTCCAAGACCACTGCCTGGTAATTGTCCTGCAGCCCCACTAAATGGTGATCGTCCAGGAACTCCTCCAAATGGTGATCTACCAGAACCACTTCCAAGACCACTGCCTGGTAATTTTCCTGCAGCCCCACCAAATGGCGATCTTCCTGCAGCACCGCCAATTGGTGATTTTCCGGAAGCACCACCGTATGGTAATCTACCAGAACCACTTCCAAGACCACTGCCTGGTGATTGTCCCGGAACTCCACCGTATGGTGATCTACCAGAAACACCGCTAAGACCATTGCCTGGTAATTGTCCTGCAGCACCGCTAATTGGCGATCTTCCCAGAACACCACCAAATGGTGATCGTCCTCCTGTTCCACCAGATGGTAATGAACCAGCTCCACCAGGATATTTTCCATTTAATAAATCTTTTACTATATCATCTTTAAGTTTTTCCATAGCGGGAGTAGTTGCTGAACCATATTCACCAGGAACGCTACCAAATGGTGATCTACCAGAACCACTGCCAACACCACTACCTGGTAATTGTCCTGGAGCACCACCAAATGGTAATCTACCAGAACCACTTCCAATACCACTGCCTGGTACGTGTCCTGCAGCACCGCCGAATGGTGATCTACCTGAACCGCTGCCAACACCACTACCTGGTAATTGTCCTGGAGCACCACCAAATGGTGATCTTCCAGAACCACTTCCAACGCCACTGCCTGGTAAGTGCCCTGCAGCACCGCCAAATGGTGATCGTCCCGGAACTCCACCGAATGATGATCTACCAGAACCACTGCCTACACCACTACCTGGCGAATGGTATGGTCGTCTTTCAGTGGAACCGTAAGGTCCTACTCCTCCACCATATGGTGATAAAGTAGTAACACCAGCAGATCCAACTCCATTAGGATATTTACCATTTAATATATCTTTTACAATATCATCTCTAAGTTTTTCCATAGCAGGTGAAATTGTAGTTCCAACACCGGAATATCCAGGACCTGATGATGGTCCTCCATAGCCTAAATTTGACAAACCAATTCAAATATTATTTTAATGTAAAAATTATAAATTTATTTTTAACCAAAAAGTAACTAATTTGAATAAAATATACCTGATCCAGGAGCAGAACCAGAAGATAACCCTGATCCGGGTGCATTAAATGAACCTGGACCATATGCACCACTTGGAGCATATGTTGATGAACCAGAACCTCCAACAAATTGTGGTTTATGGCCTAAAGCATCTTCAAGTGCATTCCACATAAGATCTTGTTCTTTTTGTCGAACTTGTTCTGGTGTTAAATTGCCATTTGGATTTAATAAATCTTCTAATTCGTCTTCGATATCTTCACAAATATCGTCGATATCATGATCACTAAGATCATTAGCTCCAGGAGCTTGATCATTAACAAGTTTTGAAATTTTATCAACTATATCAGAATCATCATTTGCATTAGGTGATACGGTGGATGAAAGTAAATCGAATGCATTTTGTACTTCAGAGGGTGCGTTTGTGTTCAAATGAGCTAAGCTTGCGGCTGTATCAAGGCCTGGTGATACGCGGAGTGATTGTTTTTTAGGGCTAACACGAATTTCTAATCGTTTCTTATTGTTAACGTATTGAACAATTGTTCGAGTGTACAATGGACCAGAGCTGCAGGTAACGTATTTTCGTTCTCGAATGTTTTTGTCACCAGATCGGTGAACAATTTCATATGGTACTTCAACACTAGTTTTAACGTGTTGACCATCGGATCCGTCAACACTGGCGATGTATTGATTAGGAATATCAGCTGGTGTTTCGAACGAAATAGCATATTCAGTCGTGTGGCCGATAACACCACCGCTGAGATCTTCCATGGTAGTTACAATTCGTATCCAACACACAGCTGAGTAAAGACCGATGTCGTACGATTCTTTAACCTCACTTGCAGTTTTGGTGTCGACTGAACCAAATACATCAGTACTAGGGTCTCGTGGTCGACTCTCAACGAAAGCATTTGGTTCTTGAGGTAAAATATCGAATGGATTATTTACACTACCCGAACAGCCTTCATTTTGGGTGGCCTAAAATTTTATTATTATTAATCATTATTTTATTTATAAAGAGTATCAAATAAAAAATTTAAACATTGATTTATCAAAAAAATTGAAAAATAAAATAATTATTATTATTCATTTCCAAAAAAAAAATCTATATTATCTACAAAACTTTAGTAAAAGTAAACAGGCTACAGAAATAACTTTTTTTGTAATCGGTCGAATCTACTGTGAAAAAGTAGATATATTAGTTTGTATTTATTTTAACAAGAAACCAATACTATATTCATTACAAAAATATTGTCGTTAATTAGCAAAAGTGTAGTTTTGTAATTTATTTTTCAGTTTTGTTTCTTTTTGCATCTACTTATATTTGTACTTGTATTAGAAATTTTATACTTAGCATTAATATACAAAATAATTCTTTAAAATTAATCAAATTTAAAATTTCGATGCATTTAATGCAATTGATAACTACAGATTTTTATTATTTCGATAAAAGTAAGTATACTTTGTAGATGTGGTAGAACCTTTTGTTAGTATTCTATATTATTTTATGAGTTTTATAGTATTATTTTGTTTTTTACTTATAAATTTTTTTATTTATTAAGAAAAAACAAAAGATTTTATAGAACATAAAATAATACAGTATATTTCCATTTGCTCATTCAATTATGGATCATATAGAGGAAATACATAAACAGCACCATAAAAAATTAAGTATAATTTATAAATTTAGTTTATATTAGCAAAGTGCAAATAAAATATTTAATACATTTACTTTTATTAACGTTATCTTTTGTAAAATTATCATAACTTAAAAAAATACAATGAAACCAGAAAACTCAAAGCACATACTTTGCAATCTCGAAAGGTGGTCATATATTTTTTGTCCGATCAATCTTTTTTATTTTTAGATATTTTCTATAATTTAATTTTATTACTTACATAATGAACTTGTCCAGGATATCCACCAGTTACGGAAGTGAAATAAAATGTGACCTATAGACAAACATTAACATTAAAAACTAACCACTATTTTATATTTGATATGTTTTGCAATTTTTAAACAGAACATTTGTTTCAATTACAAAATAGTGTGTGTGTTTTCAAATACTGCCTACAAGTTGTGCGTTTAGTTCACGCTAATACTGAACACAAATTAATTTTAAAATCATTTTCCAAAATAGTAAAAATACCATAAGTGATTTTTGGCAAGTGCTTCAAAACACAACTAGACTTTTCGTAAAATGAAATAACACACTTTTCTATTATTAATAAACCATACAAATGAGATTACAAATTCCCTCCTTCAATGTTTGACCAATCTAAAATTATATTTACAGTTTTTACCTATAATATGTTAATATACGCCATTTTCTAATGGTATATGACTAGAAGCACCATAGAATGTACAAAGTAAACTTAAAAAGCAAATATAGATAATTCGCCATTCTTTTATTTTTAATAAACTTTTTAAAAAGCCTAGTATAATATTATATATAAAATCAAAAAGGTGTTTTATTTAAATGTTATTTCAATTTGTTTTCATTTGTTTTTGTTTAAATGGTTTTTATGTTTAAAATATAAATCGGAATTTTTGTGTTACTCATACCATCGTTATAAAATTACTGAAACAAATATACAAGATAATTTTTTGATAAGTTGATATTAACATGAATCGTATACAATATATCAAATATTTCTTTCTTGAATATATATTTGTAAAATTCATTCTGCATCACACAAACTATTAAAAATTACAAATAAAATTTTATATTGATATTTTCTCATAACTTTAATCTATATTGTTAACAAAACAATTCAACAATTGTTTTTATTTACTTTTTATTTGTATTTCTTGTGTCAAATTATTATACATAAAAATTTGTTGAAGTTTTATTCCAACAAGAAATATTTAGCATATATCAAATATTTCACGTTAATAGTTTGTATCAATTTTTCAAATAAACACTTTGTATATATGTACATAATTTGATAGTGAAATCTAGTACTATTACTTTTGAATGAAATTTTGAACCTTACTGTGTAAAACAATTGGTCATTTAAAAAGGTGACAATGTAATAATAATCAATTTTATTACTAATTTATTGCCATGTAAAACGAAGTGTTAAACAATATTAAATAAAATTTTAGTTATGTACATTTTTTTGCAATCATTGATACGAAATTAGTAAAATTACTTTATAATTATCTAAAAATATTACAAGTGCGTATTGTTTTTTTTTTTAATTTTAATTTTATTAATATTTATTTAAAAGAAAACTTTTTAATTAGCATTAATTTGAATGTTTATATATGATTTGTTTCCTACTAAACTATGAAACTAATTTATAACTGTTCGGAGCATGCGCAATGTAGTAAATTACAAGCTATCAGTTTTGATTTGTAACTTTTTAAGTAAAAGAAATATTTAGAAATTTTTTATTCCACATTTAGGAGTTGCAATGAATTTAAAACACTCGAATAATGCATATTCTGAAGATAGAATATTTAAAGTGGAAATGTTACAAGAATTACATTTAAATAATTCTGGTATATTTGTTAAATCATTTTTTTTTAAATTTCATACAATTGATAAAACAATTTTTAAAGAAAAACTTAATTGTTGATGTTATAGTTTACGAATAATTAACAAATATTAAATTAAATTAAATTTTTGTTGTTTGCTCATTGTACATACAACACTAAAATTATTCAAAAAATAATTCTATCGGACGTACACATTTATTTTACAATCGTCAATAGTTTTCCAAATTATTAAAGCACCACTATAACGTGAATTAAAACGGAATGTTGGTGTCAATTTTGTGGTAGGAGAATTAATTATTCCTACAGAGATTCGGCAGTGTCTTCTACGCATGCAAGTAACAATTGATATAAATTTTTGTAAAACATTTTTATAATTATTACCATTCGGATCTATATCATTGTACAAGATATCCATTCTTTATTTTTTTTATCATATCAATTTAATTTGAGAAAATAGCAAATATGTCAATTATTTTTTTATGAAACACTTAATTTTTATAATAAAATATATATTTGATTTTATTTTCTTTTTATAATTTTTTTTTAATTTTTAAATAATTAATTTTGTTTTCAAATTTCAATAAATTATTTATTTTATTTATACAAAAATTATTGAAAATATAAAAATTTTATGTATATGACTACTTTATATTTGTTTGTTTTTCAAGCAATTAATTTTTATAATATTTGACTTCCCATCCGCTTACTAAATTTTGAACTTTTGGGCTCGTATGTTAAATAAATAGATATGTATATTAATTTATCATTAAAAAATTTCAAAAATTATCAAACACGAATAAATATTAAATGTAACAAAATAATAGATTAATTGCTTCATCCAAAAACATATATATTAAATTAAATATAAAACTTAAGACAAAAATGCGGTTCATCAGGTAAATTTTAAAAAAGCTTTTAATATTTTCGTAAAGTTAATTAGACAGCATATTCATTAGAACAAAACAAAATATGATTTTCATAAAAAATAAGTTTGTCGTAACTCAATAATTGCAATAATCAGAAAAAAATTAATTAATTTATATTCAACATAGTAAAAAATCTTTCAGAACTCACTATATAAAATAAAACGACTATAGGTTTAAGTTCTGTATTAATATTTATTAATAATCAATGTTTCGACGAACTTAACGTTTGTCTTCATTAGAAAAACTAATTCCAAATAATCGTCGTTGAGTTCGTCGAAATAATTATAAATACAGAACTTAAATCTAAAGCCTTTTTATTTTTGAATTTATATTTAAATTTATATAAAATAAACTTTTTTTAAAAAATTAACAAATAAATAAAAGCCGGTGAAATTTAAATATGTCGATACATCTTAAGATGTTTCTCTATGCACAAAACTATCCATTAAAAATCAATCACACAACATTTAAGTTAGTATTATTCTATTATTTTAATCACTATAATTTAATCGAAGCAAACAACTCTGCACATTTAACTTTTGTTAAAAATCAAAAATATCTCCCAACTTTTGAGTAATCTGTAAGAAAATTTTAACGATTATGTACTAATGCATGTTCATCTACACTGTAAAAAAATTATGTAAATAAACATATTCTATAAATGTAGTTTTTTAGAAAAAATTAATATTACATCAATTATCATAGTAAAATTAAGAAAATCCTGTTATTTTACTGAAAATAGTTTTGTAAAATTATATAAATTTAATTATAATGTTATTAAATTCCCTATCAGGTTCGTTATTGTTTTTAGCAAACAACATTGCTAAAAACAATAACGAACCTAATAGGGAATTTAATAACATTATAATTAATCATAACGCAGGTTCAAGACCCAAGAACAAAAGTTTATCTTTTGACATTGATATTATATAAATTTAATTTACAGTGTACAATATGAAAGTTCCAAATGAGTTAGTTGACTATAAGTTTGAAGTACTGAATTGCAGTTTAGATTTATTTAAGCAATACGATAAATATAATGAAAATCGCACTTACCAAAAAGGTTGCCGAAAGTACGAAAGACCCGGCCATCTTGGTTGAGAAATGTGATAAAACGGCGGCTATCGGTATCGGAATACCACGACTGTTTGTTTAGTCGTTGATACCACCGCTCTGATCATCGTTCACAATTCACCAACTAAATATACCCCTTTGCAAATCGTAAAATAACGCCCAAATTCTCACACCTTACTAACGAAAAAGAAACTACTTTATCTCTAATTACAAAATTGATTGAAAACAGTTATCGTTAACTCGCTAATATTATTCCATAACATAAAAAAATACAAACTCGCATATGATAAAAAATGCATCTATTATTTTTTTTTTAATCTTTGTTTTTTAATCAATTTTCAACCTGGTTTATGATGTACTATAATTAATGTTGTAATTTAACACCTACACTAACTTCGTATGCTCGAATTTCTATTTCAATCAAATTTCGCATTTATTGTTTATTACGTTGATAAACGTATGTTTATGATGTTATTTAAGATTAATAAACATTGATTCTAATTTTGTTCTTTTTTTTTCAATTATTTTTTAGAAGTTTTCATCAACAAATTGTGTAAATTAGAAATAGAGACATTTTTATGTTCATACTTTATTAAATTCTTGAAATATCACAAGTGAATGTGCATTTATTTTTTAATAGGGTGAATAAAATCAGATAATTGAAAAATACGCTACATAAATTTAGACATTAAGTTTAAATTATGAAATCAATTTTAGTAATATAGAATTTTAATATTTTATCACAAGACTAATTATTTGTGCTTCTTTTAAATTATTTTACTTGATCTCTTGAGGTCAAAAATTGCAACTTGTAATAAGTTAACATAGAATTGGTGCTGTTCTTATAATCCTTATATTTATAATGTTAAACAGCTCTTAATAACTAAGAACATAGTACGATAGAAAATTTTATTTTTTAATACGAATGCACAATCGTGCATATAGAAGCTAATGCAAGTTTGCGGTATCCAATTATTTTATTATTAATAATGTATATATTATTTTTAACTTTTTTAAATAATAATTATCAAAAATCTGTAATTTATTTGAATATATATTTTTTATTTAAAAATATTTTTAGTTTATGATAAGAAATATCATCTTGATTTTAAAGAAATTTTTATTTACGACAAATAAATAAAATATTTAATAACAGTAGTTATATGGTTGTGAACAAAATTGCAAAACTGTTTTTTGTGTATTCGATTATATATTACTTATTTTATAATAATTTAGTGTATGTGATTTTTCGTGGATTTGTTAAAATATTTAATTATGTAAGTAAAATTTATTTTTTCTTAATTCTTAATGACATTGTATAAGATAAAAAAAATAATTATCTAAGTAGGATAACGATAATATTAAATAAAATTTATCTATATAAGATGATAATATATGTGTAAAATCTGTTGAAAATTTAAGATAATTCGTTTAATAAAAAATAATACAGATACAAACTTATTTTTTTAAATATTTATTTTAATAAATAAGAATACACATTTTTCGAAATATTTTATAATATAATTACATAGATAATGACTATACGTATAATATATAAAAAATTTGTACACTGGATACTTAATTAAGTGTGCAACTAACAAAATTATATCTTAAAATTTAACCTAAGTTTCGTTTTTCTATCTCGTTTTAAGTATCATATTCGTCAATTATTTTCCTCAGATATGTCGCACGTAACAAATTTTTCCGACCGACATCTTTTTAAATTTTTATCATATAATTTTCCTCTACCACATTTTTTCACTTTAAGTTTAAATTCATCTTTTTTTCTAATGCAATAATAGTAATGTTTGCAGCTGCCTTCTATTGGGAATTTGCCTGCACACGTACAAGAAAGTTCCATACTTGTTTCATCAGAATTATTGTCATCATCATTATTAAGTTTAGGTTTAATATCATTTTCTGAGAAGATTACACATTTAGATGTTTGGCGATTGAAGTGTGCCCTAGATGGACAATGAAGATGTTTACTAACATATTGTTCTTCCTTGAAATCATAGAAGCAAATATAAAATTTATGTTCATTTTCTTCATCGGGAAATACTCCAGAAGTTTTGCATTTAAAACGATTTTCACATGCCTTCAAATCAGTTGTACATATTAATCTTTTTGGATGAAATATAGAAAAGGATGGACATTGTAATTTCATCTGTTTGTACGTGGAACCAACTTTAAAACAAAGGTAAAATGTACTACAACTGTTTTTATCTATAAATCTTCCGGTAGTGTTGCAAACAAATTCTGTTTCTTTTTCATAAATTTTAGTTTCTAGATCAATGGAAGAAATTGTTGATGAATCTGTTGTTTTAACATATGATTTTATAGTCGAAGTTTTTACAAATTGTTCTTTTGATTCTTCATGATATTGCGTAATTAGGTTTTTAGTACTTTTTGTAGAAGTTTTAAAATCCGGTTTATTTTCATCAAAAATTGTTGAATTACTTGGAAATTTTATAATATCTTTTTCTAAAGTTGTAAAACTAGAAGTTATTTGTGTTTTGTCGTAATTGTTTTCTTGTTTATTTGTTGTAGCTCTAAAATCTTCTTTGACAGTAGTTGTCTCAATAATTTTATTACTTATAATTTTACCTGTAACTTGTTTTGTAGTATCAGGTAGTTCTGTAAATAAAAGTATTCTTGGTGCTATATCATCGCTATCGTCTGTTTCTTCATTTGTTATATTAGAAATTTCTGTTGTTGAGTTGTCTTCCAATAGACTTGTAGTTGAATTTTCACTGCTTTCTGTAGAAATTTTATTTATTATTTTTTTCGGTAGTTTATTTGTTGATGATGTAAAATCAAGTTCATTTCTAGCTGTATTTGTTGAATCACTTGGAGATTTTGTAAGTTCTTTTACTAAATTTATTTTTAAATTAGGTGTTTCTGTAGGAGTTGTTTGTGTTTCACTATTATAATTTTCTTGTTTATTTGTAGTAGTTATAAAATCTTTTTTGACAGTAGTTGTTTCAATAGTTTCATTAGCTACAATTTTGTCTGTAACATGTTTTGTAGTATCAGATTCTGTAAATAAAAGTATTCTTGGTTTTAGTTCAATATCATCATCTATTTCTTCGTCAGAAAATTCAGTTGTTAAATTATTGCCAGATGTAGTATCTTCAAACATATTTGTAGTATTTACATTTGAAGTAGTAATGTAAAATGTTGCATCAGTAACTACTTCACTATTAGTTATTACACTTGGATTTCTCATTGTAGTATAATTATTATTAAATTCTGTAATAGATTTCTCAAATTTGCTTTTATTTACTACGGATTCTATTTGTTTTTCTGGTTCTATGGTTATAAATTGATTTCTGATGTTAATCAAATCTGATGTAAAATCTTGTAAACTATCAGTATATACTTCTGAAGTTAAAGTTGTATAAACAGATGATCTTAAATATTCAGAGTCTGTAGTACCTCTTTCAGAAATATTTTTCCTTATTTTAATGGGTTTTGTATTTTCAGTTTGTATGTCATTTACTTCTGATGCTACAGTTGTAGTAAAAAGTTTTGTAAAATCTACAGAATCTGTTGATTTCACATTATTTTCGCTATTAATAATTGTTGATATAGACGTTGCATCATGAATAGAATTTGTTATGAAATTTTCATTGTTATTTCTTATAGCGGGTTTTGTTACAAAATTTGTCAATTCTTCATTTACTGAAGTTATAAATGAAGACGAATTTTTAGTATTTATCGATTTTTCCTCAGTTTTCTCAGTGTGTATATATTCTGTTGTATAATCATAATTTGTAGTCAGTTCTTTATCTACTTTTATAGTTGTAATTGTAGGTAAAGACGATTTTAAAACTTTTTCATAATTATTTGTATTAAATACAGATTCTGTTGTAACATCTTTAAAATTTTCAGTAATTTTTTTATTAGAATCTGGCTTTATACTTGTAAATGCAAACGATTGAAAATCTCTGGAACCAATTGGCATTTCTATTTTTTCTGTAACTTCTTTTTGAGTATTTATTGTACTAAATTCAGTTGTCATATTTAATTTCTCTTCTTCTTCTGTAACAGACTTATTAGAATTTATTACTGGTGTTGCTTCATACAATTTTCTATATTTTGTTTCAATATTAGTTGATGTATCAGTATTATTTTCTAATGTTTTTACTTCTGGTAAATTTTTTGATGCCAAATCATTACTGAAATGTACATATTTATTTTCTTCTGTTACTGAAGTGCTTAGATCATCTTTAAGTGAAAAATTGTCTTCAATTATTTTTATTTTTTGATCTTCAGTTGTATATAATAAACTATTTCTTGTATCTGTTGTTACTGGATCTATGTTTTTATTTGTTGTTGTTACAATTCCACTTGAAATACTTGATTTTGTAACTGAATCGGTTAAAACATCATTAGTATAATCTGATGAATAATTTTCTACTTCTTGATATTCAGTTGTATAAAACAAATCATTTGTTTTTTCACTTGAAATAGTTGAATTATTATTTCTTAATGTTACTTCTATATCTGTTGAAAATAATGCAACTTTTTCTGTTGTTGAATCTATAGACATATTTCTTTCTGTACCAAATCTATTTGAAATGTTATTTGATGAGTCTGTTACATCTGATTTTGTAGTTGAGTCATAATTTTTTGCAGTTATTTTATCATTTGTATTTGATGCAATCAAAATATTACTAGTTGTTGTTGGAGTTGGATTTTCAGTGGTATGCAAAAAATCATTTGTTGTATCTGTATTTGTAATCATATCTGAAGCAAATCTATTTATAACATCATTTGTTGACTTTGTTACATCTGTTCCTACATACAAAGTACTTGAAGAATCATTAGTTATTATGTCTTTATTTTGACTTATTTTATTTACATCTGTAACTAATGTGTTTTCATTGTCTTTTAAAGTTGTATAATTTGGTTCTGTAATTTCTAATTCTTTATTTTCAGTTGTAGAAAATAATAAATTTTTTATTATTTTATCTGTTTTTGAGTCAACATTTGTTTCTGTAATAAAATTATTTGATGATGTTATATCTGATTCTGTAGTTGAGATGGTTAAACGATCATTAAGTATTGTTACATTGTCATTGTTAATATTTGAAATATAGTTTGTTGTATCTGTGTACTCAGGAGTTTTCGTTGTGTCTACACTTTCTGATGATATATTTATGTTTGAAATAATTTCTGTAACAAATCTGTCTGAAATATCTTTTACTGTAATTAATGTACTTTGTTCTGGTACTTCTGTTTCGGTTACATTTAATTTTGAAGTATTTATAGTATCTTCTGTTGTTATTTTATTTTGAAGCTCTGTATAATTTTGTTCTAAAAGATCGACATTAGTTTTTCTTTCAATATCATTTAATTCTGTAGTAAATTTAGTTGAAACATTATCAGATATATTTATTTCCGTGCTAGTTTCTATTGTGCTGTCAAATGTTGCAAAAAAATTTTCTGTTATTTTTTCATTTTTATTTATTTTAGCTGTATATGGCAATTCGTTTGTTGTAGTTATATCGTTATTTAAAATATCATTTGTTACTGCATATTTTGATTCTGTTGTAACAATATGTGGAATTTTAGTAGTATATAATAAATTATTTGTTGATTTTTCAATTTTATTTGACTCGGTTGCAAATCTATTTAAAATATCGTCTGATATTGTTCCCACATTTGTTTCTGTAGTTGTAATGTGTAAGTCTGATTCTGTATTTGAGATATTTAAAATATTATCAGTTGTAACTACATTATCAAATGTTTCATAATTTCGTTCTATAGTTGCTTTATTTAGATTTATTTCGGTTGAATATAATAAGTCATTTGTAACTAAAGCACTTTCAGTAGTTGTTTCTAAGTTTTCAAATTTTCTTTCTTCTGTACCGTCTACATTTGAATTTGTAGTTGTGTAAGATAATTTATTTGTTATGTCTTCATCTAATGTGGATAAATTTATATGTGTAACGTCTGATTCTGCAGAAAAGCTATTTAAGATTTCATTAGGTTTTGTTGTATAAAAATTTGTTGCGGTTTCAAATGTTGTTTCTACATTGTCAAATTTTTTATTTCGTTCCGTTAGAACAATAATAATTTTATTGTCTGTGGTATATACTAAATCATTTATTGTTGACAAATCACTATTTAAATAATTTGGTGTAACAATCTTATCTGCAATTTCTTTTGCTGCAATTATTGAATTTGTTACTGAAGTGGTTTTTGTAGTACCGTCAAATGTAACATCAGATGTTGTTTCCGTGACATCTCTGTTTGTGCTGATATCTGAGTCTGTTACATATCTTTGTATTTCAATATCTTTATTTTTATTTATTCCAATTGTATCTGAGTTTGTAATATAATTTTCCGTGGTTGTATTTTCAAAATATTTATTTTCAGTAGTATATGGTAACTCATTGACTGTAATCACATTTTCTGTAGTTGCATTCTTATTTGAAATAAGTTTTATTATATATCTGTCAAAAATTTGTTTTACTGGAATCGTTGGATCAGTTTCAGTGCTAGATACAGTAATATTTTCATTATTTGTTAATGTACTGTTCATTGTATGGGATGAAATATCTGTTTCGTTTGTAGGTTTTGAAATACCATGGGTTGTAACTGTATTTCCCGATTCTGTATAACTTTGTTCTGTAACGTTTGTATTTGAATATTCTGTTGTATATTCTAAAAAATTGGTTCTAGTTTCCATTTTATTTAATTCTGTAGCAAATCTGCCTAAAATATCAACTGATGTTTCTGTAGTTGTAAAGTTTTTATTAGTTTTTGCATAACTTTCTTCTGTATTTTTTTCTGTTATGTATGATAAATCTTTCGTTTCTACATCAACATTTTGATTTTCAGTAGTGTAGAGTTGTTCTGTAATATATGTTGTGTCTGCATTTGTAGTTTCGTAAATTGATACTACATTTTCAGATGTTGTATAGCTTGAATCTGTTATATTCATATTTTGATTTTTAATTAAAGTAGTTATTGTTTCAGTAGTTGTTTCTAAATTTTCAGGTCTTTGATTCAGGTCTTCGATTCTAGTAACAAATCTATCTGCAATATCTTCTGTTGCTATATATGTTGTTTCTTCATTTTTGTATGTTTCTGTTGTGTACAATACATTATTTGTTGTTGTTTCATATTTTTTGTTAGTTATTTCTCCATTTACATCTGTACTTATTGCATGATAATTAAAGGAATTTGTGATATCATTCATTATGGTTGAACTTTCAGATGTTGCGTGGCTATTATCTGTTAAATCTAAGTTTTCTTTAGTAGATATATGCAATAAGTTATTGGTTGTTGTTGATTCAATATTTAAAACATTTCTTAAATTTGTTATTTCTGTGGTTGTAGGTGAATTTTCTTCTGTTGCGAATACATTTTGATTTATTTCTGTTTTATATAGTAAATTGTTTCTTTCTGTTACATCAATATTTGAAGTGCTTGCTTCTGCTTCATTTATTTTTCCACTTTCAGTTGTAAGTGAGGATCCATGCGTTGTTTTTACATTTATTTCCGATGTATCTAAAGTTGTTTTATTTGATACATTAATTTTATTTTTTATAATATTCGCAATATTTGAAAAAATATTCTCTACTTTTTTTATAAAAGGTGTAGTTGATTCTACTTTCGCTGATGACATGTCAACATCCATTTCTGTAACAAATCTATTTCTGTCTGTTTTGTAAAATGTTTCTTTTACATTTGGAATTACAGTATTTATAGCTTTAGTAGATGTAGCTGTATTTTCTGTTGTATATAAATTTTCTGTTTCGTCTACATTTGAATTTTCAGTTGTATATGATAATAAATCTATATTTGTGCTTGTGTCTATATAAAATTTATCTGGCATATCTTTTGATGAAGTTTCTAATTCTTTAACTGAAAAATTTAAATCTTTATTAATATTTTGTGTATCAGTCGTTGTAACTCCATTTTTATTTAAATTATATCCTGATTCTGTTACATCAGTAATTTTATTATCATTTGCAGTTGCTTTCTCTGTTAATGAATCCATGTTTGTAGTTATTTCTCTCATAAATTTACGTGACATATTATTTGATGATGTTGTATCAAAATTTAAAGTTGAAGTACTAACATCATTATCAGTTTTTGCTGTGTTATCAAACGTTGTATAACTTTGTGTTGTTATTTTTTTATTCTGATCTGTTTCTGTTGTATGAGTAAGTGGAGCATTATTAACAGTAAATACATCGTGAACTATTTGTGTTACTTTATTATTTTGATTTTCAGTTGTAGTTTTTAAATATTCTGTTGAAGAATCAATATTTGTAATTGTTGAAATAATTTCTGGTACAAATGTATTCGAAATATCTTTTTCTGTGATTGTTAATTCAGTTTCTGTACTACTTATATCTCTATTTGTTGTTAATGTACTGTCAGGTATAATATGATTTTTTGTATTAAATTTTCTGTATTGATCTGATTCAGTTGTATGTGTTATATCATTTGTTTCATCTAAAA
Organism: Clivina fossor; assembly: GCA_963966155.1. Lineage (NCBI taxonomy): Eukaryota > Metazoa > Arthropoda > Insecta > Coleoptera > Carabidae > Clivina > Clivina fossor. The sequence goes on from OZ014563.1 coordinate 4,431,636, forward strand.
TATTGTTTGTAGTTAATATATTTCTTGATTTTGTGACTTTTGAGTTTGTAGTTTCTTCTTTATTGGAGTCTGTAGCAAATCTTCTAAAAATATCAGTTGATGTTGTTGTTACGTCTATATCTGTAGTTGCAGTGTTTACTTCTATGTTAGTTTTTATAACATTTCCAGATATTTCATAATTTCCTTCTGCGTTTTCATCGGTTTGATATTTGTCTGTTATATATGATAAATCTTTTGTTTGACTAGTATCTGTACTGTTTAAAATATCATTTATTGTTACTTTATTATTAGATATTGTAGTATGTAATTCTGCTACATTAACATTTTGATTTTCAGTAGTATATGAAAAGTAATCTATTGATTCTGTAGCAAATTTATCCGAGCGGTCATCTGAAAATAATATTTTTGAATTTTCTCCTGAAGATGTACCATTTAAATTTTTCTCAGTATTTGTAGTACTTATAACATTATTTGTTGTTAATATATTTTCCGAATCCGTATTATTTTCTGCAATATTTGTATTTAGATAATCTTTTTCTTGATTTTGATATATTTTTGTTGTATATGATAAATTATTTGTTTCATCTGATGAAGTTGTTATATCTGCTATTGTAAATATTGAATCTTCAGTCGTATTATTGACCGTTACTATATTTCGTTCTGTTATTTCTTCATTTTCATATATTCTTGTTGTTTTACTGATATCCGTATTTAAAGTATTGAAAATGTTGCTGGATGTTGTTACATCTATATTTTGATTCTCAGTACTAGATGATAAATAAATACGTTCATTTACTACTGCATCTTGATTTATTTCTGTTGTTTCAGCATTATCAAATGATGTATACCCTGATTGTTTTTGATTTACGCTTGTAAGTAAATCTTGATTGATTGTTGAACTTGGCAAGTCTGATTCTGTAACTTGAGTACTCAAAACGTTTTCATTTGTTACTCCACTATTAAATGTTATGTAATTTGGTTCTTCTGTATCTATATTTCTAAATGTGGTAGTTAATGTTTTAATAGTTGTTTCAATATTATCAAATTTTCTTTGATCTATAAATTCTACATTTGAAAGATTATTTGATAATGTAGTAATGTCTGATTCTGTGGTAAAAATATTTAAAATTTTATTAGGTTCTGTTGTATGAATTGGTTCTGTTATTTCCTTATTTTGATTTGTTTCTGTAGCATCTGTTGTATCTGTTGCATGATTTTTTTCTGTAACTCTTATATTTTTATTTGATTCTGTGTTATATAACAAATTATTTGTTCTGTCTTTATTTTGATTATTAATTTCAGTAGTTATTGTAGTTGTTTCTATATTTTCAGCTTTTCTATTCTGTTCCGTGATAATATTTTTTGTTGAAGAATCCATATTTGAAATAATATCTGTAACAAATCTATCTGAAATATTATTTGTTGCAATTGTTGGTTGTGTTACTATAAATGGAGTAGTTGTAACTGTACTATCAAATGTCGTATAGATTTCTTTATTTTTGTTTGCTTCTGTTGTATACAATACATTTTTAATTGTTGTTCTATCATTTGCTTCTGTAACTGTTGTATCTTGATTTAATTTTGCATCATATAATAAATCGCTAGATATTTCTACATTTAAATTTGGCGTGCTCATGGTTTTATCTGTCATGGAGACATTTTCTGATGATGTATAAAAACGTTCATTTATTTCTACATTTGAATTTTCAGTTGTATATGAAAATTTACTAACTATTTCATTTTCTACAGTTGTTGAATCTATTTTTATATTTGGTTCTGTAACAATTCTGCTTAAAATATTATTTGATGATGTAATTGAAATATTTAGATCTTCACTATTTGTTGGAATTTCAGTGGTAATCTCAGATATTGCATAGCTTGATGCAGTTATATCAATATTATATTCAAGTGTGTCATTATTATTTGTTGCCTTTTTAGTCTGATCTGTATTTGTTGCGTGAGTAAGAGAAATACTTGTGGCATCATTAATAGTGATTGATTCAGGAGATGTTGTATAATATAATTTTCTTGTTTCAGAATTTTGTTCTTTAGTTGTATAAAATAAGTTATCTGTAATTTTTGAATTTTCTGTTTGTATGTCTAAATTTTGATTATTAACTGTATGCAACAAAGTGTGTGTTGTTTGTATAGCTTCTGTAGATGAATCTGTATTTGTGTTTCCTTCCGTAACAAATCTATTTACAGCATTATTTCCTAATTTTTGTCTTTCTATTTCTATGACTGTAATTTTGCTTAAATCTTGGTTTATTTCTGTTGTTAGTTCTGTTACATGAACATTTAAAGTATTTGCTTTAGCTTCATTTATATTTTCACTTTCAGAGGTATATAACAATTCATTTGTTGTTTCCGTAGTTATTGTTGATGTGTCTAAATTTGTTTCATTTGATGCATCAATTTCATTTTTTATGATATTTGCAATATTTGAAAAAACGTTTTCTACCTTTTTCATAAAAGGTGTAGTTGTTTCTACATTTATTGTTGATGAGTCAAAAGTTGAATCTATTTCGTGAAATTTGTCATCAGTTGGTTTATTAGTATTTAATGTATCAAACGTTATGGTACTAACTGTATCTATATTTTCACTTACAATTGCATTTTCTGTAAGTGAATCTATATTTGTAGTTGTTTCTATCATAAATTTATCTGAAGCTAAAGTACTAACAAGTGTATCCGTTTCTTCTGCGTTGTCGATTGTCGTATAACTTGTATAACTTGTAATATCATTAATAGTGCGAACATCTTGATCTGTTGTAAAACTTGATTGTGTTATATTATTCTTTTGATTTTCAGTTGTATCCAGTAAATTATTTGTAGTTCTTGAATTTTCTGTTGATGAATCAATATTTGTAATTGTTGAAATAATTTCTGTTTTAAATCTACCTAAAACATTTTTTTCTGTGTTTGTTGAATCAATTTCTGTACTTAAACTGCTTACATCTTTATCACTTGTTGATGTACTATCTGTTATTGTGTAACTTTGTGTAGTTACATTTTCATATTTATCGGACTCCGTTTTACCATTTATTTCATTTAAAAGTATTGAAATATCATTTGTTGTAACTATATTCTCTGATTTCGTAACTTTTGTATTTATATCTGTTGTTGTTTCTTTAAATTTATTTAATTCTGATAAAGTTGTTATATCTGGTTTTACTGTTGTAATATTGTTCTGAATTTTTTCTACATTGTCATTTGTATTATATGTCTGTTCTGATATTTCTTCATTTTGATTTATTTCTGTTGTATGTAATACATTATTTGTTACTTCGCCCTCTATATTTGAAGTACTTAAAATGTTTTCAGACGTTACATAATTTGCTACTGTTACATCTTCAATTTTATTTAATTTTGTAGTAAATGTATTAGAAATTTCGTTTGAAGATGTATCTGTTTCTGCAGTTGTATAAATAAAGGTGAAATTCGTAGAATCATTATCAGTTGTTGTATCTTTAAATGTTGTGTATGATGTGTATGATGATTCTGTTACATCTACATGTTTATTTGTAGTTGTATACAATAAATTATTTGTAGTTTGCACATCTTCCGATAGGGCTAAATTAGAATTTGTAATTGAATTACTTAAAACTTCTTCAGTATTTTCTCTATTATCGAATATTGCGTGAGTTGTTATTGTTGCTTCTGGAAGAATAGACGAAGTTGTAACATCATTTATTATTTTTGAATTCTCATAGTTAATTTCCGATATATCTACATTTTCAGTTGTATGTAATATAGTGGATGGCGTAATTTTTTCTACATTATCAAATATTGTTTGAATTTGTTGAGTTGTTTCTTCATTTAGATTTATATTTGTTGTATGATCAAAAGAAAAATTTGTGTCATTTATTGTGATTGCACCGTCAGATGTTGTTTGACTAAATTCCATTTCAACTTCTGTCGATGAATCTATATTTGTGCTTGCTTTTGTAACAAATTCATCTGAATTATTATTGTTCAGTTCTTTTTCTTCTATTTCCGTAATTGTAGCTGTAATTTCTTTATGTTGATTTATTTCTGTTGTATATAAGTAATTGTTTGTCTCATTTATATCAATATTTGATATATATATTGGTTCAGTTGTAGTTACAGTATATTTAGATATTGTATAATCTTGTTCTGAAACTTCTGTTCTGTCATTTTCAGTGGTATAAGACAGTTCACTAGTTGTTGTAACATCAGTATTTGATAAGTCTGAAGTTGTTTTATTTGTTGCATTATTTTTATTTTGAAGAATATATGCAATTTTTGATAAAATATGTTCAACTGACTTTGGTATGCCTTTATTCTGATTTTCAGTAGTAGAAATTTGTTCTGTTATTACTTTATTTTTATCTAGATCTGTAGTATATGTAGCAGTATCTGTTGTATAACTTTGTTCTGTAGCTCTGATATGTTTATTCGATTCTGTTTCATTAATTGATACTATATTTTCAGCTGTTGTATAGCTGGAATCTCTTGTATTCATATTTAGATTTTTCATCGAAGTAGTTATTGTTTCAGTAGTTATTTTCACATCATTATTCAGTTCCATTACATTAGTATTTTTATTTTCCATATTCGTATTTGAAATAATTTCTGTAACTAATTTATCTGCAATATTCTTTGTTGCAATTGTTGAATCTGTTGCTATAAATGGAGTAGTTGTAGCTGTACTATCAAATGTGGTATATTTCTCTTCATTCTTGTTTACTCTTATTGCTTTTGTTTGCTCCGTTATTTCTTTATTTACATCTGTATTTGTTAAATGATTATGGATAGTATTTGTAATATCATTTATTTTGTTTGTTGTTTGTACAATTTTTGTTGATGAGTCAGTATTTGTGTTTGTTTCTAATTTTTCCATTTCTGTTACTGTCACTACATTTTCTAATGTTTTATTTAAATCTTGATTTAATTTTGTTGTATATAAGAAATTGCTTGTTTCTGTTACATCAGTATATATTTCTGCTGTAATATTTTTTTCACTTTCAGTTGTAAACAGCGATTTATTTATTGTGATTGCATCTATTGTTGATAAATCGGAAGTTGTTATATTTGATGCATCAATTTTATCTCTTATAATATTTGCAATATTTGAAAAAATATTCTCTACTTTTTTTATAAAAGGTGTGGTTGTTTCTACTTTTATCGTTGACAAATCAGTAGTTGTTTCTGAATAAAATGAAGAATTAGTTGGTTTTACATTTGGATTTAAGGCATTTGTAACTTCATTAGATGTAACTGTATTTTCTGATGTTGCATATGAATATTCTGTTACATCTGCATTTGAATTTCCAGAATCTAATTCTGTAATTGAAGTATGTAAATCGTTGTTAGTGTTTACTGTAGTTGTATAACTTAATTCTTTTACATGTGCATTGTTATTTTTATTAGCAACTGTATTTTCTGTTAGCGAATTTACATTTGTAGTTATTTCTGTAGTAAATTGATTTATAACATCTGATTTTGTTTGTATATTATTTAAAGCTTTGTCATGTTTTATTGCATCGTCAAACATTGGACGACTTTTATTTATTATTTCTTCATTTTGATTTTTATTTAAACCACCAATAGAACTTTCAAATTCAGAAAAATTAATTCTATCGTCAATATCAATATCTGAAGTACTTATTGATTCAGTTGTAGTTTCTCTATTTATAATTGTTGTATAATCCTGTTCTAATTCATTTATTTGTTTATTTCCAATTATATATGACGATTCACTTGTTATTACATCTGTTGTTGATGAATCTACAGTTTTATCTGTTTCTGTAACGAATCTATATACAGCATCATTTTTTTTATTGTTGTTTTTACTTATTTCTGTAACTGAAGTATTTGTTTCATAATCGTCAGTTGTATGCATTTGTTTTAGTACATTGTCAGTTTGATTCATTTCTGTTGGATATGATAATTCATTTATTTGCTTTGTATTTGTAACTGGAGTACTTAAAATGACATTACTTGTTACTAAATTATCAGACTCTAAATAAATTCTGTTATTTATTTCCACACTTTCTTCCGTTGTAAATTCTGTTGCATAATCGAATGTTGTTCTTACATTATTTGTTGTATCCAATTTTATTGTATCTCTTGTTGTTTGATCATTATTTGATGTTGTCAATATTTCTGGTGCTATTGTACTAGTCACTACTCTTGTATTCTCATCAACGTTACTGCTTGTAGTTATTTCGTCAAGAACATCGATTTTTGTAGACAAAATTGAATTATTTTCTTTGACAGTTGATTTTTCTAAAAATAAGTTTCTTTCTTTAATAGACTCGTCAGTAACTGTTGAATAAGTTAATTCGTTAGTTTTGGCAGTTACAAAATCTGTCTTTAATAAACTTGGATCCGTAGATGTTGCTTCTGTTGATATTGTGTTTAATGATTTATCCGAAATATATTCAGGTACAGACATTGTATTTCCAGTGAATGTAGTAGTTTCTTCATATATATTTAACTTTGTAGACAAAGGTAAATTATTTTCTTTAGTAGTAGGTTCATCTAAAAATAATTTTCTGTTATTAACAGATTGAATAGTTGGATAATTTACTTCATCATTCTCAGCAATTACAGACTGAGTCTTTAATGAATTAAAAATTGTGTCCAATGATTCTGTAGTTACTGTATTTATTGATTCATTGATAACATTTTCTTCATTTGAATTCTGTATATTTTCAGTTGATGTCACATTGTTATCATTATTCTGACTTACGGTTGTGATTTCTTCATCTATTGGATATAAAGTACTAGGTGCTATATTATTATTGTCTAATGATTGTGAATGAGATCTTGTCATATTTTCTGACATTAGCAAAGTATCTGTAACTATGTGACTATCACTTAAAAGTTTATTTTTATTTTCAATAATCTCAGTAATTACATCATCATTTTGAATATCCGCAGTTTCTTCTAGAAAACGTATTCCATTATTTTCAATTTTATTATTATTTTTAGTATTAACTGTTTCGTTTGTAGTATGTAATTTAAGATCTTGTATATTTTCTGTAGTTACTGAAATTGTTGATCCTAAATCTTGTATTTCTGTAACAGTATTTTTAGTAGTAGATTCTAATTTATTTTTATGTAGATTTTCTTGTGTTATTGGAATATTTTCATTAGCATTTGCATGTTCTTCAGTTTGAAAGTTATATATTCTATTTACAATATCATCTTCAATAAATTTGGATTCAAAGTTATCGCTGGAAGTTGTCGATCTTAAACTTTCAGTTACAGTTTCTATTTTAGTAGATTCTAAATGTAAATTTTCTGTTGTTACTGTATATGCTTGAGTTTCAAGATAATGTTTTCTATTACCAGTATCTTCTGCGATAAAATTAGAATTATTGTTAGTACTTACGATATTTTTCATTGTTGTACTAGAAATATTTTTAAAATCTTTTGTAATTTCTGATGCCAAACTATTTTCAGTGTTATTTTGTAAATTTTCAGTAGTAATTCCAATATTATTAACATTTTTATTGTTACTTTCAGAATTTTTTATTTGATTTTCATTATGTAATATTCTATTTTCTGCAATAGTTTTTTCTGGATTATAAACAATAAATGCTACATCTTCTGTGATTGTTTGTGAATCTTGTATACTTTCCGTAACACTTAGAGTTTCTTTTATAATTGAATCTACTTTACCTTTTGTGTGTTCTGCAATAAATTCTCTATTAGTATTACTTAAATTCTCAGTACTTTCAGAACTACCTGAATCTTTCCATGAAACTGGCAACATATTATTAATTCTATTTGCAGCATCTTCAATAATACTTTCATTTTCTTTCTCATTACTATTCACTGATTTAGAATCTTGATCTGAGGTATTAGATTCTACGTTAGAAACCTGTAAATTTTTAGTATTTGGACAATTTTTATTTGTTCTATTAATATTTTTATCAATTTTATGTTGTATAGTTTTTTTTATTTTTTCACTCACATTTGTCTCAACAGCCGACTGTTGATTATGTACAATAAATGAAATATCTTCTGTATTAGTTTGGAAATTTTCTGTTGAATTACTACCAATATCGATATTTGTTTTATTAACTCTATTTGGTACTTGAATAGTATTCTTTATAATGTTTGCAATATTTGAAAAAGTATTCTCAACTGTTTTTATAAATTTGGGATTGTCTCCGTTTAGTAAATTATTTAAATTGGCATTTTTTCTTGTATCAGGAGAGTTGATGGATGCAGCAATTGATGATGTTGTTACGGTGATATTGTCCGGTTCTTGACATTCAATATCTGTATGATTATAACAAACAAGACCATCCAGACATTTTTGTGGCTCACCATCGGCTATTGTATCGGGACTACCATTATCGACGCAAATATAAAAATGAGTCTCGTTTATACATAAAAAGTCTTTTCCATTGCATGCTCTATGAACTTCAAAGGTGAATATTTGAGGTACAAGCTGAAAAAAATAATAATTTTATTAATGTTTAACATTCTTCTTTGGTTCGTTTTGTTATGAATCAAATGATAAATCAATAAAAATATCCAATTATAATAATTTAATAATATTTATCATTTTGCTTCATTTATTATTTGGTCCATAACATAATACTTAAAATAATGACTTGTATTACAAGCTCAGTTTAAAATCAGTTTTAACTAATATTTGATTTATAAAAATGCCACTTTCATAAATACAGGACTAGATAAATATAATACACACAAAACGGAGCCTATAGTATCAGCCAATAGCATTATTTTTCTTTAAATTATTTTTGTTGATTTATGATATGTTTCTGAAGAGATATTTAATCATTTTTATATTATATTATACGATTGAAAATGGAGATATAAAAAGATTTACGTATATTACAAATATTAAAAATGCAAAAAAAATATATCTTTGCTATATAACTAAATGCACATTTTTCTACAAAATTCAAACAAATTCGTTATATCATTAAATGAATTTCACCATTTGATAAATGACCAGTTTATTTTTGTTTATAAAACTAGCTCTAAACGTAATATTAAATGTTGTTTAATCATAGATTCAAACAAAAATAATATCAACAATTGCAATACGTTTTATTTCTAATCAAAAACATCATTTTCACTTAATTTAAAACTAATTATACTTGTATATAAAACAAATTAAGTTTTTTTTTTTTTTTTTTAAATGAGTTACTAGAACGTAAAGAAAAATCTTATATTTGACATTAAACTTTTTGTCTATTTTTCGTTTTAATATTAAAACAAAATACTCTATTATTTTTGTATTTGCTTCAAATGTAGTATTAGTAAAATAATAATCAAACAAAATTAACGTTGATGATCTGTTTTTGAGATACGAAAAGAAATTTATTTTTTTATATTGTAAAATTTTTTCCGGAGCTCATAATATTAAAGTAAAACAGCTTTAAGGTTATATTCTGTAATAATATTTATTAATAATCGACGTTTTAACGAACTTAATGTTCGTTTTTATAAAAAAAAGAAGATACAAATAACTATACATAACTATATTTTAATTTTAATAATTTTTTTTTTTATTTTATCTTAGAAATATTTCATAATTTTATGAAGTTGTACATTTTTATAATAATAATAAAAAATGAGTATATACAAAATATTTTTATTCATTTACTGGACTATTTTTGACATCTTTCAATATCTTTCTAAATTATGTATTTTAGAAAATTAACTATGGTTTCCATTACAAAAATAAATTATGTCTTATCTTGAAAATGCAATTTGCTAACAAAGAACTGATAAAACAAATAACGTTTTTTAATAATTTATTAAATTTTGAAAAATTAAAATTAAATTAAAAATTCTTAAGTAGAACTCGCCTTAATTTTATAGGGATAAATATACTATGGTATAAAAGTATGATTTTGTTTTCAAATATAAAATAAAATTTAAAAAATGAATATTTATAAAAATAATAATATTTTAAATTAAAATTATTACAATTTCAAAACAAAACAACATAAATGTACAATTTCTGTCATTTGCGATTTTTTGATCTCAAGTTCGAGATGTAAATCAAAATTTTAAAAAATATTAATTTTTAGGAACCTAGAATTAATTTAATTCTATTCAATTATAAGGAATTTATTTAAAGTAATAAAAAAAATTATCAAATTTTTTTATTGTTTATTGAAAAACAATTAATTGATTTTATTGCTAATATAGTTATGCTAATTTTAATACCTTTTTTTTATAATTATTATTATTACTGTTTATATTCTGATATTTTATTCATTTTTTATAAATGTGTTTTAATTATTATACAAAATACGTTGAATAGAGTATTTTATCAAAAAATGGTGATTCAACATAAATAAATTTTTATAAGTCATTAACGTTGATAAATTCAGATATAATATTTATGTCATTATTTTATAAAATAATATTAAAGCATATGTATCAACTCATATATAAAATACATTTACCTAACTAAGTTTAACGTAAAACATCAAAAACAGTACACTTTAATTTTTAATATTTATTTTGTGATAACACACAATTTTGATAAACTTTTTTAACTAGATTTTTTTTTTTGCTAATTTTAGAAACTTAAATTAATATTTTTAATTTAGTCGTTCAATTCGTTCAACTCGGATACATTATGTATAAATGATATTGATTAAGAATCAGGTATTATCAAATTATACGAAATTCATTGTAATTATATAAATAATTAATTGATAACTAGTTAATATTGCATAATTTAATGCAAAATATTAGTCTAATAAATATTATTTTATTACAATTACAATGGTTACAACATAAAACAAGATTTATCATTAGAATTTAGTTTTATAATAAAATTATATTACCAGTATGAATTATTTTCTTTTACAAACAATTTTTAATTTTTCCAAAAAAATATTTAGAACAGTTACTGGGTGGTTTTATTTTAAGACCTACAGAAGTATATATCTTATACCAAAAAGTTTACTCTAGCTTTAGGAATTATAGTTTTTAACATAAAAATTAGTACGTGCTCGCAGACATTTTTCTAAAAATAATTGAGGCATATTTTAGAAACTAACAAACTTGCTCATTTACTAAAAATTTGCAATCGAGATATTTATAGAAACACAAAAATTTAAACAGGAATGATAGATGAACAAATTTGACGCTATATTTCACACATGAAGAAATAGATATTTCATTTAATTCAAATTAAATCTTCAAATCAATTAGATAGTATTTTCAATAGTATTAATTAGTATATACTAATTATTATTTCAAATAAAGTTTAGATAAATTATATAAAATTTTAGATAAATCGATAAACAAGAATACTAGAAAAAAAATTTTTTCATAACTCATCATATTAAATGAAACGGTTTACGTTTTAATATTAATGTAAAAATCCAACCTAATATAGAAATAAATCGTTACCTCAGTGCAAAACTAGTTTATGTCCGTAAAGTGTCATAAAAATATAAATTTTTATTATAGAACTAGCACAAGACTTTATCACTATTTAATTTTGACTTGTACTGGAAAATATTCTTTATATACCTACTAACACAATCTTTAAACCACTGTAACTCAAAAAAAAAACTTAGGTTTTTTATGTATTAAGGTGAGAAAAATATATCTTTATTTTCTTGGTATAACCACACACAGATTTTAATTTAGAAAGATAGCATTAAAATTTATTCTATAAAAAAACAAATAATAATTACCATAACAACTGCAGCTAGAATTATAACAGATTTGACACTTTTCAATAAGTCCATTGTTCGTTCGAATTGTGTAAAGAAAAAACTTAACACTGATAACTAAAAACTAAACTACTAAAATGTTCGTTCACTTAATCGCAATCATTAAATGAAATTAGTAGTAAATATATTAAACAATATAGCTATCATTATGTAAATATCTTTCACATCTTCTGTAAATAAATTCATTGATATACAACTTCTTCTGTTTTCGCCTGCAAAATTGCTATACACACAGACTAGCTTTTTGTTTTTTCCCGTAACGAAAAATACACCACGAAAAGTTAGCTATGAAATAACCAGTCAAACAATTAAGATTTATTCCCCGTACGTATGATTTGCAATCATTCGAAAACTATTCCAAAACATTAGTGTAATAGTTAGAATTTAAAGCTTTGTTATTATTTTTTTCGCATTTAATAAACAATTGGCACAGGTGCGAAATTTAGCTAGCAAATAAAAAATTATAATAATTCTGCTATGATTATTTTTATATCGATAATAAATAAATGTTATTGAGCGAGTTTGAAGGCTATCTTTAACACTACTGCCTTTTTTCTTTGCTGTAACAAATTATATATTTATATAGTATTTGAATGCGAACAATTTGTTATTTTTCATGTGATTACAATACGCACACTGCATTTCAATACAGTGTGCAGTAAATATGTTTATTTCAATTTGTTGCTATTTTTCTCAAGATAACAAAATTTATTAAATTCGCTGTTTATCAAAACAAGCCAAATTAAAACCGTACATATTAATTCTAAGACTATTTTTTTTAATTAAATATGAACCATAACACAATTTCAATAAATCAAAAATTTGGATATATTTTCAGAATGCAATTCGTCAATTTTACGATATCATATATATACATATCGGGTGTTCCATTTAAACAGGTATACATAACGATCTTGAGAATTATGAAAAATATGATTTTAATTAATAAATAAATAAACAATTCAAACATTATTTCAATAGAGCGATTGTCTAATGTACGTTTAGTTAAAAGAATTTATATGATTGATTTTGAAAGTATACTTTTGCGTAGATGTTTGATGGGTAGTTGAGGTGGTATGATTGAGAAAGTTTTCAAGTAGTAGGAATAAAAAAGCATGTATGAAAGGTGTCATAAACGTGGATGAAGCTAGAGTTGCTTGTCTGGATAAGAATGTTTAGAGAAAACTGATTTTAGGTTACTTGAAAGAGTTCATGCCACACCATTTTTGGGTACATGGGGTGATTGTGTATGTATATATGTATTTCACTAGATATAAACAAAAAATAAAATATATCTCCTACCTAGAGTTGCTTGTCTTGATAGGAATATTTGAAGAAAACTGATTTTGGGATAGTGGAAAAAGTTTATGCCACTTACTTGGTATGAACAAAAAAAAATTTAACTTTTCTAGTTTTACTGTATAATTTTAAGACATTTAATGAAACACATATCACAAAATATTTTAGCTCATATTCTCATTTCACTTTTTTGTGAAAAAAAATGCTTTTATTATTAATTTCAAAATAACTTTTTCTTTTTGGTCTTCTAACAAATATAAATAGTTTTTTCTAATTTTGATAATTTTTTATTACATTTGATATTATAAAATTTAAATAAACTTTTTAAATACCTAAATAAAAGCTTTAATAAATAATTTCAAGTAAACGTCAGAACTACTTTTACCAAAAATCACATTTATAAATGAAGTGAGAATACGGGCTTTTGTTTTTTTCCAGTGAATAGCAATTTTCGCAAAATTGAAATAGATAAAATATTCTGCAACGAAATAGCGTCTTATAGAATTTAATAAACTAGTATTTTTACGAAATATATAGCAATATTTCTTGAAAATAATAATAATTTTTTTTTATTTTATTAAGAATTATTAAATATGTTTCTCACTTTTAATTAAAATAGTAAAATTGTAGTTAATTTTATTGCAGTATCGAAAATATTTCATTTGAATTTGGACTCATATTTTATTATATATTATTAAAAACATTAATAATAATTTTTTTTCAAATGTCAGTAAATTTAATTAATATAAATACTGTACAAATACCTATAAAGATTTATAAATAATTGTTACACAAAAGATTGTGAATATTTTTATACAGCAATAAAAATAATGTATTCCACTAAGGTATTCCACTCAAAAATGTCTATTGTTAAAAATAAATACTTTTAAATAATTAACTTTTTTGTTGCATGAATAATAAATATACTTTGACGATTATTTTCGTCTGCAGCAGATTATTTCATTTTATGTTTCTGATTGTGTATATTAATTAAACCATTTTTGCAACTATTGCACATGTAAAGAAATAATTTTTTAAAATCTATTTATAAACTTATTTTTGAAAAGCTTTGTTAAACATAATTATGTTCTACTATTTTATGATCAAATTGTTGACATTTTTACGTCAAGTAATCATAACACATAGAATTAACTTATAGATTTCAATATCTATATTTAATGGAAAATTTTTAATATTAATTATAAAATGCTACATTACCAAATACAATCATTTAATATTCTGCTACTGACATTAGTTAAATATTTAAACGTTGCGGATAAACAATATAAATGATAGCCAATGGGGGTGCAAACAAAAGAAAAATCTAAATTACAATGCTATGGAACTGACCATTTAATTTAACATTTACATAAGAAAAGCGGAAAAAATATTATAACATAGTAAATAAAAACTTCCAGAACTCATTTTATTAAAATAAAAAGGATTCTGTATTAATTTAATTAAAACTCGAGGTTTCGACGTACTGTACGTAAATAATGTACGTAGAGTTTGTCAAAACGTCGATTTTTAATTAAATTAATACCCAAAAATAAACCTATAGCTTTTTTATTTTAAAATATATCATATTTATTAAATTAATTGCAATATAAAATTAGTAAATTTAGAACATTATAGACTTCTGTTTGAAGATATATTTTTCTAATAAGTCAAAGATTAAATTTTTATAAAATAATTTATTCACAATTTTCAATTTCAATTTTAATTTTCAATTTTTAACCCTTCTTGTGATCTTTTTCATACAAAAATTTTACATGAAAATAAAATTACAAAAATGATTAAAAAGTGAACAAAGAACATTTCAAAATTTATATTTTTTTCTGTTGTTGCAAAGGTTGATGTTAGTCAGTTAAGATTGTTCGGTCATTTTAAGCAAATGCCTAATGAACGTTTGGTTAAAATAATATATATATATATATATATATATATATATATATACCGGGTGTTCGTTCGTCAAGTTCGTATGGGCGTTTAACATGTAATTTCGATAAATTGCGATATACTACTTTCTCGAGTAAAATTCGAAGAAATACTTAGAATACGTTTCGATAGGGCATAAAAAGTTCTATTATCTAGTTTTAGCTTTAATTTGCTAGCATGTGCCGTTTGGGCGCTAGAATTTTTTTATGATTTTTTGGTTTTTATTTTTTTTCTCAAAAACTATGAGGTGTAGGAAAATAAGCATGACATGGAAAAATGCGGAATAATGAGTACGATAATTGTCAAATTTTCAAAAATTCAGTTTTAAATTTTTTTCTACTAAACGATTCATCGTAGAATAATAGTTTCTTCACTCAATTATCGTACTCATTATTCCGCATTTTTTCATGTCATGCTTATTTTCCTACACCTCATAGTTTTTGAGAAAAAAAATAAAAACCAAAAAATCATAAAAAAATTCTAGCGCCCAAACGTCACATGCTAGCAAATTAAAGCTAAAACCAGATAATAAAACTTTTTATGCCCTATCGAAAAGTATTCTAAATATTTCTTCGAATTTTACGCGAGAAAGTAGTATATCGCAATTTATCGAAATTACATGTTAAACGCCCATACGAACTTAACGAACGAACACCCGGTATATATATATATATATATATATATATATATATATATATATATATATATATATGATTGATTTTGAAGGTATACGTTTGTGTGGACGTTCCTTGAGTAGATATAATAATATGATTGAAAATGTTTTGCGTGAGCAAAAATTTCCAAGTAGTAAGAATAAAAGAGCATATAAGAGAGGTATTATTAACGTTAATGAAGTTAGAGTTGCTTGTCTGAATAGAAATGTTTGAAGAAAACTAATTTTGAGCTAGTAGAAAGAGTTTATGCCACACCCTTTTGGGTACATAATGTGATTGTATATTGTATATATATATAGATTTATATTCAGGCAGTATCTTTTTTTTATTATTTTTTTTTTTATTCAGTATATTTTTATTATTTATACTATATTAATATTTAGTAATTTATAAATTATTCCGAACTATGTAGATTTTTCTAAATACATTTTTCAAATATGATATAATGGCAAAAAAATTATTACAAATAATTCTTTAAAATATTATGTTTGTACGATTAAAATTTATTTCTAAGATATATTAGTCAAAAAGAGATAAGATAAGAAATTTTCTATCTCTTTTAATATGATAACAAATTAACTTCACTGAATTCTTTTATATAGTGATATCATATAGTCATTTCTAGTTCAATGTGTTATAAAAATTATTTTTAAAAAATAGTTTATGAATTAGCTAAAAAATGTGTAATTTATTGTGAAATTCTAAGTGGTTACTAATGGAATAATAGTAATGTAAAAAATATTCACGCGTTTTTGTCAACATGAATAAAATCTTATTATAAATATTTCGAGTAGATAACAATGGATATAAGTAAAGACATACGTCATAGTACTAGTTCGCCAATCAGCGACCTCACAATAAATGATTCACGGAAATTAAAATGGATTAATCTAGCTGCATTATTTATTATACAGGTAAACAAACTGTAATTATACAGGACGACATAAAAATTCGGTTTTCTTTTGTTTTTACATTGCTAACAGATGATATAGGTACGAAACAATAGCTAAATTTTAACAAAATAATGGCCATTTCAATTTTTCAATATCATATTTTCATAATTCCATTTATAACCGTTGTAGAAATGCAAGTGCTTATTTATTTGATATTTAAACATAAACGGAACACCTTCAATAGCATCTAAGATACATTCATTTCACAATATATTTACCGGAAAAAAGTCATCATATTTATTTTTAAAAAAATGATTCAAAGTATTGGTTATGTTTTATTTATTTAATTTTTTTTAATCAATATTTAATATTGAGTAATGATATCATGAAATTAATTTGATTTATTTTATCAAATAAATCTATAATAATTTACATTTGCATATCTAAAAATTGAAATCATTGCCGTAAACTAAAATTTATTTAAAATCAATAAATTAGTAATTTGTATAAATATTATTGTATTGGTTAACTATATGTCAAATTTATTTAATTTTGTTTAAAGCATAAATAAATTACATTTTGATTAAACTTGCAAAATTTTAATAGTATTTTTATCATATTTTCTTAGAATTAATTTGTAAGCTTTTAAAACAATAAAAACGTAATATACATCAAATTTACTTTTGTTTTAAAAAAAATAATCTGTTGATTACAATATTAACATATTAATTACAATTTTATAATATTTTCCAATAAACTTTTTTTTGTGGAATGATATCAAATACATATATAAGTTAGAATAAAATTCAATATTTATTTAGTATAAAATGTAGTAGAAATAAATTTTATAAGAATCTCGAGAACTATAAAAGATACGACTTAACATAGTAAAAAACCTTTCGAAACTCATTATATTAAAATAAAACAACTTTAGATTAAGTTCTGTATTAATATTTATTTATAATCGACGTTTCGACAAACTCAACGTCCGTCTTCAACATCTAAAGTCGTTTTATTTTGATACGACTTAAGTCAAATCAAGCAAAAATTATCAATTTATTAAATTCTTAGTGTTTTCGTTGGTCAAGTTAATTAAAATTTTTAAAAAAATCTTTCAAAATATAAGAAAGAAAAATCAAAGAGATTTTAGATAAATACGAACTATAAATTCTATTTTTGTAAAACAAAACAATGAAATAAAAAATAGAGGTGAACGACTTCCATAGTAAGATTTAGATGGATTATTTTATTACATCTTTCAGACTGAATTTTAAACATTCCAAAATTTTGATAAATAATTTGAGCAAATACATATGTTAATATCGATTGATAATTGACAATAAAAAATATATATTTATTAAATATGCGACAAACATAGTTTCCAAACAAGACAAAAAAAAAATTGTCAAAAATTTAATAAATATGATTTTATACTTATAAAAGTTTTTTTACTTATGTAAAAATAATTATCCTGATATAAAAAAAATTACTACTTTATTTAGTAATAACATTAATAATATAATTATTTTTCAGTTTCTGTTATCACAGTTGGTGCTATCTTATGGAATGTACACGGAATATTTAGTACGAAATCAGATTCACATAATGGATTGTATTTGGCCTCCGGTTTTATATTTAACAACGTCAAAATTGTTTAGTAAGTCATAATTTATGTTCTTATAATAAAACAAACATTAATATATACACAATTTCTACAAAGACATAAATAAATTACATGTACAAATTTAGGATTTTCCGGAGTTTACAAAAGAAAAAAAAAATGTGCTATTTACTTTATACTTAATCCTACTTTGCATTTTGCGAAAATATAATCTTTTAATATTTTTCCACTCTTGTTTTATGTACAAAAAGTATATCTTTGCACTAACGTAAACTTACACGTTTGAATTGAGCAGATAATTGTATTAGAAATATTTCTTACAATATAAAATGTGTTTTATCTAAATTATTTCTGAAATTGTAGTCAGGCAAAAATAGGTTAATCTATGTATCGTCGGTCACTATATGTACAGTTTTTTTTTAAATATTAATGAGATATTTAAACAACCATTTTATAAAAAGCAATTATAAATGGGGTGGTATTTCTGTTTACACCTATATTCTGTACAAAATTTTCCTTATTTTAAAGTTAAAGTTATTTGGTACGACAGCCTTAGGAGAGCCTTGACCACAAAAACGAAGTACTTGTTCCGTGATCTTTCCGACATCTTTCGAAATTGCTAGTCGCGCGTTCGCGAAGAGCAGTGCCGAGTTCTGGCCAGTAATCAAAACTACTGATATTTTAAGACAAGCAGTTGATCAAACTAAAGTGTCCGATTTTGTTTATTTTACGATGAATAGACGAATAGAAATTAATTAATATCAGTATTATATTATCTTAGTGTACACTGTACACATATTTTAGATTTTTATTATATATATATACAAGGTGGCGTAAAAGTCATAATTCGATTTCCTAAAGCAGTAATTTGGTTTGTAAATAAAACGAATTGATTCTGTTTTGTTCATAATAATCCGCGATGACATGAGATATCCTCTGCAAAAATCAGAGCATTATCAGATTGGATGATGACTTTTGCGCCATCTTAATAAACTGTCCAATTCAATATTGACCGTAGGTATACCGACAAGTAAAATGTAAAATAAAGAGAAAGAATAATAGAATAATTTATGTTTGTATGTGTTTTTAGATCCAGTATTTCGCCACCTTTGCGAAATCTACCAGGAGAGTTATTTTAACTATTTTCTAAGCAT
Organism: Clivina fossor; assembly: GCA_963966155.1. Lineage (NCBI taxonomy): Eukaryota > Metazoa > Arthropoda > Insecta > Coleoptera > Carabidae > Clivina > Clivina fossor. Next base: position 4,450,932 of record OZ014563.1, read on the forward strand.
CGGAACGATGATTTGTTTTTCTTCCATTGCACTCTGCTCGCCTTTTCACTATTCTTATACTAATATTTATGGAGTTCTATACGGCGTATTTGGAGGCAAGTTGCAATTTATACTTATCCGAAAAATTTCATCTTGCAAAAATATTCCAATGTTTACTTTCAATATTGCATATTACTGAATTCTTTTGTATGTGATATTGTCAAATTTATAATGGAAGTTAAATTGTCAATTTAAAAGAAAATATTTTTATATAAACTGAAAAAAAAATATATTAAAGTTATTTTTTCTTATTTGAATATTTGTCTAAGAAAAAATTAGGCTTCAAATTAAATAAAAAATTATTATACTACAAAAAAAAATATAAAAAATTATTATATTATAAAAAATATAAAAAATTATATCAAAAATTATTATAAGAATATATACACGACATATGGATACAAAAATGAGTGAATCAAATTTTTTTTAAATAAAAAGGTTTTAGGTTTAAGTTTTGTATTAATATTTATTAATAATCAACGTTTCGACGAACTCAACGTCCGTCTTCATTAGGAAAACTGATACAAATGACATTTACAGTAAATGACAGAAAATAGAAACAAGTTACTAGGTAACAAATATGTAATTAGATCATAAAAAAATTTAAATTCAATTAAAAATTTCATGATCTAGTTACATATTTGTTATCTAATAATTTGTTTCTATATGCTGTTATTTACTGTAAATATCACTGAATTCGTCGAAACGTCGATTATTAATAAATATTAATACAGAACTTAAACCTAAAGCAGTTTTATTTTATATAATGAGTTCTGAAAGATTTTTTACTATGTTAAAATATAACTATTTAATAAAAATGATAATTTTTATTAAAAAAACATTTTTTAGTTTCTTTATATGTATATTTGTCTAGAAAAATATTTGTAGGCGCAATTTGTCTTGAAGATTAAAATCTGTCGGCATGACTCTGTAATTAAATAACTATTATATGCATTTTCATTAAATCCATTTCATTTTCATTTAAAAGAAATTCAAACTTTTTATTGCTTAAAGCATAAAAAGTGAAAATTTTTATTAAAAATGAAAATAATACTTATAACAAATGTACAAAATAAAAATTAATTATTTTTTTTATTTTTATATTTTTTTATGCAGATAAGAATATTTAAATACATAGAAAGTGAAATTACAATATTTTATATATATTTAGTATATCAAAAATGAATATTATCATAAATTACATTAAATATTTAATTTGGCTGCCACTTTTTTTTTAAATATTAATATAAAAAGATTATTGTTTTTATCATAATTTGTATAACACACAGATTATAAAAACTTTCTACATGTAAAAAAAACGGAAATAGTAAATATTATATTAATATACTTTTAAGTATAATATTTAAAATTTAATCTTTATTACAAATTTAAACTGTCTATACTTTCATATGAAAATATTTTTTAAAAAAATCATGTTGTCAAAAAGTTTTATTTATAATGGGGAAAAAACTTACGTTAAATTAAATTTATTGTTTTTAGATTACTTCTGAACGTTTCGTATTCATTTCAGATTTGATTTTTCATTTATATTTTTAATTTTTACAATTTCTTAACAAAAATTATGGATTTTTTTCTAGGAATAGGTGCTAGTTTAGTGTTTTCTTTAATGACCGTACATTTATCGGACATTTTTCCTTATCAGACACATTTGGTTTGGGGAATTCAGCATTTAGGAATTGCAATTGGATTATTCGTCACACCGCATTTTATTCATTTGATATTCGATTATTTTGACACTATGTTTTATACGCTTTTAATTCATAGTGCATTGTTACTACATATCTTACCAGCTGGTTTGTTTCTTGGTAAAAAGAAATCTACGAAACAAAGAGTTACGGCTTACAATAATCTTGGGTAAGTTATTAATTTATTTATTAATAATAAAAATATTAGATTTTTTTCAACCTGGCATTAAATCGGTTTGGAATTAGTTCAGAACTGTCCGGGAAATGCGCAATGTGCTAGTAATTTACCATACCTAACTAGTTTAGAATTTAGTTGAAACAATCCTTTTAATTAATAAAATAATAATCAAGTTCAGAACAAACTAATAATATTAATGTCAAAAGATAAACTTTTGTTCTTGGCTCCTGAACCTGCGTTATGATTAATTCTAATGTTATTAAATTCCCTATCAGATTCGTTATTGTTTTTAGCAATGACGCGTTTCGACTTTTCAGTCATCTTCAGATTTTCTGAGTTTGGTCCGTGTTTGTGTTCACTCGAACCACTAATAAATAATAACTGCAAAATTAGAATAAAATGTTTAATGAACGTTTGGTTAAAAGATTGTAATGTGAGTGATGCTGTAAATGTACGCCTGAATAGATTTCTAATGAGTAAATGAATTAGCAAGGTTAAGAGTTTCACGTGAGCAAATGTTGGCAAATGGTAAGAATAAAAAATCTTGTATGAGAAGTATCATAAAAGCGGATGAAGCGATGTATACTTAGATATAAATGTTTGATGAAAACATATTTTGTCAAAATTATTGATTCATATATTTAATAAATGCGTCTCAAATTTCCAGTCTTATTAAAAAAAACTTATATGTAAATTAATTCGGACTTCAAAAAATTGTATTTGTTAAAAAAGATTATGTAATTATGATACAATGTATCGTACTAATAATATAAAATTAAAAAAAAATCAAAATAAACAAATGATACAAATTTTATAAACATAAAATAAACACGTAAATAAGTAACATTTGTTTTTTATTAATGTTACGGCCTACACATATTTTTCTTGGTTATTCAAAGTTTTTGAAATTGTTTTTTTATGACAAAATTTATTGATAATATTTTGGATTTATTACTAATTGCGTTTATTCGACTCAACGTAAAGATTATTTTCTACGTATTTCAATGAAAATAAAATGTTTTTGTACTTTTATAATCATGTTTACGCGATGTTTCTAAATTATGGCACCACGCAAATATTACATATAATACAAAAAAACATCTAGAATGTTTAATAAAATTGGGACAAATTGCAAAAGTTTTTGTTTTTAAAATTTATATTTTCTACATTTTTTTCCTGATTAAAAACGTAAACAAAATTAATAAATAATAATTTTATCAAAGTACAAGGTGGTGTATTTGTTTCATTTTATAAATGAAAGAATTATAATGAGTAATTTTAAAAATCAAAACTGGATGTCTCATTTCTAAAAATAATATTAATGCATTTCAAAATTACAATATCACATTTCTTAATTGTAGCATTTTAAAGCTTATTACATTACAAACTGTACTATTGTTTTTGATCTGGAATCAGTTGGTATTAATTTAAAATATTGTCTTATAAATTGAGTATAAATATTATAAATTGCAGTTCAGTTGACGCTTATGGAGAAGAAATGGTAGAAATGTCACGAAATCCAAGCAACCGTTGTTGGAAATCACCAGCTGACACAAAATACTCGGAAGAATACATAAACATTGACGAAACAGATGATACAGATTCAGAGAAAATATCATCGCCAGTACTACAACACAAACTCAATAGCATGAACGTTACAATCATGCCGCAAATTATCGAAGAAGATGAAATTGATTCGGACGATGAAAATTTAAACAGCAAACGCAGCAGTATCCTGCTAAATGATAACCTCAAGAGAATGAGTGTTATTAGTACAAAATTAGAGGAACTGATTGTTCGTGACGAAGATATAATCGAAACAAATGAAACGAAACAAAATCAAGAAACAAATAATAATCATGAACATATTATTGACGAAGATATTTATAATAATATTACAGTGGCAATTAAAAAAGATTCTTGTTTAAAGAGATTTAAAAATAGGCTAAAGTACATTTTTAACGTAACATTAAAACCTATGTTTCGTTGTTTTAAAATCATCGAATTTTATCCTGCATTATTTTCAAATATACATGCCCTATTAAGCCCGTTGATATTTTTTAATTTTGTGGCATTTAGTACAAGTTATAATACGTCAGGCATACATTTAACCGAATTAGCATTTATGTTTTCAATTATTGCCTTTGCTTATTTGATATTTTTGATAATTTTGCCGTGGGTGTCCGAAATATCAAAACGAAATCTCAAATTTTTGTATATATGTGGCTGTTTTATATCTGCATGTGGAGTTTATGGTAAGTTTTTATTAAATTATAGAATATTGCAAAAGTCATAAAAAAACATTTGAAATTTTAATATTCTTTTTATTATTTACTGATATTTTTTATTATCTTTTTTTTTGTTACTTTAACATAGGATAATATTTTGTAACTATGCTCAAAAAAAGTCTTTCACTTTATAATTAAAATTACATAAAAAAATAAAATAAATGCATGATATTAAAAAACTTTTATTATAATCAGTGGTAGATTAAGGACAAGGGAGTTGTTTATCTGACTGGGCTGCATTCAGGGCCCCCAATATTTTAAGGCCTCTAGATTTTAGTTTTACCAAACAAAATAATAGTTAATGAAGAAAAAAATCATACATTTTTTTATATTTATTAATACCATAGCATAAAAAAGTAAATTTATTTAGTAATAATATTGTTATTTAAATGTTGATCTAATCGCGATTAAAAAGAAATAAAATTAAAATTAAATTAAGTTAGCTTCAATATGCAACCATTTGCAATACACGCAAGTATTGTGGGTTGCTTATATTTATTTAAATGCCAATTATTAGAATGTGACTCTTTTTAGTAAATAAAAATCAGTTTGAGTTAGGAGCCCCGAAGAAACTAACCAGAGGCCCCACAAGCTTAATCCGCCACTGACTATAATAACCATAAATACAATAATTTAATTATATATTTAATTTCAGTATTTTCAAGAACGGAAAATGACGATTATATTATTGTTAGCTGCTTAATTTATGGTTTTGGATTAGGAATAGAATCTTATCTGAAGGAAATCGTTGTAAAAGAAGCTTTAGGTGTGACAAAATGGTCAAAAACTGAAAACACGCTAGAATGTTTATCTGGTATAATTTTTTTCTTTATTATTATTGGATTAAAAAATATGAATGCATTAGAAATAGACTTAAAACAAATTTGTTTAAAAGTAATACTAATAACTCATTTGTTAGTTTCATTTTCTTGGATAACTTTATCAATTATTAAAACTATTATATTTAAATATAGTAGTCATGAACGCGTTTGTGGGTCTCGCTAATCGCAGTGACAAATAATAGTAAATATTTTAAAATTAGTGTACTTATTATTTATGTATAATATTTTAATTTAATTATAAAAGACTGCAATTTTGTATTTGTAAATAAATAATAAAACAAAAACTAATGAATTTAAATTTGTTATTATTTTGTTAAAAATTTACTACTTTACCGACTGAGTAATAGCTCTTCTGTCAAACATCAAATATGTCAGACTGAAAATGACAAATACAAAGAACGAATTATTAAATAAATACAAAAACGAAGTGAATATATTAAGACAAACAGCAAAAGACATAAATTTAACTGATAATGAAATAGACACACTATTTGAAGACTGCCTCAACGAATTACAAAATGAAGAAACTAAAACGAAACGTAAATCAATCTTATCCAAACTATGGTTATGTATTAAAGTATTTTTATTATTCATAAGTAGTATTTTATTAATATTTATATTCGTAAATAATCATCAACCAACATTTAGTTTGGTTATGCGAAATGTGCAGATATTTATTTATCCTGGACTGAAATTACTCAGGTTACTAACTATACCTATTATTAGATTATTTCCTAGTTTATCAGGTAATATTATACTAGTTCATGTATTAAACAATATATATTAATGTATTTTCTGTATTTTTTTAGAGTTATATGATGAAACATGCCTTATGGAAAATCCGTATTTTCAAGTTGTAAATATGGAATGTTGGCCTTGCGAAAATGTACATTCAGTGATTAATTTAACACAAACACAAGCACTAAATTTAAAATTATATCAATCTGGAATTCCTTATATTATAAAGGTGGGTTCGAATAAGATATAACCTATTTAAATGACTTTAGTACTGATATAACGTTTTTCGAAACATGTATATAAGTAGCTGTGATAAAATTTAAATATTAAAAAACAACGTAAAATCTTTAAGTAACTAAATTTTTTTATTATACCATTTATTTGAAATTTAAATATTGAATATATAACTGTATTTAATATCGTTATAAATATGAGTCAACCGATACTTATTTTAATTAATAATCGTTTGTTTTATTTTTTTATTAAATGTACAAGTTCTGTTATTGTTAAATTTTGAATCATGATTATTTTGAAAACAAATAGTTCTACATCTGTAACAAATTGTATTTTTTATCAGTTTACAGTTATTAGTGTAAATATTACTACTGTGTTATTTTTTTTTTTTATCGCTTAAAAGAATTACACGTCACAGTTTTTGTTTAATTTATTGATTATTATTTAGGATAGATTGTAAAACTAGTGACATTTTTGATGACAAAACTTTGAACTTTATGACGTAATTTCGAAAAGGCTTATTTATATTTTATAAAGATTTATTGTTTGCAAATAAATAACAGAGCTAATCAAATTTCAAACAATAAAAATATAATAAATAAAAATTACCGAAGCAAGTAAGTTATTTCGTCACAACAGAAAATTACTGCGTAACATTCATGGCGTAATATTTACTCAATTTCTTTTTCATATTTTTAATAAACTTTAATTAAAACCAGTCAAGTATCAAATATAAACTAAATAAAATTAAAAAAAAACAATTACTTTGTAAATATCACAGATTTATTAAAAATGCATACATTTGTGCATGTATTTAGTCTAATGATGACCTAGCGGTCGAAACTGAAGTGGAAAACTGTTTTTAATAAATCTGTGATATTTACAAAGTAGTTGTTTGTTTTTATTTAAAATACTTATTATGTATCACAAGTAAAGGCTTATCAAATTAAATATAAACTATATTTATAAATTAAATACTTTTTATTACATTTAACATTTTAAAATTTAAATAATCCTAAAAATGGTTCTAATATTTTTTAAATAAATACTTTTAAGGCAAGTTCAAGGCATAGAAAAGGCTATATTCAGACAGGTGGTGGGAATACAAAAAAGGATAATTTTACTTTTGATTTATTCGTATAATACTACATATTTATGGTAACTAATTATTAGAAAAATTAGCTAATTTATGTACAATTAATAATTTAATAACTATTTTTATATATTTACAGAATTAGCATATAAAAAAAATTAATCAAATATTAAATGCTTGAACTGCCCTTAAAATATACACCTTTATCTAAAAGGGGCTATGAATACGGGTCATTTTGTTTTTCCTGGTAAATAATTTTTTTTTTTTTGTAGAAAAAGATTATCGTGAATAAAATTGCAGCATTATTTCATATATTAAAGATACATATAGTTTTTTGTTTAATATAAACTAGAATTTTTTTCAATAATTTTAAAGTTAGAGCCGATTAACATTGAAGCTAATAATAAATTTAATTGTTACAGACATTAAACAACTCAGTTACAATAAACAACGTTCAGGAACTATACAAAACAAACACAGACATTTTCAACGACAATACACGAACAATAAAATCGAACAATCCGAACTTCATTCGTACCGAAGATATTCTAAACTTTAACATTACCAAATCGAATACGCATATATCGTGGCGTATGAATCAAATGGCACCAGCTCGCGTAATTCGAACCATATTTCCGAAACCCGAATTCATATCGCAATGGTCCGGTCAAAGTACTGAACGTTACGTATTTCTCGATGATTTCAAATCGGAACCGTATATTTTACCAAATCCCGAATGCAGTAACGTATTATTGACACAGGGCAGCGGCGAACGAACGATTATTTTGAAACCATCGGTCGAATGTGCTGGCAAATGTCGAACGATTTCAGTTTCTTTGAAAGCAACGTACAGCTGTAAGTAATCAATTTATTAGCGGTAAAATATTAACGATAAATAAGTAGCTAAGCGGAATGGTAGAATGAAAATGCCTTTGTCTTAGTTTTTATCAACAATACTCGTATTTTCTATATAGTTCGGCTACTGTACAATAAACTTGTCCGTAATTTGTTTTTATTAGTATTTTGGAATATATTATAAAGTAAATTTTTAATCAGGGCATCAAACCGGTTAACCGATATTTTTGAAAATATTTAACGTTAATCATAATCATAACCGATATTTTAGAATTCGAAATAACCGGTAATCTTTAACCGAAAAAAAATAATACCGATTTTTTTACGAACTTTATGAATTTCAAACTTTGTTACCAAAATGACGTCTGCACAAATTTATATAAAATCACGTCACTAAGATCAATTCGTCTGAATCATTCAAATAAAAGCTATTACTGAACATGCCCTTAGAGTGTTTTCGTAATGTAAAATTTGAAGATACAATAATAATTGCTAGATCAATAAATATTAGCAACAGATTAGTAAGAGAAGCAAAAGAGATTTATTTATTTATTTCTGTGAGTGCACTGAGTTGAATAAAATTTGTCTTCCATTAATTAAAAAACTACAATTCCTATGATCTAAGATTACAAAATGATCTACTGTGGCGAAATTTAAATAAAAATAATATAAAAAATCCCAAAACAACACTTAAATTAAAATAAAGCTAAATACGTATTTCGGAAGCTAAGCTTCCATCTTTCAGTGATCTTTGACAAGTGCTTAAGTGTTTATGTACTTCGGATCACAGGTAAGATTTTTTGTACATTTTATTTGGCTACTGAAGGTGGAAGCTTAGCTTCCGAAATACGTATTTAGCTTTATTTTAATTTAAGTGTGGTTTTGGGATTTTTTATAATATTATTTTTATCCTGTGATCTAGTTACTTGTATGTTACCTAGTAACTTATTGCTATGTACTTGTTATTTACATTAAATTGATAAAAAAATTGATCTGATGCAAGACAAGCGTTTAGCTTTCGTCGAAACGTCGTTAATAAAAATAATTAACAGAATTTAAACTTAAAGCTGTTTTATATTTATATTAAGCCTTTTTAAAGCAGGTAAACAAAATTGGATCTTTATTTCTAAATTAAGAAAAGACTATTTTATAATCTACAAATAAATTTTGATTTTCTGAAAATAAATAATAATTTTACTATTTGGTCACATATTAAATATTTTTAAAAACTACAATAATAAACTTATAGTTTGTCAAGAAACATCTACATTATTTATACGCAGGCTTATTTTATAAAATTAACCGGTTGAAACCAATTTAGATATTGGTTAAACCATTATCCAATATTGTACAGTCCCAATCGTTAGAATAAACGTTTTCCATCCTAATTACGCCATATACCCATAAGGGAGTGCTACAAAGCAGAAATTGGTTTCTGCGTAACATTCCGAAATTTAGACAATTAACTTTCACTTCATTCGCATTAATGACACCTCTCACACAGGCTCCTATTTTTATCCTAATAATATTATGTGCTAAATTAGTTATTATTTTTTTTGTAAATAATCAGTCATATTTTTTCCAGTATGGTACAATTGGTGGTACTGGAGACCGCTAAGTCTCCCAATCGGAAATGCGACTGAAATCTCAATAAGTTATCTTAGTTCATTTTGTTAGAGGTTATATAAACAACGAATGTATATAGTTTTACGATTTTTATTAAAATCTTTTACAAGAAAACTAAAAAATATATTTCTTTTTTTTTTTCGTTTTAAATAATTTTTTATTAAAAATTATTACCTGTTACATATTAAATAATAAATATAATTATCGTACAAATTGTTTATGTACAATTTACGTGAACATTTTATGTTGGGTTTAATAAATAAGAAATGTACGAATGCTTGTATAGTATCACAATACTTAAATGCAGCAGTGTTGTCTTTTTTTTTGTGTGGAAAAGTCTCGTCAATTTTACATTTTTAAAATTCAAACTGACAAAGATAAATATATTTTTCTAACCTCAAAATCACCACTAGTTATACAAAAAAAATTCATTCAAACATAAACGTTAATTTAAAGAAATCTTTCTAAAATATTTTGGCAGTAAGATAATATCGATTAACCATTATTTAAACTTTGAAAATTAAACTTAACAATTATTAAGCATCTTCCTAATTCAAAATAAATAAAGTTAATTAACAAAAAAAACCTGCTTAAGTCGAATTCTTTTAGAAGTTAAAAATTTTTAAATAAATTTTTCGTTACGTAAATTAAAATATATAAAACATTTTAAAACTTGAATTTCAATTTCGTAGTCTAATGGCTTTAAATGTTTAATAGAAATTTATAATTATTTTTAAAATTTAATTTAAAAAAATTAGAACGTTTGTTTGAAAATTTTGTTGAGTTTACTAAAAACAGTCTCTTTAATCTTCAAAATTAATATAAAGTAGAAAATTTTGATATTTTAGTTTGAAAGATAAAGATCTCACCAAAAAAGTTTCTTTAAATAAAATGTTTTACAAGAACAATAAAAATATATAAACGATGTTTTGTTCATATAGTCTACAAAGTGAGGCAATTATAAGTTACAAATTTATAACTTTTTTGCTTTTTGAAATTTATGAAATGCTCTGATCAACTCAATTGCCGCACCCTGTGTATTAGTTCAAGTAATTGAAAAATATGATTTTATAAAAATAAAACGAAAAACCAAACATCATATTGATTTCTACATAAAAACAAAACAAATATCAACAACTTATGCCTAAAAAAAACATTTCAGTCGTCGAAATAAATTACATCAAATTTTTCCAATGTATCGGCGAAATAAAATAATTTTCAAATATACACAACACTAAAATGCATACTATTAACCTAGGAGAATGAAAATACTATTTCTGAATAGTAAAATTTATTCGAATTTTTCACGTAAACGTTGTTTTAATACAACGGGCACCAATGATAGTACGGCAAACACCGCCAATAATAGTACGCTAGTCCACGACCATGCATCACTCGATGACGACATTTTGTAGAGTGTTTGTCCGGCTTGAATGGCGACAAACGACGGCGGACCGACACCCAGAAATGTGCCTAAAGCGAACGGCCATAACGGTACACCAATCACCGGCGCCACTAAGTTTATAAACCAGTTCGGTAGGAATGGCGTCATTCGTAGGAATAGGATGTAATTGAAGATGTTGCCTTTGTGTTTTTCGACGGTGATTGCCCATTTTTCCGCACGTTCCGGAAAGAATTTCTGGACGACACGCCGACCGAGGAGTTGCGATACTAAGTAACATAATGATGCGCCGATTGCAGAACACACACAGACTAGAATTAATGCAAGGAAAAATGGGAATAGAAAACCCGATAAAATTGAGAGGAATAGCGATCCAGGTATCGCAAATGTTTGTAAACTAATTTATTGTGTTCAGGAATATTCATAGTATGATTATTTAGACTATTCCGCAATTAGATTAATAGATTTTTCACAATTAAATTTAGAAAAGTAGGCACTTTAAATTAAATATATGATAAATTAAAAAAATACTTTATGAAATGTCTAATATTGGAACAGAGTATAAGTAATAAATATGTAATATATTGTATATCATATCCTAACAATGACTTGTAATACAAAAACATTATATTTTAAAATTTAAATGCTATTTCGTGATTAAAATAAAGTTTTGTTTGTTGATAAAATATTTAAATTAATAACTAATTAATAAAATATATTTTTAAATAACTAGAAATTATATTTAAAATTTAATTAAATGACCATTGGCATTTTACTTATTTTTATTACAAAAAACGTATAATAGTTTTTATTCTTTATATTTTATTTTTCACTAAAAACAAAAATGACTATAAATTTTTAATAATTTAATTTGCTTGAATAAAAAAAAACTACAAAAACATTCTTTGTGAAAGAAAGAAAACATTTTTTTTGTTATTAAATATTAAAACAAAAACTTAGTTGTCATTATTTTGGTAAATTAATGTTTATTCTTGTTATCAATTCATGACTCGTTACTTTCTTGGCAATTTTAGATAAAACAATATGAATTAAACTTGTAACTTAAAACAATAAAAATGCATAATACTAAAATTCCAATATTACAATTAATTTATGTAAGATTAATCCAAAATTTTAATTGAACAAAGTCACTTTTATCTACACAAATTGTATAAAATAACATTAATTTTAAAAAAAATTAACGGAATAGATATTTTACTCAAATATTTTCATTTCAATTAGCGTGCACAATATTTGTTTAGTATTTAAAAAAAAAGGATACAATATATAGGTGACAAATATCCCAGATAAAACTTCAAAGAAATATCTGTCTGTATAACGATCAAGTACGAGTCCTAATTGTTTCGCTTCCTCTATATCCCATGGAATTTTAATATGAGGTTTTTCTGACCTAAATTCAATCAAAAGAAATCGCGATAAATTAAAATAAAATATTTAATTACATTAACCTTACTCTTCCAGTTCGGGAAAACTTGTATATACGTATGATAAAGCTACTAAGGACATTACAAATATTAATGCTACTGTTAACAACGCAGCTCGCGTTGATTCGTTCGCTTTTGATTTAGAATGATTTGCATTTCCTACAATAAAAATGACATTTAACTTATTAGGTTAGGTAGTGTAAATATGATGTACAATAATTTTTATTTACGATTGAAACGAGGTACATATATTGGAATAGGATGATTAATTATTTCTGCAATCAATGATTGTCTTTCAGTATAGGATAGTATAGGAGGTCTTCGTAATGAATATGTTCTATTTAATGGAATTTGTTGTGGACACGTAGTGGATGATGATATTTCGTGTGATTGAATTAAATTTATATCACCTGAAGACGATCTGACTGATGACATTTTATTAAATAATAGATTTTACTAATTTATAAATATTATCACTAAGTAGGACCGTTTGCACGCTCTTATTTTATTTCAATGTGAAATACTTCTTTACACTTGACCATCACTTGACTTGTAAATTGTAAAAGAGAACAAGTCTAATACCACTGTTGCCATCTATCGAAATATGACTGCAATATCTCCACTTTGTTGTATTTTATACAGATGTCACTACTAGTAAAATATTAATGGAATGTTATGTATGAAAATTATAAATTATATTTTTTTAAATATTTATTTAGTAATACATATAATAAATAAAATAAAATTATTTAAGTATAATAAATATTTCACATAATACTAAAATTGTAAAACAAAATAGGCAATTTTATTAAAATAGGCAATTTAAATAACATGTATGTTTATATATTGCATAATTATAAATATATTTTTAATTAGTATTTTTAAGAGAATTATAAATTATTGATTATATATTAAATGAAATATATTAAATATGTTTATCAGTAGCGGAATAAACATCACTATATTATGAAAGTTACAAATATAAATTAATTAAACGGATTGCGAATGCAATACAGCTGTGTGCTGTGTTGTAAACCAGGTGTTAGAAAGATAGATAATATATAACATTCTCTTAGCGTATAAATCAATTAAAATATGGAGAACTATTAATAATACTAAACGTCGTGATCCGATTGGCTAAAAATATTGAAACGTCGTATACGAATTTGAGCATTTGCCAACATCCAAAAACGAAAAGAAACTTAAAAAAAAATTAAATACTTTACACGAACGAACACACTAAAATAGAAATAGAAATTTGTGAATGAAAACTCTTCGATTTTATTATTAGAAGTAGCATTTTAAAAATATTTCGACTATTTTATTCATTAAATGAAATATATATATATATATATATATATATATATATATATATATATATATATATATATATATATATATATATATGTGTGCATTTTTGTGCGTCAACGCGTTTCTTTCAAGTTTGAAATATAAAACGGTAGATATTTTTTATAGTTGTTTGATTTGCTTTGAAGAAAAAATATTTTATTGAAATATTGATATGGGACACAATTTTTGTTTATATTAAAGTATCGAAATTCATAAAATATGTGGATCAAAGCACTTTGATTATTTTTAAAGTAATAAATAATAAAAAATTTTATGTATTTTTTTTAAATATTTTGCGTAATATAAAATATTTCAAGCAAGTGTTGACGTCGAATAAGAAAAAAATAATTATAATTTGTATATGTGAATTTTTGTTTTTGTGAAGAGATCGAAGGAATTCATACGCATCTCTCCATAATGTTTTCATTTTTTTTTTATTTTACTTTCATTAAAGAGCATTATTTTATTTATAATTACTCTAACACTTGAAAAGCATATTTTAATACAAAATCTTATAACATTACATAAAATATGTTTTATTTAAAGCAAAACCTCATAATACCAAAATAATTAAATATTCGTTTTAAATGAAAATTTTAATTATATCTTCGTAAAGAAAGGAAATAATTTTTAACTGAAAATAATTTAATTTTACACAAAGTGAATTGTAGATTGCATCAACCACACAAATTATTTTTATTAAAAAAAAATTTTAGTCAGTAAAAACTAGATTTTTATGTAATATGACAAAAAAGCATGAACGTTTTCAAATTGTAGATTCAAATTTATTTTTGATTAAAATTTTTATTATTTTATTGTGAGGTAACATGGAATATTTTGCTTGATATTAATATAAAATTCTGTCTATACCTGTCTGACATGTTATATTTTTATTTTATTTAAAAAAAAACATTTTCATACATTTTACTTAATTAATATGCGTAATCTTGTTAAATTTTGTTTTTTGTTTTATAAATAAAACAATATTTATAATATATTTATACCTGTAGACAAGGAAGTGTTATTCTATCATTGTCTAACTAATTTATCTTATGGACAAAATAAGAATTTCAAACAATTGAAATATTAGCCAATCAGAGTTGAGTGTATTAATGCAAGTAATTTTATGTTTCCAACAAAATTTAGTTCTGCAAAATGAGTGTTTTCTGTAGCAGTTCGTAATATTTTGTCTGTTTGTAATGAACAATATTGTGTAAAATTTTGTGTATTAGTGTTTTATGACTATATTTAATAATAATTGTAAGTGTAGTTTGTTAGTAAAAAGTGAAATAAGTATTATTTTTGTACTATTATTTTATTCTAATTAAGATACAATTAAACATTGTGGAATTTTATATGATAAAAGTGGACAGACAGTGTTGAATAAATTGGACTATTTCGTGTTTAAATATAACTAAAATAAAACGGTTTTAGATTTAAGTTCTGTATTAATATTTATTAATAATCATCGTTTCGACGAACTCAACGTCTGTCTTCATCAGGAAAACTGATACAAATGACATTTACAAGTAAAAAACAGAAAATAGAAACAAGTTTCTAGATAACAAATAAATAACATATTCTAATAAACTAAGTGGACTATAATTTTGAGTCGAAAGAATTAAAATTGAAGTTACAATAATTCAACAATTAAAGGTAAATTATAAGTTTATAATATCATTAATTTATTCAAAATATATTGATATACAGTGGCGGATTAAGGAGTAGGGACTGCAGCTAGGGAATTTAGGGGCTCTCAAATTATGCAATTTAAAATATTCTACAAATAAAAAGCAAAATATAATATGTGAATATGTGCACATTTTTCATAATTTTCATATATTTTCTGGAAATTAAGCTGTTGTAAATTTTTAAATTTTATTTAAATATTAATTTAAATATTTTAAATTTATAATTTATAATACCAATGTTTTCTAAACTTTTTCTGTGACGAAACAATTTACAAATCATAAAATTTTAACAGAACACTTTGGTTATTTTATAGAATAGGTAATAAAATAAATTAAGAAAAAAACACAAACATTTATTTTCAAATATTTAAACTTGTCAAAGCATTTATAATTGTCACATTAATTAAAAAGTGTAATACATTTTTAATTTGTTATAATTTTAATATTAGAAATGTACTGCCATGCATTATCTATGGCTAATATATTTCCGCTTAACAGGTGTAGGTGCACCTGTTAAGGTACACTGTAAAAAAATAATAGCGAAATTACAGAAAAATAATAGTTAAATTTTACTATAAAAAATCCGTAATTTTATTTTACTATAAATATTATGCATTTCTATCTCAAAATTCTATAATTTTTACGTAATTTATAATAATCACATAAAGTAAGTAAAAAATGACCTAATACATTTCCAAAATTTATAGATATTAATATGCGAGCTGTAATTTTACATAATTTAAGAAATTGTATTAGCGCAAGCTATCTTAATAAACGTATTATTATATATGTAATTCTACATTAAGTATGTGATGCAATTTGCAGCAAATATACAAGTTTAGAAAAAATTGAAGAAAAATATATATTTTACTAATAATAATACAGGAAACTATAATATTTGCAATATTTTTTATTTTAATGAACATCAATGACTTATATACTAATATGAATATGAAATGAATACAAAAACTCTTTAAACTAAGTAGGTAACAAAATCTTTAACAAATGCATAAAAGTGATTAGGCATTTTTATTTGATTATCTCGTAGCTAAAAAGCCAATTTTAATCGGTAACTATTAAAATATTATATAAAGTAAGTAATTGACAGCCAGCCATAAGAGAATCAAATAATTTCAAAATAATAGATATTAATCTAGAACTGAAATATTTACTGATTTTACAGATCTAATATTAATATTAAATAATTATTAATAACTTTCAAATTTGCAATCTTTTTTGTAAACGCGTATTATTTTAGTTTGAGTTCTAAAATAATTTTAGCACGTATCGCGAGTGAATCAAAATATTAAACTAATCACTTTTATCTTTTTTTTGTCTAAACAGACAAAAAACATTTAACAAAAAAAATAATAAAGAAAACATAACATTTGAAAATAGTATGTGTAATTTTTTTTGTATTTTAATTAAAAAACTAATTCTAAATTTAAAATGGCTTAATGATGATGTTTATGATGGTGGTGGTGAATCTGGTTATGATTCAAAACCATATTAATTTGTGGCTAATTTTGATTTTGTTGTTTCGCTTGGGCAGCCATTTCTTTGTAGTGCTTGTCTAGATCTTCGGTCGGATCAATTTTAAGTGTGCTACTATTAGCACCATCAATTCCTAATTCACGTTTTGCATTTTCAGCACTTTGAAATACAGCATCTCGATGGAGTTTAACAGTATCACTAAACAATGGGCACCTACGCCAAAAATATCTATTTTAAATATAATTGCCCGCTATAACCTATAACTAAAACCTATAACTGTCCACTATAATTGAATTTCATTATTTTGTAAAAATACTAAGAACTTATTTAGCAAATCAATATTCGTCATTTTTCTTTCAGTTCGTTAACCCTATGAATTAAATTTTAATTGTCCGCGATTTTATCCGGAAAATTTTGTTAAGAGTATCCAGAAAATCATATTATAAGTCAAGATTTATTCAGACGTAAGTTACTAAAATACAAATCAGTTCACAAACTTATCAAAATCAATACTTACAAATAAAACTTATCTCCTCCTTGTCCATTGTAATGTGTATAGTCTTCAACAGGTTGATTGCATTCATAGCACATCATTGCACCGCATGAACATGTCATTTTATTGCAGCCGTTTTCTTCTTTTATAAATTTCAAACCGCATTTGTAGCATTTCCTAAATAATAATAAATAGTTCAATATGCAATATTTATTTTTTTAAAACAAATGCATTTTTCTAGAAACATTAAAACTATAATTCCAAAATTAATTCTATTTTTTTCTTTTCTTTTAGAAAGATACAACCACATTGTGTTAAATTCTCATTTTAATTTGGTTTACAAAAATTGAAGTGAATGTTAAAAAAATAGTAGATAAACATACCGAATAAGCGCGTCGCTCATTTTATTTTCGATATAAGTTCGGGCTTTGATATTTTCATCCTTTTCGAATTCATCGCATCGTAATGGAATATGCGACGGTTCATGACATAATCGGCATGATTCTTTCATGCAATCACTATTCATACAGCGAAAGATTTTATCATCAGGTGCAGGTATCGTTGCAAAATCACAAAATGGACAAGATTCTAAATCTTCTATGCCGGCTGCTTTCACTTCTTCTAATTGCTTTCGACGAGCTAGTTTAGAAAATACTCGTGGATCTAGTACAGACTAATTACCAAAAAACATGAAATTCATACAATTCAAAAACAAAAAATAGTTATTTCAAAATCAAAAAATTAACCAAAACAAATAATATGAAACATTCATAAACAATTTAACATTACGTTAAAATCTAACGCATTGATTAAACTGGTTTTAAATATTGTTCTATTTTAACATGTCTTTTCTTAATTGTACAATTATTTCAAAAATCTCAAAACAACTGCAAAAGTCTTTTACTTTTAATTGAACATAAAAAAAATGGAAAATTGTTGTTGGTGAAAAAATTACTTACTTGCAAAATTTGTAGACTAAAATTAGTGTCACAATTATTCAAACATGGAAATTCCAATTTTCCATCACCAATTAACACTTCAGCGCTTTGTTTTACGCAATCTTTGCAAAAAGTATGACAATTTTCGCAAATTATTATATCATCGGGCATAACCTAATTGAAAGAATAAAATATTTATTAACATATGCGTGATGATCTGATTAATAATTTCGTGAAAACAATATTTGAAAATTAACTATACCTCTTCATCATAGCAGCATTGACATGTTTTCATTAGGCCATTTTTTCTAGCCTCTTCTCTTGCATCCATTTTTAATTTTTCTTGTTCTGTTCTATAATTAATGATCGATGTTTTATGATTGACATAAGCAAGCTGCAAATATTATATTATCAAAAATAAACATTGACGATTGATGTTTCAATTCAATATAGAATATACAGTAATGTTCACTTATAACAAAATTTCGGTTATAAAAAATCAATTAACTATGATGATGTACGATTACGAATTCGGTTATAATAATCTTTAGTTCTTACTTTAACTGCATAACCTAACATTACTGTATATAAATAATATTTTTTTTTTAAATGACTATTATTATTTAAAAACTTACTGCCTGTAATAGTGGAATATTCTTACAATTGGAAACAGGATAAGGTTTTCGTTTTGATTTCAATGATTCTTTCGATTTGTCTAAAATATCACATGTTTCTACAATATTGTACTTTTTACTTTTAAATACTTCAAGAATAGTAGCTACTGGAATTTTTGTATAACGATTTTTTAAAAAGATCCTCACATATTCACGATCGAATGGAACTACGTAAATTTGTTTCCTCTCAGGATTCATAAAATATTCATCTGGATTTGGAAAGATTTCTAAAAAATGTTTTATACTAAATTCTGTAGTATATTGTTTTTCCTGAGCTGTTAGTTTCATTCGCCTAGAAATATTCATTGTTTATTACTTTAGTTATCTAACAAAAATATACAATTTTCGAGAGAGAAACATGTACAACAAGAGATTACAATTTACCGGACAATTTCATTATAAAAAATAACTGATAAAATAGCATACACATACTTTAAGTAATCAGTTTTTGTTGGATAGTTTTTTCGTTCTATCATTTCAGCAACAAAATTTCTTAGTTCATCTGGCTGATCTACCAATCGTTCCAAATTCGATTGTAAAAATGTTGGATCAGCTTCAGGAAAAAGTTCTTCCAGAGTTTTGTACTGTTCATTAAAGTCGGTTTGAAGCTCCAGACTAAGACGTTCACGCGTTTTATAATCACCTAAAATATATACGCGAAAAATAATTACTTTACTATAATAAATCCGATTCTCTGGCATTAAATAATGACAAAACACACTATTGTATGACAAATGTAATATTACTAGTTTTCTAGGTTTCAAACTAGATGCAGAAACGTCGTCATATAGTTTATATGACAAAACTAGTTTTACTAAATACCATCAAATAGCTTTACTTAATCGATATAAAATTTAAATAAATTAATTGTTACATTACCAGTTAATAACATCAAAATGATTTTATTTTCATCTTTTATTTTTGCACACAAATCTCGCAAATACATCGGACAAATTTTAGGAAACATCTCTAATATATAATAAAACTTAGGATGTTCCGAATTATCATCTACATTCTTCTTATTTTCCATATTTAGATTATGTACTCCACTTCCTGAGGCAGTTTGAGGTAGACAACAAGCACCTTCTTCTTCAGTAGGAAATTCTAACGGTTTTGGTTTTTCTCCATTAACCGAAACTACAATTACATCATTACTATCTTCAGATTTTTCTGATTTGGAGTTTTTCAATTCAATTACGGATTTCGGCATTACGATTGGATGTTTTGATGTATTTGGTAAACTTAAATCATCGATAATTTGTTTACGAATTTTATCAATTACAGAATTTACTATAAAGAAAGAAATTATTGCGTGAAATTGTGCGAAATTATTTATTAAGCATTTTCAATAAGAAACTATCAGATGTATCAGAAAATTGACAAATACAAAAAAAAATCTATTCAAATTCCATAAAAATACAATTTTAAATAAATGTAAACAAATAATTAATAAATCAGTCAGAAGTTAAGTCAGAACCCCGTATCTCTAAAAACCATCATTTTTCAGAAAACGATAAAAACGAGATAAACAGATACGAGATTTTGCAGTCCACGCGCCTTAAAATGAAGAATCGGAAAAAGCCATAATCTCAATACCGCCAAAAATTGAGATACGAGGTTTTGACTTAAAGCCGACGATGTTTTCCAGTTATTAGATGATGTTTAACTAGTTAATTAACTTACATGGAAGTTTTTCCTCTTTCTCAATTATGTAAATTAAAATAAGTCAAATTTTTATAAGATTATGAAGGAGGTTAGAACTGTTATGACGGTTAGATTAAAAGCACATGTGAATATAGCTTCATTTCACGGTAGTTTCAGTAACGCAACAAAATTAACCAATAAAAATGCCTTATTTTCCACGTCGACTTGGTTTTGAAAACAGTTGGTCAATGAATTTAAATACAAAAATGTTACATAGATGTATATAGTTTGAAGTAGTAATTTATACTAGTACAAAAAATAGTTTGGAAAAAGGATATCGAAAATTCAGTCGACAAAATACCTACACCGAAAAAATAGTTTGTTTCACGAATAGAAAGTTTGATTGCAAAAGCTATAGGCCAGGGTGGCATTTTATGAACAAGTTCTCTGCAATGTTTTTTCTACGACTGTATAAAAAAGAAAAAATTAACTTACACAAAAATTAAAACGCAAGTCGAAATTTGACGTTTCTAACGCTAATATTGCGAGACAACTTCAATTGTTTCTTATCATTCGGTTATTTTGTTGAATAAATTCATATACATAACGCCAAATGAAATAATAATTCGCTATGGCATTTTTTTTTAAATGCTTTTTACTTTTTTTAACTATTACCATAAACAGATATGTTACGCACAAAAAATTGAGAAATAAATTAAATTTTTTTAAAAAACAGCCGTAATTTTTTTTTTGCAAAAACAGTAAAATTTGCAAGTAAATAAAACATATCATGGAAGTCATGGAAACATAAAGAATCTAACCATACGATAAGATCAGGATAAGATTACGGTATACATTAAATGAGGTCCTTGCGCTCATTTTTTTTATTTTTTTAATAAAAAAATATATATTTAGACAATTACATATATATATAGATATTAATGTTAAATTATTTGTATTTAATTAGAAAAAAATTATTGAAGTCGAAGGTCAAATTTAAATTTTGAAATTTGTGACGTCAACCATTCTACAGTACCATCTTGTGGCTAAATCAAAAACTAGTCGATTCTATTAGCAATGTTAAAAACATATACGTAGGCTAACGCCTCGGATACCAATAATAATAATATATATATAAATAATAAAAAAATATGTAATTATAATAATAATAATAAAATGTATAATAATAATAAAATGTATAATAATAATAAAATATATAATAATAATAATAATAAAATATATATAATGTGCACTATTACATTATCAATATCAAGTGTACTTTTAGCAAAAGCAACACTCTACCAGTAGCTGTCATTTGACATTTCTAATAAGTTGTGTGCGCTGGATAGAGATAAATACAGATATCTGACAATAGGTTGTCCTTGTCTAATCTGAAAGAGTTGACGTCATAAGCGTTGTGGAGATTCTGTGGCGCGTAAAAAACGCTATTTTTCCTAATTTTTTTTAAAAATACTGTAATCGTTTTTGAATTAAAAAAATGTGTTTTGGCCTTGTTTTTATATAATCTTTTAATATTTATTATTGAAAATAGTAAATTTGATTGAGCGCAACGACCCCATTATTCCTAGAAATACTGGGCATCATAATGTCACATGGTTTGTAGGTAAAAATTACATAATTTTTTTTAGAATGTACTAGTTCATATGTTTTTTTTTCTGTGTATTTAGTGGTTTATTAGTCTTGTTTTAATTTAGTATACTTAAATAAATAAATAGCAACAAAAAAAAATAAGAAAACAAATTTAAATTTATTTTAAATTGACTGTTAATTACTCGAAATTACGTAAACTCAACTAACACATAATTACATACTACAAACATTTTCTTCAATTTGTTTTATTTACAAATCGTTGTTCATGGCCTGCTTTGATTAAATGACTGATTTCAATTAAAGACAAACATCTAAGCGTCTAGTAGTCCCATTGTACAATCAAACATTGGACACATGCTTCTCGCTTCTACGTCCGGGGGGACATGTTGTAAAGAAACAAATGAAGGGAGTGCGTGCGTCTTTGCCAAGTCAGTTCCCCTAAACAGTTGACAAACGTAACTACGGCTACGACGCGGTGGCGCGAGTTTCGACTTTCCGAACAGTTATAAACAGTTGAAGAGCGCGCACGGCCAGTCCATTCGTATTCGTACTCTGGCAGAGAGTCCTGTGTTTTGTCCGTTTTTATGTTCGGAAAATACGTATGTTTAGCGCGCGTCCGAAAATATTGCTCGTATAAAAATCAGTTGGATACTTTTGGTTAGGTTATAATATAATTGTAAAAGTGACGTTTTGCTGGTTAAAGTTTTTTCAGTTTTATTAAATTGTGTTTTGTTAGTTTGGTGTTATGTGGCCGAAAATTTTTGTGCAAAATTTGTTCAGTTGTTTTTCTTTTGGATAAATATATTTTATTTTTTAATTGTTTCTGCATGGGGATAACGGATCACAAAAAGGTAATTGTTTATTTTATAAATTTTAAAACTAGTTTTATAATAAAACTTGTAAATATTTTATTAATTTCCAATTTTAAATAGCAAAAACTTCTTGTAATATGCTTTATTCTATTTTAAAAACCAAATAAATTTTGATGTTTCGTTAGTTTTCTCGCTGATTTTATAATGAAAGATACAATAATTTTATTTTAAATGTAATTTTTGAATAAACAAAACCGCGTTAATTTTTTTTGCGAATTAATTACTATTGTTATTTATAAAATGATACGTTTTTGTCATAATTTTAAATAAAATTGCTGTTATACAAAAATTAAAACTTTTTTTTATCAAGATTCTAATAAATTTATTTGTCTAATAAATAAATTTCAAATATTTATAATGTAAATTATATATATATATCTTGTAATTTCATAATTTTTTATAAAAATTTATAAAAATTACAACTAAAAATATAGTAAAATTACTATGATTATTAATGTAAATTTACATGGCTTTTTACGATATTATGAAATATTAAAAAAAAAAAAAACTATTTGAATTAGGTATATTTTTTTTAAATATTTGTAGAAAAGAAAATTTCTGCATTATAGAATTAAGAAAAATATTGTGTTTCCATTAAAAAAATAAAAGCTGCTATTATTTCCTGTGAAACCTGAAGTTGAAATATGAAGTAAAATATCTACAAGTTCAGTTTGAGGAAAATAACTTTTTTTTAAAAATATTTTTCTATAATTATATTTGAGATATTTGAGTTGCGACAATTAATTCTATTATATTTCGTATATTATTTAAAATATTAATTTACAAGAAATATGTAAAATCAATTATTCTTAATAATAAACGTAAAAACTACTGAACCAACTTATTCATTGCAAAATGATGAAGATATTCTTATTTATTTATTTAATGCCCAACAGTATTACACCATTAACAGGACAATAATTTTTAAATATGGAACGTATACAAAATAATAAAACAAAATATTTCAAAATAACAAAAAAGAGAGAAAAATAATTAGACATGGAAATAATAATACGAATAATAATCTAATAGCGTTATTTTTATATGTTAGTATACACTTTGAAAAATTGATGTAAATTTTACATATTTTATAAATGTATTTTTACAAAAAAAACTATAATGTTACGTCAATTATCGCAGTAAAAATTACAAAACTTTGCTATTTTACTGTTAATAGTTATGTGAAATTACATAAATATATATTATATTTTTTACAGTGTAGAAAATTATGTAAAATTTTGTAATCAACATTAAATATACCAATTGCATTATTACTGCACATAATTTTTTATAATAGTTTAGTATATTATTTATTAACCGATGATTTTTCTGTAATTTAAAAAGAATTGTTAAAAAAATGGATTTTAATTATTCTGAAAGTATTTAACAAGATATAACATAATTACATGCTGAAGTTTAAACTTATTTTAAGTGTTGTTTATTAACTTTAATTATACATTTTATCACTGTTACGTAAAAAACTATTTAACAATTTACAATAGATAGTTTTATTGTTATTTACAAATATATATTTTATGTATTTCTATAATATTAGTTGTTTATTTATTAACATAATAAATAATCTTTCAGAATTCTTTATATTACTTCTAAACTAAAATTGTTTAACTTAAAGTTCTGTATTAATATTTATTTATAGTTACTAGGTAATAAAGCAGTAACTAGATCATATTTATAGATTTTTAATTAATAGAAGCCAAATTTTATTCAACTAAGTGCCTTCACAGTGATTGATTTTATCTTTTCTTTTATAAAGAAAAAGATAAGATTAAAAATCTATAAAAAAATTATTATGATCTAGTTACTTATTTGTTACATAGTAACTTGTTTTTATATTCTGTTATTTACTGTAAATGTCATTTGTATCAGTTTTCCTGATGAAGACGGATGTTGAGTTCGCCAGAACGACGATTATTAATAAATATTAATACAGAACTTTAACCGAAAGCAGTTTTATTTTGTTTATTTATTAGCAAACTAATGAAGTGACACCAAGTGTCTATATATAATAATTCAAAAACAAAATTAAAACAATAAAATTGTTCTTTATTTTAGTTTTGCACAGAGACTATAATATTTGACAGATGAACAAATTTTATCCACATACATCGAACTGATTTGTGTAATATGAAGTAAATATAATTAATTTAAGTAATATTTAAGTGCATTAATCGCCGTTTATTTATTACAATGAACAAATTAATCGTTAGTTATTATTTATAAATAATGAAAATGTATTGACTTTTCCGGTTACACAAGAAAGTCGACTTGAGTAGTATTCTTCAGAACATTTTATAATTATTTTTAATAATTATAAGAATTTTTACCTTATTGAATTATAAATCTAGATATATATATATATACAGTAGCGCAGCCAGGATTTTGTCTTGGGGGGGGCCCAAGGATTTTATCTTGGAGAAGCAAAAAAAAAGCAAATACTAACCAGATTTTCACTTTATCTTACATGAATCGAATAATTAATAGTTTAAAATAATGAATTTTGGCTCAATATTTTGGGGTAAATAATTGTAGCGTTAGAAGTGACTGCTGAATATATGACTAAACGAATAAAAATTGTGCTAATTCTGCTAGCCTTGGGGGGGGCCGAGGCCCGTCGGCCCCCCCCTTGGTTGCGCCACTGTATATATATATATATATATATATATATATATATATATATATATATATATATATGAGATACAGATACTGAGTTAAACAACTTTGTATAATTAATAACAAAATATGTGTTAATGAATGGATTAAATCTTAATGAATAAATATAATTATTTAAGTCAGTAGTATTGATAGGAACGTAAGTATATTGTAGAGTATAGATTTTGAATTCGTGGCACTGATGACGTATGTCGAATATATCTTTATTTATGTGAACGTATGTATGAACCGTTAGCAAACCGATGGCTTATTTCTTTCGTATAACAAATTTGCAAACTATAATGTATGCTATTATATAGCAGTAAAGACATGATTTTAATTTTAATACAGTCGATTCCGCTTAATTGGGACACCGCTTAATTGGGACAGCCGCTTATTTGGGCCAAATCTCAAAGAACAGAAACCAAACCAAGGAACCAACAGTAAATTTACATGTTTAATTGGGACAACATTCCGCTTAATTGGGACAGTAAATTTAAGATCACAGTATATATTATGTTACAAATATTCACAAGAAAAAATATTTACAAAAAATTTAATATGATACGCTTCATATCTTTTTGATTCACAACATGGAAAATTATATTTAAAAAACTAGCAAATATGTATCATTTAATTACATTAGTATCGCGCGCTGTGAACTTTTTTCCCAACACATTCATTCACGTATGAAGTACGGACCCACGCGCGCTCAAAGGTTAATGTTTACCCTCGCGTCGGCGTGGCGCGGCACCGGTCATTAAAGCTGTGAGAGTCTACCCTGCTGTCTCAATCGTTACGTATTCAGTTATGATTCAGTTACCACTACACCTCGCGCGTGGAAGGTTTGTTAAACTTACATTTTGTCGATTTTATTTAAAAAAAATTGACTCTTGCCAAGATGCCAAGAAGTGATATGACAGTTTCTAGTAAAATTGCTTTGCTGGATAAGTGTAGAAGTGAAATGTTTCAAAAACAAAAGACAGACTACACTTGACACATTTTTGAATTGAATTAAAAATGTATGTATTTATTTATTATTTTATTTTGGAATTTATTATTATTTTTTTTTAAAAGTTTATATTTTTTTGGTTATATGTAGTTTATAGTTTTTTCCAAGAATTTATAAAATAAAATTATTGAAAGAAAAATATGGATTTCTTAAATTTATGTAAAATTCGGTTAATTGGGACAGCCGCTTAATTGGGACAAAATGCCCTAGTCCCGATGTGTCCCAATTAAGCGGAATCGACTGTATATTATTATTTGTATTAGCTACCATAATTTATCTGAGATTGTGTGTGGGTATGTATTTACGATTTTTGTATTATAGAGTTTTATCAAAAAGAATATATAATTTCTGATATTAATAAACAAAGATTAGTTGTACTAATTCGAGAATAAATGCAGGTTAAGTTACTTAATTAAGTTAATTGAAGTATAAAAAAATATCTATTATTACCAAACTATTATTATTATTTCTTATTTACCTTAATAAAAGTCTTTTAAAGCTGATTATATTAAAATAAAATTGCTGTAGGTTAAAGTTCTGTATTAATATTAATTATAATCGATGTTTCGACGAATTCAACGTCTGTTTTTTTATTATTTTTCCTGATGAAGACGGAGGTTGAGTTCATCGAAACGTCGATTATAATAAATATTAATACAGAACTTTAATCTAAAGCAGTTTTATTTTAATATTTTTTTATTTGGTAAATGCAATGAATAAATTGAATTTTGGGATTAAAATAAATTACATAATAGAAAACTTTGGCGCAAAATAACGGACTAAGCCAAGACTCATAAAGGGTTGTGGTGCTACAGAAAGAAAAAAAACAACGAATATGTGAATAAATAATAATTTTAGACTCAAATATGTATATGTAAATAATTTTGATAATGTTGAAATTTAAATTGTAATTATATTAAATCATAATATTAAATGTGATTGGTAATATACTAGCTATATTATTTAGTTTTAATTTAATATGAAATTATTAAAAAATCTATTTAGCTTCACATCAAATAATTTTATAATAAATTTAAAGCTCTGTCTACATATTTAAATTTATAATTATTTAAAAAAATTATGAATGACAATAATAACATATTTGCATAGAAATTTGTTTTCATAGGAACATAATGAAATATTAATTAAAAAACCTTGCTAACATAAATGCAACCAACTTTTATATTAAGAATGACCTTACTATATAAACAAATTGTAATTATGTTTGTGTTTGTTTTGACGCCATTTTTTTTGCATAGAAAATTAAAATTTTACTACCATAGAAACATAGTTGACAGTTTTATTAGTCATTATAAATATTTATTTGCGTATTTGTCTGGAACTAGAAATAAATATTGTTCGTATTTTCTGTGTTTAATAACATATATAGTATATTATGTTACGAAGAGTAGAAATCGATGATTATTGTGTTAAGTTTAGATATTTGTGGCCGAGGTCAAGCAAATTTGGGCAAAACACAAAATGAGCTTTCTATTCCGAGTAACATATACGATCTGTTCTTCAAGCTTTCTAAATGAAACTAACTTAAAAAGAGAAATATATAAATGCACTTGAAATAAAATAGAATGCAGTTGGTTAGTTTGGATACTTTCCACTTTAAATTTAGATTCTTTGCACTTTGTACAACCTAAACTTTAATTTGAATAACTTGCACTATAAATTTGAATATTTTGCACTATAAACGCTACGAAATCCTATCATCTGCGCTGCGCCACTGTTGGATTAGGGTCTGTTGGCTTAGGGTAGGTTAGGTTAGGTTTAGGTTGTTTAGTTATGTTATTATTCAATATAGGTGCTTATCCATCGGCGTAAATAATAGGTATCGACTGGCGTAAATGATTGACAGCCCCCAAAGTGGAAAGTATCTGTTTTTATAGTGGAAAGTATCCGTTTTATAGTGATAATAATTTTTTTTTGTGCATTATGTTTTTTCAAAGTTAAAATATTTTTTTTATAGTTGAATAAATTTAATTATAGTGGAATTTTTTTTTTTCGTGCAATATATTTGTTATTAGTGCAAATTGTTTTTATCAAAGTGAATATGATCTAAATTAAAGTGAACATAATCTAAATTATAGTGCAGTTAATTTTAACCCAATTAAAAATAAATAAAAATGCATGCCAAGTAACTTTAATCATACTAACAGTTGTAGAATAGTATGTATATGTATATATTATTTATATTTGTTATGTGATTTGTAAGAATTAATCTTTCTTTGGTCGAATATACAATTTCTGACCACCCTGGGTGGTATACATTGCATTTCTTGCACTTCTTCACACATTTTCAATAATCAAATTCAAATTCAAGCGAAAATAAACAATGCAATTCTCAATTAACTTAACGTAACTTAATAATTTTTAATATAACCGTTGGAGATATCAAATTAAATACGCTTGACCGTGAGGACGGTGTACATTGCATTTCTTGCACTTCTTTACACATTCCAATAATCAAATTAATATTCAAGCGAAAATAAACAATGCATTTGTTAATTAACTTGAAGTAATAGTTTGTCAATGTGGCCGCCGAAGATGTCACATTAAATACACTTGACGTTGTAGATATGTTTGGTACTGCCATCAGTGGTGTATATAGTAACTAACTGCTGTACAATATCGTCATTATAGTACTAGTAACATATTGACCTCTTGCTATATAGGCAATATGTTAAAGTAAAATTAATATTGTGATACGCTTAAAAAAAGGGTCTTTATATTTTCATGGTTAAATCAGCATTATTTTTAAGTATATTTTTGTTATTATAATATAATTTAATATCGTTTAGTATGCACATACCTATATGTTACATGTATGAATTCACAGAAAAATATTTTAAAATATCAAGTTTTGAACAAAATTGATTTTTTGAAATTTGCAATATAAATATTGACATTGTCTATTAATATATTTTTTGAACGAGAAATTATACCAAATATTAAGTGATTTATGGAAGGGAAAACTGTATTTAGAAAGATAAAAAACCAATTTAAATAAAATTAATTTACATTTAAATGCAATTTAAATAATATCTTTTAATTTGCGTCTTTAAACTTTAATTAATAGTAATTTTTGTTTCATTTTTAAGTAATATGAATTTTATTAACCTAATTTAAGCTACTGTTTCTGTCAGCATTTCATAAGTAGAAATACATTTAATCTCCAATTTGTTCGGAAAATTGGTTTTGTAAATGTAACCTGTAATCTAAAATACAGTAAATCATATAGGATTGTTTCTAACATAAAATCTATGTAGCTCGCTAATACTAAATTACAAAAGAAAATATTATTTTGTTTTAGAATATAAATAATAAATATATTTATAGATAAAGTAATGTGCAGAATTTTATAAAAATATTACTTGTAAATTAAAATATTTCTAGAAGTATCTTCTGATATTTAGAACCAGTATTTTCAATTTTATTTATTCTTAAGATATGTTCATAATTAAAAATTATTTGTGATTGGCTAAAAATGTATCCATAAATGACAACATTTTATTGGCTAATTTTAAATTAATTCCATCATTTAGAAATATACTGGGTTTTAGAAAAACAAATTTAATTAATAGGAGAAGTAATTTAAAGTATTATATTAATTTTCCTTTTTATATTTTAAAGAAAGGAAAAACATAATATACAAACTTTTGTGGTTTATGTCATGTCCAGTATCCATATATTTGACCACAAAATACAGTATCATAAAAATCTCAAAAATTCCAATATCAAACATGTAGTATAACGTCTTTTTTATGCAGTATATATAATAGAATATATCCAATATTTGGTATAAAATTTAACTATAAAATTCCAATATTTTATTTTTGTATTTTAAAAGTTAAATTATGAAAAATATCATCATACAATCACAAGAATGTCTGTTTTTATTTTCAGATAAAAATGGAAAAAATTTTATTTGAAATTAAAATCGATAAATAATATTATACAGAGATTAAATTCTTTGCATAAAAAATTCAATATTATACAGATATACAACTTTTTAATGAAATTTTGCTTTTGTTTATGCGAAACTTTTTCTAAGTTATTAAAATTATTTACATTCAATTGAAATAATTTAAAAATTCTTTACAAAAATGCGTTTATAATAATTTTTTATTTTATTAAAACTTAATTATTCCGAAAAAGTTCTAAACTTTTTGCTTAAAAAAAAAATTATTAAAAATTTTGGCTCGGCTACTCAACTTTTTTACGTACCTGTATTATTATAATAATATTACATTTATATTTAATTAATATTAAACAATATTAATATTATACAAATCATGATGGTGTTTGTGTATAAAATTTTCGCATCATTCAAATACTGGCTACGTGAAAAATTGGGATAAACAGTATTTTTTTAAAGTTCAACATTATTATAATTTTTTATTAATTTTTTGCTTTTATTTTAGTTCCTGTTTTAATTATTTTGAATAATTATTTATTTTCCTAACTATAAGGTAAACACATTTTATATATTGATGAAATGACATAAGAAAATAAAAATATCAATACAAATTTAATCAACTTCTGATAACCATTTACACAAAAACGAGTTACAGCAATTCTACAGAGAAATAAAAAAGGATAATATAAAAAAAGGAAGATACCGGAAAACCCAATTCGACAATTATATAAAACACACACCGGAAATTAAGCACACAGCAAAAAAAAATCTGTTTTAGTAAAAAGATACCGACAGAACAAGAAAAAGTTGTAACGTAAAAAAGCAGAACTTGGTAATTTAATAAGATTTTTTTTAAAGAAGTAAACGAAATTAGGCCACGGTTTAAATATCTCATTAGGACTCAACATTGTTCCCTTCAGTCGTCCATAAAACTTTTATTTTCAAATTTTATTTTGAATTATAATTTTGGTTATCTTTATTGTAAAAACAAATTTGTTAAGTTTTCTTTCTAATAATTGTGTCTATAAATGATTCAATTTTAGATGAAATAATTAAACAAACACAAATCTGTCAAAACACATTGTATTATAACATTTAACAAAAATTATTTCGTTTCATGTTTCATACATGAATTAAATTTCATATCCAGTCTGTCACTTGTCAGTGTTATGTTAGTCTATATTAGAAAGAATTAGTTTCCACGCTCGCATCAAAAGATGGGTATCTTAACAGGACGAGACGAGACGCAAGAAGGATTTTAAAATAAAGTCGTTCTAATGAGGTTTTATGAAAGTCTCATATTGCCCAGCAAGCTCTATGAACTTTGATTAAAAACAGCAAACATTTTTGCACTTTGCTTTAGAACAGAGGAGGCGAGTATCAAAAGACTTGCGCTTTATATACAAAATTTATTTATGATAACAAGAACTAACGGTATTGACCTAAAAAATCTAACTTTAGACTATGTTGTGTTGCCATGGCGACCCCAATAAAACAAATAGCTACTGCTCTATTAATATAGATTCGATGACAACAGTTGCTAGCTTATACAATTGTTAAAACATGTTAAAAGTGTTTCCAAATTATTGCAAATGTTGATTGAATTTTGTGAACTAGCAACGAAATGTAGGATTCTATATGTATTTTTACTATAAAGACATAAATTTTTAATTTGTAATTATATTAGAATAAAAACGGTTTTAGGTTTTTAGTAAATCAACGTTTCGACGAACTGAACGTGCATCTTCATCAGGAAAAAGATAGAAATGACATTTATAGTAAATAAACAGAAATAAATGGAAATAAGTAACTAGGTAAGAAGTAAGTAACTAGATCATGAAATTTAGAAATTCTTGATTAATAATTCTGTTTTTGTACAACATGCGTTAGAAAATCTTCATGTTGTAAAATTTGAAGACACTGTAATAATTGCATGACTAATCAATAGATAACATCAATCACTGTAAAGGCACTGATTTAAATAAAATTTGGCTTCCTATAGTCAAAAATTTAATCAGCCCAGAAAAACTGACGGTGCACATTGCATTTCTTGTACTTTTCCACACATTTTTAATAATCAAATTTTAAGTCAAACGAAAATAAACAATGCAATTTTCAATTAACTGTTGTTGTTGTCTTTTTCTTTATAAATTTCTATTGCTTGTCTTATCAATTTGCTGTTAATATTGATTGGTCTTGCAATTATTACAATATCTTCAAATTGTACAACATAAAGATTTTCTAACGCATGTTTAACAATAGCAGAATTATTAATCAAAAATTTATAAATTTTATGATCTAATTATTTACTTATTACCTAGTGACTTGACGTAATAGTTTGTCAATATGGTCGGCGAAGATGGCAGATACACTTGACGTTGTAGATATGTTTGGTACTGCCACCAGTGGTATATGTAGTAACTAACTGCTGTATATTAATATCATTATTGTATACTAATAACATAATGACCTTTTTCTACATAGGTAATATGGTAACGTAATATTAATATTATGGTACACTTGAAGAAAAAAAATACTTATAAAACTATACATTTTTAAATCTCGATCAAACACGAATTTAATCTCCATTATACTACAAGAACTATTTTATATTTGAGCAACAAGTGCGCTAGCTGAACATACTAAAACCTTCTAACTAGCAGTTTGTACCACTGTTCACATTTATTGATTTTTACGAACTAGTAGGTAAGACATATTTTAAGATTATCATTTTAAAAACTATTTGTATAAAGCATTGTTAGCTGATCATGTATTTAACTACATCTCACACGAAACAAACAATTCTTCAACATGGTAATACAATACACTAACCTACATAAACAAATAATTTCAAATATTTTCAAATTAAATTAAAACAATTGAAAAATACTAAATTTCAAAAACAATTTGAAAATATATAGCCTTACAATTAATTATTTATTGCTGAGCAGTATTATTTGATGTTCTCTAAGTCCAACTGTTTTCAAAAAAGATTGATTTTTATGACTCTACTGTTTTAGAGTTTTAATCGTAAATGTCAAATTTAGAAAAACAAAAAGCAATTTGATCATTCGTCCATCCTAAAACGTGTAAAGATAAAATTATGTGAAAGCTATAAAATCTATTCACGTAATCTAAGTCTTAAAACTAACATATATAAAAGTCAAACTATTGTTTAATTTAATATTTAATAGTGCTGAGAACCGAATTCGGATAATTTTAAAAACATATAGTAAAATTAAATTAAAAAGAAGCATGTTTGAGTATACCATGCTGTTTTGGTGCCTACATTGATGTATTGATAGTGAATGTTGGGTTTGGCTGTAGAAGCATAACAGGAAAATGACTGCTGTGAAAATGAGATTTTTACGTGGCGTATGTGGTGTAACTAGTAGGAATAGATTAGTGTATGACGTTTAAAAGATTAAAAAAAAAAGAAATTTAAAAAATTGAAATATGTTGAAAATTGAACTAGAGTAACATTAATGATACAATAAAAATACATACATATTATACACACTCATGCCATGTACGCAAAAGGGTGTGGCACAAACTCTTTCTACTATTCCAAAATTAATTTCTTCCAAACATTCCTATCCATTCTAAATTTTATGACATAATATCACACAGTTTTTAAAATAATGATAGTACAAATTTATCGTACGACACTCTGGTAGCGGTATACCAAATTTAAAAAAAATCTTAATATACATCTTAAACGTGATATATTAAACTGCCAAAAATATGTCTACCACATTCAGAAAATATTTATTTTACTGTGATCACCATCTTCAGATACTTTTCTTTAGTTTTTATTATTTTTAGACTTCAAAAAACGTAACGCCAAATTTTCCGTAATGTTGAGCAATTTTTTTATAGCATTCACACTTCTGTAATCTGGCATGTTAGTACATATGTACATCATAAAAACTGACACGTACTACACATCTAAAATCAACATTCTACAAATACAAAAAAATGATCACAAACTTTAAATTTAAACTGCTGTCTAAACTTCCTGTGAAAAAATCTACAAAAAAAAAAACAACAAAATTTCACAAATAAAATATTAAATTCGGGTATAAATTACAACACAATTATTTTCGAGTGACAAATAGCCAAAATAAATATGAAAAATATCCGAAAATATTCAGCAAAAAACCAACAAAAAGCTCTTGTTTGTTGTCACGCTTGACAGTTAGATGATGACTTATTTCCGGTACACAAATTCTAACCAAAAACAAAAAAGTGTATCCGCAAAGTTGCCGTAACAAAAGAAGAACGCGTACGTATGTAATAATCGACGATCGCATATTAAAACAATAGAACATTGCTGGGAAATTATACTCTATCTTCTCTCGTACAAGTTGAAAACAAAAGCATTATAATCTACAACTCGACACCATTTGAATAAAGTTCGGTCGTAGGAACTAATTTGAAATTTTCGTCCCACAAAACAAAAGAATGTGGGTTTCAATGTGTTATCAAAATTTTTGCAAAAAAGATGGTTGTTAAAAATTAAGTATGAAGTAATGTAATATCTTTGAGATATTCCAAATTTGGATATTATAATAAAAATATTAAATAAATATTAATCATTCTCTGAAATCAATATTTACAACTACAGAACAGTCTTCTGTAGCGAATAACTAACCTAACCTAACTTAAGTTTTGTATTTCAGATATACGATAATATATTTATAATTTATAAACGGCATTTTATTAAGGAGTCTTTAGGATACTTGAGTGTATAAAAATGAATCAATATTATTTAAAAATATTTAAGAAATGTTAATGTAAATTTTGAAGTACAGAATAATTTGGAATTTTTTTTAATGGAATTTTTTATTTTTTGCTATTTTCATTTAATTTAGTGTTAAAAACAAAGTTAGTTTATGTAAACATATTTTGTGTTTAAAGTTAATAAATTTTGAGTAAAATAAGAAAAATGGTTAGGGTTAAATTTGAGATGAATAATTTTTGGAAACAAGAAATGCAAAAAATAGTATTGCTGTATATTAAAATGCTTTGTAAAAGAATTGAGTGTACATCTGCACTAGAACAACGCCGGACATTTTAATTAGTTAATTATAAATATTAATAAGTATAAATTTGGCCAACAGTCATTAACTCACCAACAACAAAAATTACTAATAATTAACAAAAATAACAAATAATTACTAACATTTGAAACAAAAGAACTAAAACTAGCATATCAAACTTACGATATAATTTATAAATATGTTATATAAGAGACAAAAAACTCTTAATTCTATAAAGTATATTCTTGGAAGATATTACTCAACACTTAATACTTGAGGCATGCTAACCCGTTCAATCCGGGGATAATTAATCCCAAAGACAATAGGCAAGTGGTCTCCATTAACGAATCTTACGATTATAATTACGTCACTTGACTGTTAGCACTCGGGCGACCAGATAAAAAAATCTCTCTCGAGTAAATTTTCTCCAAATGACATCAACGCGTCATAATTATTGCAGTCTATCACTTGCACGACTTAGCAATGCTTCAGAGTAATTACCGGGGGGGGGGGCTAATTATTGTGGTCTTAAGATGGGCGCGCACGCATTTAGCTCAGAATCATTAATTGTTGTCATTAACAACAATTTGTTGTAATGTCAGTGTGCGTAACCACACACTTATATTTCGCACTAGCATCTAGCAAAATACTACTTCAAATAAATAAAGTGTCGTGTGTGTATATGTTTAAATGAGTATTGTTTTACAGATTGCTGCCAATGAAATGAGCCGTGACTTTTTGACCACACTGTGTGTCTGTTTGTGTTTATTTTGAATTATAGAAGAGAATAGTAGTACGTCTAGAATGTGCACAGTAACAATTAGTAACAGAAAATTTTATGTCGAAGTGTAATTAACTAAGTTAACTATTTAACTTTTTAAAAACGGTCTTTTTTTTGCAATTATTTTGAAAAAATATTTGGGTTTTTGTAATTCTTTAATAAATATTTAACAGAAAGATATTATATTTGAATTTTTGTTATTTTTATTTTATGAAAATTAGCTGTGACTGACAAAAAAAAGTTGTCTGTATATGTTTTACAATTAACAAATACATTATGAAGTAATATTATAATAAAATAAAACTGCTTTAGTTTAAAGTTCTGTATTAATATTTATTTATAATCGACGTTTCGATGAACTCAACGTCCGTCTTTATCAGGAAAAATGATACGAATGAGATATACAGTAAATAACAGAACATAGAAATAAGTTATTAGGTAACAAATAAGTAACTAGATTTATAAATTTTTAATTAATGGAAGCCAAATTGTATGATCTAGTTACTTATTTGTTACCTAGTAACTTGTTTCTATGTTTTGTTATTTACTGTAAATGTCATTTGTATTATTTTTCCTGATGAAGACAGACGTTGAGTTCATCGAAACGTCGATTATAAATAAATATTAATACAGAACTTTTACCTAAAGCAATTTTATTTTAATATAATGAGTTCTGAAAGATTTTTTTACTAATAAGAATTTATTACATATAAAATTTCAATTTTGTAAATCATACAAAAAAAAAACAGAAATCTACAAGTTAGAGTGACAACTTTTCAAATTGTTTTTGTATAACCTGCAAAAAATCAAATAAAATTTTTTAAATAGTTTGTTTTATTTTTAAAATTTTACAATATTTTTTGCTGATGTAAGCAAAAGCTTATTTGTTATAAGTGAGATTCTTACAAAAAGTTATATAAGATAATACATAAAATACCTAAATCACAAGGGAAATCTTGTAATGTAAATTCCGTTCAAAATTATTACATCATTTGAAGAACGTAAGATTTTAATAAAAGAATATTAACGTGAACAAGTAAAATTAATTTTCTAACGTAGACAAAGTTTTTACCAAAAACTTTCGTATATAAAGACACTTTCAGATTTTAGTTTTTAATTTATAGCTAAATTAAACAAAAAAAAACCTTGTCCAATAAATTTAATGATAAAACAGCGACGTAACTAGGTAACTAGATTGTCAACTATCTTCAAACCGGCTTTATTGATTGGCCAGTTGGCAAGCTAACAAATTGGTTAACTTACACAGAGTTTAACAATGCTTTGTGCAACCGGGCTTAGCTCTACTTAATTACTTTTAAGCGGGATATGAGACTATATGTTCGGGAAACTAATCATATAATTTCTAAATAACTACAGGACTACAGTCCTAACAAGGGACTTATAAGCTTATAGTGGGTTTTTTTAATATTAGAAATGATATTTTTATTCAAATTCTGGTATATATAATTCTGATAATAATTATGGCTGTATACAACAGGCTTAAAAGTTCTTTAAAATTTTTTTTAAAAGTTTAAACTTTAAAACATTTTGAGTTAATAATTTTTTTTAAATAATTTATCTTCAAAATATACAAGAAAATATTAGATTTTTGTAGTTGAATTATATATCAAATAATAGAATGCACCATCTAGTTGTACAACTTAGGTTATCTACTGTTTTAAATCAGCTGTTGTTTGCTAATTTTGACACAAGCGTATCCGAGGGAACGGCTTTAGTTTAATTTTAAAATAACTATTTGGTTGTGTCTGGAGTGTTTTGCCAAATGTAATTATTACAAGATTTTTTTCAACAAGTTTTATATTTTATTTTGTTTATTTAATCTGTCACATTGAAGGAAAATTAATGGTAGGCACAATAACATTGGCTTCATAGAACGGTCACCTAGTGAAATTTTGAATGTAAATCACTGATTTTTAAAGACATTGAAATTAATTAATATTAGCTATAATTATTTATATGACAAGTTATATTTAAAATTGTTTGACCTCGAAGTTATCAAATTTTGTAGAGTTTGTCCACCGGTCATGAATTTGTTTAATGTAAAAAAAATTGTTCTTTACACTTAAAAAAAATGTAAGTTTCCATCTCTGTATTTAATCGATTCAAAATAGTTTAATATAGTTGTGTTTGTGAAATATTTATTTAAATTTTACTTATTTCGATTTCTTTGAATTAAATTCACGTAAATTTTAAAAATAAAATTGTATTGGTAGTTTTAGAGAGATGTCTATTCGAGGAAAAGTCTTAAATAAAACAGTAATATTTTTCTTGTATTTGAATTATTTATTTTAGTAGTATTTACTGAATTTATCTAGTATAATTTAAATAAATATTTATAAATTTTAGAAAATATTTTAGACCTTATATTTTTATTTATAAATTAAAATCGTTTTTTTTTTTACATTTATATATTTTTTCTAGTAGGTTCCGTAATGTCTGGCTGAGTTTGAGACGGTTTAATATTAGGATTTCATTTTGAAAAATGTTCACAGATGTTCAGAAAAATGAATAATATTTTACAAGATTCTAGCCTGGTACTTTATCTGAATTTTGGCACTACAATTTTTTAACTATTTCGAAAAACTGATTTATCATTAAAAAATTGTATGTTTTACATGTATTAATATTAAGTTTTCTGACATTGTTTGACATAATGAGTTTTTCTGAAAAATACTTTACGACTTTATAATACGTTTTAAATTCTTTTCTTATTATTACAAAATTATTTAAATAATTTATAAAGGTCATTATACTAACAATAAGATAAAAATAAATACATTAAATTAGATATATTTCATTTAAAAATGAAAATATACTAGGAACAATTTTTTAAAGTTTAATATAAAACAGAAATTTTTTTTCAAAACTTTTATATTAAAATAAAAGACGTTTCGACGAAACTGAACGCTAGTCTTCATTAGGTTAAAATTTACTAATAACATTAAAGTACATAACAGTACATAGTAACAAATTACTAGGTAACATTTAAGTAACTAGATATAAAAATTGTAGATTTTTTAATTAATGGAAGCCAAATTTTATTTAAGTCAGTGCCTTTACAGTGATTCATGTTATTATTTTCTTTATAATTCTCTATTGCTTCTCTTATTAATTTGCTGCTAATATTGATTGGTCTATTATGAATTAATATTGATTAATTATTACTGTATCTTCAAATTTTACATCATAAATATATTCTAAAGTATGTTCAGCAATAGCTAAGTGGGATATATTTCTCGATTGAATATGTGTAAGGAAAAATTTATTAGTTTTTCATTCATATAACATGAATTTATTATAAAAATTTGACACTATTTAGATTGGGCGAAAAAATTAGCAGTCAATTATTTATAGCTTTAGATTTAACCTTTTATTCGGTGACATTTTGTCCACTTTTGTTTTGATCATGGATCTGTAAAGATTAAAAAAAAAACTATATTTTAAAGATCTAGAACTAATTGCATAAAATATTGTTAAATGCTTTGTAAGTTAACTTGCTTTCTGACTAATGAGTGACGCGCTTTAAAAATAGTTGACAAGCTAGATTAATTAATTGCTTAAGTTAACAAAATTTTATGCAACTGACTTTGAGTCACGAGTAGTTGTTATAAAAAATAATGTCTGACAAAAAAAGACAAATTTTTAATTAATTTTTTAATAAAGAATTTTATATATTCACGAAATGAAATTGCAAATATACATACAGTAACTTTATATCTTTTATCAAAAATATTCTATTATATATTTTTCTTATACTCTAATACTAAATTCTTTTCGCATTTGACATAAAAAAAAGTTTATATATTCTTTTATTATAAGTAAAATAAAATTAAAGAAAATGGAAAACTATTCAGTTCAGTATTGCACATGCGAAAATCTGCACAATAAATCTATTGCAAAGAGAGATAAAAAAAATTGTACTACACAAAAGGTGGAAGCAATTCGCTGTATCTTTTCCCAATAGTCTTATTTATAAAGCTTTCGAAGAAATAAAGATACATTGACGTACAGAACAAACACAAATTCCGATTTATATCTATAGATACCGAGTCGGAAACATGTAGAAAATGTTACGGATTCGGCAAAATATTACCTGAAAATAATGCTTGTACATTTTATATGAAAATTAAAGGGTGATATTACAAGTTTGGATTTTGGGTGTTCTAGTTCAATTGGTTAGTTTTGATCTTGTGACAATTGTCATTGTTTTAAATCTAGTATTGGTTAAACTTAAAATCAATTTTAAAATCGACTTTGTAATACGAGCCAAAAAAATTAATTCTGATAAGTTTTCTATAAAAATAAATGACAATTTTTCTTTTTCTGTTATTGTTATTGAAAATTACGACTTTTAAAGTAAGACAGATCAAAACTTAAGTGAGCATAATT
The DNA here is from genome assembly GCA_963966155.1 of Clivina fossor. Classification (NCBI taxonomy): domain Eukaryota; kingdom Metazoa; phylum Arthropoda; class Insecta; order Coleoptera; family Carabidae; genus Clivina; species Clivina fossor. Next base: position 4,491,988 of record OZ014563.1, read on the forward strand.
TAATCAAGACAAGACAAAATATTACTTTTCAAGATCAAGATTTCTTGAAGTATTGTTTACGGAATATTTTAATTATAGCATAAATTACAATATTTTGACAAATAACGTAACAAATATATTTTCCTTTATTCTCTACATTAAAAAAAACATATATGTTTGATATATAAAACTGACAATAAAATTTCAAAAAAATCTTGAGTATCACGAAAAAAATTCCTATATTGAAAAGTAATGTACACTAAAAAAAACCTGGGGCAACTGATTTACACCAGTTTAATATATCACAGGTAAATTTTTTCATAATATGAATATAAAATACGTATATTTTTTATAAATTTATTTACTTTTTCGGTAAAAAACTTATACAATATGGTAAATTTATTAGTTTAATTAAAATTAGAAAATTATAATATTTTTACAGAAAATTTATCGTTTTGCTATTTAGTAAATAATATGTAATTTTTTTACTATGATTTTTATGTAAAATGGCAACTTTTTTACAGTGTACTTATTGTCTTGATGAAAAAATACCTACTAATTCTTTTTTAATTTTGTTAAGTTTCAAAATCATGAAAGTTTTAGGATTCTTGTCAAACACAAATAAAAATAATATTATAAAAAATCCCAAAACCACACTTAAATTAAAATAAAGCTAAATACGTATTTCGGAAACTAAGCTTCCATCTTCAGTAGCAAATAAACACAAATAATTCAATATTTTATTACTTCAATTTTAATTACAGAAATTAATAATTATTGTTATCAATTATAAATTATTACTAGTTAATTCTAATTGAAGATTATAAGTTTTTTTGGTAGTTAGCGTAAAATAAAATATTAAAATAATGACTGAAATAAAAATATTAATTATTTATGAGACGCAATTCTCGTTTGCCGACTTCAGTATTCTGCAGACATACGTTGTCTTAAAGGTATAAAAAATAAAAGCGACTTTTTTACCGAAAAAAAAAACATTATTAAATAATCTAGTTTAGTGAAAGAGGAAAAAAGTGCCATATTTCGCGATTTTGGTGACAGATGTGTGTAGTTAAAAATAGAAAATAAATTTAATAAAAATATACACGTCATTTTGGTGGAAAACAATTTCGTGATTCTGTTGTTATTAATGGTAGGTTGATGTCACTGAAATTAAAGTAATTTTATGTTGTTATTTGGTAATGATAATAATGAAATGTTTTAATGATATATGTTAAAAATAAATTTTATGTTTTTACATGGCATTGGAACTCCGAAGGTTTTATAATAAATAAACTTAATAAAAAAAATAATAATTTGGAGAAACTCAATGTAAAATAAAAGAAATATGATATTTTATGGAATCTAAATGTACATATTTGAACAATTTCATGTAACAGCTTTATATTTTTTAGAATTCAGGAAAAATATTGTTCAGCAAACAAGAAAAACACGGTTATTTACGCAATTTTTCAGTAAAAATTGTTAAATATTTTCATGTTATTTATTAAATATTAGTTGTTATTTAAATATTTGTGGTACGTTAAGTGTACACAATATTCGGTTTTTACAGTACTCAATATTTGTAAACGTTTATAATTTACAGTTAAAGTGTGTCCACAGAACATAAATTGAGAGAAACTCATTCTTGTAAATAATATAAATAATGAATATTATTTATAAAAATTGTAATGCTATGTTTGCAAACTTTGAAATAATATTGTAAAATATTTGTATTTTATAAAGAATCGCATATTATAGTCAAAAAATTATAGATTTTATTTTTATTATATTGTATGAATTCTTTCAAATAAAATTGCGTTTGTTTACTATTTACATGTAATTATAATTTATAATAAATTTATTCAAATACAATTGAACGTTTCTCACTGTTCTGGGGAATGAAGAAGGAATAATATTTTTCTTGAGTCGACTGCATTTACGTTCACAAATCAAAAAACATCGTGTATATATATATGGTGTGCAGACGACAGAAAAAGTCAACATTGAAGTTAGGTGCCGAATTTGAATCAGGCACACATTTATTTGTTTTGTTTATATATGTATACTGGTCTCAGTCTTTACTTCTTTAGAGACACACAAATATAGTTCAATTCAAATATATTTGGACTTTCTTCAGTCGTTGGAATAATATAAAATAAACAATAGGATATTAAATCTTTTGCTGATTTTAGACGATACATTTGTCTATACAAAAAAATGTATAGTTTTCTGTACAAATAAAATTTTCTGTATTATACGATCCAATATTCGATTCTATATATAAATCTGTGTAGTATATTTTATACACTTATGCTGAGTTTATTTGTGACATTATATATAAATATATATTTTGAGATATTTACTTTTGATGTTTACTTAAAAATACTTATTAAGCAATTTTAATTAGTTTATTTCAATTTTATAATGTTAGATATAAAAAATATATCAAATATAGAAATATTATTCATATTTGATAAGAGATAGAAGTAAAAATTTATTTTAAAGTGAAAATAAAAGCACCTTTTCATAAATCAAAGAGGTGGGAATACGAGTTATTTAAATTTGAAGATCTTTAGTTTAAATGAGACTTCAATTTGGCGATTTAAATAAATTTTTAACATACATGTCATTTAAATTTAAAGGAATTTAAGCTAAAGTAGTGATTAAAACTGAAATTTATTTAAAGTTTTTTAAATTTTAAGATTTAAGTTAAATTTAATAACCAGAATAGCGCTGCTATTCTAGTTATCACATTTGAATTTGAAGAACTTTAGCTTAAATTAGACATCATAGAGTAATTAAGTTTAAGGAATTTAAGCTAAAGATTTTACACTTAAAGTAGTGACCAAAATTAAAATTTACTTAAAGTTTTTTAAATGTTAAGATTTAAGCTAAATTTAATGATCAGAATAGCGCCATTCAGTCTATTTTAAGTATTTTAAATTGGCTTTAAGTCCAAAGAACTTTAAATTCAACTATAAAGCAATGCAAGTCGAAAGTCAAAAACAGATGCACTAACCAAACCAATCTTGTGCACAAGAAGAGTGTGCATTCTACACGCTTTAATATGGTCTAGAGACTGTAGAAGAGAACATATGGTAACCATAATATTTCTTAGCTGGCCGCTTCCTTTCTGTACTACCACGTTTCCTCTCTGAATCTTCGGATCCGTGAACGGTTATAACATAGAGAGATAGAAAGCGCTTGCATGCATTCGACACTACTAAATACCGTCCGTCACTTGTTTTTTCATTCCACCACGACTGTCGTTTTTTTCTCCACCACATCGTACATCATTTTAAGCTGAGATTTCAACTGTTTTTATCCAACCCCGGTGTTACTATTCTACATCGGCTCTGCAAACATTCACTTGTTTGTTTTTTATATATAAGTTTTAACTCGCTGTATACGACTGTCATTTTTCTTCATTCGCCATTTTCGTTTTGTTTCAATTTTCGGTTGGTTTTTTACACTCTTGCGTCGCTCAGCTGACGATGATTTTTGAATTTTTGTATGAGGTTATTATTAAAATTAATAGTTTTAGCGGGTCGACTGAAACATTTAGGGCGTGTTTTTTTTGTGTTTGTGTGTATATAGATTTTAGTCTTTGAAGTATAATGAATTGTTTTTTGGTTGAAGGAAAAAATAATAATGGATTGGCTTCTATTATATGAACTGGAATGTAAATATGATTAAGATTTATTAGCTGTGAATATCAGTGCAATTTAAAATGCATTAATATTCAGATACTAATAGAATAGAAACGATATATCACTTATTTAAAGACTGTATAACAGGTTTATTATATAAAGATTATTTTTATTGAAATACTTAAAATTATATTATGATTAGCATAGTAAAAAAATTTTTAGAACTTTATTCAGAAATAAACGGGATCCTGTATATGGCGTGTTCCTCTCACCAAAATAAGAAGAAAAGTTCCTATAACAGGGGTCCTTAATATACTTTTTATTTGTTACTACAATACCTCATTCTAAAATAAAATAGTTAAAAAATTGCAATTTTTTAACACCCTGTATCTTGGTAACGCTGCATTTAAGGACCCCTATTTATAGGAACTTTTCTTCTTATTTTGGTGAGAGGAACACGCCATATACAGGATGCCGTTTATTTCTAAATCACCCTGTATTAAAATAAAAAAGCTTTAAGATTAAGATCTTTATATATTCTATTTAAAAATCGACGTTTCGATATATTCTATGTATATCATCATCAGGATAAAATAAACGTGTAGTATATCGAAACGTCGATTTTTAATTAAAATATATACAGAACTTAATCCTAAAGTTTTTGTATTATTTATATTATGATTAACTAAAGTTTCAAGCGTTGCTCAAGTGCTATAATTTTTTTTAAGCATTTTAATGTAGGTACACAGCACTTTGATACATTTTCTTATATTTACTTTTTTCTTAGATTATTCGTTTAATTTGTTTGGAATTTAATTTAAATTTTGTGTCCACTATTTGCACATAAGTCTGAAATTGTAAGATAAATTTTCCCATAATGTTGATTTTATGGTAACTAAGATAGTAACAGAAAATCTATTGTTTTAGTAATTATTCATGTCGTTAAGAATTTTTTATTGTGATTTCTACAGGCAAGTATAGACAGTGCAGTTTAGAATCAATAGCATTATGATAATAAATTAAACTGTGATTTTTATTTCGACTAAAAGGTAATAAAATAATTTCCCACAAACCACAAATAATAGTTTAAAAAAACTATATAGGTAATTCGAAAGCTATGCTTTCATCATCAGAAACGTCATAAATAAAAAGATATCAGTGATCAAAGATCACTGGGTACTTTTAGTATTTATGTAACTTTAGATCATTGATTAGGACTTTAACTTTATCTTTTGCTACTGATGATAAATACCAGCTTTCAAAATACGTATGTAGCTTTTTTAAATTATTAAGGGAAATTATTTTATTTTATTAATAGCATTATAACTAAAACAAAATACTAATTTCGAGATAGTGTTTTCAGAATAAGGCTTTTAGTAAATATAATACTAATAAAAATATAAATTCTGTAGTATGCACTCTCAACTAATTCAGCTTGTCAAGTACCTTTCTGCTTTTTTTCCACATATTCATTAAACTAATCAAAGTAACTCAAGTAACTCTTAGACAAACATTCGAAGTAAATAAAACCGTGAAACAAGTGACATTCAATCCACTTTTCTTACATAACATTCATACGATACGACACACACACACAGTCATACACACATACTGGCACAGTATTGGAGGCAAAATTTTATGTACTTAACACATTGCATTATTGTATAAACAACACACTAATGAAGTACCGCACCACGCTTTACTTTCGACTAACACCGGAGTTTTATATTTCTATTTAACATACATATACAACATCTAACATCGTGTTTGTTTAGATTTTCCCCGTTTGCATCGGGCTTAAATAAATATTTAAATGGTCATAAATTTGCATTTTAACTCTATTATTTAATATTGCTGTCAAGGAAAATGGCTGATTTTATAGATTATAAAGTTGAAAAGTCACAAACAAATATTACAGAAACCTTGGTTAGGATATGTGCGTTGCATTTAATATATGAGAAATTTAATGTATTTTTATATAATGTAGGTTTTATATTTCAGAATTTATGTTGCAAAATATTGAAAATAATGTGTATGCTATATACAGGCTGTTTATTTATGAAGTTGATGTAGGTTAATAAAATAGAAAATTGATAATACATAAAATATTTTTTTATTATACACAATAGTAGGATTATTTAAAAGTATTTATTAACAGAATATTTATTTAAGGGGGAAAAAATCAATTTTATTTTTTTTGCATAAAATTAATGCTATAAGTTATAGCTAAAAACGTGAATGAGTGCACGGCCGTCAAATAGGGATTTAAAAACTTTAAAGCACGTTTTCTTGCAACTTACTTTTACCTCGAGCAATTTTCAATATTTTTGAACAATAGGCGTTTGTGACGCCAAAAAATTTAATTGCCTGTAAACTGACGATCTTTGATTTTCAATTTATTTATTTAAAAAAAAATTATCAACAATTTTATACGGAAAATGACTTTTTTCAAAAAAAAATAATCGGATTTTATAAGTTAAGGCCTTTTGACACGATGCATAAGTAAGGTAATCCAAATTATCTAACTATTAATTGTACCGATTCGAGCAGTTCTTATAACAGAATTTAAATAATTATTTAAAAACATTACAAATTCAATATATTTTTGTAGTAACGTTTTAAGAAGTGAAAAAATCTTTTACAATATTTTGTACAATATTTTAAAAAAGAGCATGGAACAAGGTGTAATATCGTTTTTATCTGAAGTTTTCTAAAGCGATTAAAAATAGTTTACGAAAACATCTAGGCAATTGTTTAACATTGAATTGTAAACAATTTATACAGAGTTAATAAATATTATCGATCGATAAATAAATTTGACCTTGATTTTCTAATAAATTAGTAGTAGCACCACGTAACACATCTCTGTCTCTCTTTCTCTCTCTCTCTCTTAAAACAAATGACGATTAAGTTATTCTTAGATTCCAAATGGCTTAAATCAATAATTAAAATTGAAAAAATTTATTAAGCACGTATAAGTTATGTAAGATTTTATTATATATTATTAAAAATACAATATTTGAATACAAACCATGTTTCATTAATAAATAGTTTGATAACTATACTATAAAATTGTCTCTTAACATATTTTTGTAAATATAATAATATACATGCTAGTACTTTTTTCACTTTATTTATCTAGTATAATCAGGAAAGTCATGCTTTAGAAAAAAAAATTAATACTCTATTACTTTGTCTTCAATATTTTTGTTAATTTTTTTTTTTAAAATATCTTACAAAATTCAATATTTATTAAAATCAAAAAACTCCCGGTTAAAGTTTTATTCAATTTAATATTAATAAAATATAAAAATTGTGTAATCTAGTTACTTGTATTTTATTACTTAGTAATTTGTTTCTATGTTTTGTTTGTTCATTATTTATGTTATTTGTGTATATTTTTTCTTGATGATGATATACATTCAGTATATCGAAACGTCAAAATTTAATATAAAATTAAACAGAACTTCAACTTAAAGCCATTTTTATTTTAATATAATGAATTCTGAATACTATGTTAAAAGATTTATATTTTAATTCTTTATGCAGAACAGTTAATTTTCATAGTAAATTGATAGTTTGTTAACATCTATCCTAGAATATCCAATAATTCGTAATATTTGAAATCTGGATGTGCATAATACTTTCTTTATTTCTCTAAAATGCTTTATCTATTTAACCCAGTTCGATAAAACAGGATACTAACTAATAAATATGACCCACAAACGATAAATTCCACATTAAAATCTAAAAATTATTTTACAAAATTAGAAATCTAAGTAAAATGTTATTAGATTTTCGAGTTATTTCTATATTTAAATATTCTAACAAACATTTAAAGAAACTGTTGAAAATAAGCATATACGCTTAATATTCATACGAAATCTGTAACTCGTAATAAACTTCCTTAGCTACCAGAAAGTTTCGCCAATTTTATCTGTATTCCGCACTTTCCACATGCTGGCAAAGCATTTTAATCTCATAAATTTCTGTTAAAATATTGTACGATTTGTTCTGATATATCTGTACCCCACCATTCGCTACAGGTTTTAATTAAAAATTATACAGAACTTAAACTTAAAGCTTTTTCATTTTAGTAAAATAAAATATAACATTCGTGAAAAAAGTAATAATAAAAATATTTAGCAGACATAAATACTTGTGAGAAAATATCAGTATTATAATAATTACTAACAATTATATCATATCACAAGTCGACAATCTCATGTTTTATTACAAGAACAAATTACTCAAAAAATGATAACGTAACTAATTATTCTGCATGTTTTCTTACTCCTACTTTTACACACTTTACTAACATCTCTATAAAGCATTCCCCCACTCTCCACTCTTAATGTATAGTGAAGTTAGTTCACCATTAGCATGACGCGGTTAGCGCAAAAAGATTGATTACCACAAACAACCTGGTTGATAAGCAAAATTATATTTGTATTATTACATCGGTCGCTGGTGTAGCGGTGTTTGCCGTAATTTACGAACGATCAAATTAATGATCTGTGTATACTAATTAAAAAAAAACCTCGTGGGACACTCATTACGAACGCGCTAAAATGCTGTTACGTCGGGCTGTCGAGTTTTTCGCAAACGTGTATGATTACTAGTTATTTATGTTATATGCAGTGATTATATCTTTATTTGTTTTACCGGAATTTAGTTGTTATTGGGATTTTATTTGGATGAAGTTGAACTTTCCAAACTTTTTACAAAAAAATTCTCACCTGCCTTTTTTTAATATATTTTTAATTACAATTTGCTAACAATAATTACAGTTTGTTTTTAAGTAATTATGGATAATAAAATAACGTAATAAAGAAAAATATAATTTTAAAAATTGATGCAAAAGAGGTTTTTTACCAACCGTCACATGTAGACATGAAGGTATTGTAATAACACCAATTCAAATGAGCAAGAATTGAGATCTTTGTAACATGAATCAGCTGTATTACTATAAATTTTCTGTATTTCTACCTCAAAATTCTGTAATTTTTACGTAATTTATAATAATCACATAAAGTAAGTAAAGATGATCTAATAAATATGTAAAATTATTTACTTTCTGCAAATTGCATCACATACTTAATGTACAATTACGTAATAACTTCTTAAATTATGTAAAAATTTCAGCTTGTATATTAATATCTGTAATAATTCATCGAAATAATGAGACTTACGATTAGTACATATTTTGTGTAATAATACTAATAAAATATTTTAATAAAATTCATTTCAAAATACATCCTTTATGTAAACTTAGGAATGTATATAATTATACCAACAATAATATTACAGAACTAAACAAATTTTAACTATTTATGGAAAATTCCGGACAGCAAATTTCTGTAAATTTACTAAAAGAGTATTTACTAAATAAAAACTATAATATTACATACATATGTACTTTTCCATCCTGCTGGTAATATATCATATTACATAATGTTTGTAATAGTTCTGATATTATGTATTTTTGAACTATTATGTAGTAAATTATATACAGCAGTTGAGTAACTATCCCTAGAAATACTGAGCACCATAGTGTCTTTTTGTTTCAGGTGATGGTGACAGTACCCATCGCCAGCCCTCTAACTGTAGCCGTCACCCTTTGCCTGGCCATTACGTTAACGTACGCCACTGTGTGCCCGCCGGGCGAACAATACTGGCATCCACAGCGTGCGTCGTGCGCTAATTGCACACGTTGCGAAACCCACGGTCCGGGCCACGTGGTGATACGACCGTGCGAAGTGCATCGCGATACTGTATGCGGTCCGATCTCTGACCTGGAGATCGACTGGTCATGGCTGGGTAAACGCGAACATCATCGACATCATCATCGGAGGAAATTGCATCGTGGCAGGGGCGGGGAATTCAATAAAGGTGTAACTGAAGATGGTGTAGGCACTGGATCAACAGGTAAGTCGATTATTTAATTATGGTAAACGTTATGGTAAAATAATGCAAAATTTCGAAAACTAAAACTACATAGATTTTCCTTAGATGCAAAATATCGAGAAGAATAATAGTATATTATGTTACAAGGAGCAGAAAGCGATCTTTATTGTGTTGAGCCCAGAATATATATGGCCGAAGCAAAGCCGAGGTTAACTAATCTGGGCGAAACATAAAAAAATGCATTCTGCTACAAGTGGCATACAATAATAATAGTATTTATGTAGTTCAAATGCTATACAAAATACGAAATAATAATATAAAAAAAATGTAAATCATATATAAAAATTTCTTAAATTTATTATAAACATAAAATTTTTATATTTAAATAATAATTCTTAAGTATCATTTCTAAAACTATCAGGTAACTATTATATATTTGCACTATTTTAAACAGTAATGTACTCTGCCCTTGTTTAGTTTTTATTTTTGTGTAACATAAAATTTATTCTTTTGCCGAGTATTATGATTATGTATATATTCAGCTTTAACTAATTTATCTTTAAAATAATCAAGTTGCAGACCTAATTTTATTTTATGAATTAATATAATTATTTGTATTTCCATTACGTCTTTTGGTATTTTTTCTTCAAGCATTCCAAACAAAACTAAACTAAATATAAATAAAAATACGAGTACATACCAAGTAAACTTAACCTTACTGCCAGTTTTAGAATATATGTATGTGTACATGTTATTTATATTTGTTACGTAGTTTGTGGGAATTAATAGTTCTTTGGTCGAATATTCAATGACAAATCTGCCACTTTTTCACACATTTTCCGTCTTTCACAGATAGTCGTCGGAAATGTCGAATTAAATACACTTGACCGTGTTTCTGACCAGTTTGTGACCACCTTGGACGATGCACATTACATTTCTTGCACTTCTTCACACATTTTCTATAATCAAATTCAAGCGAAAATAAACAGTGCAACTATGGAAATAAAATTGCATAAATTTGGTAAATAATAACTAACTTCATACAAAGTTTTTACTTACCATTATATTTCTAATCAAATTTTAAATTTTTATTAGTAAAACATGTACAGTTCAAAAACACGTTTACATTTGAGTTAAAAGTAAAAACACTAATCTAAAGCAAAAATTTTCTCAATTTACAAAAATACTTCTGAAATAAATAAGCATTAAAATTTATACTTTTTGGAAACTAGGTATTTTTAATACCATTGTAATATTTTATTTTTCGTTAAAACTTGATGGTTCGTGGTACATTTTTAAATGAAATTACAGAATAATTCAATTGTTTGTTCAAATTTTCAAAGAATGCTGCGAGTAGAAAGTGGATATGTGAAATACGCTTTAACTTTTCTTCTAACTAATGTAGGTAGTCTAGTCACGAACCGAGTTCAAATACGTGAAAAAATACATATATATCTGTGTAATGTAGTGGTATGAAGTTCTTCTTGCACTTTATTTGACGTAATATGAAGTAATATAGTTCAAAAATGATGTAGAGAAAAAGCTAGTTGAAGTAAAGAACTGTAAAATGTTCTTTTATCTATTTGACTGTTTGATTTTATCTAGGATACCTTTTTCAAATAATATTTACTCATTTGTTTTAATTTAAATAATGTTTAAAATAAAACGGCTTTAAGTTATAGTTTTGTATTAATATTTATTAATAATCGATGTTTCGACGAACTTAACGTACGTTTTCATCAGGAATCAAGACACTGTCACAAACTTTTGCGAAAACTTTTTTTTTCAATTTCACACTAATCAATACATGTTGTAAAATTTAAAGATTCAAAAGCTACTATTTAGAAAACTTTAATATTTGCAATTCATTTAAATCGTGATGAATTTTTTTCACATATGCTCATTTCTTTGGTACTATGACAAAATGTCAATTTGTTTTGAATAATAAATTTTATAAATATTGTGTGGCAATATACATAACGTTCAGAAAAAGTGACGAAAAATATCTTAAAGAAATTCCTGTAGAATTTATGTTCGATTATATGGACTAGAAATAAATTGCTGGGATCACTAGTACAATACTGAAGTCAAATCAGATGTCAAAGTGATTTGGAGATAAAACTTCCGTTTATCATGATAAAAGTTGTAGAATAAGTGTCTATAAAACGTATTTTTTCTGTGACTGTTAACGAAATTGTATTTGTATTTCACTATTTTTTGTGCATAAAATGTCTGTTTATGAACTGAAATAAATTTTACTTTAGATCTGACGTTTTTACTTTTAACTCAAAAATAAACGTTTTTTTGAACTGTAAACTTATGTTGTTCTAATGAAAATATAAAATTTAATTATTAATAATTTTTCTATTGCATTTATTTCAGTAAAACATTATGGCCCGTATTCTCATCTCACTTTTAAAAGTGATTTTTGTCAAAATTTCTTTTAACGTTTACTTAAAATTACTTATTAAGCAATTTTAATCAGTTTATTTGAATTTTATAATATAAGATATAAAAAACATATATCAAAAATAAAAATACCTGATATTTGATAAGAGGTAGAAGTAAAAATTTATTTCAAAGCAAAAAGTAAAGGCACTTTTTTATAAACAAAAGAGGTGGAAATACGGGCCTATGTTTCGCTAAATAGTAAATATAGTAAATAGTAATTTTATACAATCTTTTAAAATAGTTATACTGTTAGTTACTATTATTTTTTTCTATTAAATTTTTTATTTCTATTAGAAAAATCTAAGTTTACAAAACAAAAATATGTTTATTTTTGAGTTAAAAGTAAAAACCTCGAATCTAAAGCAAAAATTTTCTCAGTGAGACAGTAGTGAAAAAAGTGTTCGAAATAGTGCCATAGCGTTGCAATGTCATTATTTTACTCTGGCGTTATGCAAATACATATACTAAAAGAACTTCATCATAAAAATGTATTAAAAACAAATGATATATCACTTTTTTTTCATTATTTACATTTATAAACAGATATTTTCGCACAAAAACTTGTGAAATTAAGTACAATTTTTTATCAATCGTAAAAAAAGCAAATATAAAGATATAAATAAATTTTGAATATGGATTCCTAAAAATGTTTTAACTTTAATATATAAACTTTTCTCGTTTATTTGAACGACGTTTTTCCATTATTAAAGACATTTTCTAAGGACTATTCCCCAAGAGAAATATGTGTTCTACGGCAGTAGTTTCAATCGATCTAACATTTTCATAATTTTAACCCTCCATTACTCTTTCTAGTATGAGAAATCGAAAGATGTCTCCGAGCGCTAAATTATAGAAAATATATGTAAAGAACGACTCAAGGTGACATTAAAATTTATAGTATTAACGATTTTATTACATTTTATAATATGTTTTTAATCTATTTTTAAATAATACTTTATTTAAATTTTAACATCACTGTGATAACATAGAAAACTAGTAAAATATAATAATTAAGAAATTGTAAAGTATATTATTTTGTAAATATTAGATTCTGTTTAATTATTGTATAACAACGATGTTTTGACGAAACTGCACGCTTCTCGTCTTCATCAGGTCAAAATTTATCAATTAAAGTAAATAACAGTAAGTAACAGTACTAGGTAACATATAAGTAACTAGATTGTAACTATAGTAACTAAATTGTGAAGGCACTGAGTTAAATAAAATTTTGCTTTCATAATTCAAAGTCTTTAATTCTAATGATCTAGTTACTTATATGTTACCTAGTAACTTGTTGCTACCCTTAAGAAGACGAGCGTTCAGTTTTGTCGAAACGACGTTTTTATACAATAATTAAACAGAATTTAATCTTAAAACAGTTTATATTTATATACAATGAGTTCTGAAAAATATTTTACTATGTTATTATGTATTTTATAGTTTAGTGATAACATGTTTGATCAACAAAGTCAAAAAGTATTAAAAGCACGTTGCATATAATGTCATTAACTGTAACTATGGTTAATTATGTAATTAGTTTATCAACTATATTTGTTAATGAATTTTATAAAAACAAATATGTTCAATTAGTATTGAGTATTATGGTCGTAAATGTAAACTAAATTCTCACACAATGTATAATGCGAAATCAGTGAAGTAATGACAAGGGATTTCTCTCAGAGCGCCGAACAGCACTAAAGTAAACTTGCATATCTGTGTTTCTGATAGTTTCCAACAACTCTTACAACAACAAACTTTATGCTAAAACCAACTTAATTGTTACACTGTTATACAGTTTGTTTCGCGCTCTCTCTCTCTCTCTCCTTCTATTTCTCTCTCTCTTTTCTCCAAAGTCTACTAATATAAATTCTACTAAAAATTTCATGATCTAGTTACTTATTTGTTACCTAGTAACATGTTTCCATATTCTGTTATTTACTGTAAATGTCCATTTGTATCATTTTTCCTGATTAAGAAGAACGTTGAGTTCGTCGAAACGTCGATTATAAATAAATATTAACACAGAACTTAAACCTAAAGCAGTTTTATTTCTATATAATTAGTTCTGTAAGATTTTTTATTATGTTAATATATTTAATTATTTTAAATAAAACTAATAAATATTTTTGCTGATGCATATCAAAATCCATTATTTCCATTAATTTTGCTCGACCAAAACCATGCATCATCATTTTCTAGCTGCAATTAATTTGTTAAAATATGAAAAAATAATTAATTCGCGCGCGATATAACTGTAATAAATAACCCATCTGGGAAATAACAGAAAGCCTCGGACACAAAAGCACCGGGATGAATTAACTCGTTGCTTGGTTTTGGGTGGAAACTTCGCTGCGGTGTAACAAATGGTATACGCGCAATTTATTTTTATCGAAAACGGTGGCAAAAGTATTTCTTTCTTCACTGAAATGTATATTGCTGCCTCTCTTGTAGATTTGAAAGGCTAAAATTAGTAGCGAATATCGTCTTTCTCTTTCTACGTCGTTAGTATTTTGAACGACAGGCGCACGACATCTAGAACGACATTTTCTATAAATAATATTCCATTCATAAACAAGACGAATGCTGGCTGGACATTTGGGAAAAATTTCCAACTGGCTGCCGGTTTCTCTGATACTTGGCTATTGGAAATATTGGGTATTGATGTAGTATTTTGTTTATTTTGATTTTCATGCCAATTCTTTGTAAATAATTTATATTTAGATATATTTATTTTGTTGATATTTTGGTTATATGGTTGTGTTTTGACGTTAGATCGAATTGGGTGTTTTGAGCAAAGTTTGTTGTCGTTTTTATGAAGGACATTTGACCTTTTGACTTTGACTACTTTTATGTAGCAGTTTCATTATGTTGTTAATAATTAGTGACAGTATGTCGTCTTAGTGACAAAACTGCACACTACGCGTTGTCATAGCAACTTGTTACGTCACATAAATCAACAAAACTATAATGAAAAAATCTGTACTACAATATGTAGTAGTATTTATTAGTACAGATTTTTGGGTAGTATTGCATAATATACACATATATTCATAAGTGACGAATTTTAGTATAGTCACAGAAAAAAATAATTATAGTATAATTTGTATAGCGCCCTGTTGTAAATATTTTTATCAAGATTATATTAATAATACAAATAAGCGTCTCTTGATTGAAATATATATGCGTGTAAAGCTTAGTTTACATTAGTAGAGTTAGTAGTAGAGTACACTAACATACTTTTATCCAAATCACTCTACTAATTTTGTTCTGTTATTTCACTTTACTTTTAAAATAATTTTTTTTGCAGCAATAATTTAATGTTTTTTTTTTTATCTATTTAGATTATGAAATATCAGATGTATCAAAAATATGAAGAAAAAAGTTATTTATTTATTATTTTAGTTATACCTAAATATTTCTCTATTAAAAATTTTAATAAATTGTGTAATAATTAATGTATATTAACACTTAATTTATAATTATTTTATGAAAAAGAAATATATTTATTTTAATTTGTACAAACAATTAGAAAAAACACAATATAATGGACAGTAATTTGTAATATAATCTCGGATGTAATTATATTTAATTAGTAGCAATCCATAACAGAAGATATAAATTCATAGAAATACTTGTTGAAATAGTATATAATTATTTCATTATTAATAAAACACTCAATACAAAAAAATTTATCTTTTCATGTCGGACAAATTTGTTATTTTTATAATATAATAAAATACATATTATATTACAAGTAAATATATTCAAACTTGTTATTGCTAATTAAATATAATTACTAGGTAGTTATAAATAAACTGAAAAAGTTAATTAGTGATATTAGATTTTTTTCATAATTGAGTAGTTAATTTTTTTATTTTTGCTGTCAATTTTGTTATTAAATTTTCCATTTAATTGTCTAGTGCTCTAGTGTATTTATATTTTTATTTTTAATATGAAAAAACAAGTTTCCAAGTAAATTTAAACCAAAAAAACTATTAGAATTTCGAGAAAATGATGTAAGTTTTTGTTTGCCAAATTTTTAAGGGTAACAGAATGATGATGCAATTATATTTTAAAATTTAATCGTTTCTAAGAAAATAATAAACTGAAGTTTGTCTTAGACGGTCATAATTTGTGAATAAATATTTATTAATACCATGTTTACTATGTGTTATTACGATTGAAATTAGCTGGTATTATTTTTGCAAATTAAAACAATATTCCCACCCTAAAATATTTTTCTGTGTACGCCACTGGATAAAAGTAGAAGATAAAGATTCACAGTTGATAGATATATTACAAAATATTATTTTTTTAATATTCTAAGAATTAATAAAATAACCATTTTTTTCAAAATGATATAGTTACTATATTATGGTCCAATAAATATACATACATACACTGTAAAAATAAATGTAAATTTACATTGATATTATTGTAATATTATTATTTTTTGGTAAATGTACAATAAAAAATATAGTAAAATTACTATGATTATTAATGTAAATTTACAATTATTTTTTACTGTTTGAATAAATTTTTGAAGACTGTGAAATGAAACTAAATAAGAAGACACTAATTTTAATTAAAATAGTAAGTTTTTAAGTACGGATGTTGTGTCGTTTGAAGCCAGTCTGTATATTTAAAGAACCGAAAATCTTAGATGTCTGTCAACCTATTACATAATATACATTTCCGGTCCAAAAAATGCATAAATTATAACGCGTCGCAGGCATCTGACGCAAGACGCAAGTCAGTTTTCATATCTATATTCGAATCAAATTTGAATCTAGCCAAAAATATGCCCCCAAACTTGTATTTAAATATGAAAATTTATAATATTAAACACTTATATTTAACATATATTTAACGTTTTCTAATGTTATACAGAGTGTCTCATGAAAAGTAGCCGAAATATTCAAATGAAATGAAAAAACAAAATTTTGTTATTATTATTATTAATCTAATAAATAATACACATCTTTCGATTATTAGCATTTATATTTTGTAGTATATTTTTCTAGCTGTTTTAGGTTATTTTATTTTAAATATGATATATTTTCTTTAACTGTACAACAACTTTTACATTAAAACAACATTAAAGCCATCAAAGCCTGACTGATGTCTGTCTGTTACAGCTGAATTTTTGTCGGATGTGACGTCAACAGAGGCGCCATTTACCAGCACCGAGACGCTAGTTTGGGACTGGCAAGCCGTCGCTCTATCGCTGGCTGTATTTGCCTGTCTCCTCTTCTTCCTTGTTGCTGGATTATATTCGGTACATCAGGCCAGACAGTGGAAACGGCTCAAGGATAATTTTGAAGCAGGTAGGATTTTTTAATTGTTTTTCCCGCTTTAGTTTTCAGTTAATGAATTTTTAAATATATTTAACGCTTTTAATTTCGAAAGAGGAAAATATCGGACTCATAAAATTTGCATAAGTGAATTGGCAGTTGTTTTGCGAAATAATTCGAATTTTTTTTTTTATTTTAATTTTATACAATTAAAAATGTACATAGTTTAGAATACGTACATTAGTTTTCTAAATAAAAATATTAGCTGGTATTTTGAGTGTCGGTTACAACTATTTGGTAGTTAGTTAAATCAAATACTTAATTTAAAAAAAAACATTTCTGTATTTTGTATATTGGTTACAATAACAAATGGTTATTATAAATTTGAAACCTGATTAATTTAAAAGCCTGGTAAATTCTATACAACCCAAATACCGACACTAGACTTTCTTATATTGGTAAAACTATCGATGATGGGCCTCAGCTCCAAGCTATTAATTATTTTAAGTTTCATAGGTAATTATTGTCATTTATAAATTGAAAATGAAATTTGAGATTTAGTTGGTTGGTTCTCTTAATAAAATATCATTTTAGACACCTATATGCATTATTTTTGTTTTCATATTGGGACTTAGTTCACTATAGTTCTGACTACACCAAATATGAAACTTATTTTACCAAATGAAATGAAAACTACATCATATAAAGTAAAACAATAAATAAAGCAGTGCCTCTCTTATTTCTAATATAGACTCTTTCTAACTCTCGTTTACCTTTACATTATATTGACCAAACACCCCAATTATTTCTCTAATCTTTCCTCTAATACCTTGACCTTCCCCAAGCACGTGGCTAAGCAATCGTTTATCCATGCGGGTGGACAATTTAACCACGCATGCGCGCACACACACACACACACACACACACACACACACACACACATATATATATATATATATATATATATATATATATATATATATATATATACCATTCAAGTGTCAATTAACGTACGTGTTTACCGTGCAAAATATTCGATCGCCATCATTATATATCATGATTTTTTCTTTCCCTCTCATTCTCACCTACTATTTCTAACCATATCAATCAATCAATTATTATCAAATCACTCATTGCATATTCCATTCGCCATTTCACTATTCATATTGTCTAACGCAAAATTTTATATTATTTGCAAGACGTGACTATATTTACTTATAATACATCTACACAAATAGACTCGTAAAATAATATATAATTGTTATTTTTGATTTTCGTATGTCTTTTAAAACTTATATAAAAATATGTACCTCAAATCTTTTGACAAAAAAAATGTGTAACTTAAATTTATGTAATTTTACATAGCTTTTAACAGTAAAATAACAACATTTTGTAATTTCACTGTAATAATTTTTGCAATATTACATTTTTTTATGAAAAAATTACGTTCATACGTTACATAGTAAAAAATCTTTCAGAACTCATTATATTAAAATAAAACTTTAGATTATAATTCTGTATTAATATTTATTAATAATCGACGTTTCGACGAACTCAACTTATTTTATCAATAATGCAATAATTAAAGAACATAATTTTTAATTTGAAATTTTAATCATGTAAAAATTGCATAAATATTTATGACAGCAAACCATACTTTTTCTTACAGAGTGTGTGTGTTCTATTTCGCCTTGAGACAATGTTAGATTTATTTATATGGATTGGATCTTTATTAGGTTTGAATGACCGTGAACGCATTTTAGTTTCGTTTATTTAATTTTTTCAATTTGGTTCTTGATTATTTTTATTTTACGTTTTTAAATACAGTGGCTGGTACTACAAGCTTTAAAACCGAGCGTATAATACAAGCCAGTGTGTTTATTTGAAAAAATTTTATTTTAAAAATAAGAAGAGATTTAGATATATGTCGAAATATTTTGATTTTTAATTAAAGGTGACACTTTTTTGTAATCCGACAGAATTTGCGCTAATGAGATTTTTCTCACGCTTATATACAAGTTCTTGTGTTACGGATAGGCCAGCGAGTTCTCTTTAATTTATTAGTGATAAAATATTTTATATGTACTTCATTTTACTGAAATGGCATATTATAAAGAAAAAAACAATAATATTGAACAACAAATCTTTTTAAGTGTATCTGTGAAATTAATATAACTAATAAACTAAAGTTGAGATTCGTCTCAAAAATGTCACAAGCTACTTAGTCATTGAATCGGCTTGTCAAACTATGCATCAATGACTGGCCAGTTAACCATAGACACGTGTTTCGCTCTTCAGGAGCTCGTCAATATTGTGCTTAACTTGTGAAGTTTTTGAGAAAAATCTCAACTTTAATTTATTAAACAAAAACATGTTTGTATCATGTGTTGAAGGAGCTTAGGAATATTTTTTGCTCACAATTCTTCGCCGCCACATTTTTTATACTACGATTAATAAATCAAAAACTAACCTTTTAACTTAACTTATTTAGCAATGAGCGCAACCAAAATCTTCAGTTGTATTAACATTTTTTAAATAAAAATTAACATTTTAATTCACTCTACCCAAAAATCAGTCTGCGTTTAAGTATATAACGCAAAAAATGGTGAAGGGGAAAAATTGTAGTCGAAGAGTTTTGAAAAAGCATTTAATTTCTTTAATCCTTTATGAGGTGTGAGTTGTAATGATTTTATTTGTAGTCACAAAAATAAATTACTTTTAGTCCATTTTTTTAATAAAATCGTTTTACTTATTTTTTTTTTTCTAATACGTTTTATTTACATAAAGTAAAGTTTTTTAAAATTTTGATACATTCAACTTTAAAATGCAGATATTTTAAACAAAAACCTCAACAACAAAAATAGTAATAACTAAAACGCAACAATAAAAAACACGCAACAATAAAAACACTATTTTTATACTATTATACGAGTATATTAACACTAAATTAGTCTTCATTACCAATTAAATTATTACGGAACTAAAGATACGCTGCAAACTTGTTAACTACAAAAATAATATTTCAAAATATTTCATTAAAAGACACAATTATTTTCCAACTATATAATTATAATTTATTTTTCAGGAATTACGATACACATATGTTCAAATTGTTCTACGAATTTATTTTTTTTGTATATCAAAATTACGTGATTTTTTCATGTGATATTGTTTAACCTTGGAAATTTTAGTATCTGTAAATCATTGTACAACATTGTGAATTTGTCATTTTTTATTACTCTCTTACTCAGGTCACTTGGATTGTCATTTTATTCTCAGAAACAAAGATAATTTTTTTTTGCTTATAGATGTTTTTAGTATAATGAGGTACAGTTAAAATTATGTGTATTTCTTTGTAGTATACAAAGAAATGATAAACAAATGATGTTAATTATGTTGTCAAGAAGACATTATATAAAAATAATTATATAGTTTACGAACATTTCTAATATGTATTACATACATGTAAAATTGTAAGTAATATGTCTCATATATGAATTTTCTTTTATTCTTTTTCAATATGCCGACGAATAATCTAAATAATCTAAAAATTCCAGTCATAAAAGGTGTTAATTATATATAATCAATCAAATCAAATTTTGTATGTTGAATATTTCACATTTTAATTAAATTTTTATTTTAATATTTAAATATTTAATATTCAAACAATATAATTTTACGATTTTGTATTTTGCAAAACTGTTTAATTCACTTTTTTTTTTTAATTTAAAAAGTTAAATAAAGTTTGTGAAATATTTCCCACATGACTTGAAATTACAATTTTTATTATACGATTGTAAGCGTGTAACCGGAGTTCAGAAACGGTGTCATTACAAGACAACTTTTCCTTATTTGGTTTGTAGATTTTTATTTTCTTCTAAAAACTGATCAACGAACATTTAACGATTATTTTGCTACAACCACTCACAACCATAAATGGTTTGTATGATACATCAGTAGTAGTAAATACACATGTCACCGTTACTAAATCTTCGGTAGATTGAGTTAGGCAATCAAATTATCTCTGATACTAAAAATCTATTAACAAATATAAAAATAATCTTAATAAATTTATTATACTAAGATTGTAATATCAAATAAAAACGCTCAATTTTCGATTTTTTCAAATTACTTAAAAACGATTAAAATAATTGGAGTTGTCTTAGGCGGGCTCAAAAATCTATCAGATTCAGATTTCAGTTGGAAAAATTTAACAGAATGTCATTTCGGTTTCCACACACACACACACACACGCTAAGAAATAACTGCGCAATTTCTGCCTGCACAGTTAATACTGTGCAATAAACTGAGCGTGTATGGCTCACCTAACACTTTATCTGCGAGCTATTTTACTAGTTTTTACAAATAAAAAGTTTTTCATAAACAGACAAAGAAAATGAATCAGTCTCCATACCTACATTGTTTTGTTTATAACTTTTAAGAACTATGACGTTTAAGGTGATTTTAAAATAAAGAGTCAAATTGATGAAAAGTATTACATTATTAAAATAATAGACTATGAACAAATGCTCAATTTTTATATACGGAAAACTATTATTAATGATAAAGTATGATGTAAAAAAATTATGTAAATTTAATTCTATAAATGTATTTTCACAAAAAAAATGTAATTTTACGATATCACAGTAAAAATTACAAAATACTGATATTTTACCGTTAATAGTAATGTAAAATTACATAAATATTCATTACATTTTTTACAGTGTATAGTTTGTCCATTTCTTATTGTATTGTATTATGTTTGAAGGGAATTTATACCTAAGATATTTTGTAAAAATTTTGGCATTTTCTATTGAATGAGTATATAAGTTTTTGTACTGTGGACACACCGATCGAATTTTGGAAGTATATTTAAGGAGTATTCAGGAGTATTTGATAGAGTATAATGAACAAAACATTATATTCTCGTAGAAAATAGGAATTTTATATATTTTAGCATATGTTTTATTAATATTTCCTTCATAATGCATTTCCAGTAAAATGTACAAAAATTTTATCCATATTGAAGTCGTGATTTTAGTTTCTTCAATTTCGAAACTGACCACTTGAATTGCAGAATTTTAAAATGGTGAATGTTTCTGCCCAACTAAATATTATACTATCACAAGATGCACACACACACATATCACAGTTGTTGAATCTAGTTAAGTCAGAGTTAAGTGACGTGGTTATTATTTTATGAACGAACTGTACTAGTTTCTTTTGTGTGTTGGCAATGCTGAGCTGAGTTGAGCTGAAGCTTAAGTAGGTCTTCTCATGACTGCATCAATTATGCATTTGTGCAGTTTGCTTGCTTACTTCATCTACAATTAGTTAGTTTAAACACTGCACTGTTTTGTTATGATAAGACAGATGATTTAAAATGTAAAGGAATTTTCTGTGCTCTCTTTTTTACTCTGCTAATTTACATATCTGTATTTTTAAAATGTACGCACTTAATAATCTCGTAATTAAAATAGACACTTTTTGTTATAAAATTGTATTAATGAATTCCAACCAGGACAGTAATGTAATTTTTTTAACAATAATGACTGGTCCTATATATATATATATATATATATATATATATATATATATATATATATATATATATATATACCATTTTATTGACAGTTTGACAGATAAGCTATGGCGTCACACAACGTTAATTTTATCTTAACCAATATACCTCAATATTAATATTTAATTTGACATTTTTGTTTCGAATGATATATGCAGTCTAAATTAAAGTTTGAATTTTGTATGCATCTATTATTTTAACTAATTAGCAATCTTATTTTAGACTTATGGGTGATAAAAACTGTCAAAATAGATATTTAATCTATAATAATAAACCAGTATAAAGCTGCATTCTAATGATTTAATTATTCTATAAATCAAATATGTGCTTAACTACGTAACATGTTACAAAAATAAATATGCGAATTTGAAAATTGCTAATTGAAACTTTGACATTTAATTGTCATGTAATTAATTTTTAATTGTTACTTGATTTTCAAAATTTATTAATTGAATTTGAAAATAATGTTTAAAGTTTTAAAGGTAATTGATTTATTTTAAAATAGTTAAATATTTATTTAATTACTGATTATATTTTATTTTTAGTCGCTCAATATATATTAAACAAATTCAACGTACTAAAATAATCGGGTTGATCAAATGATAATGTCTACGAAATTATTTTTAGCTAATTATTAAAAATTTAATTAAATATTTATCAGTTTTGTAAATTTCAGATAGACAAATATCTATATATTTTACATACACTGTAAAAAAAATCTATGCAAATTTACATTGATAATTATAGTAAATTTACTATATTTTTTATTGTGATTTTTATAAATAATTGTAAATTTATCATAAAATTATAAAATTACAATGTATGATATATGTAGTAAAATTTATTAATGTAAATTTACATTGATTTTTTTACAGTGTATAGTAATATAAAAACTCGTAATGTTTTAAATAACAAAACTACTTAGTGTAATTAGTTTCGTATCTTGTTGAAATATAGTTTGTTTTCATCTGTAATTTACCTTGAATTCAATGTAAGATCTAATGTGATCAACTTGAATCTATCAGTCGAATTTAATTGAGAAATTAAAGATAGAAAAGAATAAAAGAAATAAAAGAAAAACGCGCGCGTGGGAACAAAAAGATGTTTTTTATCCGTTCGAATTAATGGATTAAATGATTAAAGAAGATTCGTTCATTGATGATGAAAAAACGCTCAATTTCGACAAAAATAACGGGCAACGAATAAGAAAGAAACGATACAATAGATTACTTTGTCGATGATAAAAATTTTCTAATTCGATACAACGTCCGGACGGTGTAATTAAATTTTTTTAAATAATGCATTTTGTTATAGTAATTCTTCAAGCTTTCACGGCCGGAATCCATTGAATTTATAGAATTTTCAACATAGTCAAACATCTTTCAGAACTCATTATATAAAATAAAACGGCTTTGGGTTTAAATTCTGTATTAATTTTTATTAATAATCGACGTTTCGATGAACTCAATATCCGTCTTCATCGCTTTTTTTATACGTACATGTAAAAAATACTTTTTTAATCGTAAATGTCTATTTCTGATAAGCAACACAATTATAAGTTCAACAATTTTAATTTTAGATAAACGTATTTATAAAATTAAAAAAAGAAGTTTTGTTTTGTTTTAAAATTAAAATTCGACGTTTTTGATATATTACAAAGTACACATCTACGTATATCATCATCAGGAAAAATAATTGATGCATGTAAAGCTTTTTCATTTTAATATAATGAGTTCTGTAAGAATTTTTACTATTTTAAACATATTTTTATTACCAGATTTCTACACAATCAATTGCTACAATAATTATTTATATTAAATATAATCTTATATGTTTTATTTTTTACAAAAATATTGAATAGTAAAACTTTCAGTTCTGTTAAATTATTGCATTATATAAAAAATTAAATGTGCTAGGCGCATTAAATTTTTAATTATAATATACAATCATCTTCAACAAGAAATACTGAAAATTTAAAGCTACGATTAAAATTTAATTAGGAAACTCTCATTAACTTTAATGAGTAAAAACATAAACTTCTTGAGCTGGTCGGGTAGTTGTTGGCAGATGAGAAATAAATTTCCAATAAGTTCGTTCTTTGGAAAAACTTCGGAGCCAATTTGCTTAGAAAACAAAGAAATAAAAAATTAAATCAACTCTTTAATGAAGCGAACTTTAAAATAATTAAATAATAAAAACAGCAAATACGCGATTTAAATTTTAAAATAAGGTCTTCGAATTAGGTACAAAACGGTTTGAATATTGAATAAAAGATTTAAAGCGATAAATTTTTAGATTTCCGATGTTCGTAGTATAAATGTTATTTTTAAATTCTGAAGCGGATCTAAATATTTCATTGTGACATTTATTATCTTAGTTTTGTTTTAGATTTTGTTTGAACGATTACGGATGCAGTGAACATTATTTGTTGAAACTAAATGTAATTTTAAATTGTTACAGGAAACGTGCAAGTGATACAATTGAATTATTTTTAAATATTTCAAAACTATTTCAAATATTTTTAAATTTTGAAAATATACTTAGATTTTGTCTCAGTATTGATCTATATTTATGTAATTATTACGTACATACATAATCACGCCATGTACCGAAAAGTGTGTGGCACAAACTCTTTCCAGTATTTCGAAATCAGTTTCCTCCAAGCATCCCTATCCAGACAAAAGCAACTTTAGCTTCATCCACATTCATAATTCCTCTCAAGTTTAGTCTCAGATATATTATTATGAAGACAACGGTATATAAAACAAATAGCAGTAAATATATTGAAAATAAAGAATGCTCATATAATATGTATAAAATTTTGAGAAAAACATTATCTAAGACCAAAACGAGAAAAAGAAAAGTAAGTTGTTTTTCACTTTCAAAAGAAAAACTTCGGCAACATTTTCTGTTTTGTGCCTCGGCAAAAAAATATAAAAAGTTTGTCGAAAGTTTGCGTGTGAAGTTATGCTATCAACTGTAACAAATAGCAATTTACACCCATTTTGAACTAGTAAATTGTATTTTCACGTGACAAAAAGCATTTTTTCATCAATTTTTCCTCTCACAACATAAAAATACTATATTATCGCAGCATATCGCTTTCATCTACAAACATTGTTAAATTAATTTGGTAAATTTAAAAACATATATTACTTTATAAAACTATCATACTCGTATATACAAAATTGTTATATCCGTTTCCTTTATATATATATATAATATTTTTGCGGAACGAATTCCGCGAAATTAATTGATCAATTTTTACCTGCATTTTCAATGATACTGGTTATAAACCCACACCGTCGCAAAAACTTATAGCTTATAATAGATTCCAAACCGTTCAGTCATAATCCAGTTCATTTTTTTAATACCAGCAATAATATTTTTATTTTTATTCTGGTGTGAGCTCGACGCGAACCAGTAACCTTTGAAGTTTAGGTCTGATAGGTCTTAGTTAACAATAATAATAATATATCTTAATATAATAATAATTATTTAAATAAAAAAAAATAATATACCACGTTTTTGACCCGGAATAAAAAGTATAAAATAATTTCTCTTAGTCCCATACAAATTTATAACCCCATATAGAAAAAAAAATAAATTATAGTAAGGAGTTAGCAAAGTTGCAAAAGGTCCCGGTTTTAAACCCCGACAAGGTCAACGCATTTTTCTTTATATAAAAATTAACTACTAATTTAATTAGTTCATAAAACAAATTACTATAACTTAATATAATACGCCATGTGTAAAATACAACTAAAATAATTTTCCAAATGTAACAATTACATTATAAACACCAAAATTATTCTCGAAAGTGTTCCTCAATTCCAGAAGAAGCAGACTTTTGTTGGTTGCAGCCAGCAGTAATAGCAAAGCATTTAATATACACAACCACACAATTCCAAACATACATGCACACACTCAAATAACAAATACACTTGGCTCACAATAAGGCTAAATGCACGCGTTATAAATCAGTTACCACTCACACACACACACACATACCGGCCATCTAGCTCATATTAACTCCTGAAATAACTCTAGTCCTGCATTGCATGGTACTGTACTCCCTGCCACTAGACTGACTGACTGACTGACTGACTGGTCTTGTGTGTACATAAACGCAAATGTGCATTTGCTGTGGCCTGCATGTTTTTACTTTCTAAACAGAGTTATTTCTACATATATTGTGATGTTAATCTTGTAGGTTAAATTTTAAGATTCAAAAAAATTAATTGAATTTTTAGAAAAATGGTATCAATTATTAAATGTTTAATAAAGGGGAAAATTGTTGTCTAACGAACGATATATAAAAAATAAGTAAATAAAAAAATAATTAAATAAGTTCAACGGAAATTGTTATTCTTAAAATCGTTTGGTATGTATCCTTTCTATACTTACTCGTATTTGCCCTTACTTTCTTTATTTCAATTTCACGCTTTACAATCTCGCAGAACTAATTCATCTTTGACTTTTCTTTAAAGTTAATTAATAGCTTTATCGATGACTTTACACTACTCTCTCAACTAACTACAATTTCTTTTTCCTTCCTCTACAAGAAGTGCAAATACTTTTTATCTGCTTTTCGCTCATTCTAATCTTCTAACAAAGTCTTCCATTTATCATATGTGTCACTCATTTAATAAGTTAGATATTTTTTCATGTTCTTTTCGTATTTTTATTAACCATTTACACATTGTACACACTTAATGTTTTTAAGTAAATATATGTACGAGTATTATGTGAATATTTTATAAGTTTTTGTTTGTATTATTTGTGCCATTTAATTGAGCTGTTGTCTGTTTAAATAAATAAATAAATATTCAAAATTCAATTAGGAAACATTTATAGATTACAACGCCAATATTTCGGCAATCACTATTACTTTAAAATAAAAAAGATACTTTATGTTTAAGTTCTATTTCGATATACTAAAACAGAATTTAAACCTAAAGCTTTTTTTATTTTAATAAAATGAATACTGAAAGTTTTTTACTATTGCTTTCTTTAGCTCTACTAATTTACGATATTTAAATTATAATTTGTTAACAATATTAATATCAAAACAAAAATAAATACGGAACAAATTATTATTAATTATTTGTAAATTTCTACTCGGTTATTTTTAATCTTCTGTTGTTTATTTTTTCTTGTAAGAATTCTTGAATTGTGCTGTGGCAATGACACTGACATGACATCTAGTGACATTTTAATTTACCGTTCAAAAACAGACGTTTACTAAAATTAGAAGCCGAATTGACAATTTCGTTCCGTTACAAAAATAACTTACCGAAATTTTCAGCAAAAAATATATTATCAACTTCCTGCAAAGAATATTATTCACAAATTGTTGGGTAGGTACTCAAATTTTAGATGATTAATAGGTATTGTCTTATAATTTAAAAACTCACTGATATGAGTAATGTATAGCATTATTTATCATTAAATGCATCTATAATAAATTAATATACGTAGAAGTAAGATACGAACAAGAATTCAGTTTTAAGTTGCATTTTGGATTCATAATTTTGTCGCTAAATTTATATGTAATTTATTTTGTTATATTTATTATCGTAATTATTCAATAACCAAGATACAAGTGCAACTTTATCTGGTCAAGTAAAAGATCAAATAAATGCTAAATTTATTCAGAAGAAAATTTGTCATCTTAAGTTGCACAAAGATAGCAAATTGTTAGTTACAATATTCTTTTAACTAAACACTTAAGATTGCCGAACATTTTAATTTATGTACACCAACTTTTGCAACAACATTAACAGTAGTAGAAATCTATTATTTTCTTACAAAATTTTAAACAAGTATCATTTTAAATATGGAAATTTAAAACTTTATCATTAAGATATTAAATATGATATTAAACTATGATGTAACATAAGAAGATGTAAATGAGGAACTAGGTTAAGTGATGAGACTCCATTTACACTTCTTCTTGTCTCCTGAATGAATATTCTCGTTTGACAATTTCAAGTATCATTAAATGAAATAATATTAAAATTATTATTGACTATGTAAGAATTTAGTATGTTAATTTTGCATTATTTAATAGTGACATTCACTATTAATGAGTTCGAAAATATCCGAACGAATATCATAAAATTCAGTTTCCTAACAAGTTACATACAAAATTTTATCTACGACCCTAAATTACACAAACAAACAAAAATGTTTTTCCGAATGTATATGAATATTTTAGGTTTCCTGAACAAATGTAATTTGTTGTACAATTTTTTCTTCAAACTTTTTAAACGAAACTAAACTAAAAATAAATAAAAACACATACCAAGTATCCTTAACTTTACTAACAGTTGTAGAATAGTATGTATGTATATATTATTTATATTTGTTACGTGATTTGTGAGAATTAATCTCTCTTTGTTCGAAATATATAATTTCTGACCACCGTAGGCGGTATACATTTCTTGTACTTCTTCAAAAATTTTCAATAATCAAATTTAAATTCAAGAGAAAATAAACAACGCAATTGTCAATTTACTTGAAGTAATAATTTTCAATATGGGCGCCGATGGTGTTAGATTAAATACATTTGACGTTGTGGTTATGTTTGGTTTTGCCACCAGCGATGTGTATAGTAACTAACTGCTGTATAATAATGTTATTATTGTACTAGTAACATAATCATCTTTTTCAGCGCAAGCAATATAGTAACGAAATATTAATATTATGAACGCTTGAAGTAAAAAATATTTATTTGTATTTTTAACATAAGAAATTAATCGGATTTAAAGGCACATGCATCTTTTACCTTTTCAAGACTTATTCAGTCTTCTACCTGTTTATCACGAAATTAGGATTTTATTTTAGCGCAGAACTTGTAGTTTGGAATCATACTACTTACTAATTTATGAAAAAATAACGCGTATACATTATTTTAATATTATCAGTTGTTGTTGGTTCTATTGCAGCCGAAAATGGAAATCATTACGAGCATTATGACTAAAATATAAAGTTAATGTCGAGATAAGTATAATATTTTAAATAAAACTTAACAAAATTGAAATACAAATGAGAAAGAAAATAAAATTTTAGTGGACATCTCCACTGCATATATTACATACAGGTTTCTGTGAGCAATGCATTAGCTTTAAAGACAATAGTACTTGTATATGGGCTTAAATAATTTTCTATAGTGTAAAGTGAAACATTCAAAATACAATGAGAAGGTATGTACATACCACACAAATGCTGTTGTGCAATAGACACACTAGACACGGACTAACAAAAGGGTTTTTGGGGGAAAGGAAGTTGAAAATTATAACTGTCAACATCCGTTTTCGAAAATAACAGTGACCCTTGTCATTATTTTCAAATATATAATAGGTGGGATTTACACACAAATAAATACGGTTTATCTTGATATGGTTAACAATTTCTTGTTTATTTAAAAATTATATTTAAAATATATGCCTAGGCATATGAAAAATTGTTTGTCAAATGGATTTTTACTACACATTTAATTAAAATTCACTATTTTAAGGCGAAACATATTTTATTTATTTAAAATATATTACAATCAAATAAGGAGGATAGGAGAAAGGTGATGGTTTCTTACTTTAATATTAATTTTTAAATCTATTTCTAAACATTTAAAGAAAATAAATAAGATTTAAAAACGCAACCTCAATGATTGATAAAAATGAAGCACTGTAAACCAGAGTTTCAAACCGGAACTGAACCGAAAACCGAAAAAAATTGTTATTTTTGCTGGAACAAAAATCGGAACTGAACCGGAAAAAAATATCGGTTTATTTCGGTTCAATACGTGTTGGAACATTTTTTCTTTTTTAGTGTGGATGAATACTCAGTTAATGAAATTGAAATTGAAACTATAAAGATCACTTTGAGGAAGGTGTATTTTTTGATAATAACTTTGATTTAAATTTTTTAAATAGTTTAAATTAAAATACATTGATACATAAATATTTTAAAAATTAGAGCTAATTTTTATTTTTTTCCAATTATAAATGAATAAAAATTTTGTATACAAGAATTTGTTACGTTAACATATGTTATCTTATTATTATTATATAATTAAAACATACATACGAATTATACAAGTTTTACAAGTTTTGAATAATAAATTATATTATCATATATTATATAATTCTAATTGTTACACCTTTAATTAATTAATAATTATTATTATTTATATTATATTAATATATCAATTTATGTAGCATGCTTATTATAAAAGTAGGAATAAAATGTTTTAAATTATGGTAGAAACTAAATTTTTAATAGAAATAAAAACATTGAATAAATTTAAAAATTAATCATTCGGAACTAAACCGATATATATATTTTGAATTGAACCGGAACGAAAAATGTTAACGGTTCGAAGCGCTGCTGTAAACGTACTATGAATGAACTGCAAAAATATTTCCCGGATAAAGCTGAGACATATTTCACATTATATATGAATTGGTCAGCAAATTGTAAGTGTTAAGAAACAGCAAATAAAAGTATATTGTGCACTTTCTATTGAATACTTGCCATATTCTCGTAGCGTAGACAATAGTATTACACTTCATGCATACAAGAATTATTTCTTTCTAATAGAAAATCCATAAATATCAATTAGATAGAACACAAACGCAAACCACAGAACAGGTGACAATTAGCATTAAAAATGAACATCTAACGCACCGCCCGTTAAAACCGCAAACAAGCTTCTAACCTAACCGCAACGGTACGTTTGTGTTTGGCCTAGGTTAATTTACGTGTTACAAATTGTGAACACGCCAGACGAGAATTTATCGTACAATCGTCCATCATTCGTCTTCTCTGTTGTTTGTTTTTTTTTTTTTTCGTACCTTTTCTATTTTTCACTTTATTTTGTTTTATCTCGTTGTTACATTGCATTTTCTCCCTAGATGCTCATTTTTTTCCAAACCGCGCGACACTCAATTATTATAGGTCAATTTCCGTTTTATAAACGAGTTTGCTGGAAAAAATTGACAATCGAACCGAAATTGTTTGAAAACAAATCAATGAATGACAATGGATAATTAACGGTAGCTTTTTCGATAGTTTGATTTTTAATTTGTTTTTACAAATGGAAATTAATTAATGTCGTAAAATATTTTTAGAATATAAAAACTGCTAGAATATAATCTGACATTTTACTTGGAAATGTCATAAGGTAAAGTTATATTTTGAACTGTATTTATGTTCGAACGATAATATTTGTTTATGACATTTTGACGTTTTTAATTTTATGAATATGACATCTTCAAAATGGGTATTGCGAAATACTAAATATAAATAAGCATTTTCTTGCATTACTTATGACATCTACAAAAACAAATGAATGTATTAAACTAAAATAAATCTTTACATAATAGGAGTAATAATAATAATATAACATAGGAAAAATTGAAAATCTTTCATAACTCATTATATTAAAATAAAACGGCTTTAGGATATAGTTCTGTAGGATGTAGTTCTGTACTTATATCTATTTATAGTTGATGAAAGACACAAGCAAGAAGATATTTTGAAATTAATGTTAAAAGCACTTTTTCACAAAAAAAGTTAAGTAAGAATACGGGCCAAGGTTTTTTATTTAAGTTTTAAAATGAGTACAATTTGAACTGATAACTTTTCGGATGCCAATCAGATACGTTACGACTACAATTACTTGTAAATTTTCATCAATAAAAACGTTGATTATTAATAAAAATTAATACTATATCCTAAAGCCGTTTTATTTTAACAAAAACTATAGTTTATTGAACTCATCTATTCGCAATAAAAACCACAATTAATAATAATATTTTTTTATTTCTCTTTATAAATACACTAACGGTATTGAATAAAACCGAAAACAGTTTGAAAAGAAGTTAAATATAGAGATTCCAGTCCTAATTTAAGAAAGTAACTAAGTATATAAAGTTTAATTTCGTAGGTGGAATATATTACATGAGAATTTAGCATTTCTACACAGCCTACAATATTTATAACGCAATAAACATATGCATGTATGAATATATGTGTTTCAATGTGTGCGCATGAATATATAATACAACGAAAAAGAGTCTCATTTCTAAAATTGTACTGTGGGTGTTTTTAATTATTTACTATGTTTACATGGTACAGTACCAGACGTATTCAGTTGCTTATGCAGCGCACTTCAAGTGCCTTTAAATGAGTATGATCCACTTAAAATGGAAGGTTTATTTTTAAGTCGGATGAATATAGTAGAAAAATAAATGCAATATATTTTCATGTTTTACTTATAAGGAAGACTATTATGTTAGTTCTGGAAAAAATATCAATATTTATTGTAGAGCAAATATGGTCACAGTGATTTTGAAAAATATATTTTATTTTGTATTGATGTGACGGTGTTTATGAGTTATACAGAATGTACCAAATGTCCCAAGTTTATATTTCAAATGAAATATTATTGTAACAAATTGAACTATTATTGTAAGCATAATAAAATATTTTTTAAATAGTTTTAGGTTTGAATTCTGTTAATTATTTTTATTAGACGACGTTTTGACGAAAGCTAAACACGCGGAAATTAATAAGAGAAGCAATAGAGATTTATAAAGAAAAGAATAACATAAATCACTGTGAGAGCACTGAGCTGAATAAAATTTGGCTGCCATTAATTAAAAAATTATAATTTTGTGATCTTGTTACTCGTATGTTACCTAGTAACTTGTTAAAATGTAAAATAAAACACTCGGTTTAAATTTTCACAAAAACAATAAATATCCTTTATTGGCCAATTTCGGCTGTTAAGCCATCATCAGAAGGTAATACAAAAAAGTAACTTGTTGCTGTGTACTTGTTATTTACATTAATGTCATTAATACAAAAATTTGACCTGATGAAGACGAGCGTTTAGTTTTTGTCAAAACATCGTTTAATAAAAATAATTAACAGAATTTAAACATAAAACTGTTTTTATATTAATATTATTGTAAATTATTTTGTTACAAATATCCGATTTAAGAATGAAATAAATTAATTTTTTCTTCAAGCGAATTATAATATCGATATTATGTTATTATATTTCCTGTGTAGAAAGAGGTCATTATATTACTAATACAATAATGTACATTATTACACACCAGTTAGTTACTATATACATCATTGGTGGCTGCACCAAACATGACTACAAAGTCAAGTGTATTTAATCTAACGTCTTTGGCGGCCATATTGCATATTATTACATCAAATAAAGTTAATTGACAATTGCACTGTTTATTTTCGTTTGAATTTGAATATTGAAAATGTATGAAGAAGTGTAAGAAATACACCGTCAGATTTGTCAGATTTTGACGGGAAAGAAAAACTTACCCTCAGTTTTCGTTTCAAAAACCGAAGCAGAAACTGAAGGTACAGTCTATAGAGGATGGTAAACTGTCATTCAGTCACCACGATGTATGCAGAAACGTCTGCGACGAGGATAGATCGATCACATCATACCAGCCCAAAAAATTCTATAAATTCAGTGAAAATATAATTAATAAAATTTCCAAATATATTTTCTCTAATAATGCCATAATAATAATGAAACATTTCTCCTTATAATATAGCAAAATAAAAATTTTGTGAACGCTAAATTCAAAAGGAAACGATCCATCATCTACTATAAGGTAAAACGGATATAACTGAAATAATAACAGTCACAAATATATGTAGATTTTCACGTGGTAAATGATATATTTTCCTTAAATTACAAGGTAAAGAAATGAGAATCATTTGTGTATGTGCAAAGGAAGAGATTTAACATAACAAAAACATTACATAAGACGAACGGACGCCTTTTGATTATGTATATACGCCCGGCAGAGAGTCGCTCAGCTACCATAATTTATAAAAGCGAAGTATAACAATGTTTTTTGAAGGGTGGGGGGTGGGGGTGTAATATTATAAAAGGTAACAGGGCAATTTTGCCAGCAGTTCATATTTTCTCTAATTTGCCGTACCGGAAAGTTTAAATTAAACATTTATAAACAAACGTACAACTGGTTAAAAAACTGTCATATAAAAATGGAAAAAGTTTTGGGGGACAATTTGAAATTTTCTAAACTTGTTGCTTGATGCTACGATACAGCGATATCTACCGTAAATTTAAACATATCGTTTTTCATGTTTAAATTCGTTTATTTCAAAAATACGTTTTCATAATATTTTTATTATGATAAAGAATTATTAATAAAAATAAAACGGCTTTAGATTAAAGTACTGTATTAATATTTATTAATCATCAATGTTTCAACAAACTAAACGTCCGTTTTCATCAGGTAAACTGATACAAATTCAGTAAATAATAATAATAAGACACTGATTTAAATAAAATATTTATAAATTTTTTTAAATATTCTCAGACTAAATGAAAACAAAAGAATATTGCGTCGTATCGTTTCTCAACGTTACTATATTATTATTCATAGTACGTTTTACGTAGTGTATGATATATAAAATAATAGATAGCACTAACAATAAGCATATATTGTATTATCAATTGAGGCTCTATAAAAGGAGACGATTTGGTAACGAAATTGAAACAATTATTTTATATAAGGTATAATATTCTATCTCGACCTTATATAATAATAATCTAATAACATATAATATGACCCTGACAGAATCAGTGTTGTTAAGATTTGAGTCGTTCTATTTAAAGCCAATTATTATTTCAATCGAATTTATTTCAGATTTAATTTTACTTGTAGATTTTAAATATATGCATTTACGAAGTTACAAACTCTGTAATTTTCATTTGTACAGGGATGGCCAAAAATTTGAAGAAGTTTAACATACTTACAGACATAAATACACCAACTACAGATACAGATATATCTTTTCTAGTTCTATTAAAATAAAAAAGCTTTAGAATTAAGTTCTGTATAATTTTTCAGTAAATAATCGACATTTCGATATACTCTAGTGTATAAAAAAATATACAAATGACGTAATATACTTTTTGGCTGACACTGTATATTATTTCATTTGTTACAAATAACTTAAAAAAATTATTATATCTAAAAAAGATACAAATATATGCGCCACTCTGTATTATTCCTATAGAGCAAAATTTTATCTTTCGTTTTACCTCTGTACATTTTGATGGTGGGTTATAATTTTAAATAAGGATACTACAATATATCAAATGTTCAATTTTAACCTTTGCGATGACTTCGAGTACTATAAATGGATGACATTATATACCTGGCTATTTTTGTAATTCTTTTTTTTGTTGGTCCGAAATTAGAAACTGTTTTAATTTATAAATTTTTTAATAGTATATTTTTATGTGAGACATTTTTTTTAGTACAATATTTTATCATTAAAACTGTATCGTGTTCCTTAATATAGAACATATTTTTATTTTTGCATATATATCATGTACTCATATGCTTTTAATCTTGTTTATTTCATTTCTACATAATATATTTCATTACCGTAAAATTAAAATTACTGCACTCATTTTTTGAATTTCCCTAATTAACAAAAATTATTCACAATGTCATTTCAATATCCGAACAAGTATCAATTATAAATCACATATACCAATCTAATTTACACACTATTTACATTCAATCAAACCATTTAATAAAATTGACCAGATAAAAAAAAGCCAATATTATCGTAATTTTGCAGCATGCGAAATAATTCCGTCGCGAAAAATTACATTTAACAGTCATGTCGATAAAACAAATAGAAAGCCGTCATTTGGACAATTGAAATAAATCACGTTCGCGCGCACAGCCTGGCCTCCGGTTCAATTCGGTTTGGTTCAACCGAACCGAACCGAAATACCGTTCTGAGTGACACTTCACGGAAATAACGTTTTTATGTATTTGAAATCCATGTTTGGACGTGTGGAATAGGTGTTGTTGTATGCGTGGTGGTATGTGTCAGATAAGGCCCAGTTGTCATTTTATTTTGACACGAAATCGATTCTCTTCTTGTGTGTCTGTGTGCATACAGGGGTTGAACTGAAAGTTTTTGGAACTTGAATTTTTTTTAAATAAAAATTTAATTGGAATTTTATATTACTACTGTTAGCTAGCGTGACTAATAAAATCTGTTGTGAGTGTTTACTTCAGTTAAGTTATCAGCCAATAACAATTGAGGACTAATTTATCCTTAGCTATTATTGATAGATTACTCTAGGTAGCGTTAGTATAAAAATAAAGCATACCAAATTTATCCTATTGCTAATGTTCGCAGATCACGCTCGTTCCA
The DNA here is from genome assembly GCA_963966155.1 of Clivina fossor. Taxonomy (NCBI): domain Eukaryota; kingdom Metazoa; phylum Arthropoda; class Insecta; order Coleoptera; family Carabidae; genus Clivina; species Clivina fossor. Next base: position 4,529,106 of record OZ014563.1, read on the forward strand.
AACTTTATCGAATTATTCTTGAAAATAGTAACAAATACAATTTTAGTTAAATTGTTTTAACTTCATTATTTGAAAAAAAAAAACTTGATATAAATTTTTATTATTGTCAAAAGTATTATAAAGATTTCAGTAAGTAAAACATTACAAAATTTAAATAATTCGCATGCTAGAATATACGTATTATTATATTAAATTGTACAAATCCGTCAAAAATCAAATGGACAAAAATTGATTAAAGATAAAAGTCATTAAATACAATTTTTCTGAAAGTTGAGTTGACATAACTAAGCGATAATTTCTTGACGTTCTATCGTCATTTTTCGATTATTACTTACAAACAATTATTAATGAGAATTAGTATTTTTGTTTACAGTAAAATTCTGTATAGTATTTCTCGTTTTTTAAACTTGATATTATTCAGAAGTAAATCATTGTTTTCTCCAAATAAAAAATTGGAGTTAATGAGTTTTACCTTCAAATGACTATCTCAGTTAATTGCAGATAATTGCAGAAAAACTGGATATCGACAAATTTCTATTATTCTATTCTAGTAAATTGAAGCAATTTCCAGAACTTTTCAACCGATGCCTGGCCTGTTACAAAACTATATAACGTATATAATATTTCAGAGGCAACCACTATCAAGAGTTCGCGTCACCACTATCGTGTGGCTGTTCACGTGACGATTTGACGCGAAATGTATTGTGCAGAAATTGGCTGTCTATCTGTCCGGAGCCTGCGTGAATGTCTGTCAAGTTTTGTAATATGTTCTCGCACACGCACACACATTCCCACACTACACATATTATCCGTGCACAATTGACTCCACATCTATTGCAGACACGAGAGGCGGGCTGCTATATTTATTTGAGAGCCGAATTTATGTATAATGTGCACCCGGGACGGCATACCTATATTTTATCGCAGCTAGTTAAAACGAAATTAACGCTGCTATTGTACAAAATTTATATTGGATAGGTAACCTAACCTCAAGCAATGTGTCACTTCGTGATATTTACTGATTCAATTAACTCGGATAAATAAGATCTGTCAGCTTGTCGTCTTAATTGAGATATTATATTCATATATTTTCGCCTACATTTTCAATTATTTGCAGGTAGGATTAATTGAATTTAGTTTTTGGTAGTTAAGCAAAATGGAAATTTATTATTATTTAGAAAATGTTTATTAAATTTAAATTGTAAATTAATTTATTTTGAAAAATTTTTTCGTAAAGGGTATTCCAAAATGTAATAGAAAGAATAGAGAAAAATTAAGTTTCATAGTATTTAAGTTATCACTCATATTTAGAGACTTATGTTTTTTTAACTAATAAAAAATTTAACTAAATTTTTTTTGTCGAATTTAATTATAGTGTGATTCTCATGCGAAGCCGATTAAATCCTGTTATTCTGGTTATTACATTTAAATTTAAAGATCTAGCTTAAATGAGATTTTATCTTGGCGACTTAAATAAATTTAAATAGAACAATTCTGAACATGCATGCCATTTAAATTTACAGGAATTTAATCTAAAGATTTCACACTTAAAATAGTGACTAGAATTTGAATTTGCTTAAAGTTCTTTAAATTGCAAGATTTAAGCCAAATTTATTGATCAGAATAGTAAGTGAATTTGCGTATTATGAACTTTTTTTTTGTAAGTAAAATTGCCGAGTTGTTAGTTCAAATATTTTCTAATAGACAACAAAAATGTTGCCAAATATTCAATCAATTATTTTACAGTAATAAAAAAATTGATTATCTGTATTTTGCTGCAATAACCAAATTTATTTGTTTTGAATATTTACCTCCAAATACTTTTTAAAATAATTTTCAGAACGCACATGAACTTGAAGTAATACAAAACATGCAATTATATAAAACTTCAAAACGGAAGTAATTTCATGTCACTGACATTGTGAGAAACTTCATTCAAAAATATCATGAACTTATTCATAAATAAAAAATTAAACTAATTGTATAATTAGGGAATTGTTTTTAATTCACAATGTAATTAAATTCATGTTACTTTAATGAACAAAATATCTTAACAACTATCAGATAGAATAATAACATTCAGATGTTGCGAATTTCCAAACTAATTTCACAATTTCAGTGTCAATGTAATCTCTGTGAATATTTCCATTTTCGCTAACCAACAATCAACCATAGACAATAATAGTAGTTTATCCAGATGGCGCATAGCAATTTTACACCAATTTCAAAACAGCTACATCGCAAATTGCATACAGTCAAAAACCTAAAATTTATTTATAAATATTACTTTTAAGAATTTAAATTTAAGAATTTTTTTTTAATATTTTGCCGTGGACCAAGATACTGGATTTCATAAAAGCTGAATTACATTATACTTTTTTCGTCTAGATCCATACTAGGTTTCTAGTACTAGATTCGTTCAAGGACATATAGTCAGTTTTAGTATAATGTAAATCAGAAATTTGCATCCAAGTTTCCTAGTATAGAAATATACAACATGCTCTATTTTCCTATTCAAGTTTCATACTAGGTACATTATACGCATGCGCACGCAATTCTACCAACCTTATATGTAGCGAAGTTATATAGGTTATATATTATACTCTGTGTATGTAGCTGTCATATACAGCTTTAAGTTGGCGTACTGGCAATACATCGGGAAAAAATCGAAGAAACTCGACAATACACGACCGATTGTGAAAAAAGTATGAAAATTGAACAAACCTTGAACGAATCTAGTACTAGAAACCTAGTATGGATCTAGACGAAAAAAGTATAATGTAATTCAGCTTTTAGAGAGACAGGACTTCTTACATGAGATAAATCAAAGGGACAGTACAATAGGCCACTAGGCCGCAGTGCTCTGGGACTCAATGACACCAACCTTTCGAATAGATAGATAGATAATATTTTGAATATTTAAATTTATTATCATTTTTTTTTTAATTTATCTAGCCGAGATTTAAAGCAAGAACTAAAACATTAAAAGCTACTACAGTTAGAATGATTTGAGAATTTTACAAGTAGGACTGTTTCTACTAAATTATAATCTAGTTATTTATTTTATTATACCTAGTAACTTGTTTCTATGTTCTGTTTATTTACTCTATATGTCATTTGTATTATTTTTTCTGATGATGTACGTAGATTACGTCGAAAATTAATAAAAATTGCCTGTTATTAATAATAATTATTTTTAAATGTCTAGATTAAATTTATTCTCTCTTTTAATACGAAAATCTACAGAGTAAATAAATTTACTTTTAAAGTAAATTTAATCATCGTTTATGAAACACTATCAAAATTTGGCACAAATGAATGACAAAATAATTACCATCTATATATAATAAGTTATCTATGATATCAACAACGAAGTTTCAGCTTCAAGTTCAGATAATACCAACAACAAACAACAAACACATAACGGTTCATTGACATGTCACGGTACAGAGATTGCATCTTCTCTCATGTTGTTCTTGCTTCAATTTTTTTTTATTTCGCATTTCGGTCGTTTTCTTATTCGGAATGCTTGACATCGTTTGCCTGTGTGTGTGTGTGCAAAACACGGAACCCACAAAATAAGAAAACATTGTAACATCTACATCATGATTTACATACATACATACTGTATTACCATTTCGGACATTTGCCTTCTGGCATTACCTGCTTTACTGAGTATAGTCTGTTTCAACTTATTTCGATTTGGCTTTACAATATTGGAAATAGATATTTTGGAAATTTGAAGTGTTTTTTAATTTGCGAAAAGATTTAATTATTTTCTAAATTAATTAAAACTGAAAAATGTAATAAATAAGATTTTTATTAAAATTTTATAAATATTTTTTTTAAAGATTTACTCAAAAGATAAGACTGGATGGAGATCAACAATTTCTTTATTTTTCTGTATCAGTTTTGTGGCTATGGTTATTTATTAGGTAATTGTTATTTTCAAACCATTAAAACGCATGCAAAAATTAATTGTTTATACCGAATGATATAAAAATATGATTTTGAATAGTTAAACTGTTTTTAATGTAAATCAGTTTTTTAATTTTTTGTTTGAAATTAACATTTTCAGAGTCCGTATTTAATAAAACAATCAACTATTTGCAATTTATAAACGGAGTCTTATTAAGAAAGTTTTAGGTTATCTTTTCATAAAAAAAATAAATTAAAACTATTTCAAAATATGCCTAGAATATTGCTGTAAATTTGAAGTTTAAAAAACATTAAAATTTCTTTTTTATCAAATAAATAACTTCTATTTTTAACTACTTTAATGAATTTTACGTTAAGAAATAGTATTAGTTTATCTAACATGTTCCATGTTGAAAGTTGATAAATTTTAGTAAAAAAGCAAAATATGTAATTTAGATATTTTGTTGTTATTTTATATATTTATTTATTTTTTTTATAAAAAAGTAGCTCAAAACTTTCTTACTTAAATAAATTTTAATGTATAGACATGTTCGTTAAAGAAACACATAACATTATTCAGGTAAAATTTTGTCAATTTTCGTTCAGTTGGAAGCATTCAGTGCGCCGCGCCGCGTTGCGTCGGTACGCTTGCTTCCCTATACATCACGGCATCACAATATATATTTCTCAATAATATAAGTTAGTTTTATTTATATATAGTGGGCATAGTACATTTAAAAGACATTTTAAGAACTATTAACATATGTGTGTGTGTGTGTGTGTCTGTGTTGTGAAGTGATTTCAAACAAAATAAAAGCAGGATTGAAGCAAGATTGCAGGATCAAGAAGCAGGTTCGATTTTCATTTTTTTTTGTAAAAGGTAGTTATTATTAATAATACTGATTTTAAAATGTACAGCTTCATAAACTAAGTTCAGATTCATCATCTAGAGGCTACATGAAGGATTGCTATATAGTTTTATTAATTTTTGATAATGTTACAACATTGCAACAAAAAAAAATGGATAATAAGTTGATGATGGTAATAATTGGTCCTTAGTTATTTTGAAATATATTTATTTTATGAAATATTTAATAATTTATAGTCGCAGAATGTATCTTTAGGGACATTTAAGTATTATTTGTTATAACAGTTGAAATAAAGTAAAATGTTGAAGTATTCGATTGAGAAATGATATAAAATCTTTTTTTTTTTTCGCATTAAATATAATTTAATATTTTTCAGAACTCATTGTATTAATATAAAAACTGTTTTAGGATAAAATTCTGTTAATTATTAATAGAATTATTAAAATTAAATAATAATTATTGATTTGACCAGTTACATACAATTTAGTCATAATAAACTTGCAATACAGTTATTTAATGGAGTAAATTAATTACAAAAAAAAATAATGCATGATAGACTCAGATGGCACTTGAGACATTTCTAATATTTTTTTTCTTTGATAAACCAATCATTTTGAATTTTTGTTAAAAATGCTTTAATTCAGGCCCCTTTTGCCTCACGTATTGGCACAGCGCTGATGGTCATCTTAAATCTTATTGTAAACTGTAAAAAAAATATTACCTAGGCAATAAAAGTGAATCTTTACAAAACTGTAAATTGTCATTCGGTATAAAAATAGCGTGTTTAACACGGCAAAAATCTCTTCAGCTCCAAATACAAATCTGTTAAATAAATCTAGCGCTTTTTGTCTAATTAAGCAGACTTCTATCTAAATGCAGAATTTTATGTCTTAAAACTTAAATTTGAAAGTTTTTGTCTTAAAATAATTAAAAAACAAGTAAATTTAATACAATAAATATGAGTCGAGATACAAGTACAAGTTTTGTAAAACAATTAATCTTGTAACACCTGAACAACACTAGCCACTGAAAATAAAATTGAAATCTTGATTTCGTAAACTTTCGTAATACATCCATTTATTTGAAGCAATATTGTTCTAAAAATAATATCCATATAGTAATAATAATGCATCTTAGATTTTTTCGTAACTGTAATTTTTGCCATAGTGCCGGTGGTCGTCTCGAATAAGATGTTATGAAAATGTTGGCAATGATGTATGAGTTTTGATGCAGTGCACACGCGAATGTTCTGTTCGCCTGTTTCTAAATACAAACAAAATAAACTCAAACTAAACTCTCTCGTGTTATGTTATGGAAACGTGCTAAGTTCAGTTTTGCCTCGCGCGTTTGTGGGTGCTTCATATATACTCGTGCCCTGAACACGTGTTACTAATGTGCCGCAAATAAACAGTGGCGGTTCGTCAACTTGCCAATCACACACACACACACACACACAATATATGCATTTATACAAACATATTTCTTTTATAAAAGATATAATAGTTTATTTCAAACAATACAAAACATCGAGCGAAATTAATAAACTATCTGGGTATTTAATTAACTAATTCTAGCAGATTTTAATTTGGAGCAATGTTGAAAATTTTGATAATAAAATTAATTCAGAGTACAAGTACAAAGTTTCAAACTGTGTGTTGTTCCATGATTTCAGCCGATTGTCGAAAGAGTTTAGGTTAATTTTCTCTCCAAAATTTACGATTTCATTTTAATTGTCCGGCAAAGTTACGTTTTTAGTGCGTCGTGAATTTGTAAAATCGTAAATTAAAAGTAGATTTCGGCCACTCTGTTTAAATATCACTCAATTAACTTTTTCGTCAATTGTTTGTTTTTATTAGTTTGTTTAGAAGTTTACAGTCATAACCTATAATCGATAGTTAATATTCAAATGGTCACTATATAAATTTTATGTGGGTTTCTGTTTAGAATAGTTTTACATTTCTAATAAGTTCTTGCACAATAACAGTAGTAAAAAATCTTTCAGAACTCATTATATTAAAATAAAATGGCTTTAGGTTTATTAATAATCGACGTTTCGACGAACTCAAGGTTCGTCTTCGTCAGGCAAACTGATACAAATGACATTTAGAGTAAACAAAACATAGAAACAAGTTACTAAGTAACAAAATAATTAATCATAAAATGTGTAAATTTTTAATTAATGGAAGCCAAATTTTATATAAATCAGTGTTTTTACAATGATCGATGATATCTTTTTTTTTATACATTTCTATTGCTTCTCTTATCAATTTGCTGTTAATATTAATTGGTCTTGCAATTATTACAGTATTACAGTATATGAAGATACTCTAACGCATGAATAGTAGCCGGTTTATTTATTAAAAAATTGCAACAAAATTCTAATTACTTATTTTGTTACCTAGAAACTTGTTTCTTTGTTCTGTTTATTTACTGTATATGGCATTTGTATAATTTTTTCGTAATGATGATCTACGTCGAATACGTCAAAACGTCGATTTTTTATTAAAATATAAACTGAACTTAATCCTGAAGCCTTTTTGTTTCATTATAAATTCATAAATCACAAATATAGTTTAGTATAACTTTTAAAAAAAATAAAAAAGTAAAAAAGTTTCAGTACGATTTAAAAAGTATATTATATGCATATTACACTGAAAATGCATTTTCAATACTAGATACGTAACTAAATAAAAAACAGTAGACAAAAACTCGAAACAAACCTTTATTCCGAATTCATTAAGTACACAAATATAGTTTAGTGAAACTATTGCGACACATATTTACATATCTAAATCGCATTTCTAAAGAAACACTTTAACTACGTCACAAAAGAGAGTTTTATCTGGCCACACAGTGCAATTGCATAGTGGGGCACAAGCATTACGCAAACGGAATGGATGATTATTAATCGATGCTATACGAGGAAGACGAAAAGGCTCATATAAATTGCTAACATAGCAATCGGTCCATATTTGAGCGAGTTTTATTGTACGACAACGACAAAACTATTCTTACTTTGCGTCTGTCTTATAGATTTGCTATACGACATTGTCGGAAGGAATTTTCTAATTTACTGCTGCGTCGATATGTGAGGTTATGGGAAATTTGTGGGTAGACGAATTTTATTAAATATTTCTACTGAATATTTTGTGAAATATCTAAGATGAATCAAGGAAGTTCAAATTTAAAATAATATATTTTATATAAGCTAATATAAATGTAATAAATTTTAAAAAATATCTTTATAATATGTAATTTGAATCAATAAATTTAAAATCAGATTATATAAAGTTCGCAGCTAACGGAATAACTTAATAAAGTTCTATTTTCAGTCATTAAATTCAAATATAATATGACATTATATGGTAGTGTAACTAGCCGGGGGTAAGTTTTAATTATCAAAGTTAAACGAAATTATATTCACTATGTAACTATTATATATACATTGTACTACCATTTGCAATAACGTTTAGTCTATGCTAATTAAATTTTATCAGTTAAACTTTGTATTACATATTTTTATTCAATTTGTCTCTGCTTCAATTTAACTAAAAACAGAGCCAATGGCTTTTTCATATTTTTGTCAGATATAGCTAATCATCAAAAAATATTCATATATTACTATATTAATTATGATTTTAATAAAAATAAGTTTTGTATCGCTTTTGCTTTATAATTTATCGTTCAATAAAAGAAGATACATTTATAAGCATACAAATTTATTTATATAATATGAAAATTACATTATATCCAAAATAGAACGGCTTTAGATTATAGTTCTGAATTAATATATATTAAATATATATGTTAATAATCAACATTTCGACAAACTCATCAGGAAAAATGATGCAAATGACATTTACAGTAACTAAACAGGACATAGAAACAAGTTACTAGGACATGAAGACGTACACCGAATTCATAGAAACGTTGATTATTTTATTTTTAGTTTATACTTAGTTTTTACTTAGTTTATAATTACATAGAAACTAGTTAACAAAATAAGTAACTAGATCATAAAATTCATAAGTTTTTACATTGTATTCGTCAATTTGAGATGAAAATTAGTATATTACTGGAAATATTCTATTATAGAAAATTCAGAAAAAAATTATATTTTTTGTCTGGAATGATTAAAACAAAATTTATACATATGTTTTTTTTAAACATATTTCTAAATTAAACATACAAATTATATTCATTCAGGTATGTTCAATAAATATATACATTATATTTGTATTCTAATGTTATATAGTTCTGGCGCCATAGTACGTATAATTATGGGACAAATTACTCTTTCTTCTTCAAAATTTGAAAATTTTACTATGAAAATTATATCACGTAACTTGTTTATATAATGATGAAATATGTAAAATGTATAAAAAAAAGGCTTTAGGTTTAAGTTCTATATTAATGTTTATTAATAACCGATAAACTCTACGTACTCAATGTCTGTTAAAACTGATACAAATGACAATTAATAATAATTAATGGAAGTCAAATTTTATTTATATCAGTGCCTTAATAGTGATTGATGTTATCTTTTTCTTTATAATTTTAAATTGTTTCTATTATCAATCTACTGTTAATATTGATTGGTCTTGCAATTATTACAGTATCTTAGAATTTTACATCATGAAGATACTCTAACGCCGATTATTAATAAATATTAATACAGAACTTAAACCTAAAGCCGTTTTATTTTATATAATGAGTTCTGAAAGATTTTTTTACTATGTTGTATTTATTATGTTTACAAAGAAATAGAATTATTCAATATTCCTGCGATACATACACTGTGTGAAATAATAGGTTTGTTCGATTGACTCTCTTGCTTTTTACTGCAAAATGCTGCCGTAAATAATGCAGCGGTTTGTCATTTACATAATGTGTAACTGCGAAGTGAATAAAACAAGATTAGAAGTATATGGATAAACCCATATATAGACTACTTTGACATTATCACATAAATGATAAGAAATAGAAATAAAAATTTTTTTCATCGAAAGTTGGCAACATTGTAATTTGCTAATATATAATATTATAGGCGCTTAGGGTATCTTCTGTAAAAATTTCATTAAAATCGGATAAATAATGCGGGCATAACAAATTTTTAGAAAATTATTAAATTTTTTTTTCGGAAAGTTGGCAACACCGTATATTAATAAAATTATAATTTATGTGGGCACTAGGAGAAACTTTTCTGAAAATTTGATCAAAATCGGATGAATAATGTAGCAACAATGAATTTTTTTAAATTTTAGTAATTTTTTTCTCGGTAAGATGGCAACACTGTATTTTGTTAAAATTGCATAACTTATCCGGGCACCAGGAGAATCTTTAGTGAAAATTTGTTCAAAATCCGTTAAATAAAGTGGTCATAACAAATTTTTAAAAATTTTAGTAATTTTTTTCCCAGAAAATTGGCAACACTGTACTTTGTTGAAATTATCTAATTTATATAAATACCAGAAGAATCTTTTGTAAAAATTTAAACAAAATCGGTTAAACAACATGGCCGTCATAAATTTTTAAAAATTTTAGTAATTTTTTTCTCAGAAAGTTGGCAACACTGTATTTTATTAAAATTACGAAATTTATGTGGGCACTAGGGGAATCTTTCCTGAAAATTTGATCAAAATCGGATAAATAATGTAGCCACAATGAATTTTTAAAAACTTTAGTAATTTTTTTCTCGGAAAGTTGGCATCACTGGAAAAAACCAAAACCACATGACCATCTTGGGCACTAGACAAATTTATCCTGAAAATTTCATTAAAATCGGTTGAACCGTCTAGGAGGAGTTGCGATCACAAAATTTTGTCTGAGGACCGAGCGAGCGAGCGAGCGGCGAGCTGACGACGCACATCCATACACCCACATAAACTAAGTTCAGATTCGTCATCTAGATGCTATATGAAGGATTTCTATACACAAATTTTTTTTTTTGAAAATGTTACAGGCACCGTACCAAACGCTATACTACTTTTTCCTTGCAGTCAAAGTAGTAACAACAAACATTAACAGTAGACGCAAGTATGTGCGAATCGAACAGGGCTAGTATTTAACCATTTGAAATAAATGCTATTCTATAAGTTTATGGCAAATAAAATAAGAATATAAAAGATAAATAAAAATAGAAATATCTCTAAGCATACGAAATAAAATGAGATTTTCCTCTAGGTTGGGTGTTTATTCAGAGTTTGTTTATTTATTCTGAATGCGCGCGATAACTGACGTATTACTTGAAAATGCTTTTATTCACATGAAACTAGTTGCATATCACTGCCATTATCTGCCGTGAATTTATAAGGATTTTGGATAAAAATACGATATTCACTTCATATCTTACATACTAAGTTACTCACGATTCTATATTGCCTTAATCGTTCTTCAAAATGAAAAATAGACTATTAAAAAGCAATATTTCTAAATTCCTATTTTAGTTCGCCATTAATTTGGTATCGGAAATTTAAGACATATTAATTAAGGGGGTATTTGCATTTGTAGCATCAAATTTTTAAGTGTTTTACAATATTTTTTGGGAACTTTTACAACAAATACAGTGAACAACAGTTATACCGTTGGAAAGTGTATTTATTGAAGTTTTGAGAGCATTTTTATTTTTAAAAGTCAAATTTTCACTTGAAAAATGGCGTCAAATTGCGATCAGGTCAAAAGTCAGATTTGCCAATGATGACAGATAAAACTCTGAAACAAAAACAAATTAGATGTTAGTACTTGTAACACATGTAACTTTCGTTGGAACTACAAAATGTATAATTGTTATCCGTAAACTAAAAAAAAAACTATTAATTTTAGGCACTTTTTTAAAAAGACCGCCATTCATTACCTTTTAATCCTATTACGAAAAGAACTTTTTTTCAAATGTCAACAAACAATCTTACACTAGACAAGAGATATCTCTTATATGTTCAACATATACTACCTGTATATAAGCACGCACATAAGCATTTCAAAAATATAAAAATGTACACAAATACAAAGAAATTCACACACATATATTCATAAAGGCACCAATAAGTAGTAAGGCGAGTAACTGCTTGTTGCATTTTATACTATATGATAAGTGGAAGGAACCACACACACACACACACATACACACAAACACATGTATACAACTATAGAATTGTATATACAGGATGTTACATAATAAATGAAACTGTCGATATTTTGTTAATCATCATTATTTGTCGATTTAATTAGCAATGTTAACTTTAAAAAGTTTTATGCTTACGACTTAAATAAATTTAAATAGAGCAATACTGAACATATATGCCATTTAAATTTAAAGGAATTTTAGCCAAAGATTTCACACTTAAAGTAGTACTTAAAGTTCTTTAAATTTAAAGATTTAAACTAAATTTAACGACCAGAACAGTGTTATTAGTCTCTATTGCATAAAACTCTGTTTTGCGGGAGTTTTATTTCATTTGTTTAGTGCTGGGCTCTTAGGACAGTTGCATTGCTTTAAAACTAACAATGCAATTAAATTACCAAGTGGATAAATATATAATCGTTAAAGAAATAACTACTGATTAATTAACTTAACAAAGTTTTATGCAATTTTCTTTATAAATATAATAATAATAATAATATTGAACTCAGTTCAGCAGAAACTCTTCCAAATCAAACACATTTCACTTCAGTCTTTTGGAATTCAAGATTTTTATTGCGAAACATTTTTAATATGTAAAATCTTCTGTAATTAAATCTGTTGATACCGCGGTCGTCAATTTTCATATACGAATGTAAATCAAGACTTCAATTGAATTTCATTCAAAATTATATTTCAATATACTTTTTGAAATCACTAATAATAACAAGTAAGCCACTAATTGTCTCGGAACATCCTGTATATAGGTGCGTATAAGTGTGTGTGTGTGTGTGTGTAGTTGATTGGCTTCCGATGTTTTATGATTGCGTATGCTTTGCACGCCCGTCTCGCGCTATCCTTGACTACCGCTCGGGAGGAAGTGACGTCGTTAAAGCCTCATCTCGGCACTTGTACCGAAGAGCGCTTTGCTTTCTGTTTGGTATTGTGTGTGTGTGTGTGTATGTGTACCGCACCATACCTTATACTTACAACTCTTATCGTACGATTATATGTATGTATGATACTTCGAAATGAAGAAGGACACGCATTCAACTAGATGAATGCTATCACAACTCGGATGATTCCGAAAAAAAAATCATCTTTTCGATTTCTATGACTAGGTTTTACGTGCATTTTTGTATGTTATTAAAGTATATACTTGTAGGTATTCATTATGATAGTTTAGTACAATGAGAAATATGCTCTTCTTATACCTGGAATACACGGTAAAATTTAATAATCTTTAATTCACCCTGTTATTTTAGCAGTAACAGTATAGTGGGGATGCAGTGGTAGCTATAGTACTGCAAAAAAAATTAGTGAAATTACAGATAAAAAATAGTATTAAAATTTTACTATAAAAAATCTGTAGTTCCATTTTACCATAAATATTCTGTAGTTCTACCTCAAAATTCTATAATTTTGCATAATTCATAATAATCACATAAAGTAAGTGAAAATGACCTAATAAGTATGTAAAATTGCTTTTTTTTCTGCAAATTACATCACATACTTAATGCAGAATTACATATTGTTGGTATAACTTCTTAAATTATGTAAAATTCAACTAACATATTAATATTTGTAATAAACCATCAAAATAATGAGACTTAGTACATATTTTGTGTAATAATACTAATAAAATATTTTAAGTATAATTCATTCATTTCAAAATACATCCTTTATGTAAATTTAGAAATGTATGTAATTATACCAACAATAATGAAGTTCTGTACTAGAGCTTTGAAAATTATTGAATGGTAACATAAATAACTAGTAGAAATTGTAAAATTTTTAGAAGCGCTTAATTCAAAATTATCTTTTTCATATTTCTAACAAATATTTCGTGAAACAAAACTAGTACAAAACTAGAGGAAGGTGTAAGCTATCGAATGTTGTAAACCGAATTAAAATTCGCTAATTAGTTTTTAGTTATTAAGCAAAACATTAGTATGGCAAAGTTTAAGATTTATTGCTAGAACTTTATTGCTAACTTTTCAGGGATAATTTTTTTTTTAAGTGTACTGCTGAAATAACTGTGTGAATCTGTACAAATCTCAAAAAGTCAAAATTGATACAATTACATTACCTTATCTTTCTTTTGTGTTTGTGTGGGTCGGTAAAAAATCTTTCAAATTTTCTATGCTAGTAAAAAATTATTTATAATTAATTTTACATACTTACATACCTATATGTCAAAATAGATGCTTAGGAAAAATATGAAAAATTTATTTTAATTAGTTTTTATAAATATTTATTTTAATCCTTTTAACCAAATTTGCTTTACACGACGCTACGTTATAAAAACAAAACCTAATTCGTGCTTATCTGTAAAAATCTCAAAAAGTCAAAAATTGATACAATTACAATACTTTATATTTTTTTGTGTAAGTGTGTGAGTCAGTAAAATATCTTTCAAATTTTCTATGCTAATAAAAAATTACCATATCTTACAACGTTAAAAAAATAAAAAGGTACAGACGAAATTAAATTTGCAACAATTTCAGTCATTGTACAGTGGCTGTGTAATCATTCAAAAAATTTGAATTTTATATTTTAATGTAAAAAAAATTAATAAAAGACAAAACTCGTATAACTTTAGAGGTCACAAAAAAATAGAGAAAATAAAAATAAACATACAGTGCTGCCAATATTGCGACGAGAGAAAAAAACCAAATCTTTCGCTTGATTCGTACGACATCGATATTGGAATACAAAATACTTTTATGATTTGCATACACTGGGACAAATACCGTATGTTGTGTGTTATTTTTTCAAAGGAATTTTTTTTTGTGTTCGTTCTCATTAGAAATTCCGTGCAAAAGTCGAGAAGGTCGGCATTTACGATTCAGCGACGAGTCGTCAACGTAAAAGATGAAATATATTATGACCAGAATATATCAAACGTCATAAAATGGTTAGGAAGGACATTGATTTTTTTTAATATAAGAATCAATCAAAAAGTAATAATAATAATATTTTTATTTCCCTTTGAACCAAATACGTATGATATGGGAAAAATTCAACAAAGGCAAAAAACAGTGTTACAAATATACGTAGAACAATGCAGTATAGTACAGTATAATAAAGAATTTGAATTGCAATAAAATACTAAATATTAAATATTGGAACGTATTATTAAGATAATCTTCAATTTTTTTTTAATGGAAATTTTCTTTAATAGAAATTTGAAATTTCTTTCTGATTTTATGCTTTTAATATTAATAATATATTTTTCATTTGCATATAAACCACATGGTATAGGAAAAGTCAATTAAAAATACTGAAAAAATATTAACAAATAACTCTGTTAGTTAGATTATGAAGAAGATTTAAAATAAATCGAAAGCTTGCCTTTGGAACTTAAATGAGTTTTATTTAAGAATTTTTTCCACATTGGACTAATATACCCAATAATTTCTTACATATATATATATATATATATATATATATATATATATATATATATATATATATATAATGTAAAATTTTTAACGGGAAGATAGTTAAAGGTTAGGTGTTATAAATCTAATTCTCATGTAAGATTCTTTGTCAAGCTTTCTTTCTTACATGAGAATTTGATTTATAACACCTAACCTTTGACTCTCTTCCCGTTAAAATTTTTGCATTACAATACTTTCTAGTTCGTGAATTTTCAAATTTATATATATATATATATATATATATATATATATATATATAATCGAAGACATTAGTTTTTGATCAATCTTCTTGGTAACATCTACATAAAGTCGTAAAGGATATAGTTGTATGTTCATGTATTATTAATATTTTGTTTGATATATGCCCTTCTTGCAAAAATATTTGTTTTTGGAGTTGTACAGATGTTTGTATTAAACGATGTGTAATAATTGTTATTTTTTTTATTTAAGGAAAAGGATGTATTTGTTTGTTCTACATGTTAGGAAAATTTTTACATTTTCATGTTTATATTTATCATGTGGTTGAATATCGTATAGGTACTTGACACAAGTATGTGAAAATATTTTTATGTGAAAATATTAATTTTTTTAATATAGTAAAAAAATCTTTCAAAACTCTACGTATATATCATCATTACAAAAATTTATACAAATGACAATATAATTATAATTTTTCATGATAATGATGTACGTAGAGTATGTCGAAACATACATACATACACAATCACGCCATGTACTGAAATGAATATGGCACAAATTCTTTCCACTATCCCGAAATTAGTTTTCTCCAAAAATTCCTATCCAGACAAACAACTTTAATTCTATCCACATTCATGATTTCTCTCATACATGTTCTTCTATTCTTACTACTTGGAAACTTTCGCTCATCCAACTACTCATCGGACGTCCACGCAAACGTATAGCTTCAAAATCATTCATATACATTTTTTTAACCAAACGTTCATCAGACATTCGCTCTAGATGTCCGAATCATTTTAACTGATTAACACCACGTTGATTTTTTAATTAAACTTTTTTTATTAATTTTCTTACTTATTAATAATAATTACTTTTAGTAATAATAATTTTCATGATGCATGTGTTATTAATTATAGTGTCTACGAGTATAAGAAAATTAAAAGTTATAACTAGTAAATCTTATTTACACCATTTTTTTCTGACGATTATTAATAAATACTAATACAGAACTGCAACGTCAAGCCATTTTGTTTTAATATAATGAGTTCTGAAAGATTTTTTTACTATGTCAAAAATAGTAAGTTACTGAAAATCTATTTGACAATTTAATAAAAAAAAATTTAAATTATTGAAATTGTGTTTTTTATTATTCTTGATTTAAAATTTGAAAGCAAATTAAAATAAATTAAATTATACTTTTATATATGTACAAAGTCATTCGTTAGTGCGTCATCTTTTATATTACTTACCTATATTTTGTTTAAGGAATTACTTATTTAATAACGGGCCAGTTACCAAAAATTAATTATCGCTTGACCAACGATAGTAATATAAATTTCAAGTATTGTTCTTTCATTAAGTGTAGTGTAGAATGAAAATGAAATATACGTATTTGTATTTTAATTCTTTTAGTTGCTATGCTTAATAATATATTGTAATTTTTAATTACTCGTATATAGAAATTTGTTGAATTAGATAAAATCTAAATTTTGCTTACAGGAAAATTGTAGCTAAAATTATTTAAAAAATGAGAACATCTAATAATTATGGAAAAAAGCGTCTTGATAAAATACACAGAAAAAAATGAGATGATTTTTCAGAAATATTTTAGTTGTTTACTCCAAAAAATACATAGATGATTTTTTCAGTCTTTTAATTATATTAGGAAGAATTTTGTTCAGTTCACAAACTAGACAATTTTACCATTGAAATATAACATTTGCAAATCACTTCCGTTTCTAAATTTACAAACAACATGTTTTTACTTTATTTTTCATCTGTCAGTCATTTAGACATTTTTATTAATGGTTTACGATTGACAGCTCAACAGTTAATACTAAACTACATATTGTTTATTTAGTTAGAATTATACTTGGCAATTTATTATATCCAGTATTTATTTTCATTTCAAATTACGAAGCATGAAAAATGAATCTGACAAATAACTAAATTGGTTTTCTTTTGCAACTTGACACTTCATACGAAATAATTGTGATCGACCGTCAAAGGAAAAAATGCTCTGCACGCAGTCACAAACTAACGAACATACATAGTAGCTAATCAATAGAATTTAAGGAAACACCTGTAGCTATAGTTCTGAAAATTCTCTTACAATATAGTAAAGATACGACACTGTTTAGATTAGAAGTTAGTATATTTGATAATATTGTATATGGCTTTGTAGATGTAAGTCAGAGTACATGATTTTTTGTTTGCAATTTATAAAGGTAAAAAGATAACATCGATTATTGTAAAGGCACTGATTTCAATAATATTTGGCTTCCTTTAATTAAAAATTTATAAATTTTATGATCTAGTTACTTATTTTGTTACCTAGTAACTTGTTTGTAAGTTCTGTTTATTTACTGTAAATGTCATTTGTATCGTTTTTCCTGATGAAGATGTACGTTAAATACATCAAAACGTCGATTATTAATAAATATTAATACAGAACTACAACCTAAAGCCATTTTATTTTAATATAATGAATTCTGAAAGATTTTTTATAATGTTAATTTTATATAATATTGAAATTACATAAAAATTATATATTGAAATCACATATATATATATATATATATATATATATATATATATATATATATATATATATATATATATATGTAGCTGTGGCCCTATATCTTTTAGTTTTTTTTATAATATCTTTAGTTTAAAAGCTTAAAATTACTTCAAAGAACTTTTTTTTATAATTCAGGTGCTTATTAGTTTAATTAGTCGAAACTAAAGGTACCAAAGTAAGTTAAGCGTAAATCTTGTTACAAGCACAGCTTACATAATTTGAAATCTATACTTTGGAAAAGTATTACAAACTTTTGCAATTCATCAAGATCAATTTTCTAATTTGTTACTCAACAGATTTTCAAATTTTCACCAACTTATTTGAAAATTTTGATTTATTATCGCTAAAATTAGAGCATTAATAAATTATACAATATTTATTTTACTTGTCTATCTATTGTAGCATCATTTTCTCAAATATTATTAAATCTGTTTTAAAATAGCATAGGTGTTATATAAATGTTAATGTATTATTAGTTTATCGAAAAAAGTCTTTTGATTGTCAATTATTTAACGTATAATTTAAGTTGTTTTACAACAAAAATAAAGATCTGTATTCTGACCTGTATTCTGTATTCTGACCTGATGATGATGTACATAGAGTACGTCGAAACGTCGATTATTAATAAAAATTAATGTAGAACTACATCCTAAAACCGTTTTATTTTAGTATAATGAATTCTGGAAGATTTTGTTCTATGTTAATATGTTAATTATTACTTTAAACAGATATCAGTCAAACGACTTCTTTCGATAAACTTAATTATCACAAATATTATTGAATCTATTTTAAAACAGCACATAACATAAGTGTAAAACAAAATGTTAGTAGTTAAAATTTCGGTTTTGAAAACTAAACAAAAAAGATTTAGAACATTGACGTCAAGTATCCATGGAAACGAAACTTGTGGAAATTTTATTATGTAGATTTTCGGATGTACAAATGTTTATTGTTACTTCGAAATTAGATTTTTGCGATTTTATTAGTGTATTGGCTTTGCGCTTTGGTAACTACACGGCCAGAATCCTAATACTGATTTTCTTTTTATATCCGAAAAACATTAAATGATTGTGTACTAACGTCTTTTCAAAACAAACGCTATATCTGTAAAATTGACTTTTATTATCACGAATAAACTTTTTTTTTATAACAAACATGAGATGTTTTTGATACAAATGAAATGCGCAAATACATGTTTAATTATCGTATGCCTCTTTTTTAAATAAATGTTATTTTTTGAATATTTATTGTTTTTTGTCAAAATGTAATTTAACAAATCTTTATTATATTCCCATTATTTAAACTTACACTGTTTATATAGCTGATATTTAAGATGTATAGTACCACAAGTCTCTATTATGTAAATATTATTCACGACAAATAATACGCACATGAAAAGTTGCTAACAATTATTATTGGTCATTTTCAAATGTAAATATTTTGAAAAAAGAAAGAATGTCGTTTTTAGTAAATATAAAAAAAAATAACAAAATGTTTATAAAATAATTCATATTTAAAAATATAAGAACGAAACTATATATTTTTAAATTTTTTTTAAAAAGACACCTAATATTTTTTACTACTTTGGCTCAAAGGGAAACAGGCCTCTAAACAAGTTCTATTTAATATAAAATTTTAATTAAATACTATTAATTCAGCTAGACATAATACATAAATTTATTATTTTTTTTACTTTAAATTAAAAATGCTGTGTCATCTGATAATACTGTAGTAACTAAATGGCAAAAATTCACTCATTATAAAAAATTATAAAATTTTTCATGCTTAGATAACCATAATTAGTTTATAATTTGCAACAATATTATTTTTTTCTAACATAAAAAAATAATAAAACGACGAATTCAACGTACGTCTTCATCAGGAAAATAGCTACAAATAATATTTACAGTAAATAAACAGAAAATAGAAACAAGTTACTAGGTATAATAAATAACTAGATCATAAAATTTTATAAATTTTTAAATATTAATATAGAATTCCAAAAGATTTTTGTAAAAAAAACTTTACAAGAAAAGTAGTTTCTATACTTAATACTTAAATGACTAAAAACTCAACAACATACACTGTAAAAAAAATTCGGTAATTTTACATAAAAACCTGGAGCAACTGATTTACACCAATTTGCTATGTAAATTTACAGACGTTGCATAATAAAATTTGTATATTTTATTTAAGTTACTTTTTCGGTAAAAAAAACATATATAATATGGTAAATTAATTATTTTAGTTAAAATTACAAAATTATAATATTTTTACAGAAAATTTATCGTTTTGTTGAAATAATATGTAATTTTTTTATTATAGTTTTTCTGTAAAATGTCAACTTTTTTCACAGTGTAGCTTATAGCTTTTAGAAGTGTCAAAAAAGCACACGTTAAATATTTAATAAGAATTTCCATCGACCAGTGATATTTAGGCATTAGAAAATTGTATCACATAGTTGCATAGCTTATGAGTTCGGATCGGAGGTAAAATGTTTTTTTTTTTTTATGACAGCTGTGTGTATGGAGAAGCGCACAGATGGGCAGACATTTTATAAATAGCCCGGTGTCTGTATATGCAATAAGACGAAAAATTTGAAACTAAATATAAACGGCGTGCCGCCGTGCACCGCGCTTTTATGG
The DNA here is from genome assembly GCA_963966155.1 of Clivina fossor. NCBI lineage: Eukaryota > Metazoa > Arthropoda > Insecta > Coleoptera > Carabidae > Clivina > Clivina fossor. The sequence goes on from OZ014563.1 coordinate 4,549,877, forward strand.
ACTTTACATGTCACTCAAAAGTCATATAGGCGGAGGTGTACTTTTGGCCTTTTGAAATATTTCACACATTTTGTCACATACAAATATCGTATCTATTATATACGACGATATCTACGACTGTCAGGGATAGTATCGTTTGCTTTCATATCGCTAATTTTAGCCGATGAAAGATTTTAACAGAATCTGATGGCTTTTTTCCTAGAAAATATTATTGACATATATTATTTTTGGATATAGCTTGTTACGAATTAAGCGATAAATCGTATAAAGTGATAATTATGATAATTTATCACTACGCCTGGCTTTACACGATGCATTTTACTATACAAAAAATATATAGATCCGTATTCTCACCTCACTTTTAAAAGTGATTTTTGTCACAAGTACTTAAAAGTACTTATTAACCAATTTTAATTAGTTTATTTGAATTTTATAATATTAGATATTAAAAAATATATCAAAAATAGAAATGCTATCATATTTAACAAAAGGTAGAAATAAAAATTTATTTTAAAACAAAAAATAAAAGCACTTTTTCATAAACAAAATAGGTGCGAATACGGGCCATAGTTTTCTGTACAAACAAAATTTTCTGTAATATACGGTCCAATAGTCCAATGTACGAATTAGAACACGTCCTATTTTTATTGAAGAATCGACGCGAAACTGAATGCGCATTGATATTAGACACGTCAAACTTTCATTTAGGTTTAATTCAACTTTATGACAATACTTGTAAGATTTAACACGAAAAACGTGGGGCACAACGACAGTCTACACTTCTTACTATTATCCTATTGCATGCGCTCCACGTTTTTCGTTGTAAATCTTACAAGTATTGTCAATAGCTATTAAAATTTCACTATCACAAATTTTCAGGACAATCTGTATGACATTATGAATCTGTATGGAACTATGAGAAACTATTTCATACTTTTTAGTCCGTTTTAAAAACGTGGTATATTATTTTTGTTTTAAATTTAAATAATTATTTATGTCTTAGTAACTTTTTTTATTAAATATTCAGTTTTTAAGTTCGGTATAAATTCTCCACAAAAAATTCAATTTGTTTATAGTTTTACTTTATTTTTACAACTAGAAGAATGTCATCGAGCACTATATATAAATAATATTTTAAATTTAAAATACTTTACATGTTACAAATAAAATATAATATTTCATTTTCATTTTATACATTATAATGAATCAATTGTTTAGAATATTTTAAAAATACATTTGAATATGTATGTATAGTACTATTTTAAAATAAAATAAAAGAACATACATATTTTTTGAATTTGTCATATATTTTTGTAGAATTGTAACATAATATTGTTTTAGAAATCTACATGAACACGCTTTTGTTTTACATAATTTCATAACTATATGTCTATTCCGGCCGAATGAAATTTCAAACAAGTGTCTCTTTGTTTTTTGTTATTTTTCATTTAGCGAGAATTTTTGCTAACAATACTATACAAATGAACATAAAACACACGCGTATATATACAAAAATACATTTTTTAATTTGTACAGAATAGATAAAATATTTAAATTTTTATTTGTGTTCTTCTTTTTCATACTGAATTGTGCGTAATTATCAATTCAGTTATGAAAAATTGATAAATAAAGTTTTGAAATTATACAATAAATTTTTTAGTAGCAGTCATTAAAATTACATAGGCTAATCCAACTCTAAACAATTGCAAAGAAATAAGATAAAAAATATTTTTTTCTTCAAGCGTAAAAATTTCTATTTTTAAGCAATAATTTTATAAAGAAATGGCTAACACTGTGAAGGCACTGAGTTAAATAAAATTTGGCTTCCATTAATTAAAAATCTATAAATTGTTTGATCTAGTTACTTATATCTTACCTAATAACTTGTTTTTATGTTCTGTTATTTAATATAATGTCATTTATATCATTTATCCTGATGGCGACGGACGTTGAGTTTCGTTGAATCGTTAATACAGAACTTTAACCTAAAGCAGTTTTATTTCACATTAATTTCATTTATACAATACAGATATTTTAATTTATTTGTTTCTTATACTAATAATCATATCCAATTTACTATAAAATTCTAATGAATGAAGATACAAAATTTCACAGTTAATTTTTAATAACGACCATCAAACTCCCAGCCAATTTCTCAATCTATTGAGTACTACTGAAATATCTTATTAATATTCAGGTCTGATCATATACGCAATATCTTTTTTCGTAATGTAAACAACACAATCTTTTGCTGTGCCTTTTTTAGGTCTGTCTTACAAAATAAAATGCCAAATGTTTCCTTTACAATTTCGACTCACGTAGTAAGTGTTACGCAATTGTTTTTCGCGCGCGAAAATTCGAAACATCAAATCTATGTTTACGGTGTTGCGTGTAAAAGAGATGTGTATTTGTAAAACTTCGTATTAACGCACTGTACCTACTCCACAGGAAATAGTAATACACGGTGCTCAGAATAGACGATAGAAGTGTACATTGATCTTTTAGCTTCATTAAAAACTTTATGGTTTGTTTAAAAGAAAAGTTGTTGTGTGATACCTATAGATATAAGCAAAATTGAAAATCTGTTGATTTGCGATTTCCTATTTTGACATAGAATATTGCATTCGTGTTTAGTCGTTTTAAAATATAATTATAGAAACATTTTAATAATTCGGTTCATTCTTCAGTTAACAACAAAACTACGTTGTTAAGCTGATATGTATTTAACAGCTTTTTGGGCTAGGGAATTTTACACTTGTCATGTAATTCAGAATTTTTAAGACTAAAAATTCTTGATTACTGACGAAAACAATATTGAGTTTCAATTCAATTAATTGATAAGATAATAAAATATATATTACTTTTTGATTATCATTTATAAATACATAAGTTTTATGTAGTTTAAATATTAATAGCTGTTTTTTAACAGTTTAGAAGAAAAATAAAATAATTTATGATATTTAGTGATTCTAAGCAGGCTGCTGTGTACGTATAATTTTTACATAAATATATGTAGATCCACATACGTGTACGTGTATATGATGGAAGATGAAAGAAAACAGATTTCGGATGTAAGTTAAAAATAATATTCATAAAATTTGAGGTGTAGGCGAGTAAAAGCGGCCATGTGTACCGGATAACAACATCACTTTTTTTTTTCATTAATATTTTTCTCACTTATTTATTTTATTCTTTAGTCAAAATAACTTCTTTCCGATGCTAAAAATATTATACAAAATTTTCAACTTCCGCTCTTATTTTCAAAATTTTATTTATGTGTTTTTCACATATTTCATTCTTATTTCAAAATATTTTTTTAAACTACACTGTAAAATAAAATATAGAGAAATTACAGAAAATTATAGTAAAGTTTTACTACAAAAAATTAGTAATTTTATTTTACTATAGATATTCTGTGTTTCTACCTCAAAATTCTGTAATTTTTACTTAATTCATAATAATCACATAAAGTAAGTAAAAATAACCTTAATAAGTAGGTATGTAAAATTGCTTACTTTCTGCAAATTGTATCACATACTTAATATACAATTACATATTGTTGGTATAACTTTTTAAATTAATTATGTAAAATTACAGCTTGCATATTAATATCTGTAATAATTAAAGAAAATAATAAGACTTAGTACGTATTTTATGTAATAATACTAATAAAATATTTTAAGTGTAATAATTAATTCTATTCAAGATACATCCTTTAATGTAAATTTAGAAATATATGTAATTATACCAACAATAATATTACAGAACTAAACAAATTTAAAAACAATTTTTATGATCTAGTTACTTATTTGTTACCTAGTAACTTGTTTCTATGTTCTGTTATTTACTGTAAATGTCATTTGTATCAATTTTCCTGATGAATACAAATGTTCAGTTCGTCAAAATGTCCATTATTAGTAAATATTAATACAAAACTTAAACTTAAAAAATATTTTAGTTGTAATTTTCAGAAATCGACTTCAGTTATTTTTATTAATTAAAATTAAATTATTTCAAAATACCTTTTCATTTTTCTTCTTGTTTCTAAAGCTTAAAATAGAGAAACTATGTAGCTTATGCAGCACCACCTCGTATTTTCTTCAATGTTCAATTATTTGGTTTGTTTACGTATGTATTTATAGTATAAACGGTTTCATTTATACTGACAAAAGTCTTTTTATATTCTGCGTACCATTAAAGTCCAATAGAAAGATCTTTTTGTGTATTTTTTTTTTCAAGTTTTTTTTTATTATATATTTATCTTTGAACATACCAGGACCGTTTTTATAATGGTATAATAAATTGCTTAAAGAATTTTTATCAAACTTTTGTCGAAACGGACCGCATATAAAATTGAAAATTTTTTTTACCTGTATTAAAAAATTTCGAACAGTTTTATCAATACTAAAACAATAAAGTATTTGAAAATTTATTAAAAGTTTTAATAAAAATTTAATGTGTTATAGTCATATATACTTATTTTTTAAATACATTTATTAAATGGAAAGTTTTTAAATATTATATATATATATATAGGATTCAATTTCTATGGGAAGGTAATCAAAAAGGAAAATATTGAATGAGAGTTTGATTTTAACATCTAATCCTTGTGACTACCTTCTCATCGAAATTTAATCCTACATAATACACTCTAGTCGTGATTTTTATTTTCATATATATATAAGTTAGAAAATTTTGGAATTTAATTTGGAATCCATTAATAAATTACTAATTAAAATATAGATTGGAGGTACTATTTTTTAAAATTCATTAAGCGTTAAAAATGTTATTTCGAGTAACAAGCAATTATGCTGAACGAAACTTATTAGCATATCCCTATTTTAGGTAGTTCTTTAAATAATTATTCTAAAAAAAGAATTGTTTTTTTAAGAAGTTATTTTTGAACTAAGCAAAAAACTAAAACTGTAAAATATCATTAATATAAAAAAGTTAAGTAAAAATATATTCTTAATACTATATACAAATTCTAATTACTTAGAAAAGTACTAAATTGTTTTTGAAAATTTTGCTACGATATAAAAAAACTGAATGCAACTCGTGGAAAAAATAGTGTTTTTAGTACTAGTTTGAGAAAACACAAAGCTGTTTTGATGCCTACGTTAATGTATAATAGTGAATGCTGCAAAAGCATAAAAGAAAAATGAGATTATTACGTGAAGTATATAGAGGAATCGGGTACGATATAGATTAGTGTATGATGAGTGTAAAATTGAAAAAAAAATGTTATTGCAAAAGTTTGTGTTGGTCAGTTAACATGGTTTAGTCATCTTGAGCGAATGTATGAACGTTTGGTTAAAAATATATATATATGAATAATTTTGAAGGTGGACGTCAGATGAATAAATGGAGTGGTATGATTGAGAGAGTGGCTTGCGTGAGCAAAAGTTTCCAAGTAGTAGAAATAGAAGATCACATATGAGCTAAAGTTGCTTAATCTGGATAAGGATATTTAGAAAAAACTGATTTCGGAATAATGGAAAGAGTATATGCCACACCCTTTTAGATTCATGGCGTGATTGCCTATGTATGTATGTACTAATCAGTTAGATTGTCAATAACACAAACCGAAATTTACGTGCTAATTATATCAAATTTTTTTTCCTATACAAAATAATGAACAAGTCTAAATATATGTGATGATATTTAAGGTTTACGAAAGGGGAAGTTTAAATTTTAAACTGAATGAGCCTAATTTTAGCATTTGGAATTTGGTGACGTACCATAGTGTCTTAATGAGTGACATTTCTGTACAAATTAAAATCAAATTTTCCAAATACCAAACAGAATGACTAAATTTTACTGCTTCGCACGTATTTGTATTACACTGTAAAAAAAGTTATCATTTTACATAAAAACCATAGTAAAAAATTACATATTATTTCAGCAAAACGATAAATTTTTTGTAAAACTAATATAATTTTGTAGTTTTAAGTAAAATAATTAACTTACCATGTTACATAGCTAGGTTGTTTTACCAAAAAAGTAAGTAACCTTTCTTAAAATATATGTATTTTATATTTATATAATGTAAAAATTTTCTGTGTCGTTTGTAAATTTACATATTAAAGTGGTTGTAAATCAGTTGCCCCAGGTTTTTGTGTAAAATTACCAAATTTTTTTTACAGTGTACAAACAAATATACACAAACCTGGCATTTTAAATAAAATACTTACAAATTAATTAATTCTATTATAAATTAAATATCCGAAAGTATATTTTTTGAAAATTTTATTTTTTGAGTATTTTTTTGGCATGGAACGCATTATCGTATTTTACATTAATTTATATGGTAAAAATTGTTTTGCTTAACAAGTGTTTCGCTTTACGAGTAAGACTCCGGAACGAATTCTGCTCGTTATGCGAGGTTCATCTGTACCTTATAATCAATACATCTACAAATGGTAACATAAATTTTGAGACATACTATCTATAATAGCAAGACTGAAAAAAGTATCTTTCTAATCGCATTTTACCAAAGAAAATCAATTGAAATGTTCCGATACACTGAACAAATATCGTTTTTGTAATTTATTTTTGCTATAAAATCAAATCAATTTTATTTATTTATTTTGCTAGGAAATGTTCAATAAATATTAAATTAATGTTAGCTTTTACTTATCGATAAAACTTATAATTGAACAAGAAATAAATGTTTTTGCTGTTGTTGATTACATTTCAAATTAATATTAAATATTAGTAACTTTAACCGTAGATATATTGCTTGGAGCTATACCAAGAAAATAATTTAAGATGAAAATTTTCATATATTTATTATCTGAATATGTTAAATTATTTATAAATTTTATCATAACTTAGATTGGTATTTGCTTTAAGTAAATAATTAATTTTTATTATATAATATATATATATATATATATATATATATATATATATATATTTATATACAGGTTTTCTCTCTATCTTTAAAAGGGGCGATAGTACACCTCAAAAGGAGTCGATAAACCTTAAAACGACTTAGTAAAAGTCATCAATTCTTTTAGTTTTTACATTAAACGATTAATTTATTTTAAACTTTAGTAATCTACTAGTCAGTATTGTCCACTATAAAAGATGTTCGAAGTTATTACCATGTTGTTGTAAACAAAGTAAAAATAAAATAAAAAAGTAAAAAATTAAATAAAAAAATAATGCCAGGAAAAGTTAATTACTGATAACAACTTTACCTGTAAAATAACAAATGAATAATAATATAAATGCAGCATTTATAGAAACTACAAACTTTTGTGAAAGAAAGAAGATATCTGAAAACAGCTTAACTTAAAATTATATACAAATAAAAATAACATAGTTATAATGCAAAATTAAATTTCAAAATTAATTTTTCGGTCATATTTAGTGACCAACAAAGCTTTTTAAAACTGATAATATTTAAGTTATAAGTGTATTTTTGTGTCAATTTTAATTTTAGTAATGATCTTGAAAAACTAGATACATATATATATGCAGTATTTTTATTAATTTTTTGTTTTATTTTGTTCCAGATGTAGAAGAGCTATCAGCCAGACTAAATCTCATGGTAACTTCTGGCGAATTAACAGACAAACTGGAGCCAAATACTGGTCAGATAAGTGACGGCAACTATATGTCAAATCATTGCGTCTATCTAGAACAACTGTTAGGTGAGTTTTCCTTCATTTTGTAAAATATATAAATAGCATTTTTCAACTTAGTCACTTGCAAATTAGTTTATACGATACACCAAATACAATAGTGTTTTTTACATTAAAATCGCTGACCACTGAACTGGTATCGGTTGAAAAACATTTAAAAAAATCGACGCTACAAATGCGAATACCTCTTAATAAAACTATAATAAAGCTTATTCTAAGGATTTTTATAAACTGCACAAATATTCATTGTATTTAATAGTATATTATGTTAGGCGGAGTAGAAAGCGCTGGTTATTGTGTTGAGCCCAGCAATCTGGGCGAGTTTAACGTATTGTGTAATCGTAGAAAAAGTATGGTATAACACTCGCATAGAAAATCCACTATTCTGTGCTCGTTGCACAATATACTATTCTGAAGTAAGTTTATAGAAACATAATTATTTCACTTTTTCTAAGGCAAAACACCGTGAAATATAAAGTTATTTTCCTAAACAACAATTTAATCGCAAAACAGACAGATATTTTAATCAAATTTTTTTTTTGCTCAAAATGAAGAAATAAAAAAGTCTCCCGTTTGGGTTAGATTCGTGCAGTGAACTCTTTTAAAAATATCTAGTCGTTATACAGAGTAATGACCGTACATTAGTTGAATTAGATTGGGTTGCATGAATCTTTACAATGCAGCGTAAAAAAATTAATGGAAATACAAATTTAATTGTGGAAAAATTTGTTTCACTTTATCGTTTTGATTTTATTGCATTTTTACATGCATATATCATTTCATAATTTATATTCTACGTTTTGTTATTTTGTGTGTTTTTTTAATTAAATTTATTATTTCATATCGTTTCATATTTTATTCGTTAGTATTTTATTGTCAATTATTATTGTTGTCATTATTGTTTGTCTATAGTTTGAAAAACAAATTAGTAAATTATATGTTTTGAATATTTATCAAGTCAATTTAGGCTTCTTTCAGACTACCCAACATTGCGAAATTAGTGTTATGTTTTAGCGTAAAGCTAGTGGTTCTTAATCAAACAACTTATTAATTTATAAAAAAAATGGCTATTTTTACTATACCTATATAGAAATGTTATAAACTAATTCGTTTTTTTATTGGTCGTAGAAAAAGTATTTCTCGAGCCAAAAACTACTACTCTCTACTCTCGTGTAATAACGGGACTTGATTTTATCTCGCACTACACTATACTTTTAATACTATTTACGTTTTTACGTAATTTTTTATTTTTGATGCACACAATTTAGCCGTATTAAAATAGATACCAGACTATTTTCAAAGACATATGTATATAGTTAATTACGCAACTACCATTTTAAATAAAAAAATTCATTTTGTAAAATTTTCTGGCATCACAAATTTTCCTAAATTTTGTTTAAAACAAATTTATATAAATTTTTAATTCCGTATATGAATACGAATGAACTGTTTTCGAAAAATAATTTTCAAATAAATTGTTTTAGAATGTCTAGAAATATTATATAAAAACGCAATTTCCACAACGTATACATATTTTTAATTCATCTTATACTACAATCTTTGACGTGTGATATAAATAAATTTTGTCAGCATTTTATACTATATTTATATGCCTGTATATGAATGTTGGCTATTTATTCCAAAAAGACAGGAAACCATAGAGCCAAAGCTAGTTGGAATGTGAATCAAGTACATATACACACAAACACGAGACGCATACAGACACACACAGACCGAACGAGAAATCTCAAAAAGATGAGTTTATTTCTGACTGACAGATGTGTGTGTTGCATTTCCTGTGTTACAGTGCGTAAAGATTCAAAAATTGGACCCGGTAACGTCTACATCGAGGAATCAAATGCCACTAATACGAACACAATATCATCTACGTCGTATTCAACGGCTGCTTCTACATCGTGTATACCAACCATGAAAATGGTTTCATAACATAACCTAATCTAAAATCATCATTATTATTTTGACTGTATTTGCCGGTCTACGGTAGATTAAAAATAAAAACCGAACTTCTTTTTTTCATGTTTGTTTTTTCGTGCATCATTTGTGTGGAAAACAAATGACCCAAGCAAACTGATAAATGAATTCGAAATTGATGATGATGAAAACAATGAAAAAGTAATAATGAAACAAATGGTGTGTATATTTGGTTAGATTAACTGAAAATGACGAACGTTTTTTTTTTTTGTTTGTTTGTAATTGTGTCGTTTCGTTCTGTTGTTTGATTTTTTTTCTAATTAAAAACTATTTGAACGCGTTGTTGAAGTTTTAAATTTACCTTTTTTGTAAACCAATTGACGCTGGCCGTACTAAGGAAATTTATTATTGAAAAATATTTGTCGTTTTTAGTTAAGCATTATTATGTATAAATATAAGTTATTTATGTGTAGAAATATTATATATGGACATATCACAAGATTTTTTTTTTCTTAAATATGTGTAAATAGTGTATTTTGTTGCATAACTTAATATAATTAAATATTATTTATGTACCAAGTATACGTGTACCCACAATGTTTTGTGGGTTAAAAAAGTATAAATGTTATAAACGTAGTTAGCAGCAATGTGTAAGTATCGTAACAAATTTCTTTAAATAATTTCTCGTCTGGTTTTGAAGTCACTGCTAATATTTAGGGTTTTTTATACTACTAAAATCTTTTGATATTAACAAAATTTATAGTTCAATATATTTTGTAAATGTTAAAATTTCGGAACAAAGTACCGGTAGCAAAACAGAATAATATAATTAAAAAGTTTAATATAGTTTTAAAATTAATTATACGTCTCTGAATTAAAATAACACGCCTCGCCATTAGAGAATTCTTTATTATAATATTACAAAATTGTAATTTAATTATTGTCAAAGTAATTTTATTAAAATTGTTTGCTCTTATAAATGCAGTATTTTCTAGAAATCAATAAAAAAAAATTCATATTGAACGCTAATAAATTTTAACCGGTGAGAATTGTATTTTGATATATATGCGAGAACCTTTGAGAGTATTTTACTACGACAGTGATGGGAATCGGAAATTCATTTGGGGAATGGAAATAAATTGGGTCTAATTATTGGTGCGGTGGTGACTTCGAAACCCGACGCAGGCAAAAGGCGCAATGGCTTCTATTACGGTTCATAATTAACAGTATTCTCTCTCAGTATTTCACCAAACCTGTCCATTCTAATTAGTAGCGAAATCGTAGGCGGGACAGCTGTCTCTCTCTTAGCGGAGTTCAACTTTTTTTTTTTCATACAGGAAATAAAAAATGTTTTAATTGTTTCATTGTTTTGTTTTCATAATTTTTATTTAATTTAAATATTTGTTTTTGTAACAAAAATCTAAAATTAATTTTGTTTCTAAATTAAACACCAACTAATCAAAAAAAAAAAATAACTTTTAAAAACAATGAAATAGAAATGAATACAATTTTACAAAAAATTATACATATCACTTAATATTTTTGAAAATTGTAGAAATATATCACTTTTTAACTTGAATGAAACGAGATTTGTATGACAATAAATTATTGTGACACAGAAAATTTGAATAATAATTTATAAAATATAATTTTAATCATTATTTTTATGAAACGAATTTATGTTATATTATTTAAATATTTGAAGCTACTAAAGTCTAGTTTACACTAGTAGAGTTAATAGTAGAGTACACTAACAATACTTTTTCTCTAAATTACTCTACTCTACTTAATTTTGGTAGAATAACTGTAGACAATCTCAAAAATTCTTGTTTTTTAAAATTTAGACATACGTTTTGCACATAATAACTCTACTCTACTGCAATAAATCTGTTTACACTAGTTGTGTGCCGATATAATAGAGTAAATATTGTGTTAGGGGAAGGATGAGTATAGTATTATTTTACATGTACTATCCACTCTACCCGATATTATCTTTAGTTCTTTTACTATCTCAGTGTTTACATTGTGCTAGTAATGGAATAGTACGCAGTCTACTACCGTACTCTACTACTGACTCTACCAATGTAAACTAGGCTTAAAGCATAAACTTCTTAAGTTTTTTTTTTCAAAATTATTAAAATATTAAATATTTACAAAATCGAGTAACTAAAATTGAGATTATAAACTTTGAGCATACTTACAGTCGGTTTCATAATAAATACTTTAACTAAAGTCAACTTTGAACTAACCAAAAAGCATCGATTTTAAATTCTACTAAAATAATATTATTATCAATAAAACTATGCTTTTTTGTCAAGTTGTCACTTTTCTAATCGTAAAATTATTTGTTGTTGTCAATAAAACAAAGCTTGTTTGTCTGCTTAAAGTCGACGTTAGTTAAAGTGTTCATTATGTAATTGGCTGTCAGTTGTGCAATACTTTAAACAGGAAAACGTAACTACTTTTTTTTTTCAAATCGAAAAAAATCTGTTTTTCCTGTATTTGCTGTCACAGTTTATTGAATACTAAAAATGTAAAGTCTGTCAGAGAAGTTGCCAGGTGTGTCAAACGTATCGAGGGTCTTGCAATACAATCCCGTATCCAGTATGACAGTTGTCTTCCGCTCTGAAAAAGATTGCTTCCTTCCTACCATCAACAGCTTACCAAATAAGTGTTATTTTTGGGTCACCTAAATATAGTTCTTTTAGGTATTTGCCAAGAATTCGTCCAGAATTTTAGCATAAAATGCATTATGTAGATAGGTAAATATTTTAGTTTTTGTAGATAACGGCTTTTATTATTATTTGTTTAAAAAATAATTAAAAGGATGGTCACAAGAAACCGTATCATTTTCTATGTTTTAAAACTCTGTTAATAATATAATGAAATTAATATATGTAAATATATTATATAAGTTTAGTAATATATGTATTAACAATGTCACACTGAAAATATAAAAAATATTGTTTTTAAAGTAGTTAAATGAAATTGATCAAGATATTTTTAAGATATAAGTTCGATTTTACTCTTTTTATAGTGTTTCTTTATATAATTTTAAATACTAGAATTACATGTGAATATTTTTTTCTGAAATATTTTTTTAAAATTTTGGGAATTTACTTGACAGCTAACCACAAGAAATTTTAACGTTTTATTTGAACGCAAATTTTTGTAGAATTTTTTATAATTGCGAATTGAGTTCATGGGACTTCTAATCAAAATTTTTCTTTGGAATCCTTGCATTAAGCTTTCTATTTATTAATACAAAAGGATTATATTTTTAATAAATCAGACAATTTACAATATTTGTATACATTTAATTTCATATTGCTGCATATATTCAGAGTTGGCCTAGATAAAAAAATAGACCCGAGAAAAGTTGCAGGATAGGCCCACCTTACATCTCAAAATTGTTCAAATAAGTTATGTTTTTATATTTTTTTATTTTAATTTGCATGAAAATAACATTACAGAAAAATAAAGATAAATTCTAAAAATTACACATATAAAATTAAATATAATTCTTTATTTAAATCTAAGATAAAAGATGATTTAATAAATGATTCTTTTAACAAATTGATGTTTTTTAAATAATCAATACTTTTTTTTTGAAAAACTCAGAGATCAGTTTTAATTTTTTGACTAGGCCCACAATGATGACGGTCCACCGGGAAAAGCCCGGTATCCCAGTGAGCCAGTCCAACCCTGCATAAATTTAACTACACAAGTAACTTATTTTTATTTTTACTTTATTTATACAGCAATTGATTAACAATCCCAAAGTTTAACGAGAATCACCACCCTAAGTGCACTGAAAATAGGCAAAGTTTGGGAAATATTTTCATGGAAGAATAATTAATGTAAATAATCCGATATTGTTATATGTTATTACGATATATTTGAACTACGTTTTCAAATGGAAAATTCACATTCTGAGTTATATTTTTACTTTTATGAAAGAAAAATAACTGATAAAAAAATTATTTAAAATCGATTTTATATTATAAAATTATCTTATGTTTGTATGAATAGGATGTACTGTTGTATGAAACACTGAATGTAATTTTTGCTGTAACATGTATACCTGTCAAATAATTGTAATGTTTTACTGATTAGTACAATTAAGTGTCTATTCCATAGTTAATTATTGCTATCTCTCAAATAAACTTATAATACCTACATTACAAAATACATACCTAGTTGATATTTATAATTCACTGTAAAATATTATATTTACTGTTAGTTGTGGAAATATATTCATCAAATAAATTATATACATTTATGTATGTTTTATTTTTTTATACAATAGAGACTTCAATTACTAATTTTATCGGTAAGTTTATTTGTGAGAATGAGTTTTGTCCTTTAAAACTTTTTCAAGGATACATTTTAAAAATTCCGAATTATATTTTCGAAAAACCAAATATTACTTCGATTTTTTTTATTATAATGGCATATTTAAAACAAAATTTTATGTAATTTACAAATTATACAAACACAATACTTGTAAATGCGTGTCAATGGGAAAATATCACGTAAAATTTTTAAATTATTAAAATATAAATAGTGTTATTCTTAAAAATCTGGTATGACATATCTATTGACAGATTATTATGTAAAGTTCCAATTACAAATTTATTCGGTTTAATATTTTCTGTTATTATAAGTAAAAATAACTAAATTTAAGTTTAAACAACATTAGGTCATATAAGTTTATTTTCTGTGTAAATTTTGTGCTTTCATTAGAGCTTTCATATACTATCGCTGCCATCTAGTGAACTGCAGTGAAAATGAACACATGGTAAGATCGATCACACACTATAGGTAGTCAACATTTGTACAATAAATAGTTGACAGTGGCGCTGTCATTGCTAAGCATTAAAAAAGACAACATTTTTATTTTCAATATATTTAAATTTATGAATAAAAAACGGCATTTATTTATGCATTTATTTGATGTATTTCATGAAATATGCATCAAAAATAAAAATTTTATTTTTTTGCCCGAAAGTTGGCAAAATTATAAAAATTAAATTATATGATTTTTATGGAAACTAGTAGCGTTTTTCCGAAAGTTTGATAAAATTTTATTTATGTATTTCAGTTTTTTCTCGAATACTTTGTCTAAAATAATACCTATTTCTTTTATTATTATGGTCACATAGATTTACAGTTTTATTTAAAAGCTTATTTAGAAAAATATATTTAAAGCAAAAAAATGTTTTTTGAAGTCTATAGTGTTTTTTTATGATTCTATGGGGGTCCATTTTAAGATTTTATGGGTGCCAAATTTAAAAAATCTTTACGAAAAGATGTGATAAAATTTAAAGTTACATCATTATTTATTATTTTTTTAATTTTTGTTAATTAATCAAAGTGTATATATGTATTTCAGTTTAATCAATATACCAGTTACGTAAATTCCCCAAGATTTGAATCAGACCGTAGCTAGCGTCCAACAAAATCAGAACAGATTAATGAAAAACAACTGAATGTAGAAATGAAGAAAAGCGCAGATTTTACTATGCGTCTGTGCTGGACCACAATCAAATATTGATCCTCTATATTCGTAAAGTTTATCCCTTCTCTAGCTTTACTTCAGTCTAGAAGTGCACGTTGTCTAAATCGTGTATTCGATTTAAATACTCTTATATAAATTTCTAGCAGCAAGCATTAATTAGCAAAATGCTTGAAAAACTTCGTATTAACCGATTTTGCTGTTGCTGTACTATCCGAACGGGTAGTTTAATTATCGGCGTTTTCGGATGGGTAAGTAATATTTTAAATTTATTGTCTTAGATATGTTAAAACTCACACTGTAAAAAACATAATACTTATATATTTAAGTAATTTCACATAACCAATAACAGTAAAATAACAGCAATTTGTAATTTAATTAACGCAATACTACATTTTTTCTGTAAAAATACATTTATAAAATATGTAAATTTACATCAATTTTTTACAGTGCACTCAAACTACCCTATTTATCTCAAAATTAGTGTTGTTTTAGTTATAAGACTCTCGGTTCTAAATTTATCTACTAGCTTGTGCAAACACAATAAAAATTTATTAAGACATAAATAATCTCAATTTTTTGATATAATTAATCCAAAAAAAAACTGAAAAATCTTACATTTGCGATGTTTTTTCATTAGTTACTTGGTAATTTGGTTTAAAACCACCAGCTCTGCGTTAAAATATAACACTAATTCCCTGATAAGTAATATAATTTGGAAGTACAAATCAATTAAAAATCTAATTTGTATTTAATCATTATGTACCATCTCTCAAATTAAGCCTATTTAGTTTCATCAAACACTTGACGTTAAAGTGTGTCAAGTGCGAATTGGTCGAATTCTTGTGCTTGTGCGTAAAACTAAAACGGCAGTCAGAATGAGGCTTTAAAGCTAGTGTTTTTTTGATTATACAGGGTGTTTACGGTCTTCTCTGTATCCTTTTAGGGGGCGATAGTACACCTGAAAAGGAGTAAATAAACTTTAAAACGCTTTAGTAAAAGTTGTCTCATAAGCGAGATAATAATTCTTTTATTCATTAAACGATTATTTTGTTTTAACGCTAGTAATCTACTACTTATTAATCTATTAATTATTATTACGTTTGTTATTTGACAGGTAAAATTGTTATCAGTAACTTTTACCATCTCCTTTAATTGACTAAAAATTTTATTATTTTTATGTTGTTCTTTAAAAATCGCGATAGTCTATCGATATTCTAATAGCGAATTAGTCGATGTGATGCCTGATTTATGAGGAAGTGTATTATATTACGGCTGCTACGAGTCGGCTTTACGCTGAACGATTTTTTGGTAGTCCAATATCTAGTCTTCGACAATCCTAGTCCTTATAAGACGACTTTTACTAAGTCGTTTTAAGGTTTATCGACTATTTTTGAGGTGTATCGCACCCTAAAAAGATACAAAGAAGACAGTAACTATTCTGCACATTAAATCCATTTATTTATGCTATTTATACCGGCTGACTTTTTTGTTATTGATTTTATAAAAAAAATTCTCGTAATAAAAAAATTGTTTTTTCTAAATATTAAACAAATGAATTAATTCGAATTTATTAAATATAGTTAATTATTAGGGTTATTAACCCTTCCAAAATAACTGGAAATCCCCAATAATCACTTTTTCTTTCATGTAGTCCGAAAACCAGTGACGTAATTACACTGCAAAAAATTGAAGTACATAAATTTACATATTCTGTAAATGTATTTTTATGTAAAAAATGTAATATTACATCAATTATCATGGTAAAAATTACAAAATGCTGCTATTTTATTGTTAATAGTTATGTAAAATTACATAAAAACATATTATATTTTTTACAGTGTATTATTAACACTAAGTTTACGGACTTTTCTTTGAATCTATTTCTACAAACTTGACGGATAAATAAAAACCTGCATATTCTTCAAAATATTGATTTGTATATTTCTAACGAAACAAATTAATTTTTCCCTATTAACTTAAAAATTTATTTATATGTAGTTATTGTCATTATTTTCAAAAAATATATAATTGATTACAAATTACAATAATAGTTAAACATTACCTGAAATAAATTTTTAAATTTAAATTTTGACTAAAAACATTTGAAGCTAGATCGATAAAAAGTTGTTGAACACATTTCTTTTGTTTATGAAAAAGTGCTTTTATTTTTTGCTGCAAAATAAATTTTTACTTCTACTTCTTATCAAATATGAATAGTATATCTATTTTTGATATATTCTTTTTATATCTAATGTTATAAAATGCAAATAAACTAATTAAAATTGCTTAATAAGTAATTTTAAGTAAAAGTCAAAAGTACTTTTGACAAAAATTATTTTTAAAAATGAGGTGAGAATAGTTAGATAACAGTGATAAATTATCAACTAACCAATTAATTAGGCATTTCAAAAACAATAAAATAAAATTGCGTATTTAACTACACAATCAGTTAATAACGTTTTATACAACTATCTTTTTATGTACTGGCGTTGATTGAAATAACCCTACAAATTAAACACAATACTATGATTACCTGTTATATAAGACGTAAAATAAACATTTTTTTCTACGACTGTTAAAAAACCGTACCTTATTTCACTATCCATGAAAAAAAAATAATACTTTACTACTTTATTACTATTTTATTTCGGAAATAATTTTAAAATAAAATATCATATAAAACATATTATATTAATTTTGATTTTTTTTTTTTATAGATTGGTTCATTATTTCATTCCATTGCACTGGCGTCACCAAAACGTACAACAACGATTGAATATCAAGAAAATGAAATGATAGTGTCTGAAGAATCAACTTCGAATGTTGGTCCAATTCTAACCAGCATTTTTATGTTTGGAATGAGTGTTGCATTAGTAATTGGTATTTATAGAGTAAGTATTTTAAGTATTTTTAATAAATAAGACAATTTGTTACTAATATTAGTTTTGAGAATGAAGTATAAAGTATATATAAAATTATAACTAAATGAAGAAATTTAGTATTATGGCGTGATTACACGATAATAATTTAAAGATGTTAGGAATTTCTTTTTTAATATTGTTAAATATTCAAAAATAATATTCAAATATTACAACGTTGTATATGTCACAATTTTTTTTGATGTGCGATATGGTCTATATTTATTAATATATGTTATAAATGTTTAACGAGACATTTATTCTATTTAACCACAAAAACTGATACAGTTTTCTTGATAAAGACGAGCGTTGAGTTTCGTCGAAACGTTGATTATAAATAAATTTTAATTCAGAACTTGAACCCAAAGCAGTTTTATTTTATATAATGAGTTCTGAAATATTTTTTACTGTATGCTTCTATGTTTTATTAAATATAAATTGTTTTGTTTTACATTATATCTAATAAATAATTAGTAATTGTCGGATTCATGTTTCTATTAACTACTAAAAATTGCCGAAACGTTCGCTTAGTAGTTAATACAAACATATAAAAGATTGAATTCCGTCAATTACTAATTATTTATTAAACATTAATAGTCAACTATTTTTTCAATTTAATTATATCTAATATTGTGAAACATAAATGAATTATATCAAAGTGCTTAAATTAAATAAATGTGAAGAATAATTTAATTGAAAATCAATTTTAAAATGATGAAATGAAAATATGTGCTGTATTTATTTTTATTATATAATATATTCTTTGGTGTAACATGTCTTGTTTTTATGTTTTAGGACAATCGAAGATTCATTTTGCCTTGGCTAATTGTCAAATTCATCGAAGCATGTGTCTTAACCATTATAACTTTTGTGATCTTTTTCGCATTGTTCGTAGTAGAAGAAGTTGCAATACTATTTCTAATATTCGTTATTGTTGGAGGCATTACAGGTAATTACTTTTTTCACATGTACACAGTTAATTAATACATCAATTTTCTTGATAAAGACGAGCTTTGAGTTTCGTCGAAACGTTGATTATAAATAAATTTTAATACAGAACTTGAACCAAAATCAGTTTTATTTCAATAAAACATATTCATAAAAGCAATAGTCATCAATCTTTTGCGAGATCACTTTTTATATTAAATTCAATCCAAGATTTTATTTGCAATAAAATAAAACGACTTTAGGATATAGTTTTGTATTAATTTTTATTATTAATCGTCATCAGAAAGAATTATACAAATAACATTTACAGTAAATAAACAGAACATAGAAACAAGTTACTAGGTAACAAAATAAGCAAGTTTATAAATTTTTAATTAAAGGAAGACAATTTTAATTTAAATCAGTACCTTAACACTGACTGATCTTTTTCTTTATAAATCTACTGTTAACTGTTTTGAAGATACTACAATAATTGCAAGACTCATCAATATTTGTTTATTTTTTATTGATTTAAATAAAATTTGGCTTTCTTTAATTAAAAATTTATAAATTTTCCATTCTAGTTGCTTATTTTGTTTCATAGTAACTTGTTTCTATGTTCTGTTTATTTACTATAAAGTCAGTTGCGTAATTTTACCTGATGATTTTACTTCTCGAAACCTCAATTATTAATAAAAATTAATATAGAACTATATCTTAAAGCCGTTTTATTTTAATATAATTAGTTCTGAAAGATTTTTTACTATTTTGTTTGTAATACTTTATATGTTATTCAATTTCATTTTATTATAAAGTGATTTAAAAAGAACCTAGATTTATGAATTGTTATTATAATAGGTATATAAATGTATATTTTTTTCTAAAAAGTTAAAATAGTAAAATTATAAAAAATAATAACTTTCCCCAAATATATTTATAGTTAGATTACTGGTTCTTCTAGAGGTACATATACATTTTATGCATATGTGAAAGTCTTTCAGGGAATATGCAGATTTTAATATTAGAAACATACATAAATAAAATTTGGAAAAACAATATCTAAAACTTTTATTTTGGAAATTATTTATTAATTTTTATAAAAAAACTCGATATTTCGTGCTAACCAGAGTACTTCATCAGGAGAAATTTTATCTTAAGTGATGTAAAAAAAACGGAGTTTGTTACTTTAGCCACATATAGGGTTGTACAAATTTTTTTAAAGGATATTTTTGAAACATAAATCCTGTTACTAAATAAGTTGTAACTATGTCAAATGTATCAATATCCTGAGATGAACAGTCGACAAAATACCTACCTAATAAATATTTCTTTTAGTAAACAAAAGGAAGAAAAAAATCATAGAAATAATTTTCATTTATTGAATGACTGATAAATTTTGATTTCTTGACAGGTTTATTCTGGTACTGTTGGATATGCGTTTGGAGTTTATATTTGGATATGGGCGAATCAACAACTACAATAATGCCGGTTGGCCAATCAATACCAATGACTGATCAACGTCAACAGTATCCTCAACATTATCCTCAAATTACTCCAGACAACATAAAAAGTCCGCCACAGGAAATGGTCTAAAATCTATTTCAAGTATTCTACTACAAATTATCGTTTCTCAAATTATTTAACAATTGTCGATAATAGTCAAGTGCAACAAAAAATATTTAGAGAGTTTTTGCAAGATATAAATAAATATCATATACGTAAAAATCAAAATTCGGTTAATGCGCCTGCGTAGGATACTTTGTATGATAATTAGACTCTATTTATTTATGTATGTAACTTGATAATTTGATACCTTTTCAACATTATTATAGATGTATTATAGATTGTATAATGTAATTTAATTTTTAAAAAGATAATTTATTGTCGTATACAAAAGTATATTGTAATAATCTGATGTTGAGATTTTTCTCAAAAATTTCAATTGGTTTTTATGCCAAGTAAATTAAAAATATGCAGCTGAGAAGCGATAAATACCATCAGTAATGCACTAAGCATTTATAATAATAATAATAATAATTATAACATTGAACAAAAGTTCATAAGTATATCTGTGAAATTAATATAATATTTGGAAAAATCTCAACATTAGAATATTGTTATATTAATTTCACACATTTACTTATGAACTTCTGTGCAATGTTATAAAAGTATATGGTTTGCAAAAATATTTCAGTTAGAAAAACGTCAAATTTAATTTTATATTTTTAACATAGCGTAACGATTTGTATGTAAAGGAAAGTAAAAACTCTCTATAATATCTTCTTAAGGCACATACTTATACAGGGTGATTTATGACGTCGGGGAAAAACTACACCGGTTGATTTCTATGAGTAATCTAAATAAAAAACTTCAAATAAACATATATCCGAAAATGCTTTCTAACGGAACTGTAGCCGTTAGAAGTTTATTACATGATATAATAAATAAGGCTAACGCGATTGATGTTACATGTAATAAACTTCTAACGGCTACATTTCCGTTAGAAAACATTTTCGGACATATGTTTATTTGAAGTTTTTTTATTTAGATTACTCTCAGGAATCATCCGGTTTAGTTTTTCCCCGACTTTATAAATCACTCTGTATAATAAAATATTTTTTATTTTATATTATTACACAAATGTTTGTATATAAGGTTTCTTATAATGAAAATGATCGTTTTTCTTTCAAAGTTACATTACACAAAAGTACAACTAAGACATTAATATTAAATGCAATAAATGCAATCATAGTACTTAATTTACTGAAGACTGATTCAGTAAGAATAATTAAAACAAAAATATTTGTTTTAGCTCGACAAGACATTTAAGAATGTTAATTCCTGCGAAATTCACTTAGAGTTCTGTAATTTTGTTTTAAAAATTAAATTAAGGACAAAAAATTTCAGTCAGATAACGATTTAGAAGTTGCTGTGAAATAATATTTAGAAAACCTTTTTAATTAAATATATACCGTTGAAGACATGTACAAAGAAAAATGTTTTTTATGTTTTTCTTATGATTAAGTAGACTTGTCCTTGTTATTACTGAATGTCAATTATATATCTAACAAAACCATTTTTAGTTAGGCCTTCTTCAAAACAAAAAGGAGATTATCTTGCTATTATGTTCAAAAATAAAACAGGGTCAGTTCATTTATAATTCATTTCATTTACTAAAGTAATAAAAAAAAACTTTCATACAAATAAGCAATATTCATAAAATTTCTTTTAAGTTATATTTAAGGTATTTTAAGGTTCCTAAATTTTAATTTTGTTATGAGAAACCTTATATAAATTAGGTTACTAATAAATGGCGTGAAATATGTTACCACAGAAAAATAAAATAAATATCTGTGTTATTTATGAAAATGATTTTAAACAATAGTATGACAATAATAAATAAGGTCTGTTTCAATATAAATGTTTTAATATATATATATATGCCTGTTTTATAAACGTCCATATTATATTTAGATCATATTTATGAAGATACATAAATGTTTATTAATATTAAAAAGCAATAGTTTATTACGCTTTCAAAAATATATAAACAATTAATAACGCATTACATGAAACAAATATGTTTATTCAAAATGAATATTATCTATTTTATAATATGATTCCTCTGGCTAATCAGCTGAGTACTGAAAGACAAAAACAAAATACAATACAATAATATAATTCAAGTGCATTATACAATTAAATTATATTTAATCCACAGGTAAGTTTTAATACAGATCAAGAATAATAATCGACTATTTCCACATTTTTGAAACACACTGTGCAGCAATTTTTTTTTATCAAACTCTTGATGAATGCATATAATTACATACATATATGTCGAATATCAAACAGGAAATTTATTTTTTTTAATCTTGCTGTATATTAAAACTTACTAGTGGATGGCCTAAAAATAAATATTGTTGTGTTCACTTATAATTTTTTTTATAAACAACATAAAATTATTAAAAATTTCGTACAAACAGTGCCAATAGAAAACAATATAAATAAATTTTAAAAAATAATGGAAATTTTATTAATAGAATATTTATAATAGTGAATTACGAATAATATTTGTGCCTAAAATATTTAGTTTTATACAGTGGATTTTAACTGAATAGCATTTACTTTTATATATATAAAATTAGGATGAGGCTATTTATACATACGGCATGTATACGCAATTGGCTATTTATACATACTAAAAAAAAAAAAACTAAAACCAACCTACTAACCTAACCTACCGTAAATATGCAATTACGTAAAAATACTGTATATATAAATAGCCAATTGCGTATACATACCGTATGTATTAATAGCCACTTTCATTAAATTAATCTGCAAAATTTCTTTTAACACGTTGACTGCCACAGTAATTTTCAGAATTTAATTTAATAATATTATATTATCATATATCATAATCATATTATTATTATTTTCTGTTTGTTTATTAACAAATTTTCTGTTTGTTTAAGCCAACTTTGATTTTTATCCTTTTTCCAGAAGCCATCTATCCATAGTTACGCTTATATGCTACGAACTAACTCGTAGTTGCACGAATATGGCAAGTCAAACAACTACGAGATAACTCGTAATCGGCTCCCCAGCCAAGTACACAAACTACGAGTTATCTCGTAGTTGACAGTCAACGTGTTAATTTATATATATATATGTGTGTGTGTGTGTGAACCATATTCAGAATGTAGTAGAAACTAAAGTTGTTAGATGTGACGTTATAAAAAACGTTAACAAATATTCGTAATATATAATACAGTAAATTGAATCGAGACTTTATTATTTCCACTTCTAATAAATTTGGTTTCTTCTATTACTAAAAAGTATATGTCGAAATAAATAGATATATTTACAAAAATTGTGCAATATAAGTAAAGCTTACTTATTTTTATCTTGTCATAAAAATGTAGACACACAATTTTATAGATGTTTTGCCAATTTGAACAATAATATTAGCGATCAAAATGATATTAATGTAAAATTTTGTTCATTATTTGTATACGTATGTTACACAGAGTATACTTTGGGTCTGTAAAAAATACAAAATTCAACTTAATTTAATATAAATTTGTGTCCTCTTCAGACTTCAGAGCTATTCCATAACAGGCTACTTGCAGGACATGCGCAAAAATGCTGAAACCAATGTACTAACTCGAAAAAAGACTGCTTTGAAGAAAATAGAAACCATCGGACAATAAATTGCTTTTTATATTTATTACAGACCCTGCCTCGAAAATTTATAAACAATGAATATAAATTGTTTAATTGAAATAAAATATAGTTCATCAAAAATCCACTGTATATAATTTAGTTTATTATTGTTACACAATTATGTATTATACAGGCTGGACTACAGATTATTTTTTTATCATTGATGTTTACATTGTAAAAGTTTCAAAGCTTTGTTTTCCTGACTAAATTATGTAAAATGAATACGTAAAATGTACAGACGCATGCGCAATATTTTACATTTGGGAAATTTATTTATATCTAATTTGAAATTTGCATATTTATCAATAATATTTACTGCTTCAACTAAATAAGAATTAAAAAAAAAAAACTGTATACATAAATATGAATAGAGAAAATTTTGTTTGTAGAGAAAACAATAATTTTTTTGTACAGAAAAATGCATCTTGTAAAGCTAGCATAAGATAAGAATACATTTAATACCATTATTTCAAGTTTGAGATTATAGTTTTTTGATGTGAAATTTGCTTCTAGTCGCAAAAATATTAGATATTTTAATTTTCCTGTATATTACATGAATGTGTATAGCAATATTAAATAAAAATAATGTTTCTATATGCAATATAGCAAATTATATTAAATTATAATTCAAAATATAATAAATAATATTTTATTATACTATACTTGTATACATAAATACAAGCAGTAATTTAAAAAATCTAAGTGCATTATATAAATGTGAAATTTAACAATATAGTTATACCTACTTATATAACTGTGATTTTTAATGTTGTTCTATAATATTTGTATGTAATTGTATGCAAAAATATATTTATAATAACTAATTGACTTATTTATTTCATTCTTATTCTTAATAAACTCTGGCGGTTTGGGGTAAACTCAACTAGGTTTATAACATATTTCAATCCCAACCTATAATTTGAAAAATAATTGAAGTTTCTTGCAAAAATTCAAGTTCAAATATTTCTAGTATCTATGATAATTTTGCAAATTTTTAAATTGAATCTTATAGATATGGATACACTGAATACAATAGTACAAACATTGACTAAATAACTCTAATAACTAATAACTAATAACTAATAGAGTTATTTAGTCAATGGTACAAATTTAAACTATCTATCTCTTGTTCAGTCAGAAATTGCATTTTTACAAAAAAAAAAATCTTTAATTGCAAATACCTCGAAAATGGCTGGGAATTTCGCAAAAATAACAAAAAAATCGGCCCCTAGAGGCCCCCTATTATTAATTTAAAAACTGTGATCAAAAGTTAACAAATTTGCTAAAAAGAGTTGTCGCTCGTTTTTCTGTTACAATTTCGTTAAAAAAGTTTAGCTTATACATTCCCGCAATGCATCAATGTTAAACTGGTTGCCCCAGGCTTTCCCAGCAAGGACATATAATTTTTGCAAAATCTTTAATTGCAAATATCTCGAAAACGGCTGGGAATTTCGCAAAAATAAGAAAATTTGCCGTCCCCCTTATGAACTCCTAAGATAAACCAGGTATGTACTACAACATATCCAAAAATCAGCCCCCTGGGGGACCCCCTTATTAATTAAGCGCAAAACTGTGATAAAAAGTTAACAAATTTGTGAGTAAAATTTCGAAAACGAAACCTGCCCGCAACACTTAGTGTTGTTATAACATATTTCAATCCCAACCCCGTACGACTCCACGCTATTATAAATTTTTGCAAAAAAATCTTTATTCGCAAATATCTCGAAAACGGCTGGGAATTTTGCAAAAATAACAAAATTTTGCCACCCCCTCACAAACCCGTAAATAAACCAGGTACGTACTACAACATATCCAAAAATCAACCCTCTACGACACCCCTTTATTAATTAAGTCAAGCCCCCCAACAAAACTGATGAAAATATTGAAATTGAAATTTTAGTGAAATGTATTTTTTCTCATTGTTGAATAAAGTTCGTTAAAAACAGATGCTGTGTTGTATTTATGTTTTTCCCAATTTCATCCCTTAAAATTAGATAAAATCTTTAATCGCAAATATCTCGAAAACGGCTGGGAATTTTGCAAAAATAACAAAATTTTGCCACCCCCTCACTAATCCATGGATAAACCAGGTACGTACTACAACATATCCAAAAATCAACCCCCTACGACACCCCTTTATTAATTAAGTCAAGCCCCCCAACAAAACTGATGAAAATATTGAAATTGAAATTTTAGTGAAATGTATTTTTTCTCATTGTTGAATAAAGTTCGTTAAAAACAGATGCTGTGTTGTATTTATGTTTTTCCCAATTTCATCCCTTAAAATTAGATAAAATCTTTAATCGCAAATATCTCGAAAACGGCTGGAAATTTTGCAAAAATAACAAAATTTTGCCACCCCCTCACAAATCCGTACATAAACCAGGTACGTACTACAACATATCCAAAAATCAACCACCTACGACACCCCTTTATTAATTAAATCAAGCCCCCCAACAAAACTGATGAAAATATTGAAATTGAAATTTTAGTGAAATGTATTTTTTCTCATTGTTGAATAAAGTTCGTTAAAAACAGATGCTGTGTTGTATTTATTTTTTTCCCAATTTGATACATTTTGATACATTAATACATTTTGATACATTAATACATTTTGATACATTGATACATTTTGATACATTAATACATTTTCGTTAAAATTCTTTATTTTATATAGTTCCGCAATGCATCATGTAAAACTGGTTGCCTACATGCTTATCCAGCAAGGGGTTACTGTATTTTACGCTTTCCTGATACAAATCTTTCATTTTACGCTTTCCTGATACAAATTTTGTTGAAACCCCTTATTTTATACAGTTCCACAATGCATCATGTAAAACTGGTTGCCTATAGGCAAGTGTTAAAAAAGCAAATGTGTGTTGCAAACAACGCTGTTCTCCTGATACAACTTTTGATTTTTTCGCAAGAAATAAAACATTTGGAAAAACAAGTTATGTTTGCGAACGACCATGTTCTCCTGATACTATTTTTGATTTTTCGCAACAAATGAAACATTTGGAGAAAAATTGAAATTTTTCTTATATTTTTATCACAGTTTTGGGGGTTGGCTTCATTAATAAGAGGGTGTCCTAGGGGGTTGATTTTTGAATATGTTGTAGTACGTACCTGGTTTATCTGGGATTGGTAAGGGGACGGCAATTTTTGTTATTTTTGCGAAATTCCCAGCCAAGGGGTTACTGCATTTTTTTGTGCTTCATTTAGTAGATTTAATTAATAACAAATTTGGTTTTCTAACAATTTTTTAAAGAGTACAAACAAATTTGACAAGAATTTTGACAATTTTAAAAGATTTACTTAAATTTAATAAACGCGCTGTTATTTTTTTAATATTTGAGGAACTGAGGAAAAATCAAAAATATACACAGATATTTGTTTAAGGACTTTATTGAAAAATAGAAAAAATTCATTTATTACAAAAAAATAAGTATTGTTAACTATGTGATTAAGTTCGCAAAGCACACTTAATTATCTTGTTAACTTTATCATGTGATTAACTATGTGATTAGATTGTCAAAACACAGTTTAAAAATTTAAATAATTAAAATGTATAAATTTCATAAAAATAAAAATATAAAAATACAAAATTTAGTAACTTAATCACATGATTAACCATGTAATTAAGTTCGGAAAACATATTTAATTATTTTATTAACTTAATCATGTGTTTAACTATGTGATTAGATTATCAAAACACAGTTTAGTAATTAAATAATTAAAACGCAAAATCGAATTAAAATTTCTGATAAAAATACAAATTTAGTAACTTAATCGGATGTTTAGCTATGTGATTAAGTTGTCAAAACACACATGTTATCTGTTAACTTAATCATGTGTTTAACTAAGTTAATAAAATGTTAAAACATTAATTAAACAAATAAAAACATAAAAAAGTGAATTAAAATTCCTGATAAAAATACATATTTAGTAACTTAATCACATGATTAACTATACGATTAAATTATTAAAATATACTTATTATCTTGTTAACTTAATCATGTAATTAACTAAGTTATTAAATTGTTAAAACATTGCTTAAACAATAAAAACATTAAAAAAAGTGATTTAAAATTTCTGGTAAAATAAGCAATTTAAAAATACAAATTTAGTAACTTAATCACATGGTTAACTGTACGATTAAGTTATCAAAACACACGTAATTATCTTGTTAACTTAAGTGTGTGTTTAGTTATGTAATTAGTTTATCAAAACACACTTTAATAATTAAATAATTAAAATCATTAAAACGTAAAAATTTCATTAAAATAAAAATATAAAATACAAATTTACTAACTTAATCATATTGTTAACTATGTGATTAAATTATCAAAACACACTTAATTATCTTAATAATATAATTAATTAATTTAATTACTAAATTCCTTCGATTACAATTTTTCTCCAACCAAATTTCTTCTCTCTCATTATTTCTTCATCTCCCCATCTCAAAACTAATTCTGTAAGAAAAGAGAAAAATTCCACATTAACAAATAATTATTTACTTAAAAAATGCAATTAATTAATTTAATTAATTTATAGTTTATAGAACGAATTAAATTATTAATAATAAACCATGACACATTTACTTACCTATGGTCCTTTTTAAGTTATCCTCTCAGCTTCTTGTAGAAAAGATATCTTCTAAAATTCGTCATTAACTCCTTCTGGAACCTCCACAACCCGGGGAAGAGCACATTCATTCTACCTTTGGATAAGTTGTTCCTTAATCCATACACGAATAAAATCCTTGTAATTGATGCAATCGTTTTAAATATAATTAGTTGCACATTTTTGCGTGCTACGTGACTTGCTTCTCCATCTCAGCTAAAAGTCGAAGGTATATTGGGTGCAATGAATTATAGTTCGGGTAATGTTTTTGGAAGTCGAAAATCCGAGGGGGCAGATTGGGGGCATTATATTGCCTTCCGATTAAATCTTTGTGTACTACAATTGTCACACGCTACCTGTCACACCTGAAGGACCCCTCCGATGTTTTCTTTTAAGCATCACCGCAAAATAGCTCAACTGAAATTGAAACATTTCTTGGAATTATCAAGAAAGTAATAACATAAAATATATATATATATATATACTAAATATTTTATTGTAAATATTTCTAGTTAGATTAATGTATTAATTAATTATTAGTAACGTATAAATTAATTAAAATTAAAATAAAGAATTCTGTGTACAATGGTGCTTATAGAATTATATAATACAAATGCGGGTCTAAATATTTTATATGCGAAAAAAATAAAGTAATATTAACATTAATTAATATTTATAATAATTAAAATTAATGTTTATTTGATACGTAGGCAATCAGTTTAACATGATTGCAATGCGGGAATGTATAACCTATAATTTTTATAAATTCTAACAGATTTTATTGAAACCTATGTTAATTTACATAAATTTTGTAACAAATTTATTATAAACAACCGATAATAATCAAAAAATGAGTACAAACTTCCCGGGCGGGCGGCAATAAGGCCATAAACGTATAAATTACTTGTAAAATTCGCTAATTAGATTTAAATCTTTCAGAACTTATTCTATGTGTATATTAATATATAAAACAAGCTTAGTTATAGTTCTGTATTAATATTTATTTATTAATCGAATTTACTCAACGTATGTATTTATAAAACATAGAATTAACAAAATACCAAGTAACTAAATTTATGCAATTATATAAATTTTATTTTTAAAACAATTAATATTATTAAGTTTATATAATTAATGTCAATTAACAATAAAACAAAATTTCTGGAAAAAAACTATATTATGATTTAGTTTTATTTATTATTGCGGGGTTTGTAATCTCGATACTGTACGATACTGTATTCAGCAGAGCACGCGACGCGGTTTTGATTCACACTACTTGGAACATGTCAAATTTATTTTCATTTTGAATTTATATTTAACAACAGATATATATCTTTGATATGAGAATATATTTCGTTTAAGTGAACATACATGCTATTAGAAGAAATATTGTCATGATGTAAATATTAAGTTTTTTTTTTGAGTTATGTTTATAAATTAAAATAATTTATTTTATAGGTTATTTTCCAATATTTTAAATAAAATTGGCTGCCAATCTGTAAATATCGTAAAAGTTTGCAATCCATTTCAAAATCTAAAACATTTTCATTCAAATTCAGTGTTAAGTGCATGGTCACGAAATAAATCGCCAACGAAATGGTTAAAATACAATGATAAAATTTACCCACCGCAATTACCTCATGAGCAACCAAGACCAGCGGTAATATATATATTACCTAACGTTAATTATTACAATTAGTATATTGATTACGAAATTTTCTTTCTAGTACATTTGTCATATGAAAGCAAACATTAAATACAGTCCGTGGAAAATGTGGTATATTGCGTGTTTAGTTCGTGGTATGAGTGTTGATGAAGCTCTCAGGCAATTGAAATTTGTTTTGAAGAAAGGTGCTAAAGATGTTTCGGAAACGATACAGGAAGCGAAAGAATTAGCGATGGTGAAACACAATGTTGAGTATGGTAGTAATTTATGGGTGGCTGAATCGTTTGTAGGAAAAGGTACGGTTATAAAAGGTGTGCGAAGACATGCACGAGGCCGAATGGGCAGTGTTGAATATTTTCATTGTCACTATTTCGTTCGATTAGAAGAAGGAAAACCACCGGCAAATTATTATACTGCACCGAAACAACCGCATGAACAATTGCAAGATTGGCTTAAGCAAATGCGAAGTCGCAAGATTACCAGTTCATTATAAGATCTATTTTGTTTTTGTATATTTATTGAAATAGTTTTAATAAAAATTATTCATTATAATTGTTTCTATTTTGTTTTATTTACCTATATAATTGTACCCATAATTATGAAAGTGGTCTAAGTCATATATTTCTTGTTTCGAGATATTTAATAAATTGCATAATTAACACTAAATGAATTCCATATAATGTTGAAATTACAACCACTATCTAATGGTTCATTTTTGACAATATCGTAAAAATTACATTGAATTAATTTAGTTTAAAATAATGTGGTGTAAAATAATCATTTTTTTTTAATTTTGACTGACCACTCATAATTATGGGATGAATTGAAAATGAATTAATGTAGTATGGAATCTATATTTATTAAAATTAAATGCATTACTGAACCAATGACAAAAATAGATTTTTTTTAAAAGAACAAAAAACAACAAGTTATTAATGTAAACAAAAGTTACAAATATGTTCTGAATAATATATTTTTTTATAATTAACTCTAATTTTGGCTTGTGTTATTTTTTGTTGTGAAGAATATAATGTAATTGATATTACTATAAATAATTATAATGTAGTAAATTCACTTTACAGTAAGAAAATGTATATTAATTGAAGCATTTATAAATTGAACAATATTAAAATATGTTTTAGCTATACTCAGAAACAGATTTCGTATTATTATAAATATAAATGTACCTGTTAACAAAGTAAAATTCAAATTAATTTCATCTAAATTTAAAACTGAAAATGTACTTTGTGCAGTTATTATATTAATAAATAAAAAGTTACCACTATTAAATGTATTGTTCTGTGTAATATATATTTTTTTATTAAATAAATAAAAATATTTGCTATTATTTACTTACCTTATCACAATAGATTTAATTAAAAATTATGCGGAAATTCTGAGCTATTGTAAATTTTAAAAATCACATCGATAATGTTTTTATTTATTTTATATTTTATTATAAAGTAATTAGGATGATCCTCTTGAATATTTGTTGTATAGGCTGAATTATTTTATATTTGTTAAACATGGTAAAAAAAACCATTCAGAATTTATTTTATTAAATTTTAAAAATTTAAGTTAAGTACTGTATTATTTTTTATTAAAATTCGATGTTTGGATTCATTAAATACGAATCGAAACTTTAAAATAAAATATTTAAAGATGTTTAATTGTAAATTTTGATTGTCATTTATTAACAAAAATATAATCACAATTACCCACTATGTTTATTTGTAAGAAAATATGGCAGAACTTTTTAATAATAATAAAAAAAGAAGTAGTAGTTTTTCGTATATTATTTATTAAAAAGTTTAATTTACGCTACAACCGGAATAGGCTGCACATCTGATTTCATTTTGATATCACTTGCCGGGAACGCAGGTGTAACTTCTTCCTTGGGTTCCACAACGGAAACATTATCAGGCAATGGCCTTTTCGGACCAATTTTACCATTGGGATCCCACGGCAACATGATTTTCACTTTAATACCCAAAACGCCCTGTCTTAACAAAACGTGTCGAGTCGCTGCGTCTACATAATCATTGCATGGATCACCCGAATGAATCATAAGACCATCGACGAATTTCATCGACTTGGCACGTTGACCACGTAATTTTCCGGAGACGACAACTTCGCAACCCTTTGCACCCGATTCCATAATGAATCGCAGAACACCATAGCATGCACGACGTACAGCCAAACCTCCGATCAGTTTGTAACGGAGGGATTCCGCTTGAGCAATAGCACACAAACCACGGGTAGCTACTTTTTCAGCGTATAATTCCACTGAGTGTTCGGGGAAGTTGAATCGTTTCTGTACAACAGATGTCAATTCACGGATACGACGTCCTTTTTCACCCAATACATTTTGTGTACGAGTGGCCATAATAATAATTTCGGTACGTGTTGGTGTAACACGTACTTCAACTCCAGAATAGCCATCTTCAGCTAATTCTCTTGTTAAAAATTCATTCAATTCGGCTTTGAAGACACCGTCCCCAACGAACTAAAAACAAACAATCATTGCGTTAATGTCATATAAAATTATTCAAATTTAACCTAAACATTATATATAAATTTAACTATCACATGGTACAAATACAAGACATGAAACCATAACCAATAAACTCTTTTATATCTAAGTCATCTAGTATTTAATCACTAGTTGATGAAAAAACAAATCTATTTTTTATCAACTACAATGTATGCACATTAAATAAATGTATATATTTTTCTCTATTGAATTATTTTAAAGAAAAATTCATAAAATAATACCTTTCGTTTTTTGGATATTGTGGTAGCCATGTTGACCTCACTACATGAAAGAAAACTGCTGTGAAGAGAGAAACAGAACAAAAATTATTACTTTACACAGTTCGTAGTAGTACCAGTACCAACTGCGTGAACTGTCAAAGTCAAATCAAAATAAACGTTTCGCGGAATTTCATATTATGAATAATACTATTATATAAACCAAGATATAAACTAAAACGAATGGTGTGAGTAATGTAAAATATAATCAAGTAATATATATTTAAATAACGAAAAACTATAATGACATTTAGCGCCACATATACGTGGTTCTTATTAACATTATGTAAATTGATACCGCGGTGTTATTCAATATTTTAAATAAAACTAAATAATCTTTTATTTTTACTTTTTAACAGTGCAGAGATTATAGTTGAATGTTAAACTTATATTCGTATTAAATAATTGTGATTTGAAATTATAATTAAATATATAATAAAAAGAACAAAGCGTTGTTTTGACATTTGACAGTTGATAAAAACATTTTCACGTGATAGATTAGCAATGGTGCAATGTAAAACTGTGCTCTCTGTTGTGGGTTTTATACTTCTGTTGTTTTTCGGAATTCCTATAAAAGTAGATCCACCGCCTATTGCTCATAATGGTACTATATTATTTGAAACATTTCTCAATAGATTTAATAAATCTTACATTCATAACGAGACGTTACGAGCGCAAAGATTTGAATCATTTCAGGTAAATATTCTAAAACTTTTTGTACAAATATTTATTATATCTGTTTTTCCAGAATACTTTAAAAGAAGTTGACGAATTAAATTCTCAACGAAAATATAATTCCAGTGCTGTATTTGGCATTACTAAGTTTTCCGATTTGTCAAAAGATGAATTTATCGAGAAATATTTACTAGATGATATGTATTCACGTATAAAAAATAATACGTATAGAAACTGTTCCAAAGAAAATGATTCGAAAGAGAGTCATGAGTCATCGAAAGAATTTGCTCAAATTAAAATAGTTAAACGTGATATTTATAACAACATAGATCCTAAGTTACCTAAATATGTTGATTGGTAGGTTTGAAATAAAATAATTAAAAGAAATTGAATTATGCATGGTGAATAGAAATGGAAAAATTATTTAATTGGTTGTTTATTAATAATTATGGCTCAAGAAATAATGTAATAATAAAATAAGTGGATTAGATGTTCGGAAAGTCATTTGAAATCTCCATATTAAACAACGTGGTTGTTTTGTGAAAAACTGGAAAAAGTCAGGGAATTTTATTGATTCTGGAAGTCAGGAAATTTAATTTGTAGTCCAGGGTAAAATTTGTTTAGCGAATTAACAAAGTTACAAACACAAATTTGTATTATAATATCTGCAAAAATTAATAAATTTCACTTTTAGTATATTAAAATTATTCTTATACCAATTTTTTCACATCTATACTTAGAAATCTTTATTTTAATGAGTATTTTGTGATTCACATTCAATCAGGTAAAAAATGAAAAAAAATTTCTGGAAAACAGGAAAGTCAGGTTTTCACAAAGTTTTGGCCACCCTGCTTTTTGTTTTTAACTGAAAAAAATGGTTTTGTGACTTTTATGGACATCATTTGTAGAAATAATAAAAAAAATTTTAATGTAAGTATTTTTACAGGCGGCAAAAGAATGTTGTAACAAAAGTAAATAATCAGAGAAACTGCGGTGCTTGTTGGGCATTTAGTGCAGTCGAAACAATCGAATCAATGCGAGCAATCAAATATGACAATTTAGAGCAACTGAGTGTTCAGGAATTAATTGATTGTGCCGGCTACAATAATCAGGGTTGTAATGGCGGCGATATATGTACATTACTTTATTGGATCACTGACAATAATATTAAAATACGTAGGGAACAAGATTATCCATTACATTTAAAGACTGAAACATGCAAGCTAAATAATAAGTTACCTGGTATACGAATTGAGGATTTTACGTGCAATAGGTATTCGTTTTTTTTTTCTCATTTTTATTAACAATTTAGTTTGGTACAACAAAACAAAAACAATCGTGATATTTTCTATACAAATTGTTATTTCAAATAAAGTTTAGATGTACACATAAAATTTTGGATACATTAGCGAACTAAATACATATATAAATATATAACAAACTAGAAATAAATATTTAATTACATTTGATGTATATACCTTACATGTTCTATCTAATACGATTAGAAAACTGAAAAGTCATTCAGTTTTAGTATTAACGAAATAAATAATAAAATATTTCGGACATATAAATTAAAGCTTATCGTACACAATGAGTCAAAAAAGTTGAAGTAAATTATTTAACATTTTTGCTTTGTAATGATAACGATTCATATATCAACTAAATTTGACATGTTAAAATAAAAATAAAATTTCATATCATGTACAAGAAAAGTATTAGACCTACGAAACAATAATACATAGTTTTATTAAATTCATTTTTTGGTAATTAAATATATTTTTTTGTTTATATCAAAGTATTAGAACTTAAATTTTTAGTATACTTAAAAAAAAATGATACTACCCTATTGAACGATTTTTATTTTGTGTTATTTACAAAAATATAAACATGTTATGTTTAGACATTTATTATATTCCTTGTAGCTTTTATTTAAAAAAAATATAACAATTTTTCATTGTGTCGAAATATAAATTTCTTACCTGCATTAGTTACTAAATTTACTGTCACTGTAATTTAATTACGCAAAACACTAACACATATATCAAAATGATTTATTAAAGTTATATAAATTTAATATGTTTCAGCTTTATAAACAACGAACAATCATTACTTGCCATATTGGCTAATCACGGCCCGGTAGCTGTGGCAATAAATGCAATGTTATGGCAAAATTATCTCGGCGGAATAATACACTATCATTGTAATGGTTCGCCAACATTTTTAAATCATGCGGTCCAAGTGGTCGGTTATGATTTAAACGCGGAGATTCCGCATTATATTGTACGAAATTCATGGGGCACCGATTTTGGTGACAATGGTTATTTATATATAGCGATTGGTAGTAATGTTTGCGGTATATCCGATGAAGTTATCTCATTAACTGTTGTATAAATTTTTAAAATTAAATGAATTCTTACTAGATGGAACATAATCTATATTCCATCTAATTATAATTCACCGATGATTAAAATGCATTATATAATTTGTTGATAATATTAATTATATATACGTACCAAAATGTTGTTTATATTTTATATATATATATATTATATTGAGTTATACGTAAGAATATATATTTATATAGATCGTTAGTGCCATATGCAATAAATACAGATTTTTGTAATTTATATATGTATATTTTTTTCTTAAGATTTTTTATTATAAGCACATGTGATTTGAATAGAAACTGTAATAAAAATTTATTGAACAATCATTTTCGCTTTTTATTTATTGCCTGTTTAATGTA
Organism: Clivina fossor; assembly: GCA_963966155.1. Taxonomy (NCBI): domain Eukaryota; kingdom Metazoa; phylum Arthropoda; class Insecta; order Coleoptera; family Carabidae; genus Clivina; species Clivina fossor. The sequence continues at coordinate 4,586,577 of OZ014563.1, forward strand.
ACTATTATTTCATTAATTTATGTTAATATTTTAAAATCAGATTTTCACAAATTTATGAGATTTTGATTACATATTATGTAAGATAATAAATTATTAATGATTTTTTTGTCTTCTTTATTTTGTTTATTTTTTATTAATCACTTATTTTTTTCAATTTTTGATTTGCATTTCACAGAGTAGGATTTTATTTCACTTGACTTTTTGTACCATGTTAACTTTAAACATATTTGAATTTGAATAAAAAAAATCTACAGAAATCCGTCAATTAAAAAGGACATTACAATGTTTTAAAATTTGTAGTTGAACAAAAATCGATTTTTTATTGAAATTAGCATTATTTTTATTGTTAAACAGACAATTAACTTATTTGATAGTTTATTGTTCAAATAGCAACTAGTTTTTATTTTATTACTAAAATTTTGTTGCCTACAATACCGGGCATGATACTAAATTAATTTATTTATTTTTCTTTAAGAAATTTATTTTCAATTGCAATTTATAATTGATTACATTCTACATGAGTATTCGATTTGGATATATACTATATTTCTATTATTTGAATTCTTTTAATCATTCTTGTTTCCGATGAAACCAAACTTAATATTGACTACGTTTGATAAAATTGATTGTTTTGAAAATTTAAATATCTGTCCGAATTAGTAAGATTATCTGAAATTATGACTAGCTACATTTTATTTTATTACTTTATTCCGGAACTTATACAAAAAAGATTCATTGTGAAACGAAAAAAAAAAAAAACGTTTATTTTTAAAAAATATTATTATAATCTCAAATACTGAAACAATATTTCATTAAAATATATTTATACTTAACTGTTTTATAAATTAATCATAGTCTTGAACTAGGGTGATCACCTCTCCGGTTTTCAGCTGAATCTCTCCGGTCTCCGGGTTATTTATTGTAGTATCCGAATTAAACTGAATTTAGATGTAGTCATATAGTTTTAAGTTAAAAAATAAGTAAATCATTACTATGATCAGTGATAAATTTATAGTCAAATCAAAATATTATTTAGTTTAATATATAAGCATTGAAATGAATTTCAAAATTTTATGATTGTATTCAAATTAAAATGTTTTTCTATTTAAAAATAGTAGTTTTAATGTATTGAGTTTTCTAGGAACCCCCCGGGTCAGTTGAAATAAAAAAGTGCTCATTTAATCTTGAACCTGAAAAGTAGATTAAAAAAAAATAAATGAAATAATTTGATGGGACTAATGATATGTAGAAGATAAATTAATATGTTAATAAATGTCCAAGCAAACAAAATGCTTTATTAGATACACCACTGCAGTAGTACACGCATGTAACAAACTGATATGACTGGCAATCATATAAATATTGTACTTAAATAGTTCACAATCAATTATAAATATAAACTCGACATAACATAGTAACGAAACGTGTGCAAAGGGGTGATAGCTCTTATCATGGCAGCGAGCCATCAATCCGTCATTTGACATTTGATGCAGCGTGGAAAATCTTTTTCTCTTTGCTGTCTCGTTCTTTAACTGACTAGGGGCCAAACATTTGCGAACGAACACAAACGAAGTTCGTTTGCGTTTGTTTGCAATGTCTGTCCTCTAGAATAACGGGAAAAAAATCTTTCGCAAAAATGACAATTTCCCTAATTTAAAACAGCACACAATTAATAAATAGTTTTAGCTTTGCGTTCCTTAGGTACGCTGTCGTTTTTTGTGCGAGATTTTTTTTCCGTTAGAACGAAGGGAGCAAAACGCTGCTGGTTCTAAGGATAAAGTTGAGTTGTTTCGAACAACACTCCCACATCATGGCGCTACTAATAAATGTCTAAACAACCTTGTATCTCTTATGATTAAAATTTATTTTTAATTATAATATTGATGGAACTGCACAACATCATTTTTATTTTTAAATATTAATTACTTCGTAAAATTGACCTGAACTCTATTGACTAGGCACACTTAGTTCATCATATAATATAACAAGAAACTGTTCTATGAAAAATAGAAACTTCCGACAATAAAATAAAACAGATAAATAATTCAAATAATCGGTTATCCGGTGATGGCCCGGAATTCTCGATTTCACAACGGTTTCACATTTTTTTCGATTTTTAAAAATACTTTTATTCATTACAACATATAAATTATCAAGATATTTTCTCATATTGTTTAACAGTACCAACAGTATACATGGAATGCTTTGGCCAGATAATGTGCTCCAGAAGTAGTGACACTATATATCATACTACACAATATATCAACGAACAATGTTCAAAAAATAAAATATTATGTGCGTCGCAATTTTGGTACAAGAAATTTATTATTATTTTGATATAATAACGAGATGTATTGCAGAATCACATATGTTGGCTAAACAAGACGTCAACTGAAGACACATTTCTCAAAAATTTTAACATTTCTGCAAGACGATAACAACATTAAAAATACAATATTATTCTCAAGTGTGAGTATGTGTGTGTGCGCGTGTGTATTTATGTAAGTTGCTGGCTGGTTGATTGGTTTTGTTTTTCGTAATATTAGTTTCGATTATAGGTACAGTACAGAAATACAGAATTTTATATAGAGTAGGTTTTCTTCGGATTATAGCAACATAATGTTGAGGTAAAGTTTTGAGAGTGACTGGACTTGCAATTGGGAGGAGTGATTGATTGTGGAAATTGTGTTCTCGTTTCAGTTATTTTTGGCAACAAATTGTGAACAACTGGTTTTTAAGTTATGATATTGGTGGTACTTTTTTTTTAGTGAACTGTGCTCGGAATAGTAGCTTTGTGAAAACTAGAATCAGTGTGGGTGCTACAGCGGTGTTGGGGGCGGTAGAGAAATTGTATTACTAATCTACAATGATAGATTTAATGAATCTTATACAATAAAATATATAAACTTTTTCTGGTTATGTACAGCGATGGGTAGTATGCGACGGACTAGAATAATTATTCAAAATTAGAAAACAAACGAACGTATTTGTTCATTGAATTATCAAAGATAGTTGAATAGTTATAGAAGTGTGGATGATGGCAAAAATATGAAATGAATAATGGTAGTTTGTGTGCATGTGTAGGTACGTTCGTCTGTCCATGAGTATGAAAGCTTGCATTATGCGAAAAAATGTACAAGCAAGCACAAATACAATAGTAATTAATAACATCCATATATTTTTAAATTCACGGATACCACATGGGGTTAGGGGGGATGGATACGTGATATACGTACGAAAGTGTTTTGTTTTGTGTCTCTGTGTGTGTGTATATGTGATGAAACAACATGTGAAGTAAACAGTGTATATGGGATACGAAATGGGGTTATTTATGCACGCTCTATAACTACTGTTTTTAACAAATACACCTCTGTACAAAATATAGTATATGTAATATTACTTGGAGTGATTAGAATTTTGCAATCAAGTATACAAATACAATTGTTAATAATCAAAGTGTCAGTCTTAAGTCGAGTAAAGTTGGCTCGCGTCAACAGAAGAGACACGGAAAGTCCTTCGCGGGACGCGTAAGGCGGGTGTGGGGGCGGGGGGAGGTTAACAACATTATACGCAATCTACATACTACTATAATACACAATTAATCAGTATTTTTTGTTTTTGCTTTTTTTTTTGTTTGCTTTATATTAATAATAAGTACACAACACGGGCAAGCAAGACAGAAGCACATTATCAGGGGGAAACTACGGTAGCTACGTATTTTCATTTTATCTTTTTTTATTAAAAACTTGCGCGTTGCGCGTGCGCAACAGCGTGACAAATGAAAGGATATGTCGTGCGCCTGCATGCGCTGCGCGCCCGGGTTTTTTTTAAATGTCCTTTTTTTTAAAAAAAATCTCCAATCTACTTCATTTTATTTAAATTTAAAAACATTATTTCTCAACAGTCTTAATAATGTAATAATTTTTCAATGTTTCTTTTTAAAATCTATTACTAATAATGAAAAAATATAAAAAATCTGCGATTTGTCATATGCGCGTATGGCTTGTTGAAACTTAACAACCATTCAATATATTTTAAAATTCATGGACTTTAGCAATGAAAACAATCTCGGCTAGTTTGGCAGGAACAGTGACGGACAAAGCTTCCTACAGATCTAAGGATTTTTTCTGTGTGTACCAATAATGCACCTATGTATTATATAAACTAATTCATACAATATATCGGTACAAAAAACACTTGGTAATGCGTGCGTTACAATCAATTATTACAGTATATAACGTGGAGCAGCGCCCATACATATTTTATTAATCTCTTTCCGTTCCACGTGTTTTTTTTTTTTAAACAAACAAATCTGTTTCGTTCAATTTGCAATAACCAACGAACGAAACCACCAATTAAGTAATCAATCGATCAAAAGCTCACACGAAAATACAATAATCTTAGTCAATAATGTAAAGTGTATTGTGTTTTTTTTAATAAGTTATAAGTACATATACATATCGTTATAATTAATTCATAATAATATAATAAGTATATAATTATTCATAATATGTATGATTCGATATAAAAAAGACTAGACTAGATATGAGGAGTTCATGGTGTTTTTATGGGATTTTTAGGAGAAATTGGTGTGTGTGTGTGTGAAGCAAACAGAGGATAGGCTAGTATTTTTTTTTGCGGCTGCCGAACAATCATCGGCGCCTTTTTGATGGCGCGAGGGGTTTTTGGTCCGCGATGCCCAGCCACTCCGACAAGCAATAATATCAAGCAAACATTTAACTATTTATTGTATTTTATTATTTATCAATTATTAGTGTTACATGCCTGACTACATTTTGATTTAAATTCGAATAGATTGCGCGTCAGTCCGAAATTAATTCAATTAAGTCAGATGATCATTTTGTGAAAGGAATATTTCTTATCCTATATTGTTTTGATATTTATATTTCATCGAGAGGGAAACCACTTCTTCAAATTTTGTACTCCAAATTTTACGTATGATTGTTGAGATTGTAATCATTCTTCGTTGATTTTACGGATTTTATACAAAATTTCGAGGAGATTTTAGTATTTTACCAGAGATTTAACAAAAACTTTAAAAATATTTTTAATAGATTTTACCATAATTTTACTAGCATTTTAATAAATTTGTACACCAAATTTTATAAGTGGTTTCCCCCTCGTATTTCATTCATTATGCTTACCATTTGTGTATATTTATTTCCAATTCAAATATCACTATATGAATTTGCAAGTAATTTATATTATTTGTTCACACTTTAGTCATTGTAAATCACTATTTAAATAATTATTTGGGGTTAAATTCTATATATTTTTAAGTTTTTACCACTTTTCAAACAGTTTAATTATTATTTGACATGCAGACTAAAAATCTGACAACACTTATAACCTACAAAACAAGTTCAAAATTTTGACACCAGATAGCGATATCATTTAAGTTTTTAATTTTTTTATTACTACCTTTTAAACATATAATTCTATTTTATTTTTAAAAGAAATAAATTTTTCTTTCCACATATTTTTTGTCTCTTCTCTAATTTTTAGAGTAGTTTAAAAATATAAACAATGCACATTATAAAGTACTAAATTTTCTCATAAAAAATAACTAAACTTTTTTATATAAAAAATAAATTAATTATGAAATCTAGCTGTATTCCGCAGATATCAAAATTTGTACTTTATTATCAATATAACAATGGTTAAATAATATGAATAAATATGCTAATAGTGAAAAAATAATATATGTATAAACCACAGTTGAGAAAACTGTTATAGCTTCGAAATAGCTATAAAAAATATCTTCTCAACTCTGGTATATAATTACTATTAATTGAATAAAATGTTTCATGAATGATAAGCATAGTGAATGATATGTAAGAGAATTCGTGTTGTATGAATGTGTTAAGAAGGACGTTAAAATATGTTTGATTTTTGTTGTCACTACATGTCGGTTGGTGTATCATAAGTAGCAATAATAAAATATTGGCAATTTATCCACTATACAAGTATTTAATATACACACAAGTAGACGACACTGGTTTACACAACATACACAGTCAAATTTGGTGTTCGACTTGAAATAAAAAATAAGTATTCCACACTGTCTCTTTCATATATATAAAGATCCCGGAGTGCACATGCGTAGTGTGGGTGGTATGCGTGCAGGCGCTGAAAAAAATATATCGCACATTGTGATCAATTTCAAATACATATTTTATTTGGCATAACATCTGTGATAACAATTTTGAAGAGTTAATTAGTGATATTTTGGGTGAATAAGAAAAAACAAAATATCATTAATCAAGATCTATTTCTGGAAATTGATCACATTGTACGTACTTGTTTTTCTTTCAGCAGGATCCGGCCTTCTAAACATTGATTTTTCGTATTATATATTTAAAACGTGTAATTTTGATTGTTGAATTATTTTGATTTTAAATATTGTTGTTTTGATTATATTTATTAGTTTGAATGTAAACAGTGACCGGGTCCAATTTGCATACTAAATGTAGTGTGTGGTGTGTGTGTTTTGTGTTTCTTAAATTTGAGATTGGAATATATGAGTAAATTTTTGAAAGTGCTTTGGCCGAGCGGTTTTTAAGTGTGCGGACAAGGGTGAATTTTTTATAATTTTTGATAAAAGGGAGGAAGGCATTTCCGACAATCACAGTCTGTTTTAGTGGGGGGATAGGAAATAATAGATAAAATTGAGAATTTGTAAGAAGGATTGAAAGAATAAATGTGTTCTTGTGTCAATGTGTGTCGTGCGGAAATCCGGGGAAGGTAATCTCGGAAGTCTTTTTTTTATAAACTTGCTTGCTTTTTGTCAACTTAACTTACTGACACTGCGGCATACATATTTAACAGTGCAATATCTACGCGTTAAAATGGAACAATCAACTCTACAACATGAGCAAAAACGCATACAATTCATGTATAAAAATTTATTATTTTTTGAACAATATTTCACAAATTAGTGATCATAACAAGGTTATTTTTTTGTAATTTTTTTCAATATTTTTTCTTAATTTTTTTTTTGGCGCAACCGGAAACAACCGCTACGGTTCAAAATCCGACGCCGACTAGATTAGATTATCAATTTAATGATACACATCGCGCAATCGCGAGAAGTGAAAACTACTCATTAGAAAACAATAGTTTTTTTTTCCACCTCCTTCTTCTTTAAATATATAGGAATGTTAAGTAGTTCATTTGAATACGTACAAATGCGATACAAAGCGTGAGCCTATACACATATATACTTGAGTTTGACAGAGAGATCTATGTACAAAACATCTGTCTGGTTAAAATATTATGATCCCTAGATTAATTGACATGAAGATAAACGCAACATTATCCGAGACGACAGAGTGAGTACGCAACGCGCGCAAATTGAATAGTTTGAGATTGCATCGAACCCCGTGCGCGCGCGCACATTCACTGAGGATAAGACTATTGCATTCGCGATCACTAACTATATATAGTTCGTTCAACTTTTTTCTTTTTAATGTAAGAGAATAATATGTGTTGTTTTGAGTCAGTCTTACCGAAAAATGCTTTGATAATAATTAATAATCATCTACAAGATAAGAAAAAGAGGAAACATATTGTCTCCGTTAACTACATAGTACCGCTAATGATAGAAATGTTTTAATTCTAAAATACTATTCATTATAATAAAACTACAAACTAACAACTATCAAAAAAATCACACATCATGCCTTACTACATCACTATCGTATTATATTATAACATTAGGTTGCTAAAACTTGGGCCCAGGAAGATTGTTTTTAATTCTTTTTTTTATACAAGCTGCTGTGTACCGCAGGATCGCCATTATCTTATTTATTATTAACACTACAACAATTTTTAAATTTACTTTAGAACAGACATAACAATCCAAACCATTTAAATCGTTAATATTTTTATTTTCGTTCGTCATCTGAGCTCCTGTTCTCTTCTAGATCAAAAGGAAACAAACAGATTATGTGCATGTGTGTTTAAGTGTGTTGTACAATTGAGAAAAAAACAAAACAAAACAATTGCATTCTTTCGTCCATACATATTTATATATGACTAGATTTTTTTCAATACTTATTACATAAAAATCACGTTTGAACAATAAAATAAATTACGATATGAACGAAAAGATGCGAGTATTCTGTAATGAATAGAAAAGGAAATAAAAAATAAAAAAACCAAAATTAATGAAAACTGCAAGAACTGGTATTATTAATTAAAAGCATATACAACAAAAAATCAAAAACAAAAACAATGTACATTAATTTAAGAACAATTTTACCATAATAAAAATTAATAATAATAATAATAATAACAACAAGTATTTAAAAAAACTGCAATAGAGCAAAAATTGGGGGGTACATGGCGAGATAGGGTCCCATTTTGTTCGGAGAAATTTATAGCACACTTGAGTATCACAAACGTTTGTAAAATATACCTCAGATTATAATGAATAAAAAGAAAAATTAACTTAAAATAATATCTTACTTTCACAATAGTAACTCACAGGAAATGATATTGAATGGCACGGATCAGAGGGCATTCGTAACATGTTCCCAAATAGTAAACAGCTGAAAACAACGTGTCAAAAAATGGTCGGTACAAAAATAAACTAGTAAAAACACCATCGGATCGGTGCCATTCTTATTCCTTAAAAAAAAAATTAAACAAATTGAGGGAATAGATTTAAAACAAAAAAATAAAATAAAAACAAAACAGAATCGAGGCTACAAACGTCGGTGATATCCAAGTGAGCTACACACGCCATGTTTACCTATTAAATCTCACTTTCTTTCTCTATCTTTCATATCTAAATATAGATTACGAGAAAAAATAAAATAAAAATCATAATAATAATAATAAATTGCGAATATTTACAAAAAATATTTCAATAACAGTGTTGCGTCAATGAAGACGGGGGTTGTCAAATGAGAGGGGCATTAAACCCGGGGACTGAAATACAACAATACACATAATGAGATCGGTGCAGTCCCCTCCCGCAGATAATAAATTAAATGCGGTCTCTCTTTGTTTTTTTTCTTTTCTTTCTTACTTTCAAACGGCATGATCATATTTAGATAGTGAATAAATTAAATCAAAAATAAAACACGACATACACATATACTATTCAGAATATATATAAATAAGGGGGGAGAGATGATGGACAACAGTACGCAATAGAATTTTATCAATACGTGCTTCGGCGGAACTTAGCACATACATTCAATGATATATAATTTATTTATCTATTTATTTATAATAGTAAAAACGCCGCCAATGCATATACCAGAAATTCTATTGCGTACCCCTTATATATAAATTACACATGACGATCTATATAATTAATTAATAATCAATAATAATAATAATAAATGATAAAAGTAGTGTAAATAACATGTGTATGATGAATTTCTATATGTGCGACATACATAAAAATACAATGTTTTGGAATATCTGTTTTATAAGAAGACAAACCAAACGTGACAGACAATCTATTGTCTCATATCCGTATTTATAAAAAAATAAAGAAGTCTTTTGCGGTGTGTGTGCATCAAGTACAAAAAAAAAACAACACATCTAAAGAAATACACAAACAACAAAACGGTATAATATAAGTAAATATAATAATCATAATAGTAATAATAATAAATCATGCAAGTATAAATTCAGCGGCTTCTTACCCCGCGCTCGCTATCTTAAACTTGGCAGCATTTTTCAACAAACATATAATATTATCAATAATAATTACTACTTACTACAACTAATAATAATAATAATAGAGATGGTGGGAATATTGCGTGCACCATACAAAAATATGTACTTAAATAGTTATAATAATTAATAATAATAAAAACTAATATAATAATAATAATAATAAAAGAATAACAAAACTATGATAAAAAAAATGAGAAACAAAATGATAAAATTAAGGTTTGGCGCGGCGCGGAGCAGCAAGCAGAGAAGAGGTTAGGATTTTCTTTAAGATAATAATATATATAAGACGTCTGGGCATTTAAAGATTGACTAGGGGCTGATAAACAACACGCCAGCGGTGTCGAAAAGGTGTTCCAACTAAATCGTATTATCTCAATGATCTATGGCTTGGACATGAGAAGGGGGGAAAACTTAAGGGTCTCCCACGATACAACAAACTTACATAATAATCTTTAATTATTATGCGCGCGCAGCAACGGAGAATTTTCATAAACCACGTACACGAGTAAACATTTATTTCGACAAACAGATAGAATATTTATAAGTTGAATGAAAATAAAATTGCAAAGAAAAAAAAAACTATTCGTCAAAATTCTATCTATCTGCCTTTAGACTTATTTGTTCGTTTCATTTGGGGGGAAAAAATCGCTTCTGCATTCATACTTAAAAAAAATACAGATTCAATCAGAAAACGTTCACTCTCAATGTCGAATAAAATACTTTTCTTTAAATATGTCTATCAGATAAATATAACTGCATCATCATCAGCAATTATTGAATCGTAATAATCGTACGAATAATAACTGTAATAATAATAATAATTAATAACTACCTTCTACAATTACAATTATGAAACAAGTTTTCACGAAACACCGTCACGTACACGATTAATTAATTAATAATATTAAAATAGAGATTATCATGAGAAACTGATGAATATATCGAAGAACTTTTACAACATGGCCCAGGCACAACTGTGTGCTTGGTTCAACATCTCTTAAAATGTTTTTAATATCCCTGTTTTTTTATTTATTTTTTATCTTTTTGAATTATATGATAGATTTGGTCAAACAATTGCGATACAGACGCAATAGATACGCTCCAACATTGTCTGTGTATGGCCAATAATATTTAATAATACAAGTTGGCAGTTTACAGCCAGCAAAATGCTTTTCTCATCATTCATATGCATTCACTCAATTCAATTCAATAATGATTGATTAGATTATATAAGAACCAGAAATATAATTATATATATAATATACATTATTATAAATGGGAACAAATGACCATAACAATATGTTGAATGTATGCATTGCGTCTGCTGTAATCGAAACGTACCGTGCAAAATCGTACATATTAAAAATATCAACATGATCATCAAATACAATACAAAACTATGTTTATGATTATTGTTAATATTATCAAGAAGGGAAGAAATCTCTAGTTATTAAGAAGAGCGATTAAAATACACAACAACATCTGCAAACTCGGCAACGCACCACTCCGCTCATTTAAAAATGCGTCAACAAAAAGTGTGTGTGGGAATGGTTGTTTCGCCGAGACCCTGTCTCTCTGAGAAGATCTGCAAAAATTTTCATGTGATGAGCGAGCGAACAAGTCTTGTTTTCATTTTCATTTCGTTTCATTTCACACACTCACACACACACATACACACACACCACACACACACAACACACATATACAAGTGTGTGTGGTTTGTGAATGTTTGTTTACAATAATAGTTTTGTGCGCGCGGCATGGACACAGGAAAAAAAATAACAGAGCACGCATGCGCGAATATCAGATCAAAAACAATCACAATATGCTTTTCGAGTCCATCACTCTAATGAAATTTAATACTTGCTTAGGCGCTTAAGATTCGATTCGATTATTTGCATGCGTGCATCTCATATAGACAAGCACATAGACGCGCGAGTGCGCGCGCGCGCGCAGTAGATATGTGTTCTCTGTGTTCGGTTGATTCACATGATTTTCTTTACTCATTTATAACTCATAGAATGTATTGAATGTAATTAAGACGTGTGTGTTTGTGTGCGCGCCGCAATTATGGTGGAGACGCAATACGGCCGGGACCAATAACAGCAACTCGTCCGCCGCACACGCAATGCCAATGCTTGCAATAGTGAATATTGAAGCGCGCGCCCTTTCAACACCCATCCACCAATACAACAACAGTATAACAGGAGTATATCAGATACTCAGTTCGGATCAGATCAGCATTACTAGTATCTAGTTGCTCCGTTCGTCTGTCTCTCTCTTCCTCTCTGCATTGTCCGCGTGCGCTTCGTCAATAATTACATGCCGATTGGCGGTACCTGCACGTAGCGATAGATATAGAGACGATAATCCTTGCTGGCAAGCACCACGGACCCATCGTCCATCAGTGCAACATCAAAGCATTGCGCGTGTTTTACTTTGCTTTCAAGCGCTGACACTAACTGTCCATCTTGCGTGAAGATCGTCAGGTTGAAATTGTTGTGATTGTCGGCGATGAGAATCTCGCCCGCTGCATTGATACCAACACCAATCGGGTAATTGGTAATGCCTTCGCCGCCGATTTGACGCAAATAGGTGCCTTCATAGCTGAACACTTTGACGCAATGCGCACGATTGTCACTGATGAAGATCTCTTGTTTGTCGTTGACGACCACACCGTTCGGGAACTCGAGATGTTTCGAACAACCAAACTTTTGCAGCACGGCACCCGTTTGATCGAATATAATCACACGCATCACTTTGCACTCAACGACTACGATACGACCTTTATTATCGACAGTTACACCGCGCGGATGCTGGAGAATATTTGCGCCAAATTTCCTCACGAATTGCCCATACTGATTGTAGATCTGTATTTGGTGTGTTGGCGAGCGTTCCGTTACGATAATATCGCCCGATGTACGTACGACGGCTACACGATTCGGATAGAGTAATTGGCCATCACGTTTACCACATTCACCAAATTGGAACTTGAAACGGCCTTCCTTGTCAAAGATTTGAATTCGATGATTATTTGTATCGGCGACGATAATATCGTTTTGTGCGTTTACCGCGACGCCGCTCGGTTCGGTGAATTGGCCTTCCATTACGCCGAATTCGCCAAACTTACAATGGTAGATCATTTTCTGTCGTTTGATTTGGGATTTCGGTGGAAACATAGCTGCTGACATCAATTTGGTTGTTAAATCAAGCATGGAATCACCACCACCACCACCGCCTAACGAATAATGATCGGCCGTACCATTTTGGAAAATACTATCTGTTCCACCGTTTGACCATTTCTCATACGGATTAATACCGTTTAGGTTCATATCACCGATGGTCGCTGAGAATGGACCAAGACTATTGGCACTGCTGAAGCGTTTCGAAATGATATTCGATTCGAATGGGGATGTAGATTGGCTCGATGAGGACATGAGTCCACCGCCGCCGCCGCCATTAGAGAAAGGTCGATCTAAAGCGCCGCTGCCTCCGTTTAGTGAGTGTAATCCACCGCCGCCGCCGCCACCACCACCACCACCATTACTACCACCATTTAAGCTACCAGAACTACCGTTCATACTACTGCCACTGCTACTTGAACCGCCGCTATTCAAAAGTGAACCATTCGTGGGCCTTGCGATTGGTGGTTGTTTGCTTGGTCCTACTGGAACTTCACTACTGGAACGCACATAGCCAAATGTATTACGTACGCCCACTTGTATTGCCTGATAATTCGATACAAATTCAAGTTCACATGCCGATTGCACACTCTGATCGATATTGTAATTCATAAACGCTTGTAATTTGGCGTCAACTAATTTACGTAGCATTAAAATTTCAACAACGCTAGCGCATTTATTAAATCGTTCGACTACTTCACAAGTTTTGTAAATTTGTTCAACAGTCTCTTGACCTTTTTGGCTAACAACGCTTAACGAAATTTGCTTGGCGGAGAATACACTTTCCAATTCTTTCAACAGTTCCTGTTTGCGTTCGTCCAACATTGATCGATAGAAAAGGAACGTGTCGTTGATTTCATTTTGTGCCTTGTGGTATTGGACTTGAAGACGACCTGATGTGTGCTCCAACGTTTTAAGCATGTTACGTATATCGTTGGCTTTGGCCTTAACTTCGTGCACGGCTTGGTTTATTGCTTCGATTTGTTTTGGTCCTACGTCACTGAGATGTTCGCATTCGTGCAGACCGGCGGGATGGTCTAAGACGGTGCATTCTTTGCAAACGGGTACTGCACATGTACGACAATAGTACTTGAGTGTTTCACTTTTGTGACGGGGGCATAATAACGCCTTCTCGCCATTGGTGGTTACAGTGGTAGTTGTAGTGGTAATTGTGCTAGTGGTTATACCAGGCGGTGTAAGTGTGGTACCACCACCACCACCAATAAGTTGGCCATTAGTGCCATTCTGTTTGATCTGTTGTTGATTTTCTTCTTTAGCGATGTCAGCCAGGTTAAGTACCCGGTGACCTTCAAAGCAATGCATAAATTGATGTGCCATGACGCAATTCGAGCACAAGTAATTGGCACACTCGACACAGCGCGCAACTGCGTCCTGTTTCTTATTACTCTTACAGCCGGTACAGCGTACGGCTGCCGATTGTTGTTGCTGTTGCTGGTGTGATTGGGAGAATTGCGATTCGAGCGATATATCGACGGCACCGAGAAATAGATTCGATAGAATACTCTCGACGTTGTTCGGTAGAATAGATTCGGCTTGACAACGCGGACAATTAAATTTGTTCTTTTCCAAACAGGTTTGACAATAGATGTGATAGCACGACAGAAATTTCGTGTCAGTGGTTGTTTCGTGACAGAGTACGCATAAAAGATCCCCCGCGTCCGTATCACGTAAATCGCAGATGGCGGAATCACTGACGGGTGGCGATGAACCGCTTACAGTTAATGGTGAATCGGCCAGAGGTGAGAGCGACAGGTAGTCCGCGTGATCGCCGAACGATCCGATAGAGTTTCCTCCACGCAATGAATCCAATGACGGAGTAGGTGAGGCCATCTTCAGTTAACCGTCATCCCTGCAATACAAACAAATATACGTTATTATTCGTCTTTTCTATTATTATCTACAATTAATTATTTCATATTTGCAGGATTCACAAACAAATCTTTTTAATTTTTAAAGAATAGCATTTTGGTTTGGAATTATAATGTCTAGCTTCTGATATAATAATTGTGTATCAATTAAATGATTCAATATTATTCTACCTTAAATTGTAAATATAGTTAGTCAATTGTTTCTAATAAATATTTAACAATAACAACAACAAGAAGAAGTAACAATCAGTAATTGCGTTCATTGCAATCAACTTGTATGTAGGAACTAACTATGTTTTCAAAACACTGAATTGTTTGTATGTGGTGTCTGGGGGTTGTTGATGATGTGTATGTGCCTGTGTATATGTGAATGTAACCAAGGCCGGGGTTGGTGTCCGCTACTTGTTGGCAAGGTGCGGTACGGCATGCAGCGGGGTAGGGAGTAGACGATGACGACGGCGGGCATCGGCGTCGTGCATCTCTCATTCATTCGATGCGCGCACCTCTCTGTATGGGGGGACGGGGGGACGCAGCATAACGCACATACATACATACATACATATATATATATATATATATATATATATATATATATATATATATATATATATATAGTAGATGAGGCGACGAACGAGCGGATCGATTCTGCGCACGCGCATTTTGCACTTGCTATGACAAGTTATACCGCCGCCGCGTTACCATGGTGATAGGCTGGGGGTTCTCGCGTTAGCCCGACCGGCTTGCCGGACCTATACGCAAAGCTTTATTGCTCCCGATCTATGTATTTGTATATCTATAGATGCTTGCATGTGTGTGTGTGTGTGTGTGTGTGTGTAGATGTTAAAACCTGTATATAACAAGGGGCGACCGTCAAGTCGTCTGTCTCTTTTAAGCTCCGTTTACACAATTTGAATTAGTTGAAAATTTTGTGCAAAATGACAGTAATCGGACAATAGATAAATCTTGTTATTTCAACCTGTCACCAACATACACCTTCTAATTTTTTGGGGCACTTGTGTTACTGTATAATAAAATGCACGCGTAATATTCTAGATTTATCTCTATATTCGTATAAAGACCAAAGCTTGCAATTACATTATACTTTTCTTTCGATTTTTCGTCCAGTTTGTTCGATTTTTTTAAAGCGTTTCAAAATATTGTAGATTAATGTAAACAAAATCATAATTCATAATTAAAGTAATTTAAATATATTTTTGTTTACCTAGTCATTAGTTATGTATGAATAATAGAGAGGATGATTTTCAGTGTATCTCCTTTAATTTAATTTTCTTTATTATTAATCTTCTTTTCTTTGTTACCTAATAACTTGTTTTCATGTTTATTATATATGTCATTTGTATATTTTTTCCTGATGATGACATACGCGAAGAGTATGTCGAAACTTTGGTTTTTAATTAAAATTTATACAGAACTTAATACTAAAGCCTTTTTATTTCTTCTTTATTTTTGCCTGTTTAATTAATATTTTATTTTTTAATTTGTTATATGTATTTATATTTTTTTACTAGAAAATTGCCAAATTATTTATATTTATATTTAAAAATTGTTAATAAACAAAAAAAAATTATGCATCATATTTATTATAACTAAATAAACTTAAAGTATAAGATGTTACAAATTTTAATTTCAAATAAATGTTTATTTTAAATTTTATATTATAACCTATCTCGCGACATACGTGAATTAATAATATTTGGAATACCAATGAAATAACTCCAAACAGATCAAGAAAACAAACAAAATACGTATATTATTAACTTGGGAGTCATGAAACGTATTTATAACAAATCATATGTATTCTGTCAAATATTAACTATGTATTTGATGAAATGATATTGTAGAATAAAGCTGCTGGGGCTTGTTAGAGACCAAAGTCTTCTCTCTCCGATACGGTATTCAGTCGAGTGGCGTAAAGGCACAATTCGTCCCCGTTGTTTTCTTTTGAGCTTAACAAGACTGAAACTCCGGTTAGAGGGCAAAGCAAACTGGCGCTAAGCAAGCAAAAAGGGAAACACGATATATATAACTATCCATTTGAGATGAAGAAGAAGAAGAATAAAGGACAGGGCCGTCTTTTAACATCCCTAGACACATTTGGCTTTGAGGGCTTCCATAGAAAAATGTATTAAAGAGAATGTTTTATTTTCACTGTTTGTTTCTAGTAAATTAATATTATTTTATTTTTGTAAGTGTAAAGTCCAGTTAGACAATCAGGCAATTAGATTATTAACTGTCTTTGAAATACCCTCTTGATCAGTCAGTACATAAACACGGTCACGTATTGTCTGTGAAACTAGTACTTTTTATGTATCCGTGAAAATAAAAATTTAGCAAACTTCTCAAAATTTTATATAAAATAAATTGAAACATTTATAAACATTAGGTACTAGCAAGTAGGCTTCCGATAAAAAAAAAATATAAAAAATTATTATCTGAATAATTGCCTTTTTTTTGAAAATAAATCGAGGGGTAAACCATTTGTACGATCTGGTGTACAAATTAATGAAATGACAATTATGTTAAAATGTACTGCAGTTGAGTAAAATTATATAATTTTGATTAAATTTTTACCAGAAGCAATCTCACAGCCGACACAACCAGTTAAGGGTTAATAAATTAAAAAAAATAATAATAAAAGCTTTATTTTATAAAATGAAAATATCATTTACGAATTCAAATATTAATATTAAATTCAATGTTAAAAAAAAATATCTTTTAGACGATTCTTTTCAACGAGATATTGAACAAATACAAGATTGTTTGTGTGAAAAAAGAAGCTGTATTTTGTTGGGCGCGTGTTTTTATTTAAATAGCCTCGATGCCTGCGTGAAAATAGAAATGCACAATTGCGGAAGCCATTGGGTTGATAGCATTGGCACGGCTGCATGTCTCCGTCGTCCTGGCAACAGGTTGTGACGTCACCACAACGCCAAAATATCGAACGGGAATCAGAAAGTAATTCGCCACCACTGCGAATGCATGAACTGAGGTATTCGCGACTTAAGAAGCCCCCCCCCCTACCACCCCCGCTCCCTGTCTGTTTGCCTGATGGTTCTTTCCAAATCATCTATTTGCAAACACAAGCACGGAAAATAAATGCTTTCTCCAATTATACATATACCGGCGCGACGTCTGCTTTACCTTTTATGTGGAGCGGGTTTCATTATTCAAGGACGGTCTTATCTTTTTTTAGACACAGTGCCTATGTTAAATGTTATATTAAAGAAAATTTCTTGTGTTATTAAAAACAATATTCACTAGGGGTTGGTATTTCCAACTCCGGATAAAATGAGGAATAGTTAATAATAATATTATAATGAATAATTATTATTATAATACAGAAGTGATCATAATTTCAAAATATTAATTAGTCACAGTTTCATGTAAAATAATAATAACAAAATTGTACATATAATTAAGACGTATGCAATAAAAATTATAGAAATAAAATGAAGGATAAAAATGAAATGTCAAAACTTTGTTAATGTTGCTATGATAATTTAAGAAATATCAGTAATAATTTTTAGAATGTGTTTTAAAATATTCAAATTTTTGATAAAAATGAAGGCAAAACCAAATAATTTTTATAAAATTACTAGTATTTTTAAAATTTTTTCTTTTTCTGTAAACCTGCGACTTACACAAGAAACGGTAATTTTCTCAAGTTTTTAGTCAAATATTTGACAAATAATTTAATAATAAGATATTTTTAACACTAAACACGGTAACTTCACCTATATAAGCTTCAAATTTGAAATTTTGACTATGACGAAGCATACAAGATGATATTTCTATAACAACCTAGTCACATAATTACGAGATCGTATAGTTTATGGTTTCCATAGCAACATTATGATCGTATGGGACACATATGTCCTGACCAAAAGATTATTTAATCATGTAACACGGAAACTTCTGGTTTTGGTGATGAAAGCCTTATTAGTGAGAGACAATATCAAATTTATGTAATAAATGAAGTATGCGCAGACTGAACGAACCAAAGTTATTCAAACTAATCTTAAGTACGACGCCATATGAGAAAGGAAATAAAATTTCCTGTTTTTTGTTATTGCAGTAGTTATTTATATAACCTGTATTGTAAACTTTAAAATAATAACTAGAAATGATACATTTTCAAACGGATGTTTTTGAAATCAATAGAACGCGTTTATATCTTTCTGAGATTTACTGAAGCTATACAGGAAGAAACAAAACAGTTATTTTATTTAATTCGAATTAAGTTGCTAATTTTTAGATAATTTGCCTATTAAATATTTTCTATAGTATTTGTTTTTCCATCTACTAGAAATTAATTCAAATGATATATTAAAATACAACCAAACTAAAAAAATTTTGTAAACCCGAAAATTTATTTTGCACATCATATATTAGAAGGTCGTTCACCTCTACAATTACAAAATAAACTATACAAATTATTATAATGAACAGATATTCCTATTATTTTGTTTATATATATTTCTATAGGTTTCCATAGATTTGAAACCACGTGTATATATTTAATTATATTTTCACAGAAATAAATTTTCTAATATATCATTTCATAAATAATAAAACATCGTCTCGTGAATAGGAAGACAAAACTACACTTGACAGGGAAGCAAATAAAACCTAAACTTATGTTATTTCAATTGTAGTCGCAATTTTTCTATTTCACGTGCCATGATCGTGAAGTTCGATTCAGACAGTAGACGACAATCGTAGGCGAATGGCGGATATAGAACAGAATGCAAGGCGAAACTCCCTCCCCTAACCAACCCTCTTTTAGTAACATAACGTTGGGCGAAACTGACGGCATTAATAACGGAACTCGGCCAAGTGGAAAACAGGAAAACGTTATACCCGTGCAATGAGCGCCCCGTACTTAACATATAAAACCATCGCTCGTATTCGCATTAAAACTCCACTTGACGTATGTTTTTGAAACCGTTTTCTTTTACCTAACTTCGAAAATTTTTAGACAGCGAAGAAACTGGAATTGGCTCTCTTTGTATTCATATTTTATATGGTTACTTAACATTTAATATTGAACAAAAAATAAAATGACATTTATTCGATATTTCCTTATTATAAAATCCATCCTATATTTAATTTATATTACTTTCTTTCATTTTTAAATGTTATTGATGAAATTATTAAATAATATCTCATATTTAGTGAAAAGATAAAAATCTTTAGATGATTTTTTTTCTAATATGTATATTAGTTGTTTCATCTACGGAAAAAAATATTTTTACATTCAAATTATATTAGATGAAATATCTAATATCTATTAAAATAAAAAATAAAAACTGACATTAAAATAAATAACAAGTTACTAGGTAACATATAAGTAATTAGATCAGAAGAATTATAGATTTTTTAATTAATGGAAGCCAAATTATATATATATATATATATATATATATATATATATATATATATATATATATTGATCTAATGTTATTAAATATTTGTAATTGTATCTTATATATTTATATAATCCTGTTCGTCGATCGATCCTGCAGTTTTCATTTATTTAAATTTTAATTAAAATAATAACTTTATGTTAATTAATTTTCAGGTATAGATGAGAGAACTAATGTTACAGAATAAACAAATTTTAAATTATTTATAAATGCAGGATAATAATAATTAAAGATCATAAGTAATATTTGTTTTTTTGTTAAAAATAAACGTTTTTACAAAAATAGTAATATATACTTTTTTTTTTAATTTTTCTGTCGTACATTTACTGGTTATATTAAACTATGCTTATCTACCACTATCTATACAATTTCACCCACCACACACATATTTAAAAAAAACACAACCCTTATTTATAATTACGTAATTACCATACAAAGTTTAGCATATAGACAATCTAAGAATACCCAACAACACAATAGCGTGTACTGTAGATAAGCCTTAATGATAAACTGTAAAAATAAAAAAGAGTGGAAAGGGTGGAGGGGGTAGGAAATAACTTAAAGCACCATGTGACGTCACTTTGTCGTTAAAGCATCCAGATAGTGGCCGAAATCCATACATATATACAAAGCGATTTGCTAGTCTCTTCACAAACTTAGACAACGAAAAGTACATGTAATTAATGTCATATTAATAAAAGTTTGATTCTCTTTTGTTCACAGGCTAGACATGCAAAGCGTCGAACCGGAACTGAACCGAAAACCGAAAAAAAAACCCGTTATTTTTGCTAAAACGAAAACCGAAACTGAACCGGAAAAAAGATCGGTTTATTTCGATTCAATACATGTTGAAACATTTTTTTAAATTTTTTGTTGCCGCATGCCGGGTACAGCTAGTAAAGAATAAAAATTTATTAATTTTCGCCAAAAAATTAACTATTATTTTAAACTAGCAAAAAGTAACTCCGTCTTTAATCTGTAAATGTTTATATGACATTTGTTTCTTAAAATTATTACATCGACTTTTTACTACCTAAGTGAATCACCCTATATATATATATATATATATATATATATATATATATATATATATATATATATATATATATATATATACATATATATATACGAATTCTATCGTCGTTGTCAGACCAAATGTATCTAACAGACAACCACAGACCTATCATTATTTAACGGTTTTTAAGTGTATATTTGTTACAAATACAATGTGCTCAATTATAACTCATAGAAAAACTTGAGAGGGGTAAGAATTTAAAACAAAAATATAATTGATGTATCTAGTGAACGTTATCAGACCTTATAAATAGAACAGCCTTTTCAGTCCAACGAGTATAAAAACATTTTGTTTAATCGACGCTCTCAGACCCTGCGACGTTGTCATGTATTAATAGGTGTATGTAACGTGTTTTGCAAATTTAAAACATTTGAACCGACTCTTTCAGTTCGAGTGCTTTAAAGTTATATTATTATTATTGTGTGCTTTAAAATGAATCGTGGTAAAAAAACTTGCGGAATTGGCGACTCAAATTTATGAACGAGGTAAGTAACTTATAAGTTAATCATAAATCAAATCTAGCATGAAAAATTCTAACCTTTCGTAATTACGCATAAGCGAGGAATCTTTGTATATATATATATTCGGTGTAATATCTTTCTATTCGTAACAGCTAATAAATCTTAATTTTTGTTCATATATCAGTATTGAAGAATCTGCTACAATAAAATAACTTTTATGCGAAACATAAAAGAGAATATTTGCGTTTTGTAAATTACATTTATAGGTTTTGATTATTATTTATATTTTAAAATTTATCTTTACGAACTATATTTTTATTTCGTGACGTTTCATATTTTTACATATTTGATTCATACAATTTGCTGGAAAAATTGTTGTATTATATTTAATTTTTTTCTAAAATATTTTAATCAGTTTTAAATAAATTCAAAAACGAATTTACTTTATATTTTTGTTAAAATTTGAATGGTATAGTAATTTAATACATAATCTGGATTAATCAAGTTAATAAATATTAAGAATAAACACACTTTTATGTTTATTTATAATAGGAACATAAGTAAAATTGAGTAATAAAATAATTTGAGATTTATGTTTTACATTTTAATAGATTATTTCGCTGTTAATGTAATATATAGCAATTAAACAAATATTATAGATATTTGGTTATAAAAATTATTTACTAATTACTCTTGTATTTTGAATTTTAGCTTATAAACCAATGAGCTCAACGTCCCGAATTATTGACAAGTACACGATTTCGTAAGCAAATAGCTACAATTTTACAAATTATGCATTTTGAAACAAACGAAATAGAACAAATCGCACGGTTTATGGGTCATACTGAAAAGACACATAAAGAATTCTATAGACTCACAGAAGACGTATATCAAACAGCTAAAGTTGCTAAAGTTTTGCTTCTTTTAAATGATGGTAAAGGTTCTGAACTAAGAGGAAAAAATTTATCAGATATTAACGTAGAAAATGTTATTGTTGAAAATGATGATAATGTTTATGATAGCGATATTGAAAATCAAGAAAACAGTGCCGTAGAAATGTGTGACAAACAAGAAAGTAACGAAACAATCGAAATATGTAACACGGAAATAATAAATAGAAATACCAATGTATTAAAGTTAAAATATGTAAATGAAGAAAAAAACTTAAACAGCAATAAAAAAGGAATAAATGAAAATTTTCATAAACTAAAAAAAATACTCGTGTCAGGTGGAGCAAAAACGAGAAAAAATTGGTGATGAATTTTTTCAAAAATCATATTAAAAATAAAGTAGCACCTAAAAAGCAGGAATGTTTGAAATTTATTTCACAAAATCCAAATTTATTCAGTTACTGATTGGGTTCGCATTAAAACTCTAGTTTTTAATACATATCGCATGAAGTAGCATGTATTTTTTTTTGCAAATAATAATTATTATTAAATATATTTTTTTTTATGTTCCTCTATAACTCTATATTTGTAATACATATTTTATATTTTTTATAATTTTGTTAATAAATAAAAAGTTTGTAATATGAATGTTTTGTTTTTTTTTTTGACAAGGACATTAGAGGTATTTTCTGTGAGATATATACACAATAATTTAAAATTAAATATTACTAAAAATGTATATTAATTGATAATAATATGCTAAGAAAAGACTTTTTTTTATTTGTTACAATTGTATTATTTACAATAGATTTTTTAAATATTGAGATAATATTGAGTATGTGTAAATTCCAAAATTTTATATTTAAATTAATTTGCAATAAATTAGTTATAGGTTGTTTTCTTTTTATCAAAAATTTAGTTTTTATTCAAATTATATTTCAGAAAATATTAAAATTTCTTTCAAAAATATTTCCATTTTGCATAATACTAGTGTTTAAGTCTTTACTTGTCTATCTGGCACAGTGTTGTCAAATTTATGGTTCGACAACGACGATAAAATCATGCAGGTCTGAAAAGGTTGGAACAATAAATTTTTATTATATACATATACTATAAGCGCGCGCTCTACACGGCAAATCTGTGAACTAAATGTGTATGTAAAAATATATATGAACAACAAAGTCCGACCATTTTTTAAATTTTGTGAGTTATTGCTACCTAACATGTAGATATCAAGAACCCCAAATAACATGTAAAACGATGTCAGACCATTTTCCGGGTCTGACAACGTCACAATTGGATTGACAACGTCGGTAGACTATATTAATTTGGGCTTGTATAAGCGGTAAAACAAATATATATATATATATATATTTCTCACGACTTAGACGCAACAATTTCATGGCACGTTAAATCACGGGTAACGTCAAGGTACCTTTCCAAATTGCGGGAACGGGACGTAAAGGCTTGCCCGATAAAAAATCCATTGTACGGGGGCCGGGAGAGAGCTTGGTGTCCATTAACGGGGAAAAGCACTATGAGAGAAAGAGACTCTTTGCTGTGTTGCTACTATATCTCGACTCTGACACACTCAAGATCTATGGTAATTCAATTAGCTTCGGAAATTTCATTTTATCAACAGGATATACAAAGAGACTCTATGCGGGGGGGGGGGGGGGCCTTTGCCACGTGTGCTTTGCTTCTCTCTCTCTCTCTCTCTCGTATTTGTCTTTTAAATGAATATATTTGATAAAGAGTATATTAATATATGTTGACATAATTTTGTTTACGATATTATAAAATGACAGTTTATTTAATGGAAAATCAACGACAATATGAATTGTGCTATTTATATCTATTTGATTTTGAAATTTAAAAATATTGTTGAAAAGTACAACCGAATAAAAAGATTTATGTTTAAATTTTAAACCTTTATAAATCCTGATTTAATTACAATATATAATATAATGGTATATTTTTTTTTGCACTCTTATGTACACAAATCTTTTACAAAAACTGAATCAGAAAAAGGTAAGTTATAGGATTAACTGTCAAATTTGTTTTTTTTTTAATCCTGAGGTACGTACCACATTTTCACTTCACTTAATACTTCATGTGTAAAAAATTGAGCAAGAAAATAAAATTTACATTATATAAAAAAATTCAGCATACATTACTATAAAAAATATTTATATAATCTTGTTTTCCATGTTCTGTTCATTTACTATAAATGTCATTTGTATTTTTTTTCCTGATAAAGACGTACGTTGAGTTTATCGAAACATCGATTATTAATAAATATGAATACAAAACTAGAACCAATTTTATTTTATTATTTTTTTTTTAATTTATAATTTTCATATTTCAATTTTCTAACAATTATTTTTTGTTATTAAAACAAAGACAATAATATAATTTTGCTGTATAGATATTCTTAATTAATATATAATTTAAGTACGTTCATGATTTGTCAAAAATTGAAATTTATATATGAAATTTACGTGTTTTTAAAAATATTAGTACACTGCTAGAAATATTTTTAAGTATGCAACTTGTTGAACAAGCCGGTCAAACGAGTTGCGTAAATATCGAATTTCTGTCCAACACAGATAAAATATCCGTAATGAAGTAAAAAAAAATTAAATAAAATATTATGTTATATAAACCCTTTAATATATTTAGTCATTATATATATAAAAACAAAGAAAAGTAAAATTATTTTAGTTACCAATTCTCTGAACTCAGAAAAAGATAAAAAAAATGTTGAAAAGAAGAAAATTAATTTAAATTTCATTACAACAATGGCGACCGCCGACATCCGTAATGAAACCTTTTGTAGCCTGAATAAAAAAAAAAGAAAATCGTCTATTTTCATATAAAATAAATGTAACTAGCCTTGCCCAGCATTCCCGCTGAAAAATTTTGGACAATGACAGCTAAATTAACAGAAAAAGAAAAAACGCAACCGACTTTTCTTGAGGGTTATATTACCGCCATTTTGTGGCATTAAAACCGGTGTCATTTATTTTTTATGAAACTTTTTTTTTCTAACGTCAATTAAAATAAATCTTCACCTGGATCTAATAAATTAAAGGGATCCCTATAGACATGCCATAATGATAAGTAGATATATATTGTCGGGACCCCGATTCCCTCTTGTTTCCTAACCCCTGGGTAGGGAGACAATATACACTTTCACCCTAATGCACTCCTGTACAATAATTTCCGTTACGGCAAATGTACAGTCTAATCGAAAGTTTCCGCGCAAACTGAATTCGAAAAAAAGCTGACAAATATTAAACTTATAGTCAGTTAACGGTTGATTTTATTGTCAAAGAATAAAGTTACTGTATAGTAAAAAATCTTTCAGAACTCATTATATAGAAAAAAATTGCATTAGGTTCAAGTTCTGTACTAGAATTTATTTATAATCAACGTTTCGACGAAACTCAACGCTCGTCTTCATCAGGAAAAAACTGATACAAATGACAATAAAGTAAATAACAGAAACATAGAAATAAATTACTTGGTAAAAAATAAGTAACTAGATCATAAAATTCTATAGATTTTTAATTAATGAAAGCCAAATTTTATTTAACTCAATGTCTTCACAGTCTTTTTCCTTATAAATTTCAATTGCTTCTCTTACAAATCTACTGTTAATATTGATAGGTCTTGCAATTATTACAGTATCTTCAAATTGTACATAATGAAGACAGTTTTATCCTGATAAAGGCGAGCGTTGAGTTTCGTCGAAACGTTGATTATAAATAAATTCTAATACAGAACTTGAACTTAAAGCAGTTTTTTACTTTAAAGTACATAATTACAGGTTTAAACTTAAATTAATGCTGCTATTCTGATCATCACATTTAAATTTAAAGATCTGTAGCTTAAATGAGACTTTAACTTGGCGACTTAAATAAATTTAAATAGAGCGATTCTGAACAAAAATGTTATTTAAAATTTAATCTAAAGATTTAAAATCGGAAAATTTAAGCTAAATTTAATGACCAGAATAGCGGTAAATAAATATTTGGCTCTATTATTATATTTCAGAATTGAATAAATTAAAAATTTTATTGCGAAAATATATATATATATTATAATTAATCTTAAAACAAATATTTAAAAACAATTATAATACTTTTAATAACATTTTATTTGGCAATGTAATGGTTTAATTTGCGTTATCAAATACACATTAATAAAATATTCTCTTACTAAGTAAGGTAAGATATAAAAAATTCTAGAGTAATTAAAATAACATTATTGCAAAGTTAAGTATTATAATTTTATTGTATATATTTGTAATAAGAAAATTGTTTTCCTGTAATTAATTCTATATATGTATAGACAACCATAATATATTTATTCGTAATAAACATTTTAAGTTATATGAGAAAATAAAATATAAAATTTTTAATATTCTAATTTTTAATAACTATCGTTTACAAAATCGGGCTTTAAAGATTTTTTGCAATGTTAAATATCTATTAACTTATTTCAAAAATATAATTAATAAATCATGAAAGTATGACTTAATCGTTTTGAAATCAAATTTAATTAATATTGACAATTCGAAGCAAGGTATAAATAAGTAAAGCGTATACATTATTCATTTTCTCTTTCTATTGTACCATCTCCTTTAGCAATCTTTCCTTGTTTAAATTACTTCATTGTCTTTTCAGATACGAAGAATTATTGAACAAAGAAAACAAGCGACAATCGGGTACACACAAACGTCAGAAAATTAACGATGCAAATGATAAAACATTATGTTATTTATTTTATTATTTATCGTATTAATTTCTTTGGAAATTAATATGCTATTATAGAAAACAATATATTTAAATTCTACTAGATAAAAATCTATTTATTTATCAGATTGTTTTTCCAATATTTGTTTTGTTTTTGTTGTAATTCCCGCAATAAATAATTAATGTATACTAAATGTTTATTTTTTTATTTATTTATAAAAGTAATTTAAGATTTCGTATAAAGATATTAAAACATTTATTTATGAAATATACATTCTTTGTTATACTTATATTTTTAAAACAAGATTAAAAAGGATTTGAACAAATCCATGTAGGTATATTTATTTACAATAATAAATAAATTTTTTGTTAACAACATCTAAAAACTTTATAAAATTAAAGGCATATATGTATTTAATTTTTACAAAAAAGCTCAGCAAAATTTCACTTCCAATGTGCGTTTATTTTCAGTAGGAAGGGTAGACTAAATACAACTCTGTTTAAAACTTAGTAACGTAAAGGAGGAAATGTCTCACATTGATGTTTTGGCATGCTTATGAGCACGCACCTAAGCTAGGGGGTTAATTTGCAACAACAAAAAGATAGAATGAAGTAAAATTAACGAACCCTCATCCGTTCCACATAGTGTCGAGAAAAGTGTTACAGAGGAAGAAGGGGAAGAGGTCTTTAGGACCCCGCGTTCAAAAACCTTGTTTATCGTTTCGAAACCCTATTTTCGCTTTTCGTCAATTCGTCCGCTGTATACTAACAGACCCTTTGTTCTCTGTATAGCGAGGTCTTCAATAAGGTTTGAGCACTAATTATATACGTGCCTATTCTTTTACGTCGTGTTTATTTGGTTTGTAAAAAGTTTAGAACAATACTTCCCGGTGTTAGGGCCTTATTATCTGTTACTCTGATGCCACCTTCAAAGCCCTACAAAAATCATCAACCGTTTTGTTATATTTTTGCCAAAAAAAATAAGGTTGAATAATTGATTTTTTTTTTTAATATTTTCTTAACAAAATGAATTATACATTTTTATCAAAATATCAAAAATTGCTTTGATAAAAATATTTCTTAGCATTGTGAAAAATCATTATCAATTAAATACATAAATTTAAGAATTGATTAATTTTAATACTTCATTATTTTTTTAACAATATGAAGAACATTAATACATAATTATACAGCATAATTTGACATAAGTTATTTATTTCAACGACAAAAACAAAAAAATAAAAAAAATATCATAACTATTTTCTAAAAACAAAAACAAAATTATATAAGTTCATATAAGCTCAGTTGCATAAAAAGTTGTTATATAATCAATGAATTAACTAGCCAACTATAGTCAACTGTTATTGAAGCATCTCATTCTTTGATCAGTTGACAAATTAATACACTGTTTAATTTATAATATTTTATACAACTGGTCGTATGTGTATATTACTACTTCGATTAAATATTGTTTTTTTCTTTCAAAATCAATTGGATAAAATTTTGCTAAATACTTTAATCAGCTAACACTGTTTTTATCGTAAGTATTCGACTGCTGAAATCAATCAGGTGTTTCTAAAACAACAATTTAATCGTGTAATTAAAAATATTAATACAGTCCTAGTTCTAAAAATTATTTAAATAAAATAGATAATAGTTTAAGGCGTGTAGGGAGTAGTTGTCGTTACGCCCCAAGTTTTTTTTGTTTTAAATCTTACAAGCTATTAAAAATTCACAATTACAAATTTTCAGGACAATCTGTATGGGGTTATAAATCTATGTATGGGGCTAGGAGAAATTATTTTATACTTTCTATTCCGTTTTAAAAACGTGATATTAAATTCTTTTATTTAAATAATTATCTTCTGCTATTTAATCCTTGTATGTGTTCTGTATTTTCTGTAGTTTCTGTATTAAAAAAAAAATTGCTAATATACGAATGTACGGAATTCGTGAATATGGTACAAGATAAAAATTAATATTTCTAATATCATTAATTAATTAATATTGCATTGTCATCCAGTTCTGAGCTGTGTAAAGTTTCAAGTCTCTAGCTCTTCGGAAAGTTAGTTTAAAATTGATTGCAAAATTTGTATCGAACAAACCGACAGACAAGAAAGCGTGTTAAAAATTGTTTCGAGTCCGTATCTGAAATACCATATGCAGCGGAAATGTAATCTCCCAGGGAACCTTATGGTCGAAAAAGAACATTTTTCATAAACAGAAATTTTTCGAAACATCGATCACAGAAAAAAAAAAGGGCACCATATGTGATCGTTTGTCGTTTTAACTTAAATAAACCGGATGTGGTTTTTTTGGTTTCCAGTTTCCACAGTCTTTGTCACTGAAAACTGTTAAATAAACTACGCTCGACGGCATTCAAATTTTATTAATTTTTCCGCGGCGTTGACTTACATTTATTTTTAAAAATCGATTAAAAAAAAAAAGAAAATTAACCAACTACGTTGCTGTAGCGACACAAAAAAACAATTCATAATTTCGGTTTTTCGGTAAACATTATTTGTTCGAGGAAAATGAAAAATAACCAAATTAAATTATGTCTTGTTTTGTTTGCATTTGTTCGTTTTCTTTTGTTATTGAAAATTAAAAAAAAAAAAACAAAACAAAACAAATGCGGAAATTTAAATGGAAAAATTAATTAGGTGTAACTTGTTATACCAATTAACCTCTTATCATTTTTTTTTTCATAATTTGGTGCTCAGTTTTTCTTACAAATTAAAATAAAATGGTTCAGTATTATTTAACAATAACATAATTGGTAGCTGCGACTTTTTCCACAATTATATAATTATATTCAAAATTTTCAGGTTTTCACGGCCGGTACCCATTGAATTTATAGAATTTTCTGAGCTGGTATACCGTGCCCGATCTATTCCCGTCGCAGACTTTTCGCCATACATCAAAACGTCTGCAACGAGAATAGATCGACCATGGAATGCCAGCCTAAAAAATTCTATAAATTCAATGCCCTTATACTTTTACATTCCCAAGGAAAGTTGCCGAAACTGAAAAAATAAGTCTGTAGTTTTCAATGAATATAAATAAAATTTAATAAAATGTTTGTATATTGCGGTTTATATTATTAATGAAAAATATGCTAGTAATCTAATACGTTAATGATACAGAATATTTCAATTTAAAATTGCTGAAACTAATCAACTGTCATTTTCAAATTTATGCAGCTATTAAAAAACAAAAATTGCGATTGAAAAGAGAAAAGTTTTCAGTTTTTAATGGTGTAAATAAAATTTAACAAAATATTTGTATATTAGTTTAGTTTACTGATGAAAAATATGCTAATAATCTAATAAACTGTAATAATAAATATTTTATATAAAAGTGTGCCATGATGGTAAATTTTTTTAAAATGTCTACAATTTGCTTATGTATATCGATTTTTTTACAGTGTATACATGTTTATCATAATTGAATAGATTCAAGTTTTGAATAACGGAAACAGAGTCAAGTAAAATCAATAGTTTTGTTTTAAAATTTTGTAATTTCAAGGCAGGTGTTGTTTTTCTAACATTTTTGTTGTGGTTGCAAGTGATTTTCAAAATCGATATTTTGTCCATGAAATATAAAAACTATTCTCTTAGGAAATTGCATGCATTGTATATATTAATGTGACCTTCTAAGTAAATAATTTGTTACTTTTTAAATCAATATATGTACAAAAAAAAAATAATAGTCACATAATAGTGTATTTTATTAAACAGTAAACACTAGATTGCAACGATAAATAAGCGTAAATCAAAATTTATAGGTGGACATAACGACTGAAATGTCCATTAAAAACGAATTATAAATTTTTGTTTTATTCGCGACATGAATACGAAATTTTATTAAATGTTTTTGCAATTTTGGTTTGCAAATATAGAAAAAATATATGTCATTCAATAAACATGTAACAATAATAATTATTATTACTTCAAATGTTAATGTTATATGATAATTGCTACGACTAGACAAATTGACAATTGCATAGTATTCTGTCAATAGCGCTGCTAATATTTAAAATGTAATGTTGTGATTGATCAAAAACTGTTAATTAATAAATTTACATGATTTTGATTAATCAAAAAGTGTTGAGTAATGATTAAAAAACTACTAGTATAAATACTGAAAAATATTACTTATCAAAAAAATGTATACATGTAATGAAAAAAAAAATTGCTTACTTTAGTTAGTAAATTCTACAGAATAAATATAATTATGACTCATTGTAATAAGAATTCTATTGAATATAAATTATACTATATCAAGATATTTAACTACATATAAATTATTTCATAAATATCGTATTTTTTATTATTGTAATTAATTTTAAATCTTTATTGCATTATTGTGTTTTTAAAAAAATTAAACATGTGTCTAGATAAGATTAAAAAACAGTACTTACAATAAAAATACTGAGTCAGTTGCATAAAACGTTGCCAACTTAATCAATAACATTGTTGAACTATTTCCAAAGCATTTCACTTATTAATCAGTTGACAACTAAATCACATTGTTAAACTGACATGAGTTTAACAAACATTTAATGTCAATTTTATTACAGAGAAACTATATTTCTTGTGTTTTACTGTATTTTGTTAAACGTTTTAAGTTTTGTTGAACATAATTAATAAATACATATTTAGTATTTTACGCATCTTTTAATAAAAATATCACGCTGTCAAATAAAGAAAAAAATTAATATAAAAATAGTTGCATCATAATAACATATATTAATTGAAATTAAAATTTATTTATAATTATGTACACTGTAAAAAAAAATTTGCGAAATTACATTAAAATAATAGTAAATCTTACTATAAAGAGATCTGTAATTTTATTATACTATATTCCGTATTTCTACCACAATGTTCTGTATTTTTTTTACATAATTCATAATAATACATAAAGTAATAAGTATAATATAAAAAAAACTTTTTAAAAAACCACGCTTATATTTAAATGCACTAAAAAGAGGAAAAAATTGTATCTGTCATTTACCTTATTCAATTGTTAACTGAACAAAAAAATAGTTCATGTGACAGATGTCATTAGTTGTATTAAAAAAATAAATATAAGCGTGTCATATCTTGTAATCGGTTTTCTTTGTGTCGGTTTATTGTGTTGTCTCCTGGAATGAAACTACATGCAAAATTTCAGTGAGATCAAATGATAGGAAGTGGTCTAAACATTGGTTACAAAATTTGACCGCGACAACAACAGAGTGAGTTAATATAAGCGTGGTAAAAAGACTTAATAGGTATGTAAAATTGCTTACTTTCTGTAAATTATATCACATACTTAATGTAAAATTATGTATTGCTGGTATAACTCTTCTTAAATTATGTGAAATTACAAATTCATGAAAATAATGAGTAATAATGAAAAAATGTGTAATAATACTAATAAAATATTTTAAGTATAATTCACTCATTTCAAAATACATCCTTCATGTAAATTTAGAAATGTATGTATGTAAATAAAAAAATAAGTAAATTATAAAACATGAAAAATAATAATCACTTAAAAATATGCAGAGAATAAGAATATAAACCTTTGTTAATCAAGAATTCCGTTATCGCCAACTAATAATTATTTAAATTGTTTCAATTTATAGAAATACATATTTACTAACCTCGAATTCAATAATGGCATAAATAATATCCAAACTAATCACACAAATCAAATCTGATAAAAGTTCACAAACACTGAATATTAAAACGCACGTTTTTATCAGACCTAACCTAGACGACCCGGTACACAAATGTCAAAAACACAACGCCAAAAGTACTAATACTGTTTCAAACAACTTTATCGAACCGCTAATTTGAAACTAATTTAGACAGCAATTTTAATTTAAATACACGAGTAATAAATTTGATTAACTTTGTGAAACTAAACACATGTTTTTTTTCCGTTTCTCATTCAGTGACTAAAACAGAAAATATTCTGTTTTAAACGCAACGCGACTGGTATGAACCACCTGACAAACGTACTATGTTCACAGTAGTGTACATATTATGTTGGCACATGGACACAGGCAAAGTATGTAGCTCGATGACACATTGGAAATTTTTCTTTACTAAATCGATCTGAACGTACAACAGGTTCCTATTATATTTATAGTACATTATAAAGATGTTATCATACGTTAACATGAAAAAATAATATAGTTATTATTAATCTTTATTTTATTTTCGGAGGAAATCTCATAACTGTAATAATAGCGTTGATAATTTTTTTATAGTATTTGTATTTTTACGATGTATATTAAAATTGTAATAATAAGAAAAATATGTATTAAAATAAAATTTTTAAGTCGTTTTTACGTCTTATTTGGTCATTTTTTCAACTATTAGTTTTTAGAAAATTTAATATACATGTACCTAATTAACATATTACAGTAAGATTTCAATATTAATATGAAAAAATAAAGGTACTTAGCTTGTATATTTAACAATATTGGGCACTATATATCGATTAATTTATACCTACTACACAAGGATAGTAAAGTTATATCTTTGCCATTAAAAAGATGATCCTTATATAGCTGAGTTTCAAAGTTTTATCATTGCTCTAAATAAATTCATAGTAAGATTGTATTTTCTTCGTTTTGCAATTATAAAGTTTATGATTCTGTCATAAAAATACAAATTTAAATTTAACATTATTGATATAAATATGGATAAACTATGTATAAATAAATGATCAAAAACAGTTCTATAATTGAATTTTATTTATTGCAAAAAAAAACACAGTAATAGTTAATATTTTGAAAGAAAAAAAATATTAAGACGCAATAATTTTGTTTCACATAGAATTTATGATTTAGTTAAAAAAAACGATTGCAATCATTTTCAAACATAAAACTTTAAATTGAATTAGAATAAACTACCACACAGTTTTTTTCCGAGAGAAAATAATTTCTTTAAAACAATACAAAAACAATATAGTTTAAATTTTCTTTTGCGTCACACTAGCTAAAATAGTTTTTTGACGTCAATTTTAGAGAAATTTATATATAACAATATTTTTTTATATATGCAACATATGTCACATAAACTAGATTTATAAATTTTATATCAGTATAAAAATATACAATGTATATTAAATATTGTTCAATAATAATAATAATATTTACAATAACTATTATACAGAGTGTTTATGGACTTCTCTGTATCCTTTTAGGGGTATCCTATATCGACTCCTAAAAAGTAGTCGATAAAACTGAAAACGCCTTAGTAAAAATCGTCTCATAATCGAAATAATAATTCTTTTAGTTTTTACATTAAACGATTAATTTGTTTTTAACTCTAGTAATCTACTACTTAATCAGTATTGTATTTCTAAATTTAATCTCAAATTCAAAATATTAATTGATTATTTATTGATATGAAAATGTTTTAAAACAGCAATTTTTTTATTCTTATTTTCAAGATCTTTTTTTGCTATAGTAATTACTATAATCTGAGTAAATTTCTGATGAAATCTATTGACAAAATTTGATATTATTTTATCGCAGTTAAAAATTTTGTCGAATAATCTTTTTTCAAATAAAATTATGAGGAGCTGAGAATCATAGATATATAAACATTTTTCAAAAAACTGTGTTTTGAGAAATTTTTTAATATTATTGAACATTGATATTTTGGCATTAAAATGTTGAGTATAGTATGAAATTATTGCTTTTTACAGAAAATATGTTTTATAAATAAATGAATAACTGTTAGTTAAATAATATTTTAGACAATACTGTATTAGATAAAATTTAATTAAATTTAATATAATTGCCATTTTTACTGAAAGTATCAATAAAAAAAAATTGAATTATTCTCGATTAATAAACACATCAAATTACAAATAATTAAAATTTCATTCTGTAATTAATTTTTTTATAAACAAGTTTATCGAAGCGTGCCATGATATAAAATAACAATTGACAGATTAAAAAAACAAAACAAAACGTTATTCAAATCTATAATAAACTCTTTGTGAAGTAATAAATAAAATAAATTAAATTAATAAACAAAATGCAATTAATAAGAAGAAAAAAATAATAATAATACTAATAAAAGATATTGTTGTAACTTCCTTAAATACGTAATAATAATAACATTATTATAAAATGTAGGTAAGTTAATGTACTGTAGATGGAAGAGGTGAGATTATGTAACATACCCATAATGCATCAGATACACTATGGTTTGTAATGTGATGCCCCGTCACTTTCCAAATGTGAAAGTAACTTTGCAAGAAGTGTACCGCAAGGCTACGGATACCCAAACAGTGGCGTACTGTATGAATATGAATAATCTTCCGGAACAGAAAAAATTCACGAAGAATTCATCAGATTGAATATTTCACAAATCTTTTGTAACTAAAAAAAATGAAGAAAAATATCGAATAAAAAAAATACTATTAATTTTTCTGATTAATGTTGTAATTATTAATTCATATATATGTATAATTACAAATATTTATAATACCATCATAGTATTCAGTAAAAAAAAGTTTTATATGGTGGTGATAAGGTACTAACATGTAAAATCATACTTTTGTAATTTTCTGCTTCTCTAATAATGATTTTAAACAAAAAATATATCAAATCAAATATAAATTTTAGAACATAAAATAAATAAAAACGACGTTTCGCTTCTCTTCATCAAGTTAATTTTTTTTTATTAATGACCTGATGCGAGCGTTCAGTTTCGTCGAAATGTCGTTTTTATAAAATAATTAAACAGAATCTAATACTAAAACAGTTTTTATTTTAATACAATAAGTTCTCAAAAATAGTTTACTATGATAAAATTACCCATCTAAACCAATAAACTAAATTAATTTTTCAAGCTTTTTAATTGTATAGAAATTCGATATAAAAATATAAAAAAACTACATCAAAAATAACCAGTGTTATTGATACAGAAAAATAAACAAATATTTATCGTTTTATCTGTCACAATAATTTAATTACATATTATTATTTCTATTCCGAACCAGGAATATTTTTTGCAAATAAAGATATTTTATTTTCATTCATTTATTCTTTATTGTGATAGATAAAACGAGCTGTATAGTATATTCATATCTTGTTAAAAATCTTGATTCATATACATACATATTTTATAAATGTTTCTCAGGTATTTTTAAAATAAAAATCTGACTTACACTATTGATAGTATTTTTCTTTCAAATATCTCTTCTAAAACTACCACATATCTCGAGATTCTATAAACTTGAAATAAATGTGAAAATATATCAAGCGTGCAAACGTATATATCAAAAAATAAAATAAAATAGGAAAACATTAGAATAGGTCGTCGATGTTCTCTTGTTAAAGTTATCGTACAGGCGAGACGTCGCGAAGCGTCAGTTTGCGAGAGTCTGAAAATGGTTAGGTCCAGTCAACCCAGCATGACACGTAAGAATTGTTGGTTGCCTATACGC
Organism: Clivina fossor; assembly: GCA_963966155.1. Taxonomy (NCBI): domain Eukaryota; kingdom Metazoa; phylum Arthropoda; class Insecta; order Coleoptera; family Carabidae; genus Clivina; species Clivina fossor. The sequence goes on from OZ014563.1 coordinate 4,623,463, forward strand.
GTCAACAAACAGTATGCTTTGTTGCACCAGCCAACCGAGATTTTTCATTGATCCGACGATTTTATTGTGCACCTTCAAATACTCGTAAATGCGAAACAAACGAAAAAATATACATACAAATCGGTAAAGGTATCAAAATCCTATACATACGAGTGATTTTCAAATTTACAATATGTCATATAATAAAATACAGTTATTTTTAATACACAAAGTTGCAAGTTTTATTTCTTATTTTATACTTAATAATTTTACTGATAGCGAGTTTAAGAATAGTAATTTATGCAAGAAGTGCATGAATTACTCTTTTTTTTTTATAAATAAATGAAAAAACACTACAACAAATTTAGAATTTGAGGTTTCTAACGCCAAAATCGCGAAATAATTTCAATTGTTTTCAATGCACTCCTATAACGTCAAAGTAATAATAGCTTTGTTCGCGGAACATATCCCGAACTAGTTCCGAACAAGTTCGCATGCGCAGTAACATTTTGCCGTACGATTTTGAACCTTTGTGAACGCTCAAAATTAAAACGCGCATGCGTTCTTGTTTGGAACTAGTTCGGAACTAGTTCGGGATGTGTTCCGCGAACAAAGCTAATGATACGCTGTTTTTTTTTAACGCTTTATATATTTTACTATTATCATAAATAGATATTTTATGATGGTAAAAAAAATCTTTCAGAAAACATTATATTAAAATAAAACGGCTTTTGGTTGTAGTTCTGTATTAACATTTATTAATAATCGACGTTTCGAAATATTCTACGTACACCATCTTCAGGAAAAATTATACAAGTGACATTGACAGTAAATAAACAGAACATAGAAAACAAGTTACTAGGTATGAAAATAAGTAAGTAAATTATAAAATTTATAAATTATTAATTAAATTATACTTAAATCAGTGCCTTTATACTGATTGATGTTATCTTTTTCTTTACGTTTAATTAAAAATTTATAAATTTTATGATCTAGTTACTTATTTTGTTACCTAGCACTTGTTTTCTATGTTCTGTTTATTTACTGCAAATGTCATTTGTAGGGTGACCACTTCTCCGGTTTTTACCCGGAGTCTCCGGTTTTTCACCCGGAGTCTTCGGTTTTCATCCGGAGTCTTCGGTTTTTGAACTGAATCTCCGGTTTCCGGGTTATTCGTCGAAATCTCTGGATTAAACTAAATTTAGATGTAGTCATATAAGTAAGTAAGTCATTACTATTGTATCAGTTTTTCCTGATGAAGACATACGTTGATTTCGTCGTATTTGTATAAATACATAATAATTAAATTATTCTATATAAATATAATAAATATGATAATTGATTTTCGGTTATCGAAATATCGATTACTATTATCATAAAATTTCATCTCACTCAGCACAAACGGAATAGAGATTTTATTTCATTATTGATTAGATAATACATTTTATTACTTAAAAACCTTTTAACTCTATTCATTCTAAATGTAAATATTTTCATTAATATTAATTAAGCAACTTTTACATATGTTTCATAAAAAATTAATGTGCTAGTAAGTAGTATCTGCGTTAGATCACCAATCTACATATATATATATATATATATATATATATATATATATATATATATATATATATATATATATATATATGTATGTATATATAATTGTTAATGTAGTTTGTTTATTGGGGCTAATTTCAAAATCACAAAACTGCTATTTATTTATCAATTATTTATTATTTTAATTGATATTTAATATGAAGTTATACTAAGTATATAATTTTGTAAACTACATGTTATTACGAATTTTGTAAAACAAAATTAATTGTGTGAAACGTTCTAATTATACAAATATTTGTAGGTTAATCCAATAATGATGCTTTAGAAAAACTATTATTTATTATTTATTTTTTTAAATATCTAAAAATAAAACGGCTTTAGGTTGTAGTTCTGTATTCACATTTATTAATAATCGACATTTTAACGTACTCAATGTACATCTTTATCAGGAAAAATGATACAAATGACATTTATAGTAAAAGATTTTTGACTATGTTAAAAATTATTATTTATTTTATATTTGAATTTAGCGCTAATAAAACAGCTTTAGGTTGTAGTTCTGTATTAATATTTATTAATAATTGACGTTTCAACATACTCAATTTACATCTTCATCAGGAAAAATGATACAAATGACATTTACAGTGATTTTTTACTATACTAAAAATTATTATATTTAAATTTAGCGTTAAATTTTGTAATTAATTTATCAATTGTCCCAGTATAAATAAGTCTTCTAGTTACAGACTTGTTTAAAAAAAAAAACTATAGGTTATTCATATATACAACAATAAATAACACGAATACAACTAAATAATATTAATACACCGTAGATATAAATTCACACACGGAATATAATACAAGTCAATGTAACTAGTTAATTTTGCATTGTGTTAAACGGAGCATAACTGACCCCCTCGCCCCCGACAATTTGAGAGACCTCTTTGTGATGGAAGAGAGTGTTTTTGTTCCCAGTACGGGCCTGGGAAAACCATGTCCGGTCTAAGTTCCGGAAGTCGACCGGCCCGCCACTTCCGGCACGGGCAGTCCTTAACCCATCCTTCGAGCGCGCCCACCGTAAAACATTAAAGATTTCATTAGGCGAGCTATCTCTCTCTCTCTCTCTCTCTCTCTGTCTCTCGTTTGATATTTTACTCCCCGACAAGTAATAATTACGTATCTACATTGTTGCTAAATTATTATTTTGTTTTGTTTGCGAATTGTCGACGACCGCAATATGTTGTGTGATAAATTTTCGCGCTTGGAAACCTCGCTGTGATAATTTTTGAATTATGAGTTCAGATATTTTATCGTGGAGCTTCTTCCAGTTAGGTATTACCATATACTGAAATTTTTAATTTTTTTTTCGTATCAAGTATGAAGTAATATTCTAATTATTGTAAGTAAATAATAAATATTATAAAGTAAAAAATGAGATTTTGACAGATAAGCACAAATTAGACTTATAGTAACATGAATCAAATGTTTTTAGCGTGATGGCGTGTAGGGTAAATTCGGCTGAACAGATTATTATAAAATTTCATAGTGGTAATTTACAGATGTTACTTTTATGTGTTTTACGAATATTTCGCAACAGATTTGTTTAAAATTTCAAACTGTTCACAGAATTGGAGAAAATTTGTAACTGATTAAGGAGCGGAAATACATGCCAAAAAAAAGATGATTTTTCAATAATTTTTTATATCGTACAAATTAGAATTGTTTGTTCCATGTAATTATATATATTTTCAGCTATAAATACGTGGCGTGAGGCATGGACTTTGACTGTTAAAAAAAAACGTATTTATAGCTGAAAATATATATAATTGTATGGAACAAACAGTCTTATTTTGTACCATTTCATTAAGATATAAAAAATTATTGAAAATCACCTTTTTTTTGGCGATTACATATATATATATATCCCCCCCCCCCTTGATTCCTAATCCAATTTCTCTTGAACGAGCGAAGCTCTGCCTTTCTGATATTTAGAATAAATGTGTAAATATGTATTTTTATGTGAGTATTCAAATATTAGCATAGATAAAAATAATAATATGAAAATGAAAAAAACTGATATCACCTCGACCTGAGATCGAACCAGGGTTACTTCACGAGGTGATATGAACAATAATCTATTCTTTACTTACATTAATTTTTATGTTTTCCTGTAATTTGAATATTAAAAATACTGATTATATAATTTTTTTACCTTATTACCAATACAAGATTTCGACTTATAATTGAATATAAGATGTAACCACGATCCTCACCTGTAATAAAAAAAAAAAACATACATTAGTGATAATGTAATAAATATAAATAACTTATGTACATTTAAAATGTAAAAGTTACTGTAAATTCTATAAAAAATCTCATCATTATCGCATCAGTAGAAATGAAAGTCATGAAACCAATCAATGTCAAACAGTTTTTAAGATGTTAAAAAATTGAAAGTTTGACAGGGAACACTTACATAATAAAATTAACTACTTTTTTTTTTAGTCAAAGATACGAAAATTTAATAGTATTTTATTTCAAATATAAATGATGACAGAATGGATAGCTTTCACAGAAAAATGCAAAAACATTAATTGAGTGACATTTTGATAGTTAATGATTAAAATATATCTACTGATTTCAAACGAGTAGGTGCAAAGAAAAGGAAATACATTTTGGTTAATGTCATCCGGGAAACCTGTTACTTAACCTTTTCATGACTAATGCATCACATAAGTGACATATTTTTTTTGTATTACTTCAAAAGAATTTGTAAGAAAAAAAGTGTGAGATTTGAGATAACTTCCTGTGATAAAAGACTGCATTATGTCACTTCTAAAAGTGATTAAAAGTAATTAATATCTGATGATAAAAATTTTGATTTTATAAAAAAAAATTATTAATTATCAAATGTTGAACGTATAAAATAGTGGCGAGGAATAATATTTTATTAAAGCAAGCTTTGCTAACCTTAACACATTAATAAATTACTATTTCTATTCCTATTAAATTATTTATATATATATATATATATATATATATATATATATATATATATATATATATTCACCTCCGAATTTTATTCATGAAATTTTATAATAATCTGTTCAGTCGAATTTGCTCTACACGTGTCCACAAAGCGACATCACGCTAAAAACAGTTAATTCGTGTTACTATAAGCCTAATCTGTAAAAATCTCGATATGTTAAACTTGGTAGAATTACAATATTTCCCTTATCATATGTGAAATGACGGTCGGTAAAAAAAAACTATATATTGTTAAAAAAACGTCTTTCAATGAATAAATAACATCTATGAAATACTAGATGTGTTATACGAACGTCTATAATTTTTTTATTTAACTCCCGAACATAAAAATCACAGTGCGATATTTATTGGTTTTGTGTTCCCTCCCCTTTTTGCTGATAAAATTTGAATTATAATTAATGGTTCATTTTTGATCGACACAGAGGGAGAAATCAATATATACATAAAGTCAATTTATACAACTTTGATATATCCAAATGGAAAGAGGGAAAGCATTTCGAAAAATATGTTTACCCTCAAATGAAATATAGCCTATAGGGTTGTAATTTTGGTATTTTTTTTCAACTAACTTCATTACGATCTATATGGGGCAATAAAAAATGTTTCTGTGTTAATCTCATTTAGGTACAGTTAGGATAATGAAAAAATTACAAAACTACTATTTCAACCTTTTTTTTTTTAGTTTTTCTAGAAAATTATACAAAACAGGATACATAAATCAATCCTATATTTAAATTAATGTAATTTTAATAATAGTAGTACAAATACAACTCTTTTTATTGTTTTATCCTAAAATTTTGAACAGTGCATATATCTTCTAATTTAAAAATACAATTCTTATAAATACGATAGTAGGACAGTATTTTAAAAAGTAATTAACACATTGAAAATGATCATCATTGAAAAAATATTTACAATTCAAAACAAACAACAATTAACAACAAAATAATCAATTAAACTACATAATGACAAAACTCAAATACTACTATTTGCAAATAATTGGCAATAGAAAACAGCTGAAAGATCAAAACTCGTAACGCGTGCAATTAAAATGCGTTGGTGTTTTGTTATGTTTTTATGCATCCTAACATAACCTCGAATCGAAATAGTGTTGCAGCAACCGTCTACTGCTTTTTTTTATTTTCTCGCTCTCCGTTTGACGTGAAGTGGGTCATTTAACAGTGGTCCAGTGGGCAATCTGGCCAGGCGCGTCGAAATGCGCGGGAAACCGCACCGCGGCCAAATTCGCTCGTCCGCACGATAGAGACAAAGTGCGGGCGGGGAAATGGACAAGGACGTTATATTACCATTTTCCATTTTCATTGCAGTGAGCAAATTACGAGGCCGTCGTCATCGGTCAACCGAAACCCATATCGTATGCACGAGTGTTAATACCTTATAGGTTAGGTGTACAGTTAGGGTATATTATCGAAATTGAATTTACTGCGGCGTTCAAAAAAATTAATCATGTATAAAAACGCATTTAGATATATTCGGAATACGAATTACAAATTATATACACAAATTTAAAATTGGTTTAATATATTAAACAAAGCTGGATATGAATTAATTCCGTAAGGGTTTAAAAAATAATGTAAATGATATAAAATTAAATTACGTCATAAATCAAGAATTTATTTAAGAGCTTTTTATTATACAGGGTGATTTATGACGTCGGGGAAAAACTACACCGGATGATTCCTATGAGTAATCTAAATAAAAAACTTCATATAAACATATGTCCGAAAATGCTTTCTAACGGAAGTGTAGCCGTTAGAAGTTTATTACATGTAACATCAATCGCGTTAGCCTTATTTTTTATATCAAGAAAAAAAAAAACTAGTCATAAACTTCTGAATAATTGTAAAATTACTGATTGATTTTCTAACATTTTGTTTAAACACTAGTAAACCAATTTTTAGTATTAGAATTCATTTCAATTTTTCAAATTAAATTTTTATTTTCTATATATATATATATATTTGAATTAATTCAAGCCTATGTTTGATAATTCTAAACAGAATGCATTGAATAAAAACGAAAAACTTGAAAATAGTATTTTCTCTCGGGTGATGATCACATTTTGTTCCTGTTTGGTATGCATAAGTGTTACACAGTCAAAATACAAAATTCGATACTTGAGTGCCGGGTCGTACCTAACCTATATTTATGTAGTTTTCCAAACTCTGTCTATAGTCATATTAGCAGTACATAACCAGGCCTATATCACGAGTCGATAATGGAAATCGTGACATGTTTGAAAAACCGCTAACAGCAGTTTGTTCGTCAGCTCACGGTCGGCGGGCCGTAGCGAGCGCGAACGTCTCTCACACACACACCAACAGAAACCAGTGCCGTATACCAATGAAAAAATTCCCACGAGAGATCAAACTTTTAAATAACTTCCAAACGAACTTTTGGCTACAACATTGATTTTTATGTTTCCTTTGTTTTTTAGATAAACATTCTTTGTTTTTTAAACAAAGTCGCACAAGGAAAAGTATTTTTTTAAAGATATTCGTAGATATATATACTGGGTGTCCCATTTTAATCCGCCACCTGCTATAACTTTAAAATCGTGCATCGGACAAAAAAATGTTTCGGATAAAAAGTAAATGGTTTCGAGGGGGACATCTGATGCAGAGACTCTTGCCCCCTCTGGACCCCCTAAGGGGCGAAAAAGGGGGGCAACTTTGAAATCTTAAATGGAACACCCTATTTTTTATTGTAGATTCTGATAGGCCATTAAAAAATATGTAAATTTTATTTCGAAACTTTTTTTTATCTTTGATAGATGGCGCTGAAAACAGCATTTTTTTTCTCAGTTTATCAATCTTCAATTTGAAAAAAAAAGTGTAACTAAGTACGATATTCAAGATTTTTTCAGTTCTTTGGGAAGAGGGGGAGCAAGGGTCACTTCATCAAATATCTTCCTCGAAACCATTAACTTTAAGTTATAGTGTATAACTTTAAGTTAATGGCTTCGAGGGGATATCTGATTCAGTGACCCTTGCCCCCCACCTCTTCCCAAAGAACTAAAAAGAACTTAAATATCGTACTTAGTTACACCTATTTTTTCAAATTGAAAATTGATAAACTGAGAAAAAAAATGCTGTTTGCAGCGCCATCTATCAAAGATAAACAAAAAGTTTTAAAATAAAATTTACATACTTTTTAATGGCCTATCAGAATCTACAATAAAAAATAGGATGTTCCATTTAAGATTTCAAAGTTGCCCCCCTTTCCCGCCCCCCAGGGGGTCCGGATGGGGCAAGGGTCTCTGCACCAGATGTCCCCCTCGAAACCATTTACTTTTTATCCGAAACATTTTTTTGTCCGATGCACGATTTTAAAGTTATTGCAGGTGGCGGATTAAAATGGGACACCCAGTATATATATATATATATATATATATATATATATATATATACATACATACACTCTAAAAAAAATTATGTGATTTTACCTAGGTACCACTATGGTACCCAGTATAATTACTCAGCTACTATAATTTTACATAATTGTTTAAAAATATATAACATCAGAAGTATTACAAACGTTATGTAATATGACGGGATGGAAAAGTACATATCTATGTAATATTACAGTTTTCTCTTTTAGTAAATTTACAGAACATTTGTACAAAATATGTACTAAGTCTCATTATTTTGATAAATTATTACAGATATTAATATGCAAGCTGTAATTTTACATAATTTAAGAAGTTATGTCAAAAATATGTAATTCTACATTAAGTATGTGATACAATTTGCAAAATGTAAGCAATTTTACATACTTATTAAGTTAGTTTTACTGTGATAATTATGTAAAAATTACAGAATTGTGAGGTAGAAATACAGAATATTTATAGTAAAATAAAATAACAGAATTTTTTTAATAGTAAAATTTTACTATAATTTTTCTGAAGTTTTGCTATTTTCTTTTTATAGTATACACAATCATACCATGTACTAAAAGGATGTGGCACAAACTCTTTTCACTATCGCGAAATTAATTTTCTCCAAACATTCTATTCAGACAAGCTTCAAATAAATTTTATTTTATAAAATTATCACTGTTGGCCATATTGAATTAAAATTAAACATAAAATTAAATCATTTAAAAACAAAATTTAGAACTGCCTCATACTTATTCTAATTTTAGTAACGTTTTATTGCTATTTAATCTGAAAAATAACCATATTTTTTAATGCAATTATTAATTCAGGAAAAATAATAAGTCTTATACTTAACTAAGATAATTAAAATTTCAAAACGAAAAAAGAAGTTATTTATAAACAAAAAATTTTAATTAATATTCTTCATCTAGTAGCTTTAAAAAGATTATTAATAATCCATTTACAAAAAAAAAAGAATATAATTATTTCTTATTAAAAGTTTATAAATAAATGACTTGTTTTTATTTCATTAAACTATATAAAATAGAAAAACTAATTAACAGTATCTTGACAGATTTCATTTTTATACATTAATTATCAACAAAAAAATCCATGAATCAACTTTGTAATATTTCATAATGGTTGCTTGTAAATTAGGAATAGAATAACGCTTCAAACTTAAACGTATTATAAATTATTTATGTATTTGTGCCTAACGGCAAATTGTTCTGTTGCGTTTACATATACACACATACAGACACATACTTATAACAAACACACATACATCAACATAACGTAAAAGTAACATTAAGCTAACATAACCTCTACACACAGAGTTAAGCGCGCAAAACGTAAAATGAAAACGAATCTTAGTGTGTGTATGTGTAAATTCACTCTCGCAGATCAAGGTAAGACTGTGTGCTTACCGTGTTATACAGTTACTTTCACTCGTGAACAGTTGTACAAGCCCGACTGTCATTGCGTAATTTCACACAGGTAAAACAATGATATTTTACTTTCAGATTCATCTGTTTCTGTTCTGATTATGCTTATAAGCTAATCCCGTAATCGTAATGTGTCATACATAGATGCACATTCATGTTTGTGTTTTGTTTTTATTGGGTTATATGTGCGATTGTTTCGGTTTGGAAACAAAAAGAGGAAAAAGTAGGACGATGACAAATGACTGTTGCTTACGATAAACCGATTGTGAATTGATCCTCTTTTATTTATATTTATTATTTTTATGTTTCGATGTCAACGGAATATATTAGATAGATGTTGCTCGGATATTCTCTTGCGGATTACTGACAAGTTTAGCAATTTATTTAACATTGAGAAATTGAATTTACTTTCTGCGCGTTTTGAGAACTTGTTCCGGGTTATAAGTTTCATTTTTTTTTTTTTTAAATATAGATTTCCGGTAGGCGAATGCTACTTTTTTAAATTGTAATTTTTACTTTTTTACATAACGCAATGTGGAGAAACACGATATTATAATAGATTCACTTTCTTTCTGCAATAAAATTTATTTAAAAACATTAATTTACTTTTAAATGTATGTCATGTCATAAATGTATCATCACGCACTATTGCAATTTTATATTATAAAATTATATTAGTTCAATGCCCTCTTCTACTGATTGTTATAGTAGCAAAGCTGAGTATTAATTAAATTCAAAAAGAACTTAAATTATAAATCAATTTTTTTCAAGAAAATGAATTAAAACAAAATAAAACGGGTTTAGGATTTAGTTCTGTATTAATTTTTATTAATAATCGACGTTTCGACATACTCTACTGTATGTATAATGTCATAATGTCATTTGTAGAGTAAATAAATTGTGAATTATAAATCAATTCATTTTTAAGTAAATTTGTCTAGCCTCGTAATACAGATATTTTATTGACAAAATTTTGTACGTCTTTTTTTTTTAAGAAAAAAAAAGTAACATTTATATCATGCGAAATAAATTTGAAAAAAGCCCGGATGAAAACATGTCAATATTTTACGTCAACTTTCACAAATGAACCGAAAAATAAACACGACATAATCCAGGCTCATCGCGATTGCAAAAACAAAACTGAAAAAATGAATTTTTATTTTCGCATGAAATAACTCTGAAACGAAAAAGTCGATGGCTGAAAGTATTACAAGTTTTGTGTTTGTTTGTGTTTTCATTTGTTTAATCTCTGGTTTTATGACAGGTGTCACTGTTTTATAACGAGTTTTAGTTAAAACTAATCTTAAAATCAATTTCATTATACGAATCGATAAGTTTTAAATCTTTTATTAGATAACTTAAGTTACTGAATAATTATTACATAAGTAAAAATTAAGATTACTAATTACACTCAAAAAATTTGAAAAATTACCGATTTTTGAAATCGGTATAACTCGGCCGATTTTGAACAAAATTGAATGAAATTTTGTGTCCGTAATAATTTGAAGTCTCATCTTTAAAGTCATGCAAGATGATGGACCAGTTGAACAATCACATCCCGCAGAAAAAAAAACATGTTTTGACTTAAAAAAATTGTCAAGCTTTGACAACATGTATGATATACAAATTTCCTGTAGTACGTATAAGATAAACTTTAACTAAAATAAAAATAACGTATAAATTATTGTTAATAATCTTCAATAAAACTTACAACATTTTTAATTATTTTTAGAGCAAAAAAATAAAAATTCGCGTGCTTCATTACAATAATTTACTTTCACAGATAGGCGTGAATTCGTATCACTAATATGACCTACATTACATCCATATAAACATAAATAAATGAAATAAAAACACATTCTCTCTCATACATGTTTTCAAAACCAAGAATAAAACAAAACACAAAATAAACAAACTCTCGTACAGAGAAAATCTAGTTACCTGTGTGCAAAATGATACATAATTTATAAGATCTTCGGTATTTCGCATTCCAACACTTTTAGCTGTCAAGTTTATTTTGTACCATTTATCAATTGTCAATACACATACTAGCCTAAACAAACACACACAAACACACACATATATGTATCTAAAATAATAAAATATTGTAGAGAAAACAGAGATAGGTAGTGTGTAAAACGTCACTCTATATTATTTATGATAAATTACCCACAATGCAACAAGAATGAAAGCAGTTTATACATCAAATTGTCGTAAGTTCCGTTGGACATCATCGCTTAGTTTATGTGAGCTCATAATAAATATCTTTTTAAAATGTTATGCAATAATGTAATTATTGATTCATTCTTTATAATTTTGAAATATTTATAATGCATGAAAAATAAAATAAAGGTTGAATTATTAAATAATTACCAAATTAATTTTGAAATAGGCTGATTTTTTAAAAAATATTTCAAAAAAAAAACGTAAAGGATATATTTATTTGTATGTTTAATTCTGCTGTTATGACAATTATGTTGTTTTAAAAACAGTATCAGTTAAAACCGATTTAAAAACCGAACTCGTGATATCAACCATTGTATTATGACTAAAACAACACTAATTTTGAGATAAGAGTAGGGTAGTTTGAATGGGTTTTTATTTGCGACGATATAAAAAACAGCAATAAAAATCAAAAATAAATAAATATATATATAATTGATATCATTTATTATTTAAGTTAATTTTTAAAATAGTATAATTACTCTATTGACAACTTTACAGATCGCTGTAGATATGCTTACGATTAGTAAAACAGATACATTTTTATTGAAAAAAATAAGTCTTGATTATTATAAAATAAACATTATAGGACAATTTAAAAAAATTACATTTATTAATGAATCAGAGAAAATACTAAAGTAAATGATTCTTTAAATTAATTATGTTACATTTTTAAGAAAAATTGTGTTGAATAAGTACTTAACAATTTCTTAGAATAATTGTACTCATAAAAATACTCAACATTGTTACTAATAAAAAAAAAAGGAAATATGACTGTGCGAAAGCAAATATTTACTGTACAATAATAATATTTGTTTTAAGAATCATAAAGGCAAAGTAATTACTACGATTTTTGTATATTATGTTCCATTTAAAAAAATTAATATTGTCTAAAAACTATACTATAAATAATATAATATTTCGATAAATAACAGAACTAGGACGCCCTATAGATTAGCGTAGATGTAAGTCAGTTTGATTTTTAGTGTGTCAACGGGCATTTAATGAAAACAAATGTATAGATCTTATAACCAGGAGCTGTGGAGTCGAAGATTTCGGCCGAAGACGATTTTTTTGGTTACGACTTCGACTTTGTTCGTTAAAGCAAAAAATTAACAAATATAAAACCACGTAAAGAAAAATAAATTTTTCCCTTTTTCTAACATCAATTTAATTAACAATTTCTACGATTAACTAATGATCGATAAACCTAAACATGAGCACATTACTGTGTGTCACTGCTGGAAAAGACAGTCATTTATTCGCTAGTCATAAAAAAAAATGCAAATAAACGAAAAGTCAAACAAACGAACAAAACAAAAGACGGTATATAATTAAGCATCAGTTCACTTTAGTAGTACAAGGTTTTAATATCAGAAATAATATTTAATTTAATTTCTGATGTGAGAACAGAACTTTAACCCCTAGCCGTTTTATTTTAATTCTGAAAGATTTTTTACCATGTTAAAAATTACTGATTTATATAGTTACTTTTAATGTAAATACATAAATATTATCATTGGTTTACATATTTTTTTTTAGAAATTCAAATATGAACCATACTCATTTTCCCGTATTTATTTTTTTTAGTTTGATAAAATTCCAAGATAACATTTTATGAAAACATAATATTCATTTTATTATTTTTGTTTTAATTAATTTGTCACACATTAGTACACACCTAATTCAACTATATGAAAATAACCTTGATAAAAGCTAACAGATATTTTAATAATTTTTAATATCAAATGATTAAATTATTACTGTTATTATAAATTAATATAATTTCGTTAAAACAATTTGAATAATAGCGTTGTCATTAATAATAATAACATTAAAATTCATTAACATTTTAACAATGCAAATTTGGCTACACTGTAAATTACGTACACATTTGTCAAAATGCCAATCTGTATAAAATTTTGTCAACTTCAACAGATGTTTGAATAAAAAAAAACCTATACTGCCTGATTTATAAATATACCTGTATATTTTAAAAAAACATTTTTTGTAATATATATATATATATATATATATATATATATATATATATATATATAAGTACTTGTGCAAAGACAATCAGCTGACTTTGACATCTGAACGAATTTCATATATGTTTTGATGTCAAATTTACATGAAATTTTACAATTGTTAATTATATTTATGTAGTTCTGCGTAATATGATTTTGCATAATATTTGTGCAATATTTATAAAAATGTACAGGCAAATTTAATAAAATATCAATTATTAAAAATTTAAATGCACCAGGTCGATAAATCATACAATTATAAACGATTTGCAATTAATAAAGTTTTGTATTATGTACACAAATTCTACATATTTTATGTAATTTTACATTAATTTCTTAGTATTATAACTATCATTATTTATTTATGTGCAATAATACATATTGTTTTATGTAATAATACACTAAAATATATAAATATTTTATATAAAAAGTAAATTAGTGTCACATGTTCTATGTAAAGTTACATAATAATTCAATAACTTTTATTGTAAAATTACAGAAAAACTTTTTACAGCAAGTATATAACTTTTTTCTTTAATAAAAAGTTTTCCTTTAGTTTCTATTCTAATAAATCACACTGTATAAAAATATATAATGTGTGCATACAATAGAAAAAATACTAGTTTTTCTTTCTATTTTATTTTCGTATATAGTCTCACACTATTTACGCATATGTTCTATGTGTATATAAAAAGGTGTGGCAACATTCACAGCAATGTCACGTGACATAAACGTTGAGGGGGCTGGATGGGGGGTCGAGAGGAAACGGAAGAAGATACCGAAAGAGGATGATCGTACGATATCTCTTCATGCGTGTTTTATACTTACATACATAATATAATGCGAGTGTATTTGTAGATAAGAAAATAAATATGTATATACACAAGAGCATGAGCTACAATTTTGATTATAATAAATACGTGAGCGGTGAAGAAGTACTCAAAGTACGTATTACAACCACGAAATTTTATTATACAAATAGTTTTTCTGGCTGGTACTGTACAAGCTCGATTTTAGTGTTGATCTTATGACTAGTGCTGTCAATATTTGAAAAAATTGGATCCAGATTCAAAAAGATTCGGATATCTGATTCTCGAACAATTTGAGGTCCGGATTTGAAATCTTAAATTGTATATATGATTTTTGAGACACATTGTATATATAAACATATTAAAAAAAAAACACACTGAATATAAAATTTTGAGGCACATTGTATATAAAATTTTGAGGCACATTGAACATATGATTCTTTTAGACACATCGTATATAATTGCCGTCGCACACTTATTTCGCATTTCGATGAAATAATACAGCTTGTAAAATATCTTTTCAATACACATTCCATTTAACAAATATTTAAAAATGTATTATTTCTTTAAAGGCATATTTTAAACAAAAAATAGATTTTTCATAACCTCACCGTATACTTATTTCAATAATACAGCTTTCTTATATAAATATATTTAAAAAAAGTCTATATATTTGTATAATGCGTGAAAACTCAATCTAAAAATATAAAACACATAGATTCGAATCGACATGGATTTAAAATCCACACCTGAGATCCGGTTTGGTTCGCAGTACTAGTTAAAACCGAAAATAAAAGCGAACTTGTAGTATATTAGCATCTGTGTTTTATGTACAAATGATATTTACATGAGACTTTAATTATTGATGTTGAAAATTTTAATTTATATTTGCGAATCGGTAATCAACACAGTTTCTTCAAGTTTTTGAGTAAATAAAATTGAATTTCAACCGATTATTTTCAATGATTATTTGTCGAGTGTGTTTGTTTTAATTTTGAGATTAATTTTTAATAGAAAACCCCGTAATTCAAGTGGTAATTATTACAGAGAGACGTTTAATATTGTAAACATAAGATTTGAATTTTAAATTTATAAATAGTAAATTAATACCAAGATAGGTTACGCACTAACACAGTTTATAAGGTACACCTAATTTGAAGGAAGAAAGAAATAAATTATGTCACCATTGTCTATTTATGTTGTTAATACTGTTTAAGTTGGTAATATTTAATTAGATTTGCTGTGAAAAATTACATTACTATTGTATTTTATTCTATAAGTGAGCGAGTTTTTTTCCAATTCGTTTCGAAATTTAAAACTAAAATATCCAATTTAATCAGCAATAACTACACTGTAATTGTATTTGTTGTATTTTTTAAATTTACCATTTTATTATTAGTAAATTTATAAAATCACAACAAACTAGTAAGTAAGATTGTCCACTGTTTTTTTTCCAATATTTGAATGATTTACAACTTAATCACAGCAATAACTACACTGTAATTGTATTTGTTGTATTTTTTAAATTTACCATTTTATTATTAGTAAATTTATAAAATCACAACAAACTAGTAAGTAAGATTGTCCACTGTTTTTTTTTCCAATATTTGAATGATTTACAACTTAATCACGTTGTCAGCTGATGTGTGTTTAACAATATTTTTGTAACATTACCACTTAGTGTTAAATTTTTTTTTGTACAAGATCTTAAAATTCAAATCAAAATAAGTCCGTAAAACGTTAAAAGACAAAAGCGTCATCGGTACATAACCAATTTGAAGTTCTTTAAAAACAAAAACAAAAAAAAAACAGTTTACGACGGATAACTTTTCCATGAAACATGTATCCAGCATAAAATTCCTGTTGGAAAACTTTTTATTGTTTTTATATTAAATTAGAAAATCGTACAGTGTTGTAGTTATGCGCGCGGTTCTATTTTTTTCTGGCTGTTACTCCGCTGACGTGAGCTAAATTCCAGAACTTGAAAAAGTTTTAATTTTTTCATAAGTAGCGCAAAAAAATCTTTCTTCCCGACTTTTTCTTTCATTTCTGTTGTGGAAATTTTTAAATTATAGTGCTATTTTAAAGATTATATATTCTATGTCAGCGTGGTAGCCGAGTGTGTTCAAGCATTAAGTATCACCAAATATAATAGTGGAATCAAATGTTCAATACCGTTGCACGGCGTTACTGTTAGTCGTCCAATAAAAATGCCACAAAATCAACTATTGATCAACTGTTTGTCTGAAAAACATCAGTAGTTTAGATTACTGGTTGGATTTCGTTACTGCTCTACGAAAACGCGCGACTTGCAGTATCGAATAAGTGTCTAAATGAACAATCACGAAACAAGTACTTCGATACTTGAAGTCCAGGCTCATCTAAGACTGTCATACCAAATATGTTGATAATGATGGTTCTATATAATTTATTGATTTTGCTACACAAAGTGATTCATACTCAATTCATTAAGTAATGGTTTTTAAATCATTATTCAACACTTTCTGACTTTCAAAATTGTGAAGTTTATTACCCAACAGTTTGTAACTAATCACATAATGGCATTTAAACTTATTTAACTTTATAATGTTGTTAGGATATACATAAAAACAGACAAAACACATAAAGTAACATCAGTAAATTACCACTTCTGATTGGCAGATCTTTATCAAAATTTAATCAACTTGAAATATTCACTTCCAAAGCTTAAATATTGAAATTTTCAAACAATCCGTTGAGCCGAATTTGCTCAAAATAGTTGATTCGTGTTACTGTAAGCCTAATTCGTGCTTATCTGTAAAAATCTCGATATTTCAAATTTGATATGATTATATATCATATATGATATGACGGTCGATAAAAAACTTGTTAATGTAAATTTTAAAATAATTTTAATATGACAATTGCACGATATCCTATTAACAACACGATATCTTAGCAATGACAATAATTTGCGAGTCATCTATTTTACGATTGTGTAGTTGAAGTTTTAAATAGTTGTAATTGATCAAATCATAACGCGTATGTGTGTTATGGACAGCATAATTCAACAGAATACAAACATATATTATATAATGTATTATTTAACAAAAATGGTCTAAATAAATTTATTTGATGTAATTTCTCTTTTATCTATCTTGTTAATTACGTAATCCTTGATAGAAAACATAAATTAATTGTACTAGACACTTGTTACTTTAGTATGTTTAAATTAGTCTGTAAAATAAACAATCGTTTTTTGTTTTGTTTTCGGGTTAGGCCAAATATATTTTCGTTAAGGAAACTTACGAGTGTGTGTAGCCAAGAAGGCAATAGTAATTCTTAAAACAGAAAACAATCTACCTCTAGGGTGTTGAGTTATGCAGGTCTTATTAAACAAAACATAATCGTAAATTGTTTTGTTTTCACAGCAACCACGATTAATTTTTTGTTCAACTGTTTTATTACGCCTATATGGATGTCAAGCGTGTATAAACATATTTGTTTTATTATTATTTTTTCTGTACAAAAACCCATTGTGAATTGTAGCTTATCTTTTATTTATTTTGTTTAGAGAAACTTTTGAACTGAGCGCGGCGCGTTGTTTATTCGATTTATTAGTGCATTTGTTTTATTAAATGTAACAACAAATGATTTTGTAATTAATGTTTTGTTTATCCATAATTAGTGTAACAAATTATAATAGTTAAATGTCCTAAAAACATTTTATTCACAGTTGAAAGTAATACAGCTACAAAGATAAAAATCTCTAAAGATTCAAAGAAATAAATAATTTTCAATTTCAAATTATATCAGATAAAATTTCAATTGCAAAGTGGACAATTATGTTTAATACATTGAAATAAGACGGCTTTAGGTTGTAGTTCTGTATTAATATTTATTAATAATCGAAGTTTCGACGAACTCAACGTACGTTTTCATCAGAAAACAAAAGATACAAATGACATTTACTGTAAATAAACAGAACATAGAAACGTCGATTATTATTTATTAATAAATATTAATACAGAACTACAATTTAAAGCCGTTTTATTTTAATATAATAAGTTCAGAAAATTTTTTTTGCTATTTTAATATATTGATTTAACGTAAATTGTTTGTTGTATATATTTATTTATTCTTGTTCTTTGACTTATTCTGCTGTGTAAATTTAATTTAAAATAACCACCTAATTCAAATTCAATGAAATATTACTTTATTTTTTCTATAAAATTTAAAAAAAATATCTCTCAATATAAATGCACACATAAATATTAAATTATCTTTATGCTCTTAAAATTCAAATATAAAAAAAAATTAATTTTTTACCTTATTACCAACAAGATTTGGATTTATAAATATATATGTAGATGTAATCATGATTCTCACCTGTAAAGAAAAAGAATACATACATTAGTCTTTAATTTTCAACATTTAATTTTAATAATATAGTAAAAATAGCAATTCAACGAAGTTACATCATAAATTTCTTATTCAAATTCCGATAATAATGTTAAGTTCCATCTCTTTTTGTTATATAATAACTAGAATGTGCATATATTTCTATTTCATGAATAACTGATGACGATTTTTATGACGTGAGTTCATTGAACGGCTATAAAATATGTATTTTTTAATTTTTTTTATAAAAAGTGTAAACAGTAGAAAACAACATATATAACTTTGATAAAAGTATATTTAAAATAAAAAAAAGTTTAGGATTAAGTTTCGTATATATTTCATTTAAATATAGACGTTTCGATATACTCTACGTATATCTTTATCAAGTAAAAATAATACAAATGATAAAACAAAATATATATATATATATATATATATATATATACAGTGTGTCCCAGGATTGATGTTACAAGAGGTGTAATGGACTAAAATTTTTTGAATTTTATTTCAAGATTCTGGAATTAAGCCCTGCTTGGCGTGAAACGAATTTTAAGAATTTTTTCGTTTTTTGAAAAACAAAATGGCCGTGACGGTGAAGCAAGAACTATTTTCTTTTCAGGTAAAGTACCCTTTTTGTTTAGGATACATAAATAAAATTTTTAATAAATTAATAGATACCTACAATTTATTTTGTTCAATCTAAAACAGACAGTTTAATGAAAGTAGGTAGATCGTCCTGAAGTTTGGTATACGGCCATGATTTGTCATTATAAACAACTTTTCTTAATAAAATTTTGTCGTATCCTAAACAAAAAGGGTACTTTACCTGAAAAGAAAATAGTTCTTGCTTCACCGTCACAGCCATTTTGTTTTTCAAAAAACGAAAAAATTCTTAAAATTCGTTTCACGCCAAGCAGGGCTTAATTCCAGAATCTTGAAATGAAATTCAAAAATTTTTAGTCCATTACACCTCTTGTAACATCAATCCTGGGACACACTGTATATATATATACTAAGTGACAAAGTAACTAAATTAAAAAATTTATAAATTATTTATAATGAATTCTGAAAGATTTTTTACTATATCAAAGTATATTATAACATAGTAAAAAATCTTTTAGAACTCATTGCATTAAAATAAAACTTCACAAATTTAAGGAAAGTTACTTAACTGCATACGAGAATTTTATCAATATTTCAATTTATCCGCTGTTTTAATATAAATTCTATTAATTTAATGTGAACATATATAATAACAAATTCAAGTATTTTTAGCTTTGCTAACTTCGTTTAAAACCTCGAAAATATATAAAACATTTTTATCCTATTATACTTATTTATATATCAAACAAACGTTGACAGAATTCTAACCTTACAAAAATCCATTTAAATCGTTGAATAAACGTAACATTTTAGTTTAATAAATAACAAGTACGATTGTGATGTTGGAGACTGAATACCTACCGCACACACATTATACTTTATAGACTAGCGTAACTCACTGTCGTATTTGGTCGTTCTTTTACTTCGCCAGAAAAGAAAGAAAAACCGAAAGAAACGAAAAGAAAAATCTACTGGGACCGAACGAACAAACGAAACGCAACGAAAAGCTCGGACTGGGTTCCGGAAAGAATGTCGCCCATGTCCGTTTGCTTGCGGTGCCCCTCTATTGTGTGTTTCTAGTGAAATAACTTAATAAACAATGAAAGTCCCGCGAGATTCGGTGACTGGGTTTCGGGTGTAACACGAAAAACGCGTGGAGCTGGTATATTTCCAAAGAATTTTCCATGTTCTATCTTTCGTATTTATTTATTTTTTCGGAAAAAAATAGAGGAGAGAGAGAGAGAAGGACAGAAAATGGTGTGCAATTTAGTGCATTGTAGGCGGACGAGTCGCAGCCATATTGAGACAAATGATATGACAATAGACCATCATCATGTCTGCCAAGTGTGTAGAAGTGTGTGGCTATACGAGATCTGTTTTCTATGTGAATGTCTATAGAATATTGGAATGGCATTTTCAAATATTCGATCATCCCGGCCAAATCTATTCCAATATATTTCAAACAAAATTCGCTTTCTTTATGTATTTATTACTAATATTCTCCTATCTTTTGTTTTTGAAATATAACTTTATCATGTGTTTTAATTTATATATTAATTTATGTAATTTTTCTGTACATTTACACAAATGACATAAATGATACATAAACACTTTAAACTAAAGTGTTTAAGACGACAAAAAAAAAAACAATATTTTATTTTACAAATATATAAATATTTACTTAATTGCAGTGAAGTACTTACTATAAAATTATTTAATTTAATAAATTTGTAAAAATGTGTTTTAATACATTTCAAATATTTTATTAGCAACCACAAATAATTTTAACATTAAAAACATTAAAAATTGACAATTAAGCATCAATTTATTAACAGCAATAATAATTATACTAGCATAAGTAGACTTTAATTAAAATAATTTTTACGAAAATAATCGAGTTTGCTATACATGTCCACAGACCGATAGACTGACATCACGCTAAAAACAGTTGATTTATCGACAGTTGATTTCTTGTTTGTTCCATACGCCATTTTTGATCAAATTGAGTTATTGCTAATTTGGGCAATATTTGTTTGTTTTCTATCTATTTTAACAATCGTGGATGGTATAATTTTAATAGTTTCGAAAATATAAATTCTAATTGGTTCCATATCCTTACTATAAACACAATTGAGTTCAGAAACTTAAACAATAATAAAATCTAACGTTAATACTAATATTTTTTAGGTGGACATTTTCAAATTTATGATGCATAACGCATAAAAACAAATATTCGTATTTATTATAAAAAATACGCAATAAAATTGAAATGAAAGTAAAAACATTAAATACGATTATCGTGTAGGATTATAAACGTACGCTCCAGAATCCTTGTACGATAAAAGAACAAATAAAAAACAAAATGGTATTAATACATAAATAAAAATGAATATATATATATATATATATATATATATATATATATATATATATATATAAAACATGCATCATATTTGTATAATGCGTGAAAAATGTAAACTCGGATAATTCTGGATCCGAATTCGGTTCCCAGCACTAGTTTTTATATAAACGCGTTAAATAACAATTTATTCCAGGAAATATATCAAAGTGGAAAACAGCAGCTATTTCTACGGATAGAAAACGATTTAATAAAGTCAAGAAAATTGAATGTTTGAACATAGTTACCACGATGTAAACGTATCGAAATATGTCACTAACAAATAAAATAGACGATCGTATTTCAAAGCCTACTAGAAGGCAGTACATTCGATTCAAGAATCGAGACAGATTTATCGATATTAGTTCAGGGTATTATAGAATATCAAATCCCTTCGAAAAAGCTGGCTAGAATATGTCGAGAAAAATTGAAGAATACAGACTGCCCCAGACGAATATTATGTGATCGTTTTTATGGTGTTAGGGAAACGATAAAATAAATACACATGATAAAATAGAAAAATGTGCTTTTTTTAAATGAATGTAAGGAACTACAAATAAATCTTCAATCGAGAAAAATAGTTCAGAATAAACTGTAAAATTAAAAGAAAAGAAATAAAAAAAAATTGTAGATTACAATACTAACTAAAATAAAAAAACTTCAGGAAAAATGACCGATTTCATAATAAACACTTTATTAAATCAGCGATTTTAAACTTTACTAACATTACTATTGCTGTCAATAAAACGATGCGTTTTTGTTAACTTTCAAACTTTTAATGATACTTTTAAAAATAATTTTGGCAACAAAATAATAGGTTCTTGTCACTTTAAAGTCGACTTTAGTTAATAAGTATTATGAAATCAGCCGTAAGTTCTGTACAGTATAAATATAGTACGTATATATAGTAATATCTTCCTGATAAAAAATTGGACAATTTTTAAAATGTTAAAAAATGAATGATTCAAATAAATGTAAAAATTCTCAGGATTGTTAAATTCTATTCACAATGAATGTGTCATTATATTTCGGCTAATTTGTGACTTATTGTTCGAATAAATAGCGTGTTATAATTACAAATTTACTGTCATTGTTTATAATAGAATAGAATATTATATTCAATATGTATATTCACAATACATACATAGATGTTCCAAAATAATGATAATTTTGTGATATAAAGAGTAAAAATTATAATTTTATATTTTATTTCTAAACCACCAGTTTCATATAAAAAATTGTTGAGATACATAAATTGAAATTAAATATTTTTTTAAAAGTTAACACAACACAAATCAAAAACAAGATTAGATACACAAATTGAACACTAATTTCTTCTAATACGTATATCAAAATATAAAATTTGAAATACGGCATATATCCACATTAACTGAACAAACCTGACCAAACAATTTAATTCAAATTTAAAAGGAGATGCGTTCACAAAATTTAACGCAACATACACATCATATACATTCGCTTTAAGTACTTTGAGATTTGCAATCTAAAATCTATATATGGAAAATTTCTACACATATAATCTTTATATTTATTTTGAAAAATTTAAAGTTAGAGAAAGGAATTCATTATAATATCGTTTGTATTACTCATTAATTCACAAGAGAAACCTATCGTTAACGTCTAATTCATATTATGTATTTTATTTTCAAATTAGTATTGAATATGTCTAATTAGCATATATGAGAAATAATGTCGCGTTTATGTTAACCAAATTAACTAATCAGTATAGGAAAAGATTTGCAAAGTTTTATTGAGTAGGACAATCTCTTAATGTCGTTATTGTAAAATGAAAATTTATTATAATAATCCTAGTAAAAAATCTTTCAGAATGCGATATATTAAAATAAAACGGCTCTTCTGTATTAATATTTATTAATAATCAACGTTTCGACGAACTCAACGTACAGATATATCAGAAAACAAGATACAAATAATATTTACAGTAAATAAACAAAACATGGAAACAAGTTAAAAGAACTATAACAACAATATTTTTAACACTATTGTGTGTGTAAATACACAAAATTAGTGTCATTTTCTACACAAAAAATTTTACACAAAGAATACTATTATTAACACCTAATCCAACAGATTTTTTAAATATTAATGCTGATATTCTGGTTATCACATATAATTTTCAAGATCTTTAACTTAAATAAGACTATAACTTGCCGACTTAAATAAATTTATATAGAGTAATTCTAAACTTGTTTGTTGTTTGAATTTAAAAAAATTTAAACTAAAGATTTTCAACTTAAAGTATTTTAGATTTAAGCTAAACTTGATGACCAGAATAGCGCCAACATCTATTATTATTTTGTACTAATGTATTTTAAATATCTTTATATAAAATTTGTCTCAGTTCTTTAATTTCTCAGTGACATAATAACAGAACATCTCTGTAATTTTACGTGCATCATTAAAACAAATTTACTTCGTGCATTGGCAAAAAGTTTTATCACATCGTGAACATTTTACAAAAGACGAAACCATATATACGTAGAGCTTTTAACAAAAACAAGAGAGCACTGGAAAGAGCATGAACTTTAATGCTATTGTACCAGGGAAGAGCGCGTTCATCTGCCACTATAATAATGCAATACACACACATTGTCTAAGTCTACGGATTAAGACAATAATTATTAACATACACATATATGTAGTGCAAATGGATTAGTCCTCCAGCTCTGATAATGCAACGAGTTTAAATATGTTTATAAACTTGTGAATAACATTGCTGCTCTTGACAAACTTTGTATGATGATTCCAATATATGTATAATGTGGTTATGTTGTTTTAGTAAATAACAAAATTACCTACCTACACTGTAAATAAAAATTAGCGAAATTACAGAAAAATAATAGTAAAATTTTACTATAAAAATGTGTAATTTTATTTTCTATTAATATTCTGTATTTCTACCTCAAAATTCTGTAGTTTTTGCAAAATTCATAATAATCACATAAAAATAAGTAAAAATGGTCTAATAAGTACGTAAAATTGCTTACTTTCTGCAAATTGCATCACATACTTAATGTGGAATTGCATATTGTTGGTATAACTTCTTAAAATTCGTCAAATTACAGCTTGCATATTAATATCTGTAATATTTGCAAAATACATCCTTTATATAAATTTCAAAATATATATAATATTATAATATTATAGAACTAAGCAAATTTTATCTATTTATAAAAAAATTCCTGACAGCAAATTTACTAAAGTTCTGTAAATTTACTAAAAGAAACTTTAACTAATAAAACTGTAATATTACATATGTACTTTTCCATCCCGTTAGTAATATATCATATTACATAATGTTTGTAATAGTTCTGATATTATGTATTTTAAAAAAATTATGTAAAATTGCAGCAGTTGAGTAATTATACTGGGCATCATGGTGTCTCATGGTTTGTAAGTAAAATTAAATTTTTTTTTTAGAGTGTACTTTACTTTTATAAATATTTGAAATAATTATTTGCCAAATATCTGATTATAAATCAATCAACTGTTAAAAATGTAAAAATATCTTCATAATATTTATAAATAATAATAATTTATTTATAAAAATATCCAATTTAATATTTAATATTTATTAATTTCAGAAGGTAATGTTTTAAATTTGAATAGTTGTAAAATTATATTATTGCATATATTAATTCCCGTAACAATAACAATATTGATTTAAATAATAAATATTATCAACACAACAACGTAAGTAATAAAATATAATAATAAATTTATAAGGCAGTGTTACCAATATTGAAATAAATTTACTTTTACGACAAGCTGCTACGTATTTACGTATTCGTACCAGTCACAAACAAAGATATAACATTAGGAAAACTATACGCTGTATATTAGAGTATCAATCACAAAATTTACATGCTAAATTCAATTGGCGATCATCATCATAAATTTACGATCGACATTGCTTTTGAAGCCTTCAATCGTAAATCGAATATGATTTGTCAAAATTCCAACTGACAAGAAAGAATCGAAATTCGACTTCATATTTGGCAAACAAATGAATTTCTGTAATCGTACTGTCACAAAATTAATTCGACGATCATTTATCTTGCTAGAGCCTACAATTTAAAGCCTAGTGTTATACTGGATGTGAACAATCATGTAAAAAAATAAAACAACAGACAATGATAATGATTACAATTTACAGTTTCCTGTTTTGATTTTAATTATATCATCATTTTGCTATGATTTATAAAGACACACATTTTTAATTTTTGTGATTTGTATTGTTTGTAATGTTAAAAAGAATACAGAAAAGAGGAAAATATGACTTACCAACCCAAGAAATAATGAATTGGTTACACACATAACGGGCAATAATGAATCTGTCATTCGAACACACGAGATAATAATTAACTATATTCTATATTTGTTAGCAATTGTCATCTTTTAAGCTGAATTTCATGACTGTCTTACAAATAAATTTAATCTTAAAATAATAAACACAATTTTTACATACACTCCAACATACTGGTAAATTATTTAAATTTCTTTTTTTACCAATTTTGAAATAAAAATTACTTAATTACTTAATAATAAAAAAATTAATATACCATGTTTTTAATACGGACTAAAAAGTATAAAATAATTTCGCCTAGCCCCATACAGATTTATAACCCTACACAGATTCCTGACCCCATACAGAGTGTCCCGAAAATGTCAACAAGTTTTGATGTATATATTTTACAAGTACTTTTCCAGTATTTTTATATTTTATTCATAAAATTGTTACGTTTAATTAAATTAACTGCATTTTTTTAAACTACATATTTATATAATCAATTAAAAATTATTATGTATAACTAATAGCATTCAAATTGGAATAAAATTTAAAGTGACATTTTTATGCAAATGAATTATAAAAAATGTATTTTTAATTATATGTACGTTTCTGTATATATAACACACAAGTGAATCATAAATCTTCGGATAATGTCAAACGTTTCACTTTCTAGATAGAAAACCGGAATGGGGAAATACTTGTAAAATATCCGGAAAATGCCCGCAGCTACTGCCACCTACTGTCGATTCTGCCAATTAATTGATCTTCAATATTCACACGCTTAATCCTATAGAATCTAACCTCATTTCCATAGAGTGCAAAAAAAAAGCAGTTGTAGTCATGCATGAATAACTTGTATAATTATTTTCCGTAAAATATTTTTATTTTATTTCTAAACAATTAAAAAGAAAATTTCATCTCTAATGAAACACTTTGAATCAGTTGCATTGATAATTTAATCAGTTAACTGCACTGTTTAAAATTTTAAAGTAAAAAAGTATAAATTTCTAAGGGCAATCAAATTTGTTCCATAATTGGTGAAAAATATTACTCTTTTTCTATGTATTTTAAAATATGTAATTTTCAAATATTAATGAAACTAATTGCTTATACATGATTTATTCTTGATGATTTATTATAAACAATAAGTAAACTAACTATTAAAAAATTAATACTTTTTATTTTAAATCACATTTTTTTCTACTTTTGTGGGCAAAATTTTAGATGTACACTTTTTATTGTAAAATAATGTAACACAAGATGTTACTAAAAGTAGAAAGTGATCTTTTTGTTCTAATCGTTCTACTCCGAAACAAATACTGTTTTTTCCTCAAGCATTCTAAATAGAAATTTTAAAATATTTTAAGTTTTCACGACTGACATTTAATCGTACATAAAAATAGACAGATTTTGTCAAAGATGAACTTATTTAATCAAATATTGCCAATATTTATTACAAATTTAACAATTTCAGTCAAAAACTAACAACAAATAACAGATTTATAATACAATAAAAACAACATAATTTTATTAATAATATAATGTCTTCATTATACATACAAAATTCGTAAAGAGAAAAAAAAACCAAAAACAAAAACATTTATACTCTTTTTAAAAGTATCCATGTAGTCTATTTAGCTAATTATTTGTTTCTATGTCTATACCAATTAACTGATCTTCAATTTTCGCACGCTTAATGTTATATAATCTAACCGTACTTCGATAAACCGAAAAAAAAAATTAATAGTAGTCACACACGAATAAGTTGTATAATAATTTTCCGTAACAATTTTTTTTTTTTTTGGTTTCTACAAATGCTTGTGCATATATGTGTGTGTGTGACACAATGAAATTTCGAAAGAAAGTTTGTTGGGTTTGATACAACTTTTACTTTTGATAGAAAACGAAAGTGGTTACTGGATATAGCAAAATGTTTTATAATCAATCTTTTTTTTTGCCGATAAATTGTTAAAATATTGCTCCTGGTTTACGGTGACGTTCTGCGCAGAACTTATACGAATTCCATTCGTTAATTTACAGCTAGCTTTTATAACCCATATTATTTACACGATTTCAATTTAACGCTAATGCTAATAAACATTTTATGAGTATTAATATAAATAAATTATGGCATATAAATATAGCAGAATTATTTTACAGAATTAATAAATATTATATTTTATAAGTATAGTAAAATTAGGATATAAAAATCTACCTGCAGAATGAATATTATTTTATTTAAAATAAAACAGCTACAGATTATAGTTCTGTATTAATATTTATTAATAATCGACGTTTAGATGAACTCAACGTTCGTCTTCATCAAGACAAAAAATACAAATGACATTTAGAGTAAATAAACAGGATATAGAAACAAGTTACTAGGTAACAAAATAATTAACTAAATCATAAAATTTATAAATTTCTACTTAAAAAAAGCCACATTTTATTTATTATTATTTAACTTACTTTTATTTCGTAATGTTAATTTTACAAAACTTTAGACGGAAATTATTTTGTTAATAAAATAAAACTACTTTAGATTTAAGTTCTGTATTAATATTTATTAATAATCGACGTTTCGACGAACTCAACGTCGTTTATTAATAAATATTAACACACAACTTAAACCTGAAACAGTTTTATTTTATATAATGAGTTCTGAAAGATTTTTTACTATGTTTGTTAGTAATTTATGAGTAGCTATGTGAAATAAATTATGAATAAATATTTGTGATTCATTTATTTTCAGTGAATATTTGGAACATATTTGAGGAGGATATGCACTTTCATGTCATCTACCATTGCTACTAACTGTCAATTAGCTGGCTGGTAATGTAAAGCAATGGCGGTTATTTGCTGTCAGTTGGTAGCACTATTAAATGACATGAAAGCGCATGTCATTACAAATCTGTTACAAATATTTAGTGAAAATAAATGAATTTCATATATTTGGTCATGATTTTTCAAATAGTTATTCATAACTTATTAAAAAATTATTACCGTCTACAGTGACCTTAATATTTTTTCAAATAAATCAAATACTTAATTTAATTTGAAATTATATTCAAAAGTATAATATTGAAAATTTTACATTAATTCTATAATCGGTAGCTTTAATAAACAATTTATTCATAGCGACAAATAAATATATTTTTACATTGACAATTTTTAATTAAATGCATTTATCAAAATTAATGACAATGGATTTTAATCAACAGTAATTAAAAATGCTTTTATTTTGCAATCATAAATTTTATAGATAAATAAATTTCAATTTATATTTTATTAAAATAAAACAATAATTCATTAAAAAATCAGCAAACGTTTGTTTTATAGATTTGTTGATAAAACTGACACTAATTCTGTTCCATCAAATGTTTTTTTTCTTTAATATAAAACGTGTATTATACACTGCCGAAGTGAAACAGTTACAGATTTCTTTTATTATATTGTTTCCATACATTTCTGTACTATGGAATACACAGTTTATATAAAAACAGAAGTACTTTACATAGCAAAGGATATTTTTTTATAAGCAAGATTTACCAAGCGAAATTTTAGATCTAGAATATTTATTTCGGCAAGACCAATACATTTTTCAAAATTTATTAATTCTGAGATTAAGCAGATATTTAAATATTTGTGATATTATATTATTGATTATTTTCGTGTGCAGTGAAACAAAACGTCAAATTTAAATTGAAATATTTCAGAACATTAATTTAAAACCTATTCAATTTAATATAATGAGTTCTGAAATTTTTTACAAGCATTTTTTTTTATTTGTTGAATAATAGCAAATTATTTTACGTTAATTTCTGAAAAACTGACGACCTCCAAAATACTCAAATATTAAAAAAAATAATATATATACCTATATATGTATATCGATTGTGTGATAAATAAATAACCTCTTATCTTGTCATTTGTCAAACATGTTTGTGCAATCAGTCATGGATTTTGAACAAATTATTAGTTAGAGTAAATTTTACTGCGTACTATAATGATCTATAATGATTTACTGATTTTTACTGTTAATTTAGAAAATTATACGTGATCAGTGATCCATGTGGGTGTCAGCCATTAGCAGAAGAAAAAAAAATGAACAATAAATTAAAATGTATTTTTATAGAAAAAAATACAAACAAGCATAAATTAATTTTTACCTTTATGTTTTTAATATTATATATTTGTGTAAATAATTTGCATATTCATTAAGATAATTAGAATTTAATTAGATAAAATTTGTGTCAAGTGCAAGTTGGTAATTTCAAAACATTCAGTATAGTATTAAATAAAAATAATGATACATATAAGTATTAATTGTACAATATGCTTATTAATTCTAATTTATGGTGATTTTTATATTTTGTAATAATTCATTATTAATTGTTCCGTGTTTTTTTTAAATGTATATTATGTAAAAAGTCTATTAATGATAATAAAACTAATTTCTAAATTGGCTCGTATTCATAGCATATTTTGATTATATTTTAAAGTATTTATTTAAAAAAATACTATACTTGTTTCTAACAAAAGTATTTAATTTATAAAAATAATTTATATTTGATACACAATAAAAGCAAAAATTATTATTCAAATCTAGACTGATTTTAACTGAAAGTGCCCTAAAAGGGACTATGAATACGTTATTTTATACTTTGAAACAAAATTTAAGAAAATATTTGTATATCCGATTTTATAATGAAAAATATTATATATAATTAATTACAACAACTTCTAATTTAAAGTTGTGTTTGAACTTATTTGGCTAAAAATGTGGAATGCAAAATCGCAAAGCGTTCCACATTTTCAATCAAATAAATTTAAACAACATTAAAGCAAAAGTTATTCTAATAATTATGAGTTCTGAAAATTTTTTCAATATTTTATAATATACCTATACATTTTTTTGTAACATGAACAAACATTTTGTTAAGTTCTTATGAGACAACCTGTGTATACTTTTAAATTTATTATCATGATCAATGAAAAAAAATATATGTTATGATTATATACATGACAGATAAAAGACTTTTTTTGCTATTCTACTACGTAGAATAATTTTCCCCATTTTATTGTTTTTTGTTAAACGTGTGTAATGACTGTTAACCTTGCTGGAAATTAATTATTTTTCAAATTTAAAAACAGTCATATGTTTCATTTTTGTGATGTAATATAGCGGAAATATTTTCTCTCGCGCCATATTTGTGTTACGTTAATAATTCGTTTCTCTTTTGTTTCCCTCAGCAAACGTGATGAATTACTCGAATTTGTCAATTTTTTTTTCAAAATTATTTTTGTAGAAAGTACATGATTACTGTTAATACATAAAATTGTTCGTTTTTTTTTTTTCTTCAAACATAAAAGTAATTTTATATAAACCACGAGCTTTTTGTAACATTTTTGATTATATTTTTCATTGGTTAAATATGCTTTCAAATTATTTGCATAATAAATGGTCTTAAAATATTTACATAAATATTTGATATATTTACAAGTTTATTTTTTCATGCTATTTATAAGTTTTTATTACATTTTATTGTTCTATATGTTGTTAGTGAGTAAAGTCTTATTCACAATATAAAACATAACTGATATACAAACATTTTGTTTATACCAAAGCATGTAACCCATAAAAATATTGGTTAATGGTTAACCAGTAGCGAGTACTATATTTCAATATCGGTTTTCATTTTTACCCGGTTTTTTATATTCTAAACCGATTTGAACCGGTTAATTTTATAAAATAAAACTGTGTAAATAACGTATATATTTTTTTGTCAAACTGTGTTTATTTTTATATTTATAATAATTATGTGACCAAATAATAAAATTATTAACAAATATCATGATTTATTTGTAGAAATTCAATGTTTATAGATTATTAAATATTTTATTTTATCGACCGTCATATCACATATGATAAGAGAGGTATTGTAATCATACCAAATGTTATACAACGAGATTTTTACAGATAAGCACGAATTAGGATTATAGTAACACGAATTCAGCTGTTTTAGCGTTATGTCCGTCTGTTGGTTTGTGGATACGTTTATTATATTTTTCCTACATATTTATTTAGAAACCAAGTATATAAGATATATGTTTATTTTGAAAAAATATGTAAAAATGTGATTTCTTTGCCGTAGTTTTGTGGCTCAGTGGTAGCACCCCTTCCGCGAGAGAAGAAGGTTCAGGGATAGAATTTCGGCAGATTTTTAAAATTTAGAAATAAATATCCAATTTTGTTTTAAAATTATCAAATATGAATGTATGGTAACAAAAATTAAAATTCATGAATTTCACTAAAAAAATATACGTTAATTTTGTTATCCGATTTTGCTCTAAAAAAGTATGGTTTTTTCGGTTAAAAATTATCAGATTTTAAAATAATAGTTAGAGTTATGGTTAACATTTCCAAAATATTTACAAAAATATCGGTGAATCTGTTTATTTTACTGGTTTCATGCTCTAATTTATACCAATTAAAAACAACAGACATTTTTCTTTTTCCAATACACTTTTGGTTTATTCAATAACTGCAAAAATTATAAAAATCACAACTGATTAGTTTCAGCAACTTTCCATAAAACACCTTGTAGTTTATTTTAAGGTCTGTCCAATTTAAACGGTCTTGATAAAAGTTTCAATGTTTGCGATAAAAACTAAGGTAGGCAGATTTATATTTTAATTATCCGACTAATTCATTTGTCAGCAAACGGAACGTGTAAGGAAGGTGGGGGAGATTGAAGGGGGTGCAAAAAAGAACGGGGAGCACCGTTTAAAATTCGTGCTCGGAAAACAAAGATGAAAAAGAGAGGGCCCTATTTAGCATTCTACTCATGACGTAGTCTTTTGTTGATGACAGGGTATTACTCGTGGTCGTCGGGTATTTTAAAACTTGATGTGCTGACACAGGTGTACCGCCATTTTTAATCCACAATCCTACTCCTCACTCACTCTGTGTTGACGTAAATATTACGTGCAAAATTATATAAACCCTTTTTATTTTCTCCTACATTTATTTATTTCAGCAATAAAGAAAGCTTGCAGGCAAATATAACCAAAAATATGTACGGTGTAAAAAAAACATAATTTTTAATTAAATAATCGATGTTTCAATATACTGTTCGTATAGCATCATCAGAAAAAATTTACAAATGATATAAATAATAAACAAACAACAAATAAACAAAATATCTAGATTAAAAATTTAAAGTATTAAAATTACAAATTATTATTAAATAATAATAATAGTTGTGAAGACAATTATTTAAATAAAATTTGGCTTCCTTAATTAAAAATTTATAAATTTTATGATCCTAGTAACTTACCTAGTAACTTATTTCTATATTCTGTTTATTTACTATAAATGTCATTTGTATCATTTTTCCTGATGAAGACGTACGTTTAGTTAGTCGAAACGTCGATTATTAATAAATATTATGGAAAACTACTACGTTTTATTTTAATAATAATCTAATTACTTCGTTACCTAGTAACCTGTTTCTATATTTTGCTTGTTTATTATTTATGTCATTTGTATATTTTTCCTGATAATGATATATATATATATATATATATATATATATATATATATATATATATCGAAAGATCGATTTTTAAATAAAATATATACAAAATTTAATCCTAAAGCTTTTTTATTTTGAGTTCTGAATTTTTTTACTATGTACAATAACATTCTCAATAAATGATACAAAATTTACTTTTTTCGTCAATACGAGATAGAATACCAAACAGCGATAAAATTTGAATCAATAATAATCATTCTTTTTGAAAAAAAGACAAAGAACAAAAAATTACGAGTACATATTTGCTCAACATAAATAAAAATTAATTTTTATATTCTTAATTACACATGGCGTATAATATATTAGGTTATAGCATTTTGTTTTTGCTTAAATCGCCATTAATTTATTTTCATGAACTAATTAAATAAATCATTAACTCATCAAAATAAATTAATGGCGATTTAAGCAAAAAGCAAATACTATCTAAAAATTAATTTTGTTTATTACTATAAATAAATATATAAATAGTTAATGTTCCAAAAAAAAGGGTTAACATTTTATAACTTGGTAAAGTTGTGTTATTGTTTAAAATGACAGAAAGTTATACTTTATATAATTGTTCTTAATTAAAGTAGAAAACATACGTGGGAACCGATGGCCGTACGAAAAACAATAATTAAGTATATAAAATTAAAATATTTCAAACATATATGTAATAAAATAAATTTTTAAATCCATTCAAATATCCAAGTCTTATATTTCAATTCAGCAATATTAATCAAATAAAATCGCATCTGTTTAAACATTCGTCTTTTTTTTTTGTTCTTCTTTCAGAATCAATTCACATTAAACTATAAATAGAAACAAACATATACTCAGAATGGGCTGTTAAACTTGTGCAGACTCTAGAAAGCAAGAGCCAAGCATACGTATTTAGTCAATGAGTGATGCTAGCCGTATTTCAACTTAAAAAAAAAAAGTTGGTAAAGTGAAATATTTCGAAAGAGAAATAAGTGTTTCTATTTAAAAAAGGAAAAAGTACAACTGTCATAGCTAATAAAACCTCTCAAAGTTACAAAAAGTATTCTAATTTTTTATTCACCATTTTTGTATATGGATTTAAGATTATACGATGCTCTTGTATTGAGAGCAATTTGACTCTTGATAAAAGATAAAAGCTTTACACAGTAACGGATTAATTAAAAATAATAATTTGAACTTTACAATTTTCTATCTAAACTTAAGATTAACTAAGAACCAGTTATATAAAACGTACTTAACTGGGCAACTGGGTTATTTTTCAACTGTTTTTAACTGGATTTAAAATATTCTCAATTAAACAAAAAAGCTTGAATCTATAAATTTTTAATTAAAGGAAGTCAAATTGTATTTAAATTAGTGCCTTCACACTGTTGTAATGCAAATTTATAATCGTTAATAGAAGCAAAAATACACTGTTTTCTTTTTATATTTTACAATACAGTTTGCATTTTTTATTATAAATATTTTAAGTATTAGAAGACAAAGCAATATTTCAAATATTTCAATAATTAATAAACATTTTTGTAATTATACAATAAAATTAATAAATTAGTTTAATAATGTTTTAAAATTAATTTAAAATTAAAAACAGTTTATAAAGTTTCTCGCTCCATATATTATATACTATAGATTATTATCATATTAAAAAAATTATAATTATGAATTTATAAAATTTTCTGGAAAATTCTATAAATTTAATAGATACCGACCGTAAAAGCCTAAAAATTACTATAATAATTATGATTTATTATTTTAAAATGTCAGCTTTCAGGTCAGCTAAAAAATTAAATAGCAAAAAAAAAAAATTAAACCGAAAAAATATGTCCGTTAATAAAATCTGCTAATTTTTTTTTTTAAATAAATTTTTGTACATCAATAATCCTACTAGTATTTTTTAAGATATTACACAATCAATATTATTATACATTAATTAAAAATATTCTTTATCAATCAATTAAACATATTTTTGTATTAATTATAGTACAATATCAAAATCAGAACGTACACAAACAACAAAACAAAACTGATAAAAAAAATACAAGGATTATTTAAGAAAATTAATTAAGTCCGACTCTGTAACAAGACAGTAAGAGTGCGTGGATGAATGACCTCAAACATATAACCATATATAAACATAGTAAGCGATGAGATCATAACATTTAACATATAACATACATTATTATTTGTGTATAGAATGAAACATGTGTGAAATATGCGTGTGTGTGTGCGTTTGTGTATAGAAAGAAAGATACAGGCGGTAATATGTAGGAAATATATAACTATAAACAACATATGATACACAATCTTCTTCCAAAAAAAAAACATTGTACAGGGTATTACTGATAAATTGTCCCAAGAGAATATCTCAAATACTTAAAAGAAATATGAAGAGATGTTTAAAATAAAAAAGTTATTATCGAGTTTCAAAGAAAATACGAACAAATTTTAAAATACAAATAGTACATATTGTACTACAAGAATTAAAAAGCGCTCTTTCATACACTAACAGCCAGTTTCATAATAAACTAAAGTCAACTTTAAGCTTTCAAAAAGGCTTTATTTCTATTCACAACAACTAATAATAGACTCTTTTTTCGAATTTTGAAAACTCATAAACGATGCGCGATGAGATTTTCCTGCGGAATTGCTCTGGAAAAGGTATTTTCATCATTTTGATATACCAATTTGACACATTTTCAATATGACAGCGAGATTCATTTTTTTCATAGCTATCTATGTTTATTTATATATAGGTATTTAATTTTTAAATGCGCGATTTATTTACACTTATTATAGTATAAATACATGTAAATCTTTCTCTCTCTCTTTATATATATATATATAATCTCTGTATTATTTCACTGAGTTGTAGTGTACGAGAGAGACAAAATTATATATGAATACAAAAAAATCAAAGTCTACTTATACGACCTAGCTGATGACGTTACGCGGGCACTTGACCAATCCCAAACCGTTTCAGTTAGGTGGTCAAAATTCAAATATTTTGGCCATTTCAATCGATTATTTTGATGAAACCAAACAGTTTAAAATTCATGTTTTTGCACATTTGATGTTTATATTACACAGGCAACATATTTAATAACAAAAAAAGACTTTTTATTTTTTTTGGAAAGAGTCTATTTTACGATTAGAAGTGTGAAAAGTTAACAAAAAAGCATCGTCTTATTAACGACAATAATTATTATAACATTGAACAAAAAAAAAAGTTCATATGTGTATCTGTGAGTAGTACTACATCTTTTCAATTTACTTGGCATAAAAGCCAGCCAGACGGCAACACTTGCATCAGTGTCTTCAGACATTGATCAAATCATCATACTGACGAGCTCCTAAAGAGCGAAACACGTGTCAATGATTATAATCGTTATTA
The DNA here is from genome assembly GCA_963966155.1 of Clivina fossor. Taxonomy (NCBI): domain Eukaryota; kingdom Metazoa; phylum Arthropoda; class Insecta; order Coleoptera; family Carabidae; genus Clivina; species Clivina fossor. The sequence continues at coordinate 4,660,636 of OZ014563.1, forward strand.
TAAGTTATAAGATATTCTTTCCTTAATTTAGAAATAAGAACCATTTTTATTTATCTGCTTTAAAATTGTTTAATATAAATGTGTTCAAGCGACGATTTGGGTAACAAAGTTTAAAATACATATAAAAAGAATTTCTTATTTCAGTTTTGTTCCAAAAAAAAAAAAAGGTATGTATAATATATTTCAGTTAAAGGTTACCGGTTTTTAAAGATTTTAAAATATCGGTTAAGGTTACGGTTAACGTTTGCAAAATATTTACAGAAATATTGGTTAACCAGTTTAATTAACCGTTTTACTTTTACCGGTTTCATGCCCTGTTTTACATCAACAAAAATTTAATAAATGTATAAAAAATTCAATCTCTTAAAATACATTTAGAATTCTTTTTGATTTTATATATATTTTATATTTTAAGATCCTCACCTCCAATAGTATTAAGAATTTATTGTACCAAAATAATTTATTTATTAATTTAATTTCTAAAATCTAATAATAACAAAATGTAATCGAAATCTTATTTATAATCAAGGTGAATAAACTCCAATAGCGAGCAATATAAGAAAGAAAAAAAATATTAAATAAATTGTTTAATGAGATAGAAGAAAACAGAAATGTAATCTTCTTTGTGCAAAAGCAGGCGTTGATTGTCAGTTTACAGAAACAACACAGAAATAACAACTGAAAATCGCACGAAGAGTTTAAAACGTGCACATAACCTAAAAGATTACATTACAATCACGGCGTCACTGTGACTTGACTTTAGAAGCAAGCAAGCACACACACTCATACACCAAGATGGTGTATTACACAGATCAATGAACCATTTATTGTTTTGTTACAATTACTATTTCAAGCTGCCAGGCAAAATAAAATTATAAATATTGCACGGATTGAACTATATCGAAGTTTTGTACACGTGCCATTGTTATGATTATATGCACATGTTTTTGTTTTTCTACTTGGAAATGAAATTGTGTTTTCATATTTGTCAACTACGTATCCGATTGGCTCGTGTGTTTACTGGCAAATGGAATTTCAAGAATTTGTTTAAAAAATATATTATGTTGTATTATTTTATTATATAAACATATGAGTTTGTTTTAATATTATCTTATAGAACGGGGGTTGGGCAAATTACAGCCCAAAATAAAAAAAAAACATTAAACATTAAAATAAAACGGCTTTAGTTTGTAGTTCTGTATTAGAAAATGTTTATGATGTGAAATTCGAAGATACTGTAATAATTGCAAGACCCATTAATATTAACAGTAGATTGATAAGAGAAGCAATAGAAATTTATAAAGAAAAAGATAACATCAATCACTGCTAAAGAACTGATTTAAATAAAATTTGGCTTTCTTTAGTTAAGAATTTATAAAACGTCATAATCTAGTTAGTTATTTTGTTACCTAGTAACATTCTATGTTGTTTATTTACTGTATATGTCATTTGTATTATTTTTTTCTTGATGAAGATGCATGTTGAGTACGTTAAAACGTCGATTATTAATAAAATTAATACAGAACTACAACCTAAAGCCGTTTTATTTTAATATAATGAGTTCTGAAAGATTTTTTTACTATGTTAAATTTGAAACATATATAATTATATGAACAATTAATGTATTTTTGTGTGAAAATAACATTCAAAATTTAGCTTGCAGCCCGCTAGATACCTCACAGGTAATCATGTAGCCCTCAACAAAAAACATTAAGACCAATCACGATGCATATTGCAAAATTCTTAAATTAACTAACTAACACTCATTTATAATAATTTATAATTCACGAGGTAAAATATTGTTTTTATTAATTATATTGATAAATTAATAAATCTGTTCAGTATTTTAAAATTAATGTGCTTTAAACTTAATGTCAATTCATGTAAAATAAAGAAAAGAAAATTGTTTAGTTTGTTAAATAATATTTTCATTATATATGCGTTTCTTTATAAGATATATCATTCATTACTCATGTTAGGGCCAGTATTTCCAATTTTATTTATTCGTTAGATAAGTAAAATATCATTTGTAACTGATTAAAAATATATACTTAGGATAAATGATATTTTATTGGCAAATTTTAAAATTATTCCAAGAATAAATTTATTCCAAAATTTGGAATATTGGGCCTTAGCGAGTTAAATTATTATTAATAACCAATATCTCTTAATTAATAAACATTGCATTAATTTACAATTTCAATAATTATATTCTAATTTATTCCTAAAAATATAATTAATATTTATCCTCATTTAAAATTCATTACAATCATTTGCTATAGATCATTATTTCAAAAAAAAAAATGCAAAATTAACAATCGAAAATTATAAACAGTTTAGAAAATCAAGTCAAATATCTCTTTGTTCAAATTCTTGTTCGATAAATCAAATTAAAGCTTGTGCCCCCGTACGATAAATTCGCAAAAACAATAAACGTTTGTGTACTTTATGGACTATGACAAATTTATAATTCGCGATATTATTGAAAAGCGAAAATTTTCGCGTTGTTCAAATCCGTCAACCATAGTGTTAATTTTAAACTCGAGTGGCCCCAATTTCGTCGTGATTTTTCATAAACACTTCCCGTTCACGTGAAAATAAACAAAGTGCTATGCATAGTGTATCGTAAATCAATTTATAGTGTGTGTGCGTATTTTAAAGCTTACTGGTTGCTTGAAATTGTTGATATTTAAGTTTTTTCTTTAATGCTTTTAACATTATCTACAAGTAAAATATCTGTCAAAACTCATTATATTAAAATAAAACTACTTTATGTCAGGTTAGATTAAATTAAAGTTCTGTATTAATATTTATTTATAATCAAACGTTTCGAAAAAACTCAACGTACGTTTTCATCAGGATAAATAATTGTCATTTATATCATTTATCCTGATGAAGACGTACGTTGAGTTTGGTCGAAACGTCGATTTTAAATAAATATTAATACAGAACTTTAACCTAAAGCAGTTTTATTTTAGTTATCTACAAGTCTTATTGAGAATTTAAAAAAATTTAAGTAAATTTCAATTCTGGTCACTCCTTTAAGTATGAAATAATTTTCTACAACTGTGTAATAAAATAATTAATTTAATTATCTAATTGTAAAAATGAATAAAATTGATTATTCATATCAACTTGAAAAACAGAGTTATAGCAGAGTTACTTTGGTAGTAATACTTTAAAACCAACTGTAACTCGAAATAAATAATGAGTCTATTCAGATCATATCTGTAAGACCTATAGCTTTACAGGATATTTTATCCTTTTCATTCAATAGAAGAATTCCATGTACTAGAAAAAGACAAAACATTCTGTAACACTATTGGTCTTACAGATGTGAACCGAATAGTCCCATAAATATGTAAATTTTTGTATACTATTACGCTATGCAAAATCAATTCCTTAAATTAACAAAATATAGTTTTTCTATTGATAAAGTACTACTAATTCTAATTCCATTACTTACAATAACTCGGTCTTGCAATAAAAATTCAACTACTTAAAAATCAAACCCTCCTATTCATTTACTAAATAAACACCATTAGTGTCAAATCTCGATCACAGAGACTACCAATCTAACCTAACCTAACCTAACTTAACAGACGCAATTTTATTTATGTGATTGTTGACGGTTTGGTTCGTCGGGTGCGAATCCGAAGCTGGGACGGCGGTCAATTGTGTGGGACAAAACGGAGAATGAATTGGGACGGCAAAAGCTTTTCGGACACATTCGATGGGAGGGCACAAGAAACACATCCAGTAAAACTTTTTTTCGTACGCGCATGTACCAAACTGGTCAATCGACAAAACGAACTGTCGATCTATTTATATGTTTTGATATACGCGAAAGAGAGAGAAAGGTCAATGAGAGATAGAGTTTTCTCTCGATCAAACAGCAGGCTGTGACCGCGTGCTATGCGTCACGCGTAGGCGATTTTTTTCATAAATTTATATCGCCAGTGTGCCATACCGACCGAGCGGGGTCAAAACTTTTCGAGCGCAAACTTGAAAAAGTTTTTCTCTGGAAAAACAAACTATTTTTTCCTCTCTCAATTTATTTTGTTCTCAAATTATAATATATATTTCGTTCATTTGTTGTAAAGCTGTTCATCTATCTTTATTATTCTTATTTATAATTTCCTTAAATTCTTGTATTGAAATAAAACGGATTTAAGAAATAGTTCTGTATTTATTTTTATTAATATTTGATGTTTCGACGTCATAAAAATTATAAATTTTTATGATCTAGTTACTTTTTTTGTTACCAAGTAACTTGTTCCTATGTTCTGTTTATTTACTGTAAATCTCATTTGTATCATTTTTCCTGATGAAAACGTACGTAGAGTACGTCGAAACATCGATTATTAATAAATATTAATACAGAACTACAACCTAAAGTCGTTTTATTTTAATATAATGAGTTCTGAAAGATTTTTTACATATCTTTTAATCTTAATGGGGCTTTGAAGAAAGGGTTAGAACTAGGACGATTTCCAACAAAAATAAAAATTCCTGAAAGAAGTTCAAAGTCTATTTTTTCACGCCCAAAAAACCGTGGTTTGATATCTTTTATAGTTTCGCAGAAAAAAATTCATAAAGTTAGTCGATTTTTTAGGCCGATAAAGGTTTATATTAACACAACGAAGACCAGGAGAATAAGTAAGCACTCCAATACTTCTCCAAATAGCTCTAGTACAAAGTAGGTTTCACTATTTTTATCGTAAATAGGCCAATCCGCAAACATATAGCACGCTAATATATAGCCTGAATGTCTGTACCTATTTATAATAAGACGTTTGTCTTTTTCCTCACAAAAACAAATAATGCTAAAAAAATGAGTTTTTAGAGTGAGACAAATATAGAATCATGAAAACAAACCTGACCTTACCACACAAAAACATTGATATCGTATATTGTCATGAAATACTCACAGTTATCCTTATACGAACGGTTTAATCCACGCTCATTATTTTATGTCTATTAATATTTAATATTATTGTAAATTATTAAATAACACTTTGATATTCGTAATAACGATTTGATAGAACTAAAGAAGAAAAATACTAAGTATTTTTCAAATCGTGTTCGATAAAGAAATATTTTTCTTCGCCGTCATTTATTGATTAAATATAATCAGAAATTTAATTTCAGGTAAATAATATATATTTGATAAACTTTTGTCAAACAGTTAGTTTGTTGTATAAATATTTGTTACAAAATATTAATTTGTTTAAAATTTGTGATTGATTTATTATAAACTTTGACAACGTATTTATTAAATCTCATGTAAAATTATTATATACAACAAATATAATTTAAACATTTAGGTATATTTATTATAATTGAAATTTTATTTTGGCAAATATTTAACCGTTTAAAAAATTTTGAGACTATGTATTTTTAAAATGACAAAATTACAAATTTGCAGATTATAAAAAATAGGTACATGAAGTGGTACAAGATTTTAATACGAAATAATAAATTTCTGATGTGAGCGCGGAACCTTTGAGGTCCAAATCCAACACGCTACCACTGACCTACGACGCTACGACTGCCTGTATTACTTCATATACATATTTGAAATTGTAAATTATTAATAAACCTTAGTTGTAAAACACATTTAGACAATAACAACTGAAAATAATAAATACATTGAATGCAATTCTGCTAAATTTATAATCAAATAAAATTGTAATTCATATATTTATGTGTATACATAGTAAATAGTGCCAAGAAATTTATAATTTAAGAAAATATTACTAAACTCAGTCGATAGAATATCCTACGTCAGTCTTATTACCGGTTTCAATGCCAAAAAATTATTAAATATAAATATGAGGTTCAGTAAATTTAGTTTAAAACATAAACAATTTTAACGGAACAGAAAATATTTGCAGTATGTGTTTGTTACCTTTTCCTATGTTAACTTCAAATAAAATTCTAGCAATTCTTTTGTCTGATTTCTTCGGTGTGTTGTGTTTGTGTTGTGTCTGCAGTTACAAGATGGCAAAATTACCTGAAAATTAAAAAATAAACAAATTAATGATTGATAAGAAAAAGTATATAAGTATAAAAGTATAAGTATATAGATTTTCCGTTTTTCTTTTTAAAAGATTTTTAGTTTTTTACAGTTGCTAGATACCAATAATAACAATAATAGTATATTATGTTACGAGGAACAGAAAGCGCTCTATTCCGAGTAACATATACGATTTTCTCTTCAAGCGTTCTAAACGAAACTAACCAAAAATATATAACAAATATATAAAATTTCTAACCACCCCGAGCGGTTTACACATTTTCAATAATCAAATTAAAGCCAAAATAAACAATGCAATTGTCAATTAATTTAACTTGACTTAATCAATTTTGTTTTATATCATTTCAAATTACAAATAAATGAAAAAATACAAGTATATAAAATATCAAATATAGTGTTTTTAGCAATTAACAGAACGGAAAAATGAGAGATATTATAAACAATTTCATTATAAATAATTTTAATTTGTAAACAAATACGAGGAAAATATTTCAATTATTTCAATAAATATAACAATTGTTATTGAATACAAGGAATATATAAAACCATAATACCATGTGACAATTCTACGTCATTGTAAACAAATAAATTTCTAAATTGGCGTTTTATTATTTATTTACTAACATAATAATTATATCAAACATTCAACTTCTGATAACGTTTATCAGTAAATGACACTTTAAATGTAAATTCCGTTATTTTTAGCGGTTTTCCTGTTTGACAAAACAGCAATAAAACTGTGTAAAAAAAAGTACAACATATTATATTCATTACAGTGTTACATAAAAAAATATCTATTTTAAGTTTTGATAAAAAATAAAAATATTATTCTTGATTATCATTTATTACAAGTTTTGGTTGGATATTTTGGTGATAAAAGTAGATAAAAATTATATTTAGAATTTGTGAAAAAAGTTCTAATATAATCTACAGAAAAAAATTGCTTCAAAAAAGTTTAACTTCAATTGCAATAAAATGGTAAAAAAAAATTATCAGTCAATAGTTGTTAATTGACCGATTAATAAAACTTAGGCTGTATTCTATCATGCATTTTTTTATATAGACGGTCACGGACAAATTGAGCAAGCGCGTGTATAAAATATTCTATACAGATTTCTATATAGAATAGAATATCGTGTAATACAGAAAACTACACATTTTTTTGTATAGAAAAATAGAAAAATGCATCGTGTAAAGCTAGCATAAGATTGTAAAGATTTTATTTGAGATTTTACATGATTTTACTAAGATTTTTATAGGAATATAATTAATTTGTACATCAAATTGAACAAATGGTTCTCCCCTCTAAATAACTGTTATTTAACTGATTAACTGTTTATTATTACCTGAAAGAGTATATCAAATATTTTTATGTTAAAACTAAAAATTAATTACATAAAAACTTCTTTACAGATCGATTCTAATTTAAATTCAATCAAGTTTTACTTAATAGTTTTGTTCCAATGAAAGTGTAACCTTCAATAATGTCAACTTTTGCTTTCACTAAAGAGCAATAAAGATTTGAAAACAATATCGCAAAAAAATATGTAGAGCAAATTCATTATTGCAAATGCCGCGTATAAAGTTTGTGAAATTCAAACGTATGCATGCACACACACACACCGAAGAGCATTTAATTTCCGAATCATTAGAGTAGCATAAATTATGAGATGAAGGAACTGGCCGAATTAATTATCCATTAACGCGCGCCATGAGCGAATATACAGAGCGAAAAAGCAAAATGTTCCTACATGGATAATATGGTGACATGTCAATTTTTAATTAGAACGCAAAGACCATTTGCAAAAGCAAACATAATTAAAACGTAATTATAAAGTGTGTACATATAGACACATATATTACAAGCGTGAAGTGACATCATTTTCAACCAGTGCTTTACAAACTTTCATTATCTGAATAATCCTTATCAATATAAGTTAAAATCTGTACAAGATTTTTAAATAGATATCACTGTAAACCAGAGGTCTCCAAAATTTTTGTCTCGTAGACTAGAAGGTAAAGCTTTTTTTATTTTAATATAAATAATTCTGAAAGATTCTTTACTATATCTTACTAAACAATATAATTGGAAAAAATGTGTTTTGTCGAAGTCTACTGGTTAGAACGTTCGAATCTCGGCAAGGTCAATACATTTTTCTAAATTAATTAAATTTTCTAATTGTATATTAGTTCACTGCGGTTAAGTGGATATTAAAATATTTGTAAAACTCTTTATGTCACTGCATAAAACATTGCTTTAATATTACATATCTTATTTCAAATAAATGATACTTTATTTCTGATTATAATTAAAAACAATCGAATAATCACAATTTCTTCAAAATTGGACAATAAATTTAATTAGTCTCACGGAATCTTTGACAAAATTTTCGCTAAATACCTGAATTTCAATAAGAAACTTTTAAGATACCGTTGTTTTAGTGAGATGAGAGCGAAATATATATTTGCAAAAGGCAAGTGTAGATGTCACCACCATTTGAATAGGGGACGCGCAACACACGCGAAACAAAGGTCTTGTTTTGTTCCTGATCGGTTGTGTACCAGGATCAGACAAAGTTTTGACACTACATTACAAGGATGTTTAAACGTAAAGGCTTTAGGTATACTTTTAAGTCAAAACTTCTGACAGGGGCAAATTCACAAATTCACTTTCAGCCCCGCTAGGTGGCATGGTTCAAAGTTCAAACCGAAACAGACGTTTTATGGTATTTGTATATCTATGTATATTAATACACATGATGAGATTATAATCATGTACAATGATTAATGTCGTAGTTATATATAAATAACAAATTAATTTACATAATTTTTATAATAAAAAATTTACAAAAAAAAAAGTAGACATATATTGTAAATAATTTTCTTAGACATATCGTATATAATTGCTTCGTACACTGCATCTCCATGAAATAATACAGCTTATGTAGAAAGAAAGAGAGAGAGAGAGAGAGAGAGAGAGAGAGAGAGAGAGAGAGAGAGAGAGAGAGAGAGAGAGAGAGAGAGAGAGAGAGAGAGAAAGAGGAGAAAAGTATATTGCTTGTATACTATAATGGTGTAAAAATATGACATTTAAAATATATATATATATATAAATAGCAGGTAGCTTTGAAAAAAAAATGACTGTTTTTTTCACTGAAATATTGAATCATACAGAACTTAATCCTAAAGCTTCTAAATATATCTGTTAATATCTTTATTCTAAAAAAAAAATGGAATAATCGCATTTTAGTGATTGTACAAGTGATATGTTTATTAGATTGATCAATTGCATATTGTCATTAATTTAATAATATAGTATTAAAAAAAAATGTGTTGATTACAGTACAATTTTTCTTTGTTAAAAAAAAAGCTAAACATAATTTTCCCAATATAGAATTTCAATTAGAGTTTATTTTAAAACATAACAAAAAAAAATCATATCTGAAAATCAATAAAAATTACCAGTGATAACAAATATAAATTTCAAGTTTATTTTAATATAAAAACAAATCGAAAAGAAAAACATATTCAACATATGCGCGTAAATAAATCAATGCGCATGCGCATCTGGTCGTTAAGCGAACATGTCCGTTATTTTTGTTATGCATTGTATATGCGTTTCGACATATTTTTATCGATTTGCAATATTTTTTATGTGGCTTTATCAGTGGTTAAGCCAGCGGTCCCGCCAATTTAATTATGAGTCGTTATTGTTACGTTATTTTTTTATTATTAATTTTGACATTTTACGGGCATCGCTATTTCGTTATTTTCGTATTAAAATGAAAATTGATGCTGACGAAAAATAATTTTTTTTTTCAAGATTGTGATTGAATTGTTGAAAACGAGATTTTATTCGTTATATTTCTCTTTTACTTTTTACGAAATCTTTTTATTTTTAAGATAATTGGGAAATATCCCTGTGGTATTACAATCAAGCAAATTATTTATTATATTTGGTAATATAAAACAATTTATCGTTGCTATTGTTAGGTACATTATTATATATTTTTTAAATCGTATTTTTCATAAATTCTATAAAATATACATACATTATATTTTTTTAAAATTATCTTAAAATACTGATTTATAATAAGTAAGATAGCAAGAGAAAATATATCTATTTATAATTGGTACTAGTTATAGGTCGATTTTTAATAAAAATCATTACAAAATTAAATCCTATACCCGTTTTATTTAAAATAATGAGTTCTAAAAGATATTTTTACTATTTTTTACTACACTGTAAAAAAACACAGCGAATTTACAGAAAAATAGTAGTTTTAATTTTACTATAAAAAATCTGTAATTTCATTATACTCTAAATATTCTGCATTTCTATCTCAAAATACTATAATTTTTATATAATTCATAATAATCAAATAAAGTTATTAAAAATGACCTAATAAGAATGTTAAATGGCTTACTTTCTGCAAATTGTATCACATACTTAATGTAAAATTACATATTGTTGGTATAACTTCTTAAATTATGTAAAATTATAGCTTGCATATTAATATCTATAATAGTTCATCAAAATAATGTGACTTAGTACATATTTTGTGTAATAATACTAATAAAATATTTACTTTACTAAAAAGAACTGTAAAATTACATATATATGTACGTTTCCATCTCGTTGGTAATATCATATTACATAATGCTTGTAATAGTTCAGATATTATGTATTTTTAAACAATTATGTAAAATTACAGCAGTTAAAATACTGTGTCTCATGGTTTGTAGATAAAATTTCATATTTTTTTTTTAGAGTGTATGTTATATATTAATAAAATACCTTTACTATTTATAGGCAAACTTTGATAATAAAATTGTATAATTATGAATCAGCCAACTCCTACAAATTTTAATTAACAAAAAATCACACTTTCATATCTTCTTTCAATTCAAAAAAGAAAAAAAAAACTCAAATTTAACCTCTCTCTCGCGTTTCCCACCTACACGCCAATTTAATTTGAAAAAATTCTCCAATCACGATTATGAACAGAATCGTTACAAAGATTTAGATAGATATTGCAAAAGTTCACATACCCTAATAAGACTTGCACATCGCAGCAATCCAAGTCAAGAGTTGTATTGTATTTTTTATCTAATTTGCGATGTACAAGAATTATTGAGAAATATAGTAGACGTTCTTTACTTCGTTGCTAATTTGATAACCTATCAGCCATATGCCATACTGTGCTATAGTTAGCAACGTATAGTTTGTATCAGTTTTGCGAAGGAGAAAGCCAAAGTATATCTTTTACAAGGAAGACTTTTACCGCAGTTCAGTTTGTGATAATCATTTTCAAATTGTCGTTTTGTAGAGAGAACTATATAAGATTGTTTGACGAAAAAGTTCCCAGACTAATTGGATGGAAATTAACACAGTTAAAGTACAAAAAAAAATTGCACGTAAGAAATATTTAATTTGTGAAGTTCCTTTTAAATGATAGATAATAATATACAGGGTCGCTATATTTTATAAATTCATTGATATTCAATTTAAAATAAAACGACTTTAGATTATAGTTCTGTATTAATATTTATTAATACAAAACTAGAACCTAAAGCCGTTTTATTTTAATATAATGAGTTCTGAAAGATTTTTTTACAATGTTGATATTCAATTTATTAAATTTTATTAAAATTTCCTGTTCAAGACAATTTTTTTTGCAGTAACTACATTTAAAAATAAGAGCTGATTAATTTCAGCAATTTCCCATAGGATACCCTGTATTTTATTAACTAAAATATATTTTCTGTTTCCATATTTCCTAAGGATGATTAACATTTTAACAATTGCAAAAATTCACATAAGATAAATCTATAATTAACAAATCTTACAAATCGATAAACATAAGTTTCTAGTAACGTCTGGATAAGTAGCAAAAAAAATCCATCCGAGAATTTTTGAGTCAGACAACTGTCGTCACGATTGCAATTGTTTCATTAAAGACTGATTCATTTTGTTTTGTAGTTCAGACCATAGACTTATGTGACTGAAATATGTAATGTTTCTTCTCTTACTATTTATGCGCTGTGCGGTATCGTGTGTGCCATCATTAAAAATCAAGTGAATCATTTTCATTTAAATATTTTATTTGTGATGTTGTACTTAATTGATACGTGTATTTATAAGAATTCTTGTAATTTTTATATCCGGTTGGTTGTTAATAAAAAATTTTGTTATTCTGAAAAACCAAATGAATAAACAAATATTTTTATTTGATTAAAAATAAATAATAGTAAAAACGTTTTGTTTTTCTATTCAATAAATTTAAACTTATATAAAAAACTGTATTGATTAAAGTATAAATTTTAATACTTTATTCATAAATTTTAAATTAACATATAATTGAAACATTATAAACAATTAAGTTGGAAAAATAGTCGACTGTTAATATAATAAATAATTAGTTATTGACGGAATTCAGTCTTTTATATATTTTTATTAACTACAAAGCCAACGTTTCGGCAATCTCTATTGACTTCTTCAGGGCTAGCCGAATATGCTAGTTGATTTTACATGTAACGCAAATATACATTATTTGATCAGTAAATTTAAAAATACAAATATCACTGTTACATATTAGAGAAGCAATAAAGATTTATAAAGAAAAGAATAACATGAATCCCTGTGAAGGCATTGAGTTAAATAAAATTTGGCTTCCATTAATTACAAATCTATAATTCTTCTGATCTAGTTACTTATATGTTATCTAGTAACTTGTTGCTACGTACTGTTATTTACATACTTTAATGTCATCGAAAAATTTTTGACCTGATGGAGACGAGCGTTCAGTTTCGTCGAAACGTCGTTTTTATAGAATAATTAAACAGAATGTAATCGTAAAACAGTTTTTTATTTATTACAATGAATTCTGAAAAATATTTTACTATGTTAAATTATAAATATTACGTGCATTATTATATTATGCCATTGTTTCTGAAATGTTCATTTCAAAAAAAAAAACTGTAGAATTTACGCTAATAATACCTATATAAATATCAGACAAAAGTTTGTACCGCTTTAATATCTTAAAAACTATAGACCAAATTAACAAGAAATTTATCGGATATTTTGTAAGTAAAATTAAAAAAAAAAAAAAAATATATGAAAAGAACAATTAAAATAATGCAAAATACAAAGAAATTGGTTAGTGTGGTTAAATATTTAATATTTTGTTTTAATTAAAATAAAGTTTATAAGTATTGTTTTATTATTTTAATTTTTTGTTTAATATTTTACTTATGAAATACAATACCTATGACGTTTCACTATATTTAGAAATAAATACGATTTCCAATTATTCTAAATAAAACAAAAAATTTAATTACATTTCTAATAAAATAAAATGGCTTTAGGTTTAAGTTCTGTATAATCGACGTTTCGACAAACTCAATGACCGGCTTCATCAAGATACAAATGACACTTACAGTAAATAACAGAACATAGAAACAAGTTACTAGGTAACAAAATAAGTAAAGAATTTATTCTTTAGACCAACTTTATATAAAACAAAATCTTCTATTTCCTTAAACAAAGATAAAAATAATTAAAAGAGATGTTTATTAACCTTTTTAATAAAGAAGTGTTCATTTATTGCATAAAATACCCAAGTCGTAGGTATATCGTATAAGCTAAGCGCACTTCATGTTTTTCGTGAAGTTCATGTATAAATATATAAATTGTAATATCGAAAGTAACATCTTAATTTACCTGTAGCATAAATAACAGTAAATCTCTGACATGAACCTAACAACAATATTAATATAGGTATTTCTGAACGGTTCCTGTGGGGAAATTTTATTAAAATTTATTAATATTTTACAAGCCCTGAGTGTACAATATAAACTTGGCAAGTTTTCGTAAATAAATTTCTTTCGAAAGATTGCTTTAGCGCTGAGCACATGTACTAACTCGTAGAAGAGTATATCCATAAGCGATACTCGAAGGGATGTAAATCTAGAGTGCTATGATACTCATTTTTTTTTTTTGTAAAATCGTCCCAAAATGTTGGTTTTACGGTAACCAATATAGTAAGAGAAAGAAGTTGTGTAAAATATGTATTTGTTTTTTATATTTTACATACATATACAATCACGCCATGTACCCAAAAGAGTGCGGCACAAACTCTTTTCACTAACCTGAAATCAGTTTCCACTAAACATCCCTATTCAGACAAGCAACTTTAGCTTCATCCACATTCATAATTCTTCTCATAAATGCTCTTCTATTCCTACTACTTTCGCTGATGAAAAACACTGTTAATCATAGCACTTAAACTATCGGATCGGATGTATCACTCATATAAATTTTTTCATTAGGCATATTTTATTTGGCCCTTCTCAGCGATATATGTATTATTAACAATAATATGAAATTGTCTAAGAAACATTTAAAAATATTCATTAAAAATAAATAAAACTAGTGATTTGTTAATTATAATTTTTGAATTATTTAAACCAAAAATAAAAATAAATAAAATTTAATGGCAATTTTAGCAGATCTAAATTAACATAGAACTATTTAAAACATATATAAAATGGTAATAACTTTAAAATCTTCAATGACACCACCGCCTTTGGAATACATCATTTAAGAGATAATTTAGCTGAAGTTCGATATTTTAAAATTGAATGCAGTAGAAGTAGACACATTATTAATATTATTAGCGTATATTTAATATTTTTTTAGGTTCTTTCTTCAATCAAAAATAGTTGCATAAAGTATTATTAACTTAACCGTTGAGTTAACTAGGCAAATAGTCAAAAGATCTTCAAACTGCCTCATCCATTGGTCAGTTGGAAAATTAACGAATTGGTTAACTTATAAAGTGTTTAACATTGCTTTGTGCAACCGGGTCTTAGGTTGGTAACTAAAGGTGCACAGTTTGACCCGAAAACGTAAATTTTGTGAATTGTGCAACTGTATACTGTCCCATTTCATTCAAGATCGCGGAGCATAATTACACTCTAAAAAAATAAAATTGTTGTAGTTACCGAAATTTTTTAAGAGTGTACCCAACAAATAAATACACTGTAAAATTAATGTTATTATTATGAATTACGCAAAGGTTTTGCGAATACGTGTACTACAAACCAACTTCCGATAGGTGTTGGTCCCATGAGTGTGAACCATTATGTCGGGGGCGCCGTTTAATTTGTTGCTGTATAGAGATGCGTAAATTATGAACGAGTTCGCGCGGTTGCTATGGCAACAAGTACGATTTTCACATCGGGTAAAATGTATATATGGATGAATGTATCCGTGTACTATACATACCCATGTATGTATATATTCCAAAACGCAAACGGCGAAACACAAAGAGAAAAATAAATAGCATGCTTTACTGCACACGTTTCAACTGCTATATATGTACAAACCTTTATAAATTTTATATATACGCATGCATGTATTATATCAACTAATATTATCATCGCTCTATGTACGACAGAGAGACCGTGTTATTTTGTTTCGTTCATTTTGTATGAATGGCCTGCTAATGCCTCTTTTATTTTTAACATAGAATCGTATCAAAAAATATTTTGAAAATGTTTATATATAGTGTTGAGCAAAAGTTCGAAACAAATTATTTAATGGCTTAAAAATTATCTAGGGTAATATTTATATGCACTGTAAAAAATTAATGTAAATTTACATTGATAATCATAGTAATTTTTCTGTGTTTTTTATTGTAATTTAATAATTTGTTTGATAAATTTGCAATAATTTATTAAAATTACAACAAAAAAAATGGTAAAAATATGGTATAATCAATGAAAAATTACAATAATTTTTAAAAGTGTGCGTAATTCAAAAGAAAACCAGTTGTACTACACTGTAAAAAATTGATGTAAATTTACATATTCTATAAATGTATTTTTTCAATAACTTAACTGTATAGCTAGAAAGCAAATAGTAATAAAAAATTGAAAATAATAACGTAATAATGCAGATAAGTTTTAATATGCAATAAATATTATTTGTGATATTAAACATTTAGATTTAGTATCAATAAATTTAGAAAAAAAAAACTAACAACATGTATATTTATAGAGTTATATTAAAACCGTAATATTTAAAGCAACAAAAATCCAACCGTTTTTAATTCAACAATCCGTCTAGCAAAGAAAAACAAAATTAATTCACGAAAAACATATTTGATTACCATAAACACCCTAGCGGCAGCAACATCTTCACGCAAATAACAATTCCAAATTGGGATTCAAACAAGAAAGCAAACCCGAACAAAGTACATCACTAATACAACCGAAGCCAAAAACAAAATCAAAAGTAGCGAGACCAAAAGAAATAACAAATGCCTAGAAGAAGGAAAAACGCTGGGAACAAAAATGGGAACAAGAAGTGTAACAAACACGGTCGATAAAACAAGAGCACAGCCAGGCACTCAGAGAAGAGTGAATGAGCGAACAAAAGCGAGCACACGACCGTTTTCTTGTGTGTGTGTGTGCGTGTACACACCAGTCATTCGACAATTTCGTTTTATTGAAATGTAAATCCGGTCGTAGGCGGCCGTGGATTTAAACCTCAGCTTCCGAGAAATGATGGCAAATAAATTCCCGAAGACTACTAGACCAGTGTTGCTTTTAAACTGATGTTTTGGGGGATAACGCAAAGATCTAAGATGGTTCCCACACACGTAAAATGTTGGAATTGTATATGATAGAAATTTTGAAAAAATATTAATAATAATTTAATGACAAAAGTATAATAAACTTTTTTGTATTTTCTTTCTCTCTTATTCTCGAGCAAGGCTTCGAACCGTTATATTTTTCGTACCGGTTCAATTAAAAAATATATAACCAAACATTGGTTCCGGTTTTTGTTCCGGCAAAAATAACGTTTTTTTTTTCGGTTTTCGGTTCAGTTCCAAGTGATTAATTTTAAAAAAATTTTAATGTTTTTATTTGTATTAAAAACTTATTTTCTACCATAATTTAAAACATTCTATTCCTACTTTTACAATAAGCATACTACATAAATTGATAGAATAATACAATATAAATAATAATAATTATTAATTAATTAAAGGTATAATAATTAGAAGTATATAATATACGATAATAATATAATAATAAGATAATGTTAACGTAACAAATTCTTGTATACAAAATTTTTATTTATGTATAATTAGAAAAAAATGAAAATTACATCTAATTATTAAAATATTTTCTCATTAAAAGCAGTTATTTTCAAAAAAATACACCTTCCTCAAAGTGATTCCTAGTTTCATTTTCAATTTCATTGACTGAGTATTCATCCACAAAAAAACAAAAAATGAAAAAAAATGTTTCAACATGTATTGAACCGAAATAAACTGATATTTTTTTCCGGTTCAATTCCGGTTTTTGTTCCTGCAAAAATAACAGTTTTTTTTTTTCGGTTTAGTTCCGGTTCGAAGCCCTGCTGCATTTTATAATCCCTTTGAATCATTTTAAATTCCTTAAAAAAAGTTCTACATTTACCAAAACAGTTCAGAACCACTGTTCTCCACTAAAAGTACCGAAATGTACACTAGCAAATTTCGGACAACTCTTGGCTGTTTACCCATCCGGACTCCCGCGAGAATTGCAACTTGGAAGATTTTTCATTTACACAGATTGTTTCTCGCAAAACATGTGTATAACGTCCTAGAATTGTCGGCTGACTAGATACACGTTTCCCTCGTGTCATGAAGAATGTAAATTTTGTTGTTGTTGTTGATGTTTCGGTCAGTTTCACTTCATTTAAAATCCGAATACTCTGTTTGGAAAACGTGTGCTGTATAATTTACGTATTGTTTTTAGCGTATCGTATAATGTAATTTGGGGAACATTGTTATTTTGTCCGGTGTGTTGATAAGATTGTATTTTCTTTTGCCGGATTTTTGTAAAAGTTGGGGGAATAATATTAATATGAAATAGAATTGAAATTTCGAATAAATTAATGCGAAAAATTATTCTAGCATACATAAAAAGTCGTGAATTGTTTATTTAAAATTTTTAACGGCCATATACACGTTTATGATTTTTTCACAAATTTAGTTAAAATTGAAAAGAATAACATTAAAATAAATTACAATTAAAATTTCAAGTAACTTGTTTCTATGTTCTGCTTATTTTTTGTAAAAAACATTTGTATCATTTTTCCTGATAAAGACGTACGTTAAGTTCGTCGAAATGTCGATTATTAATAAATATTAATACAGAACTCCAACCTCAAGCTGTTATATTTTAACATATTATGTAGCAAAAAAACTTAACATAGTAAAAAATCTTTCAGAATTTATTATATTAAAATAAAAAGCTTTTGGTTATAAACTTCTGTTATTGCAACACCTATGAAGTAATTTGTTAATAACTAAATTTACGTTTACGTTATTTTGACATCTACGCATGCGCAGAAAGAAAAGATGGCGAAACGTCTACAATGAGAATAGATCGACCACGGCACACCAGCACAAAATATTCAATTAATTCAATGAATACCGACCGTAAAAACCTGAAGATTACTAACAACAATACTAGATTATTTCATCTTAATAAACAAATAACATTAATAATTTTATAATTAAATTATACTCACAAATAACTACTAGCATTTAAAGATTAACATATTAATATCTAGCTGCAAAAAAACATTCATCTTTTAATTCCTCTCAACGAATAGAGAAAAAAGGAAATAACAAAACTAGCTAAGACATCATTTCATCAACAGTCTGTAATAAATGAATAAACGTTTCATAAAATAAATCTCACCGTTTCTGAACAACACAACAAACCTAAGATCACGAAAACTTTAATGATCTGTATATTTTTAATTATATTATCACTGCATCATTCTATCCGTAACTAGAGCAACGCAAGGGTGTCGAGCGGCAAGAGAGCCAGCAAGAAAGCCATTTGAACAACGTTGTGAATTTCAAATCATATCCCGAAGTATTCTTAAACAAAATTATCTACCATTAAATTGTGAATATATTCATGGGTACGAAATTGTCAAGAGAAATATTATGAAATATTCAAAAGCTATAGAGAATTATTATGGATGTCTTTGTCATTTCGCGCTCAAATGTTCTCCTCGTTGTGTGTTTTGTTTATTTCTATGGAATATACGCAGAAAGTGTATGTGTAAAAACAATATAGCGAGACGTGTCGTATAAACATAACTTGCTCGCATATATTTTGCTATTAAAAACATAGCTGGATGAGTGCTATCAAAATGCCAACTTGTATCTTTTGTTTCAGTTTTATGAGAGTTCTGTTACGTTATTTTGCATTTATTTTCGTTGACATTAATTATTTAGCAGTTTTTTAGTTTAGAGATATTTATATCATACATGATATTTGCAATGTAATTATAAAAATGATAAAATTGTAGCAAAATAAACAGTTACGTTTTTTGAGTGTAAGCATTTATTTAATGCAGTTATAATTTTAATTGCTAGTCATTTATTTATATTATGAATGAAATAATATTATAATAATTATCAATGGAACCATTCGAAATTTAAAAAAAAAATGATTAACGTTGTATTTTTCTTTATAACATCAATCACTGTGGAGACACTGATTTAAATAAAATTTAACTTCCATTAATTAAAAATTTATAAAAAAAAATTATGATCTAGTTACTTATTTGTTACTTATGTTCTGTTTATTTAATGTAATTGTCCTTTGTATCACTTTTCCTGAGTTCGCCGGAATGTCGATTATTAATAAATATTAATACAGAACTTTAAACCTAAAGCCCTTTTATTTTAAATAATAACCATTTTATAATACCACTAGATTGAATTAATTACCTCTTTTTAATATGAAAAATCTACATTTACTTCTAAAGTTAATTTAACTAGTTTATAAAACCGAATCTAAAAGATTTTTTTTTTAATTTTCAAATTTAAATTAATATTAACTCAATAAAATACGTTCTAAAATATTTTCGATAAAGATATTATAATTTTCGATATTTTAAATATCACATCATTGGAGAAAAAAATGCAGAGTAAATAACTGAGTTGTTTTTCTGAAAATAAGCAAAAACTTCAAACATAGGATCGTGCTACGATCTAAAATAACTTTTAAATTGACGTCAACTTAAAGTTCTATCCGGGCAGATAGATCAAGGATAGGCAAGGACAATTAACAACAGCATAAGACTAGGCTGACTCAGGCAAGAAAGAGAAAAAAATTGCATTACTGCAAGCAGGCGTACTATAGTATTAGTGCTGTATTAAGCAAACCCGAGTACATCTGCAGAAACTATAAAGTCGTTACGAAAAAGGTCAAGATTATAAACATATGCATCACAAGGTTCATTTAATTTGTACAAAGGATGCGTTTATTTTCACGAGTTAAACGTCCTGTGACGGAGAGAGATTGAATCATACTCTGCATTCTCAAGAAGATTGACTGCACTTACAAATATCCAACTCATTCATTTAGACAAGAATAAGCAAAAGTAGCTTAAAATCGGTTGAATCTCTTAAAAAATACACAGGATTAGAAGCATATGAGTAAACTCATATATCTTATATTTTTCACCAAAAGTTAACTGTGCAAAAATTAAATTATATAAGTTTTATGTGCATTAAAAGAATTTTATGTAAAATTTTTATTAATCTTAAATAAACAATGAAGCCGAAATACAATTTTTGTAATTTTTTTCTTAGAAAGTTGATAATATTCTAAGACACTAAAATTATATAATATATGTTGGCACTAATAAAATTTTTTGTAAAAACTTGATTAATTTCGGATAATAGTAAAGTCAGAATAGAATTTTAAAAATTCTAGTAATTTTTTTCTCGAAAAGATTGCAAAGTTTGCAACAATAGAACATAGAAACAAGTTACTGGTAATAAAATAATAAAACTGCTTTAGGTTAAAGTTCTGTATAAATATTTGTTTATAATAGACATTTCGACGAACTCAACGAACGTCTTCATCAGGAAAAATGACAAAAATGCCATTTACAGTAAATAAACAGAATATAGAAATAAGTTACTAATTAAGTAAGGTAAGTATGTAGATCATAAAATTTATAGATTTTTAATTAATGAAAGCCAAATTTTAAGGCACTGAGTTAAATAAAATTTGCCTTCCATTAATGCAAAATCTATAAATTTTATGATCTAGTTACGTTTTTGTTACCTAGTAACGTGTTTCTATGTTGTTATTTACTGTAAATGTCATTTGTATCAGTTTTCCTAATGAATATTAATACAGAACTTTAACCAAACGCAGTTTTATTTTAATATAATGAGTTCTGAACTATTTTTTTACTATGTTAAGTTACTAGAACTTGTTCATATGTTCTATTTATTTACTGTAATGCCTTTTGTGTAATTTTTTTCGGATGATAATGTACGTTGAGTATACGTTGAATATTAATAAAAATTAATACAGAACTAAATCCTAAAGCAGTTTTATTTTAATATAACGAGTTCTGAAAGATATTTCACTATGTTAGTTTATTTTTATAAAAGAATGTTAAAAATGTATTTTAAAACTTCCGATAAATAAAATGAGAGAGAGATAAGTAATGTCACATGTCCTAGTTTCAAACTAAATATGTTGAGTAAACAGTTTCCTGTTAAGAAGATATTGACACTGTACTGACATTTAACCCTCTCACCTCATTCGAACGAAAATAGAAACTGACATTTAAATATATCTTACCAGATAAAAAAGAATATAATTTCATATTTATTTAGTACAATGATTAATTATTAAAAATTTTAAATTAAATTTTCTTTTTTAATATAAAATCCATTAAATTTGGTGTTATGTAAAAATAACAATATTTTTTGTTTAAATCACACTTGACAAGTGTTACTAGTATATTTTTTATTGTGTTCCTATAATAAAAGTTCACAAAATGTATTTGATTCTTTTTTCGATAAAAAGTCTTGTGAGTATTTTAAATATATAGTTTTATTTAATTTTCAGTTTAGTATTATAAATATATCTTTGTAAATCATTTGTTTATCATTCGTCCAATATATTATTCGGAAAAAATTCGTAATATTAGGTCGACAATTAAATAAAACTATATTTAAAATTAGATAAAATAATAAAACATAATTATTTCGTAAAAATCACAATATTTATTAAAAATTAGTTACTGCGGTTTCAACCGTTAGATTATCTTCAGACTAAGTGAATCTAAGTGAAGTCTAAAGATGACCTAACGGTTGAAACTGCAGTAACTAAGTTTTAATAAATAAAATTAAATTTATATTTAAAATACTGATAAGACTTTCTATCGAAAAAAGAACCAAATTCTATATTAAAATATAGTCAAAAACCATATCAAATAAATTGTCAAACGTTATTCTTTAATAAATTAGTTAAATTGTTTTAATAGCACATAGTAGTTTTTGGCACAGATGTAGCTTTAAAATAAAATTTGAAAATATTTTACAAATAATATTCCACGACTGTACAAAAAATATAAATATATTTCTATACCAAAATACGTGCACGCGGAGATTCATATAAATATAAAAAAAGCGCAAATTCAGCGAAAAAATAAGCCACAGAAAATGAAAGAGTCAAATTCATTCATTTCAGCGAATAGTCGTATATATATATATATAAGCCAACACAGAACACAGATTACAAAATCCCGTTTTATACATTCGCGAATTTTCTTTCGTCTCATTTGCGCATGGCTTTCGTGCTCTTTTTATTCAACTCTTTAAGGCTAGCGAGTGCAGTAATGAATGTTTATGTTCATAATCTCGGTGGAAGCAAATATTTGCAAATGTTTATATATTCTAACAAATGAAATGGATACCGTAATTATTATATTTAAATTTTTTGCGAAAATAAATTAAATAAAAATATTTCTGTAATTAGAATTACTTTCTTTTTATTTCTCACTATAAGAATTATAAGTATTGCGGTTGATAATACACAGGATGTGACATAATTTTGCGGTTGCTTCACTTAAAAATTATACTAGTTCTTCCTACAAACTTTTTTGTTTTATAAAAATGTATATTTTTACTTATATACATTTGTCTAGAGAATTGATTTGATAAATGTGACCTGTTAATATATTAGTAACAATAATAATACTTTCTATAAGCGATTATAGTTATTTGTTATTGATCAATCAGTAGATAATATTGAAAAAATATTAACTATTGCGTTAAGAGGGGGATACCATCCCGGCACTTTCAAAAAATCTATTTTTGTGCATTTTTTTAAATCTTATAGTGTGTGGAATAATGTATATGGACAAAATCGGTTAGGAAAGAGAAATATGCCTCGTAAGAGATAACCAACCAGAAGTCAGCGTTTCAGCGGTTGAAAATAATTGGTATCTGTTTCAGTGACGTTATGAATTTTGGGTGTCTCGCGTTGAATTGGCATTGGTACATGTTTCTAAACGTTTGAAGAGGTATTAATGCAAATGTCACGAGAACTTAATACGATGAAAACCAATTCGAAAGACGAATATATGGAGAGAGAAGAGAACACTTGATAAACTTCATATGTGCCCAATGTGATGTGCCTGCTCGTATATACCAAACAGAGATTGATTTAGGAAAAAACTATTTTATATGCACTTTTATATAATTTTAAATGTTTTGTGAATGTAATTTTTCATAAAAAAATGTAAATTGTCAGAGTAAAATTGAAAAATGTTGTTATTTTTACTGTTAAAACCTATGTAAAATTACATAAATTTAAGGTACATTTACAGTGTGTGTATTATATATTGCGGTTAATATGGATAAATTGGTTTCTATATATAATAACCAGTTATTATGAATAATTACCATGTTTAAATTTATAGAATTTTCTGGGCTGGTATGCCACGATCAGTGTGTACCTCAGTGCTTGGTGATTGAAGATATTACAATTACCAAATATTTTTGTTAGTATGATAAATATATATATGTATAATTAACATATTTTATTAATTTTGTTACGGTTCAAATAATTAATTAGTTATTATTAATAATAACCGGTTAGTATTCATAAAAACTGAAAAGGTTAAACTAAAATTACAAATAATAAATCAGGTTAGGTTGTTTGATAAACAACTACCTGATTACAATAAATAATTAAAAACATCAAAAATGTTTATAGTAGTATTTATTATTCATATCGAAAATAGTAATTACTTTAATAATCGTGTTTCTGTAAATTTTTAAAGAATATGCAGTACATTTGTTTTTTACAATTTCCTTTTTGGCAATTTTGAACAAAGTTCAATTATTGTGCATTTGTGAAGTTGATAATCAAATATTAAATATTATTTTATTGTGAAATCATAGAGAAAATAATTTAATATTTAATATTTTCTTTTTGGCCTTTATTTTTCGGACGAATAAAAAGGTTAGTTTGTAATTTAATTAAATATCCGAAACTAGCAAAATATACAGAGTGTACCATTTAAAAAAATAAATAACTTTAGTATACTTCGTACAAATGAATCACTTTGTAAAATATTTGAAAATATTTCAAAATTTATAGTTCAAATTACTAGGTAAAACTTTTATTTGAAACTTTTTCTTATAAACTTATCAGAATACGAAATATTGACACTTATTTTGTCCACATCTACAGTAACCACTTTTTTTCACCTTCAAAACAATATCTTTCCATTTTTTATTATTATTATTATTATATTACCATTCAAGTCGAGCAAACCGTAACCTAAAACCGAAATCACAGTCGCACGATTCCTAAATCCGCATCTGACATTCTGGAATAATCTCCCACGTCTGCCCAGATAACACTAGAGGGACGCAACGCGTACGTCATCACGAAGGGGGGAAGGGGGGCTAAACCGAGAAAGATTGATTCTAAAACGACGATGCGACGGTATTATCCCCTTACATATCTTCGACCCGAGACACCTTCTTCTTCTCTCCGCCCCTCCATTCACCCACTAGAGAGTCGTTCGAGAAGTGTCAGCCTGGAGGCCAACTCGGGCAAACGGTAGAAATGCCGTGGAACCAGCCAACTAGATACACACTACTCCCTAAGACTCGAAGGTTTCTTTTCCATGGCTTTGACACACGAGCAATGGAATCCAATAAAATCGGATATCGTCTTTATAGGAACGAAGGTATTTGATGGAAAGTACTAGGAGTGATTATGAGTTTGTAAAATGTGAGTTTAACTCTGTAAAAAGTGTGATGTTTTAACCTTTTCATCATAAAAAAAATGTATTAAATGTATATGTACTTTTTATTTACTAGAACGATCATATTTTGCACTATACCAATATTGTTGTTATTGTCTTTTATAAATTTCGATTTACCTATGTTAATTATTTAGTACATATTACATATGCGACAAAAAAGTTACCATTTTATATACAAACAATGATAAAAAATTAGATATTATTTCAACAAAGCGATGGTTTACATAAATTTTATTTAAAAATAATAAATTTTGTAATTTTAAGTAAAATAATTAATTTACTCTATTATGCATGTTTTAGAATGCATTAGAATATCTTCATGATGTAAAATTTGAAGATACAGTAATAATTACTAGACCAATCAATATTAGCAGCAGATTAATAAGAGAAGCAATATTGATTTTATAAAGAAACGAATAATATGAATCACTGTGAAGGTACTGAGTTAAATAAAATTTGGTTTCCATTAATTAAAAATCTATAATTCTTATGATCTTAGTTACTTATATGTTACCTAGTAACTTGTTATTTACTTAAATGTCATTAGTAAAAATTTTAACCTGATAAACACGGTTACTTAATTTTTATAGTATTATATAAAAACATATATAGATATCGCAAATCGTAGCAAAGCAACAGCGTACGAAAAATAAATTACAATCAAGGGTTTATATAGTTTGTCGGTTGGTAGTTAATTAGCCGTAAGATCGTAAGTTTTTGTGTCGTAAGCGAACCGGGAACAGTTACGGGAACATAATTAAAATATTCAACCTGTAAAATGCATAATTTTCCCGTGCTTTTAATAATACTAGCCCATTTTGCTGGGTTATATGGATACATTAAGTAAATAGGATTCTATGAATTATTACCTCCAATATAAACTGTACGTACTACGAGACTATTAAAAATATTTGCTAATGAAAACTTCTATACTCTCTCAGTATAATGCATCTATATGAACTACTATATTATTCTAAATTTTATTTGCAAACAGTTATAGTTTAGTGCTGCACACTATAGTAGTGAATATAATAAATATACCTATATAATTCATGTCTTCTTAGTTAAGTCATATTCGGTATAAAACTTTATCAATCTGTTTTAGTGTATCGTTAATATAAATTAGATTGTCTCATAAATAATATTATAATTGTCTTGCACTCTCATTTGTTATCATATAATAGCTTTGCAATGAAAATATAAATATTACTTATTTTTATTATTTATTTATTTTTATAATCTTATAATATTACGCTATCAAATATTATTCTCCGTGAATATTTTTACGACAAAATATAAAATAAAATTTACAAATTATTTGAAAACCTGATCAAAACTGCGCTATTACGAAATATTTTTATAATTGTCTAGTATAATATTAGTTGTTAATTTTTGTACGTTAATTTTAATAATTATTATTTTATATATTTTTGTGTCAATAGCAATTTGGCAATAATAATAAATATTTAGTTGTTATTTTAGTAATAATCCTATTCTGATCATATTGGTGCCTGCACTGAATTTATTCTCGAGTTAGTAATTAACCTCTGTTTATTATTACCAGAGCTACTGTATTATTTTTTACAAATTTGTAATAAATTAAATATTTCAATGTTAGAACAGCTTGCAAAAATCCTCACGAAAAAAAAAAAGTACAGTACAAAAAAAAAGCGTAACCGTATTATTTTAACGTTATTTCAACGAACAGAAAAAAAAATGGAGGGTTGTGCATCGACAGATGTGTTTTAAATATGTTACAAAAAAAATAATAGTCAAAGTACAAAAGAATTATTTCCTCGTAGAACAGTGACGTTCGTCATACACCAGGGAGCATTTTAATAAACCGGACATGTTTGACCGTTGAGTACCGGAAGTCATAGTCGAACCATTTCGAATTTCAATGCGTTGGATGATGGACATGTACGATATATGTATGTATGTGTGTAACCAAACGTGGTTTTGTAATGCGCATGCGTATAAAACAAAAGAAAATACTTAGTGCGCCGAAAAGACAATAGAATGGTTATATAATAAGGCGTGAAGATAAAAAGACAGACGCAGCCAGACATTTGTATGAACTATTAACTATTTTATTTTATAATTTATAACGCAGCAACATAATTTTTTGGGCTTGGAATTCTTATAATGTAATTTGTTAATAATTTTCTTCCCCCAAACGTCGATTATTAATAAATATTAATACAGAACTTTAACCTAAAGCCGTTTTATTTTATTATAAATTACAATCTAATGAATATATATTATATATCGAATAAGTTGTCTTTCCGAAAAGCGAACATAACCTATAAATCTAGGTGCAATATTTCGGTCAATTTCAGTTTCGGGATTATTCAACGATTTCCTGGCATCATCATCCCTGTTTCCACCTTACAAACATTAAGCATTTCCATTTCCGTGATCTTATCCCCCAGTCCCGCCCACATTTCCTCGATTTTCTCCACCAATTTGGCCACAATAGATTGCATACATATTAAGAGTTGGACTGATTTTAATCACTAGATTTTTTTTTAAATATTAATCAATGATTTAAATCAATTTTAGTTAATTACTTTTTTAACTAAATTTGATTTATAATAATTGTTTAATTACAATATTTAGATATATCTAGCATAAAATAAATATTAAAACTTTGATTCTTTGATTCGTGTTGTGATTCTGCTTTGTTTTGTCGCAAATTTTAATGATTAAAGTAATTACGATTTTATTGCGGTATATATTTAAGGTGTATAAATTTGCAAAATTTGTTTATGTTCTTAAAGCTAACATCGCCTGTCCTAATATCCGGTGCGTATTGAGTACAAGGGAAAAAAATCTAAAACAAATTGGAATATTTTTTTTAATTTAAATTTAAATCTAATATTGTCGTTTTTTGTTTGTTCTACATCAGCATTCTTAAATATATATGTCTCTGTGGATATGCTACTGCAGATGCACTCGAACTAATATACAATGAAATATAACGCTTACTTTCAAAATAAAAAAAAAAAGATTTTTTCGAAAAAATCTGATTTTTTGTTTTTTTTTTATATCACAAACAGCCCAACCCTGATACATATACATACATACAGCGTCTTCACAATATAACGTGTGTCGCTAATTTTAGACCAACTATATCTGGATTTAGATTATCAGCAACATCGTCAACTTTCCATCGTAATCTCGTCAAGTGTCAAAGTGATCGTATCTGATGAACATTGAGATTAGATCATTGGGATAGAGTTACAAAAAGTGGAAGTTATTTAATGAACGCATTTTTGGTTATTCTTTTTTGTTTTTGTTACTATATATGTTGAAATATGTTAATTAAAATGTATTTATAGTTATATAAGCGTAATTATGTTTTATTTATTTGAAAAGAGAATGTTTGTTACTGCAAAAATTTCAAATTACGTAATTAAAAATACTTCGTACTATTGTCAAGAGTAAAAAATATTTCGCACTACCCGGTGTCGTATTTGGTATATATCAAAATAGTGTAAAGATTACTTTAGAAGAAAAGATAAAGTATAAATGTATGGTACGAACATTTTTTAACACTATTTGTGTAATTTATTACATAAAAATAATGAGATTGTTTGGTCATCCTGAGCGGATGTCTAATGAACGTTTGGTTAAAAGAATATACGAATTTTCGAAGTTTGCGTGGACGTCCGATGATTATATGAGAGTGTTATGATTGAGTGTATATTACGTGAGCGAAAGTTTCCAAATAGTAGGAATAGAAGAGCATGTATGAGAAGTATCATGAATATGGATGAAGCTAAGAGTTGCTTGTATAGAAAGGAATATTTGGAAAAATAATTTCGGGATATAGTGGAAAAAGTACCTTTTTAGGTACATGGCGTGATTGTGTATTTATGTATGTAAAATAATGTAAGTTTTACACTAAGAATAGTTATATTTTTCTAACACCAAATCAAACCAACCTTTTACCACCTATAACCACTTTTAAAATTAAATTAATATTAAATTTAAAACTTATTTTTAACTACGTTATATAATTATTACTTATATGAACGTTTCATTAATAATATATAAAAATGAACATAATTGGTACGCACGTTTTAACAAATTATGATATAAATATAATTGTTTTTTGTTTTGTTTTGGAAACTATAAAACCTGATTCAAATTAATAATTCGAAAAATAATTCCATATACATATAATTAATTTTTTGCAATGTAGCTTGTGGCTATTTTTTTTTTTAAAACAAAATATTGCAAAAAATATCGTACAAAAAATTAATAATATACAATGTTAAAATTAGAACATAGTTTATTGTAGAATGATTAGATGTTAGGTATTAAATTATATTCAGAAAGTTTTGCAAACTACCCAAGTTATGTAAATTTTGTTTTTGTTCCGTCCCGTAAGCATCTAATATCTTTTACAAGACATTTTGATATTAAATAATATTAATGTGCACATATAACACGATTCTAGCTCGGAAGAAAGTATGTAACATTCAAAAAACACCATCAGTTATTTGTATAAATATTTAATTTTTTATTTGCGCTCATAAAAAATAGTAACACAGATGAAAATTTATGTCAAAATTGAAATTTTCCAAATTTATAACCCCTACCAATCGTTTTCATAATAAATACTTTTACTAAAATCGATTTTAAGCCGACAAAAAAAGAATCGATTTCAAAATCTACTTGAATAATATTTGTTGTTGCTAATAAAATAATGCTTTTTTGTCGGTGTATCCGAAGCTATAACGACAAAACAGATTTATATCTCATCTGATTAATATATGTGAACGTACTTTAAAAAATAGAGTATATGTAAATGAACATTTAAATATGTCAATAAACGCCAGATAATACAAATTGCAATTTAAGCTATTTGCACGTCAGGTTATGCAAATTAACGCTACACGTTACCTACACGTACACCTACACGTGTACCTACACGTACACCTATTAATATTAGGTTAAATTAGGTTTCATTTGTTAGGTTGTTTCATTTTATAAATTAATGTTTAATATGCTATTTTAATGTGTATATCAAATAACGGTTGTAAATTTCTATTAATAATTGTTACACTGTCTTCTTCTGGCGTTAATTCACCTATTTTCGGTGTGCATAAAAATCCCACCTTTAAATATTTTTTGTTACTAATAATATGTTAATAAACGCCCGATAATAAAAATTGAAATGTAGGCTATTAGCACGTCAGGTTATGCAAATTAACGCTAGATGTAATAAACACACGTCATAGTAAAAGGACACATCAGAATAGATAACCTATTAATATTAGGTTAGTTTGTTTCATTTTATAAATTGATGTATAATATGCTATTTTAATGTATATATAAAATAACATTGTCCTATTCTGATGACATTAATTCACCTTTTTTCAGCGTGCATGAAAATTCCATCCTTAAAAAAATCTTATTGCAATAAAATTACTAAACCTAACCTAACCTAGCAATAAAATATTGACAAACATTTATTTTTCTCCAAATTGATACCTACAATTTTTTATCACCAGACAGGAAATAATAAACTTCAGATACATTTAATAAAACCCGTATCACAGATAAGAAACGGAATTTCTATATTAAAAAAAAAATACTCATATTTACGATTCCACGAACATATAATAATTTTCACTTTATATATATAACGCTAAACATAATGAAACAAATCTTATTTTTTTCTGCTTTGTAAAGAAATTGCTAAGCAAAAACGTGCATTGCGCAGTTCAGGTTAGGTTTTCAAAACAACAAATAAAAACCTCACGTGTGTGACATGAGATATTATACAGTGCAATATTTTAAACTCGGTTTCCGAGAAAAGCTTAACTAAAGCCGTACATACGAATGCACCGTGATGTTAAAATATATTGGTGGGAGTATTAAACGCAGTTTATCGACATCACTTACCAGTATAGGTAAGAAAGACGTTAGTCTTAAGTGTGGTTTTACTTCTAACTCGGGACGATTTTAAACCCGATGCCCGATGAATATAAATTAGTTATAAAAGTTCAAATGGAAAGTTCCATTTAATAAATTGTACAGTCGAGGAATATAAAAAAAAACGTAGACTGCGTTCTTTAGTTGAAATTCTGAACCTAAATCCTAAAGCTTTTTTATTTCCAACGTACTCTATGTACATCATCATCATCATCAGGAAAAATAATATACAATAAATAAACAAACGGTAGAAACAAGTTACTAGGTAACAAAATAAGTAACTAGATTATAAAATTTTTATAAATTATTAATTAAAGGAAGCCAAATTTTATTTAAAACAATGCCTTCATACTGATTGAAATTATCTTTTTCTTTATAAATTTCTATTGCTTTTCTTATTAACATATCGTTAATATTGATGGGTCTTGCGATAATTATAGTATCTTCGAATTTAAAATCATGAAGAATTTTGAACGCATATTTTGCAATAGCAGATTATCTGATAATGATGTACGTAGAGTACGTCGAAACACCGATTATTTAATTAAAATTAATACTAAAGCCTTTTTTATTTATTTATTTATTAATTTTTTTATTATGTTATATTCATTACTATTATATAAAATTAAATTTATAAAAACTAGTGTGGTTAATTGTATGACCTTTATTTATTCAATATTTTTGTAAAATAATTAATAATCTAAAGAAAAAAACTTACTCTTAAAAGAAAAATCATATAAAACCTGATGATCGATTGTTTATTTACCTGAAAACAAAAGAAAATACATTAGTTATTTGTAAATTATTTAAAAATTTGTTTAAATAATCAGATAAAAATTAAAAAATAGCATTTTTTTTAAATAAAATTAATAATATATAAAATTATAATATACATCTACATAATCGATTTTAAATTTGAAATCAATAAATAATGCAATTATGTTCGAACCTCGTAAGATTTGTAGCGTTACGAGATATTCTCCATTTACCAGAAAAAAAAGAAAGAAAAAAACATAAAATGTAAACAGAATCGCTGTCAAAGTTAAAGAATATTTATTATTCATTAATTGTAATATATGTATTATGTACTAATATCAGCATTCTGAGTTAACTAAATTGCTATTATTATTATAATTCTGAGTTCGCTTTCTATTTTCCCAAACTATACACAATTAATATAGACGAAATCATGATAATAATAATAAAAAAAAAAGAATTAAGTTGCTTGTTGATATATCGGAAACGTTTGCGTTTTTATATAACATTGATAAATAAAAAAAAAGTAAAGTAAAAAAAACCTTTAAACGAATTTCGAGAGAGTTCATCACTCTTTTGAGTGATAGTTCAAAAATGATTTAATTTCGTTCTTTGATGTGAAGTAATTTTAGACGTTTGAAAATTAGAATATGTTATAAACGGTGCTAACCTGTGCAGTAGCTTCTATTTTCATAGTAATTTCATTGAAGTTTCAAGATACTTATCTAACAAAACAACAAATATAATGTTACCGTGTTTATAATAAAAATATATTTTTATTTTATTATTTATTTAATAATACGTAACTATTTTTATAAATTTAACAAAACGAGAAAACGTAACAAATTGTAAGCTATAACATCAATTCCTTAAATAAAATTTGAAATTACTTGCAGATTTTATGCTACTTTAGGCCAATGTGAATTGGGTTAAATTTAGCTTTATTTAAATTTATAACTGGAATAGAGAAGTTAAGATTTATTTCTTGTATAGGTGCAGATCGATGTGAGTTGATAAATTATTTTTTATATTACGAATGAACAAAGTAACAAAGTATAAATAAATACATGGAAAATTCAATATGTCCATAATACCATAGTTTTTATTAAGTCAGTGATATTTATAAATATTTCAGAATCTATAAAATAATATAAGAATTAAAAATAATCTTATTTTATAATGATATTAGATACGTCTACTCTAGAAGATATAACATTGACGTTTTTCAAATAAACTGTTAAATAATTTTAAAAAATTATTTAACTATTATATATCTGCGTCAGACAAAAACAAAAAAAAAAATATAATTTCATAATTTTATGTTTCCAAATTCTTAATATTAATTAAGCATTTAACAATAAGAACAATAAAAAAAAAAACAAAACCAATTTTTCATTAATATTCTATATAATTTAAAAGAATAACGGATGAGAAACGGAAAGTAATAAATCAATTACAGTTACTTTCAATTCTTCTATCGGAACACTGATATGTCCATGAATTATAATACGTTTTTTGAATGGGAATACGAAAAAAATCGGTTAATGCAACAGGCTGTAATGTCAACAACATTTTAATAAACGATTTTTTCTTTCTCATTCTTTTCACTTATTTTTTTTATCATGCCGACCTTCAAAACACATTATTTTTCTCCGATAAAAGATAGATAAGTAAATCTAGAACATTTCACGTTTTAATCGGACATTTTATTTCTCCATCTCGCTTCTATTACGTCGTTTTATCGGCGTCTATCTTTGTTCCGTTTCCCAATGAACAGACATAAAAACGAATTTATTTCGTTAAAATATTCAATTAAGAATCGTTTTGTTGTAAACGTTTTTTTTTTTACGTATTGTTACTAATGTAAATAATTTGAGTCATAATAATAATAATATTACAATAGCGGGTATTAATAATAATTATTATTATTATTATGAAATATATACAGTGAAAGTGGAGCTTATTGTTCAATTATATGATTTACAAGAGCAATTTATAAATTACAAATGGATTTTATTTAAAAACAAAAATACGTATATACATTAATAAAACATTTATTTATGAAAACGAATCACATACTTTGCGATAAAACGTAATAAAACTATAAAATAAGGTTATTGTTGTAAAATATTTTAATTACATTTGCATAGAGAAATCACTATTCTGCAATCGCATATTCGTAATAATAATATAAATGCTAAATTAAAAAAAAAAATACAATAGCATTATTTGATATAAATATAAATATTTATATAAGCTACAATTTTAATTGCAATAGTTGCGTAAATAGTTCATTATAAAATATTAAAATTAAAATATATTTCATTTAAATTTTACGTAATAGATTTATTTCGAACAGTTACAGTAACAATTCAAAATCGTTTAAAGGGGAACACCATCCTGACACTTTCAAAAAATCATTTGTTTTTTTGCATTTTCTGAAACTTATAGTGTATAGAATAAATATGTTAAAACTTCCGAAATTCAAACTTTTGGCGGAGTTATAGCAACCAATACAGAGTTGTGTCAGAGCAGGTAAAACGTAGAGATCGAACAGTAAAAAACTAACGTCAAACTTTAAAAGAATTTTTTTTCAAAACCATGTTTTTCAACTTTGTCTTTACTTTGATTTAAGAAGTAATTATGGAGAATTAAATTGTCTAAAAAAATTTATACGTTTTAAAAAATTTTTTTACAATGAAACCAGTGCCATTTCAAACATTTCGTACGTTTTCAAAATTCAAAAAACTCCGAAGTATCACGGTAGATTTTTTATTTTAGTTTTAGAATATTCTAAGAAAATTTTTGTATTATGTTTCAAAACTTCCTGGGGAATAGGGCCAGTAGCCAGGGAATATTGACAGGGGCTGACAATTTTTGATATAAAAATTCGAAAACATAGTTCAAATATAACGTAATAACATCGGAACATTTGTATTATTAATTCTCTATGAAAAAATTCCCAATCTTTGTCTATTTTCAGAGCGCTAAGAATGGTGTCTTAGAGCAGGATTAAATAAATGAATAAAAAACTTGTGATATTCTAGTTTGAAATTATGAGAAAAATATGTGATAACCACACTAGATTATAAATAATCTATCTTAGCAATAAATGTTGTCAAAAAAACCGTTACCAATTTTAATCAATACAAAAATCTACGAACCAAACAAGACCCAATATCATAAGTAACCATAGTGGGAATAACAAATTTCTCGGAACACCAATGATTATAAAATATGCGAGAGGCATCAGGGCACCACCCTTATTTAGTTGCTTAAAAGATGTCGTTAATCGCAGCCGTTGACTTATAAGCCGCAACAAGAGTCAAACTACTTAGTCCATCCCGAAATACTGTGTGATATTTTCCTTGGAAACCGACCGTTAACGCGATGCCAAGTTTCAATCTTAAGCTACCGCGGCCCCATGACGACGACGAGGAGGGTAGTTGCCGAAATTTATTTGACTTTGCCAACATAAAACCAGAGGGGGCTCGAGTCATAAACTAATCTACCCTTTTGTATGTGTGTTCTTCAAGTTTAAGGATGAAAACCAGAATCGTTAAATACAGAAGCTGTTGCTTTTTGCACACTTGTCCTACAGGAAGTTTACACACTGGAAGGTTATTTTTCAGCAAGCTAAATTTATAACGGAACGCCACAAGTACTAAAGCAGAAAGATCATTTTTATTGAAATATATGCAACGTTTTACCACTTTAAAATATAACAAAAGTGTAAATATCGACTTCTGTAGAATCTTACGTGTGCATCACTTTTCTTACTTTTAGTAAAATAATATTAACAAAATATATATATATATTATTATAAAAAAAATAATGATGTTATATATCAATACAAATTTTGAAATATAGACATTTTATTAAGAAATTATTAAAATAAAAATGCTTTAGGTTTTACTTCTGTATAATTTTTAATTAAATTTCGGCCTTTCGATATACTGAACGTATATTATCATCAGGAAAATAAATAATAAACAAACAAAAGATGGAAACAAGTAACTAAATAAACACAGTAACTAGATAAATTTTTTATAATTTATTGATTAAAGGAAGCCAGATTTTTAATATAATGAGTTCGAAAGTTTTTTTTATTATTAATTAAAATAATAATTTTTTTTTTCAAATTTATTTTATTTTATTAAATACACAAGTTTCAAAATATATTTTAATTTATGTATTTTTAATTTAGTAAAATATTTCATTACATATTTCTATTTTATATATTGTTAAAATTAATAATATTTGATTTATAAATATATATGGCATGTTAGAATTAATTTTTGCTGTGTATTAGACATATTTATTTACCGATTTTGTAATTTAATTGAGTTTCTTACTTAACTTATTAAAAAAAAAAGCAACTACACTACATCATTTGTTAATCAAAAACTTTTTTCGTCAATCTATTTGCAATATTTTCAGAGGCCACTGTATCGCTTTGACTTCGTGTTCTATGCGAATGTTTTTTCATTTAGTTTTAAATTATATGTCACGACCTTTCGCAGTAATTGCCGGGAAGTTTGCGCAATAAAAACTTGACTTACTGAACGCTTATTGTCTCGTTTCGATATTTTCGTATTCTGAGTCGATTTATTCTGTTTGGTTTTGTACGTGCGTATGCGCATGTCGAGTTTAGCAACATCTGGTTGCCAGGTGTTGGCGATTTTTTGTTTTGTTTTCGAAAAAATACTTCAAGTTTATCGGTTAATTTTTATTTATGTACCTCGAGTGCTTAGTTAAGATGAGGGTTATTAGTAAATTTACAAAAATAAAATTGGTTAATTAAGACAATTAATATGAGTTGTTAAATCTTTTTCTTTTTTTAAGTTATGTCGATAAAGCTGGCAGACATATTTTGGCAGAATGACGTGGAATTATCCTCAAAATTATAGGCTCAATATGGACTATTTAAGGTTCTCAACCGATTTTCCAAAAAATTTATGTTTGCCAGCTTTTCCGCAAAGTTAGCAAAATTCCTAAATACGATGTGAAAAACACTCGCGATATGACTTTCTAACATTTGTTAATTATAGGCTATTTATTGGCTCCATTTTCAATATAAAAAAATTTAGATACAATTTAAAATTAAGAAAATAAAACAAATATAATAGTTTTCTGCCTTTCTTCAACATAAAAAAATAAAATAAGTATAAAAAGCTTTAAGTTAAAAAATATTTATAATTGATTAGCAAAAAAGCCATTACAATTCATATCAAAATAGTTTTAATCTACGTGCAAATATAGCTAATCTGTAAGCAAGTATAATTTTAATGCTATATTTAAAAAAATATACAAAATTATATTTTTCAAAACCGTACACGGTATTAATAATTACAGATCCTGAAATTAATTTTGTAACATTTTTAAGCGAAAAATCAATTTTATTTTACAAATCAAAACTTACAAAATTTATTTATTTATGATGATAATGTGTGTGAAGATTAGAAAATGTTGAAATTTTAAATCCTATTTCTGAAATCAATTATATTACATATAAAATTAATTGGTCACTTTATAAAGTCATATTATTTTATCAAAAAAAGCTAATTTATAATTCCGTTGAAAACGAAAAAAGCAAGACGAAATAAATATACAACTTGATTTAATCGTGATTATAAAAACAGAAGAATGTCAATATGGAAACATATTAAATTCGTTCTTATAAACCTTTCGTCGTTTTAATATGTCTCTCTCTTCGAAAAGCATCAATCAAATTGCCAATAATTCAACACGAATTCTTCAATATCATTTCGCCACGATCAACCTAATATAAATTTTCGTCAGAAACCTACATTATTACGATAATATATAATATCGATTAGTTCCGCGTCTGTCCGCAACGATTCTGGTCGGTATAGGGCGCTGCACGCGACATCTGCCAAGCAACAGGCGCCTGCCTCTCACCCTCCCCCTCCACCAATACACCCGGCTAAAGCTCAACAAAAGCTCACACAGCTTTAGGCTTATATCGTTCACGAGACCGAATCACAGCGGTGCTTTTCTTATATTGACGACTGATCACACGACGAAATGGATTCTGGGAACGAAAACGAAAAAGATTGGAAACGTCAGATTACCGGGGTAGGGTGCGGGCAGGGGGCTCGATTCGGTATACAGTTTGATGCTCCGGAAAAAAGGAAAATGGCGGATTTAATACAGAGAACCGGTTCCGGTAAAATTATCGGATGAATTTCCAATCGAAATGCGCTCTGTCCAGTATTATTTCGGGATTTGGGCGCAGAGATTCAGCTATATGATATCGTGTCAGATTATATTGGACATGTTTCAAGTATTTAATTATTTTACCGAATATAGCTAAATTGTCTTTCAATATAATAAGCCAGATATTACATGAATTATTTAATATAAATCTTTGTCCCTTAAGCGGGTCTTACACGATTATTCGGAATGACATTCAGGCCGAAGATTGACATTCTGATTGAAGATGTAAGGTCAAGACAGGTGTCAAAGTCAATATAAGTGTACAGGCTTGCTAATTGAAGTCAGGAATAACAATCTGATTTTTCAGTCAGACTAGCATTCCAAAAATCCACGGATTTTTTTTACACATGTATTTATAATTGTTTTTATTAATAATAATAATATACAAATAAACTTTTAAATTTCATTTTATAAATATTAATACTGCATTTTTTTAAATTTAAAATGTTAAGGGTACTCAATGATCTTTGAATAATTCCCTCAAGTTTATATAATTATTATTTTTAACTACAATGTAAATTTATATAAATAATCATAGTAATTTTACTATATTTTCATTGTAAATTTATATAAAATATAATAAATATTTTTATAATTACAATAAAAATTACTTATAGTTAAATTATTATAATTATTTATGTAAATTTACAGTGGTTTTTTGTAGTGTAGAAATATCAAAGTAAATTCACCAACTTGTAATTATTTAACTGACATTAATATTAGTTACTTTTGTTTCAAAACAGCCTGTTGATATATATTTTTTTTTTCATTAATTAGAATTATTTCAAGTTGATGAATTTCCTAGTTGAAATTCCTGGCTCAAGTTAATAGTTACTTATATAAATTTTTAAATAAAATTATATATATATATATATATATATATATATATATATATATATATATATATTTGCAAAATATATTAATTTATTAGACATCTTGCTGCCTGCATTTACAAAAAAAAAACTAAACTATTTTCTAGCTAAAATAATTGTATGACTATTCGTTTATATTTAACTTGAAATTAGTAAACAAGTCTACTAAATAGAAATAGACAAATGTGAATAAATCTTAGAGAAGTTTTGAAGCAATTTTCCTCAAGATAAAAATCTTCCGCCATTTCAAGATTAGTCGGTGGCTATTACGCAAGACAGTACTCACTCAGGATGGAATGAGTAAGTGAAGACGATAGTCATTTTAGAAAGAGAACAAAAAGGAAAACGGAGCGAGACAAGAGATGTTTTCACTCTTAAAACAATTGAAAGGTTCGCGTAGCAGTTTCTTTCATTCGATGCTGACACGACAAACAAAATAAAATGGAAACCATCAGTAAGTGTATCCTCTTGGCTTGTTGGTCTGTCGCTTCTTCAGCCGAACAAAATCTTTTTTTTTTTTCGGTTGTTTTGTTGTTCTCATTGCCTAAGCTAACTAACTAATGTTGGTTCACTCAGGTAAATTAGATTCCAAGGTTTATTTTAATTGGGTAATGGTGGAGGTATGTAGGTATATCTACTACGTGGAAGTCCAGATTAAACTGGACACTTCATCTGATTACTAGGGTATGACAGTAGTTCCAAAACTGTTGTATAGGATTATTTTTCTAATATAGTATAGTAATAATAATTTGAATTAAAACATTGTTTCTGTTCTTGATATAAAACTGATTAATATAAAATATTTTATATTAAATTCGGCGCAAGATCAACTTATAAAAATAATACAATTATTTTGTTTATTCATAATTAGTTGTTGTGCGACAAAGAGAAGTACAGCTTACAGTGGGTTCCGAACTACTCAGACTCAGCCGATATCAGTTCAGTGGTACAATGTTTTAATATCAGAAACAATATTTAATTTCTAGAAACCTTCGGAGTCCTACGGCTGCGTGTATATTGTTTATTAAAGTATTATATACAATAAAAAAGGTAAAAAAAATATTAATTATTAATATAAAATACTCAAGAGTTACAACTGACCCGTTAATCACGATGAACCGATTAAAAACTACTGAAGTTAGATGATGAGTATGAAATTGAAAATAAAAATGTTGCAAAAGTTGGTATAATTCAGTTAAGATGGTTGGATCATCTTGAGCAAATATGTAATGAACGTTTGGATATATGTAAATGATTTTAAAGGTATAGATGGAGTGGTATGATGTAGCGAAAGTTTTCTAGTAGGAAAAGAAGAGTATGTATGAGAGATGTCATGAATGGGGATGAAGCTATAGTTGTTAGTCTGGATAGGAATATTCGGTGGAAACTAATTTAGGGATAGTGAAAAAAGTTTGTACCACACCCTTTGGCTTGACTGTGTATATATGAAGTTAGATAGATCGTATAGGTAGTCTTCAACTTACGAAGAGTTTCAGTTCCAACGATTTTTTTATAAAAAATACTGGCAAAAATAGATAGTTGAAATTGCGAAAAAACTACGTGTAATTTCATTACCATTATATTAAATCTTACTGTAAACAAATTACATTAATGTGTATAAAACTTTAAACAGAAAGTAAGTGGTTTTTTTAACTATACAATAGACTTATAATTATGTTAGGCGTAGGAGTAATTTCATTGGTTAGATTCTTACAGCGATTTATGCGATTTATATCTTTTGTTTGATTTTTTAACCTGTAATTCACTACGCTATAGCAGTACACATATAATTATCGCATAACAATAGATGAATTTTCATATATTACAGTTTTTGTTAGTATAAAGTCGATATTTTGTTCATATTTCATGGAATTTTATCAGTTCCCGTAATATCTAAACGGAATATGGAACAATCTGTGCAATATTCTGAATCATATATAGTACGAAAAAACTATGAGTTCCAAAAGACTATGAGTTCCACTGTTACAAAAATGATAACTAGAAATAATAATGTATATTTAGAGCCGTTTTTAGAAGTTGATTATATTTAATATAAATGTTTGATGCATAAGGGGGTTAGTTCAAGTTAATATAATTGCAATATTTAATTATATGTTTGAGTTACTAAACAAATAATGTATTTCCAGCAGGGTTGAACTATTTGT
Source organism: Clivina fossor (assembly GCA_963966155.1). Lineage (NCBI taxonomy): Eukaryota > Metazoa > Arthropoda > Insecta > Coleoptera > Carabidae > Clivina > Clivina fossor. Next base: position 4,701,832 of record OZ014563.1, read on the forward strand.
CTTTTATGTTTTTAAATTTTGAAAATAAGAGTTTATTAATTATTTTAATATAACTATTATCTATTTAGTATTTATTTTATGCTAAATATATCGCAATATTTTAATTAAACAATTGTTGGAAACCAAATTTAATTAAAAAAGTAATTACTTAAATTTGATTTAAAATATTACAGAAATCAAACGGTTAAAATTGTGATTTAAATCATAATTTAAATCAGTCCAACCCTGATCACCAGTGAATTATGAGTGCTTCTTAAAAATAGATATTTAAAAATTTGGTAAGAATACTGTATAAAAATGAAGAAGCAATTAATATTTTAAGTTTTTTATTAAATCAACTTTTCCACATCATTAAAAATAGAAAAAACTAATGTAGATGATAATGATTATAAAGAATTTTATTATGTATTTAACGTGATATCTCCTTTTTCTTTCACAGGAAATTGAGATTAATTTAAATTCGTTAGATAGAAAAAAATATATAGAAATCATTGACCTCTTAGATAGACATGGACCTGCAAATATAATAAATTTACTAGTATATTTGGCGCCTTGAGAATATTTTTTTATATATCAGTTTTTTTTGTTGTTGTTTACAAACTGAAATCATCCACACAATGAGTGGTTTTTCAAATCATTAATTTTATAGCCTTATTTTTTCTAAATGTTTCAAGTTGATTTGTAAGTCAAAACAAAATAATTCTATGTAATGAAATAATTTATATATACCTCTATGATAATATATTAACTTTATTTTAAATTATGTTTAAAGACAATATAAGAATCCCTTTGAATAACACGACTAATTCGTATCAAAATCGGGCGGACAGAGATTTTACTTGTATTTATTTTAATAAAATACGTATTGACAATTTAATTATATGAGTTGAGTTACAAAACTTATGTAAGTGTTTGTTTACTATAACGTGATTCACACGAAGTTCTTGATAAAAATGAAAAATATTAGTAAGTACAAATACTTTTTTTTTGCAATATATATTTACATACCAAAAGAAGATAAGCATGTATTTTTATTTTGAAATAGTAAATACACAACTAGTCAGATAAGTTCGCACAGTTTTTTCTTCTTATGTATAAATATTTCTTTATAACACTCAATGTCATCATTAATTCAAGAACTTTATCTATTTTAGCATTTTAGTTAATTATTCATCAATTGTATATTTTTTAATAGATATAAATCACGCTTTAACAGAACTAATGTTGACCTAATCCGCGCTATGCAAAGTATTACTGGTTTATGCCAATTATTTGTATATTATTTTATTTTTAAAATAAAAAAAGGTACAAATTTGTATCTAATAGAAAGATTAGAGTGTCCGTTAAAACAAAAAACACATATATCGTTTATATCGCGTATGTATTAACACGAGTTTTTCTAAAATTTCATTACTGTAGATGAACCTGTTACTTTCGTAAAAACAAGCAAAAAATATTATTACTGACGTTGTTTCGATGTAAAATTATCGATTTTAGCCTTACTGGACTATTATTTTTTTTATGGACACTCTAATATAAATAGTGCTGTTCAGAACCAATATCATTACGATTAAAACAATACTAATTTTGAGATAAGTTAAAAAGTGTGTATGAAACTTTATAAAAAGAAATTTGCGATAACATAAGTTGTATTTAAATATTTTGTAATAGTGCATGTATGGATTAATGTTCTACCTATAATATTTATGCTTTTACTTATAACATTTATATTTTAAAATCAAAAAAATTAATATTTATAAACACAAATTTAATTTGTTTGAGAAAAGTATATTGAATTACAAAATCAAATACGAAAAAAGTTACGTATACAAACAATGCTTATTATTCTTTCGATACAAAAAATGCATTTTATAAATTATTATTAATTTATTATTATTCTCAAAAATATTTATTTTGTTTAATCAAAATAAAATCTAAATTAATGATCATTAAATTGTCAAATTTTATTACAAACGTCACTGATTTATAATCATAATTAAAATACATAATTCATTAACAAAAATTAATTAGAACGTACGCAAAAAAAAACCATTAAAAATTAATTTAAAAACAAAATAATCTTCAATAAAACAAAATTCGGTATTATAATTATACTTGCAGTATAATTTATTATACGTATTATAAATATTTTCTAAAATTAATATAAAATAATCATTTACAATTTGTATTTACAAATAATAATAATTATTCTTATTATTGTAAATAAGTAATGAAATAACGGCTGTATGTGTATACTCAAATAATATCTCTCCATAATACGTATTTGCTAAAATAACATAAAAGATTAATATATTAACTACTAAATTTTCTTATTACATCTAAATTTAAAATTTATTGACCATTTCTGAATTATTTTTTCTGTGTATGACCTTGATGGAAGTTACCTATTATAGACCGTAAATCTTAATCATATAGTAGATATAATATTGCATTAGAAATAAATTATTGAATAAAAAAAATAATTAACAATGTTTGTAATCCACTACATAATTGTACATTAATAGACTAATTAATTACCTTCATAAAATAGTAAAATTTAAAATTCATGTTAATAATAATTACCCACGTTTTGCCTATAACAATTATAAGCGAATTCTTGTTCTAAAATTTAAGATCTAATCAATAAAAACGAGATATTTGTAAATTTACTGGCGATAGTTTCAACTTAAAAACTTGTGTTATATTCTGTTTTATTATCCCTGTAAAATGTATTAAAGATAAAATTTCATTTAATTGAAAATGTAGAAGAAAAAAAAACAGTTTTTTTTTTAACCTTGATCGTAATTTATTAGTTTTCTTTGAAAGTTTCTCTGATATTTTAATAGTTTATTTATTGTTATTTTATATCTAAAGTTAGTTTAATAAAATGTTTGGGTAAATAATCTTGAAATATTTATTAGTTGAAATGGATTTATACTTAGAATAATATAATTTTTTTGAAGAAAATAAATAATTTGAAAAAAAATTGTAAAAACATGAATTGATTGCTAAAAGTTAGAAAAATATTTACAGTAAAAATCTCGATTTATTCTTCCCGTTATTATATTTAGCACTTTATTAGTTATTAGTTTGAACTGATTAAATTTAACAAAATTAAACTATCAATAGAAGCAATTCAGTTACGCATTTACATAAACTGTTGCAACTGTAGGCACATAAAAACACATATCCGTTTTCATTATTGCACATTTACAGAATTATGAAAACGAATACGTCCTTCCAGATGACTATTTTGATTAACAGTTTTATTACTTTCGCTGGATTTCATTAATAATCCTTAATCATTATAGCTTTTTTTTGAGTCAGAATCATATTTTTCAAATTCACACCACTCCGTTAATAATCATTTGAATGTCATGAATTTTGGACTACTAGAAAGTATATTATTTCATTAGCTTTTTGGTGATTATTTTAAAATATTTTTAAAGTAAATACAATAAAAGTTATATCCTAAAATGTCTAAAAAGGCGATTTCCCCATTTAAGCTAAATGCAAATTTTGAGCCTTCAACAGGCACGGGTTAATATCATCTGACAGGTCTGGGAAGTGTATGGACATTTTTTTTTTATTTATTTGGAATAATTTTGGCGGGAAGCAGCAACAATCTGACTTAAAATTCGTTACGTACTATATATTTTTCCATTATAATTTGATTCTGGTATCTATCTCTTTTATTTTGTATTTTTTCTCTTCCAAAAACAATGTATTGAGGTTAGTTTTTAATTTAGAACTGTTAATATTGTCAACTTTTATGTTAGTAAAATATTGTACACAGTATTTTAAATATATATCAGATTTGTTAAAGAAATATCAATAGTTTCGTAAAGTATCAGCAATACTTACTTTACTTTACTTTTTTTAAGTTTCAATATTTTTTACAAAGTATTACCATTTTTTTTTTTATAAAAATATTAGTTTTATTAATTTTAAAATTAATATTTTTTAATTAATATTGTTTTGTAAAATATAATTTTCTTTACAAAAAATTAGTATGTTTGTTTCATAAAAATTTAGTATTTTTACAAAATGTCTATGTTTTATAAAATATCGATATGTTTCAGTTTTTTTGAAACATGCAAATATTTTTCACAAAGTAAAGTATTTCAGGAAGTGTATATAAGGCGATCGGATTTCTCAGTAAAAAATTCAGGACGGGCAATTAAGGTCAGGGGTATTTTTTTTTTGTATATTTGTATATTTATAAAAATATAATCATCTACACAGACATTTGTTTCAGTTTCAAATATTTAAATTTTAATAAATAAAATTAACTTCTAAATTCTAACCTATTATGTTACTATCTTGAATTTATATAAATATACTTCAAGAATATGTGAAAACTTGAGCGTAAACATAAATCAGAACACATTAGACGTATTTATCCGACGCGTTGTACGATAAATGTATAACTTATTTCCTTAGTTTACTAGCTATGCATGGGACTCTAATATGGGTACAATTTTCAATAAACCATTCCAGTTAGAGATTTGCGGTGCGCCATGTGCCCCGATCAGAGAAACCGATGCATTTAAATTTACTTACAAACAAGTGTCCTGAACTATATCTTTCAAAAAATTCGTAACAAAGTGTTCAAATCCAAGACTGTCCCGAAAATTAAGGACGTATATCATCTTATATTTTTACAAAATGGTAATATTTTACTATGTAACAGTACTTTCATAAAATATTTAGAAAAAAAATATTCCTATTTTTGCTAGTCATTTATACAGTATCAGAATTTTTTAAGAAACTAATAATATTTATCTATCATTTCTTAAAATTAAAATATATTTACAAATTTTATTTTTTCTTATTAACAATATTTTTCTAATAATTTTTATTTACTAAAATTTTTTTCTTAGTTTAACTAAAAAAAAAAAAACTCAGATTAACACTGGGCTACACTAAAAAAACTAAATTATATAAAATAGAAACAGTATTAGTAGCGGTTATAAAATTTCCATTCAATTATTAGTTACAAATAACACATTAGAAATATTATCGGTAAATCCGGAAGCACTTCGTATAATAATAATTGATTGGCGGAAAATTTTTACAATGTAATTTATTAGTATCGGCGATATGATATGATTGGAATTGCCAGTAAGTAGAACAAGGGTAGAACTTTCTAATGCATATTGAAATTTGATTTTTGTTATTTTGTCTACCGGTATAAGTTGTTGTAGTTCTGTTTTATGCTGTGTTATGCCGTGCTGTGTGCTATGTGTATGTATGTATGTAGGTTGACGTAAGAATGTCTAATCGTTGCGTCATTAAGTAGAAAGTCTTAACTTTATGAAATAGTAATAGTTATATCTCCATGTATAACATGATTCTGTGACCAGCACTATTTTCTCTTGCTAGGTTTTTTTATATGTATTATTTATTATATTAATAAGCATACGGTGAGATTCGGTTTCATTAACGTAACATAAGATTTAATCATGTCACATACAGTAATATTTTAGAAATATGATTTTTTAACGAATAATAAATTAAAAAAGCATAAAATTTCCTTTAACTCTTCTGCTGCGACTATAAAAGTAGGTTATTGCCTGGGACCTAGTAAATGACAGAGGTTTCGTGAGTGTGTGAATTTTGACGAATTTTTATAATAAATTTATCGAGATATTAAATTGAGTTAAGTTTTTAATTTTTCTTTTATTTTGTGAAGATTTTTCGAACAATTATTCCGAGGAATATTTGATGTTGTTATTTTGTTAATAGTTAAAATCGATATTTAAAAAAAAAATATGAATGAACCCATATTGTTTTAAGGCCCAGGGCCCCCATATATATCGTTAATCTGCTACTGATTGTGTCAGAGCAGTATTTATATTAGAAAACAAATTCAGACATTTATTAGAGTTTAAAAGTACAAAGGTTAGAAATAGAGAAATAAATAAATATGTTTCAAATTTTCAAAAACAAATATTCTTAAAATTTATGACTTGGACAAATATTGGCTAATTTTTTATCTTCGTGATTGGCACCGGAAAATTGTAATTTTCTTATTTCAATGATGTGTACAATAATTTTTGAGTCTATGGGAGTGTTTAAAAATAGTAATATATCTACGTATGAAAATGTAGATTTCATTTGTTTTTTTTTTTTTAATTATTCGCATTTCCAATTATGGTACTAATTATTTTTTTAAAAAATTGAAATCATAATCGATAAACACTAATAGTAATCTTCAGGCTTTCACAGCCGGTAATCCATTGAATTTATATAATTATCTGGGCTGGTATTCCGTGGTCGATCTATCCTCGTCGCAGACGTTTCACCATACATCGCTTATGGCATCCTCAGTGCTTGGTGACTGACTAAGGATGCCATATACAATGTATGGTGAAACGTTTGCGATGAGAATAGACCGACCACGGCATACCAGCCCAGAAAATTCTATAAATTCATATTAAAAATACATTTACCTAACTAAAATTTCATAAATTCAGTAAAATAAAATACATTTTATTTTTTAAATTTCTTAAAATATAAAATTAAAACAACTATACTATATTATCCATTTATAGAGATAAATTTGGTTCGTAAGTTTAAAATTTTAATAGATAATTGTAATATAAGTCCCCGTTCATATTATACGACTGTTAAATTAAATTTTATGAGAAAAAAAAAAAGAAATATGTTCTCTTGTTAAAATATTTAAATTTTGCAAAATCAACAAATTTTAAATAAAAACACTTATTCGTACAATTTTATCTGAACTTGAATCACATGACAAGCAAAATCAATTAAGATCTGAATCAGCCTGTATACAACTCCCTAATCAACACAACAAATTAAAAAAAAATCACGTGAATTTGGAAGCGACGCGCACTATCACCGATATGACAATGAAAATTTAGCAATGTTAGATTTAGTGTATGGCGGCGCAAGTTTGGCGCGACCGGCATTCATTACAATGTGACTTTCAATTATATCTGACATTGACATCGGTCATAGAGTCGCTTGCCAATGTGAGTGACCCGAACAGAAACGGATAATGGCGGCTGCGCACAAGACACGAGGCCGATTCTGGTAAACAGGTTGACAACCCCTGCTCTACTACGCATTCTATTTTTGGTTCTGCTCAATTGGGCTATACGGGCAATGGTATCACTACCATACTTTACTTTTATTGTTTATTGGTATGAAGAGAAAATGAAAAAGCAAGTGAGTGTCGGCGCGAGATAAACATGTTTGTTTTGATGAAAAATCGGAATAAATTACAGAATAGATGAATAAATAAGTATGACGAATTTTTAGAAATATTTTCTGACAATTATAGTGAATATTTTTTATAGGGTATATATAAATGAACATTTAAATATGTCAATGAACGACAGATAATAGAAATTGCAATTTAGAATACTTGCACGTCAGGTTATGCTAACTGACGCCAGATTTCATTTGTTCGGTTGTTTTATTTTATAAATTGATGTTTAATATGCTATTTTAATGTGCATATCAAATAACGGTCGTGAATGTCTATTAATGGTTATTACATTGTCCTATTTTAGCGTTAATTCACCTTTTTTCAGTATGCATAAAAATCCCATCCATTTTTTATTAAATATATGAATTTATCTTTGAACAAGTCACGATGGTATGGTGTGTTCACAGAATATAAACAAACAAAAAAAAGATAAATTTTTCTATCTTTTTTCTGATGAAGACGCACGTTCAGTTCGTCGAAACGTTAATTTATTAATAAATTATTACAGAACTAGAACCTAAAGCCGTTCTATTCTAATATACCTTAGTATTTTATATTACTATAAAATAAGCCGTTTTATTTTAATATAATGAGTTCTGAAATTTTTTTACTATATTACAGTAGTAAATGTTTCGAAGACTATTTATTTCGTTAAATATCTCATAAAGGTAGCCCAATTATTTAATATTGTTATTATTTAATGATTATGAGTAAATACAATAAAATCTGCGAAATTGTTATTTAAATTATAGATATGCAGTGAAAATGTCACATTAACCAAATAATTAATTAATTTTTAAATAGTATTAAAATATGTATAAATATTTTATCGAAATGAAGAACAGAATAAAACAATTTGATTTTAATATTATGAAAAAATCCTGAACGACCACAAATTCCTAATCAAAGTACATAAATAAATTCTAAAACAAAAATTATTTTCATTTTCAATAGCTGATAAAATATTTTCCAAGCAAATATTTGTTAGATAAACGAAATATTTAAATCATTTTCAAACTAACACGATATAATTCTAACCTACAATGTTTAACAAATACAAATGTTTCTTTAAAAGATAATCAAACATCATACATCGTCAAAACAATTACTAAAACAACAAAAAGTAATTCTAGTCAGTATTTAAAAAAAAAAGTGGAAAATATTTTAAACACAAGTAATATTAACGAATATCAATGTTTTATAAATACATGGTCCGCTTACTATAAACAGTAGACCAAATGTTCATGGACCAAAAACCTTGTAAAGACCTTAGTAAGGTCACTATCACAAGGTCATACAGACACGAGACGATTTGTTTTTTCCTAAAAATTATTATAGTTTTCACGCTGTTCACACATTGAAATTACTTTAATTTTACTCGGTAACTTTTCCGCATTAGTAATTTGTATTTGACATTTGGTTATTATCAACTGTAATAAATATAATTTTACTCTGCTTAAAGCCTAATTAACACGGCAATAATTTATATTAAATTATGTATATATTATGTATTGGTGCTTATTAAATAAAGGTCTCGTGGGTACATGACTAATTATAATAAAGTTGAAAAACTCAGTGAAAATTATAGTTTGCTTATTTAACATATCGTGTATAACTTGAATATAATACAAAAAAAAAATTATTTTAATATTGTCTTTGTAAAGAATGGACTTCAGAAATTAAGTACATATTAATAAAATTTTGTACAGCGAGAAAAATTGTTCCAAATTATCAAATGTCATAATGTTAATGCAATTTTCTATTTTTTATTTATATTCTATTTTGTATTAAGTTTAATAACAATAAGAGATACTAAAATTATGAATTAATTTTGTCTAGTTTGATTAAATAATGTTTGAAGTTTTATTTACCAAGTAATTAAAAGAACTTCAAAATCACTTTAAATCTTTCTATATACCAATTAAATAAACATATTGAACAAACTTACTCCAAAATTTGATAAGTGGACCAAAAATTGATTCAACATTTACCTGAAACAAAAAAAAATAAATTAAAATTAGTCACTTGTACAATAAATTATTTACTAAATTATTAAAATAATATATTTATTCGACAACTGTTACATTTTTCTTTAAGAAAATGTAGTAAATAAAAACCACATTGGTATAAGAATATAAATTAGTATTAATTTACAACTTATATTACAAGAAAAAATTATAATTTTAATGCCAAAAATCGATAATTTTCATTTCAACTAAATGGAACAAGCAGAATAGCAGAATCAAATTAATATTGTATAATAAACAATTGACCAGTAAATCAAGGAAACAAATAAATTATTTCTTGATTTTCAATTAATCGGACAACCAAATATAGCAATAGAAATACTTCAGATGACATCATGTGCCAATGTCAAACTGAAAAAGAAAAGAACAAAAAAATGAAAGCATATTTCTTAATGGTATATGGACCGGCTTGCTGTGCTTTCAATAAAAAATAAACAAACAAACAAACAAATATATATATATATATATATATATATATATATATATATATATGTTCGTTTAATTGGTCAGTATATAGGTATGTTCACTGCTCAATTAAAACTGGCATTAATACAATCCTTATTGTATAAATGCATATGTATACAAGTTTATAATTAATATTTTTAAAGTCGAAATATTAAATGAAAAATTAAGTCATCTAGCTGGAATTGATTCCACAATCTCTCAAACTCCGGTCGAGCACCTTGCCCGTTAAACAACAATAAAAATGCAGTAGAACTTGTATAGAAGCCCATTGCTGAGACAAAAGAAGTGGAAAAATGAAGCTCTTAAGACAACACCTACCACTATAACATTAAATTGAACATACACACACACACATAGTTATTTCTATTAGAGTACAGTCGTACCGTATATGTTGGTAGGCCTCTCAGGATTGAGAAATTATCTGTCAAAATAAAAATATAAATATCCAAATCCAGTTGTTAGTATGATAAATATTGTAAGTTATTCTCCATAATATTAATGGGCCATATAAACTCTTCAAATAATTATGACGTATATAAATAAAGAGAAGAAAATGATGTACGAAAAACAAAAATATAAAACAGCTGTTTGTTTGAAAGGTATTTATAGTATTAGAAATATTTGTTTGAAGAATGAATTAGTGCCAGAGATTTCGTGACCTCGAACCTGATTTTTGGTCAACTTAAAAAAAAAACAACAACCGAAAAGAATGCATCGTGTCATCCCGTCTACAAACGAAAATTTCGCGCCAAAATGAACATTTCTTGCGTCAAAATTAACGAATTTCAAATTTTTCATAATCACAAGAAAACATTATTTCACACTAAAATCAAAATAAAGCTTTGTCATAAATTCGTGATGTTCGTCCTGAGCCTAAGTCACAAATCAGATAATAGTAAATTGTGTTTTACCCGTTCTTATGTTACACAGAAAAAATCTCATTTTCGCAGCAGTCATTTTCCTTTTATGCTTTTGCAGTCAAACCCTATATTTACTACTATACATTAACGTAGGCACCAAAACAAAATTGTATAATTCTCAAACGGGCATGTTAGAATCCTTTAAATTAATTCTATTTAAAAATATTAAATATTTTTCCTAATTTAATACTTTTGGCATATTTTCTTTAAATAAATAATTAAGCAATTAATAAAAAAATCCAGTTAGTAAATAACATAATAATACAAATGTTGGAATGAAACAGTATTTTGAAAAGAAAAAGTTCAAAAAATGTCGTATTTTGTTCTTTTTTGAGAGATATAAAAATAAATTCCAACTACGTGCTTCTTTTGCAAAATTTGCTTTCTAAAATTATACCATTATTTAAAATTCACTGTTGTTTTTTTTTTCTCTCTATATACATTTATAAACGTTAAAATTTCTTGCGCAGAAAGAAATTTCGATGAAATTTATAAATAACTTAAGATTGCGAAAACTTGATTTTCTTATAACGTTATTAATCTCGTAAAAAATAAAAACTTTTTTAATTAAAAAAATATTATTTCGTAAATCTAAGAAGTTCTGTTCTGAGAAATCTTTTCATTAAAATTTATAACATTAATAAAACATTCATATCTTTTAGTAAATAATATTTTTCTTTAAAAAATATTGCAATATGATTTTTCTTTTCATTTTGTATATTTGTTATTTTATGGACAGATATGACTGCAAGTGTTTTACGTGAGCAAATGTTTCCAAATGGTAAGAATAAAGAGCATGTATAAATGTGTATGAAACAAAAGTTACTTGTCTGGATAGGAATGTTTAGTGGAAACTAATTCCTGCTTAATTACATAGTTTGTGCCAAACCCTTATAGGTACATGGAGTGAATGTACGTATATGTATTTGTTATACCTAAATATCATAAAAATGTAAGGTAACATTTTTTTTTCACTTTGTCTTATTATACTGCAATTCTGTTCGCGTCTCTTAAGACTCATATAGTGTAACAATATATTCTGTCTTTTTCTAACAAAAAGTAATTCTATTTATTAGAAAAAAGCAAACTATTTCGTAATGCTACAAATCATAAGCAAATCCTGCATGATCAGTATCTAAAAATATTGACAGTATTGCTGAACGTATAAAGTTATAAGTATTAAAAAATATTCGTATATTTTGATATTTATTGACAGTATTGTCAGTATTATTGATAAAAAAATACTAACAGTAATATTAATCAAACTATTACGGTATCGGAAGTAACTTAGATATTGTTATACAATTTTGCAAGTTTACTTTCAAATATTTGATTTCTAATATATACAGATGGTAATACAATATTGCAAAAATATTATTAAATATAAATATATAATTTAAAACCGGAAATTTTTGTTATCACGAAACTTTACTACATTGAAGCCGCAGATGTAGTAACTATAAAAAGTGAAATTTAGTAGTATAAAAAAGTACTGTTTCAGTATTTATCGACTGTTATTTAAGTTTGGAAAAAGGATATCGAAAACGTAGTCTTATGTTACGAAAATTATTTAATAATTACACCCTAAAAAAAATTATGTAATTTTACAGACACACTATGAGACACTATGATACCCAGTATTTCTAAACATAAAAATATTTTTTTTAGCAGTCTCTTTTAGGAACTTCAGTAAATTTACTGTCAGCAATTTTCCATAAATAAATAAAATTTATTTAGTTCTGTAATATTATTGTTGGTATAATTACATACATTTCTAAATTTACATAAAGAATGTATTTTCAAATAAATAAATTTCATTTAAAATATTTTATTAGTATTACTAGTTTACTACACAAAATATGTACTAAGTCTAATTATTTTGATGAATTATTACAGATATTAATATGCAAGATGTAATTTTACATAATTTAAAAAGTTATACTAACAATATGTAATTTTATATTAAGTATATGATGTAAACAATTTTACATGATTTTTTATGTGATTATTATGAATTATGCAAAAATTACAAAATTTTGCAATAAAAATACAGCATATTTATAGTAAAATGAAATTACAGATTTTTATAGTAAACTTTTACTACAGTTTTACTGTAATGTCGCAAATTTTTTTACAGTGTATCAAAAATAAAAAATGAATTAAACTTGCATCTCCTACAGTTTCCGCGATCAAAGTAGTGTGACTGGGGACATTCAGTATAACGTGCCTCTGTATGTCGTTGACGAGAACAACTAATATTTATTCAGTCAAAACACTCTCCTATATTTGTGTATTATGATCGTCGGCCCGAATATTCGTGAAAAAATTGATTTTCTTCTATTGCGCGCGTGTTCCGTTCGCAGAGAATTCGTTTTTTCCAAGCGGAGCAGCGTCCGTCGTTGACTTACGGCCCCGCTGATATGTCACTGATAACGATAATCCAATTACACTTGTCGAAAGCAAGAGGACATTGTTAACGAAAAAAAAAAAAATGTAAAACACTCGAAAATATTATTTATTCCTGAATATATTTCGTGTTTTTTATTTGTGCCTGTTTATTTGGTATTCTTCTCGTAGATGGAATATTTTTCATTTTCTCATTTTTGTTTTCTGATAGATTTTTAAAAATGATATACAATAAGACCCGTTTTCATAATAAATATTTAACTAAAGTGAATTTTAAGCAAACAAAAAAGGATCGATTTCAAATTTCTAATGGTATAATTTTTATTGTCAATAAAACGATGTTTTTTCAAATTATTAAGGGCATAATTATTAACATACTAAAAAAATCTTTTACTCGTTATATTAAAATAAAAAAACTTTCTGATTAAGTTCCGTATATATTTCATTTAAAAATTTACGTTTCGATATATTTTATCATGGTAATTTTTTAATTTTTGTTTTAAGATATTCTAAAGAAAGTTTTGTATTATATTTTAGAACTTCCCGGGAGACGGGAACAAGTGGCTAGGATTATTTGACAGGATCTGACAAAATCCATGCGTGACGTCACAATTTGAAAACCTTTTTTCGACATAAAAATTCGAAAATGTAGTTCAAATATACCGTAATAATATATATAAAAAACCTGGAATATTTAAATTATTATTTCTTCATGAAAAAAATTCCCAAACTTTGCCTATTTTCAGAGCGCTCAGACTGGGTGTCCTCCCCCTTAACAACTTTGTCAAATTTTGCAACTTTCACCAAAACAATTTTTCTTCAAACTTTGCTTCGTTTATCTCCGATGATAATACAATATTTAATTATAAAAGGCTGTTTGCCAAATAAAATATACACACAAAAAAATAACAAAGTAATACGATTTTAGTTTAACTGCACTAAAAGTACACTTTAAAAAATATATGTAATGTTACAGAAAAATTATGTAAAGTTACATGTTTTGTGAATGTAATTTTTCATAAAATTACAAAATGTTGTTATTTTTCCTGTTAATACCTAAGTAAAATTACATAAATTTAAGATATATTTTCTACAATCTATGTTTTTATGTTTCAGAATGTGCTTGGTCCTATGTGACATAAAATAAGATCATGGAGTGTCCAAAAAAGAATTAATTGCATCATGTGTTGAAGATTGTATGGGTTACACAATTGCTCATATTCTTTTTCTATACGGACGTATTTAATAGAAAAAAACAATAATGTTATTGCAATTTTATTATTTCAAATTATCATACTTATAAATTAGAAACTTTACACTTAAATTCTAATAGTTTTATTTTATAATCTTTGTTTCTGGTTTTTATTGTAAATATAATAGGTTATAGAACACAGAGAAAACAATGTAACGTCTTATATAGTTCATGATTTGTAAAGAAAAAAATTGATTCATACCTTTAACAAATGCTTGGTAAGTATCTTTTTAGAAATATTTAACCATATAAAATTGAAAATTGAATTTCAAAATTCTTATAAATCTGAAAAAATAGTTGGTTTTGTTAAATGTTTATTCAGAATTTAGAACAATATATTAAATATTTATTTCATAGCCGACTAATTGTATTCTTTATTATTTTCGTTTTTTTTTTTTTTTAAATAATTTTTGAAAAATTGGTTACAAACACCACACAAATACATTGTCAAATAACAAAAAATTAAATCCTGTTGCAGTGGTAAAATGTCCATAGAAGCAAAAACAACACGGCTTCTCTTTGTATTTTACTGTATATTAACTATTTTTTGTTTCATTATTAAATACAATTTTCTATAATTGTTATTTAGAAGTTAAAAGTGTTTTATTGTTTTAAAAATTAATAATGCTTTTTTTAATTAAATAATACAATAAAACGGCTTTGGGTTGTAGTTCTGTATTAATATTTATTAATAATCGACAAACTCAACGTACATCTTCATCAGGAAAAATTACATCTGAACAAAATATATCACAAAAAATAAGCTGCCAAATCAATAAAAATCAATTATGGTTATATATTATGAGAATATATAGAATTATCGTTTTTGTAACATTTTGTTTAAATGCATTAATAATGTCATTTGTAATTTAAGTCATTAGTTTTATCTAACTAATGGCATATTGTCTGGTAATGTAATAATATCATAACTTGTCACTTGTTGTGTCAAAACATTTTTTTTTTTAGATATACATATTTCTCATTATTTTGATGTCATTTAAAACGCATTGAAATTTCGTACACGTATTAAAAAAAATTGCTCAATAGATACAAATAGAAAAAATTGTAACCGTGAAAAAACATATTAAAGTTTAAACATAAAAAAAAATATTTTCAATTTAATAACTTGCTACTAATTGTACGATATGACTTTATAGAGATTTTATTTTAATTGCGAATTGTTGAAAAAACATAGGATAGGTTTTTAAAATAAATTTAAATTGTTGTTTTTTCCAAATTTAGCTGCGAAAAACCTGAAATACATTTTATACCACTAATTTCAATAAAAATTCAAATCGTACAAATATTTTAACAGTCTTGACATTATGAATCATTCGTAAAAATCCTTGAACTTTTGGTAGAAAATTTCAAATGATTAACCAGCCATATGTGCGGAAAGTATAATCTATTAAAATAATGCATAAAAAAAAAACCTTTAAAACGAACAACATTTTATCTTCTAGACTTTAAAAAGTCTTCTGCTTTTATTACATCCCCCATTAAAGATATCTACAAAACAAGACAACAAAAATGAGGTTTTGAAACTATTTTTAGCATTTCTCTGGCCACCAGCTTCGGATAGTCGAAAAAAATCGAGCTGAGATATATAGCACAAAATCAGAAAATGTATGCGCGCTCATACGAAATTTAGAACATTTGTGAGACTCTGTGAGTCATAATATATCATTCTAATTTGTCAACTGTACATTAAATTTAACGATTGCATTTAATTAATTCTAATTTATCTTTGACTATATTATTTATAAAATTATTTCAAATGATTTAACTTTTTATTTGATGTTGATTTTGTTTTTTCGATTGTTTTATTAATGTGGCGGAAAGAATATCAAATAATCGGTCGAGTGTTTGAAATATTTTTATTTCATTTTTATCAATTCGCCGTTGTTTGAAATATCGAGCGAATTGATAAAAATTAAACAAAAAAACATTTCAAACACACAACTGACTAATCGATATTCTACCATATTAATATTTAATTTTAAAATTTCGTAAATATATAATACATATTTTGTCTTTGACTCTTCTTTTTAAAGTAATTTATAACTTTATCGATGACTCTGCATTACACTCTCAACTTCAATTTCTTCTTCCTTCCTCTACAAGAAGTACAAATAATTTTTATCTGCTTCTTGCTCATTCTAATCTTCTAACAAAGTCTCTCATTTATCATATATGTCACTCATTATGTTAGAATTAACTATAAATATTTTTTCATGTTCTCTTCGTTTTTTCATTAATAATTTAGACATTTTACGCACTCAATGTTTTTAAGTAAATTTATGTATTTTGTGAATATTGTATAAGTTTATACTTGTATTATTTGTGCCATTTAATGTTGATGTTGCCTTTTGGTATAAATTAAATAAATATAAATAAAAATAAATTTTTTAGATTATTTTTCTATAATATATTAGTTGTTATATCTAAATTAATAAAAGATTTTCAGCCTTCTAATCATATTAGATGAAATATACCAGCATACCAGCCCAGAAAATACTATAAATTCAATTTTCAAACTTCTTTTGGCAAAATTATTTGTTACTGCCAATAAAATAATGCTTTTTATTAGTTATTAAAAACTAATCATAAATAAAGTTTAGTTATATACATTTAATTCGATTAGATAAAATAACAAAATATTTGTGTGTGTGTGTGTGTGTGTACTTTTTAATTAATTTAGTAAATATTTAACAATAAAATTATCTAAATTTATAAATAATTTTATATCATTTAATAACTAAAATTGTTCATACTGTTCATTGTTCATATTGCTTTCATATTTTATTTTCATAATAAATATAAATAATATATATTATATCGTTATTTGCCAATCTAATATTGAAATATTTATTTCTGAAATAATTAAAAATAATAAAAAGTTAGTTCCGTCATATACTTTATGTTTGTTAATACAATTACGACAGCACAATGTAGGCTGTGGTGATAGTAAAATTTCTTTTGCGTATAAGAGAGCGATTAAAATTTTTTTCAATTAGATATGGACGATATAAATTTTGAAAAAAAAAATGTTTATATATTTTGTTACAAAACGCACAAAATACGTGGGCAGAGAAACAAAAGAAAGTTTTTTTCTTTAACTGTTAATACAAAACATGAAACTTTAATGAAACGTAATTTGAAAAATTTCGTTTCTAATTGTATAAATATTTATATTATACGTTTTTTGAAAAAAAGAAAAATTAAAAGACATTTACGTTTATTGTAACGAAGAAAAAAATGTGTAATAAAAATTAAACGAGCAGTTTAACAAAACTCGTTGTTAGAGTTGGAAAATTTTGTCTACCTGTTCTGTTATTTATCACTAGGTAGAAATATTTATAACTGTCAAATAGTTGACGAGACAGATATATAGGTATAATTCCTATTGAATAGTGAAAATATTTTTGTATATTTACCTGTCACAAAAAAAAAAGATCAGAATCTTCTAATCCTTCTTAGAATAAATTTCAAGTTTCAAAATACAGAATTAAAATTGTAAGACATATTTTAAATATATTTATTTTTATTTAATTTTACAATTCTCTGCTAGACAAACTAAATAAATTTAATATCTAGAGACTAATATTTTCAAGGGTGCGCTATTCTGGTCATTAAATTAAGCTTTAAATATAAAGAACTTTAAGTATGTAACATAGTAAAATAATTTTTAGAACTCACTGTATTAAAAACTGTTTTCAAATAAAAATCTGTTTATTTATTTTATAAAAACGACGTTTCGATGAAACTGAACGCTCGTTTTCATCAGGTTAAAATTTACTAATGTAAATAACAGTACATAGTAATAAGTTACTAGGTAACACATACGTAACTAAATCATAAGAATTATAGATAATCTAAAAATCTCCGAAATTTTATAACAATCCGTTCAGCCGAATTTGCCCTACACGTGTCTACAGATTGACAGACGCTTAAAGCAGTTGATTCGCGTTATTATAAAGCTAATTTGTGCTTATCGTAAAAATTTTGTTGTCAAATTTGGTATAATTACAATAACTCCCTTATCATATGTAATATGACAGTCGGTAAAAAAATATTAGTGTTTTTTTCACCGATCATTACATATAAACATATACTATACAAAATATTGTAATTATAAAAAATTTAACTCTCCGAGATTTTTACAGATAAGCACGAATTAGGTTTTTTGGATCATAAATCAGTTGTTTTTAGCTTGTCTGTCGATCTATGGACACGTGTAAAGGTTAAAGGAATTTTTAAGAAATTTTCTATTTAAGTTTCGGACGAAAATATCTCAATTTGATCAACTTTTGATACAGATTTGTTCACCGGAAATAATAATTTATTGATCTGACTTTTATGTTTTTTACAAGTTTTATAAAAATTTCACAACAGAATAAAAAAAATATTGAAATAAATTATTGTTTAACAAAAATTGCTATACAAGTTATAACTAACAGCTTTTATTTCTGTTATTTTTTGATAAAACTTAATAAATATTTTATAATTTTCAATATATTATCATTATCCTCTCGGTTCATTTAAATATCAAAATAAATTTCTGACCACACTGGACCCTATTGGTAATATTTCACAGCAATTACAATCCAATAAAATGGAATAATAAATACGATATAGTATTAAAGGAAATAATTAAATATATAATATATTTAATGTCAGCTTGTGCTAAGAGAGAGAAAGAAAGAGAGAGATATTTAATATGCCAGAAGGCACAAACGTTAAAAGACAATATTTGGACTGGCTTACAGTGTGCAAATCGAGATTAAGACAAAATACGATCTGAGATTCCCAGATGTTAAACAACTTTCGATATTATCAAACATTATCATATTCTACGACTATTTATGTATTATTTATTTGATATTTGCCATAGGCGTAACACTGCATTGGGAATCCGGAGCATCTAAAGTAATTAAAAAAATTTCCTAATAATAATCCAATATTACAATGATAATTCATACATAATTAATTTAAAATTAATAACCTGTTTTTACTAAATTAATTAACAGAATTTCCAGAACTCGTATCTAATTTTATCTGTAAATATAAATGTTATATAATAAACATTATTAGTAATTAATTTGCGATAGAAATTAATTAGTCTGGGTCACTAGGAAAACTTCATTAAAATAAAATTATATTTTCTCAAAATATATTTGTTCATTTATATTATAGCTTACAGGCAGCCATAGGTCAGTGATAGCCTGTTGGACTCGTATCCCAAAGGTTCCTGGTTCTAGTTATTTCTGGTACAAAAACACCTGGTACCACTAATATCGGCTAGATCTGATTGGTTTGGAACCTACTATAAGCTATAGATCCTTTACTTGGCTGCGGGCTAACGACCCGCATGATTGCCAATGTGAGTAAAATTATTAAGAAACTATATATTCAGTTTTCTCGAAAATATATCCCCATGTTCCACCTAAGAATTATGGAAACTTATGATGATATTGTAAAATAAAATTGCTTTAGGTTAAAGTTCTGTATTCATATTTATTTATAATCGATTATTCCGTCTTCATCAGAAAAAAATAATAAAAATAAAACGTCGAATATTAATACAGAACTTTAACCTAGTTTATATTTACAAGTATTAATTATATTTTAAATTTAAATTTTTAACATTTGATGAAGACGAGTGTTGAGTTTCGACGAAACGTTGATTATAAATAAATGTATAAAGCTGTAATTTTTAACAAAATAAAAAACACGATATATTTCAATATAACCAAATAAGTTTGCGATCAGTGGCTGGATTCTATAGCATTTTCGTAAACGAAATTGAAAAATAGTTTACGAAAATAAACCGTATGTATAAGATATAAATACAGAGCACTGTCAGTAAATTCATCTTATAAAAGAACAAAAACTGTTTTTCGGAGAATTAAGAAAATCTAATGTAACTGTAATTTTTATTATTGGTAATACTAAAAATAACCTAAGAATTTAGTCAGGTAGTTTTATGATTTAGTAAAGTTCTCTTAATAAATTTTATTTTAATAGTAAAACGTTGTCTAATATTGACATGACATCATTTTCGCCGGCAGTGCTATTTTTACAGAATCCCATAATGACAAGTAAAAGTCAGATATAATGAGTCATTCGCTTTTGGCGCGCTAATGAAATATAGATGTCATTTTTTTTTTCAATACCACATACCAGCTGTAATTAAAAAGAACGAAAGTTACTTACGCTGACTAGATTGTTTTATTTATATGTGCACTCGTATAACTGTTCTTATATTCTTGAAGGCCATTTTACATTATGTTAACATTTGTTTTCGTTCATTCGTTTGTTTGTTACGAAAACAAACAAAAGATACTTAAAACAAAATGTTTATTATCAAAAACAAATAACTACTATTAAAACAGTACAACTGCTTCAATTTAACATAAATATTACTATAATTGACTCACTGTGTCGAGTCCAACGAATATGCAAGTGATCATTAAGCTTATTGTTTTCCTAATGGTTAATGTAAGGGTCTCCGCACACCCCTGAGAAGTTCTGGCAATAAATTCTATACCTCGCCATACTAATGTTTTGCTTAATAACTAAAAAACTAATTAGCGAATTTCAATTCGGTTTATAGCATTCGATAGCTTACATCTTCCTCTAGTTTTTTTACTAGTTCTGTGTCTAATTATTTATCAAAAATATAAAATAATTTTGAATAAAACGCTTTAAAAATTGCTTTGAGCAGTGTCCGAAGACAATTGGCATAAACGCCAGCCAGGCAATAATACCTGCATCAGTTGCCTTCGGACACTGATCAAAACACCAAACTCATGAGCTCCTAAAGGGCGAAACACGTGTCTATGGTTAACTGGCCAGTCATTGATTCACAGCCTAACAAGCCTATTCAGTGATTGAGTAACTTGTGAAATTTTGAGCAAAAAATCTCAACATTTGAGTATTAAATAAATTTTATATTAAAATTTCCATTTCTAATGACCAACGAAATCAATAATATATTTAAAAATATCATACAAAAAGTTATGATTTTATTACAGATTAATCTGTATTGCAATAAATTTTTAACAATAATTTTCATCACTTCATAATAACAATTCTTGCCAAAAATTTCATCGCACCACAATAAACCATAAAAATATAGTTGTTAAAACAAAAAACTATAAATAACTTTTTTATTAGCCTATTCAGTTAGATTTTCCGATACAAATTTAACAATAGCCTATTGTCCATGAAAAATGTTGTAAACTATCTGTGTACAAGCTAGAGTTGGGAACCGAATTCGGATAATTTTAGATCCCAATCCAAAATTATACGAATATCCAGATGATCGCAAATCCAAATCTCAGATCCGAATCTACGTGTGTTATATTTTTATATAGATATTTCACGCATTATATAAATATGTAAGTATGTTTTTTTTTTAATAGGTATTTCTATATAAGCAAGCTGTGTTATTGAAATAAATGTACGGGAAGGTAATGAGAAAATGATTTTCTGTTTAAAATACCATGCGTTTAAAGAAATAATAAAAATTTTAAATGTTTGTTAAATAGAATAAATATATTGAAAAAACATTTTACAAATTTTTTCAAATTTTGACAGCACCAGTACAAGTCATATCTCTACATTATAAACAAATAATAAGTAACAATTCGGATAGATAATTATTCAGTTAGATAAAACAAAAAAGAATCGACTCTTCATCGATGATATAACCGGATAAGTATCGGGGGTAAAATAATTAACATTTTCCATTAGCTGCGACGTAGTTTTATAGTATATGGATTTTGGAACAAAAGGATTTACAATCACAGCGAAACGATAGAGAGGCAAAATCGATAATGCGACAACTCTAATATTGTTGGATAAACTAACAGATTTTAATTTGGAACAAACGTTCCGCGTTCTACGGTGTCAGGTGTGACAGGGGAGCGCGCGTCTGTGAAATTGCGACTGCATAATGTTAGATATCGATTGATACATTTTAGACGCTTGGATTATAATGTATTTTAGTAACATAATATATATATATATATATATATATATATATATATATATATATATATATATATATATATATATATACGGTAAAAATGTGAAAAATTCTTTGTGTAAATGTTTCTATATAAAAATGATATATATTTCTCGCCATTAAAATCTGTCCTTTCGTCATAATTGTTATATATAATTACGTATACGCGATACAAATTTTCCGAACTAAGCTAAGAGCTACATCATAATACAAATTAATCTATCATATCAGCAGTGAGAAGAAGAAGATAATCGCTACGTATGTCTAACAAAATCATACACTTTGTTTTCCGAAAAGACAGCTTTTCATAGCAAAAACTATAATTGTTTATATAAATTACACTTTACAATAGTGTCAAAAAGTTAAGCCCAGTTCTTCAGTTATTTTCAAACGCGCACAGCTCAAAGGGGAATCAATATTTTGGAATGGGGTAAAAAGCACTTTATTATACGTCATTCGGACAACAAAATATGTCCGCAAAATAGCGTCGCCCGAAGGTCCTCCAAAAAAAAAGGTTGCCTGATAAATTTTAGTTTATAGCAACTGCAGTTAGCGACTGTAAATAATTACTGAACTACTTGTATGACATCATATCGCATTGGTAAACACTGAAATATAACAACTGCCCAATAATTGTACGTTTATGTGTTACCGTCCTGTAAACTATGTTATTTTTTTAAATTTATTTAGTTATAAGAAAAATAGAGGAATATTATATATACCGGGTGTAGAAATGAAATGTGAACCATAGGGATTTCAATGTTATTTTTTAAATACGGCTGTATCTCTTTCCCTATTGACTTTAGAGCAAATATTTAAATACAAAACTTGTTCAAAATGTGGAAATGCATGGTATAAAGTCAATTTTCTTACATAAATATTAATATTTTACGATATACAGGGTTAACCACTAAAAAATGAGCTATAACATTGGGAAACGGGAATGGTATCGAAAAATGCGGAATAATGAGTTCTATAATTCGGTGAAAAAATCATTGTTCTACGATACTTCGTTTAGGAGAAAAAAATTAAAAACTGATTTTTGAAAAATTTCGTAAGGGTTGTGTTTTGTTTAAAAAAAAAAAAAAAAGGATTTTGGATATTTTAACACTGGCTTTCGTTGTCTACTCTTTTATCCTACTCTTTGTACCAGACACTTTTTTTTTCCTGTTCTTCTTTAATTTTTTATTCACGTTTTTCTGATTTTTCGAAAAGTTGATAAGGGGGGAATAAGACTTTTTTTACAAAATTTAGTCCTAAACGAAGTATCGTAGAACAATGATTTTTTCACCGAATTATAGAACTCATTATTCCGCATTTTTCGATACCATTCCCGTTTCCCAATGTTATAGCTCATTTTTTAGTGGTTAACCCTGTATATCGTAAAATATTAATATTTATGTAAGAAAATTGACTTTATACCATGCATTTCCACATTTTGAACAAGTTTTGTATTTAAATATTTGCTCTAAAGTCAATAGGGAAAGAGATACAGCCGTATTTAAAAAATAACATTGAAATCCCTATGGTTCACATTTCATTTCTACACCCGGTATATTCCTAAACATATAAAGAAAATAAATCCGATTTTAAAACACAAAACTCAATGATTGATAAAAATGAAACAGTGTAAACGTACTATGAATGAACTGCAAAACTATTTCCCGGATAAAGCTGAGACATACTTCACATTATATTATGAGTTTATCGGCCGAGTGTTAATGTATAGTATCAAAATGTTAGCCAAATAAAATTTAAACAAACCGTTAAACCAAAAATTATTTTAACAAACAAAACAACACATTGGGTTTATTTATGTGATAGAATTTTCTTCAATTTCATAGATCTATTAAAATTATATAAATTAATACACTCTACTATCCAATAAAACTATAATAACTAAAAAATATATAATTATTATAGAGTGCGTTTATACCGCTACAAATGTTACTGAACAGTGCAGATAATTACTAAATTATTATTTAAAAAAAAAAATAAAACAATGTTAATATAATGAAAGTTAATTATAAATTAATTAGAATCAAATTGAAAAGTGATTTTTTTTGTTTGTTAAATAAAGTAAATTCTTTTTCACATATCCGTATTATAAGCAACTAAGATCTAACAGTATATGTGAAAGAAGAAATTTTATTTCAACTGCTGAGACACAGAAGAATGTATTCGAGTTAATTAAAGTATATTATGATTATTTAAAGAAACCATTTGTGCTGGTATGTGACGTAAGAATTCCTACACAACAAAGAAAGTTTACAAATAAAATTATTAATTAAGCTAAAATACAAAACTTTATCAACGCGCTCGCGAGTATAATTATATAAAAGAGAAATTGCAAACTCGCATACTATGCGTAATACTTGGGTTATATTTCGTAATTTATTATGCATACATAAGAGAAATATTTTCACATTTCTTCGCATTATATTATATTTGATTATTAATTTATGTGTGTTTATTTATAAAAATTTATCCTAAATAACCTACAAACACAATGGAACATAAATACATACTGTGTCAATGTTTCTTTGTAAAGTTTTGGAGTTTACAAACTTTATGTTTAAAAAACGATTATAATATAACTACGCTTAAAACAAAAACAATGCAGTGTGAATGATCACTTATTAACCTATTTGCATTACTTTTTGTTTAAGATTAAAACTAAAACATATAATAAAAACACGCCAGTATGAATGATACTTTAAAGATTCAAGATAATGTTTTTTATGTAAACATTAATAAACCTACAGACAATATGAAAAATATTTCTACAGTACAGAAAAAAATTATATTTTTGTAAATTTGTTTCAAAAATTTGTAAAAATAATTTACTAACAAAATTTTAATAAAACTTACTATAAAAGTTGACAGAAATCCAATCCAATAAAAAGATGTAATAATTACCTGTAACAAAAAAAAACACATGTTAGTAAAATTATCAATATTGCAGAAAAATTACAATGCATTATTTTTTAAAGAAAATTGACAATAAATATTATTACATATTTCCTATTTTTGAGTTTAATAGTGTATTGTATTCATGTATTGTATTGTATTCACAAATACAATTACGCTTAATTTTTGATAAAAAATATCTTTTAAAATTTATATGTAGATCTATTTATAAAATTTTCATATAATATACAGTATTAAATATTGAACAGATAGTAAAAAAAATCTTTCAGAACTCATTATATTAGAATAAAACGACTTTAAGTTCCAGTTCTGTAATAATTTATTAATAAATCAACGTTTCGACGAACTGAACGTTCATCTTCATCTTTTTTCTTGATGAAAACGCCCGTTCAGTTCGTGGAAACGTTAATTTATTAATAAATTATCACGGAACTAGAATCTAAAGCCGTTTTATTCTGTTAAAACATATCTTAAGATAGAAGTCGAGGAAAAAACAATTTGTAAATTCTTAGTAAAATTTTGATAAAATCAACTAAAAATTCTCTTAAAAATCATATAAAACTTCGAGTAAAATTTCTATAATTTTAGATATTTCGTATAAAAACCGTGAAAAAACAAATGAAAAATCATTACAATTTTAAAAATCATACTTAAACTTTGTACAATCTAGTGTACAAAATTTGAAGCGCTCAACATTTTTCCTACTTGTATTTGTATATCAAAAAGTGGTGTCTCCCTCGACAGACGTATAACAATTAAGCTAGTATACAAATGAACTTAGAGACAACATGAGAGAAACAGAGAGAGATATATCGATGACAACGTCCAATCAACATTAAACGAATTACAGATGATTGTAGAGGAAAATAATAAAACGTGAATATCTTCATCAAGAAAAGTTAACGTATAGGAGAACAATTTGAGACAAAGAAAATTGAAACTCACCTTTTGTACGAGAACACAAACAAAAGCACAACGAACCACGTGGGGTTCTCTTCTAGCAAGTTCTCTCGCGAGCCCAAGGTCACGGAAACTCGTTGCCAGAGCAACCAAACAAGAAACAACCGGGCCGCACACGGGAGCAATAACACAATCGCTATTACATTATTATTATTATTACTAGCGAACGAATCAAGTATGCTCTGACAATAAAAAGATGTTGTAGATAGAGCAAAGATGGCGATATAATGCCAAGACAAGATCCTTCAAGCAACTAGTTTGTGAAACTGACGACGACACAAGAACTGGCACTTTGGGCCTTAGAGGTATAGTAGAACAGGATGGCCAACTTAATCTATAGCTTAGCTTAGGGGTAGTGGATTAAAAGTTCCTAGAATATTTTCATCGTCGGTAGAGAGTATACAAAAGCTAATGGTTTTTCAGGTGTAACAAGGTGGTTTAGGGCGGTTGAAAATTATTAACAGGACTGGCTTAGCTCAATGACCTTTTGATTTCAAAACCTACAGATATGTAGGCCATAAATATAAAAAATTCATTTTTTTTTTTCAAGTAAAATTTGGATACTTTTTGCACAAAATATCGTTAATTACGTTTTAAAAAGTTTGATTCAATGACGATAAAATCGATTGTTAAAACTAATTTCTAACTGTAGTTTAGTGTTAATATTAAGTTTAGTTTTAGTGGAGGGTGTAAAGTGTACTATGATGCATTTGCATTGATTTATTGTTAATTTTTGCTGCATAAATCCACCTAACACAACTTTAGGTTTGTGTTTGACGTGAAATAAAAATTTAAGCAAAATATTAAGATAATTAATTATATATTATGTCTGAAAAGGTTAAGTAATATCAGTAATATGTCAAGAAATATTTATAAATATTTGCACTATTTTTATCATTAAATATTTATAGATGTTTTATCAAATGTCACGTTTTTGCTAAATCGTTAACTATTTATAAATTTTAATATCACTTAAAAATAGTGCAAATTTTCCTATTTCAATTTTCAGTAAGCGACTTGTTTTAATATAAATGTTATAAAACTGAACTATTTTTTTTTTGTTTAAAATTTTTACAAATTAATGATTTTTTTTACTTTACAAATTATAATTTTATTATTTACATTTTAATGATATGAATTAATTCAACAAAATATATAATAAAATTATTTATTTTGAAGAATTGAATTAAGCATTTTTTTAAATTAGCATTTTAATATATAAGATGAATTGGAATTATAAAATTACATGTAAAATTAAAATTGGAATTACGTAATTGTAAAGTGAAGAAAACGTAATTTACATTGAAAATATTTCGTTCACAAAAAAAAATCGGTTGTGGTCACCACAGAACCGACCGTCATCGTATTAAATAAATTTATGGAATAAAAAATTTGTATAACAACTACTGTAGTCATGGGAACTAAAAACATAAATATAAATATACCACCTATTAAAAGATATTTAGCCGTATGGAAATACATTACAAATAAAAGTGTTAGTTATAACTTGTTCAGCAACTTTTGCTAAATATTTTTACCTCCCTTATCATATGTGATATGGCGATCAGTAAAAAAGCTTCAGTCACATAAAAAATAAATATAACGTACTAATAATCAGTTGCACTTTATTAAAAATAAAATGTTTTTGAAATTATAACTCTTTTTGGCTTTGTGACTAATTCCATTCTGATAAAGAATTGTATTTGTCAATTTTGCATAATGGCCCCCCAAATAGAAAAAAAATGCTTCTAATATTAAAACCAAAAGGCGTAAATATTTTAGTATTTTCCAATTATCTACATTTCCAAACTAATAAAAAATAAAATCGTTGCCTCTAAAGTAAGCATGCTAGATCATATACGGGCCATTTGAAAGCAAAAGTGTTGAAAATCTGTTTAAACCGTAACGTAACAAAAATTCCAAATATTAAATATACATAATACATTGTTTCATTGTTTTTTTTTTTGTATATTGCACAGGTAGCTGGATTAAAACAAAACTAATATTTAAGTAATGACTATGCATAACCTACTATAACCAAAAACTGTAATGTTTTCATTCTATATGTTTATTATGTATAACAAAACAATTTACAATCGATAATCAGTTCTTTATTATTATTCATTACTTTCTTTCATTTGTAGTTATAAACAAAACACTGTACATTGTTTATAATCTGAATATAACTTAATTTTTTGCTAAACGTTAAAAACTGTTATTTTAATTATTGTATATTTTCAAAATTCATTGTAATTACGTCATGCATAAAATGGATTTTCTTGATTTCATAAAATTAAATAAAAATGTTTTTGAACAACTTTAAATTATTATTTTATTACAATGCATAGTTCGTTAATAATAATTTAGATAAATTATGCATTAAATATGAGCAATTTTTAGGTCACACTATTATATATCAACCAAAAGATTTTTCTCTACTTATTCAAAATTATGCAAACAATAAAAAAATATTACAAATAAAAGTTATAGACGTTACATTTTACAATTTTTATTTAATAACTTTTTTCCCAATATTAACAGAACACAAGATAATTTAGAAAAACTAATTTAGATATTTTTAAATCAATTTTTAATATTTTGAATAAAAGAGAAATGACTGCTGTGAAAATGAGATTTTTACATAGGGTATATGGTGTACTTAGGAGAAGTCGAGTATGAAATAGATTAGTGTATGATGAGTGGTGAAATTGAAAAAAATGTAGCAAAAGTTTGGTATTAATCAGTTAAGATGGTTCGGAAATCTTGAGCGAATGTCTAATAAACGTTTGGTTAAAAAAAAGTTATATGAATTTTGAAGCTATATGTTTGCCAGTGGACGTCCGATTAGTAGTTGGAGTGATATGATTGAGAGTGTTTTGCGTGAGCGAAAGTTTCCAAGTAGTAGGAATAGAAAAGCATGTATGAGAGGCATTATGAATGTGGATAAAGCTAAAGTTGCTTGTTTGGATAGTGATGTTTGGAGGAAACTGATCTCGAGATAATGGAAAGAGTTTGTGCCATACCCTTTTCGGTACATGACATGATTGTGTATGTATGTATAAAATTTCACGAAAAATCATATAAAATTCGTACAATTATCTAACCTTAAGATTGTACAGTTTAGTGTACAAAATATTAAGATATTATTATTTTACCTGGCAATAAACATGATTTCTCAAGAAATATTTAAGAACCTCTTAGAATAATAGATGTAAAGTAAAATTAATGAGAAAAAAAATTAAATTAAAAATAATAATAATACAAATACCTCTATTATATTATTTATCTATTGAAATCATAAAAATCCCATTAAATGTTTCCGATGTAAAGAAGCAAATATAAAAAAAACAAAATTGAAGTATGTAAAAACAAATTGTAATCTAACAATTAAATTATGTAACTAACTTTACAGGGTTTTTCCGTGTACAAACCCGAAAAAAACGCAGCTTCATTCAATTTCCAAACATAACCTCTTCGAGTAAGTTTCCATCATGAAAACAGCTTCAAATTTCGCGCCAATTTACTCGAGAGGAAACAGTTTACAATCTACATAAAAGATAAATAATTAAACTTGTATAATAGATATATCCTTGTGCGTATATTATATATATATATATATATATATATATATATATATAAATATATATATCAGTCGGAGTGAGTGAGTTAAACAATAATAACTCATGTGAAATAGAAAGAGTTGGATGACGGTGCGTGCAAGAGGTAAATGTACTGGGGGCTACGTCCGTTAACGCAGGTCTTAAAACATTACAAGATTCAAGGTCGACCTTGGTGAGAACAAGTTAGGACAATGAGCCCTAGTTGGTGAAACACACACACACACACAAACTCGACTCCGGTGAACACAGGTAACATACTCTGACTGGAATGGTGGAATGAAACAAGATGAAATAGATTTATACTAAAAGAGAAGAGAGAACAATTGGTTTTTTCTTTTGTTTTTTTTTTTATTATTATTTCGTGTAGTCTCCGGTAGAAATTTTAAAATAAACAGATTTTATACATAATATTCTTCTGATATTTGTGTTTTGTGTACCACTATTATCTATTCTGTGTAATATATTTCGCATATTTATTCAGAGGTAAATTTAAGCTATATTATCTTATTTCCTTTATCAAAAAAATATTTCAGACATTTTTCACTCAAACTTATAGTTTTAGAGATATTTCTCTTATTACACCCTTATGGACATTTGCTTGGACAAAATAAAAGAAAATCCTTTATTATGAGTAATAAGTGTATAATTTTTTTTTGTGTTACTTATTTATGATATATATTTAAATAGTACATTAGTTACAACACGAGACGACACACACAATATAGCAAATATTTATATAAATTCGTGTATAAAAAGTAATCTTAAATTAATTCTTGAATTACATCTTTTTCATCATGTATTTTAAAAATTAATAAATAATTATTAATGGGGTCGTTGCGCTCATTTTTTTTATTTTTTTAATGAAAAATATATATTTAGACAATTACATATATATAGATATTAATGTTAAATTATTTGTATTTAATTAGAAAAAAATTATTGAAGTCGAAGGTCAAATTCAAATTTTGAAATTTATGACGTCATCCATTCTACAGTACCATCTTGTGGCTAAATCAAAAACTAGTCGATTCTATTAGCAATGTCAAAAACATATACGTAGGCTAACACCTCCGATACCAATAATAATAATATATATAATAATAAAAAAATATGTAATTATAATAATAATAATAAAATGTATAATAATAATAAAATATATAATAATAATAATAAAATATATATAATGTGTACTATTACATTATTAATATCAAGTGCACTTTTAACAAAAGCAACACTCTACCAGTAGCTGTCATTTGACATTTCTAATAAGTTGTGTGAGATAGAAAGAGATAAAAACAGATATCTGACAATAGGTTGTCCTTGTCTAATCAGAAAAATTTGACGTCATAAGCTTTGTGGAGATTCTGTGGCGCGTAAAAAACGCTATTTTTCCTATTTTTTTTTTAAAATACTGTAATCGTTTTTGAATTAAAAAAATGTGTTTTGGCCTTGTTTTTATATAATCTTTTAATATTTATTATTGACAATAGTAAATTTGATTGAGCGCAACGACCCCATTGCCGGAATTTAATCTTTTATATGTTTTTATTAACAACTAAGCCAACGTTTCAGCAATCATTATTGCCTTCTTCAGGGCTAGCAAATATACATTATTTGATCAGTAAAGTTATATAAAAAGCATGTCAGAAAAACATTTTAATAACAAATGTCACATAATTATTGTCATTTTAAAGTAGTTGAAAATATTATAAAAATTTTAGTAATAATTTACATATTTAAGTTATGGTGAACTGAACTGATATCGGTTGGGTCTGAGTAGTTCGTAACCTACTATAAGCTGTAGGTCCCTTGCTTGATTGTGGGCTAACGACCCGCAGCATTGACAATGCAAGTAAAAATTGCTAAGAACCTATATAATCAGCTGTATGATGATGAAATTATAATGTGCATACAATCCCAAGTTTCACATATTAAGTTGCAGAATTTATAAGTAAGCATTGGAGTATATATTATTGTTTTTATCAATACATTATTTGCAAATTAATTATGTCTATTGTTTATATTACTTATTCTCAAATTAGTACGTTATTTACATTTTAATTGAATGTACATTAGTCGTCAATTGTTTGTACTTAATTTAAATAAATAGTAATTGAATTTTATATCAACATTACATATAAATTATTTTTGTATTCACACCTGTTGTGTTCATGTAAAACTGCTTTTATTTTTTACTTTAAAATAATTCTTTACTTCTACTTCTTATCACATATAATAGTATTTCTATTTTAGATATATATTTTTTTTGTATCTAATATTATAAAATTCAAATAAAGCAATTAAAATAGCTTAATAAGTAATTTCAAGTAAACGTCAACAACATTTTTGACAAAAATCACTTTTAAAAGTGAGGTGAAAATACGGACCTTCAATTTGTAAGAAAAATAAAATACTAAATTTTGTACTAAAATACATAATTTAATTTTATAGAAGTGCTTAAGACAAAAACTTCTGCCGAAAACTGTACGACAAACACAGGAAATTATGGAAGTGATGAGAATTTTTATGTACATCATCATGATTTTCAAATGTTTTCAATTCTTTTGATGGACTCATCGAAAACATTTCGACAGTTGATTCATTCAATTTGTTTTTTTTTTCTGTATATTGTTTCGAAATAAAAGATGAGTCATTCGCGGGTATAAAACAAAATAAGTATTAATAAAATTTTCCATTTTTTTAATTCTTTGGTCATATAATAATAATTGTATGGTTCATTAAAACAATATAAAACATGAACTAATATTAAGCAACATTCGAAACAAATGCATATTAATACTTATTAAACAATTGAGGTACGGAGGCGAGTTTTGATTAGAAATTATTCCTACCTTCACATAAAGTGATTTTTAATTATTAGTTACACGATTTTCTACAAATTTATCTTGGTATTTAACGATAAAATAGTACAATTTAAGCAATAATAATGACGGGAAAATAATACAATCATATTTGTCACAAGTCTTAAACAATTTGACAGATTCATTTGAATAGTAAAACCGAAACAGTCAAAAATTGTTTGTCAAAACTATAATTTTCACTTTGTACTAATTAATAAGTTAATTTTAGAGCTTATATAGATGCAAAACATCTACACAAACCCACCAACTTTTTATACAGTCAAACCTAGGCTACCAAATGATCCTGCTAACGAATTATTCAACTACCAAATATTTTTTTGCAATATTTATGTCTCGACTAAACGAACCTATACACACACTCCGTCCTATGAGATGAAGATATTGCGCAAAGATTATAACGAAAATCACATGATTGATTTTACATATATTGTTTTGTAATGTATGTAAGAAATTATAACGCGTAAACCTTCCACGTAATTTTCCCATGAACTTTATGTAAATAGTAAATCTTCAACTCTGCAATCCTTTTTTGGAAACAGGGTGAAACAAACTCAAGATTTTGAAGCTTATGGATTCGGTTAGCGAATAATCTGTACCAGAGTTGAGCTGATTTAAATCATTTGATTTAAATCACAATTTTAATAATTTGATTGTTTTAATATTAAGTAATCAATTAATTAATTAAACTTTTTAAAATTAAATTTGCTTTTTAATAATTATTTCATTCAAATATCTAGCACAAAATATTGAAACAAACATTTATATACATTACAAATGAACGTTTCTGGAAGCGTCTTTGACGGCAACTGTGCTCCTGCTTTGTTTTATCGCAAATTTGTATGATAAAATTATATATAGTATTATAAAATTTGTTTATTATTAGAGCTAACGTCACCTGTCCTAATATATGAGTAATTTACAATAAAGAAGAAAAAACAATCAAAAACCAACTGAAATAGTTTTTAATTCAAATTTAAATCTGACAATCTTAAACATATGCATTCAAAAAGATATAAAATTCAAAATTAATAAGAAAAAAAAAACGGACAGACCAACCCTGGTTCGTACTACAAATCAACTCGTAGAATTGTTAAATTTGTTATCTGAAATACTAGAAAAGAAAACAATAGTGCTATATTATATTATATTTATAGTAAGTGATTTTATTAAAACTACGGACTGTGATTATGTTATGACTTTAATAAACTTTTGTAAAGTTAACTTTTCAAATTTCAAATAGTTTTTAAGTAAAAAAATATCAAATTTAAATATATGATCAATCACAAAATAAAAGTTTGGCTCAACATTTAAATTACTATTTTGTCATTAATACAATGTTAATATCAATTTAGGAAAATTAAAATATACCATTTTCAGCCGGAAATTACGAATCTTTTAAATTAATTTATATATTCTAAAATGACATTGAAAGTCTAATGACTACCCAGAATCCACGCACACACTACAATTATTTAAATATTAAAACGAAACAAAAAAATCGGTAAAATGAATGTAATTAAGTGAAAGAATAGTATGACTGCCCAATGATAAAACCCACGGTTCCACGCTACTGACTATTCGCGGGCAATGATTCGAAACGCAACCGGTCACTAGTCCCTAACTTCATTCGAACTCTCATTTTCATTGGCGCACACCACACAGTCACACTGGTTGGTTCTTTTCGCGTTTTGCTATATCCACCATTGTTTGTGCAAACAAGTAAAGTGGCATTTGTTTTTATATTCCGCACAGCGATGTTATCTTGTTATTTTGCTAGCAAATCTTGTCTGATTTTTTAAAACCTTTTTTTATTGGCCGGTTGGCTTTTGTTTTTGATGTGAAAAAATATTTAGACAGGTTTTAGTATAAGTTGTATAATAAAAATAAAATAGTTAAAAAGGAAATATAAAAATAATAAATGTTTACTTAAATTATGATTAGATAGATATAATTTGGTAATAAAAATATTAAAAAAAAAATCTGTTGTGGCCACCACATAACTAATTATTACCCACCACAAAGTACTCAAACAAAACACTTTCTAACACAGAAGTTATTGAAAAAAAGGTAATATCGTATTATATTACGTTGACAATTTTATGATATGAAAAATTAGAAAAATCAAATAATGTCCGAAATAAAAATGTTTAAAGTATTCTCACCGCACTTATAAAAGTGATTTTTGTCAAAAGTACTTTTGACGTTTACTTAAAATTACTAACTTATTAAGCAATTTTAATTAGTATATTTGAATTTTACATTAGATTTATAAAAATATATCAAAAATAGAAATACTATTCATATTTGATAAAAGGAAGAAGTAAAAATTTATTTTAGAATGAAAAATAAAAGCACTTTTTCATAAACAAAAGAGGTGGGGAAAAATGGGCCAAAATATCTAAATAAACTATTTTAATGTCTACTTATAGTAATTTATTATTCTTAAACAAAAATTATTAATTTATGGGCAAACTTTTGCAAAAATTCATGAATATTGTCAACATTAATAGATGCTTGAGACAAAGCAATCTATCCCTTCCATATTTTTTTTATAAGATCAAAGATCAAAGATAAACAAGTTTCCAATATTAAATTTTATTAAAAATCAGTCACAATGCCTATCAATATATATATATATATATATATATATATATATATATATATATATATATATATAAACAATATTTCTTATCTATTATTTTTCTATGATTTGATAGAAATGATAAAAATCTATTTCCTCTAAATTTATAATTTTTTATTAGTAAAAAATTAAAAATACTTTGAATTGGAATAATTTTAAAATTAGCCAATGAAATGTTATTTATTTTGTTGATACATTTTTAGCCAATCACAAATAAAATTGTAAATACTGGCTCTTAGACACTTTGTTTATTTTAAATGTACATATATGTACAAACATCGTGACCGCATAATTTCATATTCTAGGTAAAAATGATCAATATCTAATTTCGCTACGGTGATTAGTATCTATATTTCAACAGAATTATGCTATATGCTTAGATTACAGAAAAAATACACAACCAAAATAAATTATTGTTTAATCGTATATTGTAAACTACTTCGTAAAAACAATTGATGTTACCAAATTTTCGTTAATAAATATTTCCTAGAATTTTTCTGATAAAAATTTATTTATTAACATTTTGATACGGTTTTCAATGTCAAATGATAATAATTTCAAAAGCTAGTTAAACTGGTTTGTTTAAACAAAAATTAAATATAAATTATGTATAAACATAAATTCAAATAATAACATTATTTTATCTTCTATTATTATTGATAAAGTATAACAAATAACAATAATAAAATAAGTTTTTCTATTCCTGTTAAATACGTTTATAATATATGTTTATTCTGAATTCAGTTATGAAATCAAAATTCACGTATTTTCAACCAATCACAACTCTTTAAAACTTTACACAATCGTAAAGTACACGGTAAAAAATGTAATTTAAATTTATGGCTTTTAACAGTACAATAGTAACATTTTGTAATTTTTACAATAATAATAGTAATACCTATTACATGTTTATACAGTCATAGAATATGTAGATTTAATTATAGTTTTTTTTTAATTAAATGAAAAACCAAACCGTCAAACAATAAGTACTTACTAACTGATAAAAATTGAAACAGGAAATTTTAGTTGATACTTGAATTCGTACTTGTTAAGTATATAATTTATAAATAAATATATTAAGATAAAATGTATGTTTTTATATTTAGCGACAGATAATTTTTTTCTATTACTTGTCAAAAGGTTAATGAACTTTATACAATAAATACTTGAATACTTTAATACCAGCATTTTTTTTTATATCCATAATAAATCTTATAGTAGTATATAATAAATAAAAGTTAATTTTACAAATTTTATAAAAAAAATGTACTTTGTCCCTCTGATCTTCAGATAAATGTATACACAAATATTTTCTATATATGAAATATAATAAAAACATTACTTGCATTAGTTTTTTAAGTTATTGTCAATTATATAAACAAAACAATATATTTCGATTAATCTTTAAACTACAGCTTACAGTGAATTTCAAACCACTCCGACATAGTTGATATCAGTTCAGTGATAGATTACGCTACACAGTAAAAAATAATTATATTAAATTAACACAATTTTAACAAACTCAAAATTTTAAAATGTTAAATAAATTAACACTTTTAAAATATATATTAGACTTATTAAAATATATTTTAACACTTCGCGATTTTAAAACAATATAATGTTTGTTATTTTTAAAAATAAACTTTATGTTAATTTATCACTAGAAAATAACAAACAAATATTTAAATTTTTACTGTCTATGACTTACGACTGCCTGTATTACTATTATTAATTATACTATATTGATAGTGCAACTAAAACGATGTAAAAGCAACATCATATTATTTCAAATTTAAGTATAATAAAATAGACAATAATGATAATTTTCATTAACGAAAATTGTCCAACAAAATCTGACATAATAATTAAAATACGATATTTTTAATTATGTTAAAACACCGGATATTCTATAGTTGATATACTCTTCTATTACTGGCTACTTTGTATATAGTATGACACATTCGTAGAACAATAAAAATAAAACAGTTGAAAAAACATGGCGAATAAATTACGAACACAAAAAAAATTAATGTTTTGAATATAATTACAGAACCGGTTTTTAATTTACAATGTTGTTCTGATATTTCCTTAATACTGAGCCATGAAATTTTATAAAATACAAGATATTCGCAAAAAAGTCATATAATTATTTTTTATTAACAATAATTTTTCTCTCTCTAAAAGTTAAACGAAAATAAAAGTATAATGAGAGAAAGTAATTTTTGGAATAAATAAGTTTGTGTAATAAAAATTCTTCTAACACAATTTACATACACATTTTTTTCGTGTTATATTTTTAACACCCGACAGGTGCTAGTAATTATAAAAAGAAAAAATAAATAATTTTTAATGCTATTTTCATTTGTGCTACAATACGCATTATATTTCTTTATAACCACATTTATAATTTAGAAGAATGTTATCAAATCTTTTAGTTTTATTTCACTTTTAAGAGAAATTATAGTGGTTTTCGATTTTATATTCATTGTATTGTTATTTATTTTTCAAGAAAAATTAAAATTGTAATAAATGCAAAAATGGAAAAAATTAATTGAAAAACACAATTTACAATACATACAATGACAAAAATACAGTTACCTTAAAAATTTAAAAGAATGATATAAATAAAATGTTGCGCCATGATAACGAAAATAAATTTAATATTTTAAAATATTGTATGCGATAATTTTTAGTTAAGTGCGTCAAAATATTCTAATTTTACAAGCAAACATGATTCATACCACAAAATTGGTGTTGTTTTAGGTCAGAATTAGTAAATTTTTTACTATTGCTCAATATGCGTTAAATACTGTAATTATTATAAAATCAGTCAATATTAACAGCAGATTGATAAGAGAAGCAATTGAAATTTATAAAGAAAAAGATAACTTCAATCACTGTAAAGGCATTGACTTCATTAAAATTTGGCTTCCATTAATTAAAAATTTATAAAATTTTTATGATCTTAGTAACTTACTTGTTACCTAGTAACTTACTTGTTACCTAGTAACTTGTTCCTATGTTTGTTATTTATTGTAACTGTCATTTGTATCAATTTTCCTTATGAAGACGGATGTTGAGTTCGTCGAAACGTCAATTTTTAATAAATATTAATACAGAACTTAAACTTTTTCGGTAAAAAATATATAATATAGTAAATTATTTTACTTAAAATCACAAAAATATATTATTTTTATAGAAAATTTATGTAAACCATAGTTTTGCTGAACTAATATGTAATTCTTTTACTACGGTTTTTATGTAAAATAGTAACTTGTTTTACAGTGTATGCTTATAAATCTTTATAAATCCGAAAGGAAACCACTTGCACAAATTAATTAAAATCCTTAAAATCGTAATAAAATCTATAAAATCAATTACATTTTTTAAAAAAATCATGTAAATATGGAATAAAATCTGCAATCTTAGTATAAAATCAGTAAAATCACTACAGCCACACTTAAAATTTGTACAATCTCCTGTACAAAATTTGATGAAGTAGTTTCCACCTTGAACAAATCGTTAAAACAAATATAACCTATTACAGTATTTTGTAAAATAGTTGTATTTATAAAACATGTCAAATATCATAACGAAACCGTAAAATTTGTTATTTATAACGATTCGTTTCATTTAATGAACGATAAACATTAATGAATTTAAATAAAAAACAAAAAGTCGTTATTTTAAAAATCACTTGTAGAATATGTATATAAAAACAAATAAAACGAAACTATATAGCCAAATTCTAGGAAGAACAAGCATATTATCATATCAAAGAATGAAAAATATTAAAACAAGGTCACATGATGTTTTGAATACTATGTGTATATAAATAATACAAACAGTTAAAAAAAATGTCAAAGAACTATCACTTACTATCACTCACGTACTTTGCGTTTAAAGTGATAATTATAAAAATATATATGCACGTTTATAACTGGTATATGTCAGTTATGACATATATTGAAATTATTTTACAGTCAGCTGATAGGAAATTTAAAAGTACAGTAAAATTTTAAGAAAAAAAAACAACTGATATGGCCACCACATTACTGACCGCAATTAATCTTATAAATAAACATAATTTAACGAACGTATACTATTTAAAATATTAAACAAAGAATCATTTTTTTATCACAATCGTTATAATATAAGATTTATCATAATTACTTTTAAATCATTTATAATAAGTTAGTTTTTCGATTAAGAACTTAACATTCTAGAAAAGAGTTTTCCAAACTTTTTCAGCGGTTGTATTAAAAATTTCAAATGTAATATATAGTGTTAAAAAAATGAAAAAGATTTTTTCCCATATTTTACAAATAATATATATATTTCAAGCACCGAGCAACGTGCAATATCATTTTCTTCAGGAAAATCTAATATTTACTTTGAGATATTATATATATATATATATATATATACACTTTCCGTAGTTTTGTATACACATTTACCAATTTACCTTGTTTAAGCAAACATGAACACACTTTGTCATCCTACAAGCTGAAGATATTATTTTACCGGCTTAAAATCCAATAAAATATGAGCAAGATTGCTATATAATGAACGCCCGGTTCCCTACCCTTACTTGGTTATGTATTTTGCCCGAGCTAAAACATAAACAAAAACGAAACGTTTGATGTTGTTGGGTAAAGAGCAAGTTCTAGTTTTCATATAAATCTTTGTGGCTGCCATATTTGTACGGGAAGGTAATGAGAATCACTTTTTTTTCTTTTGCTTTTCGTCACAAAGATGTTGAGGTAATTTAATCAACTCAATAACAAATTTTTGTTTTTGTAACTAGAATGCGTCTTAAAATATTGTACCATACAACATTAGAGCATAAGTTTTTCAAATTACGTTTAAATATACATATTATAGTTTCTGTTGCAATAATAAGTTTAATTTTATATTAAATATTAATTAAAAAAATTGACAAAATTTTTAGTGTCCTACATTATATACATTAGTAATCTGTACAGAAAAACATTTCAAATAAAAATTTGGTATAACATTTTCATTTATAAAGAATGTTCAATATAGATGTGATATAATTATATTTTTTCGCGATAAATTATGTAATTTTTATAATTATAATTGAAATAAACCTTATTCTTAACGTGTAGTTGAACTCAAAAAGTCCAAAAAGAATTCTAAATTCTACACTGGAAAGTTAATATCGTATTTTCAATAGAAAAGTGACAAAAATTAATTAAAAAATTAAAATATTTATTTTTACAGTAAAAAGTATTTTCATATAGTTTAAAATAATAATTAATCATAATTTTGATTTCATATTTAAAAGTAAGTAATTAGAAAAAAGAATTTTATATGTAATGTTTCTCCTGAAAAATTGTATTGTGTATACTTACATTTTTCTATTAAAAATGTAAGTTAAGCAATGTTTCCTGCGAAAAAACTAAGATGCCGCAGTGAACTAATTTATAATTAGTTAATTTAATAAATTTGGAAAAATGTACTGGCATCGCCGAGATTCAAACCCGGGATCTCTATAAAAGGAGGTTTATTAAACGAAACCAGTTCAATAAATTATTCTTGTATAAAAATACTTAATCCATTCAGTATAAAATTTAATATTACAAAATGTAATTTCAGTAAATACTAATAAAAAATTAAACTTGAAAAACAAATATTGTTTATCTCTCGAAAAAAAATATAGTAGGTGTTTATAATAAAAAATTCAGAAGTTCTAAAATACATTTGTGAATTACCGACTAAAAATATATACCTATTTATTATTTAATTCTACTGTTTAAGTTTGTTCAAATTATTTTACTATGATAGTTCTAATATAAAATTTATAGTTACAAAATTAGAAATTGATTCTCAAATATTTTTTTTCACATTTGCAGTGATTACGATAGTAAAAATGAAATATAAAAATATTATCGAACATGCCTAAAATTATATCTTTAATTTTGTAGTGATAAAGTGTATTCTAATAAGACTATATATATATATATATATATATATATATATATATATATATATATATATATATATATATATATATTTTGTTAAAACATTTTGTATGCAATTCAAGATATTTTATAATATATTATTAAGAGAATATAAATATGGAAACAGCAATATCAAATGAAATTTGTAAGCAGTATACATATTAACTAGTTCACGAGTGTACTTATTTATGGAAACAAGTTGTGGATGCATATAAAATTTGTGCAACTAAGTACAAACCTGGAAATTTTCCAAATATAGCCAGACTGTCTGCCTTATTACACTACAAACTCAAAGTACATATACACGCCATAATATTTACTTCACAACATTTTTAGTCAAAGGCATTTGTTAGTACACAACCGTATAAAGTTGTAAAAATTCGTATAAGTAAAATTTCTACGTTTGTCAGCAACAACAAATATAAAACTGAAACTTTTTGAAATAAAATTCAGTTTGTTTATAATCGTAAGTCAATTGTATTTTTGATACTGAAAACAAAAAGCACATCAATTTCGTATAGTCAATAAATAATAATATTTATGAAAAACCGGCGTTGTATTCATTGTTATTTTATAAATTTGATTTTGTTAGGTGCAATAAGTAAACTGTTTCGATAAAAATCTAAAATGTTTAAAATCATAATTCAATTGTTCCTGATAGTGAAAATAAAAACATCAATAAATAATATAAACCTTTGAAAAATTAGTAATGCATTT
Organism: Clivina fossor; assembly: GCA_963966155.1. Taxonomy (NCBI): domain Eukaryota; kingdom Metazoa; phylum Arthropoda; class Insecta; order Coleoptera; family Carabidae; genus Clivina; species Clivina fossor. The sequence continues at coordinate 4,743,909 of OZ014563.1, forward strand.
ATTAATTTTTTTTTGTGAATTTAACATCGTTAGTCTGAGAAATTTGAAATATTTCTGTAACTTTTTCGACAGAAATTTAAATTGTTTAAAATCTTAACTCAATTGTTTTACTGAAAACAAAAGTATATCAATTTCGTATAATCAATAAATAATAAACGTGCGATTCATTCATTATTGTTTTTTTATAAATCAGTGAGAAATTTGAAATATTTTTGTAACGAAAATAATATTTCGTTAAAAATATCCCACGATCGTCTGCTGTTAGCTCGATGTTTCTTTGTTTACATGGCATAGTGGCGCGCGCTCACTATATTTGAATCTTTCAACGTTTGAACTCGAAACGAACGACCGACCAGAGTTTTAATATAAAGTTATAAAATTAGTTCGTAAAATAAATAAATATTTCGAACTAGATCGTGTGCATGTGAGTGCTTCATACTCGCTTATATGTTACGTGGAATGCATGACGTTCGAAATACTTGGAAGCATATTAAAACATTTTCCGGATTATTTTTCTTTCACGTATCATATTTACAAGAAAATTTGTTTATTTTGTCACAATAACACTCTTGATTTATTTCTATATTGTTTAAAATTATTTTCAACTATTAATTTTGAGCGTTTCTTTGTTTGCAAATCAATCAAAGTTTGTTATAAATTCAATACCAGTTTTTTTTTTTAATTCTAAACAATTTATTTTCCCATCAACGTATTTCGTAACATATTCAGAACAAAATTTGTTTATTTTGTCACAATAGTATCTCAAATTTATTTTCATATTGTGTAAAATTGTTTTTCATTTTCAACTTAATATTGCATTTCTTTGTTTAGTCACTAATCAAACTTATCTTACAAAGTTCAGTATAGATTTTAATTCACTAAAATAATTGATTTGTCGAATTATTTTTCTTTCCATATTCATAACAAATTGTGTTTATTTTGACAAAATAATAGGTACTTCAAATTTATATTGTTTAAAAAAAAAAAAACAAAATTCACTGAAATATTTTTTTAATACACGTATTTCGTAAAATATTTATAGAATTTATCTCTTATATATTTCAAATATATATTATTTGAATTTTTTTCTTTGTTAATAAATTCTGCAGAAATTTTAAGAAAAGCTAATAAAATTCATTAGAATAATTTATTTTACTATAAATATACTTCGTTATATTACAAATTTATTGTTATTGCATTGCTTCGTTGCCAAAAGTGTTTATTAAATTAATATGCACTTCTATTATATAACTACTATGATGCTCAATTTTTATTATTTAATTAATAAATTAATATATTTAATTTATACACTTAATTTTTCTAATAACGTATTGTCAAAAATATTTTAAAATATTTAGTAAATTACTTAAGTAAAATTTGTATTTTTATCATATTTAATTTATTTTTTTTAAACTAAAAATAGTGTTTTATTTAAATCATTTCATTTCTTCAAGAAATTTGTTATGCACCTTAATTTTTTTTTATATATTGATAATTCAAAATAGGTATTAAAAATATCAGAAATTGTATTGTTTTTTTTTTTATCATATACAATTTTATAAAAATTCCATAATAATGTAGTGAAAGAATTGATAAAATTATTCACAACTGTGCTACTGTATATGAAATGTGAATAATTTCTTTTAAGTAAAAATAGTGTTCTTAAAATCGTTAATATTCCGAACACGTTACGAGTAGATAGTAAGCAACAACGGAAAACGAATTCAAAAGCGAGCCAGCCAGTACTTGGAAAGATAACCGTCAACTCAATCGGGCATAGCATATGTTTCAACATATACAAGCCTGTTTGTGACGGTTAAACTTTACCGAGAGCTGCAGAGCCTGTATGTTCCACCAGCCGGTTTTATTGCAAATGCTTTCACTTTCCGTACAAAACGCGAACTACCGAAAAAGAAACCAACCGTACGTAGTATGTGTACACACAAATTTCTTATTACCGAAACGGGAGCAGCAAACTTTTTGGCAACAACGTGTGTGCACCAGGTAACGCTGAAGTAAAACTCAACCAAAATGCATAAGTTTCTTTGTTCTCTCCACCAGCAACCACTACATATGGTGACGTCATTCCAGCATAAATACGAGACAAAGAAACCAGATACACTGCCACATTATTTTGCCGTATTAATCGTATTTATTATTTTTACTTTCCACGAACGAAAACATGATCTAGAACGTTTTCGGAAAAAAAAGGCGCGCACACAAAAACACACGTTGCTCAGTCCGCTCGCTTGCTCCCCGTCAAAACCCGTGTGTGTTGAAAGTCAAGGCCCTCGTCCTGCCGAAGACACCAACCCGCGCCGTACGAAGATGAGAGAAAATGTGGATGATGTATGGTAGAAGATCGGATCCTTACCTTTGAGTCGCCATGCGATTCATAAATAGCCGGTAATGTTTAGATGTTTTGTTGACACTCTCCAGACGTTCACAATTATGCACTAAGAACAACTCAAACTGCTGATAGAAATTTCCAACAACTGTAATATTTTTAGGTTAAAATGTGCGGCACACTGTTGATTTTAACAATAGAAAAAACAACACCACGACACGACGCAACACTATACTCGTACCGTCAATTCGAATAAAATCTGATTAATAATACATTAGAATTAGATTGATAAACAATATTACAAATATTCCGTAGTGTTTGTTGTTTGAATGAAAATTTTGTAAAACGAACGCGTGTTTCGGTGTGTGTGGAATAACCAGTGCACACCGTACGAACAGCAACAACACAATGAACCGGGCCGGCTTTCGTACGACCGACCGACGAACGAACTAAGCGCGCGCTCACAGCCCGACAGCGATAGACCTATACCGATTGCGTGTGCGTCAGACGGAGATAGGGATGAACGCGTCGCACGACGACCGGCAACCCACCACTCGGCCTCACGCAGTTGCAAAGCGGCAAAGAGGGGAGCACGTCGCGTCGCTCGCGCGCAAGAGAGATATATACACAGAGAGAGCGAGAGTTCTCTCAACGGCTGTCGGCTGTACTGCTGCGTTACGGCTGCTAGGTTTGTGCTGCTGCTGAGTGGGGCGGGCGGTTGAACGCGGGGAGGAATAGGCAGTCGTCGGTTAGATACACTAGGGTGCAGGACGAAGGAGAGGGTGGTCACCCCGCGTATTGACGCATGCCGGTTCACCCTCCTTGCAACATAGAGGAGCTAAACTACCCCAGTCAGTCTGCAATCTGCGATGCTCTCAGCCCCTTCTTTGCCACTCTCTGCTTGGCTGTTTTACCTCTTACCCCACTCGCCAAGCATGGCCATCTTGGTGATACACCGATACCATAGAGGAGACTCCTAATAGACTCAGTTTACCTATCGCACCTTTAATAGAAATTAGTAAATAAATGCATGTAATACAATTTTAAAAGCATTTTAAGATCTTTAAACCTTTAATATCAGCACAAAAACAAAAATTTGTAGTTATATCTCCTGAATTCTCATAGAATAAACTTTTATTTTTATAAAATTAATATTCCTATTTTGAAATACGTATATCACTTTTCTTTTCTTTTCATTCATAATATTCATAAATGTTTACATATAAATTTGATGAAAAATGTCTGTTTTCTTCTAAAGTGGGTAATAAAAATAAAAAATTATATTAATGATCACCTATATGTCAAGAGAGATATTTTAATGATTGACTTTTTCATGTATACTAAAGAAATGACGAGAAATATTATATATAAATGATAAAAGCAAATAGATTTCTATAATTGATTGTTTTGACATATACATATTTTTTTGTTAATATTGATTATCTATTACAAAATGTCGTATTTTTTTTATTGAAATACGTTATTACCCATGAACTAAAAATCTGAGAAAACAATATCATAGGCCTCGCAGGGATATCCTGCACATAGCCACACAAATTTTCGGGCCGGCCCTAGCAAAATATTATAAATATTATCATTAACCTAAAATCTTAAGTATTTTGAGTAAGCAAATGTTTCCAAGATGTGTTATGAATGTTGATGTTTGTCTGGATAAGAATGTTTGCTGGAAACTAATTTCTGTGTAAATGAAAAACGTTATAATTTGTAAAACGTCTTCATTTTCGTTGCCATAACAGTTACAGCGCGGTGTCTATAGTTATTCGTTGTCTATAAGCGACGCCCGTCGACGTCGAGAACCTTGCTGGATAATTATACCTGACGCGTCGTCGGTTCTCCTTCGTCGATTCGGAGAAGCGACGCGAAGTTCGGGGGTCATTGATAAAACCAGCGCTATCGAAGGCGAATGTCCCGTACCCCATCCCCACCGAGTGGGGAGACAAGGTATGTGGAAACGTTATTCAGTTGTTTCTAAAGAAACAAATGCAACACAATATTTATTGTGTATAGGTTGCGTATAGATGTATGTATATGCACACACAGGTTGGAAATGGCGACAAACAATCGATAATCAGTTTAACACGCCATCACTTCCGCGTTAATCAGCCAATGTACGTAAACTGCGAACACATACGGAATGCTTATGATACATGCATAAACTACAATATATGTTATATGCGTTTACATTTTATATTCATTATCATACACGATAAAAATTGTAAGTTCAATTTATGTAATTTTACATAGTTTTTCACAGTAAAATACCAGTATTTTGTTGTAATTTTTACTATGATTAGTTAAGTAATAGCACATTTTTATGTAAAAATTACATTAATAGAATATGTAAATTTTCATTAATTTTTTACAGTGTATATATATTGAATCTGTACATGCCGTCCCAAATAGCGTGTCCCCAATAAATAAACTAACAGGACAAAACTAATTTAAGGTGCATACATGTACATGAACGGTGACTCCCACAATTTTCAATTTTCTGTTTCAAATCTATTAATTATATTAAAAACTGTAGAACTATTCCGATTTACTGTATTTGTGTTTTCTTTATAATGCGTGATAACTAATTTTCATATTTTTTCTAAAATTTAGTTTCAAGACATTTTTCACGGGTACAAGAAATCTAAACTTATAATTATAAATTAATAAAACTAGAAAAAACAAACTTAAACAAGCTTATAAAAATGACTTTTAATAAATTGTTCCATGACTTTTGTAAAAGTTTGACTTCAGTACTTAAATAGAATTTTTTTTTTAAGTTCAATAAAATATTAATCTAATATGTGTAGTGTGTACCAGACTTTAATTATTACAACTCACTAATTTTTGTTAATTATTTAAAATATTTCTATCTTATGATTTTTGGAAATCATTGTATATTGGCCGTTAAATATTATTATTTTGATTTCGCATAATACATATTTATAATACATAAATTGTTTTATTATATATTTTTTCTACGACTGTAATTTATTTCACTATTTTTTTTACGTAAAATACCTGTTCATGATTAATAATAATAATAAAAAAAGGAAAAAGCGTTAGAAAAAATGCTGTAGCATTACTTTATTTCACTCTGGCATTATGCAAAAACATATGCCAAAATAACAGAATCATAAGAGTACAGTAAAAATAATTATTAAATTTTATTAAACATTATGTAAAGCGTATTTTTTTCACTCATTCCCATTCGTGGAAAAATACTACTTTACGCATTTGTTGCACAAATTACTATTAAAATAATTGAAATATCACTTGTTTACTATTACTACAAAAAATAAAATATTTTAGGTTTACTAAATTCGGTGTAGTTTTAAAAATATTAAACATAACCTATCTTACAGAGGGTTGTAACAAAGTAAAGATTTTTTCGTGCATTTAAGCAGCAAGAAGCCTGTTTAAGGTCTGCTAGGCTGCAAATTTAATGCACCCCTAAGTTTTCAGATCCCTTCTACATCTACCCCTTAGATAGATGAACAGAATTATTTTAAAAAATTTATTTTATGTTAGACTTATATTTTGTGGTAGTCGTCTTTCTTCATTTTTAATGTAAATTCTATTTATAAAATAAAATTTAATTTAAATAACAAATTATATAAAAAATAAAATAGAAAAAAGTGTTCTGTGGATAAATAACCAAAAATTAGTTTCTATTCACAACCACTTTTAGTTGTGTGGCTATGAGGTTAAATTAAAAGCGGTTTTTGTCTAGTGAGTGTCCAATTCCAATTAAACTACTAACTATACATAGAGATCTCGAAGACTATATGCTTTACTTTGTGACTAATGTGTCTAACAGTGTCTAAAACGTCTAACTAAATGATAAGAAAAGTTATTATATAGTAAAAAATCTTTCAAAACTTATTATCTTAAAATAAAACGGCTTTAGGTTATAATTCTGTATTAATAATTTCAAGACTCATCAATATTAACAGCAGATTGATAAGAGAAGCAATAGAAATTTATTTAGAAAAAGATAATATAAATCACTGATTTAAATAAAATTTGGTTTTCTTTAATTAAAAATTTATAAATTTTATGATCTAGTTACTTATTTCGTTACCTAGTAACTTGTTTCTCTGTTTTGTTTATTTACTGTAAATGACATTTGTATCTCATATAAAAATTGTTTTAGACTAAAATTCTGTTAATTATTTATATAAAAACGACGTTTCGATCAAACTAAAGTAAATAACAGTACGTAGCAACAAGTTACTAGGTAACATATATGTAAGTAACTAGATCATACGAATTATAAATTTTTAATTAAAGGAAGCTAATTTGTATCTTTTTCTGATGAAGACGAACGTTCAGTTCGTCGAAACGTCTATTATTAATACAGAACTATAATCTGAAGTCGTTTTATTTTAAAAGTTATTATAATGTCGTTACTTTTATATATATAAATAGATGCAAGCGCAAAAGAGTTGTAAAAAATGGTACAAAAATGTGTTCAAATACTTTCACTAATAAAAAATTATTATTTTTCGAATTATTTAATAAAAAGTGTGTTAACGGGTTAATTATTATAATAAATGTATTAGTTCATGGCAGTAGAAAAAATATTTGATTCTCCTCGTCAACAATTTCATTTCGTCTGCAAGAGAATCGAATTGTACTCTACCTAACCTAACCTAGCTTAACCTAACTGAACCAAAGTGCACGGAGCCGTACACCGATAAAACAAAGAAATAAGACTGGGCAACTACTATAAGTTAGAGCACACAGAGCCGGAGCATGTAACAAAACAAAAAACGAATCGAGGAAAAAAGTCAGAGAGCGCGCACAGCAGCCTTCGATCCACTCTCAGTACCCAGCAGCAGCAGCGTGATCACAGTGTGTTCAACGTTGAGCCGAAGAAGAAGAAGAAGAAGACGAAAAGAGACGATAGCACTCACATATATACACACATTGCTTCCTCGTGCAGTGCACACACAGTACCAGGACCATAGTGTGAGTGCACAACAGCGTTAGAATCTCACAGGTCAATTACACTGAACTATTCAGGGTCCCGACCTCTTTGTGTGTCCCGAACGCAAGCCAGGCGAGGTCTTGACTGCCATACAGAGACGGATTCTGTTTGACTTTGAGCTTAGAATACGTATCCGGGTATTTGGAATTAAAGTTGAATTGGAGTACTATGAACAAAATTGTTTATAACTCGGAAACCGGTGTTAATATTTATCTTTACATATTTTTCAGAACTCGTTGTTTTAATATAAAAACTGTTTTAGAATACAATTCTGTTAATTATTTATATAAAAATAACGTTTAGACGAAACTGAACGATCGTCGCCTTGAAGACGTCGTTTTTATATAAATAATTAACAGAATTTTATCCTAAAACAGTTTTTATATTAATATTTATTTCGATTATTTTTAAGGCCAGTATGTTCAATTTTAATTATTCTTAAAATAAGTGAAAAAATCTTTTGTAATTGGCTGAACATGAAATAATTTTAAAATTAACCAATAAAATGTTCAAAGTAACTGGCAACATTTTATTGGTTAATTTTAAAATTATTTCAAACATAAATTTATTCCAAAATTCTGAAATACTGAGCCTTATCTAGATAAAAAAAAAATGTTATCTATTGTCTTATTTAGGTAAATTTAAGTACTGCACAGAGTGCACAGCAAAAAAATATTTTAATCACATTGACTCCATCCGGAGACTGTACGCGACCACCACATTGGTCGGTGTTAATTTTTACCTAATAATAATTTTAATTTCATGCGTTTGCTATTTGTAGTTCAGCTTCCCAAGCATAGAGCTCCTATATTTCACCTAGGAATTACGGAAACTGATGTTGTATTATGTATTGTAGATTTTTTTGTAACGATTATGTACACAAATTGTACTGTATTTCATAATTTTTCCAACTATATTTAAAAAAGTAATTTATACACATTTATTCTGAGCATGTAGATAAAATAATATTCATATGTGGATATAAAACATATGTAGTTTGAACCCGCATTGTGCTGGCATTGGTAATAATTAGAATTAATATTATACGTGACACACACAAGCAGAGACCACAGACACTGTTTACTAAAACTAAAGACCCATGTTACTAGTGCCGACTGTCTTATTAGTTAATTGAAGCAATTAAATTGGATAGTGTCGACTTTAATTGAAAATTTCTCTTAGTACACTGAAAAAAAGTTACTTTAAAACCAATGTTTTTACTATCAATTCAAAAGTAATCATACTTTTTATCTGTAGAATTGGGTTTTTATAATAATAATAATTTATTTAAATATTATTAAGCTAATAATAACAAAAAATACAGACATTGTACAATTAAATATATAAAAAGTGGTATAATTATTTATAATTATTACTTACAAAAAGTTTCTTAATTTATATGTAAATTCCCTAATTGAGAGAATGCAATCAGACCCTTATTATAAATAGACAAACATCAGTTGGTAGCAGTGGTAGATGACATGAATGCACAAGTCCTAACAAATCTGTATCAAATATTTAGTAAAAATAAATAAATCCCAAATATTTATTTATGATTTATTTTAAATAGTTATTCATAAATTATTAACAAATTATTACCGCCTAAAGTGGCCATTAGTTTCAAAAATTATCTAACAATCTAATAATGCAAAATACTTCTACACGTAACCTCAATTAAAACTAAATTTATTTTAAAACTCACGTTAAAGAAAGTAAAATTTTGCCGAAATTAATTTTTTTCTTTAGAAAGTAAACATGCATAAATTAACATATACGGAAAAAGTAAAGAAATTACACTAACATGAGTAAAATAATTAAAATTATTTTATATAATACTTGTAATGCCAATGTGTAGCCATTAAAACCCTATGATAAACATCTTATGTCAAAATTATTTCAGTAACAAAAAATGAAAGCGTTTATAATTATTCCGCAAATTTGAAAACATTATTAGTATAACTAATATATTTAAATGCTGATTAATGTACTGTAATGAAATACACAATTTTTTATTATATATGCATGTGACGCAATTGATGTGATGTATCGCAATTGTTAATTAAAATTCACAAATAGGTTAATTTCATCTATTTTATTGGCACTAAACTATATTATTGTGTGCGTGAGAACAGAATATAAATCGCAGAAATTGAACAATGTTTTTGAAAGTAAAAATATGTAGTTATTTCTCTGGAATTGGAAATATGCTATAACTTTTGATTTCATTCTATAAAAATTATTAATAGTAAAAAATGAACTAGTAAAAGTAAAAAATCGTAAAAATTATAAATTTGGTTTTAAATAATGCTGGTTGTAAGACAATGCAAAAGTATTATATAAGTTAAAATTCTGTATTAATATTTATTTACGTTTCGACAAACTCAACATTCGTCTTCATCAGGAAAAATAAAGACGAACGTTGAGTTCATCGAAACGTCGATTATAAATAAATATTAATACAGAACTTTAATTTACAGCAGTTTTATCTTAATACAATGAGTTCTGATAGATTTTTTACTATATTAGATATTTTATGCATAAAAATAATGAAACAGTGCAATTATTAAACAGTCGTAATAGAATGATATTTATAATTTCTACATAATATAAAACTCTTCAGCAAATCAAGTACTATTTCCTGAAAAATCCCGCTAATCACAAATTCCTTTCTACCCCATCTTCTGCACCGTATAGTTGATCCGGCCACTTTAACACTCCATAGTCGCAACCGTCTCATGTGATGATCCCTCTCTCCTGTCTAACGTTCCTCGTCCAAACGCTAACGAGAGAAAGATCCAAGCTGGATAAGCAATTGCTGATGGTGTTGGTTGCTGAGCAAAGCAAAGCAAAGCAAAGCGAAATCAAGAAAACACAACCAGCAAAGCATCGAAGCGGTATATAACACACACCACACTCATCGTCAGTAGTTGATGCTATATTTCGGCTTAGTTCTTCTTCCGCGATTCTCTCTAGATCGTCTACATCGGTCCAACAGATTTAGACAAGTTGGCCTTTTGTCTTACAGCCTAATTTCGCGTTAATCGTTGTTACACTTTAGCAAAGATATTTTTGTTGGGTGTTTACCGTATTGTTGAGTGGCACTGATGCTTTTAAATTACTTGAAGAATTAAAGAGTGCTTCATATTCATCCAGGAATAGAAACGAGAACGAGAAAAACAACGATAAATAAAAATATTCAAATAGATGTAATAGTTTGCTCTTACCCGTTAATGAGAACGGTAAAGATACTCATGTTTTTCATGTATATCTTCCATAATAATAATAAGTTTATTTATTTAGCATATGCTAATAATGGTAATACAAATTTTTACTGATAAATACAAAAAGAATTTACAATAAATAAATTTTTCGTATTCGCACCTTTTTTGTTTATAAAAAAAGTTCTTTTATTTTTCACTTTATAACAAATTTTTACTTCTACCTCTTATCAAATATGAATAATAGATATATTTTTAATATATTTTTTTATATCTAATATTATAAAATTCAAATAAACTAATTGAAATTACTTAACAAGTAATTTTAAGTAAACGTAAAAAGCAATTTTGACAAAAATCACTTTTAAAAGTAAGATGAGAATACGGGGCAAAATTACTGCCATAGGAAATTAAATGATGACCATCTTGTAGAAAGTATAATTCAATAAATAACAAAATAATAAATAGTTAATACTCACGCAGTAGTTATAACAACATATATGTTAATTATTATATTAAATATTAAAAATATAATTTACAAAACGTACTTATACAACAAATATTGCGATATTAATATTACTTCTACAAAAATGATGATTAGCATATAAAATGTCTTTAAAATTATAAACTAACTACATTGAAAAATACATATAATTATAATTTAAACATTTTTACTTTTATTTTTTAATAGAAACCACATAAGCAAAAATGTTATCACTGCATGTAACATTTAATTTATAATTTGTCTTAACTGACAAAATAAATGACTAAATTATCGGTTACATTAATTATAGATAAGTGCATAAATAAACGCTTATTTTTCGCTTTTAAAATGTTTATCAATATTTGTATATTTTATGTAATCATAATGTGTAATAAAGTGTTTTCTTTTTAATTCAATATAATAAAGTATGACTAATTACACTACAATATAAACAATATAATTATAGTTGTAAATTTAAAAATATATATCAAATTACATACATAATTATGTAGTATTTATATTCCGTGGGTTGGTAAGTAAACATATTTTATATAATATTTTTGTTTTGATTTTATAAACAGCGATATATAAAAAATTGTATTAAAATAAATCAATTAAATTATAATACAAAAGATTTCAACATGATTTTAATAAATACATTTAAATTTCTTTTTGTAAATATTATATACACAATGTATAAATACATACACAATCACACCATGTACCCAAAAGGGAGTAGCACAAACTCTTTCCAGTATCCCAAAATTAGTTTCCTCCAAACATCCCTATCCAGACAAGCAACTTTAGCTTCATCTACATTCATGGTACTTCTTATACATGTACTTCTATTTCTACTACTTGGAAACCTTCGCTCATGAACATAATCTCAATCATAGCACTCCAACTACTCATCGTACATCCACGCAAACGTATACCTTCAAAATCATTCATATAAATTTGTTTAATCAAGCGTTCGTTAGACATTCGCTTAAGATAACCGAATCTTTTTGAAAATGTATAAATAAAGTTATTTTTGATTTATTTTTCATTTGAACAAATGTAAAATGTTTTTTTTCTGTCTCTGCTTCTTAATACGTAATCTTACTACTCATTCATGCCTTGTTGTCTTATTCAAAAATTTATTTTATTACTCAACAGTTTGTGTCTAATCACAATGCTGCAATTGAAATATCTGACAAGTTAACTACTGTTGCTATTGTACAGCCGTAGAAAAAGTATAGTATTCTGCTTCCATTATTGTACTAGTAACAAAATATCCTTCATCTACATAAGGCGATATAGTAATATAATAACAATATTTTGATACGCTTGAAGAAAAAATCTTTCAGAACTCATTATACGAGTATTCAAATAAAGAAACTTTAGGTTGAAGTTGTGTTTAATTTTATATTAAAATTCGACATTTCGATATACTAAACGTATATCACCATCATGGAAAAATATACACAAATGACATAAATAATAAACAAACGAAAATAAACACACGTTACTAGGTAACAAAATACATTTAACTAAATTACAAAATTTTTAAAAGAAAGCTGATTTTATTTAAATCAGTGATTTCTCATATTATTCCTACTAATTGTAATATTCGTAATTATTCTCTAATACATATCGAAATTTCAACTTTCTAACAAGCTATTTTGTCATTCAAAATGAATAATAAACTATCTAACTATTCACTAACCCCGTTTCAACTGGCCTGGGTGTGACTGGTTGTCCAGTCCGCCCACCTTCTTTCGAAAAGTACCCTTCATCCCTATCCCCTCCACACACCTGACACCAACACATTATGCCCTGAGAACCGTCGTCAAACGATTGCCGAGGCGCGAGAAATCGACAATTTTCCTACCCCCTTACTCCTACTTGCTAGTTACTCAACGGTTTTTCTAACTTATATGGTAATTTACCCCTTTGTTTCAATTTGTCCTTTCGGATGACAATGGAATAATAGTTAGAGGTCTAAGGGGTTATTATTTTGGTGATTTTTTTTTGTAGGGGATGTTTTTGTTGGTGAAATTCTTGACTTGTGGTATGTTGGTGGCTGAAAAAAGTAATGTGGTTGAACTATTAGGTGTTTTTGTGGTTGTGTCACATGAAGACAATCATATTTATAAAAAAAAGTTAATATGTTATTTTTTTAAAAAAAAAGTAGATAAAAATTATTATTTCCTACCAAAATTTCACAAATGTATTCTCTAATACTTTAGTAAACTTTTCATTTATCTTAAGTAAAAATGATGGTACACGAAAAAAAAAAGTTTTTATGATATTAATTTTAAAAAAATCAATAACAAATATTTCTTTATTTTAAAGAAATTCATTTAAAGTTATTATACAGCTCTTTATTCAAAAAAAGTTTGTTCGTAATAAATAAATACCTTATTATCAAAAAGATATTTATTTGCTATTATAAGTATTCCTCGACTTACGACCGAGATAGGTTTCTAGATATCGGTCGTAAATCGAGTTTCATAAAGAAAAACATAGAATAGATAGTTGATTCAAAATTCAAATTCGTAGTTCAATTCTTTATTCAAAATTATAATAATTATAAAAAAAATAAATTTATAGAATTGTCTGGGCTGGTATGCCGTGGCAGATTTATCATCGTTGCAGATACCGGCCGTAAAAGTCTGAAGATTACAATTTTAATAAAAATACATTCATATATATATAATGTATTCCTAAAATGTCTATGTACATATATCAAATTTTAGGAAAATTCCCATAACTGTTTGTTTGATCAACACATGTTCGTAAGTGCGAACTGTCGTAAGTCAAACCGTCGTTAGTCGAGGACTACTTGTATTAAAAAAAAATCTATTTGAATGAAAATTCGAAAGAATTCTTTTTCTCAGTGTACGGTGGTGCATATATGCATTTCTTAAAATGAAAATCTTAAAAGTTGTTGTCTATATGCTTTGATGTAATTCTTTATTTTTATTTGTACGTATAATTTCATTAAAAAACACATTTTAACTTAAAAAGTTTTTCAATATAACTTTTTAAAATTGCCAATTTGCATGGTCAACTTTCGTAATAGAATCAAAGTTCGACACTCGATCGAGATATCAAAAGTTTTCATATTTAATAGAAATCTGAAAAATATTTACATGCTGATTCGTTTTTCTTTTCGCTTTATAATTTTTTTTTTATTATTGTTAGTTATAAATTGATTTTTAATTATCTCAAATGTTTAACAAAATTAATTTATGTAAATTAAAAATAGATCAATTTTAATTCTTCTCATCTTCAAAACTATTGCATCTATAACAATTTATTTAAATATATATTGTGATTGTGTATGTATAGTTATTTGTAGTATATCTATATTTCTACAACATTCTGTAAAAACAATATATATTGCTAGCAATTTATTTGGTCGTCAAATTCATTTTGTGCGAAACTTGATCTCTGCCATCAAATTAATTAATAATATTATTGTTCCTTTTCGAAAAAAAGAAACTCATCTATTAAATTACAAGCAAAATAAAAGCTATCAATTTTCGTCACCTTGATTTTTCGTATCGTTTATCTGTAACGCTCCAAACATTGTTTCTTTTACTTTATTTTTTTTTTATCTCACAGCTAATTTAAAATATGTCTAGCGAAAAATACCAAAACAAAAATGTAGAAAGGATTGCATAAAGCAAAGGCAGAAACACATAGTTTTTGGGAGGTCGTTGTAGATTGTATATCGTTGCCGCAATTTTTTTTTCATTCTTTTTTTTGAAACAGATTTTCTAAGCATGTCTGCGAAATCCGCGTGTCAGGTTGCGGGGCCGTAATCCTAGATTAACCCCTCTAGGCGCGTTGGTCCACCATAAATTCGATGCTGTTGAAGACGACTATATGCTATGGGGGGAACAAACTCATAAAATCGTTGGATGAAATCTGGATGCGCGCGATTGTACACATATCATATTCGGTGAAATATAGACAAAAATGAAATAGCTATTGCAATTAATTTGAATGGAGACTTCACATATTTTTTATTTTATTATGTGTTATTTACGTAAAGAAATAAATTTGTTATACAGCAATCATTTTGTTTACTTACTTTCAAAAGACAGATTATACGAAAATATATACAAAACAACATAAAAACATAACATAAGCGAATTCAAATCGAATACTAAAATGGCGATTCATTTTAAAAGTAAGGTGAGAATACGGGCCAATATATTTATTTATGCAAATATTTTGTTTATATCGATAAATCGGTTAAATATACCAAATAATTTTTCTTCTATATGTTAAGTCCCCATTGGTTAAATTTTAAACTAATTATGTTCTTGAAATGAATAATTCCTGTTGATTTGAATGAAATTTTAAGCGACTTCAAATATTCAATTCCCGAAAAAAGCAAGGTTTATTTCATTAAAAATAAATACGTCTGATTACAATTTCAAGCGGTTTAAAATGCCGATATAAATGTAGTCACTGTTTTGATTAAATTTTAATTAAATAATATGTTTAAACATATATTTAATAATTAACGAAAGAACAATAGACATTCCATAAATAGTGTTTCCAGAAAATAATATTAATTTTAATTTATCGGTTACTTAATAATGTAATATAATTATTGATTATGATTTTATTCTAGAAAATTTCCAAACTAAATGAGTAATCACTAATAAATACGGAATTTCGCGGAAACATCTAGAATACAAGAGGGTATTTTAAGAGTAATCGGAAAGCTTTACGTGAGTCATTTGTTCTGGAATAATGTAGAAACAGTGTTATTGAAACTTTTAGCTTATAATAAAAGCTCGATTTTAATTTTGGTTTTAACTAATACGTGTTTAAAACAATGCAAATGTCATAAGAATAGAACTTAATTATTGGACATACGGCTAGTTTCATAAATGATAAGTAAATTTACTTTACAAATAAATATTATTATCCTTTTAAATAACCACATGGAAAAAAAATCTATGTAAAATTATGTAAACCGTTTATGTAAAAAATACATATATATGTATATATATATATATATATATATATCTCATTCAACATATTAAAAAAAAATCAGTACTCATTATATTAAAATAAAAAAGCTTTAGGTTCTAGTTCTGTTTAATTTTATATTAAAATTCGACGTTTCGATATACTAAACGTATGATATACGTTAGAAAAAATATATACAAATGACTAGATTACAAAATTGTATAATTTATTAATTAATGAAAACTGGATTTTAATATAAAATGACACAGTACTTTAACCCGAAGCTTTTTTGTTTTTTTGATATATAATTCAAGTTTATCTTAAATAATTTCCAATGTACATCTTCTACTTCAAACAAAAACAAATATACGAAACACTCTCCCTCCCCTGATACCGACAAGTTAGGAAACTAACAACACCGTGCAGCCCCGTACTCTGCACTAGTAGCAGTAGCTGATACTATCGTCGTGACGCCGCCGCCGGGGCAACGCATCGAGTCGCGTCGTTTCGTGCAATGCCCTTGCACACACCAAATCTATCCACCACTACTGACAAGATAAAGAAGGGGTGGGGGGGAAGGAGAATAAACCCAGGGTGAACACCACGAAAACGCGATCCGATCCCACTTCTGACACCAAATGCATCGGGCGCTGGGTTAGATTCGGCAACGTTGCCTTTCGCGGATCAGACCGGTTCATCCCTTTGTCTGGGCGCCCCGGCAACCCTCTGTGTATTCGTTCTATCTCACTCGCACCGTGTTGTTGTCTTTGTCGCCCTCCAGAACGTTGATCCGACTGGTGTACTGTGCATCAGTGATGCGTCTAAGGCTGGACGCACACTGGTTAGACACCATTAGACAAAACACTATTAGACACATTTAGTTAAAAAGTAACATGTATTTTTTAACGTAATGAAACACACAAATTAGTTATAACATTTGGTCAAAATGAAGAATATTTATTTATTTAGATAATAGTATTGGATATACTATTATTATTAAATACTACTATTAAATAAAATATTATTAAATAGAAATTATATCTGTATTAGAAAATATATTTGTTACTTCGTTATTAATGCCCGGTTATGAATAAGAGTTAACTCGAAAGTTGTTTAACATTGGATTAAATTTAAGTAGAGTTAAAATTTATGTGCCTCTCATACAATATATATATATATATATATATATATATATATATATATATATATATATATATATATTAAATTTTTAAGTCTGAGTTAGTAAACTCTGAAATAATAATGATTTAATATTTATTACTCACTTCATTTACCATATTATATATGGTTTTTTTCACCGAAAAAATAATATACGTATTTCATTTTTATGTAATATAAAAATTTTCCTGCAACGTTTTCACCGAATTTTTTTTTTTACAGTATATTTAATAGTATTCTATCTAATTGTGATCAACTGGTGTGCATCCAGCCTAATGTTAAAGCTTATTCTTACCGTTTGTATGCATTATGCTTACGGTTAGCTTTGTACTGTAGTATAGTATGTCGATGTTATTATTTCTAGGTTAGAGCTTATGGTAGTTTAGCATAGATGCATTTTAATATTAACGTTAGATTTCCATTGTGTTATGAAGAGAAGTTTGTATTTATTCAAAGTGTTTCCAATTTGATATAGAAATGATTATTTTTAATATTAGTTAAATTGTATAATAAAAAAAAAGTTGGTGACTGTCACCAAACATCAAGGATGCTATCTACGATGTACGGCAAAACGTCTGCGACAAAGACAGATCGACCATGGCATACTAGTCCAGAAAATTTTATAAATACAATGGTTGAAAGCCTGACAATTACTAATTTATAACTCATTTTACAGTAATATATTCGTAATATTTTTAAAAAGTTACTTACAATGTTTTAGAATGAACAAAGTTGTAGTGCGACACCAGTGTTATGTAACTGGTCCTAAATATCTGCTTAATTAAACAACAATCTGCTAATTGCTATAATTTTCTGCAATAATATCGTTACCTATCAAATAAATTTGTAATATTTATATCCAAATCTTCAAAACAAACGAAAAACGTACATATTTAGCTAACATCCAATAAATTCATTAGGAAAAATTCCCCTATCTTTCACGTAATTTCTCGCACAATATCCGAATTAAACCAGCCCCAAAATGCTTAATGAGAGTCACTTGTGTGCTTCTCGAACAATGGCCCCAGACACATCACCACGTATCAAACAAGGACGCCAATATTCGGTGGAACAAAGGAGCAGAAATAGAAGAAAAAGAACGAGAACATTTCAGTGTTCCAGCGGGCAGTGTCCGAACCCATAGCTAACTTCAGAGCAAAGTCAACGAAGAGAGAAAGAGAAGGAAAGATTTCTTTTGATGCCCATCATAATCCTATTTCCGGGCCCTGATAGACTAGACTCACGAACGGTCGATCCGTCATTGAGTCGGGAAATATATTGAATACGGTCCACGAGACAGACTGTACCAGAGTTGAAACGAAGCTGTGGAAATTGTGGTATATCTGAGACTGATTTCTAGTTATATATTACTTATTTGCAAATTGAAATTTCCATAGCCGTATTTATGGATTTTAGCCGTCTTTACGAATTCTCGTTATTGTTTTGGTTGATGTAACGTCATGTCAACCAGATCAGAAATTCGTGAAAGTGTTTGGTTAGCGACCAGATTCACATAACCAAAGAGGCAAAATAAACATGCGTGTATATTAAATTTGTTGAAATTTGATATGATTTTTTATTGGATTATTCAGTACTTCGAACCGATATATTTTTCGTTCCGGTTCAATTAAAAAAATATATATTGGTTCGGTTCCGTTTTTCGTTCCCGCAAAAATAACGGTTTTCGGTTCAGTTCCGAGTGATTAATTTTTATTTTTTTTTAATGTTTTTATTTGTATTAAAAACTTATTTTCTACCATAATTTAGAACATTTTATTCCTACTTTTATAATAAGCATACTACATAAATTGATACAATAATATAATATAAATAATAATTATTATTATTAATTAATTAAAGGTATGATAATTAGAAGTATATAATTTATGACAATAATATAATTTATTATTTGAAACATATATATATATATATATATATATATATATATATATATATATATATATATATATAAAATAATAATAAGATAACATATGTTAACGTAACAAATTCTTGTATATAGAATTTTTATTTATTTATTATTGAAGAAAAAAAATGAAAATAACCGCTAATTATTATTAAAATATTAAAATTCAATGTATTTCTTTCATTTGAACTATTTAAAGATTATTAAAAGCAAAGTTATTATCAAAATTATATTTATTTAAATATCAATTTCAGTATAACTGAATGTTCATCCATAGAAAACAAACCAAATACTCTTTTGCGTAAGACGCGTTAATAAAAATAATCTATAATCAAATAACTGTTGCCAGTCGCTAACTTTAGTTGCTAGAAACTGGAATAGGTATCATTAATATGAACGTTTGAATTCACCTATACAGTATAACTGAAAATAACATTATAAATTTGAAATTCACATTTTTGCGACAAAATATCTCTACACATCAATAACGAATACTTATAAAGTAAAAATATATTATATTCCGTTTGAAAAAGTGTTTGAAATATATTAGAAAAATATTTCCTTCCCAGAATTGTCGCGCGATCGCATCTCGCAAAATAATAATAAAAAAAGAAATAAGAAGCGAGCTAGAAATCGACCAGTCTGGCGAAAAGGTATATAGAATACCTAGATTATAATATAAATTTGCTGTCGTCGGCGTCGGTTGCATGGCACGACGCTATGCCGCGTCGCGACGTTGCGAAAATATTCCCATGTTTGTGAGGTTCATCGCGCATGCGTGAAACACTTGCGCGCCCAAATCATCCCGCATTTGATACACTGCTGTACGTGGAAAACATCACCAGACTTAGTTGTAATATTACATACATATGTACATTTCCATTCCGTTGGTAATATCATATTACATAATGTTTGTAATAGTTCTAATATTATGTATTTTTAAACATTTATGTTAAATTACAGCAGTTAAATAATTATAGGCATCATAGTGTCTCATTTTTTTAGAGTGTATAAAATATTTATTTTTCTAATTATCGTTGAACTATAGTAATATTCGCTGCTTTTGTATTCGATTTTAATAATAATCCCAACCAAGTGAAGTCAAGTCAAACAACACATCCGCAAATGCAAATCGTCTTTGCAGACAATTGTTGTTTCCTCGGGTACACAATTTGATTGGTTGGTCTCGGAGTTTCAGTTTGTATGTTATATGCATATCGTGATCGTGATGCAATATGATGATGATACCCAATTGTGCTATCTCTCTCTGACGCATTGTACACACACACACACACAAACTGCACCGACCGGCAGTTGTTTATGACTGTGATGGACAAAACGTGTCTGCTTCAAGGCAGGCCGTACCAATCTCACAGATAGAGAAATGATAGCAATGTTCTGTTTCTCTAATCTGAAAATGAAACGATATAATATACGCGTGATGGCTGTGATATGGAAATAAGACAGATGATTTCGATTGCATTTTGTGGTAATACGTTGACCTCGGATGAGGATTTTATTCGATTCTTTCTCTTTTATTGATTTTGAGTTTTATAAAGTGTTGTTTTGCATAATGTTAAACTAGTAAAGATTATGAAATATAGAGATTCATAATTGTTAGTATGCAAATTGCATTAGTTATTATTTATTCTTGAAATTATTTTCCATTTAATAAATAGTGAGATTCATATTAAATTAATTCGACCTATAGTTTTAAAATGAGGATAGATCAACCACGACATACCAGCCCAGAAACATTCTATGAATTCAATACAACTATTTTAATCATTAATAAAAAGTATTAAATATTAGAAGATATAAAAACTACAATAAAAATCCATAGATATTTCTGTACATTTGTTATAAAAATCATAAACTGAATAGCTATTCAATACCGACTTACCCAGAAAAAAAAGTAAGTGAGGCCAATATCTTACTGCTACTGTATTGAAAACCCTTACTAAAGAAAGCTTACACCACATCATAAAAAGTGATTTACCCCCGAAAGGTTTATCGAACACCAGCAAAAATTCTAACTTAGGGTTTCATGCTTTACTTTATCATCTATAAGCGAAAAAATTAAGAAAAAGTTTTCTATGGTTTCTTTCACGTGCTACTTTATTCTATTATAAAGATAAAATACTTGCCAAAGTTTATATTAAAGTTACATTTACACTGTTCTATTTATCTCGGTTTTAGTTTATTTTATTTTAGTTTTATTTTAGCACGAAGCTAATGGTTCTAAACCAACTAATGGAGAAACAACGCAAATGCGAAGTTTTAGCAAAAGAAATATTAATGTTTTTAAATAATTTTTATTGTATTAAAATAAAAACTGTTTTTGGATTAGATTCTGTTTAATTATTTTATAAAAACAACGTTTTGACGAAACTGAACAGTAAATAACAGTACGTAGCAACAAGTTACTAGGTAACATAAAAGTAACTAGATCATAAGAATTAAAATTTTTAATTAATGGAAGCCAAATTTTATTTAACTCAGTGCCTTCACAGTGCATCATGTTATTCTTTTCTTTATAAATGTGTATTGCTTCTCTTATTAATTTGCTGCTAATATTAATATTGGACTAGCAATTGTTACTGTATCTGCAAATTTTCAATCATAAAGATACTCTAAAGCATGTTCAGCAATAGTAGGTTTATCTGTTCTGTCAATCTAGAAGAAACTACTAGACTACAGAATCATACAGATAATTTATGTATTATTTTATAAGTCTATGTTTGGTATAACTAAATAAATAAATAAATAATTGTTAATAACTTTACTATTTGATCACATAACAAGTATTTTTTAAAAATTCAAAAATAAACTTACAGTTTGACAAAAATTATGTACAATATTTATATGTACAATCTTATTTTATAAAATTAACTAAAACAATAACCGGTTTAAAACGGTTTAAAATATGAAAAACTAGTTAAAGAACGAAATCCGATATTAAAATATAGTTCTCGATACTGGTTAACCGTTAACCAATATTTGTATCGGTTACATGCCCCGTTTTAAGTAACATCTAGCAAAACTCTTATCAAGTTATTTCTGAAATAAGCACCAAAACGACAAATACGTTACGGTGCGTTTATATGTCTTCGTGCAAAAATCAATAAAACACATTAGCACCACCATAAGGGTCCGAGATGTCGATAGAAAAGAATCCCTTTATATTTCGCGCAATGTTTGAGACGCGGGAATCAAGAATATTCTTCGATTCTCCCTCCCATGGCAACCGGAGGCCCATGGCACATCTAGTTGGTAGTGTAGCGTAACCGACAGATTTGACGGTGGGTGGCCTGCGGGTCCCCGACAACCGAGAAACGGACGGATAAAGACCTTGGGTGCTGAGCCCCCAACCAATCAACCAACGACGTTTTGCTCTTGCTCGAGGAACGAGCGTTTATAGTCATCCGACATATATTTATATCTGAAGTTAAGTTCAGATTTCTCGAACTTGAAATAGTTGTATTTTGTATTGTTAAGAAATGATAGAAAAAGAAATCGTTCAGGTACTCAATTTTGACATTTAACAACAGGCGAACATAGACCATTCGTTTACTGTGTAGTTTGTTTGAGAAATTGTTAATGTAGTTGTAATTAAAGAAGTATTGAAGGATACTGAAATACAAGTAATTTCGAAATACGGTAAAGTTATTCATATAATCATATAGTTCTAAGATTGTACAGTACAAAATTTAAGAAAGTGGTTTTTCTTTTAGTATGAGCATATTACATTATTTATCTTTATTGCACTTTAATGTAAAGTTAAAAAAAAAGAATATGTTCCTTTATTACACCAAACTTAAACTTCAAATTAACAAACGAAAAATCTCGGACATTTTCTTCTATTTCCTCTGAAAAAAGACATACTTTTTTTGAATATCATTAAACGTAAAACGGTACGTGAGCAGATATAGTGGCCCGTATTTTTACCTCACTTTTTCGTAAAAATTGCTTTTTATCATTAATTTCAAAATAACGTTTTGTTTGTGTTTTTCTTCAAATGTAAATAGTTTACTGAAACATAAGCTAAGTTAAAAGGTTAGTTTAATTATTGTACATTTAAAAATTGATACACAGTAAGTCAGGAAGATGAAACGATTTTCTATAATTAAAATAACGTATTTCATAACGAATTAATTTGTCACCTAAAAATATCAAATTAATTTATTCAAATCGTCATTTTTAGAGATTTCATTTAAAATCTCTTATATCTATTATAATATTTTATCAAAATTTCTTTATAGAAATTGTGCCTACCTGCTTTAAAATTTAATATATAACAAAAAAAGAGTCATACAACTTTGAGTATATGCATAATGGCAACATAAAAAAATATTATGTTTATCTGAAAATTGCTAAATATATATAAAAAAATGTAATTAAAAAAAAAATTGCTTGTAACAATGTTTTAAACTAATATGCAGTTTGAATATCTGAATTCTAAATTTAATTAACATTCTATTATTACATTTTAAAGCAAACAACCCACAACTTTTTTTACATTTTTAATAAAGTTTGTTGTTAAATTTCTACTTTTATCTTAAGTTGATAATGTATTTTTAATAATTTACAAATGGAAATTCTTTTTTTTCATTTTCTTGCCAGATGGCGTCATCGACTTCAAGTGATTTAACTCATTTGTTATTAACATAGTAAAATATTTTTCAGAACTCATTGTATTAAAATAAAAACTGTTTTAATCTTAAAATAGTTTTTATTTTTTCATTTGTCTTTATTCTCAAATTTCAGCTTTGTCACTTATTTTGTTTTTCAATGTAAGAAGAAGAAATTTCGATTCATCTTATATGAAGAAAAAAAAAACGTTGTAATTAATAAAATAAATTCAATAACAAATATTTCTTTATTTCAAATAAATTTATTTAGTGTAATTAGACAATTTATTGTATAAATAAAAAAATAGTTGTTTGTAATAAATAAATATTTTATTATTAAATAGATATTTATTTGCATCTACTGAAAAAATATTTATTTGAATAAAAATGGTTTTTGTTACTAGAAAGAATTGTTTTTCTCGGTGTATGATAAAAATAATGGCCCGTATTCTCACCTCATTTATAAAAGTGATTTTTGCCAAAAGTACTTTTGACGTTTATTTAAAAAAATTTATTAAGCGTTTTATATAGTTTCTTGAAATGTTAACACCAAATATAATAAAAATGATCAAAAATAGAAAAACTATTTACATTTGATGAAAAACAGAAGCAAAAAAGTTATTTTAAAATTGATGATTAAAGCACAAGTGAGTTGACAATACGAGCCAAAGAAACTTAAAGCTGAGTTGAGGTTAAAGAAATTCCAATTTCACTATAACTGCCCCGTTTCACAGAATTATATTTCCTTCTCCCCCTCTTGTGAATATACATATATTTTTGTTAAATTTGTATTCGTGCTGTTTTGTGTCGTATTTGCGAAACCAGAAAAGTTTCCTTCACTCCTTTTGTTGTTGATTAATGATGCACCGTGATTGATTAAACGAAATAAATTTTCATATTATAATTTTACTTTTGCAATTGTAATATCACTGCGCTGCCCATGAAAATGTTTATCGTTTTCACTCAGTTACAAAAAACCTTTTTTTAATGTCTTACGTAAAACAATAAATATCGGGTTTTATCAATGCACAGATAACGTAAATATATTTATTGCCATTTAATATTTACGTAAAATTTTTGGACATTTACATATAAGTAAAAATTTATTAATATTTTTGTATCAAATTTTCATACATTTTTATTTTTTTTACAGTGGCAAAGCGTTTCATTTTTATTTCCAATTTTTTCAAAATTAATAAATAAAATGTCACTTAATAAATAGTAAAAAAATCTTTCAAAATTCGTATTAAAATAAAAATGGTTAAGTAGTGATTGATTTTTAGTTGAATGTGAATAAAAAAATTGATACAAAAATATTTTATTTCATTGATCACATTGAGTACTACGTGAGTCAACAGGAGTCTCACATTTTTAATGGGAGCTTATAAAAATTATTACATCAAGTTAAGTTACATTAATTGATAATTGCGTTGTTTATTTTTCCTTGAATTTGATTATTGAAAATTTGTGAAGAAGTGCAAGAAATACAATGTACATCGGTCCAAAGTGGTCAGAAATTGTATATTTGACCAAAGAAAGATTAATTCTCACAAATCACGTAACAAATAAAAATAAATAATATATACTATTCTACAACTGTTAGTAAGATTAAGATTACTTGGAATGTATTTTTATTTATTTCTAGTTTAGTTTCCTGCGAAATGCTTTTAGAAAAAATCGTATATGTCACTCGGAATAGAAAGCTCTTTAACGGCATGTTATAATCTAGGGAATAAACTTTGTAATATAAAAGTTTCTAATGAACAAAATTTGCTAAATTTGCTAAAATATCTTCAAATGTCTTATTGGAATAAAGTTCAAGTTAAATATTTAAAAATATATCGATATTAATGTAATTTTTATTGAATACAATATATTTATTCTGCCTCTGTTGGCAACAGTGTTTTTTAAAGTCAAATAATACACTTTATTCACATTGGGTGTTAATTCTATTACGTTTGAGATTAGGTTAGGTACACTGTAAAAAATGTGATATATATTTATGTAATTTTACATAACTATTAACAGTAAAATAGCAGCAGTTTGTAATTTTTACTGTGATAATTGACGTAATATTACATTTTTCCTATAAAAATATATTTACAGAATATGTAAATTTACATAAATTTTTGTACAGTGTACTAAGTCTCATTATTTTGATGAATTATTACAGATATTAATATGCAAGTTGTAATTTTACATAATTTTAAAAGTTATACCAACAATACGTAGTTTTACATTAAGAATGTGATGCAATTTGTCGAAAGTAAGCAATTTTACATACTTATTAGGTCATTTTTATTTATTTTATGTGATTATTATGTAAAAATTACAGAATTTTGAGGTAGAAATACAGAATATTTATAGTAAAATAAAATTACATATTTTTATAGTAACATTTTAATATTATTTTTTAGTAATTTCGCTTTTTTTTTACGGTGTATATACTCGTATTTTTATAAGCCACGTGTGATTATTGCTGTTGTTAGAATTAAAATAAAAAATAAAACTTGATCGATTTAAAATAAAAAATTAAATATAATCAACATGTTGTTTTCCTTGTATGTAAAGAAATGTACATTCAATATACTTATAGGTGATCATATTTCATGTGCTCAAATAGCCTTGTTTTTACTCATATTATATATATGCGATATGCAACTGTAAAGAAAGTTATTGAAAAGATTTTTTTATTTTAATCTAATTGTAAATTATTATATAGATGACAATAATCCATACGTTATTATTGGCAATTCAAAATTAAATAATACGAATGTCAATCAAAATTAGAAATTTTTTCTTCAAGCGTATTATAATATTACTATAACGTTACCATACTGCCTGTGTAGAAAGAAGTCATTATTAACATAAAACTGTTTTAGGTTAAAATTCTATATTAATATTTATTGTATTCGACGTTTCGACAAACTCAACGTCTGTCTCCATCAGGAAAACTGATACAAATAACATTTACAATAAATAATAGAACATAAAAACAAATTACTAAGTAATAAATAAGTTACTAAATCATAAAATTTATAGATTTTTAATTAATGGAAGAATAATTTTATTTAACTCAGTGCCTTCAGAGTGCCTTTATTTTAATATAATGAGTTCTAAAAGATTTTTTACTATATTATAGGTCATTATGTTACTAGTACAATAATGACATTATTATACAACAGTTAGTTACTATATACATCAATGGTAGCAGCACCAAACATAAATACAACGTCAAGTGTGTATTTAATCTGACATCTTCAGCGGTCATATTGAGAAACTATTACATCAAGTTAAGTTACATTAATTGATAATTGAGTTGTTTATTTTTCCTTGAATTTGATTATTGAAAATGTGTGAAGAAGTGCAAGAAATGCAATGTACACCGGCCCAAAGTGGACAGAAATTGTATATTTGACCAAAGAAAGATTAATTCTCACAAATCACGTAACAAATAAAAATAAATAATATATACATATACATACTATTCTCCAACTGTTAGTAAGATTAAGATTACTTGGAATGTATTTTTATTTATTTTTAGTTTAGTTTCCTGCGAAATGCTTGTAGAAAAAATCGTATATGTCACTCGGAATAGAAAGCTCTTTTTGTGTTTCGTCCAGATTGTTTGGCCTCGGTTTTATCTCGACCACAAATACATGGGCTCAACACAATAATCGAAATCGAACTATTATGTGAAAAAATTATTTCATCTGGCGCGAATCAAACCTACAATCTCTCGATCTCCAGTCGAGCGCCTTGCCCGTTAGACTACAAAAGACTACGCCAGTTTTCAGTATTAATTTAATTTTAATATTTCAAATACAAGTGACGTTATCGAACTGTTTCCACTGCATTAAATCATCTTGCTATATACAAAATATAATTAAAATATTTTAGTAAAAAAATAATAATTGAAATAAGTCAACTTTCTGTAATACTCAGTGTATATTTATTAATCATAAACAAAATAAATAAAATTCCATCAACATTTTGTTCTGTAAAATTCGTCTGCCGAAATAAATGTTGGCATCTGAATCGCTCTCCTCCCTTAACCCCTGGTAGCAAAGTTTCTGACGTCACTACCCCTTGTTGCAGGAGGGTGAAAAGCTACACGGATCGAGCCAGCGCGAAAAAGAAAGGGAGAGGGTTTGTTTTGGTATGGTACCGAGTTAGGGTAGGACATGGCTAGCTCTAGCACAGACACCCCACGCAATCGAAATACATACAGCCGGCAACAACACCCCCCCCCCCCCTTCGGCCGGTTCCGGTTCCGTTCGGCAGCGATCGGACTGACGCGTTCTTCGATGGATGCCACGTAAGCAATTCTAACCTTTAAATAACTTGTATAACGGCTGGTTTGGTAATTAAAGTTTCTGATAAAATAATGGGATTTTATTGAAGTAGTTTATGATAAAATATTGTTTTTTAACAGGGCATGTAACCGATAGAAATATTGGTTAATGGTTAACCAGTATTGAGAACTATATTTTAATATCGGTTTTTGTTCTTTAACCGGTTTTCATATTCCAAACCAGAGTTAACTGGTTAATTTTGTAATAACAAGTCTGTGTAAATAATGTATATATTTTTTGGTCAAACTGTAAGTTTATTTTTGTAGTTTTGAAAATATTTGTTATGTGCTCAAATAGTAAAATTATTATCAAGTATTATTTATTTTCAGAGAAAAATAATTCTTTCTTTAATTTAAAATGAAACTTTTTTTATAAATAAATGAAATACTACCTAACAAATTATTTTAGTTTTATTGTAAGATATTCAAGTACATAATTTAAAATATATTATCAAATTTAGAAAAAAAAAAAATGAAATATAACCATTAATATATTTTCTATAAAAACTGAACAATTTTTATATCATAAATATTAATTAATTTTGAATAAATATTTAGATATACATATAATTTTACATTTCTATCATATTGCAATTTAAAATAAATTATATTTTGTAAAATATGTAAATAGTTGTCTTAACACGATAAAATAGGTTAAGTTCAGGGTCTCAAATCGGAACTAAACGATTTTAAGGTTAGACCAAAAAAGGCGTGCGAACACGAAGTATATATATATATATATATATATATATATATATAATATTACCTTAGTTTATTTCATGGTTTTTAAAATTAACATATAAGCAAGTAGTTAAAAATAATTATGCAAGGTTCACCATAACAAGCTAATAGTTCTAAACTACTATAATTTTTAAATAAATGGACAAATGTTTCCATTTTAAGATTTGAAGCATCAACATGCTGATTTCGAGAATTTATGAGGTAGTTTAGTAATAACCGTAAAAAATTAGTTAAAAATGTGTTAAAAATATGTAAAAACGTTTTCTAAAGAACTTGCTATTTATTAATAGAACATAATTGATTTATAACGTCAAAATTTAAGTCATTAATGGCCGGTTTCCTAATAAACACTTTAACTAAAGTAGACTTAAAAACCTGTAAAAAAGCATCGATTTTAATTATTTGACTAAAAAATTTATTATTTTTAACTTGTTCTCCAAAAATCGCAATATCCCATCGATATTCTAATATCGAATTAGATTTATGGGAAAGACTAATATACCTAGCCTTCAACAAATTCACCCATTTATATTAATCGTTTAATGTAAAAACTATAATAATTGTAAGGCGTTTTAAGGTTTATCGACTCCTTTATTGCCCCCTAAAAGGATACAGAAAAAACCGTACACAACCTGTATATATATATATATAAATAATTTTCATATCCACAAAGTGTTTCTTTTAGATATGATATGCATCATGTATAATTAGAATTTTTTTAACTTATTTATTGAAAAAAAAAAGATGAAATAATTTCATTTAGAAACATGCTATACACAATAATCAATATAAGGTAAGTAAATGATAATATATAAAATTGTAGCATAATATATAATTAACTATATAATGAGCAATAACAGTTAATGTGTCTGTGAAACTTAATTTTTTTAAAATGTCTAAATAAGTATAATTATATATAATTTTCTTAATTTTTATTAACTTAAAAAACACATACATAGAACATATTATGTTTCGGTTTCTTTAGATATTAATAATACTGCTTTTAATAATTTTCAAATTATTCATTTAGAAAAATATTTTTAATATTTCATATATATATATATATATATATATATATATATATATATATATATATATATATATATATACATATCCATCAAAACAGAGAACCCATAATCGCAACAATAAATAAAACATGCAACGGAACATATTTTCGACGACGCAGAAGAAACGCGAATAAAAAGCACAAATGTACAACAAAACGATCGCCGGTTATTTATTTATGTTTTTTTTTTCGCAGGAACAAATTCACTGGCTCGTAAATCAAAATGGCGGAGGTTATCTATAGCCTGCGCGACCGGACTTTTGCGTATGGTTATTATATTCGCAGTAGTGCTATTTCCAGGCATCGCTTCATATCATATCATATAATGTGTGTGTGTGTGTATTGGATACAAAATAACATTTTTCAAATGTGTCACATGGACTTGTAAACCGGTGCCTAATATATACACATATAAACGGGATTATGTTCCGATTTGAAAAACGTTAATCAACGGTTGATATTTTTTTTTGTGTGTGTGCAAAAGTGAATATTTTAGACAAGTACGTAATTTTTCTGTTGTTGTTTCAGTAACAAATTTGTTTTATTTTAGATTAAAGATTCATTCACAGCTCTGGTTTTAATTTTATATAAAATAAAATGGCTTTATGTTCAAGTTCTGTATTAATATTTATTGATAATCAACGTTTCGACGAACTCAACGTCCGTATTCATTATTCTTTGTACCAATGCGCATGACAATTTTAATTTTACATACGAATAAACGGATTTACACAGTTTCACGTATCGTCAAACATTTGCATTGCCTTAACTATTTATTCTTTTTCTTAGAAACGTCAAATTCAAATATTTATTTCTAGATATACATTTATACTCAGATAAGCAACTCTAGCTTCTTCCATATTCATAATACCTCTCATATATCCTCTGTTATTCCTATTACTTGGAAGCTTTTGCTCACGCAAAATACTCTCAATCATACCACTCCATTTACTCATCGAATATCCACGAAAACAAGTACCTTCAAAAATCATTCACATGTATTCTTTTAATCAAACGTTCATTAGACATTCGCTTTAGATGACCGAACTTTTGTAACAACTTTTTGTCAATTTCACATTTATCATACACTAATCTATCTCGTATCCGATTCCTCCTAGTTACAACACATGCCCCGCGCAAAAATTTCATTTTCACATTTTTCTTTTATGCTTTTGCAGTCAAACCCAACATTCGCTATCATACATCAACCTAGACACCAAAAACAGCATTTTATATACTCAAACGGGGGGATAATTTGGAAACATTTAAATTCCTAGCAAAAATAACCCAAAGCATCTAAAACCTTACAACCAGCATTAACTCTTACATGATTAAAAAAAAAAGAAGAAGAAAAACCTTTTGATACACCCTGCATTTTTTATATAAACCAAACTATTACCACATTTGTACAATAGTTCATCAAATCACAATTGGAAATAATAAAACAAAAATATAATTTCTATTAAATCTAGTTAGGACGAATATACTATTTAGTGCAATTTTATATCACAACAAAAACACCTTCCTGTGTATGTGGTACACATTAAAGCCAACAATAACAAATGCTAGTAGATTTCAATGCAGCCACCAAACAATAAAGTAAACCCCTAGTTTCACAAGAAGAGCAAAGAGCATTTATATAAACCGAGTATTTTTTGTAATCGGATCTGCCCACATCTGCTCACTTATATGAAAACCTCAGTGAAATAATGACGAATACGCCATCTTGGTCTGAATTGAATTTTTCTGTTTGTTTTATACTGGCAGAAAGAATGTACAATAGCATACTGCAGTTCATTTTTTAACCATTTAAAGCTACTGCGCATGTACACTTATAAATCTACGCTCCACGAGTTAGGTAAACGGAGTAAATTTTTTCCAATCCACGTGCTAATAGCAGAACGATAAAAATTTCACTTCACTGATTACTTCTAATCTTTAAACGATATTATCTCGAAAATTATAAAGTGCGTATTTGCCACTATTCCAACTGAGTTTCTCATATAACTGCTGGTTCATTCTTTCATGCCTCTGTTATAATGTCAAAGCGCAAAAAGGAAAATATGACATGCCAGCAAACAAAGAATAAGCCACTTAATGAGTCCCTGTAATTATTTCAAATTTAGCTGTCATCGGATTACAGACTCGATGTATATAAGTTCCCTGCTTGTTGTGTCAATAGATATTAATGATGTAAGTTTTTGTTTGATAATTCTGTTATATTACCACGATGTACATACACATAGATGAACATGGAATGCAATATTGTTTTTTTTGAGAGAGCTGATGAGTAAAACAGGTTATTATCAAATGTAACAAATAGTGAAAATCAATAAATTATATGATTATGTTTTCATTATCAGTAGCAAATTTAATCCCAGAATGAGTATTTGTGATTATCGTAAATCTAAATTTGTTACTGATAGGAGAATTCCGAAATAAGTATTTAGCATTTTTCTTAAAATTGTTATAAAAGCCATATCAAAAGAAAAACGAAATTAATTATATTGAGACTGTTAGAGATACCTGTCAAAATTTCTCGTTCCGTCTCGCCATTTTTCAGTCTCGAAAACCTGAAACGAGACAAGATCATATCGAAACTAATTTCTATTATAAATGGATTTTCAACTCTTTTTCTTGATAATATTCAAATATTTTTATATGTTATATAATAACTAAACATTTTTATTAATTTTTTCATTAAAACAAATTGAAATTCTTTGGCATAATTAAAAAAAAAACAATACGTTTTTGAACATTTTATATAATACTTGTACAAAGCTAGAAATATTTAGTGTAAGTACAAATCATATTTTTATTTATCAATATTATAACTGTATAAAATTTTTCAATAACAAACCAATAATACATATATTTTATTATAATCATTTACATCATTTCAATTTAAATGATTACAGTCTTTATAAAAAACCAATTATATAAATATAAGTACATACATATAATTATAATAAAAAATATAATTTTTTTATATTATTAATTACGTTATTATAATGCAATAAAGTCAATACTAATAAAAATACTAATAAATTAATATTATTACTACATTTTATATTCATTGTAAAAATGAAAATAAATTAATATAATACCCGATACATATACAGAACGTTTCTAAATATTATTTCTAATTTTTAGATGCCATAAAATAATAAAAGAATGTTATGAAATGTTTATTTGGTCAGATATACTTTTTGCACTACTTTACACATTTTCAATAATTTAATAATTTAAGCAAAAATAAACAATGCAACTGTCAATCAACCTAACTTACGTTGAGGTAATAATTTTTAATATAGCCGTCAAAAATGTCAAATTTCACACTTGACCGTATTTTTTTTTTTATCAAATATACAGTTTCTAACAAATTTGGCGGTATACACTGTATTTATTACACTTCTTTACGCACTTTCAATAATGAAAAGCGAAAATAAACAATGTAGATTGTTAATTAACTTAAATAAACTTGACTTAATAATTTTCAATACGGTCGCTGGAGATGTCAGATTAAATACACTTGATCTTGTAGTTATGTTTGGTGCTGCCACCAGTGATATAAGTATATAGTAAATAATTATTGTATAATAATGTATATTTTTGTACTAGCAACATAATAACTTCCTTCTACATACTCAATATAGTAACGTAATATAAATTACTATGATACGCTTGAAGAAAAAAGTTTATTACTGCTAAATGTCTTTATAGCATCTGAAAATTAGAAATAGTTATTCTAAAACCCCCTGTATTCATATACAATATCCATAATGATATAAAATTTTAATGAAATTACCTTTTCAAGGCTGAACCCGTAATATACTGGTGCAAATTTGAGTCACCATATTCAATATAAATCATTCAAATTATCTTTATATTTCACCGAAAAAGATAAAATACGAATAAAAAAAAAAAGCGAACACAAAATATATCGTTAACAATATAACAACAGCAATAAAACTTTGCTTACTAATTCACAAACAGAAACAAAATATAAAAATATAAAAATAATATAGAAATCGCATGCTAAATCATCGTTATTCAACAATACGTTATAAGTCCAATAAAATATCACGAGCCCAAAACAAAAGAAATTCTAGAACAAACATATTTTTAGTAGCTTGTTGTGTGCGATAAAAATGTTTTTTAATTAACTGGATGTGAAATTAAGACATAATATTCGTTAATTTTGTTTATATAAATTGTAGAGAACATTCGACTTTTCTATTGTACGATTATAGTTACGTAAACTAATACAAGTCTTTATTTTCTAGCTAATGAGTAATAATCATCATTATATGCTGGGTGAATAATATATTATTATTTACCAAATTTCCGTACCTAAAACATATCAAATTATAGTCGATATTATTATATATTTTCTACAACTCTATAACTTGCGATAGAATTCCGACTATAACTTTAAATTCGTTAACTGGTTTTAATGAATTTGTTTAGTCTTGCTCTTATGACAGTTGCATTGTTTTAAAACTTGTATTAGTTAACACCAATTGTAAAACCGAGTTCGAAATATGGGCCGTTAAGTTAACAGAGTTACTTCCGTATGCATACATATTTTCTTTAAAAATAACGGTTTTTAAAAGGAAATTTCTTTGATTCTTTAAAAAATCTTTTTACGTATATTGCAACGAAATTTCTTACGAGATTCAAGCAATTTCATTTTAACGAACCGTTAGTTTTAACGAAAATGTTTATGCATACGATCATTAGTGTGAAAAATATTTGCATGAATATGAATAATATAGAAATGTTTGCAATTTTATATTTAGATGATTCTAGAAATATATACACTCTTAATATAGAATAAAATCTTTCAAATAATTACACTTACAGATAATAATAGTTATAATGACTTTATTGCCCAACAGTTCTACAACCAATTACAGGATAAGATATATTTAAAAAAAAAAAATGACAAATCAGTTAATATATAATAATATTTGTACATATCAGTGGCGCAGCCAGGATTTTGTCTTGGGGGGTCCAAAGATTTTATCTTAGAGAAGCAAAAAAAAGCAAATACTAACCAGATTTCCACTTTATCTTACATGAATCGAATAATTAATAGTTTAAAATAATGAATGTTGGCTCAATATTTTGACGTAAATAATTGTAGCGTTAGAAGTGACTGCTGGTACATATACAAATATATTATAGATTTATAAAGAAAATAATAACACGAATCACTGTGAAGGCACTGAGTTAAATAAAATTTAACTTTCATTCATTAAAAATCTATAATTCTTATGATCTAGTTGCTTATATGTTATCTAGTAACTTGTACGTACTGTTATTTACTTTAATGCCATTGATAAATTTTATAAAATAATTAAACAGAATTTTATCCTAGAACAGTTTTTATATTGTATTATTATAACTTTAACTTAATTATTTAAGTTATTAATTAGTGAATGTAAATTTTCATGAAAAATATCAAAAATCAGATGAACAATTGTTAAAATTTCTGCATATTATGTTGATAAATATTCAGAATTGCTTTATCCAAATTTCTATAAGTTAAAGTCTCAGAATAATAATAATAATAATAATAATAAAAATAATAAAAATAAAAATATTGAAACGTTAAATTACTTTAATGAAACTGCAATATCATATTTAAAAATACATGCAAAAACTGTCTTAAATTTCATTAACTTAACAAATCCATAAACATATTTCTTTTTCATCTAATTACTACAAACTGCAATACATTTCGTGCAATATACAAATTGTCGCAATGCAGTACAGTTTGCAGTGTGTGTAAACATAGCTGCCACGCTAGAAAAAAAAAAAAAACAAATTAAAAAAAAAATCACCGAAGCCGAGCAAAATGCAAGCATGTTATAGAAACGATCGTTTGCAAAAGACGACACATTTCATATCGCTGATGGTGACGTTTGGCAAATGACACTAAAAGAATTTTTATTTAAATGTCGGAAAAGTTTCTGACTTCTTGATTTCGTTTTTCTTTTGTTATTTCGGTTGTTCGGGTGTTGTTGTATTTTGTGGAAAATGTTGCAATGCATGCGTTCCGCGTTGCGCTTGGCTATTAATGTAAAAAGCATTTTCAGACATTTTCTTAGATTTCTATCTTTGAACTTTTATTGATGGAAAGCAGAAATATAAAGTAACGTGACGATTGAATAAATGTTTGTGTATATAGTTCGGACAATTTGTTTCCGGACTGATTAGTGACACGGTAAAAAATAATTTGTAATGCTAATATTTAATACTCATTTTTTTCTGCAACTATAAAGAAATGTGTTACTTATGAACGAACCTGTTATTGATTAGTAAATGTAGTATGTTGCACACATGTTTTTTATTTTGCGGTAGTTGCTATAGAAACTTCACTGAAAAAATCCGTGTAATATTACATAAACCGTTTATGTCATAATTACATAGATCGTTTTGTGTAAATCAAATTCATGATCTAGTTATTTATTTTGTTACATACTTGTTTCCATGTTCTGTTTATTTACTATAAATGTCATTTTCTATTTTTTTTTCCTGATGAAAACGCACGTTGAGTACGTCGAAACATCGATTATTAATAAATATTAATGCAGAACTACAACCTCTTTAGGTTTTATTTTAATATAATGTGTTCTGGAATTTTTTTTAGGTTAATTTGTAAGTTAAATGTTTAGTTAATGATGCGCTTCAAAAATAGTACACAATCTAGTTGCCAAACACTGTAAAAAAATTGGTAATTTTACATAAAAATCTGGACCAATATCAGTTTAATATGTAAATTTACAGACGTCACACACAAATTTTTACATAATATGAATATAAAATATGTATATTTTATGTAAGTTTACTTATTTTTTCGATAAAAACCATATATAAAATTAAGTATTTTACTTAAAATTACAATATTATATTATTTTCACAGAAAATGTATGTAAACCATCGGTTTTGCTGAAATAATATGTTATTTATTTTTACTATAGTTTTTATATAAAATGGCAACTTTTTTACAGTGTAGTTAAATAAACAAGTCTTTATGCAACTGGTTCGTAATGCTAGAAAAAAAACACTTTTATTTTATAACTCATTCATTATAAATTATCGATAATTTAAGCAACCTTATTCGAATATTCTAATAATATTTTTAAAAAATTTACTTTTGATTGGTTCATGAATTTATTGTACACACTAAGAATGTCTATGTACATAAGGCAAATATGGGGTGATATTTATGAATTTTCTTGGCAAACATACAAGTCTTGTTGATGTATTTAAAACTTGTTAAAACTTTTACACAAAAAGCAAAAAATCAATACAAATTACATTTTATTGATAATTCAGTAAATTGCATATAGGTAATATGGTATTAAAAATAAAATATATATATTTTATATAAAAAAGTAAATGTTAGTTTCATTTTTAGATAAACATCATAAAACATTATAATGGCCAAGTGTTTACATTTATAAATATGTATTTTTTAAAATGTATTTACCTTTGTTATTTTATGTTATAAAATTTGTACTATATATCATATAGAAATTGTTATTGTTCTAAATATTAATAAAAACAACATATAATTTTTAAATGAACTGTAAATATATATTTATTGGTTAAATAAATTAATAGTCTATTTTTGAGTTAGTTAGTTTTATTAAAATATATTTTAAATATTTTTAAATTTTCAGCTTTTTATTGTAGCCCTACACAAAATTTATTTATGTAACTAGATACATGGAAAGCAATGATTTAAATAAAATTTGATTTCCTTTAATTAATAATTTATAAATTTTATAATCTAGTTACTTATTTTGTTACCTAGTAACTTATTTCTATGTCCTGTTTATTTGTATATTTTTCCTGTTTATGTACCTAGAGTATGTTGAAACGTCGATTTCAATTAAAATTAATACAAGACTATATTCTAAAACCTTTTTGTTTGAAATAAATTATACTTATGTTTTTGTTTTAATTGTTTCATATTTTAATTTTATAGTACCTACCCAAAAGCATTTTTACTTTAATAAAATGAGTTCTAAAAGATTTTTTTTACTATAATAATTTATTTAATTTCGACATTTTAAAAGTAAAAATAACAATTTTAAAAAACAACGAACTTTCAATATAATTAAAATATTTACTACGTAAATTAATATAGGAATCAATAATATGCATGTAGCCAAGAAAACTTATTAAAAAAAAATGTAATTGTTTTCGTTAGAAATGCTTTTAAATTATATTTCGGATTCTTAATTAAACATTTTTAACTGCTTCATTAATCTTTGTTTTTTGTTTTATCTTAAAAGCGAATCCAAATCCAATGATATAACAAGAATAAAGAAAAAAATTCAAATCCCATACCTACATTAAACCATTGTAAATCGCAGGTGATATGATCGTAAACCAAATTAAATATTTTCTTACAAATGAAGATATGTTGCACCGGGACTGAATCGGTAACGAAACGGTACGGAACCGAGTACGGTCGTAATCCTAAACGTAAATTAAAGTTTTTAATGTGCACACCAAAGGGTAGTGCTTACGTTCTAAATTCTCAGTCTTGTAAGGCTTGATCAAAAAGTAAATGCTTCCCAATTTCTTTTTTACGAAAAAATATAGGCTCGTATCACAAGCTCGGTTTTTGGGTGTTTTAGTTATTATTTTTAGTTCTACTCTTATGATAGTTACGTTGTCTTAAAATTGGAACCGCGATTTCAAAACTTAGCTCGTGGTACCAGCCATATAATTATTAAATTAATGTATGATTTCTTGTGGAGTAAAAGTTTTGACATATGAAAATATAACAAAATCAACCAATGGCGTGGTATAATCTATAACGAAAACTGAAGTTACAGTTCGATTGGAAAGTGTGAGCCATCCAGGCCAGACAAAATCGGCTAATAGCATAATGGCACCTGTACAGGATGATAGTATAGATACATTTATCAGATTGCAAAGCAGAAACTGTCATTCAGTCACCAAGCACTGAGGATGCTATCTAAGATGTATGGCAAAACGTCTACGACAATGATAGATCGACCACGACAAACCAGCCCAGAAAATTCTATAAATTTAATATTGGTGTGTTTATTTCAATTTAGTAATAACAATATTATATATATATATATATATATATATATATATATATATATATTCTTAATTACACATGGCGTATTATATTAGCTAATAGTATTCTTGTTTTTTGCTTAAATCGCCATTAATTTATTTTGATAAACTAATTGAAACATTAGTTAATTTTTAAATAAAAAAAAAGAACTAATAATTTAATTAGTTCATCAAAATAAATTAATGGCGATTTAAGTAAAAAAACAAAAATACTATATGTTTAAATGTTTTATTTCTTCATTGAATTATATTAGAACGTAAAATACATATACACCCAAAAGAGTGTGGCACAAACTCTTTCCACTTTCCTGAAATCAGCTTTCTCCAAACATCATAAAACTGAAATTTCAAATTAATCAACCAGTTGGGAGGTATTACTTTTAGATCAACTCTCGTAACTTCCAGCTTTGATTGAAATACTTCGGCTGTGCATTAAAACGAAACCAGTTTGTTTTACAGTGCGGTACCAAGTTGAAAAAATAATCAAATTACCTGGATTTTACAACCAAACATGCACATAATTACACCTGGCCGCATAATTTTGGGACAGAGAATAAGGGCTCTAAACCAATTTCTTTTCGTCGCAAACGTGCGATAAAAAAACGAAGAGTAATTGTGTTGATGTGCAACTATAGTATTTCATATATATATATATATATATATATATATATATATATATATATATATATATATATATATATATAAGAGACGGGTAGGGCCGAACGACACCTTTTAAGACATTTAACTTTTTGTTAAAATTTTAGGTTTACGTTACAAATGGTTTGAGTTCCGGTTTTAAATATATGACAGGAATAATAATTTTAAATGTAGTGGAATAATTGCAATATCTTATCGCATTTGATATTTAGATGATTTAAAAAAAGTTTCTAATTATTCGCATCTGGTTGCAAAACTAAACTAAACTAAAAGTAAATTTTATCATTTTCTATAAAAAAATACGCTATAAAAAAAACTCAGCGAAATTATAAAAAAATAGTAATAAAATTTTACTTAAAAAATTGTAATTTTATTTTACTATAAATATTCTGTATTTCTACCTCAAAATTCTGTAATTTTTAAATAATTTATAATAATCATATAAAGTAAGTAAAAATGACCTAATATGTAAAATTGCTTACTTTTTGCAAATTGCATCACATACTTAATGTAGAATTACATATTGTTAATATAACTTCTTAATTTATGTAATTTACAGCTTGCATATTAATATCTGTAATAATTCATAAAAATAATAAGACTTAGTAATTTTTTTTGTGTAATAATACTAATAAAATATTTAAAGTGTAATTCAATCATTTCCAAATATATCCCTTATGTAAATTTAAAAATGTGTGTAAATTATACCAACAATAATATTACAAACTAAACAAATTTTAGCTATTTATGTAAAATTCCTGACAGCAAATTCACTGAAGTTCTGTACATTTACTAAAAGAGATTTTACTAAAACACTGTAATATTATGTAAAAAAAGCATCTTGCTTAAAGAGTAACAAAAAAAAATTAAGTTAGTAATACAATATATGAAATGTACTATTCCATTCCGTTGGTAATATTATATTACATAATGTTTGTAATAGTTCTGATATTATGTATTTTCAAACAATTATTTAAAATTATAGCAGTTAAGTAATTATACCTAGAAATATTGGGCATTATAATATTTCATGGTTTGTAGGTAAAATTACATATTTTTTTAGAGTGTATTTAATAATTTATTAATATTGTTTTCGTCAATCATATTGAACACGTTGTAATTACAAACTAATTTATTTTTAATACTGTCTTAATAGAAATAGTTAAAGAACAAAACTTCTTCCTACAAAACATTTTTAATCAAAACTTCACGAAAAAATTCCAAACCTTCGTACCTTTCCAGTCGTCGCTTCACATAAAAAAAAAACAAAACTAGAAAACTAGAAAAAAAGCCGATATAATAAGTTGAATGGTAACTTTTAACAGACACGCACTCCCTGGAGTTGAAAGTTGGGGGCCCTTTTTCATCTATATATTTATACAAAGGTAACTGTGTGTGTGTGTGTTACAGCGTCTATACCTGCGCGCAAAAGCATCAATTCCTTATGCCATCGCTTTGTGGACTGGGGTGTGATCAAACACGAAAAACAACACACAAAAAGCAACCCCCTTTCTCGATGTATCTACAGTCTAGCCTAGAATGATTATAACATGTAATATGCAGTTTGAACTTTGATTTGGGGCTTATTAACAAAAGAATGTCGCAGAGTTTAGAAACGGGTGTGAAGAAATATTTTGAATTTAAACTAGCATTTTTAACTATTTATTTTATTTACATTCACATGATAAATCTCAGATAAACTAATTTTATATTTTAAACATTTGTTTATGTAGTTTTAATAACGATACATTATGAACTTATTGAATGTCCACGTAAAAGAACATTTTCAATTTAATTACCTATATTTTTCTGTTTCTATAGAAAGCTAATAATATTTATTATTAATAAAATATAAACTAATATATAATGATGCAATTCATAGTGATTTTTCAAAAAGTTGACCAAATCAGAAAGCCGAATATCGTATTATTCGGCCGGATCATAAAATTTATAGATTTTTAATTAATGGAAGTCAAATTTAATTTAACTCAGTGCCTTCACAGTGATTAATGTTAGGATGATTTATGATCTAGTTACTTATTTGTTACCTAGTAACTTGTTTCTATGTTCTGTTATTTACTATAATGTCATTTATATTATTTAACCTGATGAAAACGGATGTTGAGTTTCATCAAAACGTCGATTTTAAATAAATATTAAGGGGGGAAATACATGTAAAAAATTTTTTTTTCGATTTTGCTGATATAATTCCTTATACATCGAAGATTTATCCAGCAAAATATCTAACCAATCACAAATGTATTTACCGAGAAAAAGGCATTTTTCTACCTGCGCCTCGGTAGCCGCTTTGGCTAACGGGCGACTTTAAATGCTTCTCCTGAAAAGTTGTGTTTTTGAAATCGCCGGAACACTTGGAGACCAGAGATTTGGTCGGAATTCATTGCGATTTTGTGGGCTGAATAGAGAATTGAATTCTCTACTTCGGTAACCTAATTGTTTTTGTTTAATGTAAACAGAAGTAGTATTTTTTTTTTAAATAGGTTGAAAAAAAACGCGAAAAAAGTGATTTTTTTTTTCAACTCGAAAATTTTTTACGAAAAAATTTTTTTTACAACATATAATGAGGTCTCTGAAATGCGCTGTCATGTGAACTTTAAGGCCCTATTCTTGTTTTCTGTTTTAGTCACGATCCTGAAATTCTGCAGAGGCCGGCGCAAACCGCTACATACGAAAACCGATATTTGCGCATGTAAATAAAACATGTAAAATAAAACATTTTCCAAAATTTTTTTACATGGTTTTACTCTTAAATACATGCCCAATAAGCTGCAAAAACAATGACTTAGTTTCATTCATTTTCCTAGCCGCAATCCACTCCCAAAGTTACTCGAATTTTTCGGCTTCTAGATGAGTTTCCCCCCTTAATACAGGACTTTAATCAAAAGCAGTTTTATTTTAATATAATGAGTTCTAAAAGATTTTTCACTATTTTTATTATCTATTTAAATAAAAATGTATTTTATTTAATACTTACTGTGTATTTAATATGGTATATTTTAAATAAAGTTTTATTATTACATGTACAGCTTATAACAATAAAGTTAAATATAAATTTCACAAATTACATATTATTCGGCGAATTTGGCAAGATTATTCGGCCTAGCTTATTTTATTAAATTTTCTTTAAAAACTGCATTCAACAAAATTTTATTTTTTTCAAAAACTATATACGTTTGAAAATGACATCTGATTAGTTTCAACAACTTTACAACTGATTATGTACAAAAATTTAAAAATATAAAAAAATATTTTTCATTATTTATTATTATATCAAACAAATTTATAGTATTACGATACATTCAATAATATAATTACATTTTCGATACAATCTAAATAAGCTTCAGAATATAACCAGTCTGTATAAAAGTGTCCTGAAAAATATACAAACACATTTCTAGGGTTCTTTTGGGCGTGGTAGCTATTATTATCGTCATTATAGCGTGTCCAAGGTATCAAATATGTCCCTAGATAATAAAAACATTTATTTTGTTCAGATAGAGAATTTTTTTGTAACGAATATTAAACTTTAAATTTTTGTATCTAGAGGAAAAAAAGCACTGTGTTTTTATGGTCTAATAAATTAAAAATTATTACAGACCAAAAAACAATTTGAAATAATTACCTCGGTCTAAATATTTTATCGTAAATAAATACAAATGTAAATGTTTTGCCAAATAATTGTATATAGTAACTAACTGTTGTATAATAATGTCATTATTGTACTGGTAACGTAATGACCTTTTTCTACATAGGTAAATATGGCAACGTAATATTAATATTATGATACGCTTGAAGAAAAAATATTATCAAGTTCTGAAAAGTTTTTTAGTATGTTAATAATAATAATAATTTATTGAAGTACTCTAATCGTAATATATATACATAAAAGATTTCGAGAACTTGTTTTAATTCAATAAATTCTTCCTGTGACATTATTGAATAAATTAACAAATTAATAATAATAATTGATTAATAACGAAGGTGACATTTAATTATATTCTTTGATTAATTTGATTTTATTTATCCGCTCGTTAATAAATTTTCTTATTACCAGACATTTTATCATTTACTGTGTTTTAAGGTTAAGTTAGAATTCCACATAAATTTTGCCTGATACTCGGTGTTAGAGCGTCGCGTCGTAATATAATGTATAACTTTCTCTGTCTTGTTCATCTACTGTATGTTATATATATATTTATTAATTATTTTTTAATTGATTTAAACTGGTTTGTGGCCTTTAATAGTCAGCTATCGGTCTGTTTATTAAGATATACTAGATTTAATAAAAGGCAAATTAACTTGATTAATACTAATACGTATTTGTGATGACAAAATAATTGATTGATTTAATGCTAGAGTTATTTCAGAACACTTACCATGTTTTACAGGGT
This sequence comes from Clivina fossor, assembly GCA_963966155.1. Classification (NCBI taxonomy): domain Eukaryota; kingdom Metazoa; phylum Arthropoda; class Insecta; order Coleoptera; family Carabidae; genus Clivina; species Clivina fossor. The sequence goes on from OZ014563.1 coordinate 4,788,033, forward strand.
GGTACTGTTTACTTAAAAACACGAAAAAAATGTTGTTTCTTATATAAAGGTTTGCTGTTGCTTTCTAAATTATTATTTTTGACCTTTGTTATATTTTTATGTATTATTATTTATTAAAATAAGATACTAATGATTTATGTATAAACTCTCTAATTACAAATAACAGTTGACACTTTCAAATATAATTTAAAATTATTTAAATTTATTATAAAAAAAGGGATCACAAACTTTAGGAGCATATAGTACATCAAAATTAAGTTCAAAAAATATAAGGTTTGTTCCAACCTAGCATAAAATCAGTTTGGAATCAATCTAGATTTATCCTAGATATGTACAATGTGAATTTAGCTTGGCAAGTACTGTCCGATTGGAAAAGATGGACCATCTAAATCATTACAGAGAATGATGGGGGTATAAATATATAACAGATCGCGGAGCAGAAACTGTCATTGAGTCACCAAGCACTGAGGATGCCATCTACTATGTATAGCAATACGTCTTTGACGAGGATAGATTGACCATGGCATATCAGCCCAGAAAATTCCATAAATGCAATGGATACCGGCTTGAAAGCCTGAAGATGATTAATTTTACTGTGTTTTAAAAATATTAAAAGTTTATAAAAAGTAAACAATCAAAAATCTGTGTCAATGTATGTAAAACATATTAAATAATACAATAAAAAAATCGCAAATAATAACTCATAAATTTAAATTTTACACAAAAAATGTTGCAAGAATATAAATACTACAAAAATATTTGCATAAATATTAATTAAAACCTTATTATATTCGAGGCAAACTAAATTTTATTACATTAGTAGTAATGCATATACTGTTGATAACAGTGTGAAAAACACAAATGAAAATATTATTCTCTGCTTTTAATTAACAGAATTTATAATTTTATGTTTTACATTTCCGCAAAAAAATTCGAAAAAGTACTACTAAAAACAAAACACGAATACATTAACATCAATAAATGTAACAATTTGTTGATATTTCACACACATATAAAATGCTTTTTTTTTGTACAAATGCAAACTTTTTCGAAATAACGCGTATATTTAAATGAAATTTTTCTGAGTCCAGAAAAAAGTTGCTCAATTTTATTGTAATTAACCAATGAGCATATCATTTGTACAATTAGGCCCGGTTGTACAAAGCATTGTCAATTTCAAAATACTTTAACTAGGCAAATAGATTGTCAACCATGAATGAATCGTCTCATTGATTAGTCAGTTGGGAAGTTAACAAGAGAATTAACTTATCAAGTATTTAACAATGCTTTATGCAATCGAACCTTTTCAAATGAATATTTGTAGAAGAAATGGGTCAAAAACCAAATAATATATCATATTTCGAGGGTGCCTTTTGATTTTTGTTTCAGTTGAACAGAAAAGAAGTTATCATTATATTATTGACGTATTTTATATTCCCGTTATTCATTTTAACAAATATTTTAACACTTATTTATTGTCCTTATTTGAATAATTATACTTGTTGCGAGTAAAGATTAAAGATTGTTACGCGTCTCGCCGGTTTGGCATCTTCAGACTAACTGTGGTTTGGTTTCAGTAGGTGTAGTGGGGTGAAGATTGTTTCAGAAGTGCTGTTCAAATAAGGACAATAAATAGGAGTTATCATTGTTATCTCACAGCCGTCCGGTTTTGCAGAGCTTCGAAGAAAGGGCTAGAACTCGAACAATTTCTAATAAAAATAAAAATAAAATTTTTTGAGAAAAGCTCAAAGTCTATTCTTTCATCCCCAAAAAATCGCGGTTTGATATCTTTTATAGTTTCGCAGAAAAAAATTATAAAGTTAGTCGATTTTTTTTAGGTTGAGAAAGGTATAAACCCCCTTAAATAAAACAAATATTTTATTTGTATACCATGTAAATTAAATTTAAATTTTTGAAAGTTCAGTGTGACAGCAGAAGTTACTCAATTAGATTGTAATTACCAAGCGAAGAAGCATCATTATATATTTTATTCATTTCACTTTTTTTTTGTAATTCCGCATGTTACATTTTATAAGCATGTTCTGAACTTTCAATTATTACCGTAGGAACAGTGTATAGGAACAATGTGTAATTAATTTTTTTAGCTCCATTTTCAATGCAAATTTATTCACACTATTATGCTATTCTACTTTTAATATTAGATTATGTAAATAGTGGAATTTTCTTCTTGTATTTTCGCTTAGTGTTATCTATTCAGTTAGTTTTTGATTTAGTGTAATGGAGATTTTATAAATTATACAAATTAAAGAATCTCTCACAAGTCATAATTATTCAGAAAACAGTAATCTAAATAAAACGGCTTCAGGATATAGTTCTCTATTAATTTTTATTAACAATCAATGTCTCAAAGTACTCAACGTATATCATCATCAGGAAAAAATTATACAAGTAGTGTTACAGTAAATAAACAGGACATAGAAATAAGTCATTTTCCAGATGATAATGTACGTTGAATACGTCAAAACGTCGATTATTAATAAAAATTAATACAGAACTATATCCTGAAGCCGTTTTATTTTAATATAATGAGTTCTAATTTTTTTTAAATTTTAGTTCTGTATTAATATTTATTAATAATTGACGTTTCGACAAACTCAACGTGCGTCTTCATCAGAAAAAGAAGATAGAAATAACATTTATAGTAAATAAAGATGAAGACGCTCGTTGAGTTCATCGAAACGTCGATTATTAATAAATATTAATACAGAATTATAACCTAAAGCTGTTTTATTCTAATATAATGAGTTCTGAAAGATCTTTACTATATTAAAATAACTCTGTTTTCTCAGTTGTATATATGTTTTTTTGTATTATGCAAAAAGTGTAATAGCTAATCTGTTTCAAATATCTAAAAATAATTGATAAAATATTTCATTCGTATTACAACTTCTAATTTAAAAAAAATATAATAAAAAGAAAGCAATATTGTTAAACAAATAGAAAAGAATTTGTTATTTTAAAAACAGCTTGTATATTAAAAAATATTTTATAAAATTAAAATTAAAATTACTATAAAATTTATTTTAAAGTTGGTGACAAGGTCTTCAAATATTTGTTAGCATCCATAAAAAAAATGAGCAAAAATTATAATAAACTTTTTTTGCAGTAATAAATTCAATGTTATGACTAAGAAAAACTTGCTAAAATAAAGATAAATCAAAAAGTAATATCTTCGAATTTTTATTTTAGTTTGTAAGCAGTTTGATAAACTGTAAAAAAAAAAAAATCTAATGTCATGTGAGATCAATATTTGTTTATTTGCTAAAAATATTTCAGTATAATTTTTGTATTATTAAAGCAAATGAAATTTGCTGGCAAATCTAGAAGAATTACTTTTAGATCGATCCTTGTAGAAATGAAAAATATAATTTTTTTAGAATGCAAAAATCAAACCTGCTGTAGCTAGAAACACAATAATGTTTGCGTATAAAACGTGCTTGTTAACCGCAAATTAGAAAAGCAAAAATGCAATATACTTATTATAAATAAGTATGTTATTATTAAGGCCATGTATAATGTTTCTACAGAAGCCCGTTTGAGTATATACAATAATGTTTTGTTGCCTATGTCGCGTATGTTGAGTTTGGCTGAAAAAACATAAAAGAAAAATGACTGCTGTGGAAATAAGATTTTTATGTGAAGTATGTGTTGTAACTAGAAGGAATCGCGTATGAAACAGATTAGTGTATGATGAGTGTGACAACGAAAAAATGTTGTAGCAACAATTTGGCGTTGGTCAGTTAAGATGGCTCGGTCATCTTGAGCGAATGTCTAATAAACGTTTGGTTAAAAAAAATTATATGAATGATTTTGAAGGTATATATTTTGCATGGACGTCCGATAAGTAGCTAGAGTGTATGATTGAGAATGTTTCACGTGAATGAAAGTTTCCAAGTAGTAAGAATAGAAGAACACGTATGAAAGGTATTATGAATGTAGCTAAAGTTGCTTGTCTGTATAGGGATGTTTGGACAAAACTGATTTCGGGATAGTGAAAAGAGTTTGTGCCACACTCTTTTGGATACATGACGTGATTGTATATGTATGTATGTATGAAAACAATATCGTAAAAATAATAAAACAGTCTTAATAAAAAAATTTGACATAAACCAAATAAAACTCGCAATACAAAACTATAATAATAAAATAACTCTGAATTGATTGAGTCCCATAAAAAATCAAAATTTAATTAATTATTTAAGATTTTATTTAATTTTTAATTTCACAATAGAGTTATAAGCAAGAATTATCAAAATTTAAATTAATATTTTCTAATTTGTAACTGTAAATACAGAAAAAATTAATGATTTTTTTTCAAGAAAATAATCACATTTGTAATTTTGTTTACAAGTTGCGTCATAAGGTTATTTTTGGTTTCTGTAGAAAGTCTATTCTTAGATAGATTTATTATAATAATTAATAGTCATATCCTGTTTCCGCTTACTGAAATCTGAATATATATTATTGATATTATTGAAAAATTTTATATTCCAAATTATTGGGTTTGGCTGTCTAAGTATAAAAGGAAAATAACTACTGTAACTAACTGTAAATAACTGGAATGAATGAATAAATGTATCTAGAAGGTGTATGAAAAGTGTAAAATTGGAAAAAGAATGTTATTGCAAAAGTTTGTGTTAGTCAGTTAAGATGGTTCGGTTATCTTAAGCGAATGTCCAATAAACGTTTGGTTAAAAGAATATATGTAAATGATATTGAAGATATATGTTTGCGTGGAGGTCTGATTAGTAAATGAGATATGATTGAGAGTATTTTGTGTATGCGAATATTTCTAAGTGGTAGGAATAGAAAAGCAAATATCAAGAATAAGAACAGAGCCAAAGTTACTTGTCTGGAAAAAAATTTTTGGCGACACCATTTTGGGTACATGGCGTAATTGTGTATATATTAATTTGTTTTATAAACGACAGACTATTAAACTTTTCATGTTTGTTAGTCACAATTTTGGATCTACGCGAATATTTAAAACATTTTCTACAAAACACCCTATATATAAACATAACTATAAAAATATATATTTAAAAAATATATTTGATACATAAATAAATATTCATTTGAAATAAAATAAATTTCATAAATTTTTATAAAAAAAATTCAATGTAACATAAAATTACAAAATAACCTACTTAAATACAATAATTTATTCTATAGTACATACATTTAATGAAGTAAATTAGTTAAAAATTATAGAGACACGTGTACATAAACCACATTAAAATAAAAATTAACTAAACTAACAAGATATAACAATAATTTACAAAGACAAAAAAAAAGTTAATAAGACTACAATAACCCACACATTCGATTACGTAAACCTGATAGCCTGACATTAGAGAAATTCGATTTCATTTATCTCTTGTAACAGAAGAAGGAGAAAAAAAAAACTGGTCGCGGTAATATTATGACGCATGCGCAGATATGTTAGACGGATCGAACAAGAAAAACAATTCAAGTCATAGCACACTGTGATATTGGTAATACTTTCACTATCTAGCTTGCTTGGCTTAGCTGTTTATACACTTTTGATTTGTAACAATGCAGGAATGTCATGATCAAAAATTACGTAAAACAAAAAAATTACAGACGAAGTAGGAAAAAATAAAACAACTGTCAATCATGTGCAAGTAATCAGAGCATGAGAATTGTGCATGGATATGCTAGATTTTTTTTGTTTGCTTGTATATTTGCAGTTTTGAGTATCATATATTTGGATAATTTTTTTGTTGTATACAATTTTAAAATGTTATTGAATATATTAAAAGTTATTTTCACAAATTTTTTCTTTGTAAAACAGCCGAGTAAATCAACTTAATTATAAAATTTACTTGTAAAACAGTTAATTTATAATTTACTTTGGGGTTTATGAAACTGGATTTCAATCTGTTAAAATAATATTTAGTGATTTAGCAAGTGAAATAAAAAGTTCTGTATATATTTTATTTAAATATCGAAGTTTCGATATACTCATATCTTCATATATATATAAATATATCTTCATCAGTACTAAAAACAGTCGATTCGTGTTACAATAAGCCTAATTTGTATTTATCTATAAAATTCTCGATATGTCAAATTTGATATGTTTACAATACCTTCCTTATCATATGTGATATGACGGTCGGTAAAAAATAATACTAGATATTTGGTTACAGTAATAATTATGAAAAAAATAAAAATGAGTGATCTAAGGACATTTACAAAATAAATTTAGTTTGCTATACTGTTTCAAAACTAATTCATATAAATCATTACTGTATAGTGTATATATTTTTTCTGCAGCCAGTGTTCCACTTGAAAAAATTAATTAATCTCAAAAAGGCTTAATTTACCTGTAAAAAACTTAATTAATGTGAAAAAGTTTTAACTGTAATATAATAAAATAAACTATTTTCAAAAACAATTCATTTTCATACTTTTTAAATGAAAATTATAAAATTACAATTTCTCTTGAAATTATTTATTTATTTAGATAATAGTATCCAAAAGGCATACTTGCCTATTTGAAGGATAAATACAATTATTATTACAATTATAAATTATATTTTTAATTTTATTAAGTGACTTATGATTTTCAAAATACATAGATTTAGTGACAACAAAATGACATATTTCAATATTTTATCATATATAAAAACGAAGAAAACTACGTATTTATAATAAAGATTTTGTAGTAATTCCATTCACAAATATTAAATATTGACTTTATGATTATATATATAAAACATTATTTCATTATCACATTTTTGTAAAAGTTTTAATAAAGAAAAACTTATTCATAATAAAATTATATTTACAAACACAAAAAGTTAAATAAACAATGAGTAATAATAATATAAAATAAATGAGTACAAAATAAAACAAAAAACTTTAAATGATTTACATAAAACATACACATACATATATTTAATGAATCATAACCTTTGTTATATATTATCTTCGAGCAAGGTTGACAATATTTTGATAATATGCCTTATTTGTTAACCGTAAATAACTAATAAACTGTAAAATATTTTAAACAATGTAAATTATTCTTCATAGGTGTGTTGATTATGTATAAAAAATTTGAACATCGCCTACTTGTCATTGTACGTGATATTTAAATTATATATAACCTTTCTATACAGAGTGGTATATTTTCTTTGTTTATTTTAAATAAAATGATGGAATAAGTATGAATTTCATTTGTGTGTGATTTATTTGGACGATTAGTTTGGGTGTATAGAAACAAAAATGGATTGTCTTTTGTTTTGGAGATATAACGGCATATTTAAATTTTAAAGTTTTCTATTATTTTTTACTATAATAAATGCTGCTATTCTGATCATTATAAATTTAAAGAGCTTTAGCTTAAATGAAACTTTAAATTAAAGACACTTAAATAAAACAATTCTGAACATTTATCGCAACCATTCAAAGGATTTTTATTTTTATATTAGCAATGTGTATATTTAATATCCTACCTTTCAAAATTACCTAAATTGTGAAAATTTCTATATTATTTATATTCATGCAAATACTTTGCACACTAATTCTGTCAACAAGTCTAACCTCAAATTTCAGCTAGTTTTACACTTATACTTAATGGAAGTCAAAAAAAAAATTAAATTAAAAATCTATAATTCTTCTGATCTAGTTACTTATATATTGCTAAGTAACTTGTTGCTACGTACTTTTTTTTATAAAATAATGAAACAGAATCTAATCCTAAAACAGTTTTTACTTTATATGGAAGTGGACAAACAAAATAAAATACTGTGTACATGTATTTAAATTACATATAACCTTCTCTGTACTGTTAATAATATATATATTTTTACAGTGAAATATTGAATAGTATATCAGAGCGCACTTTGATTTAAGTTCCCGATACGTCAGGGTCATATTAAATGTATATTCACCTTGAATATTGTAAACTAACTCTTTAAAACAATGTTAATATCGGCATTTATTAACTTTCTTAGAAAATGTTACAAATATTTCTTAGAATTAATGTCACTTTGTTTTATTTCGTTAATTTGGGGTGGTTGCATATACTTTTTCCAAAAATAATTCATATAAATCATTATTAAGTATAATAATTTCAAATAAAAACATTTGTTTCGGTTTGCATCTATATACCGCTTTGGGAGTCCTTGACAATACAAACATAATTTGTTATAAATTAATAACAAGGCTAGATTGATTCAAGTTAAACAAAATTTATTAGAAGCTTTTGGAAAAATCGGGCTCTTAAAAGAAAATAAACAAAATTGCAAATACTACAAGGTTTTTTGGTATTTCAGCAAAAACATAAAAAAATTGACTGTTGTGGAAATGAGATTTTTACTTGGCAAATGTGATGTAACTAGAAGGAATTGGATATGAAATAGATTAGTGTATGATGCGTGAGAAATTGAAAAAAAATGTTGTTACAAAAGTTGATGTTAGTCAGTAAAGATGGTTCGGTCATTTTGATTTGTTTGATTAAAATAATATATGTGAATGATTTTGAAGATATATTTTTGCGTGGATGTCCGATGAGTAGATAGAATTGTATGATTAAGAGTGTTTTGCGTAAAACGAAGGGTTCCAAGTAGTAGAAATAGAAAAGCATGTATGAGAAAAATCATGAATGTGGATGAAGCTAGAGTTGCTTGTTTGGATAAGAATGTGTAGAAAAAATTAATTTTGGAATAGTGGAAAGAGTTTGTGCCATACTCTATTGGATACATGGCTGATTTTGTATATATCTATAAATTATTTAGATAAAATAATCTACACAAATCTCAACATTAAAAATGACAATAGACTAGTCTTCAACAACCTTAAATAAAATATGCTGCAAAATCTTAATTACTAATAAGGAGCAGTAAATACAATACAAACCAACATTAACAACAAATTCATTTAGCCTTTTTATAAATAGTTGAACTAATTTTACTATTAGGCAAATAATTCCGATAATTTTGCTCGGCCAATTCGATAAAATGTCGAACAAATTCTAATTTTCCGCGAACGCAGGCCGCCGAGTCGAAGTCAATATTATGTAAAGAGTGTAAAGTTATAAAGTTCAATTACACTGGGGCGCACAGTGACCCCAAGTGACCGAAGATTCTGCACGCGTGCCCCCATCCTTGTCTATAGTTCAATATATACATATATTGGTCGTTCGCTTTCATGTATGTATATATGCGCAAACACGTACGATCCTATATGAGTACATGATGTTTATAAACATTATGTTTGCGCATCAAATGCAAATATTCTAAATTGTGAACTCTAAACTAAATACACGTGTGAATATATATATATATATATATATATATATATATATATATATATATATATATATATATATATATATATATATATATATATATATATATTATTATTATTATTATTATTTTAAAAATTTTAAAAACGAAAGAAATTAAAAAAAAAATGTTTACTAGCAAAACAATAATATCTAAATTAATCTAATGCTGAATAAAACCTACAATAAAAATGCATTTTAATGTTTATTTCAAAAATCTAATTTCACATTTCATTTTATAATTTTCTAATTAGAAACCATTAAGAATTTTAATTGAATATTTTTAATTTAAAAATAGCTTATCTTAGGCAAAATGTTTTTGCAACAAATTATTAAGAGAAAAAAAAATGTAGATCAATTTATTGTGTAATTTCGAAATTTAAAATTAATTATTTAAACAATGAAGTAAAAACGGCATTAACAATTCATCGCAAGAAAATTAAACTTTTTATTGACAAAATATTTATCAACAATATCAATTACTCATTAAAATTTTCTATTAAACAATAATGTGAATTTTTCTCTTTTTAAGGAAAATCAAATTAGGAATATAAATCGTTATAGAAGTAAAAAGTACGTAAAACAAGTATATTTTTGTGCTTGTACTATCAGCATAACCCAATTATTAAATTAAAAATTAAAGAAACTTCCGTATGTACACATTGTCCCACATCGCTTGTCCACTTTAAGTAACTATATCAATGAAAAATTTATGTTAAAATAAATTTCATATAATATAGTTGTTTTAAATAAATTATTATCTATATTCTATCGTGGCAAAATTTTAAACAAAAAGAATTAAAAAAAATTTCAAAACCACAAAATTATTCTGCAGTTTTGAAAAATTTTAAACTTGTTTCTGTATAAAAGATTTTGAACAATATTATTTAATATGAAATGGACAAGTATATAGAGATTCTCTGTAGAGAAAATTCCAATTTGAAATCTATTAAAAATGCAATCCAGTAAACGTGGACAATACGTTAAGTATTTGTAGGCGATAAAAAAGTGACATAAAACATTTGATAAGAGATTTTATGAGCATTACTCGTATTGATAACCAACCGTATACACGATTCTATTGTTATTGGGTGGTCACTGACCACTGGACCATGTACATATATATATATATATATATATATATATATATATATATATATGGAGCAAGACAGTTTTTTTTATATGAGAAAACACATACAGTTCTGTAATGTAATATGCATAAGTATAACTTTTGTTTCAATACCAGCGATACCATTACTTATCTTTTTTTAATTCTAGAAATATTTTTTTTATTTACAATTAGAACAATAATAATTTTCCCTCATACTAGCAAATAATAAAAACAATTGATATCTCTCACTTTTTGAACATGATTCAGGATATTAATCTCCAGCATCCTCAAAGCTTGGTGATTGAATGAATGTTTCTGCTTCGCAATCCTGTATATATATATATATATATATATACCTGTACCCCCACCATCCTCAACAGGTTCCGTTACGCCATTGATCAATTCTGGTTTTCCTTGAAGTGCCTAAACTTTTCGGCTGAACTTTAGAATAGCCTCCCGTTTCACAAATTTAAAAAAAGTCAGATTTGCGCATGCGTGAGCATCGGAACGCCCATATTTGGTGTATAAAAACCAGTGAACCTCAAAGTGTTTCATTAGTAATTTTCCTTTTGTTATGTTATGTTAAGAAGTCCGGTAGGTTAGGGTAGGTTTGGTAGGTAGGTTTCAGGTAGGAGTTTGTTTTTTAAAGACCGTTAAGAAGTCCGGTAGGTTAGGGTAGGTTTGGTAGGTAGGTTTCAGGTAGGAGTTTGTTTTTTAAAGACCGTTAAGAAGTCCGGTAGGTTAGGGTAGGTTTGGTAGGTAGGTTTCAGGTAGGAGTTTGTTTTTTAAAGACCGTTAAGACACATTTAAAATCATATTTTGTCATGTCGAATAGTTTGACAGTCACTGGTTTTTCAACTCGCGTGCCTACCGCAAAAACGGGAGGCTGTTCTATAACTATACCAACTTTTCAATCGGACTGTATCTTCAATTTCAATATAGATGGAGACAGAAGGATTAGTACAGCGTACAAGGATGGTGGAGGGAACTGATGTTACAATCCGATTGGAAAGGGCGAGCCATTTAGGCCAGCTAAAATCGGCCAATGGCGTAATGGCACTTGTAGAGAATGGTGGTGGTACAGGTATATATATCAGATTGCAAAACAGAGACTGTCATTCAGTCACCAAGCACTGACGATGCCATCTACGATATATGATGAAACGTTTGCGACGAGAATAGATCGACCATGGCATACCAGTAGAAAAATTCAATGGATTCAGAATTTCACTCATCTGACAACAAGTTCCTGATTTAATACCGCTATGAGTGTAATTCGTAATAATAATTGCCAAGTAAATTATAAAACATTTAAGCAGCTTTCTCCTCATCCGTGATATTAAGAAACGTTTACTAAAAATATTATTATTATTCAGACATTCGGTTAGATGTTTATAATTAAATAAAATATTATTTAATGTGGAAGTATTTAATTTTAATTATTGCAATAGAAAAGTTATCGTTGCAATATGAAATTATAAATAATTGGATTTATAATTTTATATAAATAGTGCAATAAAATAGTAATTTATGCAAATGCGTATGGTAATAAAAAGACATTTTATAAATGAGTTCTATACAAAATGTTTTTGAAATTGTTAATATATTCCTTATCAATAAAAATAAACTGATTTACAAATAATCATATTTATACCGATTAAAAACTCAACTCTTACAGAAAGTCAAAGTAAATTTTTCGAATCGTTGTAAGAACAAGCAGATTGTAATCGATATGAAACGATTTAAGTAAAAATTACATAGATATTCTGTAAGTAATTTAGAAACTTTGTAAAGAGATTAATAAATTAATTTAGCCTCAAGTTTCGTTTCCATCAGTCGTATGCGTAGAACTTCACAAAGTGTGCGGCGCGGTTGATTACTGGCTGGTTCCTGGCTGATGAAAGAAAAGTTTAGGAATCTGTGCGTGTGATGAATTGCCATGAAAGTCTACAGTAATTATTATCACAGCTACAGATATATATATATATATATATATATATATATATATATATATATATACACGTTTATATATACAGAATGTTTCTCAAATATATGTTCAATTAACAGTTAAAAAAAATAAATTCTAAACTCATTATAAATTTAATTAAAATCCGACGATTCGGTACCACTGAACCGATATCGGATGGGTCTGAGTAGTTTAGAATCCACTATAAGCTGCAGGTCCCTTGCTTGGCTGTGGGCTAATGACCCACAACACTGTCAAAGCAAGTAAAAATTGTTAAGAATCTATCTATATGTTCAACTTCTCGAGCTTATAGCCCATATGTTCCACCTAGAAATTACGGAAATTGATTAACCTAAAGCAGTATTATTTTAATTAAATTTTAATATTTTTCGGCTAATTTTGATATCCGAAACTATGCTGGTCCCATACGTGCCGGATATTAAAGATTTTGTTGTATTTCCGTAACATCTTGTATATTAATGCTAATTATACGTATATTTGGATACATAAAAATAATTAATGCTGTCTTTAGAAACTTTGACAGATTAATTTTCAAAATTTAAAAAAAGTTTTAATTAGTTACATGTTATATATGCTATGAATGTAATTATCTACACTTTCTTCTGATAGTTTCTTAATTGTATGCAAATTTCGACTTTATAATGTTTGTAGTTACAGCACAAACTTTTGTTTTATTATTTTTTGATATAATTTTGTATCATTTTACAGATTCATGTCTTCAAATATTAAAATAAAACAAAATTAGAAGTATATAAATAAATCCATATATATGCCACTTTGACATTATTACATAAATGATAAAAATAACATTTTTATTTAGGGGTATCTTTTAGCAATTTTTTTTCTCGGAAAATTGGCATCAAACATATAACTATAACCACATGACCATCTTGGACACTAGATAAATTTATCCTGAAAATTTCATTAAAATCGGTTGAACCGTCTAGGAAGTGTGAGCGAGCGAGCTGACGACGCACACACATACACCCACATAAACTAAGTTCGGATTCGTTATCTAGAGGCTATATGAAAGATTTCTACACAATTTTTTTTTTTTTTAATGTGAGAGACACTACCACTTTTTCCTTGCAGTCAAAGTAGTAAAAATAAAACAATTTTGTTCTTTTTTAGGAACAATTATAATCAACCACAAAACAAAACAATCAGTTTAAAATTACATTTCCCACAGCAAGTCATCTCGAAGTGACTATAAACGAGTTGTAGGTGGTACAGGCAAAATGGTGTTACATGAAACACCCGCGAGGCATATATACCAAACAAATGCCGAGCGCGTAAACTTTTGCACCAGAACATAAGAATTTACGAGTTATATATATATATATATATATATATATATATATATATATATTTATATATATATATAATGTGATGTAATTACCGGGGCGGCGTGTAGGAGTTTCTAAACACGTATTTGCCGCACGCACCGCGAGATGGGGCTTGTGAGGTAATTATAATGTCACCCTGTATCAGTGTCAACGGTGTGTGTGTGTGTGTGTATGTATTGTGTCTTAAACGCACCACCATCGGAATGAAGAAGGAATACGACTGAAACACGAACTAGATGAGATGAGATGAAAATCGTCCTAAAGGCATCAAGAAAAGAGGTGGAAAGATAGACGAAGCCATGATTTTCCATTTAGTTTTGTTCAACAAGAATGAGGTGCTGTACTATATATACGTTTTGTTGAAGAATTGAAGAGGTTATTATATATATATATATATATATATATATATATATATATATATATATATATATATATATACCGGGTGTTCGTTCGTTAAGTTCGTATGGGCGTTTAACATGTAATTTCGATAAATTGCGATATACTACTTTCTCGAGTAAAATTGTAAGAAATACTTAGAATACTTTTCGATAGGGCATAAAAAGTTCTATAATTTGGTTTTAGTTTTAATTTGCTAACATGTGCTGTGTGGGCGCTAGAATTTTTTTTTTATTTTTTGGTTTTAATTTTTTTCTCTCAAAAACTATGAGGTGTAGGAAAATAAGCATGGTATGGAAAAATGCGGAATATATATATATATATATATATATATATATATATATATATATATCGGGTGTTCATTTTAGGGTGCCCATAGACTCAGATTACATGTTAAATGGCAAAAATGCTTGAAAAAGTTTAATATTTAACTATTGGAATAAAACGGCTCTAGAAACTAAAACCGTCTGTATTAATATTTATTAATAAATCGATGTTTTGACGAATTCAACGTGTGTCTTCATCAGAAAAAAAGATAAAAATGACATTTATAGTAAATAAACTGAACATGGAAACAAGTTACTAGGTAACAAATCATAAATAACAAATTTATAAATTTTTGATTAAAGAAAGCCAAAGTTTATTTAAATAAGTGCCCCTTCACACTGATTGTTGTTATCTTTTTTTTTTATAAATTTCTATTTCTTCTTTTATCAATCTACTGTTAATATTGATGGGTCTTGTAATAATTATAGTATCTTCGAATTTTACATTATACAAATTTTCTAACGCATATTATGCAATAGCAGATTATCTAATGATGATGTACGTAAAGTACGTCAAAACGTCAAATTTTAAATTAATATTAATACAGAACTAAATCCTAATGCCTCTTTATTTATTTTTTTAAAATAATGAGTTCTGAAAGATTATTACTATAATATAAAATAAAATTTAGAAGAACTAATGTGGTTAATTCTATGACCTTTTTTTTTATAAATATCTAATAATTGCATATAATTAATATAAATAAATAATTAGAAAAATCAGTATTTCAATTAATAAAAAAAAAACTTACTCTTTAGCGAAAAATCATATAAAACCCGATGATCGATTGTTTATTTATCTGAAAACAAAAGAAAATACATTAGTTATTTGTAAATTATTAAAAAAATTGTTTAAATAATCAGATAAAATAAAAAAATAACATATTTTTTTTTCAATAAAATTAATATTATATAAAAATAAAATATACATCTACATAATCGAAATATAGTGTCAAAGTGATATATGGGTTTACACATATATTTCTAATCTTATTATTTTCGCTACTTGATAACATGCGTTCTTGCTAAACATGCCAATCTATTCACTGGCCATCCATACAGACATAAACAAATAATTCAGGTAAATTTATGCAAACAGCCAAAATTGTATCGAAAATAATTTAAAAATAAAGTGTAATTTTGTATAAAAATGGTTTCAATGTAAAACGAAATATATAACAAAAGAGTTCCACTTTAATTAATAACGACCAAACTTTTTTGCGAACAATATTTGATAAATTCCGTCAGATAGCATTCTATGTAACCCAGTGAATAGTTAAGTTTTGACAACCTGTATGACATTTTCGTTCATATTAGCGTGTATATCTGACACTAGACACTCGTTATCTGAAATTTTATACAGTGCCAAAAAAAAAACAAAAAATCGTTTTGACTCTATGGGTGGGCATATGAAATATAATACGATAGTGTAGTCAGCCATCATATTAAAAAAAATTAAAACTGTCAAATTAGGACAACAGCCTGGTTACATTGTTTACACAGGCATCATGTTACGTTTTTACAAATTTATTAAAAATCAACGGAGAGAGAAAGACAAAAACAGTGGTTTTAATATTTTTATTAGATTTTTAAAAATATGACAAAATTAAAAAAATCAATGTCGCAATAGACTTTCAATATTGTTTGATAAATTTTGAATTTTAGCAAATGTTTAATACAAATAAATAAATGATGAATACGTTAATGTTCATTAATAAATTAAATTTTAATTTTTGATAATTTTTATTATTTTTAGTAATATAATTTTTTTTTATAATAATCAATATAAGTACTATAAAATATATATGTCTCAGGATTATGTATGGAAAATAAGTTTTTTTATTTTGTAAAATTATTAGTATTTTTAAAGATTTTTTTCTTAACATAAAAATTATAAATTAAAACTTTTTACTTAGCCCACTCCGTATTGAATCTAATCAAAAATGTCAAAAAATGCTAGTATATATACATCTTATATTATTAAACAAGCTAAAATTACATATTCATTTGTTTATTTGTGCGGACGAACTAAACTTTACTTTGGAAACGAATCTAATGAATTTTCTGAAACGGATTTCGGGTGAGAAAAAATAATTTAGCTAGGTCATAATTTTGGGAAAACTCATTGCCATAATCAGGGCATACAAATATACATATAATATTTTTTGACATGCTTTTTATATAACAGTGATAATGTATATCTTTAAATTTACTGATCAAATAATCTATATTTGCGTTACATGTAAAATCAACTAAAATATCTTGCTGTAAGTGTTTTTTGTTCTGTTGTTATTATATTTATATGTATACATATTTGTATTCATTGTAGAGCCCCGAAGAAGGCAATAGTGATTTCTGAAACGTTAGCTTAGTAGTTAATAAAAATATATGAAAAACTAAATTCCGTCAATTACTAATTATTTATTAATAATATAGTTTCCAGACAGATTTGCTTAAATTTAATATTGATGCAATGACGAAAAAACCTAGAAAAAGATCTGGTATAAATATATACTCGTCTTTTCTTCAGTATCACATCAAATAAGCAAGTAAACAATACCAGTCTTAAGTATATATAAAACAATACGAATAGCAACGAAGCAACGCGTACAAGTTCTTGTAGTTTGTTGTACGTATGGTACAGGCAAACCGACAACGTGCACGGCGAGTGCTTAGCGGGATGTCAGTGCCCTAGGTGGCACGCAGGCGGGCCGCGCAGGCAGACTCTCGCAGCCAAGGACAGAAGTTGCCGGGGTCGCGGCCCCAGAACCACCTCTTTCCTCTTCGAATACCCTTGCGCGCACGGGCCCAACCGGACGGGTAAATCGTCTTCAACGCCGCCGCATCAGAGACGGACAATCTGTTTTATTGTGTTCCTAGCTCATCGAGTGAATTTCGAACGAAAGAAGTTGAAAATGTCTTAGTTTTAAACCATTTTCATATCATTTTTGACATTTTTCAGTAGACAAAATCCAATATTTTACAGAAAAAATTTATTTATATTTTTCAAAGCTATCTACTATTTATATTTATTTAAAATACGATATGTTTACACCATTATAGTATAAAAGTAACGTAAGCTGTATTATTTCATGGAGATGCAATGTACGCAGCAATTATATACGATGTGTTCAAGAAAATTATTTGCATATAAATGAATCATATATACAATGTATCTAAATACATTTATATTCTTATATAAAAGCAATGCGTCTCAAAATCATATATACAATATGTCTTAAAAATGTATATACTAAATTTTTAAAAGATATTAAATTTATTATTTTATATTTACGTATCGTTCTATAGTAAAATATTACTCTAAGAAAATCTATTTAAATACGGTCCTGCATCGATTTGGTCTTGGCCGTGGTCGTGCTCGTGGGCCGTGGGTCATACTCCGCGCCATGAACCGAAAAATGAGCATCGGCATTGTCTACGTCGCATAGTGGCGCACAAGACACAATCTCACCTTACGTCACAACATTTATATACCAAATCTCAAATCTTCACCGTTCGTTCATTCTCCTTTTTCTCTCTTTCTCTATTCAGACCTATCCGGATCGAAAAGACAGTCGACAGTCGAAACAAAATCACATCGCATCAGTCGGGCATGCCTATTGTTCTCTCACTATGCCACAACAAGGACAATTTGATTCTTCTGCCTTTTACACTTCATTTGTTTGTAAACGTAACAATTTCCCGACGAGAACAGATCGTATTATTATCAAATTGTTAACCTTTTAAATTGAGCGAATGTTCACTTGTTTATCGGTACGTTGAAGGCGGAAAACAAATGAGAATCGTAGAAGTTTTATGCTTAAGCGGTAGAGAAAGATTTATAAGTATGTAGTTTGTTATTAACTAATTTAGAGCAATAAGTGTTTATATTTAAACATAAAAATTAAAGTACTATTGATAACAGAGTACAACAATTTTTAATATATGTTATTCAACACATACAATTTCATCCATTTTGTTGAACTAACAATAAGTTTATTACCATGAAGCAAAGTTATATCATGGAAGTATAAATTTTCTCTTAAAAGATTCAAAAAATTACTAAGGCCCAGTATTGCCAAATGTTGGAATAAATTTATCTTTAGAATAATTTTCAAATTAGCCAATGAAATATTGTCATTTATTCTGAGGATATATTTTTAAACAAAAATATATATGATTTTTTACTTATCTTAGGAATAAATACAACTGGAAATACTGGCGTTAGCCAGAGAATAAACTCAAGTTAAATTTATCTATTATAAATAATCTGTTAATAAAATAAGTTATTCCTCGAATAATTAATCAAATAATAAACGTAGATTACGTCGTATGTCCATATTTAATTAAAATTAATACAGAACTAAATCCTAAAGCCTTTGTATTTTAAAAATTAAATTACACAAACTTGAGTTTTCGTTTATTTTTGTTAATCTATGATTTTATTGCCCAACCAATCACAGAACAAAATATATATAAAAGAAATGATAAATCAGATAATATACAATATGTCTCAATATATAAGTTGGAACCAAATGGAAAACTTTTTCATTATTAATATTAGGAAAAAAGTTATTCTTCATAAAAAGTTCTGCATGTTCTAAAATCTAAAATACAATCATCAGATATTAAATTTTTTCAGTCGTATACGCGGTTTGTCTAAAAATATGAATTTTACTTGAGAGTAAAGTACTTTTATATTTGACAATATCGAAAACTTTTATTAAAAAAGTTGATCAGAACTAAAAACTACGTTCAAATTTGCAATTACATCCATTTACATTAAAAAAATATTTTTTTCTGTTTATGTCTACAATAACAATGCAAATTTAACTGTAGTTACATGTAATCTAGGATACACTGACATACAATACAGAAATTTTTTTTTTTATTATATGTAAAAATCTGCAGGAATAATAAATTTTCTACATAAAATTTTCATTATTATTTAGCTAAAGCAAATGCGGCTATTGTTCAATATTATTAAAAAAATATGTAATATATTATAATTACGTATATGTTTATGATAATTATTTATGTAAATAATTATTGTGTATTTAAAATAATTTAAATATTATTCATACTTGTTTTCATAAAATAACTGTTACAATTAACATAAATTAGTGAAAATTCATAATCAGAAATCTAAATCAATTTAAGGCAGTCATATGAAATAAAACGATATCCAATATAAAATGTTAATAAGAGGTGCTGTCAAAAAGTTGTAATTATGGAATGGTGTAAAAGCAGAATTGAATAAAAAGTAAAATACTTCTGTACAGTTTTATGGACCTTTAGGCTATTGTATCACGAATTATCATCATATATTATTAATAATTATTATTATTAATAATTAATTACATACAATACAATAGGATAAACCATGAGAATCATGAAAGAAATACATATCAATAATTTTTTGTTTAGTCACATTTGCATATGGTTTAGCAAAGTTAAGTTTATCAAGTTTATATATATTTTATATTGTATCACATTTTTAGTATTTAAATTAAAATAATAAATATTCAAATAATATACTAAGAAAATCTGTCAAAACTCATTAAATTAAAATAAAAATGCTTTAGGATTGAGTTCTGTATACATTTTAATTAAAAATACTACGTTTCTACATACTCTACGTATTTCATCCAGAAAAAAATATCTGTATGACATATATAATGAATAAACAGAACATAGAAACAAGTTACTAGATAAAAAATACAAGTAACTAGATTATAAAATTTATAAATTATTAATTAAAGTACGAAGACACTGATTGATGTAAAATTTGACTTCCTTTAATTAATAATTTATAAATTTCATAATCTGGTTACTTATTTTGTTACCTAGTAACTTGTTTCTATGTTCTGTTTATTTATTGTATATATCATTTGTATAATTTTTACTGAAGATGACATACGTAGAGCATGTAGAAACGTTAATTTTTAATTAAAATTTATACAGAACTTTATCCCAAAGCCTTTTTATTTTAATATTAAAATAGTTTAAAAGCAAGGTTATCACAGATTATTTTAAAATTAATCTATAAAACTGTTAAGTGTTTTATTTTTGATAAAATTCTTTGTTTAAACCAGTCCACAAATAAAGTTAGTTTTGAATAAAATTTATTGACTTGGGCCCTCTGTGTATTATTTGTTTTTAAATAAATCGTATTTTGATTGTGTGAATATTTAAAAAGAAGATGATACTTAATGATTTTGGTGCTTTTGAAAAATCAAAAAAAGCTTTTTGATCACCCTGTTAGTAATTAAGGACACAATTTTAAAGAATATAATAGTCAAAAATTAAATCAGTATTTTTAAAAAAGCTTAGTTCGGACACTTTCTGCTTCTACCTCGTACATTATTTGTATAACGGATATTTTGTAAATTAAACATAATGATTACACGTTTTCATTGTTTGCTAATTTAAAAGTTAGAAATGTATATAACTGAAATTTATTCAGTATTCATTTATAATCAAATATAATATCATTTCATTAATTACCGAGAATTAAATGTGACAACGACATAGCTTCCTTATTATTCCGAAATTCAATTTTCCGAATTTATGAGATAAAACAAAATTGATGTAGACAGCACTGAGCATATCAGTGTTTTGTATTCGAATAACTTGTTTATTAATTTGTGAAAATGTATATTACGTAGGTATGCTGTAAAACAAATTTCTGAAGCAATTTTTTTCTTTAAAAGAATTTATAAAAATTTGATTTGTATTATTATTTGTATAAACCATGATATGTATTTATGTTTTATATTTTAGTATTTATAAATTTAAATATATCTTTCTAGAAAAAATTCAAATATTTGTTGCTATTCATAATTAATATAGAATTAAACTTCATTTAGCTTTTGGCTAACAAATTACATTGTAATACATTGCACAACAGATTTATAAAGAAAAGAATAAATTGAATCACTGTGAAGGCACTGAGTAAAATAAAATTTGGCTTCCATAATTAAACATTTATAAATTTTATGATCTAGTAACTTGTTTCTATGTTCTGTTTATTTACTCTAAATGCCATTTGTATCAGTTTCTCTGATGAAGACGGATGTTGAGTTTGTCGAAACGTTGATTATTAATAAAAATTAATACAAAACTTAAACCTAAAGCCGTTTTACTTTATTTTTACTATTTATGATTATATATTTAATGATTATAGCTTATTTTGGCAATATATGTTTGTGTTCTATCTATTTGAACAATCGTGGATGTTTATAATTTTAATAGTTTTGAAAATGTAAATTCTAATTGGTACTTCTATATATCTTTACTATAATAAAATGCAATTCAGAAACTATAAACATTGTTTTCTCGAAAGTAAGGTTTTGTGATATGGAACAAACACAAACGAAATATCGACTAACGAACTGACAATCATAAACAATTCCTTAGGCATTAGTCACAATAAATTTACTTTGAAAAATAATAAAAAAACAAAAACAATTAGTACATCATAAAGATGAAGATGACAAGAAAGGCAACAATGTACTTTACCATAAAGTATTACTAAACAATCTAACGTCCATCCATACAGACGATGTTGAAACACCCCGTACCAAAAGAAACGTTAATAAACATAAAAAATAAGGATTCCTTGAACCTTATGAGGTATGCAGATAAGTGTTCTCGAACAGGTTTATGAACAAAATAAAAAACCCTACAACATATTTTTTATCTACCTTCACCTTCGTGTTTTATAACCCTTGAATGTTGTATATACAATGTGGTCAGTTTTTCATGTCTGCTTGCAATATACTAGTCGTATTTGAAATTATAGAACAAAATTGATTATTATGTCTAATTGATTTTGATGACTAGTTTGAATACAAATACATATTGGCAATATTTTTTTTGTTTTTTGTTTTTATATATGTACAAAAAATACATACACAGATATACAATCACGCCATGTACCCAAAAAGGTGTGGCACAAACTCTTTCAATTATCTCAAAATCAGTTTCTTCCAAACATCCCTATCTAAACAAGCAACTTTAGCTTCATCCACATACATAATTCCTCTCATACATATGTTCTGCTTATCTTAACTACTTGGAAACTTTCGCTCACGCAAAACACTTTAAATCGTACCACTTCAACTCTCATCGAACGTCCAAGCAAATGTTTAGCTTCACAAAATAGAAATGTTCTAAATCTCATAATTTTCATGAATTATTACAGATATTAATATGTATGCTGTAATATTATATAATTTAAAAAGTTAAACAAACAATACGTGATTCTACATTAAGTATTTGATGCAATTTGCATAAAGTAAGCAATTTTACTTACTTATTAGATCATTTTTGTTTACTCTATGTGATTATTATGAATTATGTTAAAATGACAGAATTTTGAGGTAGTAATACAGAATATTTATGGTAAAATAAAGTATAATAAAATTTTACTACTATTTTAAATGTTTAATTTAAAATATTAAAACAAAATCTACTCTGTCACCTCAAATAGTACTAGTTTACATATAGTAAACAAGACAAACAGAACACTATGTACATAACAGTTCGGACATCAAAAGCGAAGGAACTAGTAAGAAGAAAACGCAACGATGCATAACCGTGGTAGAATCATTGGAATCAAAAGGCAGACAGACAGACAGAGAGACTAAGGTAGAGCGCGGTAGAGAGATAAATGAATAAACTGGAGGAACAAGAAAGAGATGTGATGGGAGAGCTAGGTGGACCTTTCTATGAAATAGACCAAATGCAGTGTGCACTATATGCTATATAATAATAGTAGAAGAGGGTATAGAGATGCTGCCCCTTTTTTCCATGCTAGCTAGACCAGCAGATAACAGAATCATCATTGCAACGGTTGCTAGGCGACCTTCACCGCTAAAATACAGATAGACGTTATGTGCTATGTACACTTAGTATATACAGGGTGTTAGATAAACATGCGGCAAAAATTCAAGGGGTTATTCCTTGGCCTATTCTAAGAATATTTTGTCCTATGATGATTTTTGAAAAACCCCTTTGTTTCGAAGATACAGAGTGAACAAAATTTGCGACAGTAACAATATTTTATTAACAAAAAGTACATGTAAAGTTGCTAAATCTACAATAAATTAATGTTTGAAATGACTTCCTTCAGCACGGATACAAGCATTCAATCTGCTCGTCATTGTCTGCCGAACTCTTTCAAACACACCAGGGTCGTTTCTAATTGAGTTACACCCAGCAATTGTTCGATTTCGCAAGTCGTCCAAATTCTTCACTTGATAAACTCAGTGGCTTTGTCACTAAGTTTTTCAAAAATAGAATAGGCCAAGGAATAACCCCTTGAATTTTTGTCTAACACCCTGTATATTTAAAAAAAAAAAAAAACTGGAATCACAGTGGCGTTCATTGTTCATAATAACATATATATATATATATATATATATATATATATATATATATATATATATATATATATATATAAGTATATAATTTAATTCTCAATAAATTAGATTGTTCAGATTTACTACATAAAATAATGTTTTCTGTAATTCACATATAACGACAAGATATTCCTTAATTTTTCTTACTAATTTTTGTAGATCTAACAAATAACAACGATTACCTTTGTTTACAATGTTGGCGTTACATGATACAATTTTCTATACAAAATTATATACAGAAAATATACAAATATAATACGTTTTACACGATATAGAATAAAATATACAGACGCATGCGTATTTTACATTTTGACAATTTATTTATTTATATCTAATCTGAAAATTGCATATTCATCAATAATAATATTTACTGCTTCAACTAAATAAGAATTTTTGTAAAAAAAAATATGAATATTGTAATTGTAATTACTTACTTACTTACTTATTTACTTACTTACTATTTTGATTTTGTATATTTATGATTGCATTTGTCCTGTAATTGGTTTTTCACTGTTGGGCAATGAATATTATTTATTACTTTATGTATTGACCCAAATGCCCTACTCATACATAAAAATCACAAAATAAAATAGCCTTTTATACCAGTTTTTCACGGAGCTTATGTTTGACAGATGCATAAATACCGAAATGATTTTCTTGTTTGATAATAATTAAACGAGTTACTATGTAGTTAAGTATTTAGTTTTGGATGTAATGTAGTTTGATAGTTTTGCAACTAGTTAGAGTCTTAAACTAATATTTAATTAGCCTAACTCAAGTTGTCGGTAAGATAATGTATTTCAACTATATCTTATGAACTACTCGCGCATAAATAACTTTTGAATAGATTAACATAGTTATATTATTGTAGAACATAATTGACGATAGCTTGATTCTCTCGATCTGCAGACAAATACAAAGTGAAGATAAATAAAGCTAATATTTAAACAATATTATTGGAAACTATTCCAGTTTGAAGAGAACAAATAGAAAACAAAACGGTGGAATAATTGCAAAAATACATCTACATGATGTACTAATAAAAATTAAAATATACTGTATAAAATAGTTAGACAGTTAGACGAGGCAGAAAAAAGGAAAGAAAATATTTATTTATTTAAGTAAAGAAAGAATCCTTTTTCTTCGTGCTGAACTATTCTTTCTTAAAAACTATTATTGAAATATTCACCCCACATGTGACGCTACTGTAAGTTACAGGGTTACACCTGCCCCGATAACGTTACTCGTCCATAGCACACCTGTCACAATGCGTATGCGAGTAATTTGAAAGGTTGCACTGTATAGTGCCCGCGCAAAATACCGGCTTGTGAGTTGAAGAATTGCCGGTGATCCTGTAACGCACTGCCCGCCATAATCTCGGAGGTACTGGCACTGGTTTTGGAATTTACATTCTTTTCTCTCTCTCTGCCACCATTTATAAACCTAACCGTCATCTTACGTATGCACGAAGATATTTCGAACAAAGGAAACGAAGATGTGACGGTTTTGTAATGATTTTTATTGTTATTTCTAATAGAGTTTTTCTCGTAAAATATGTAATTAACTATTAAATGGTATATGTATTTATTAGAATGAAATAATTAGTATAATTTTTTTTTTGTTGTTGAAACTAAAATTCCAATATTTTTAACTTGCTTTCTTGTTTGTCAGTTTGTTAGTTTGTCTGTCTGTTCGGTGCAAATTTTGCAATCGATTTTATACTAACTTCCCGATGAGCAAGAGACATGAAACTTTAAATATAGCTCAGGACTGGATGACAATGCAATATTAATTAAATAATTAATTAATTAATTAATAATGTTAGATATATTAAATTAAAGTTAAACAAAACTAAAAAGCAGAAAATAATTATTTAAATAAAAAAATTTAATATATGTACCACATTTTGAAAACATTAAAAAGTATAAAATAATTTCTCCTAGACCCATACAGATTTATACTGATTCCTGTCCCCATACAGATTGTTCTGAAAATTTGTGATTGTGAATTTCTAATAGCTATGACAATAATTGTAAGATTCAAAATGTGGGACACATACAATAGATAAAAGTAAGGAGTGTAGGAAGTAACTATCGTTGCGTTACAAAGAAATGTCAAAAATAATTTTTAACAGCATTAAAATTATCATCACTGAGCAGGCATGACTGAAAATTCGTTAGTACAAATATGTAAAATGTAAAACTGATTTGGCAATCTGAATAAAGCTTAAGTTAATAATTAAAGTCCTATTTCTAAATAAATTTTAAACAATTAACGTACATGTTAATAATACTAATTAATATGCAAATCTACATAAAATTTCCATGTAATATATTATAACATAAATAAATTAATAACTCTTAACAGTAATATATTTTTTTTAACATATAATTTGGATTCGGTAACTCAGGCCATCAACCAGTAGATGCATTTAGGTTTCAAAGTCATTAGGACGATACAAAAATATCACCAACATCCATGCCCCAAGCGAGATTCGAACCCGGGTCCGTACAGAAAACAGTAATATTAAAATGAAACATTATATACGTTTCCCGTATTATATTTACACAATACAGGAGCTATTCCAAGATTACAAATTTTAATCAAAATGATTAATTTTTAACTAGGAAAGCAAAGAGAGCGGTTAAAAATCCGTATTTAGCATGTTTGTAATATGATTAAAAAGCATTGTCTTTGTGGGGGTACCGAGCGAGCAAAATTACGAAATTAAATCCGGCATTTTAAACGAACAAATTTCATAAAATGGAATTAAGAAGAAGCACAAAAGTCTACGCGCATGCGTGATGAATTTTCTCTAACAAGCAATAGAAAGAAGCCCCCTCCTCCCTTCCCGTGCCTCTCAACCATGTTTTTACCATCGTCAGTTAATAAATTTACAACTTTGTGTAAACTTTTATCAATATTTCCTCACAAAGAGATTTTAACTGGATTATCCAACGGAATGAGAGAGAAAAACTCGCGACCACAAATACCATCAAAAATTTTTGCTTTTAACTTATAATTTTAAACGCATGATAAAATAACTTCGCTAATACTCAGGAAAAAGTTTTATTTATTTCGAAAGTTAATATTGATTTTAAATGATTTGTTTGCAAATTATTATATAAAGTACGAAAAATTCAAATTCTAAAATCAAAAAAATCAATAAAACAGAACATTCTGTTTATTTAATATAAATGTCATTACTATTTTTCTCCTGATAAAGATGCACGTTCAGTTCATCGAAACGTTGATTTATTAATAAATTATTACACAACTAAAACCTAAATCCGTTTTTATTCTAATATAATAAGATCTGAAAAAAAATTTACCATGTTAAAAAAAAATTAATCTTACACCAAGTCAATAATTTTCAAATTCCCTTCAAGACCCAATATTTCAACTTGCAGAACATAATAATTCGTTCGCACGTGTAACAATTTAGGTAACATTTGGTGTAAATTATTTCTGGTTTCCCGATTAAACCGAACAAAAAAGAAGAAACATCGGCTACGAAGGTAAAAAGAAATAAGAGGGAAAAAAAAATCTCACCAGGTGAGTTTTAGGTAGTTGGCAGTGAAATTCCAATCGGAATTCGGTTGATTGATGAGTTTAAAACTCACTCGGTTTAGGTTCGGGGCAATAGTGAACGCGTTTCTCGCACTCACACACACATATAGGAAGGAGTCAGCGAAAAATCTCCGAAGTTAAGTGAGGTTAAGTTGTGTGTGTGTGTGTTTTAACACCGGCAATGTAAATTGTTGTTTGTTGTGTTTCAAATATATTTGTTTCGAATTAAAACACGACGAATTTCCTAACGCAATTCTGAGATTTTTTACATTCCTAGTTGGAGATTTATTAAATTGTAAGATCGAAGCAATTAAAAGATACTAATTAAAGTGTTAATATTAATGACATTAGAAACAAATTTGAGATAATGTTAGATTACATTTTTTTTTTGACAAAATAAAAATTTAAGAATAAAGTAAAAAATTATTCAAAAATATTAACGAATAATATGAAATTAATAATAATTTAGTAATGGTACCTAACTAAAAATAAAACTGTCTTGACTGAATTTATAAACTAGTTACTTATTTTCTTTCCCAGTAACTTGTTTCTATATGCTGTTTATTTACTGTATCACTTGTATCACTTTTCCTGATGATGTATATGCAGATATCGAAACGTCGATTATTAATAAAAATAATTATAGAACTAAATCCTAAAGCCGTTTAATTTTTTCTAATAACAGTATATTGCGTTCTGAAAGATTTTTTACTACGTTAAGATAAAAAAGCTTTAGTATTAAGTAAAGGAAAAAATACATGAAATATTTAGTATATTTTTTCTGATAATAATATACGTAGGGTATATCGAAACGTCGATTTTTAAATAAAATATATACAGAACTAAATCCTAAAGCTATTTTAGTTTATTTTATTTTTTGTGTTTTAACAAGCTAGTAGACAGCGCAGTTCAAAACCAATAGCATTCGAACTAAAACATAAAACTAATATGTGAATAAAATTTAATATCTTAAAAAACTTTGTCGTTTAAAAAGTGTATTTATAAATATTTAAATTTAATATACAACTTTACAGTATAATTTATTAACTTTCAAATAAATAAGTGTGACAAATTAGAGCATTAATTCTTATGGATTTAAAAAAAACTTGAAAACAATTATTTTGTCATTATAAACAAAACAAAAACTTGTTAAAGTCTATTAGTAATAATAAAAAGAACAATTATTTGTATTGATAAACAGTAGAAGTTGTTGTTATAGTTATTAGTTTAAAATAAGTGTTATACAAAGTTGAAAAAAAAAAACTTATGTATAATTATACTTCAGTTACATGCAAAAGAATAATAAAAATCTTGTTTATATAATATTATAATTATTTTATGGGTACTTCACATTATTTAAAAATAATCTATATATAATACGTACAAGATACCTAATTAATTTTTTTGTTCATTTAACATTTAAGATTATTTATATTTATAAATTATAAAAATTGAAAGTGTTTAATTTATACAATTTATTATTTATATAATTATTTCAGTAGTATGTTATTAATGATGTTAAAAATATATTACTGTTTTTCATTAAAGTAAAATACACTCCCCAATAATGTATGTTGTCCTATTTTGAGCTTTTTAAAACTTGCTAACCTTATGTATACCAAATTTAATGTTTTTAGGTTGTCTATAGTGGACCGTACACGATCGATTGACTGAAAAATTGACAGTCTTAGATCTTTCGGTGCATGTTAAATGGGCGCGATTTCAGGTAGCGTTAATCCGCAATACCAAATAGGCGCGAATAACCGCTATAATCCCCATCAGTGCTCAGGTATAGACATAGTCTGTAAGTCAGGTATAAAATACGAATTGGAAAAATTTACAATTAAAAATGTGTACATTCGCAAAAATAAACGCAGTTATTTAATATTATGTAATTATATAATCAATTCTAGTCAGTAACAAAAAACAAAATAAACATTGTGTAGCAACATACAAATAATATTGTAATTAAAAAAATTAACATTGTCGAAATAAAAAAAATATATTGCACAAACTAAAATTAGATCATGGTAGAAAAAATAAATATCATATATTGTATGATAATATAATCAAATCTTGACTATAACAATTGCAAAAATAAAACATACAAATGATATAGAGATTATAAAGTAAAAATTATTGAAATAAAAAAAAATATATAGGTAGCACAAAGTAAAATAAGACCAGAAAAAATGCATCACAAACTAAATTAGAAATTATAATTAAATTATTTTGTAACCGGCGCGTATTTGTAACATATTAGTTGTACAAAACTTATCCTGCTTAATATATATAACTATTTGAAAAGAGACATGCGACTGAGGATTAGAAGGGTACCGCGCCTAAAAGACAGGGTTTTTGGTACCTGTCGCCCACCTTTCCTGTTGCAAGGGATTATAAGGGATCGCGCCTATTTGGTATGCAGCCCTTAGATCAACTGAAACAAACTGAGACCTCAGCAACCAATGCTTTAGATGACTATAAAAATTACTACCGTATGGACGAAAATCTTTTTAACACGTTGATCACCATATTAACACCATATTTATCCAGAATAAATACAGTTCGTAAGAGATTCAATATCAGTTCATGAGAGATTAGCGGTTACTTTAAACATTCAGACTGTCGTCTTCCCTCCACTGATTACAGCTCGGATTTCAAAATATTTGTAAATCCGTCAATCCATTCATCAGTCCATCAGTCTTGACCTTATACCTTCAATCATTCGGTCTGAATGTCAAGATCGTGTAAAACCTGCTTAATACTACCCAATTTATCTATTATCTAAATATGCACTGTCCTGCCTTATCTTGGTCGCACTTTACATGTCAAATCGACTGTCGCGATAGTCGAACACTTTAATGACAGTATAGTTCGATGAGCCGATTCACAATCGGCCTTAATTTTGATTAGTCGCCAGTTAATAGAGTCATCATTTGGACTGACGCATAGCTATTCGCTATTCCAGTGGTGAACTCATCACAATAACGCCCTAAAATATCTGTTCATTGTGAACGCAGCCACAAATATCTATGCTACGGGCATGATATATTTACTTGTAACAATAGCCCAAGCCCTGTATTACGAGGTTTATTCGATATGCAACTGGCAACAAAGATATTATGATTTCGAAATTTCGTTTACGTGTGTCGATATGTTTTATTAATGGTGCGATTAGTTTATTATATTATGGAAAAGTTACTGTTTGATTTGTTAGAGATCAAATGATAAATTATTATCATTATTCATTTGTATTTTATTTATAATAGAAAAATATTTCCGACGAATATAATTTATCTAGAAAAATTTAAGTAATCTGTTGAATATCATTTTTAATTTAATATATTATTATGTTCAATCAATTTCATCATGAATAATTAATGAATAAAGGGCCGTTTGATAAATTATATTTGTCATAACATTGAACAAATAAATGTTCATAAATGTATCTGTGAAATTAATATAATAATACTCAAATTTTGAAATTTTATTTTTCCCAAAAATTTCACAAGTTACTCAATCATTGAATCGGCTTGTTAGGCTATGCATCAATGACTACCCAATTAAACAAAGACACGTGTTTCGCTCTTTACGAGCTCGTCAATATGGTGCTTTGATCAGTGTCCGAAGACAACTAATGCAGGTGTTATTGTCTGTCTGATTTTTATACCAAGTAAATTGAAACGATGTAGTTGAGAAACAATAAATACCATCAACGCCATCTATACAATAATGCCATCTATGCAATAATGTTATGAGATCGAGAGCATTTGCTCTCGATATCATAACATTTTGGAAAAGTTACTTAAAGTTAAATATAATTATAAATAACAAGATATATTATAATAATGTTGTAAAATATAAAATAATTTTACTTGCCTTTCGACGATTTTATTTTGTTTTTCTATGGTAACTTATTATTAAGCTCGTGAATTTGCTATGACATTAATAAAATTTTAATTTCTTGTAGTTGTGCAACTAGATAGAATAGAACTTATGTTCATATGACATTTTTTACTCAAAATAATCTCCCTACTTAAAGTTTGGTAATTCTCATCTTTTCCGACAAGATGTTCAAGTTACATGTCTTCTTGTTAATATCCATTGTCCTATATTTTATATATGTAAACTAGACTTACTAAATTATTATTCCATTTACTATCATTTAATCAAAATATCATTCTACAATATAGTTTAACAACCACTATGTAACATCAACTATAACAAATTGTTAAATATATGTACAATTATTTGTAATAGATAAATAGATTACATTTTGTATGTGATTACAAAGAATTTGAATAATAGTTCTATCTTGCAGTTAATTATGCAAAAGAGTGCAGCTTGTAATATGCAATGCAGATGAATTTTTAATACTCTACGGCCTTGAAATAATTTTTGTACATTTAGTATATAATTGATAGGTTGAAATAATATACAAAAATGAGTCTCAGGTAATTATTTTCTAGTTCTTCTTGAAACATGTGCAACATGAATATTTATTTGATATCAGAATAAAAAAGTATTTCGTACGAAATAGAAAATTTAATCACACTACAGTTCATTCACTTAAAGGGGGAAATACATGTAAACGACAAAAAAAGCTGGTTTTCAACAGTATTTTATATCTTAATGAAATTGTACGAAATAAAACTGTTTATTCCATGTAATTATACATATTTTCCAATTATAAATACGATTGTTTTGAAGAGTTGATGTTCATCCCTCACCCAGTTGGAAGTGGTTGTATACGCGGCCGAAAAAATGACGCCCTTGGTTGGCGTGACGTATAGTATCTAGTGGAAACAAAATTATCATGTGACGAGCACGGAATCACACTCTTAATGAAATTCCGCTCTAGATCAACCTATTTTACATGAACAATATTCATAAATAATTTATATGAATATTGTTAGAAATTATTATTAGGTATCATTGAATTTAAAATAAAAATAAAATTATGAAAATCGTGTAATATTTCGCGGCGCCCTTATGAAGAAGTCGCGGTTTTTCAAAGCACAGTGGCTCACAGTTTAGGAACCACTAATCTAACAAATATTGCCATCTCACCTGAGATTACCCAACAGTTTAACTAATTTAACTTTATGTTGATACAAATAACTAATAACCTCTTATAAGTAATATAATCTAAGACAGTTCGATTAAAGAATATAGCGAGAGAGATAGCAAACGTCGGTATGGAATAATATAGTAGTAAGTTTGCCTAACAAAAAGCTTTTCTATAGAGCAAATATTGTACTGTACCGTAATGTATGTACTATGTATTATGTATTTACGTTCGGTTATTGTACGATTGATTCTCGTGTTCCTGCATTTTTCATTATTACACTTGCACGAAACAAATGCAATCTCAAACTATTTAATTTTAAATTTTTCATTCATTATTCATTAATAAATCATAAGAATAAATTTAAATTAATATAATTTTAAATTACTGGCATATATTGAGTCAAAAATAAAACATTTTGTTCACGTATACTACATTCTAAAAAAAAATATGTAATTTTACCTACAAACCATGAAACACTATAATGCCCAATATTTCCAGATATAGTTACTCAATTGTTGTAATTTTACGTAATTGTTTAAAAATACATAATATCAGAACTATTATAAACATTATTGTAATATGATATCACCAACGGGATGGAAAAGTAAATATGTATATAATATTACAGTTTTTAGTAATTATTTTTAGTAAATTTAAAGAACGTCAGTAAATTTATAGGAATTTTCCATAAACAGGTAAAAAAATTTCAGTTCTGTAATAATAGCTGTATTCTTTTTACCTAAAATTTACTGAGATCTCAACTCACTTCAGATAAACTCAGATCATCTCAGATAATACTTATTCTTTTTATCTTAACTGAGCTACGACAAACTGAGTTGGATACCTTCCCCACTTACCGATTCTGCTGCACCCGCAAAATAATCTCAAAATGAAGTGAGATACTCAGTTAAGTAGTAGGGGTTAAGTTTATATCGTTATTGCTGTTTTTAAGGTTTGCCGCGAAAAATGTCATACGAAATTACTTATGAAACAGGTATTGTAATCAATTAATTCAAATTGATTCTTTAAATTGTCACTTATTCGTGTTCTCTTGCTAGAGTTTGAATATCTTGTTCTTTTTAAAGCAACTCAACTCACTTCACTTCGTTTCACCTCACTTCACTTGCCAACTGAGTGAGTTTATTTTTTGGTAAAAAGAATACAGCTATTATTGTTGGTATAATTACATACATTTCTAAATATACAAAAAGGATGTATTTTAAAATGAATGAAACATTTTATTAGTATTATTAAACAAAATATGTACTAAGTCTCATTATTTTGATGAATTATTACAAATATAATAATTTAAGAAGTTATACTAACAATACGTAATTCTACATTAAGTATGTGATGTAATTTGCGGAAAGTAAGTAATTTTATATAATTAGGTCAGTTTTAATTACTTTGGGTGATTATTATGAATTATGTAAAAAAATACAGAATTTTGAGGTAGAAATACAAAATATTTATGGTAAAATCAAATTACATATTTTTTATAGTAAAATTTACATTTTTTACAGTGTAAGTATACACAAATATAATTTTTACAATTTTTACACACAGCTCACTTGCATTGGCCCGTCTGAAAAATTTGTAACTACGAGTATAAGATCCCTTTTCCTGTGGCAGGTCTTTTCTAAAAACCATACCGATTTGATATGCGCATTGGAAAAATTGATTCGTAAAAATATTAAAATATTTAAGCGATAATAAGTTTCTGTTTTCATGTCAATTTCTTTTCCTTTTTGGCGTAGACACAAAATTACAGACTATAGCCATTTCATTATACATTACAGGTTAATGTACAACATGCATAGTACAGTGCACTATTGCATACTATGTATATGTATACAGACCGATCGATACGTCTGGCTACTACAAAACAACAAATAATCGACTATTGTTATCATGCAATTACGATGAGTTAGTTCAATTGCTGTCTATGTGATAAGTTTGAAATAGAATCGCTTTGTTATATAAAATGTATTGGCTTTGATATACAGAACGTTTTACTAAAAAAAAAGAATAATTAAATAATAGAAAAATGTATATTTATAACTTAAACATACAGTAAAATAATTTATTATTAACATGGTAAAAAAATCTTTCAAAATTTATTATATTAAAATTAAAAAGCTTTCTGTATGAATTTTAGTTAAAAATCGACCTTTCAATGTACATTGATTGAAAACTAATAAGGCTTCGACAAGTCAGTCTACATATATATATTTATATAAATAATGCTGATTTATTGATATCTATCTAACGAAAGTTGAAAGAAATCTTGTAAATTTATTTATTGTATATTTTTTTTGTATTTATCAATAATAATTTGTATTAATTTTGTAATACAATTATTAACATATGCTAAATAAATAAACTTCTTATAATTACTTAAAATAAAATTGTTACCAAGATGTTAAGAAAAACTGTGGAAAAATAAATCTCTTGAATCTGTCGCATTACTTAACATATAATTTTCAGTGTCTTTTTGAAAGGGCACACTGACTCAATTTTCTTTTTTTTTAAACCACATCTATTGATTCGCTCCTGACTGTATTAGATAACAAAAAATTGAAACGCCATATGTATAAAAATTTATATATTTACAAAAATAGTAGGTTTTTCAATTAAAAAGTAATATTTTATTGGTATTATATTATACATACTTAGATAGTAAATAGCTATAACTATTTTCATACATAAAAATTTACTGATTTTTCATTCCCACTTTACCAAAAATAATAATATTTTTTATTATTAAAATTTTGCAATAAAAAATATTTTTTCCTTAAAGTTTATCAAAATTATTGTAAGTATAAAAAATAAAAAGATTATATTAATAATCAAATAATGATGTTCTAATCAATAATTATCTATAAGAACAAATTATCAATTGTATTCAAAACACTTTATTGTCACATTGTTACTTGACAATGTTTTAAGCAACTGATCTTTGAGTGATTTCAGAATAAAATATTTTTTTAAAAATTATAATAAATTTTCTATTACTGTTTTTTAAAAATTAAAATAAAAACATTTATTTACAATGTCAGTCTAAAATAAAAGTTGTACTACTGTATCTATATTTTTCAAATTTAAGTCAAAGATTTATTCAGATATGATTATTATTTTTAAAATTTTAAATAATTTATGACCGTGAAAAATGTTTTTTTTTTGTAATAAAATTTTTTTAACCAATTTTATTGCCACAATTTAGCAATAAAAAATAACTAAAATATTTACGTACAAAGTGGGCCTTACTAGATTATATTTTACAATAGTTTCCATAGATTATAAAAAAATATTAAAAATAATTTCTTTAAAAATATATAAATAAATAACTTAATAGACCCTTTGTATTACTATCTGTTTATTTTTTGCAAAATTTTTATTGGAATAAAAAAAAAATTTGATTTATCAAATATCTTTGCTAAGCTATACACAATCAATATTGTTTGTTAGTCAAAGATATTTCTCAAACCATAATTTAAGAAACGTTAATAAAATTGAAAATCCGATGAGTAGATCGAGTGGTATGATTGAGAGAGTGGCTTGCGTGAGCGAGCCAGCTTGTCTGGATAGGAATATTTGGAGAAAACTGATTTCGGGATAGTGGAAAGAGTTTGTGCCACACCATTTTGGATACATGGCACGATTGTATATGTAAATAAAAATTTTATTTACTTAATTTGTCAATATTTATATCTTATAAAAAACTTAATTGTTCATCATATGTTTAAAATTTATGTATATTAATTGAAATTTATATCAGATAAAAAGTAATACTTGTAAATTATATTTTTTCTCTAGAAATGTTAAAGTCTACATACAAGGAAACTTCCAAGCAATAAAATAATTACAAAACATAATTCCTAATAAGTCGATCGTTAAATTAACAAGCAAAACACTAGTTATTTAAATAACAATTATTAGCATATGTTTTACGACTAGTTTCTGTTTCAATATAAAATAAAATACAGAGCGTCCTAAAAGTTTCTGCACTTCAAGTTTGACAGCAAAGACACATAGTTTAGGACAGGTATTTTTAATATAAAATGTGAAATAGTTAACCGTGGAATAAATTGAATGTAAAAATATATAACGTTTATTCTATGTTAAATTGTTTCACACTTCATTCATAGTTGGAAAAAACTGACCCTTAGTAAAATATTTATTCTCAATAATTTTTGAAAATTTTTGAAATTCTAAACATAACTCAAAACTGGATGACAATGCAATATTAACTAATTAATTAATTAATAACATGTGAATTTTTAATAGCTGTGACAATACTTGTAAAATTTAAAACGAAAAACGTGGGGCGTAACGATAGCTACTCCCTACACTTCTTACTATTATCTACTGCATGATTGGTAATTGTAAAATAATTAAAATTGCGATTACATTTTTATTGCGGTCTTGTAAGACCTTGTAATTTTTTTCGTCTGTATTAGTAGACTGAATTTCATTTGTTACTTAACTTAGAGTACGAGAACTTTTTGGAGCAGTTTGTTAGCAGTAGTCGTTGAGGAGAGAACCTATAGAAAATGTTATAAATAGATAAGTAAGTCTTTTCTATGCTCTAGCATAAATACGAATTGCATGAAACTATGTAATCAGATACGGGAACGTAAAGTGTAAGTCGTTTTCGTACCCTATAAAAAGGCGCATTGATGTTTAATTCATATCTGAATAAGTGTATATGCTATGTAGCGGTTATACACTTACTTCTCTTCGTTTCTATCGCGTACTTAACTATGCCTTCATACATCTCGTTTCGCGGTAAAATTATACACTCCAAGGACTCTATATTTTGCATTCGTATTATTACCGTTGTCGGATATGTGCAGAGCTATTATAACTATACTGAATTATGCTTTTGTTATTTTTCAAGTTCATATATGTATAATGCGGCTGCCGTTGCTGCATTTAAAGATATGCTGCCTTATTTATTTTATATTGTTTTAAATTTAAAATTACATATTGCCATATTTTATACTAACAATAAGTACAGTTACGTAAAAATCATG
Source organism: Clivina fossor (assembly GCA_963966155.1). Classification (NCBI taxonomy): domain Eukaryota; kingdom Metazoa; phylum Arthropoda; class Insecta; order Coleoptera; family Carabidae; genus Clivina; species Clivina fossor. The sequence goes on from OZ014563.1 coordinate 4,825,635, forward strand.
TTTTTACTACTAGTTAAGAAAAAAATGTAGAATACTTCCGAATATTCTATTAAATATTGACTTTTTTAATAATCTAGTACAATTAATAGAAAATACATATTCCTTTTATTTGTTTCAATATTACATAAAAATACAATATAATAATAATATATTTTACAAAAAATTAAATTGTTTATTATTTTTTGAAAAATTTGATAATAAATATATATTTGTGATCTTTCATAAATAGGTTCTGAAAATTTTAATATAGCCAGATTTCTTACAGAATCTTACAATTTTCATTTTAACGGACCGTTATTTTTAAATAAAAAGATTAATTTCTGATTTATATAATATGAAAAGTCAATACATCTGAAATGTTTTTATTCTATCTAAACCGGCTTGTTTTTCACGGGCTTTTCAGAGGCAAATGCGTATTTTTTCGTTTACTTATATTTTTGAACAAATATTTGGTCATTGACTTACATTTTTTTGTCATTAAAATATATATTTTATCTTTATTTAAAAAATATGTTGCAAATTATTTTAATTTAGTCAAGAATTATGACAATTTTATAATGCTGAACGATAGAACTCTTTTAAATATCAATACCTAATTATTTACTGAATTTAAAAATAGAGTTATGTGACATTTAACAAAAGTTAAAGTAACTATTTTAAAGGGGCCAATTATCGGTTACTTAAAAGAAAGAAAATCTAGGTCAAATGTAAATTATTATTATTATTATTATTGTTTCGTAAATAACAATTTTTTTCTAACAATTTCACGCCTCAAATTACGTAACCTTTTTCATCTTTTTTTTTCTTTCTAAATAAATAAAATACAAGTATTAATTAAAAATACTCTTACGCATTGTTCATTGTTTATAAAATAAATGCCTTATTTCTTAAATCATCTTAAACTTTAAAACTGAAATCATTTGAACTTTGTTAGATTCCGACAGTTGATGTTTTATTGAGAATATTCGTTTTCCAATCTTGTTGCGTTTATTACAAAATGTCTAAGTTCACTTTTATTAAATTGAAATAAAAGTGTATGTATAAGGAATATAAGTGACACAAGATTTCCTTGACATTTCTGGAAAAGAAACGCTATGATAGAAATATATTAACTTTCTTTTGTAAATCGAGCGTTAAATAACATTGCATTTTGAATCATTCGCTCAGTTATTATAGTTTTATTTATTCTCTATTCTATTCAATATACTTTTTTACTATTATCTATTTTCATTATGACATGCATTTGTTTAACTATGTAATAGAAAAGATTTTACTATACTCTTCATGGTGTTTATGTAAGATTTCTTTGTTTAGAAAAACAAAAGAAATGTTTTATTATGTTATAATATATGCATAAATACGTAATTATTAACTATGTAATATATATATATATATATATATATATATATATATATATATATATATATATATATATTCTTAATATTAGTTATACTTTTAAATGTTAAAACAAAGGCGATAAAACAATTCTAGACTTCTGAGACATTATTTAATACTGATCATATCTTTTTCTGCTGTACAAATACTAAATTTAGACAATTAGGCAATTAAATTTAGGCAATGGGCTAGTTACATTCAGTAAAATTTACTATTTTAATTTAAAACGATAAAAAAATTATATAAAAACAATGTCAAATATATTTTTTTGATATTTCAAATACATTATAGTTTTTTTTATAAAAAATTCGGAAAAATAAGAATTTGTGTGCGCCACCGCGTTCTGTTTTCTGTGAGGCGTCTTAATGTTTTTCGAATAGTGCAATTTGTCAATGTATCTGCAAGTTTATCGAGTAGCGTTTTTTACATTTTGAAATTTAAATTACCTAAGAAAAACAAAATGGTTATGAAATATTATTTTATACCAATTATTATTATATATTATAATTATGAGTTGTAAACACGTGGTTTTGATTTTGACATAACAGATATAAACAAGACTGTTTTGTTTTTACTACAAGAAATACTGAATACTTGCTGATACACTATTACGTCACGACGAGCAAATTCAAATTTGAAATTTAACTTTGAAATTTATTTTCTTATTTATCATAAATAATTTTGCTTTAAAACATATAGTTACGTAGTTATTTTAATATATATTTTTGATTAAAAAAATAAAAAAAAATTGTGCAACGACTTCCATTAATAATTTACAAATTTTATAATTTAGTTACTTGTATTTTGTTAACTAGTAACTTGTTTCTATGTTTTGTTTGTTTGTTATTTATGATATTTCTATATATTTTTCCTGATGATAATATACGGGTAGTATATCAAAACGTCGAATATTAATTAAAAATTTAATTGAACTAAAATCCAAACTATTTTTATTTTAATATTATAAATTCTGAAAAAATTTTGCAAATTAAAATTAATAATAAATTTTCGATCCTAAATCACTTTAAAAACACGTTCTTTCGTTCTTTCAAATATATATATTTTTTAATCAGACTTTATATATTGTTTAATTAACAGGAAATAAATTAACTCTAATAATAACAATTTCTTTCATATACATTTTTTTCTCGCGAACTCTACATAATAATAAAAATAAATATTTCATTTTTATTTCGAAAACTAATTCATTAAAAATTATTTATTACTTCATAAAATTAATATAATTAAAATGCATTATGTACAATGCAAAACTGTGTACATATACAGGTACAGGTACAGTGCATAGAATCAGGTAAGTGTATATATCAGGTAATGTTGTAATATAGGTCGTAGTATGCATGTACTGTATCTGAAATATGTAATCTAAATCTAGATATATTACATTATAATTGCATATATGCATGGCATATATTGTCAGGTTAAACCAGCTACCAACCTTGTTTTGTTTTTGATATAGCCATTCGTATAAAAAAATAATTTTTATTATATACAAGTCGTATTGATAAAATGAATACAAAAATACCGATGAGATCTTGTTATTTTGTACTAATACAGATTCTCGATATCAATTTTTATTAATAATTTATCTTATAATAGATATGTCACTATAAATTTAAGAGCTTGTACTTGGAGTAACTGATTTATACCAGTTTAATGTGTAAATTTACAAACATTCTTATTATATTTTATATTATTATATTTTATGTAAGTTTACGTACTTTTTCTGTAAAAAAAAAACAACATATATAATATGGCAATTTAGTTATATTTTATAGAAAATTTATGTAAACTACATCGTTTTTAAATTATAAATTATAAGAGTCAAATATAATCAAAAGTATAAACAAATAAATTACGCATATATAATTAGTAATAATCAACTTAAGATTTTATGAAAAAACTCAAAGAAATGTAAATTAATTGTAAAATATTTATAAACATTAAGTCTATAATATTTCATCGATAAATTAAATGATTCAATTTCCTTTTCCTTTTAAACTTCTCTAGTTGTGATTCAACGTGAACGCAATCGTTAATGATTTAATTATTTAATGTTTGTAATAGAAACGAAGTACACCTGTATTTTATCTAACCAACATGCATGCATATATTACGAGAAAGTCAAATTATATGCCTTAGCAAACGCTAATAATCACTTTTATCACATTTATAATTTATGCTGTTAAATTATAGAAATCATTTACATTTTTTCGTGTGTGTGTTTTCATCAAGATTATATAATTTAAAATGCATTAAAAAATTAATAGTTATCGATCGTAATATTATAGTGTTACGTTTAATAGAAATCCTGCAATAAATAAAAAGTAATTTAACACAATATAAACATTAAATTCAATTTAGAAAATAGTAAAAAAATCTGCTATGGTCGTCACAGAATCGACCGTCATCGTATTAAATAAATTTATGGAATAGAAAACTTTACTGCTTTAGTCATAGTAAAGAAAAAGAAAACTGCCTTGACATAAATATATGCTACCTATTTACAAAATTATATGTATCATAAAAACAAAATAAAATATTTAGCCGTATCGAAAAATGTGCAAATAAAAGTTGTTAGTTATGTCTTAAGCAAATTTTCTTAATAAACTTTTTCCAAATATATCTCTCTGGCCAAATATTTATAAAACACGTAAAAGTGACATCAGTAAATTATTACTTTCGGTTGGCAGATCTTTACCAAAAGTTGACCAAGTTGAAATATTCATCTCCAAAGTTTAAATATGAAATTTTATAACAATCCGTTCAGCCGATTTTGTTCTACACGTGTCCACAGACCGACATCACGCTTGATTCGTATTACTATAAGCCTAATTCATGCTTATCTGTAAAAATCTCGATATGTCAAATTTGATATGATTACAATACCTGCCTTATCATATTGTTTCAATAATTTATAGAAAATACACAAAAATCTCGAAATTATTTACATGATTCCATAATATATTTGACAAGAAAAAAAAAAGCAAGCCTACATTGGTTATCAAAACATAGTGTGTGAAGCTATATTCATCTTAGACAGTTTAAAAATAGATGTAACTATTTAAAAACTACGTGTTTACATTTTTTTCTAGAACTGAAAATGTAAATATCTCCCAGAGTTCAAGATTTATTTACACAAAACATTTGATTTAATTTTAAACAAAGTACAATATACCTTCACGTTCAACATGTAAAACTTAAATAAACAACATTCATTTGTTTAACAAAAAAAGCTAGAAAAATACACAGTATATTATATTGTCTATTATTATTATTATTTTTCTATTTTATTTATCGGAAAATCGTACATTATCACGTATTAAAGATTATCTTTATAGTTAAGCTCTCTCTATATTTTTATTTATAATACTGCTATTTTTATATTTTATAAAATTAAAATCTTATAATCCTAATTTAAAAAATAAATAAAAATGCAAGTAATCTTTATGCTCTAGAGCATAAAACTATTGTTCTTTTTACTTTTTACTAAATCACTATAAATCATTATCAATTATTTGTTAATGGTTTAAATATGTATAATAACTTATCAACAGATGCTGATTTATTGATATCTTTCAAACGAAAGTTGAAAGAAATCTTGCAAATTTATTTATTGTACAGGGTGGGCAAATTTGGACGTTTTCATAGGGGAACTCGGAAACTATAAGAGATATGGAAAAATGGACGGCGCATCATCGATCGCTTTTTTTGAGAAAAACTCAATTATTTATCAATAATAATTTGTATTAATTCTGTAATATCGTTATTAGCATATGATAAATAAATAAACTTATTATTATTATTATTGTTATGTGTGTATTGGAAAAGTGAGTTATGTTTAGGCATATAAAAGAAAAATTATACAAAATATGGACTATAATTAAGTATATTTTTTACAAAGTCTACATTTCGAAACACAGCGGTATTTAGTTTGAGCCAATTTAATTATTTGATACATTTGTACTCTGCTTTTTACAGAATTTGAACATCTCGTCTTAATTTCAAAGTATATCGAAAACAATGTAAATAATACAGTAATGTTTTAAATTTTGAATTTGACGAACTGAAAGTATTTAGAAAATTTGCGGGGTTCTAAAATTTGTAGTTACGTCACTGTTGTATTTATAAATAAAAACATTTCGATATGAGCATAATGCAATGCACTTATGCGATATATAAAAAGAAAAGTTGTTTCTGTATTTTTATAAATACTAGCATCAGTAGTAAGTAGCGTGTATGCACAAATAAATACAACATTTATAAAAGCGCGTCTCCTTGAACTGAATTCTTAGAATGCCTAAATTAAGAATTGGCAAATTATGGAAGATGCATCTGCGACTGCAGATGTTCATACACATTGCGCATGCGTTGTAAATAATATATAAAAGTGAACGCATAATACATCATTTTAATTATTTACACATTAATATACATTACTAACATACTAGGAAAATATATAAATCTTTTTATATAACTAATTCTAATATACTATTGATTTAAAGCCTGTAAGTAATAAAATGAGCTATTCAGACAGTTCAAGACGTCTTATACATTGCTATTAAATTATTTTGTCAATAAAATATTGAGTGGTATAAAATAATAATTTTTCCTTTGACCACTAGAATATAACCTATTTTTTTGCATACCTAAGCAAATTTAAAGTGTTTTATCCTCATAATTAGTTTTATGTAAAGTTGAGCTGTCGAAAAAATCCGATTTTAAAAAATTAACAAAACTATAAAACAAAACTACTTTAGGTTCAAATTCTCTATTAAAATTTACTTATATAATCAACGTTTCAACGAAACTCAACGCTCATCTTTATCCGAAAAACTGATACAAATGACATAACTGTAAATAACAGAACATAGAAACAAGTTATTAGGTAACAAATAATTAACTAGATCATACAATTTTTATAGATTTTTAAGTAATTATAATACTCCTATTATATAACAAAAATATGTTTCTTTTAAATAATTTTTTACCATTTTTATGTACCCATTACAAATGTAAATGCCCGATGGGTCGTTGGTTATTTGGGCTGCTATCGATATTACCTATAGAAAAACACGCGTCAAAAAACGCTTCCAGAAACGTATATGTGTGTAAATGTTTGTTTTAATATTTATATTGTGTTAAATATATCTAGATAAAAATATATGTATTAGAAACCAAATTTAGTTAAAAAAATAATTAATTAAAATTGATTTAAATCATTCAGTAATACATAAAAAATCTAATGAGACAGGAATAATCTTAATTTTTGGTTGCAATCCAATAATAATAATTGATAAAAGTAAAATCATGCATTTGTGTTGGTTAGTAAATAAAACATTAAATTAATTTCGAGATAAGTAGAGAAGTTTCAATGGGACTTTAATGTTGGTTTCTCACAATAATTATACTATCATAATATTATATCAAATATTATTCATAAAAAAAAACCTTCTAATCTACAAACTTTTAAAAAAAAACTCTGTATACTTTTTGTCAAAGTAGTAAATTAAAAAAACAACTTAAATTTAATTAATAAAAAATTATATAAAAAATATTATCAGCGTTGAATTTTATCAAAAAAATATTGCAAAAATTATTGATTTACTACAGACATTCGCTAATAATCTAAGCTATTGTTTCTTAAGATGCAAAAATACTTCTGCGTTTTATTTTTGCATCTTTTGTTATCCCACGGTTATAAATTTTTGCAAAAAAAATGCAATAAATTTGGAATTTAATTACCATATAGGATAAATTATACATGGTCCGGATAACTTTTGTTTTGCTATATCAATTTTTATTTGTGAAATAATTTCGATTTGCACGCAAGATTCTATTGAAAATCTATTATTTATTCTTTACCTATTTCTTAAACTCATTCAAGTAGAATTTTGTTTTAATAATTTATAAATTTTTAATCTAGTTACTTTGTTACCTAGTAACTTGTGTCTATGTTTGTTTGTTTATTATTTATGTCATTTGTATATATTTTTTCCTGATGATGATATACGTAGAGTATATTGAAAAATCGATTTTTAAATAAAATATATACAGAACTAAATTCTAAAGCTTCTTCATTTTATTTGTATAACGCTAAAGTGAAATAAATAATGAAACACTGCAATACTTTCTCAGGCTTTTTACTTTTTTTCACTATTATCATAAATACATATTTTACGTAGAAAATGAAAAAAAATAAAAAAATTTTTTAATTACAAAATTACAAAAATAAAAATATTTTGCAAAAACATCTTAATTTTAGAAACAAAATAAAATTTCATTATTAAAGTTTGCTACATAAATTTTATTTCTGAAATATTCTTAAAACAAATTCAAAAGTATATAATACATAGGACTTATTAATATTTAATTAAGTAATTAATAATCGTACAGCAAAAGTATTTAAAAGAAAAAACTTTTTCAAACTGAATAATTTGAGAAAAAGTGACTTTTCGTCCGTTAATTTAATTTCCTGGTTACGTCATTTTTATATATAAAAAAAGCATAGAATTGAACGAAAAAAGAAAAAGTTTTGCTTCTCTTTTCTTATTCGTTTCACGATGCTCTTTGATATTTACATTCTTCGATACGAATCGCTTTGACATTTTCGATGCAGACATAGTAAATAAAAAAGTACAAATACCATAAATAACAAGAATTCATTCGAATCATATTTTGCGTAATAGGTATTGAATCTTTTCTATTTATTAATAATTGATGTCTACAAATTTTTAATTTTATTGTTTTTAAGATTTATAAAAATATAGGACAGTAAACAATGCAAATTATAAATCATTTATAAAAAATATATAAATTATATTTTTATCATATATTAAACGTCAGATTTATAAATTGAAAAAAAAATATAATAAGTATATTTTTTGATAGACATGTTAATCATGTTTGTTTCAATAAAAATAATTAATATTCACAATAATATTATTTAAATTTAATTTATTTCATAGATAAAGTAAGAGAAAGACTGCAAATATTTTTTATTATAATAATAATAATTTATTTGTCCAACAGTGTATACCAATAACAAGGACAAAATATAAGATTGAACAAAACAAAATGAATCAAATATAGAAATATACCAAGTAATAATAAAAATAATAATATATTAGTGAATAATTATAATTAATAAAAGTGACAATAACAAATAATAAAACTATATATTAAATATATCAATATCAGCATAAGTATGTGAAGAGTTCTGATCTGCATGAATCCGGCATAAATAAGAACTAAATTATGGTTGGAATCGTAGTACAATAAAAAAATTTTTTTCATACCCTTGAAATATGTCAAATTATTTTGGAAGAAGAAAACTTTAAATTGCACAATACTCTCATTTAATCCGTAAAGATTAGTAACAACCCTAACAATCTGATAAGTATATCAATTTTATGAAAAAAAAAAAAAAACTCTTTAATGATATGATTAGTGTAAAGAAAACAGTTGCATTGCATTGCAAGTGTTTATAGCGGAAAAACATTCAATAAATTAAAAATTAAATCGCATACTTTAAAACTGTTGTAAAAGGCTACAGTTTATTATAGTTTCACGAGTACACAAATTTCGTTGTTCAACATTATGTAAAATGCAATAATATTTAAAGCTGGTGTATTTTTGTTCACTATTATATGTATTCATAATAGCTAAATATTTTATAACAATGTTTACGTGTTACATACAGTATTTGTATATAAATCTTTTCACAAAAGCGTATATAAAATTCTTTGCAATATTATTATTTTGTATAGCAATAATTACTGTTTGCAATAATATGTTTATACAGCTAAGTTTTGCGAAAAATTGTATATTTTTTGGTAAAATTCAAATTTTGTTTATTACACTTCTACGACAAGTTTTGTGTTTTGTTTATCAAATATTTCATTCAGAATTTCAAAATTTACATACTCTCGTAATTTATATGCATTTAAATTATACAAATTTATGTTTTTATTTGCCCACATCTATGCTTACTATTTGCATACATTTTTCTTTAAGTAAATTTCTAATAAAAACTGCAGAATCAAATTTAAATTTACAAAATATTTAATAATGTTTCATGCAATTAAAATTTATAAGATATTTCTACGTAGAATAACAAATAATTGTAAAAAATCGCCGATTTTAAAGGGGACACCACCTTGAGCGCTCTGAAAATAATGGAAATGTTCCGGATTTATTACATGTTATTACAGTATATTTGAACTATGTTTTGATGTCAAAAAATGTTTTCTAATTGTGACATGTTAATACAAAAGTTTCCTTAAAATATCCTAAAACTAAAATAAAAAATACGGCGGATTTTTTTCAGTGTGAAAAAATCAAGTTTTAAAGCGTATAAAAAATCGAAAAAAAGAAAGGTATCAGCAGCATCATTTTAGAAAATGGCTTCGAGAAAAACGCGTTTAAAGATTGAATTCTAACACAACTCTGCAGTATTAGTCGCTGTAACTGAAAACCGTTTAAACGCATAATTTTTACACACTATAAAATTTCACAAAATGCAAAAAATTAATTTTTTTGAAAGTATAGGAGTCGTGTCCCCCCTTAAAGTGTATCTACTAAATAAATAATAAAAAATAAAATTATATCAATATAAATTAATATAATTCCATAATACTTCAAAAAGATTTGACAATCTAGAGACTGCTTCGGCAGAAACAAAACAAGTTTAACACACGAACAGAAAATCATCGTGGACAATCTCCTAGAGAGATCCATTGCATTAGCATATGATTACCAGCGGTTGCATCTTCTCCAGTTTTAACCTCAAACATCAACATGGTCTCGCTTGAGAATCGCGCCTGCGCACAAATGGAGATTATCTCCATGTAAACGAGTTACACGCCGCGCTGAAAACCCATTGAGATGATTTACCTCGCAGTTTTAGCTTTTCTAGCTTATGTTAGCTTGGTTAGGTTCAGGTTAAGTTAGGTTAGGTTCGTGCTTGTGACAATATCAGAGGATCGTTTTACCTGTGTAGCATGTATAGTATGTTATAGTGTATATGGAGCCAGAGAATATAAACAAAAATGAAAAAGATGTAGAGTTATGTACAAAGCTTGTTCGCTATAACATTTAAAATTTAATTGAATAGAATTATCCTACTATTTAAATTCATTTTTCAAGTTAAATTCTTGAATGTTTGCCTAAGTTTTTATTGTAACTGTAAACAATACTATAAAATTGTGTTGTAAATAATTAAGTTAGTCATAATAATATATTTGAATATGTATTAATATTATATATTAACTGATTTGTCATTTTTTAATATATCTTGTCCTGTAATTGGTTGTATAACTGTTGGGTAATAAAGTCATTACTATTATTATTCATAATAACCAGTTATTATGTATAGTAACCTATTTATCATATTAATCGTAACATATGCACCTAAATAAATAAATAACTGATATGTCTTTTCACAAAAATTAAAACTGGCACCTCCACCATTATAGCACAGAACTAACTAAAAATTCGAAAATTCCACTCCTGGACAGACGAAAACCAATAACCGTTGTAAGGAATGTGCAAATTGGTCTAGCAAAGCGGTGCACCACGGTTATGAGCCGGTTAACCAGTCTTCAACAATTTGGTCGTTGGTCGCCTCTCTCGATTCACCAGTATATACATTCCCAATGGTTATTGGTAACAAATCATCAATTGTAACTACTATACGTTTTTGTTCAAATCTACAGATTTTTGTTATTGTTAGTGGTAAAAGATTTTTTAAATATTGTGTAAATATATTTTTATATTCTGTAAAACGTAATAAAAGAATAGAAATTATTTCATTGGAACTTACTGAAACTAATCAGTCATTTTCAAATATATGCAGTTATTGAAAACTTTTTTTTTCCATTAAAATAATTTACCTCTTGTTTTTTACTCTATAATAACTTCTAGATAATATTGAAAAAAAATATATACGTCTAGACTAGGTACGTGATTATTTAATAATAAATAAATACTGCAGTTGCACTGCAGATAAATATACGTTTAAAATAGCGACATAAATATTTTCTAATGCAAGTCGATAAAAGTGTATTGCACGTATACATACGTATAATAAATGAAAAATATTCTCGTATGTGGTTGGATTCTTAAAAGAAGTCTTATAAACGACATTAATATAAATAATATAAAAATAAACATATTTTTGTTTTGCATTTATATTATCATATAAAAGATTAGGTAATATATGAATGTAACTAAATATATATAATAATAGGAATATGTTAAACTTTTGCTTGGTTATATGTACATAATAAAACTAATAGCGTTTACCTGATTTTATTTCTTTTATAGTTTTATAGATCGCAATAATGGCTAGTAACACTAAAACGTACGATATATGTAAGTATATGCGTTTTTAGTAAAAGAATTCAAATAATAGTAATAACAATTTATGTATTTATGTGTATAAAATATTTTTAATACTTATCTCAATATTTGGTTCTAGCCGTAATGCGATTTGTTCTGACCAAGCTATTGTACAGCGAAACTAATCACCGAAATAAAATATTTTTTGAAACAAAAAACCGAGTATTTATTATTTACTTATCATAATGAATAATATAAACCCCATCATATATATATTTAAAATATAAAGCAAAACTACTTCGCATATATACATGGATTATCACGCCATGTACCCAAAATGGTGTGGCACAAACTCTTTACATTATCCCAAAATCAGTTTTCTCCAAACATCCCTATCCAGATAAGCAACTTTAGCTTCATCCACATTCATCTAACTTTCTAACTTATCTCATACATGCTCTTCTATTCCTAATACTTGGAAACTACTGCTCACGCAAAGCACTCTCTCTTTATTTCAGGTTTTTCTATTATATTATATTTTAAACACACAAAAAATATCAGTCAAAAGACTTCTTTAAACAATCGAAGTGAGTGAAAAAAAAACAGTGTTTGTAGTTAGTATAGTTGTAGGAGGTTATATTATATTTAACTTAAATCGATAATACCAAGTTGTTTTTATTGAATTTCATTATCCGAATTCTATTTATTAATTTAATATTATTATTAATAATATTCATATACATTTTAGTTGTCATAGTTACACAATTATTGAATCTATTTAAATTGTACATTTCAGTTTGACAAACAGTTATTTGTAATACAATATTAGTTAATATTTGATGTTAATTTCGTATAATGCAAATGCGCAGAGAGAAATAAATTGACCTAGAAATATTATTTGATATTCAGACTTATTTTTATAAAATGGTGCATGGTAGTGAGTTGTTTAAAAATAAATAATAACAGAACTGAAAATAGAAATGTAGTTGCATCATTTATTCAATTCCAAATATTAAAAAAAAAATGAATGGGTTCGAAACAATTAATCAAAGCTTGTTCCTGCACTAAATGTATTTGTTATAATAAATTAACTACAAATTAATTAAGATCAAATACAAAGATTGATCTAAAATTAATCAGAAACTTGAAAAAAATATTTTGTGTCTTGATTGAACAATTTCCATTAATAAATTAAAATGTGATTTGACTGTGGCGAAAAGTTAATAAAATAAAATAATTTCCCTTAAGAGAGTTTTCTCGTTGGTAAGTTTCAAAAAATCGGTTTTTTTTTTTGCATTTTTTAAATCCTTAGATCCTCAGAGAATATAATATAATATAATAATATATTATATATATATATATATATATATATATATATATATATATAATATAAATATAATATAATACTATAAACGCATTTTTTTCAAAACTAATTTTTTTAATTGATGACATAAAAAAATACCGAACCGATTTTTTTGGTTTTTTCATTACCTTGAAGGAATTTTATCTGGCTATCGTTAAAACCATTTAAAAAATGTATTTTATTATTACTTCGATTTTTTGTTACCCCTAAATCAAATAAAAAAAAAACAAAAAAAGGGACAATTTTAGGCACCTTTTTTAAAAAGACTACCATTTTAAAATTAAAAGTAAATGTAAAAATGATAAATTTTGTAGGTTCTAACGAAAGTTACATGTGTTACAAATACTAGCATCTAATTTGTTTTTATTTCAGAAATGTAAAACGCGAGTTTTATCTGGCACCATCGGCAAATCTGAATTTTGATCTGATCACTTTGACGTCACTTTTCTAAATAAAAATTTAACTTTTTGAACAGACAAAATACTGCAAAAACTTCAACAAATACACTTTCCAACGATATAATTGTTGTTCACTCTATTTGTTGTAAAAGTTCCCAAAAAAATGTTGATAAACACCTAAAAATCGATGCTACAAACGGGAATACCCCCTTAAATCATAACCATTTTTTTTTGATAGTGTATACATTCCTGCAATACTATATTCGAATAAATATCGGCCTGAGTCCGTCTCTTATCAGCGTCAATCGCATAAGTGCTTTAACAGTCACAATCGCCAGGCAACAACCAGGTGTTCTAATCAAGTGTCCAGTAGTTAATGTTTCCGTTTGTCCGGTTACAGTGCAGTTACGGTAACCGATTACGTTTAGTGGCGGCCCGACCCCCGACCCTAAACCCTACCCGAGGCACACTAGAGGGCAGAGACACTATCATTGCAGTCCCGGTCACGCAACACGAATAGCGCGCCGAGCGCTCGCGCTCATTAATTGTGATTCATTCCGATAGAAAACAACCACTGTGTCTCGCCCACCCAATCTATTAACTTGTTACCCTACTGTTTTTGTTCAGGAGACGGTTTTTGTTTCTTCTGTTTTTGATTTAAAAAGGTTTTTTTTCTGCTACTTTTTCTTGTGTTTTATGTGAAGTGTTAGAAGTTGAAAAAGATTTTTAATATTGTGTGTTCAATAGAAATAATGGCCCATATGTTCACCTCAATTTTAATAATAATTTTTAAAATTAAACTACTTTCAAGTTCTGTATTAAAATTTATTTATGATCGACGTAATTCAACGCTTGTCTTCATCAGAATAAAACTGATACAAATAACATTACAGTAAATAACTATCTTAAAATTCTGGATTCTGTTTTTGTTATTTAATATAAATATTATGGCGAGCAGAAGGATCAATAAAATATATATTATAATTATGACTATATTAACATAATTTATTTGTCTCCCATACATGTGATCGAAGAATGACATAGAAAATGTAAAAACAAATCTTGTATAATAATATAAATATGTTATTGTAATAAACATAATATTTAATGATCGTGCTGAAGATGGGTTAGATTCTAACCCGATACGTCCAATAAATTATGTTAATATAATCATAATTATAATATATTTTTTATTGATCCTTCTGCTCGCCATAATATTTATATTAAGTAAATAACTATGTTATAATAATTTTGTCAAAAGTACTTTTAATGTTTATTTAAAATAATGTATTAAAAAGAATAAAACAGCTTTAGGTTTTAGTTCTGTAATAATTTATTAATAAATCAACGTTTCGACGAACTGAACGTGCGTCTTCATCAAGAAAAAAGATACCTCATTTCTATCTTTTATCCTGATGAAGATGTATGTTCAGTTCGTCGAAACGTTGATTTATAAATAAATTATTACAGAACTAAAACCCTAAAGCCGTTTTATTCTAATATAATGAGTTCTAAAAAATTTATTACTGTGTTAACTTATTAAAAACTTTACATACACAATCACGCCATGTACCCAAAAGTGTGGCACAAACGCTTTCCACTATCCTAAAATTAGTTTCCTCCATTCATTCATATCCAAACAAGTAACGAACAATCTAAATAAAATTTGGCTTCCATTAATTAAAAATCTATAATTCTTCTAATATAGTTACTTACATGTTACCTAGTAACTTGTTGCTACGTACTGTTATTTACTTTAATGTATTTGATAAATTTTCGACCTGATGAAGTTCAGTTTCATCAAAATATTGTTTTTATAAAATAATTAAACAGAATCTAATCCTAAAACAGTTTTTATTTGATATAATATTGTTTATAAAAATTTATTGTCTCTGTATTCAAAAATAAAAAAAATTGGGTCTTTTATTTTTAAGTTTAGTTTAATATATAATTAATAAACTAAAATTTACTGGATGACCCCCATTGATCTAACTTATCTTTATTAGTTTAATAATCAAACCAATAATAATTCAACGAAACTATAACAATAATACTAAATTCTCTACAAACTTCCGTTCACAGGTTATTACAGTTCAATAATCCCTTCATTCCAAAGTTTTCATCTAAAAAAAAAACCTAATCATATCGATATTAACTGTGATGTACATTCATTCCTCCATATATATACGATTAAATATGCGAAGTTATAATCGTCTTACGTTCATTTCCGTTACTAATCGTTTCACCCGGTTTTGAAATTCTAATTCCGGAACTTGCATACATGACGTATTTACTCCCCACTGGCAATAGTAAGGACGCATCAGCTGCCATCTGTTGGCAGTTTGCGAATAAACAACGGGGAGGGAAAGTTTTAAGTCGGCAACTTATACTCCGTCACTTATAAATTCGGTTAGTTTTGGTATTTGGTTTAGTGTTAGAAATAATAAGATGTAAAATCTAGTTACGACATGTAGAGTTGAAAGTTTTGGAAGTGTATGTAAAATTATTCTAGTATTTTAATAAGGATGTTTAGTGAGATAGTTTTTTTTTTTAATTTGAAAGTTTGGTAAATAAGATAAGACTAGATATTAATTCTATTTAATATGTTGATAATATTGGGTAAATTTGCTAGTTATATTATTTATTGTGTGCATGTCTGTCTGTATATTCAAAACAAACTCGAAATATACCGATTTGAACGAAATTTTCCTATTTAATTTTGATAATTTATATTATGTATATTATGTTATTGTGTATAATAGACATTTGCAATTATTTCATAGAAATAAACTGGCGTATAGAAAGGATAAAATTGGTAAAAATATAATAAATCTGTTGATGTAACCGTTTAGAGCAGGTAAAGGAATTTATGTATTTGAGTAGTTTATTGTTTGACTATGATCGTGAAATTAAAAGAAAATAGATATATTAAAAATGAGAGATGATTAGTTTCAGTAACTTTCTTTGGAAAATTGGAAAACATAAAACCCTTTATTTAAATATAAGATAAACCTTATATCTTTCAGCTTTTAAAATTTCTGAATTTTAATAAAAATATATCGAACATAATAAAATATTTTTCAAAATAAAAACTGTTTTATGATTAAATTCTGTTTAATTATTATATAAAAACGACGTTTCGACGAAACTAAACGCTCATCTTTATTAGGTCAAAATTTATTCAATGACATTACAGTAAATAACAGTACGTAGCAACAAAAGATTTATAAAGAAAAAAATAATACGAATCACTGTGAAGGCACTGAGTTAAATAAAATTTGTCTTCCATTAACTAAAAATGTATAATTCTTCTGATCTAGTTACTTATATGTTACCTAGTAACTTGTTGATACGTACTGTTATTTACTACAGTTTCGTCGAAACGTACTTTTTATATAATAATTAAACAAATCTAATCCTAAAACAGTTTGTAACTATTTCTCAATATACCTTTGAAATCCCATAGTTGAAAGTTACACTACTACTGTAGATAGTATTGCTATATAATGGCGATTCAACCACTTTTGGACTTATTAACTTAATATAATTAAATTTTCTGCATACATTCATAAAAGTTTTCCAGTTTTAATGAAGTGAACTTTATGGATGGATAGAATGGAGAAAATGTTTTAGTCTCACAGTTGATTTTACTCAATTTTACAGCAATTGTGTCTAGAATATAGTTGTTGGAAGTTGGTTTAACTGTGCCCAGCTTTTCTAGACTATTCTCAATTAAATTAAAAAGTTTTTATTATAAATAAATTAACTCTTGCCAACTAATTAAGCGATGCAGAAACAAAGATAACAAACAATTTACAGCCGCTGCTCCTTTTCGTACTAAACTTTTTTTCATTAAATAGTTTTTAATTAAAAAAAATTAGTTAGTTCTTTTACTATATATTTATTTAGTATTTCATAATAATTAGTAAATATTAATATTAATTTAATAAATACATGTCTTATTTAAATGGGAATAAGTAAAAATCTTGAGAACTGTAACCAGCATTGGAACAAATAAGAAAAATAAACTCAAATATATTTATGGTTCAAGACAATGATTTGAAATAATAAATATATAAACAAACTAAAAGCCAGTTGCATGAAACACTAACTTTAACATTAATTACTAGGAAATTTGATTGTCAACTCTCTTCAACGCTTTAACTTTCAAAATTTCGTATATGTACAAGATTTCGAAATGTATTAGAATAATAAATATTTTATAAAACATAGTAAACAAGTAATAAATTCTGAAATTTTAATTTTAATTAAACTTTAACATTTTCTACAGAATAGGAAAATAGAAATAGATTATGTTACAAAAAGCAGAAAGCAATCTTTATTGTGCTGAACCCAAATACTTACAGCCAAGGCAGAGCCAAGGCCAAGCAACCTGGGTAAAACAAAAAAAAGCATTCTATTTCTAGTGATATACTATTTTTTCTTCAAGTGTTCCAAATAAAACTAAACTAAAAGTAAAAAAAAACATACCAAAAACCTTAACCTTACTAATAGTTGTAAAATAGTATATTTGCTACGTGATTTGTTAGAAATACACCAAAAATAAATTAAATTACATAACAAGTAATAGTAACCTTACTAATTTTTGTACAACATTATATTTATTATGTAATTTTTTTTTAGACAAATCTGGCGATGTACATTGCATTTTTTGCACAACTTTACATATTTTTAATAATCAAATTCAAATTGAAGCAAACATTAATACAGCAATTGTCACTATATAATTTTCAGGAGATGTCGTTTTAAATAAACATGTTTTGTGCTGCCACCAGTGCTGTATATAGTAACTACCGTATAATACTGTTGACATTATTATACTAGTAACATAATGCTCTCCTTCTACATTGATAGAATGGTAATGTAATATCAATATTTTGTTAATGCTTGAAAAGAAAATGTTAATAATGTTTTATGCAACCGGCCCTATATTTAAATTCATTTAAAATGTAAAGTATAGAAAAAAAAGTTGATATAAGATCTTATTCCCAATTGCAAGTTTAGTCGCTACCTAACATCGAAACATTTAAAACTTTTTTCGTCCTTTTGGAAGAAAAAAATCGGGAACGCAAACAAAACTAAAGTTACCTTCGCTACACATTTCTCCAGGGAACGAAAATACTCCTTACATCAAGTTTCCAAGTTCACGTTTTCCATTTTCATGACAGAAAGAAAAAAAAACAGAAGAAAAAACAAAAAAAATATATTCCAAATATCCGGATTTAGCATTTTCCTCGTTTTAAGATTGTCATGTTATATTGTATAGTTATATAAACCGCATTTTATACGTTTTCTCATTTGTCTAGTTATTGTTTTGTTTACCACTCTCTCCATCTCCATCTCTCTCTCTCTCTCTCTTTCTCTTTCGCCGACTTTCTGTTGTTTTTACGATGCACGGTTGATGCTTTGTTGTTTTTGTGAAAACAAAAGATGTAGCCCCGTGGTTGAGAATGTATCTAATGTGGCACTCATATCCAGGGCCGGTTTCTAGTATCAAAATGTAGGGTCCAATTAAAATTAAACATGTGCGTTATAAAAATTATTTCTAACTAATAAAATCATCAAAGAAAGTGTTCAGCACTATAGTGGACCAAGTCCAAAAATAAAAAATAAGAAATACTGATGCACATATAGGTATCTAAAATTACATTATATTTAGACGAACAACAATTCCAACTTTAATTTTCAATGGAAATTAAAGTACAATCCAATTGGAAAAGGTGGGTCATCTAAGCTAGCCGGAATCGGCTAATGGCGTAACAGTACCTGTAAAAAATGGTAGAGATAAAGGTACACATACCAGACTGCGTAGTAGAAACTATTACTCAATCACTAAGCACTGAGGATCCCATTGAGAATGTACGGCAAAATGTCTGCGACGAAGATAGATCAACCACAACATACCTACCAGTCCAGAAAATTCTATAAATACTATTAATATGTATAAATTGGTAATAAAAATGATATTTTAGTGGATGTATCAGATTATTGATAAAAATATAATATTTAACAATAAAATTAGTCAAATAAGTTAACTCTTTCAGTCCTGAATTCTTAATGTTAAACAACTCCAAAACCAAATTTGAACTGATTTGCTCCGTAGATATATAAATTAGAAATCGTGACAAATGCAACAAGTCTTAAAGATAAAAATTGCTAATAATAAAAACACATTTTTTTATTCAATTGAAGTAATAGTAAATGTTATAGTGGCAAATGTCACCGGCAAGGCTAAAAAGGTTAAATTAATAAAGCCACGAAATATAGTTTTATTTATACTGAAATATTTTAATTTTTTGAATCAAATTAACTTGTTTAAGTTTTTTGTCACAATGCTACACTTTGTTTCCAGATGGCTTTTTAAGTAATATATTTTACATACATATATACACATTACGTATCCAAAAGGGTGCGGTACAAACTCTTTCCACTATCCCAAAATCAGTTTCCTCCAAACATCCCTATCCAGACAAGCAACTTTAGCTTCATTCACATTCATGACATATTATCTACATTATTTATATTTATCAATATTCGTAATGTATTATATTACATGCATATTATATACATGCTTTATCTATAAAAAGTCCTCTTTAGCCCGGAATCCGATTTAAGAAAATCGATTAAATTGGCCTAAGACCGGCCCTGGTTAGATGCAAACATATTGTATGCAAGTAAGATGGCTAATTAGTTGAATTTTTTTGTAAATTTTTATGAATGTGGCGCATCCAGTAATTTCCTCCATTATTATGTACGGCACATGTGTGCTTTAAAGACGAGTTTTCTTAGATATTGTGCGCTTTTCTTGAAATATGCTTTTTGATTAAAAAAAGCTCATTTTGCATCCTTCTAGTGATATCGCGCTATGTTTGTGAGTTTAGCGTATAATCTTTTTATTTATTAATTCAAATAGAAAAATAGAATTTTGTTTTCATAGTACACTTTATAATATAATATATAATAATATATAGATAATACGTTTTACTATTTAGTGTGTACTATTATATGTGAATTTATCTGTAAGTTTATAGAGCAGCGTTGCTGTATGTTATGTTTGTAGTTTGAAATTTAAATTAAGATAAACTTTATTGTTGTGAAATATTGTTTTATACCAATTATTATTATGCATTATAATATAATTCTGCGTTGTAAAGACGAATATAAATTTTCAAATAAAACACGTGGTTTTGATTTTGACACAACAGATATAGGAATCACTGTTTTGTGTTTACTGCAAGAGGCACTGAATACTTACTTATACACTAATATATCACGACGAGCAAATTCAAATTTGAAATTCAACTTTAAAATTTATTTTCTTATTTATCATAAATAATTCTGCTTTAAAACATATATTTACGTAGTTATTTCAATGTGTATTTTTGATTAAAAAAATTAAAATAATGTGCAATGACCCCATTAATAAATTATATATATTTTAATTAAGTTACCTGTATTTTGTTACCTAGTGACTTGTTTCTATATTTTATTTGTTTATTATTTAGTCGAATATTAATTAAAAATATAACAGAACTAAAACCTAAACTTTTTTTTATTTTAATATAATAAGATCTGAAAAATGTTTACAAATTAAAATTAATGATAAATTTTTGATCCAAATCACTTCAAAAACTTTTTCTTACAGTTTTAAATTTCGGGTCATAAGACAGTCTGTGTATTATTTCTTTTTTTTTTAATCAGACTTTATATATTGTTTAAATAACAGGAAATAAATTAACTCTAATAATAATTCTCTAGAATTAATTCGAATATTCAAAAACAATATTTATTAAAAATTATTGTCTTTCATTTAGTAATTTTAATTACATAATAAATACATTACTTAGATAAACTTGTGTAAAATGTTGCAAATTTTGATTATAACCCTATTATTCAGTGTCATCGTAACTTTGAATGGACCATCGTTCGACCGGAACATAACCCGGTTAAATTAGTTCTAAAATTGTTCGTAATGGAGTTCCATTAGTTCGGATAATGTATTTATTGTCTCTGATCAATGAGTAGATTCGAGATGACCGGCGGTCACTATCCGAATAACCATAGTACCATAGTAACCGAGTTACCGACAGACTTTTCCCCTCAAAATATCATCCACGAGAGGTTACGAATCGAAGTTTGCTACCATATTTTGTTGGTCGTTGTAATAGATGATGGTATTAAATTTTCAAGTTAATCGCATCCGGAATTTATCTTGAAATATTTCCAAAGAAGTTTGTTTTATTTATGCGTTAATAATAAATTGGTATTTTACTGTATACGAGGTACGTATGTAATAACATTTATTGTAGTAAATATTATATATCTAAATTGGAAAAATAGTCGACTGTTTTTATGTTTTTATTAACTACTAAGCTAACGTTTTGGCAATCAATGAATACAAATATGTTTACATATAAATATATACAAATATACATATAATAATAAATATAACAGAACGAAAAGCACATTTACAGCTGAATATTTTAGTTGATTTTACATGTAACTAAAAAATTTACATTATTTGATCAGTAAATTTAAAAATACAAATTATCACTGTTACATAAAAAGCATGTGGAAAAATTATTTTAATAATAAATGTCACATAAGTAGATAAAAACAATCTATAAGAACAATATCTGAAAATCACAATCTGAATGTCGAAAGGAAATTTTTTATATTCTGTAAAAAGAAAACTGTATATACCGAGATTGGTATAGACAGCTAAAATATGTATAATTTTAATACATTATTATACATATAGCTTAAATCATTGATATCACATGAAAACTGAATTCCGTCAATTACTAATTATTTATTATTGGTTAATGTTTGTCAGCAACGTTACTAGGACGAACAACTTCATTACAGATTTGGAGTGATTAGCCCCCAGTTTTAAACCTCAAAACCGTGACAATTCTGATTTTCCAGGACGACCGAGTACCATAATAAAAAAATCTAATATTTTCCAATATATTTATTGGAAAAATTAAATATTGACATAAATATTATTTATTATGAACAAGCATTGTAAACATTAATCAATTTGTAAAATATAGTGCAAAATATTTAATTAACTATTCTTAATAATACTATATTTGACAACCATAAATTTTATATATATATATATATATATATATATATATATATAAAATAAAAATACTTCACGCATTCACTTTGCAGTTGTCCCCGCTGACCAAAAATATGATTAAACCCAATATTTTAAATTAATATATTTATAAATATCATCGCATTGCACAGCTAGTTATTTATGTCACTTCTATCTACAAACAATATATTTTTTCGTCGTAATTTTCGTTCTGGCGTTTGGCCGTGACAGATTTGTTCGGTTGGAAAATAAATGAATTTCCATTGATCCATCGAGTTTGCAACAATAGTCTCTCCCGGTTCTGTCGTTGACCGTTTTGCCGGACGATGTACAATATCATTGTTCCGAATTCACACCATATGCGTTCGGTATAACGTGTGTATGTGTGTGTAATATATATAACGCTCAATATATACTAGGATGTGTTGTTAACGCCATCTGGACACGAACACATCAAAATGATACGTTCATATGTGAATGAACAGTGATAGAGACAGAGATAAAAAGAGAAAAAATGATTTTTTTTCAATGGGTTTGAAAACGATACTATTTTTAACATCTTTATATCGTTTCTATTTGCGAATAAGTATAGATATATTTTTCTTTTCAAATGTGTTTTGCGTTTGCTTGTTGGTATTTTCTAGTTTATACTAAATTTAGTTTGTCATTTTCATTGAGGTGTAAATGATAAGCGATTGGTATTGGAAATATTTTTTCAAAATAAAAATACGATAATAAATATTTTAAAAATATATTGATAAATTACAGATAAAAATCAGTCTATTATAACGTGGATATTTCAAAAAAATAGAATAAATAATCTAAAAACCAAAATAAAAACGTTCGTCTTCATCAGGTTAAAATTTATTAATGACATTGATAAAAATTTTAAAATAACGATGAAGTGGATTTTTATAATTTTTCTTATTGTCCCTAATAATATGTACATATATATTGAATATTGCAATAAAAATTATCTAATTATCTATTATCTAAATAAACTTTTGTTTGATATCTATTATCTCATCCAGATAATAAAAAAGTATTGTATATTTGTCTTTATCTAGATTATTTTTTCTTTATCTGTCTCAACACTAATAATTGTGTTTTAACTTTCAACTAAAACAGTTTTCTGCAACTGAAGAAATAGATAAAAATCAAGTAAAATCATTAATGATTTATCTATAGATATGTCCATTCTTTTCGATAAAATAAATAAACAAAAACAACACCCAAAAATAAAACTAAGCAAAAAGAAAAACAGTAAAGAAACAAAAAAAACAAAGCAAAGCCAATGTAAAGCGAGGGGAAAACCGAGCAATTTGCGCATCGTAAACAAAACAACATCGACTGATTCTCGTTTGTCACGAACGAGTTGAGCCCCTACAACCAATGTTACTTTGCAATTTGGTGTGCACACAAAACACAAAGCATCTTGTGTCTTCCTTCGTACTTTCAAGGTATTATTCTTTTTTATCCATCCTCCATCACCCCGCCGCATCATTCGATGCTCGGTTCTACGGTTTTCTACTCGAAAGGTACCAACGTAAAGATACTGAAATATACCATATAATAATAATCTCGTTTACGCGAGTAAAACAAAAGAGAGTATAAACATCACGATGGCGAAATAATGACTACGTATAGTACGAGCTATACGAAATACGTGAGGTAAGAGATTTATAACTCATAACAAAGATTTTTCATTGTATTCAAAATTTGTTTATATTTAGTGTACTAATATTTTCAAGTACTTGCTTCCAAGAAGAATTAATTTTTTTTTTAAATATAGAAAACAATTTTACTATCATAGATCGTATTTTTGGCTGAATTTATTTCGTATAAAAGAAATTTTTAAAACTAATTCACCTAGGCATAAAAATATAATTCTACGTATCTATCCTATATTTATACATACATACATACATACATACACAATCACGCCATGTACCCAAAAGGGTGTGGCACAAACTATTTTCATCATCCCGAAATCAGTCGCCTCCAAACACTCCTATCCAAACAAGCAACTTTCGCTTCATCCACATTCATAATTCCTCTCATACATGCTCTTCTATTCCTACTACTTGGAAACTTTCGCTCACGCAAAACACTCTCAATCATATCACTCCAACTACTCATCGGACGTCTACGCAAACGTAAACCATCCGAATCATTCAAATAAATCTTTTTAACCAAACGTTCATTAGATATTCGCTCAACATGTCCAAACCATCTTAACTGACTAACACCAACTATAAATATAAATAAATTTTTTAAATATGTTTCGAGCTGTTACAATCCCACAAAATTATCTTTGATAGCTTTTCAAATATTCGTTCATACACTAAAAAAATATAACTTCAAACCAACGTTTTAAATACACATATATACTTTTTAGTTATACTAATTTCATTTAGGTCTGATTTCACAAATGATATATAAATTTGCTTCACAAGTAAATTTTATTATCGTGCTAAATAACTTTGAGAATAAATGTTATTTCAACAATTTACTACAAAATTATTATAATTAATAATAACTATTTTTTAATATTATTAGATTAAATTTAGAAAGTGGCTATTTATACGTACGGTATGTATATGCAATTGGCTATTTATACATACAGTATTTTTATGTAATTGGCTATTTAGAGTAGGTTAAATTAGTAGGTTGGTTTAGGTTTTTTTTAAAGTATGTATAAATAGCCAATTGCGTATACAAACCGTATGTATAAATAGCCTCATCCTTAAATTTATTCTTTTTTTTAATACGAAAATCTATAGAACACATTTATTATTAAAGTAAATTTAACTAGCATTCATTAAACCGGGCTTTAAACTATTAAATACTTAAATTATATATTCCAATTTCTTCTTGAATAAACAATAAAAAGTTAGAAATAAATGTGAATAATTTATATCAATAGATTTATTATAAGTATCAGAAATAGATAAAAAAAAAACAGAGAAAAACAAAATTTTAGCATTTCAAAAATTCTATACTAAAATTGCATTTAGAACGTAGCTCGAGTATTGTAAGAAAAGAACCTAGGCTATTATGTTGTATTACAAGAATAAGATGTATCTCTTCAAATAGTGGGAATAACTACAACGTAGCCAATGTAAGTACCGAGTAGAAAACGAAATAAAATGAAAGTGAAATGTTGCAAATGACCGTCTTACCTTGAAAATCGACGAGTCCCAAGATGAATCTTGCGCGCGTTTAAAAGTCAACGGCACCGCTATACCATCTTAACCTAAAACATTCAGAACAATTTACAAATCAGGTAACATGGTTACAAAATATATGTATAAACATACAGAACTTTTAGCAAAATTAAAATCAATTTATTACCAAGCTCAAAATTTTAATTAGTTTTAGCATATTTAGAGGTAGTCTACGAAATTAAGCGGGCCTTACACGGTCAATCAGAAAAGACAGTCTGACTAAAAAATAAGACTTCAATCATAAAACCCTTACACTTATTAAGACTTTAACAAGGCATTCAGATTGTCAGTCTTTCCTCCATTTCCCGTGATTGAAGTTCGGATTTGGAAATTCGTCAATCCATTCATCAGTCCATTAGTTTTGACCTTACACCTTTAATTAGAATGTCAATCTTTGGTCTGAATGTCATTTCGAATGATTGTATAAGGCCCGCTTTACAGATAGTTCATAATTTTAATAAATACATAATATATAGCAGAGTATGATCTTATTGTGGCGAAAATTTAAATAAAATAAAATAATTTCCCTTAAACCACCAAATAATTTAAAATCAGTAAATACGTATTTCAAAAGCTAAGCTTTAAAAAGAAAAAAGAAAGTGGCTATTTATAAATACGGTATGTATACGCAATTGGCTATTTAATCATACAATATTTTTACGCAATTGGCTATTTAGGGTAGGTTAGGTTAGTAGGTTAGTTTAAATTTTTTTTTTTTTATTATGTATAAATAGCTAATTGCATATACATACCGTATGTATAAATAGCCTCATCTAAAAAAAAATCTTACCAGTGATCCCAGGCCCCACAAACACTAAACGCACCATATAAATTAGATTACATTATTAGAATAAAAATAAAACGGCTTTAGGTTATAGTTCTGTATAGATATTTATTTATAATCGACGTTTCGACAAACTCAATGTACGTCTTCATCTTTTTTCCTGATCTATCTAACGTATATTATTTTTCCTGATTAAGATGTACATTGAGTATGTCGAAACGTCGATTATTAATGAATATTAATACAGAACTACAACCAAAAGTCGTTTTATATTATAAAGTTTTCTAATCCTGTGTGAATTTCCAATATGTTTCCCTTTAACGTTTGCATACCAAAAACAATTTTAATTTTAAACACTTCCTGTTTCCGGTAATAACAGAAATATACGCCTTTCGAGTACTTGTATATACCGACTGCAATTATTACGGCTTCTATTTTTACAGGTGGGAGTATGTAATTTAATATACGTGTATTATTGCAGTAATTTAGAAATAAAACGTTATAGATACCTAGAATTTTATATTAAAGTACTATTATTACTACCTAGAAACAGAAGTATGTAAGTTTTTGATAAAAATTTAACGGAAATTTATGTATTTAATATCCGGATTTCGTTAATTAAAAAAAAAGTTATAAAATAGTTAACCGTTAAAATATCTATTATAAAAAATTTATACGAAAAATATACAGGGTGTCCTATGGGAAGTGTTTGAAACGAATCAGCTGACATTTTCGAGTATAATACAAATTTATTACAATAACAAAAATTGTGTTATATATTGTAGTATATCATTTTATTTTACAAATGAAATATATGCTAATAATCTAATAATTAAAATTATTATTAAATAATTCGTTTAGAAGAAAAAAGTACACTAAACTGTAGATAAGTGTACTCCCTAACCGATAGAAAAGTAGATTCTACTGCAGGAATGCTATATGAAAGGTATTTTCAATATTTTTATGTCATTTTGGCATTTTTAAGAAAAAAAATATTATTCATTTTCATGAAACTGTGTTGTTATATTTTTTATTGCAATTAAATAAAACATTAACATAATAAATTTATTTAGCAAAAAACATACATTTATAATAATGTACTTCTGTTACATATGTGTGTGCACTGTTAGAAAAATTATAAAATTGTATAAATTAGTATTTACTTAATTTATTGACGTTTTTGATTTTCATTAAATTTTAGAGCTAGCGTAAAAATATATTTTATTTAAATTCTCTTTTAAATATCATTTTATTATATTGGTAATATTAGATGCAATAATTAAATTGAATAATTTTTAACATAGTAAAAAAATTTTTTAGAACAAATTATATAAAAATAAAACAGCTTTAAATAAAGATGTACGTTGTGTACGTCGAAACATCGATTAATAATAAATATTAATACAGAACTATCTAAAGCCGTTTTATTTTAAGTAATTTTTAATTTAAAACTAAAGTTATGTTAAACATAGTATTGATATTGATATTCAAAGTTTTTAAATTTAAAATAACAAAAATTATATAATAAAATTTTTGGTCTAACAAAAGTATTATATACATAATATACATAACAAAAAAAGAAATTAAAGTCGGAGTCTAAACAAAAACATCCACTCCAGCTATGATATAATTCTTTGACTCCTCGACTCCACACTCCTGATATAAACTATTGACATTAAATTCATTTCAAAACCAATTTTAAAGACCCTAATTTGAAACTAATCTTTAGTATCGAACGACAACTTATTTATTATTAAAACCTGTTCGTTTCTCTCCTTTTTTCGTTCATTTTCAATCCACATACATACACACACACACAAAACTTTATAAAGCCGACATATTTTTAAAGTAATATTACATGTTATATATGATAAGTGGATTCCCAGTAGAAGGAAAGCTTTATATCTTGGCTAGTCTGATTTGGCGCCCCTCGTTCTCATAGGATATACCCGGCATGAGGCAAGCAACTTTAAGTGAGTGGGTGTGTGTATGTGCTGAAATGCATCAAGATGCATTTATCTCATGTTATGCATCTTGTTCGTTTCAATATATAGACAAAAATAATCAAATGTCTAGATCGAGCAACACGACACGTTATAATACTCAAACAAGATAAAAAGTATATGGATAAATCCATATATAGACCACTTTGACATTATAATATGGCCGTAATAATTTTTTAAAAACTTTAGTATGTTTTTCTCGGACAGTTGGCAACACTGGAAAAAATAAACCCACATGCCCATCTTGGGCACTAACTAAACCTACCCTGAAAATTTGATGAATAGTCTGGGAAAAGATGCATTCACAAAAAACGAACGAGCGAGCAAATGACGCACATTCACCTTTATAGACATCGTACCGAGACCTATACCACGTTTTCCTTGCAGTCAAAGTGGTAAAAATATCAAACTATTACTATTATGATAATTAATTATATGAATCAAATTGCAAAAATATATAAGTCCTTAAATTTATAAAATTTTCTAGAATGCTATGTCGTGGTCGATTTATCTTCGTAGATGGTAAAACGTCTGCGACAAATATAAATCAACTACAGCATACCAGCCTAGAAAATTCAATAAGTTTAATGAATACCGGCCGTGAAAGCCTAAAGATTAATATACAAGTATTTGTTTATTATAAATTAATGCATACCTATGTTAAACTCCATTTAAATTTCAACTTGAGTGGGGCACTGGTTAATATCAATATTTTTTGATAAAACTTGGCTCAAAAAAAATTTTTTTAATAAAGTTTTTTTTAGGGATGCGTAAAAAGATATTTTTTTTGATCGAAGCAGTTATAACGCGTCATATATGAAACTGTCCAAAACCTATGTTAAACTCCATTTAAATTTCAACTTGACTAGAGCACGAGTTAATATCAATATTTTTTGATGAAACTTGGCTCAAAAAAAATTTTTTTTTAATTAAGGTTTTTTTATAGGGTACATAAAAAAAATAATAAAAATTAATTTTTTTGTAAACCAAACTTTGTAGCTCGTTTTCTTAAAACTTAAAAAAATATCACTTGGCCTAGTTTTCCATTGAGTCTTTCAATATTGTAAATTTTTATTAAATTTATCTAAAAGAATTATATAATAAAAACATATTCAAATTTTACGCAATTATAATAGCATAAAAGTTTACAAGTAAATACCCATCGAATATCGTAAATACACTCTATAATGTTTGTAATGTCAGATTTATGTCATAATGTCCAATTGCAAATGCATTATTTAATACTAATCATCTTAATCGTGATCAAATAGAGTATGATTTATTTGACAGCAATATAAATTTGAACATTACCAGATCTAAATGACCGAATAATCAAAGGCGTCAGCCTGAAACTACTTGTCAATTATATAGCGGGCCCTACACGATCATTCGGAATAATATTCAGACCAAAGATTGACATTTTGATTAAAGGTGTAAGATCAAGACTGATAGACTGATAAATGGATTGACGGATTTCCAAATATTTTGAAATCTGAGCTTTAATCATGGGAGAAGTGGAGGGGAAACTAACAGTCTGAATGCTAAATGTTAAAAAAATTTAACAAAATTGATGAAGACTTTTATTTGGAACATTTCTAGATGCGACTAAATATTTTTTTTTTTATAATTTTTATAATTCTGTAAATAGGTGATATATTTATGTCAAGACAGTTTTGTTTTTAGTTACCATGACTACAGTAGTTGTTATACAAATTTTTCTATTCCATAAATTTATTTAATACGATGACGGTCAGTTCTGTGGTGGTCACAGCAGATTTTTTTATTTCAATAATTCAATATAATTGCGCCATCTGTTTGTTATAAGTTCTCTATAATCTTGATAGTTCTACGTTTCACAGGAGTAGTGGTTGCAAAAGACCAAAGAGAATATAGAAAAAAAAAGAATCTATAATTTGGTGTCACAATTTAAGGATGCAGCTACCTCTCTTAACATCTGGATTTTGTCTAAAGGATGGCCTTTTATGTATCGGTGACGTTTACTTATGATAGTCTTTTATTTTTGCCGCGCTAAATTTAGCTCTTAGGGCTTTCGCAGAGTTTGATAATGTTGTGTTTTGTAATGTGGCTGATAGGATAATGGAAGTAAATTATTTTGTAAATATAAAATGTTACAACGTTTTTACAAGCTTATTTTTAACACAATTATTTTGGATTCTTTTAGATATGTAAAAATATTTTTGAAATATAAATATCACAAATATTATCATAAGATTTTTGTATATAAATGTACCTATGTAACATACATGTATTTATTTATAGTCAGATGATGACTTAGCGGTTAAAACTGCAGTAACTTCTTAATAAAAATTGTAATATAAACAAAGTAATTCTGTATTATTTCATTTAATTCACTAAGATGTATCACGAATAATGGCTGAGCAAATAAATTTTATATAAATATCTGTTATTAAAAACAAAACGTCGATTATTAATAAAAATGCTAAATCCAAAAGCAGTTTTATTTTAATAATAATAAATAGTACACATATGTTTTCTTTTAATATCCTTGATGATTAAAAAAATTCAAGTATATATTTTTCAAATATAATAAAACGTTTTCGTAGCGTAATTCTATTAAATTTAAAACTCCAAATTATTCATTATGTTATAGTTAAAATATAATAAACACTTTATGTCAACATATAATTAAATAAAAAATCTTTCACTTCGAGAGCCAACATAACTTTACACATGTCAATGTCATTTCCAAGAATTCAAACAGTAGTTAAATTATGGTATACGAAATGAAAAAAAAATACATTAACATAGCCACAGTAACAGCAACAAGCGATTCTCTACACACTAGATCAGAGATAGAAAATCCGTCAAAAACACCAAACGAGAAATTCAAGTATGAAACCAAATTTAACAGAGATGGACTTGAAAATATATATATCATTGCAGCTGAATTTATAGAATTTTCTGGATTGGTAAGCCGTGAACTACTTAACCTCAGACGTTTCACTATAAGTCGTAGACGGCATACTCAGTGCTTGGTGATTGAATCATTCAATCACCAAGCACTAACAATGCCAACTAAAATGTATGGCGAAACGTCTATGACGAAGATAGATCGTCCACGGTATATCAGTCCACAAAATTCTATAAATTCAATTTAACCAAATATTCATTAGACATTCGCTCAAGATGACCGAACCATTTTAACTGATTAACAGCAACTTTTTTAATATTTATTAAGCAATTTTAATTAGTTTATTTGAATTTTATAATATTAAATATAAAAATATATATCAAAAATAAAAATATTATTTATATTTGATAAGAGGCAGAAGTAAAAATTTATTTTAAAGCAAAAAATAAATGCACTCTTTCATAAACAAAAGAGATGGGTAGACGGGCCATATTTTCTTAATGAGAATATTCTGAGAACTTTAGTAGAAAATAATCTCATTTTGAAAAAGCATTCTTCTGAGAATATTCTCCATTCCTATGTTCCATTTAAGAATTACAAACATAATTAATAATTTACTGGTTGGCATTTCTAGTGGGCCATTCCTTCTCTGGGCAAAAAACTCTACGCATCTCTATACTCATTGAGTACCAACCTTAACTTAAACAGTACACCACCGGATGGGATCATAACTGGCACACATGTGCCTTGTAAACACAGAACAGATCTCCCAACACTCACACACACACACACAGACCATGAATTATAAATATCTTTCTTTTTTTTTCTTCAGGATTCTATTGCCGGTAGCTCAGTGGTTCTTAACCTTTTCTTTTTGTCTCCGTACATCTTCGGTGATCATGTTTATTTCGAACATGTTTTATCGTTACAATTTATAATTGTACTGTATATTAAACATGTTTCCATATGAAAATCAGACTACCTTCTTAAACATTTTCACGTACCCTAAAGTATACTTTCTGTTAGGAACCACTGACGTTAGCTAAAGCTACGTATGTAAGACCAACACAAACGTGTACATATGTAAGCAACGAACGTAAAAGAAACGTAAAAAAAGGGCAGAAAGAAAGCAGATTACCCGGCACGAGCAATATTTGGAAGTAGAATCAATATTGCAGACGATATTGCAATGAAAGATTTTTTCTTCTTTTCGTTTTGTTTGTTCGAGAGAATTTTTTGGTAAATTGATGTAGTATAAAGAAATTGCGAAATATGATATTTTGCATACATGTTGTAAATAAAATATTATTGATTCAACTATTGTTATTTTGAAGAAATAATATTCAGTACGACTCTTGAGATCACTTTAGACAGTAATAATTTGTTAATAATTTATAAATAAATGTTTTAAATAAATCATAAATAAGTAAATATTTGGAATTGTGAGAATATGCCTATTCAAGTCATCTAGAAAATAACAATAAATCTCAATTTAATATTTTTTCCACATTAATCATAATCTCAAACAGATTTCAAAATTAGATACAACCCCCAACTTAATTACCGAAAACACGATACTAAAAATAAATAAAAACATTTGTCGCCCATTTAAAAGCACAAACAAACTCTGGACATGCAATCAGTAACTAAAATATATTTAACTTTCCGACTTGGGGTCATCAAATATTTATGAATACCGACAACTGTACAAGTGATACAATGAATGAATCCATCGTATATACTAGCGGTCTCATTTAAGTTGGAATGCATTGAAATCTTGAGAAATATGACTTTGATTAAATTAGAATATTTTCTTTATTAATTTTGAATTTATAGAATTCTCTGGGCTAATATGTCGCGGTCGATCTAGCCTCGTCGCAAACGTTTCGCTATACATAGTAGATGGTAACTTTAGTGCTTGTTGACTGAATGACACTTTCTGCTCCGTAATCTCTATATGCCAGCCAGTATCGATTAATGGCGTAACGGTACCTGTAGAGGATGGTGGGGGTACAAGTATATATACCAGATTGCAGAGCAGAAACTGTCATTCAATCACCAAGCACTGAGAATGTGAAAATGTCGTCTACAATGTATGACGAAATGTCTGTGATGAGGACACTATCAATATTAATTAATACTGAAAGCATTATTCACTATTAAAGTTTTTGATATATTGGACATCACATATATAAATTCTTGTGTAAAGTTAAACACAGAAACAATTGTTTTGTTTTGTAAGAGGGAGCGAAAGGGTAAATAAATTGCCAATGTCGGGTCGTAACAAATCTAATTTCTTCTTTGAATAATTCAGTAAAACAAAGCACGCATTGCGTACGTGCGTGGCTGGGTATAGTATACTGGTTTAGAAGTTGCTACCGAAACCTATCCACCTCTCTATATAGTATAGACTTGTTGCGTGCTACAGAATGTATTTTATACATACTCGTATGTATAGATTACGTACGGTTTAGAAAATTTATCTACTGCTCGCTTACTTGCGCTGGATATAAATGAATAATACTGTGAAATTAAAATTTCTATACGTCTAGATATGAGAGTGGAATTATATTCGGTCGGGTAGAAAGATTTGTTTAAAAACAAGATTAATGCTGCTATTCTAGTAATAACATTTAAATTTAATTTTTTTTTAGCTTAAATGAGACTTTAACTTAAAGAAATTTAAAGAAAGCAATTCTGAACATTCATCTTTAAGGATTTTATTTCCATATTGACAATGTAAATATTTAATTTCCTACCTTACTTAATAATCTAAATATAAAAAATTGCAAAAATTTCTATATTATTTATATTATTTATTTTACATGTAAATATTATTCATATTAATTCTATCAACTTAACGAATCTACCCTCAAATTTAGCAGTTAAAGCACCTACAATGGCATTTAAATTTAAAGCAATTTAAACTACAGTTTCATACTTAAGGTTCTTTATTTCAAGATTTAATCTAAATAAATATACATCAACGTACATCTTCATCAGGAAAAATAATACAAATAATATTTAAAGTAAATAAACAAAACATAGAAACAAGTTACTAGCTAACAAAATACGTAACTAGCTCATAAAATTTATAAATTTTAATTAAAAATAGTCAAATTTTAGTTAAATCAGTTACTGGTAACACTGATTGATGTTATTTTTTTTAATAAATTTCTATTACTTCTCTTATCAATTTACTGTTAATATTGATGGGTCTTGCAATTATTACAGTATCTTATGAGTTCTGAAAGATTTTTTACTATGTTAAAATTATACAAATTCTGATAATTTTATTGCTCCTAAAATAAATTGGAAATAAATTTGTTCAAAAGATCAATACGTTCTGCAAGCCATAGAAAACCTAAAAACATGATGTTGTTTAAAAGTATTAAAACATCTTGTCTAAATATCGTAATTTGTAAAAGTCATTAAACTTGAAATCGAAATAAATTCGAATAAAAAACGATGCATTCGAACATAAGCATGTCATTCTGTAAATATATAAAACATATGTTGTAATAAACTTGGAAATGTTATAACGTGCTGACTGAACGTTTCCTTCTGTTTTAAACATCAAAAAATACCAGAGGAACATCTCAAAGGCACTCACAAGTTGATCTCTGAAATAATTTTTGTCTATATTTTTTTCTTCTTGTTGTAATTACCCTCGTTACTAATTAACTCGGGCCCATCTTAATATTGTTTCTCATTAAATTTTCGAAGTTCTTTTTCGGAGTAAAAAACGAACGAGAAAACAAAGGATTTTGTAAAGAAGGTGAACTCGGCTTTATTATTATTTAAATAAAATGCTTAATTATCATTATGTTTCAAGAGTATTTGCTTTTTGTTTTAAAAACGAAATTGCTTAAATTTTCGCGAATTTTTCTGGTTTTCTTTACACAATAACTTTGTTTAGAAATGATTTTCTAATTTTACTTTCAAAAAAGCATCATTGCAAAGATGATATAATTTTCGATGAAAATTTGTTAATTTCAATAGAAATATATATCGAGTGTTGTAATAAAATTTTGACAATTATTACAAGTACACTGTACAAAATTTAATACATATTTTCGTAATTTTATAAAACTATTAAGAGTAAAATAGCAAAATTTTGTAATTTTTACTGCGATAATTGACGTAATATTACAGTTTCTCTGTAAAAATAGATTTATAGAATATGTAAATTTACATAATTTTTTTACAGTGTATGACTTTAATTAAAAAAAAAATTATATTAATTTGTTTTGTGCTCATAATTGCTATTATTGTTTGAGATATTATAATTATATATTGCGTTGGTGCATAATTATCAGGCGTTTTTGTAGGCGAGTTATTTGTTAATAAAAATTGCTGTTTTGTTTACTATTTTTTTAGTAAAAAGAACCGTGACTTCTTTGCCCGTGGAATCGACCGTCTTCCAAGCAAATGGAAAGCAGTTATTGAAGTAATGGTGACTACGTTCCGGAATAATTATTTAAAAATGTTATTGTTGAATTTTTATGTTTCCTTTTTCATAATAAATATTGTTTAATAATAATAATTTCATTAATAGTTTAATACACGTAGTAAAACTTATTGTGAACGATATGCATTTTTCTTTTTAGTTGGTTTTTCTGTTAACATATCTTTAGTAAATACAGTGACACAGAACAGGAAATCGACCAGATGTTAAAAATTCAAAAACGAACTTACTCAAATTTCAAATGCTTTACCTATATGAGTTATATTGAAACGGATATATTTACAAACACATATCATATGTATTACATATTGGGTGGTTTTTAGTGCTTCTTCTTGCTAATAGTAATAGACTATCAAATTTA
Source organism: Clivina fossor (assembly GCA_963966155.1). Taxonomy (NCBI): domain Eukaryota; kingdom Metazoa; phylum Arthropoda; class Insecta; order Coleoptera; family Carabidae; genus Clivina; species Clivina fossor. The sequence goes on from OZ014563.1 coordinate 4,862,013, forward strand.
TTTGTTCAGTATATAAAGTACATATACAGAATGTTCCATAAAAATTTGCTGAAATTAGTCAGCTGTCATTTTTAAATGTTTTATGCAGTTATTATATTATATTATTATACGTATAAGGAATAAAAAGAGATCTACAGTTTTTAATAGATAAAAACATGCAAATTCAAACGGCAATAACATTAACAGTTTTTGGAATATTTTAACAAATTTTACATCAAATTATTGAGAATTTTGTGCTTTTTAACACGTTTTTATTAACTCGCTTTCTTTCCTGTCTGTTTGTTTGTTTGTCTATTTGGTAAAAGCTAGAGACTTGAAACTTTAAACTTAGTTTAGAACTGGATGACAATGCAATATAAACTAATTAATTAATAATATTAGAAATATTATATTAAAGTTAATTAATTAACTCAATTAATTATAATTATATAATTATAATTATTGCAATTATACTAATAACTCACATAACATATTGACTTTAAGTACAGATAAGGTTCGTTTTCTTGTAACAGATCACATATATTTTTAGATTATAACCACAATTTTGTTTTTGATTCAGGCACAGTAATTATGGTAATGAATAATAATTGTTTAATAAAAACTTATTACATAAATTGTTATAATATATTCACTGTAAACCAAAAAAAGTAAATGTCATCAAGAGTAAGTATATGACGAATGCGTTTTATATATATATATATATATATATATATATATATATATATTAATTTAAATAACTATAATGTGTACATTTACTGATTACTAAAACACATATAAATGAAGATGAGTTGGTAAGTTTTTTTACGCTGTGTTACTAAAAACTAAAACTAAGCAAGCAAGTAAGATATTGGATGCAGCTGACCGGGTCAAAGCATCACGAAAGCTAGTTAGTATGTAGAAGAGGTCAAACAGATTAATATAGTAAATGAAAATGGTGGTGTGCGCGTGCGCAGAATGTTAACCCCTAGACTAACTGCTACTACACGTCGGCAAACACACAATGTTGTGTTTATGCTTCGAAACAGTGACGTACATCGGTTTTAGTAAATTAGTTAAATATTAGATGATGTGCGAGTTTAATGAATGATAACAAGATGGTTACGAATGGTCGTAAATGCTAAAATATTTGCATATGTAAACAAATTACATATTCATTTGGTTTTTAATGGCTAATTGATTACTATCTATTATCAAAAAGAATCTTAAATGAGATTTTTTATAATTGTTTAACACCGATTCCAAAATAATTTTTGACTACCATACCCATTAAATAATTCATCATTAATAATTTTAGTCATCATAAATATAAATAAATATAAATATAAATATATATATATATATATATATATATATATATATATATATATTGTACATAATCGTATACTATAATCTCTTTGTTATTATGCTTTTGGTTAAAGTTCTATTTAATTTTATATAAAAATTAAACTTCAACCTAAAGCTTTTTTATTTGAATATAATGAGTTGCAAAAGATTTTTACTATGTTAAATAATTTCAAATAAAATGACAAAAATAATTTATTTTTGCCCTTTACTACCTTCCACTGCTTCAAAGTCTCCAGAATCTTCCATCTAACTAATCAAGTAGACGCTAGAAGCCTGACTTCTATATATTTCTGTTAAGTTGCAAGGCAGGAACAGTTAACGCTTGTTAAACTCAGTCGCTCTCCCAGCAATGTTTGTGTTAATTTTTTTCTAAACGCATACTACATTTAACTCTATTTACATTGTGCGACAGTCTCGTTTGAAATCGTTTACGATTTTAATGTTGCAGACACTGTGAAATATCTCAACGGATAACTCTGGAAATTTACAGCATATAGCCAAGAGCATATGCATCCTAAAAACACCCAAGATGTGTTTGTTATTATCATATGTATATGTATGGATATGTGTGTATTATATTTGTTCTAACTGACGACGGTGTTATATGTTTCGTTTCGATCGTAAAATGACGGCTGTAATGTTGAGACATCAAAATAAACTTTGCCAGTCCGTCGCAAATTTAATGTAATAAAGCAGCGATGATTTAAATAAACCTTGCGTTGGTATTATCTATTTTGATATTAACAATTTTATAGATATAATATGAATAATTGTTTTTGAAATAAATTTTGAATCTTTATTAAAGGACAGACTAAAAATAATGCTTTAAGATTATATCTTGTCTAATTGCATACTTAATAATGCCAAATAAACTAATCAGCTATCATTTTCAAATATATGAAGTTACAGAAAAAACAAAAATAACGTTGAATAATTATTTAAATAATAAAAAAATTCATATACCAAGTTTTTAACATGGACTAAAAAGTATAAAATAATTTCTCCTAGTCCCATACAGAAACACGTTCATATTTTTTTGTCGTAAAAAACATTATTTGTCGCGAATTATATTAATTTTGTCGTGAATAATACCAATATTGTAGTGCAAAAAAGTACCACCCTCAAAAACTTTTATTTAAAAAGTTATTTAGTAGTTTCACATAAACAAAACAAAATGTAAATTCAAAAATCAAGAAATAATATATATTCGAATGAGACGTAACATTTAAAGAAATAGAAAGTTATAATATACACTAAAAATAAATAATAAATATTTTCTAATACAATCATAATATCTGAAATCAAAAGTTAAATTGTATAACATCACAAATTCTGAACGATAAAGATAGAATTACATTGTGTTTGAAAGTGGAAAGTTTCCTAGATGAGACACGACGTTAAATAACATAAAATTTTTGAATACAATGCCCTTGTAGATTGAAGTAAAGACAAACTTTTGAAAAGAAAGATGTCTACTCATCGTACACAAGGTTTTTTTCATCACGATGATATTTTAAGTATTGTCGGATTAATCAATCCCGTGAGTGGTTTTGTAACTATTAAATTGATGCGTTGAAGATGACTATAACACAAGGTTGATGGATACTTCACTTTTATAATATTGTTATACCACTTCTATTTTCAAAAAATTCTTTAATAAAAAATAACTTTAGTAATTAGTTGTCATATTGTTCCTATATGAATTCATGGTAATTTATACTAGAATTATCTAAAGTTGTCTATTAACAATAAATGACAGACAATATGGGATTTGATTTTTTTGACAAGATACAGGCGTATTTATATTATATTTTAACGAGCTACAAATGTTGAAGTAATATTATTTTCTTTGTATTTTTAAAAAAAATTAATAATGAAAAAACTGATAATAAATTATTGAAATAGATTTTTTTTAGATCTTCGACAAAATATACAAGTTTTGTATTTTTTCTCAAAAAGTTGGCAAAACTGTTTAAAAATAAAATTATATAATTTTTGTAGGCACTAAATAAATTTTTTGTAAAATTTTCAATAAAACCGAAATAAAATTTTTAAAATTTTAGTAATTTTTCATAGAAAATTAGCAACACTATAAGACACTAAAATTATATAATTTATATGAGCATTGATAGAATCTTTTGTAAAAATTTGAATAATTTCGGATAAATAGTAAAGCCAGATAAAAAAATTTAAATTTTAGTAATTTGAGTATTAATATTTATAAATAATCGACGTTTCGACAAACTCAACGTCCGTCTTTATCAGGAAAACTGATATAAATGACATATACAGTAAATAACAGGACATAGAAACAAGTTACTAGGTAACAAATAGGTAAATAGATCATATTTTTTTTGTATTTTTGTATTTTGCATTAGTTTTCCTGATGAAGACGGATGTTAATTAATAAATATTAATAAATATTAATAAATATTAATACAGAACTTAAACCTAAAACCGTTATATTTTATATAATAATTTCTCAAATATTTTTTACTGTGTTATAATTATTCTTATTTAAAATTTGTAAATAATTATACAACAAAATAATGATTAGTAGTCTTCTGATGTTTAAATCCTCATAATCCACTCTGCTTTTGTAAATAATAGCTTTATTGTAGAAATAGCTTTTCAGCGGATTATATCTTTCGACATTGCTATCATTAAACTTGCAAAGATTACTTGTACCATAATTTAGCACGTACAATATTGAATACTAAACGACCGGGCACTCTTTCTTCAACTTAACAAATCGTCTTCGGCATTTCAATTGTTATCGGAGAAACAGTTTGAAAGTGTGCCAACGCCTACTGAGACAAAATAACCGAACGAAATTCCATACCATAACTATAAAATGCATACCTTGAAAGAAACCAGTGGTTCTTATTTTTTTTTACCTGTGTATAAGTTGTCAAATGCAACAAATTCTTATTTTGTTTAAAACAATAATTACTTAGTTTAAAGTAATAATGTAATAGTTTTCTAGAAGATATTAATAGTTGAAAATGAAAATGAGATTTACATTAAAATATGAAAAGTTATAAAAAAATATTTGACCGTATCGAAAAATGTTACGAATAAAAGTTGTTAGTTATAACTTGTTTAGTAAATTTTGTTAAAGATTTTTTTTCGAAATATATCTCTATTGCAAAATATTTGTGAAACACATAAAAGTGACATCAGCAAATTACCACTTCCGGTTGGCAGATGTTTACCAAAAGTTGATTAAATTCAGATATTCATCTCCGAAGCTTAAATATGAAATTTTATAACAATCCGCTCAGTCAAATTTGCTCTACACGTGTCCACAGACCGACAGACGAACATCACGCTGAAAACAGTTGATTCGTGCTTATCTTGAAAAATCTCAATATGTCAAATTTAGTATGATTACAATATCTCCCTTATCATATGTGATATGACGGTCAGTAACAGAAGTAGATGTGTCAGATAACTAAATTTTAGCTTAAACTAAATAACCATGAAAAATTCAATAAGATAATAAGAAAATAAGATCGTTTAGTAGTGGAATAAATCTTTACTATATTCTTTATTTATTACAATATATAATTTTTTTTTAGCATTTAAGTAATCTTAATTTACGCCACCTGCCTACACTGCAGTCGCATCCAGAACTTATGCTGTTTTTTTATTTTCATACAGTTTACAGTTCAAAAACACGTTAAAGTAAAAACCTCGAATCTAAAGTAACATTTTTCCTCAATGTGACCACAGATCTGAGTACAATACATGTACCCCATAATGAACAGTCACTGAAATAGATATATGCGTGTCATTTTCAAAACGTAACGCACACGAAAAATAGAGAATTACAAGAAAAAGAACAAAACATAGAAAAAATTTCTTTTTTATCATAAGCTGGTTAAGACACTCTCCAAGCATGTTCGTTTTTATCTTCTAAGAATATAGGTAATGGTCGTTATATTTACGTGCGTTTACATATATTATTGCCGAAGCATGCTGCGCTTAGCCGGCAAAACAGAGCAACTGCAGTCAGTATGCCTGGTTTTGTTCGTTTCGTATTATTACCGATATAATTTTATGGGAGCTTACATTAAAGCGTATTTTGTGAGATTTTCATGAGATACAGTTTAAATGGACGTCAGTTTAACAAAGATTTTTCATTTGCTTTGATAATGTGCATGATGTTGTAAATTTAATATGTGCTGACGTTAATGTGCGATTAATGTTTATTATAAATTTTGTTTATTGTAATTTTATAGTATGTATGTTAAAATGCATTTTTTGAAATAAATTTTAAAATTTTCTTGCAAATATTATGCTATATAAGTATCAAAGTTATAATTAAATGTAATAAATAATAATTTGCAAGGAAACAATTTTATTAAAAACATAAAAATTAGTAAGATTTTCATAAGGGAAAATATTTGTAAATTATTATTTAAATTAAAAAAAAAAATACTACACCACGTTTTTAAAATGGATTAAAAAGTAAAATATAATTTCTCCTAGTCCCATACAGATTTCTGGCCCCATAAAGATTGTTCTGAAAATTTGTAATTGTAAATTTTCAAAAGCTACAACAATACTTCTAAGATTTAAAACGAAAATCGTGAGACGCAGCGACAGCTACTCCCTGCACTTTTTACTATTATATATTGAATGCTTCCCACGTTTTTCAAGTATTGTCATAGCTATTAAATATATAACATAATATACTATTGTTTAACATACTTTGTTAGAGTAATTTTTACACTATTTTTAGTGTGCTCCAAATAAAACATCAAGTAGTGTCAAATATTTTATATTGTGTACAGTATTATTAAACTGAATAAATTCGTATATCCAAATCGAATTTTTTTAAATCTTAATTTTCATTAGCAATCTGAAACAAAAAAAAATATATTTTTAAAGATTCACCCATCTATCAGGCATGACTAACAAATTTGCTTGTGGTTACAGTAGCTGGCAAATAAAAAACAAAGTTTTTAAAATAAACCACAAAAATTTGAAGTGCACGCATCCCCATTATAACATCTTAACATCTATCTCTGTGGGCTAGAAATAAAAATTAAAAAAAAAAAAAACTGTTGAGTCAGACATTGTATTTAGTGGGCAAACGTGTTTCTTGGGCACGCATTTGAAGATGCAGCCACGTTTAGATGCAGCACGGGCGTGTCGCTGCCCTTGAATCGGATAAAAAAATCTCGGCTTGCATACAATGTACACACCCACTACTGAAGAATCTGACCACACAAGTATGTGGTTGGACGATGCTGTATAGAAAATTTGTAGTTTGTTGTATGTAATATTACATAAAAGTTGTCTAAAAATACACTGTAAAAAATTTATGTTAATTTACATATTCTATGAGTGTAATTTTTTCATAACATAAATTATTATTATATAAAACGATGTAGTTTGGTTTTCCTAATGAGTCACACTTTTTATTTTAAAAACAAATTTTTATTCAGAATTTTCGACCAATCGGTTGTGGTCTTTTTAGTATCTGAATTACAAACACGAAAATATTTATAAATATATTAATATAAACTGTAAATGGAAATAAATACTTACAATTTAGAAATTTAAAAAACAAAACTTAAATATCTATCAAAGAAATTTTTTTTTACAATAATCTACATTTTTAAAATTGTATTTAACGCATATTATATGAGTCGTATAGATGCAAAACTCACTATTTGGTAAATTTTATGTTCTAAGATATTTGCAAAAAACTGTTATAGCTGGGTGTAATTATATTTTGATGATAAAATCTTGTTATTAGATGGCATTACTTATTTAATAAGTGGCATCTAGTAACAAGATTTTATCATCAAAATACAATTACACCCAGCTATAACAGTTTTTTTGCAAATATCTTAGAACATAAAATTTACCAAATAGTGAGTTTTGCATCTATACGACTAATATATAATACTACTATATAAATTCTATTTCTATTCAAAACTCAATATTATTATGAATAGTCTAATTAAATTGTTAGATACGACTGGAAAATGTCGTTATTTATCCAAAACTGTTGCGTGTATCAAATAAATAAATTATGAATGTGCTTTCACATTTATTTTATTATTTATTCATGTGACAGCTAGAATATTTGAGAAACAAATACAAATAATTATTAAATCTACATAATATATCTGTCTTTATATATCTATGATAAACAAAATTAATTGTATTTTTTGTCTAAAATATATAATACAGTATAAATAGATTTTGGCTGAATCTAAATAGCAACTGGGAAGAATGATTGATAGAATTAATGTTGTAGGTAACTCTATGAATCTTGTGTTAAATGTTGATGAGTGCAAAGTATTAGTTTTTAAGAGAGGTGACTTGACGACTGAATGTAATGGATCTGTTAATGGTGCATATTTAGAGCAGGTAGATAAATTTGTGTATTTGGGTAGTGTATAAAATTTTGGGTGCTTTGGGTGCTTTGGGTGTTTGCTAGAAATGTAAATGTTTCTAAAGAAGTCCGTTTGAGTATATACAATGCTGTTTTAGTGCCTAAGTTGATGTATAATAGTGAATATTGTATTTTATTGACTATTTAAATGATTGGTGAAACATTTTCAAATTAAAATATCTTTCAATAAAAATACATTCATACAAAAATAAAACAGAAAATATAAATAAATATCTCGTATATTTCCGAGAAACAAGTGAAACAGCAAAAGCTTTTCCGTAAATGCATTGTTTATTTTATCATTAGAAAACTAAAGCCGTGTTTCTTAAAGCAACTGTTAAAATATGTAGACTTTTCAGACATTGTACATTACATTTTTATTTTATTTATATCTGAAGAATAGCACAGGTCTTATTAATATTTAAAATGTCCAACATTATACTTTTTCTTCTTCTTTTTATTAAAAAAATACATTATTTTTTGTTACAAACATCAACATTAAATTATATTTTTTTATATCATTCGACTAGGAATCTTTTGTCGAAGGTAGAAATTCAGACTATTTATGCTAAAATAAAATTACAGATTTTTTTTTATAGTAAAATTTTGCTACTATTTTGTCATTTTTAAACTAATTTTAGAACCAAAATTATTAATTTCAAAACCAAGTTAATTCTATTTTGTTGTTCAGAATTCATTCACAAATATTTGAAAAACAAACAAATAAAATTTCATAAATATCATCATACGCAGCAAAAAACAACATGATATACGCTTAAAAATATTTATTTATATCCGAGAGATAAATTTCACAATTCGTATCATTTGAAATTTCGAGTGATGTTAATAATATTTTTTTAAATGAAAAATATTTCTATGTCATCAGCTTAAAAAACCGTTCGGGTATTTTTTAATAATAATTAATCCGTTCAAAAACTGACGGTCTCATATGTAAAATGCTTTATATTGATTAAAACTTTATGAAATAATATTCGGCAATCCCCTCTGTTTTTGAAGAGTAAATATCGCGTATTTCAAAGAGATACATAAATTTTACTCATATATGTATAGTCAGTGGTAAATGGGAATATGTTTGCTATACCCATAAAAACAGTATTAAAGCTTTTCACTTTGATTACTACATATAAGGACGTTTAGATTTGTATATATAATTAACGACTTAAATTTTAAATGTAAATAATATTTAATTCTGTTTATTTAAAGCGAAATGAGAAACTTAATTATTAAAACAAGTAACATGTTTAAATTATTTGTTAGAAATGTACACTGTAAATAAAAATTGCCATTTTATATAAAAAAAAACCATAGTAAAAAATTACATATTATTTCAGAAAAACGATGGTTTATATAAATTTTCTGTAATACTAGTATAATTTTGTACTTTTAAGTAATTATCATATTATAGACTGTAAAAAAATTCAGACGTCAGGAGAAAATTTTACATATAAATATAAAATACGTATATTTTATGTAAGTTTACTTAAGTTTACTTATTAATTGTTTTTCTTTAAAATTACAAAATTATATTATTTTACAGAAAATATATGTAAACCAATGTTTTGCTGAAATAATATGTAATTTTTTATGTAAAATGGCAACTTTTTTTACAGTGTACATTTTGTAAAAACACTGACGTCTTTAAATTTATATAATAAATCAATTTGTAAATCAATTGCCGCAGATTTTTATGTAGAATTATAAAAATTTTGTTTACAGTGTAGGTTCTAATTTGAAATTTGAAAATTAGAGAAAATTGTAAATTTAAAGATAAATAAACTTGGTTTATCTTATGCAGAACCGGATTATCCTTTAAGCTAAAAAAGCTATAGTTTTAACCACAAAATATTTTCGACCTCTCGAATATACATTGTTCGGCAATTTTTGTCAAAATTACTTTTGACTTTGACGTTTACTTACAATTACTTATTGAACAATTTTAATTAGTTTATTTGAATTTTATAGTATTAGATATAAAAGATATATCAAAAATAAAAATACTACTCATATTTGACAAGCGATAGAAGTAAAAATTTAAGTAAGTATACAATATTTATATTCATAAAATAAAACTTATAATAATAATACAAATATATATATATATATTTTTATTTTTGCATCAAACACCATTAATTTTATTTTTATTTAACTAATTAAATATTAGTTAATTTTTTTAAAATCAAAGAAAATGCATTGGCCCTGCCGGGGTTTGAACCCGGGATTAGGTTGCGCGCCTAAAAGTCCCGGGTTCAAACCCCGGCAGGGCCAATGCATTTTCTTTAATTTAAAAAATTAACTAATATTTAATTAGTTAAATAAAAATAAAATTAATGGTATTTAATGCAATAATAAAATAATATATTTGTATTATCATTATAAGTTTTATTTTATGAATATAAATATTGTATACTTAAATTTTTATTGGTGTTTAATGCAAAAATAAAAAAAAATAATTTAACATATACACCAAGTGTATTTAAATAAAATAAATACAAATATATAATTTATGTCCAAAATTTTCAATAGCCCATATGATCCTTAATGCTACTTAAAACATAATAATAATAATCAATATAATAATGAATTGAATAATTTGTTAACAAAACCAATATCTGTCTCATTATGTTCAATTCTACAAAATAAATATAAAAAATAAAAAAAGACTATTCACATCTGTAAGACCTGTAGTGTACAGAATGTTTTGTCTTTGTCTAGTAAATGAAATTCTTCTACTGATAAAAAAAAGACAAAATAATCTATAACGCTACAGATCTTACAGATCTGAACAGAATAGTCCAATTTATCCTGCTACTTTGGCATGAATATTTGCTAATATCAGTCACCTAATAAAAAATAATAAACTAGAGTCGATCAAAAGTTTCCAGTGCGTCATATTTCCCAGTTAAGCTGCTTGCGCGGTGAATAAAATTCACAAGGGGCGTCTGGAAAGTGAGTCACGTGACCAGACGCTTAGTCGGATGACTCATCGGGAAAGGGAAGCCACCATATCGATATAGAGGGGGAAAAAAGGGCTTTGAAGTAACTGAAGCGTGTGCATATGTCACAAACTGTATATGTACGCAGTTCTAGATTTTCTATAGAGTGTTTAATTTCCACTGTTTATAATAGGACTCTGTCCTCTCCTCTTTGAAGAATTGAAAGACCAGTGTATTTTGATTTTATTTGAATAATTGTATTTGATATAAACCGGAGTTTGGATAAGAGAATGATGAGTGACTCATAAGCTAGGACTTATTCATTTGTTTATTAGTTTTACCGTATGGATATATCTGATACATTGAATGCAGTAATTAATTAATAGGTATAGGAAGGTGATTATGTTTAATAATACAAGATAAAATTATTTTACGATTGTGTTTTGTTTGATCTTTGTTGATTGATACGAAATGTTGATATTAACTTAATAAAAAAAATATATTTAAAATGCTTGGTTACTTTTGCTAAATTAATTTTTTTTTTAAAACAATATAATTTAGTTCTGTATTATTTTAATTAAAAATCGGCGTATCAACGTACTCTATGTATACATCATCAAAAAAAATGATAAAATGACATACAACAAAAAACAGATCATTGAAACAAGTTACTAGATAACAAAATAAGTAACTATATCATAAAATTTATAAATTATTAATTAAAAAAAGCCAAATTTTATGTATGTATGTATGTATGTATGTATGTATGTAAATTTTATTTAAATTAATAAAAATTAATACAGAACAAAACCATAAAGCTTTTTACTACTTTGACTGCAAGGAAAAGTAGTATAGCGTTTGGTACGGTGTCTGTAACATTTTCAAAAAAAAAAAAAAATTGTATAGAAATCCTTTATATAGCCTCTAGATGACGAATCTGAACTTAGTTTATGTGGGTGTATGGATGTGCGTCGTCAGCTCGCTCGCTCACTCGCTCGCTCGGTCGTAAGTCAAAATTTTGTGGCCGCAACTCCTCCTAGACGGTTCAACCGATTTTAATGAAATTTTCAGGATAAATTTGTCTAGTGCCCAAGATGGTCATGTGGTTTTGGTTTTTTCCAGTAATGCCAACTTTCCGAGAAAAAAATTACTAAAGTTTTTAAAAATTCATTGTGGCTATATTATTTATCCGATTTTGATCAAATTTTCAGGAAAGATTTCCCTAATGCTCCCATTAATTACATAATTTTATTAATATTCAGTGTTGCCAACTTTCCGAGAAAAAAATTACTAAAATTTTAAAAATTTTATTATGGCCATGTTATTCAACCGATTTTACTCAAATTTTCACAAAAGATTCTCCTAGTATTCATATAATTTATGTAATTTTAACAAAATACAGTGTTGCCAACTTTCGGAGAAAAAAATTAGTAAAATTTTTAAAAATTTATTATGACCATTTTATTTAACCGATTTTAATCAAATTTTCATAAAAGTTTTTCCTAGTGCCTAAATAAATTATGCAATTTTAACAAAATACAGTGTTGCCAACTTATCGCGAAAAAATCACAAAATTTTTAAAAAAATCATTGTGGCTACATTATTTATTCGATTTTGATCAAATTTTCAGAAAAGTATCTCCTAGTGCCCACATAAATTATAATATTATTAAAATACAGTGTTGCCAACTTTTCGAGAAATGTCAAAGTAGTCTATATATGGGTTTCCCCATATACTTCTAATCTTGTTTATATTAATATAATGAGTTCTGAATTTTTTTATTAAATATTATAAGTAACGTGTCAATATTTCATCTTTTTTCTTAGAAAATTGGCAACACTGTAAAGCATTAAAATTATATAATTTATGTGGGCGCTAATAGAATCTTTTGTAAACATTTGATTAATGTCGGATAAATAATAAAGATAGAATTAAATTTTAAAATTTTAGTAATTTCTCTCTTGACATGTTGGCAGCACTGTATATTAGTAAATATACACTAAAAACTTTAGTAATTTTTTTCTCGAAAAGTTGGCATCACTAGAATCTTGGACACTAAATAAAACTATCCTGAAAATCTAGGAGGATCTATTTGTGATCCGCCTAGACGGTTCAACCGATTTTAATTAAATTTTACTTAGTTTATGAGGGTGTATGTGTGTACATTGTGTATTTATCACAATATACACACACATACACCTTTATAAATTGATAATATTTATATTTTTAGATTTTTTTGAACATTTTTTTGTTCAATGTTATTATTCTTAAAAACTAAGTCTTAAAAAATTTCTATATATTTTTTTAATTTTGGAAAATGTTACAAACACCGTACCGAGAATTATAATCTTTTTTCCTTTCAAAGTGCTAAAAAAATTAAAAAAATTAAAAGTACGGTATAAACTTCAAATTTTATAGACATATTTCAGAAAGATAAAAATTAAAGTAATATATTTTTTTAATTTTGGAAAATGTTACAAACACCGTACCGAGAATTATAATCTTTTTTCCTTTCAAAATGCTAAAAAAATTAAAAAAATTAAAAGTACGGTATAAACTTCAAATTTTATAGACATATTTCAGAAAGATAAAAATTAAAGTAATTACTATTTTCACTATTAACAGTAAGAAGTACTAAGAGTCTTTAACGTTTTCAATTATTTATTGTAATTCAGTAGCTGTGTATCAAAATGCTAAAACTTAAAATTTTGATAAACATCTCCAATGAATTATAAACAACAACATCCAAAATACCTTAAAACATCCTAATAAAGCATTCAGCCGACGATTCATAAATTGGTTTGTACAAACGATTTATTGGATTTGAATGTTAACAGGTCATCATTTGTCCAGAGAGAGAGAGAGAGAGAGAGACGTAGCAGAATGGGTAGGTCGAGAGTTATTATTAATATTTGATTAAAGCTAAAATGTGTAATAGCTCATCAGAACGGTTATGTGAGCGAACGTGGCCGTGAGCTTTTGCCGGGAATATTCGGGAACGTTCTCCAATACCGGAACGCTGGCACGGTGTCGGAACGCCCTAATGCGTAATACGCTCAAAATCGTTTTCGATGCGTAATCCCGTGTTATCAAACATTGCGTAATACAAATGGGTTTATCGGGCGCGATTTTAGACGAATGACACATGAAAATATTTTGTTTGTTGGTTGTTTTTTTAAATTATCTTCGGAAAATAAAATTAAAAACAAAATGTACAGAGTATTCCATTTTCGATATGATTATATGTGAGAACGTTTTATATTATTATTGTAATAACAAACTAGCAATCAAAAGGTTCGGGTTTGAATCCCGGTCGGGATCAAAAATATTCATCATTTAAAAATATATCTACAACTGTAAATACAAATAACAAAGTAATAATATAAATAACAAAATAATAAAAAATTCAAATAGTTCGATTTTCAGTTTCAAATAAATGAAAAAATTAAAGATTGATTTTAGCACATAAATCTGCACAGCTAACTACAATTTGTACACAAAAATGAAATAATTTCATCTGTAAAATTTTGTCCAAATAAACTAGAAATATTTTTTTTGAAAGAAACTAACTATTAATTTAAGATGAATAAAAATTAAATTGTACTTTTCATACCAAAAAAATATAAATTACAATAAAATTATAATAATATTACTATCAATGTAAATTTATATTAATTTTTTAGAGTAAATATTAAAAAAAAAAAAAACTAGTTAAATCTTTTCTATATTTCAATAATAGTCAAATATTTAAAAATACAGAATAGAACCTTATTTCAAATAGGCTTTTACTCTAAAGGGAGCCATAAAAAGCCAGTTTGAAATAATTTACCTACGTTTTGTTTTCATAGACCCATGTACTTGTAAATAAAATGAAACTAAATATATATCATGTTCTTGTTTAAATTTAATTTTAAAGAAATAAAAAAAAAAATAATGCAATTTGTAAAATGTTTGTTTGGCGTTTTTATTTAGTCAAGCTATTTGTTTGTGTACGCGAGCAAAAGTGACACAAAGAATAGATAAATGCAAAGAATGGATGGCAAAATGATGACTTTGATATGCAAATAACTCTATTATAGCCGGAAAACTCAACGCTAAAGGAAACGCATGAATGAAAATACAAATTCGAAAGATGAATGAAAAATAAATTGATAATTTCGCCGCTTTTTATCAAGTCTATTGGTATTTTATTTTTTTTCTTCTTTCTTTCGTAAATATAGAAAAATGTAAACATCAACAAATTTCTATTTCATATTTGGGCAACTTTTTATACAGTTAAAATATTTCCATAAGAAAATTGAAAGTTGATACGTGCAAGTCAAAACTATCATACACCACTAAGATTTATATAAAAAAGTTGCCTAAAGAAAATTGTACTTCAAATTATCTACAATTAAAAATAAAATAATTAAAAAAAAAATTAAATTGTGTATATTATTTGCGTTTTTGTTCGTATCTAGTGATTCATCGATTATCTTGAAACTAGTAATGCATCAATATAGTAAAAAAATGTATCGCAACTTCACAACTCATTATATTAAAACGCGCTTTTCAAAAATTTCAATTTTGTAGAAAAACCTGTTACTTTCGTAAAAACAAACTAAAATTTTAATTTCTGATGTTTTTTCGATATAAAATTATCGATTTTAGCCTTAGTGGAAAAAACTTTTTTAACGGACACTAAAATAAATTAAATTAATAAATTTATATAATTATGAAAAGTGTTAATCAAATATGTTTCAACCTTTCAAATGTATCAAAATTTAAAAAATTAACAAATATATTTTGAATTGTTTTCTTATACATAAAAAAAATTGATATTATTACCGTTAATTTTAATAACACAACTTTCAAGATCCACTTTACCCAATACAAAATATAAGAATAAAATATAACAAAAGAAACACAAAAACAAATGGATGACAAATTGAAATATTCACTCGAAGACATACTTATGTCAGGAAAATCAATGATGACAAATATAGTTTGACATCTAGCATTTCCATTTCGCTTTTTTTTGTTTTCATCGTCTTCCGGCAAAAAGAAAATCGATATAACAATTTATTTAGTTAACAGAAAAAAAAAAAATAATGGAAAGAGTAAAATGTACAGAAATGTAGTAACAAACGGAAAAATAAGATGGAAATATTTAATGACATGTCTGCAATGGACACGTTGATTTACTCAGAAATTGTGGAAAATTTTCCAGGAAACATGGTGATGTTGTTTGAAAAAAAAAATGAGTAAATATATTATACCTGCACATGCGCACGTTCTCAGAATTTTCATGTTAACTCTCATAAAAAAATTGTGTTGAATCGTTTGAAATGTTACGTATTATTTAAATAAAATTATATTAAGGCCCAGTTTCAGAAAATAATTTAATACTCACTTAAAATTTGGTTGCTTAGTAAATTTATTTATTCAAATGTTGAGATATTTCCCAAAAATTTTACAAGTTATTCAATCACTGAATCAGCTCGTTAAGCTAGGCATCAATGACATCAATTTATTTAATCAAATGTTGAAATTTTTCTCAAAAATCGCTTCTCATCTAGATCTTTTCAATTTATTTGACATAAAAGCCAGCCAGACAGTAACACCTGCATCTGTGTCTTCGGACATTAATCAAATGACTATACTTGACAAGCTCCTAAAAAGCGAAACACGTGTCTATGATTAACTGACCAGTCATTGATGCATAGCTTAACAAGCCGATTTAATGATTGAGTAACTTTTTGGAAAAAATCTCATTTGATTATTATATTAATTTCACAGATAATCTTACGTACAATTTTTCTAGATTATAATATTTTGTTTTTGCTTAAATAGCCATTAATTTATTTTGATGAACTAATTAAATCATTATTTAGTTTTTAAATGAAGAAAAATGCATTGACCTCGTCGGGGTTTAAACCCGGAACTTTTGCTTTCTGCGCCACAAGATCACAACGACAAGGTATTGCATTTTCTATATTAAAGAATATAAAACAATTTTTTTTGTTCAATGTTATTATTATTATAAATTTATTTAATTGAAAATTTAGATTTTATAAAGCATTCTGGTCACTTAGATAATTCAATAATCTCACTGTACAGTGTACATGTTATATTTACTAAAAAGGCTTCAACATTTCTTGTAAGGTAAAATTATCCACAATAACATTGTTCGCATTGTTAGTAAAATTAGACTTTAAACCGTATTAAGCGAGAGTCAAAAATTTCGTGTTTTTAGTCCGAAGAGGCATTATATAAAGCGAAATATGTATGCTGTTACGTAAACAGTAACGCATATTACATCTATGGACTAATTAATTCGGTAATAATTAAAGCCGACCAAACAAGCCGCTTTTAATAATTTAAAGGTATAACGTCGACTTTACTACGCATGCGTTTGCTAGTTTTACACATCACGTAATATTTGCAGTGTACAGTCAATGTTTGGAATGTTTATATTATACAACCACCTCAGTGTAATCATGGCAAATACGTCATTTCAAAAATGTTTACTAGTGTAAAATCACAATATTTGTCAAATTTCCACTTATAAACATACACTGAAAAAACTATTACTTTAAAATAAACTTACTTTTAAAAGTGTTTTTTGACAAAAGTACTTTCAAAGTTTAATTAAAATTACTTACTAAAAACTGTATACTCGTAATAAGTTATTTAAATTTTATAATATCAGCTATAATAAAAAATATCAAAAATAGAAAAACTATCCATATATGATAACACAAATATGTATTTTGAAATATGCGATAAAAACACTTTTTTACAAAAAAGTAAGGTGGAAATATGGGTCAACGTTTTTACTATTAATTCAAAAGTAAACATACTTTTGATCTGTAAAATTGGAGTTTTATAATAAAAATATTTATTTTTTTTAAATAAAAACAAATAATATTAAGTTATAGTATAACTATTGTGAAATCTTTTATAATTTTTTTACTATTCAATTATTAAATTATTTAAGTACAACTGTGTTTCCAAACCAAATAGTAAATAATTTTATACATATGTTTATGTGAAAATAATTTCAATATCAAAACTATCAAAAAGAAAAGTTGCAACCACTGTAACTTGAAACTAAAAAAATGGAGATAAGCAGTTCTGCTCCAAGCTGATGAAATGTTTGTCGTTATATCTAATAAACAAATTTGCAGATATTTACGTATTTTTTATTATAAAATATCATTTTATTATGTAAAAAATATATGTTTTAAAAAAAAATTAACCTTAAGTTAAGTTTGTTATTTTTTAAGTTAAGTTGCTTATTGTTGCAAAAATTTTGGTTGCATAGTTTTCACGTTAGTTTAAAATATGTGTCTGTTTTTAACATGTTTTTTAAATACAATTTTGATGAAAATATCAAACGTAAGATTATTATATTAAGTTATCACTATCATGAAATTGATACAGAAAAATAAAAATTTGCCATTTTATTTGTTAATATAAAAATATTTCCAAATATATACGTATTATTTATTATCAAATAAATTAGGAATATTTAGAGAAAACTAATTTCGGGAGTGTGGAAAGAGTTTGTGCCACATCCTTTTGAGTACACAACAAATAACTACTTTTAGGTGATACTAAACAACAAAAAAAAGAATTTCTTTTTGAATATATATCATTTGTATTATTTTTCTTGATGATGCTACATGAAGAGTACGTCAAAACGTCGACTATTAATAAATATTAATACAGAACTAAAATCCTAAAGCGTTTTACTTTAATATAATGAGTTCTGAAAGATTTTTTCACTATGTCACGCTAAAGAAGTATAAAAAAATTCATCTCCATGTATTATTTATTTTAAATGCCTTGAAATAACAAATTTTATAAGCACTGTATCTGGAATATAATAACAATAAATTATTTATTTAAATATATATATATATATATATATATATATATAACAAAATTATATAATTTAATAATCGGATGAAACATTTGCGTACTCTGAATGTAATTAATAATGCATGTAAATCAATTTATATTTTACAAAATGTTAATTAGTACTATTTATTGAAGCATGTAATTAAATTCTATTATTGTTATTGAATTTTCTCTATATGTATTATAAATTTATGTAAGTTCAAAGTGCACATCATTATTAATTGTTTATTCACAATCAAGCGTGAATTTGTTAATCTTATTTTGAAATCAAAATGTATATTTTCGACTTCAATTAATACGTTGTTTAATCAATATTTATATATGTAAAAAAAATGATTAATAATTATTAATTTTGTACTATTAGAATTTTAATTTTATTATTAATACCAGCTATCTTTATATGACAATTCCATCAAATAATTTTAATTTCCTCTCTGCCAAATTTCGACTTCACACCTTTAAAAATATAACTAATATAAACTCACGAAAACTACACACATTAATTAAAAATAGGTAAAATTTTAATAGTTTTTTGTTTAATTAAAATCTGACGTTTCGATTTATTAAACACGAATCATCATCTATTTGGTACGACAACTCTAGGAGAGCTTTGATCACAAGTACAAAGTACTTGTTCCGTGATAATTCATTTGGACACTTTTCAAAATTGCAAGTCGAGCGTTCGCATACACGACGAGTTGAAACGTCGAATTTTAACCGAATTTAACCTAAAACCTATTTTCAATTAATACAGTAAATTCTGAAAGATTTTTTTTTTAGTTAAAATGTAAAACTAAATTAAAAATAACTACCGTTACTAAATCTATCAATTAAAAAACATTATCCAATCAAATAAATTTTATCAACGTTCCAAAACAAAACAGACTCAATAAGAGACAGTGAAACAACGCATTCAATTAACTCGCGATTCGTATTAATTTAATGGATTTCGTCGTCGAACAAAACATCTAAGGTGGCGTAGAGTGACAGCGACGTAACGTTGGTAGAAAAAGAAGAAGGGTGGAGAGGAAGAGAAGTAAAGCGAACGTAAACGAATAACAGACGTGACAACAACGCTACGATGGATTATCCGCTACGCACAGTGTGTTAGGCTTAAGACAAAACATGGGGGCGGAGGCGCCGGAAAGAAAGGGTTATATGCGGCTCGTTGTTTGGAAAAGGAAACCGGATGTGATGAGACAATGTGACTGCTTAAACGATATTATGTTTCTTTTGTCTCTGGGCAAAGTATCGCTTGTTTTTTTTGAGAAGGAAATGTTCTGATTGATATATTGTATCGATTAATTTGTTAAATAAACAAAATATCAAACTTATAGAAAATATCACATAGGAAACAACATGTCTAATAAATTAAAATATTATCTTACTGTAACAAAAAGTTAATAAAATAAAATAATTTCCTAGTAAAATATATTTCAAAATTCATTATATTAAATAAAAACTGTTTTAGGATTATATTCTGTATAATTATTTTATGAAAACGACGTTTCGACGAAACTAAACGCTCATCTTCATCAGGTCAAAATTTATCAAATACATTAAAGTAAATAGCAGTACGTAGCAACAAGATACTAGGTAATATTTAAGTAACTAAATCATAAGAATTATAGATTTTTAATTAATGGAAACGAAATTTTATTTAACTTACTGCCTTCAGAGTGATTCATATTATTCTTTTCTTTATAAATCTCTATTGCTTCTCTTATTAATCTGTTGCTGATATTGATTGGTCTAGCAATTATTACTGTATCTTCAAATTTTACATCATAAAGATATTCTAAAGCATGTTCTGCAATAGCAGATTGTCTCCGAGTTCGAATCCCAGCTAAGCCAATACATTTTTCCAAATTTATTAAATTTTCTAATGATGTATTAGTTCACTGCGATTAAATGGAAATTAAAATATTTATAAAACAAATTCAATATTAAAACAAAAAAAAAAAACGCTTTTATCAAACCGTTTTCAGGAATATGCGTCAATGTAAAACTCATAAAATAAATCTATCTATTGCAGCCGACTGTCATCTGTTGCACAACGAAACCAGGCAACTTCGCTAAAACTCGACAAATTTTCAATCAAAGTAAACTAATTCAGCATCACCATCGTACAGGTCTCGAGTTTCCATAGTTGACAGTAACAACCATTTAAAACTACCCGTATTGGTTGTACAGTCTATCTCATCGCCAAGTCTCCGGAGCCACGTCGGTAAATTGTCTCTCTGTTTTACCGACTGCACCGGGAAAGCTCATTATTGTAGCTGCTGTTGACGCGAGTCGCATTTTTTTTTTTCAATGTTTTTTTTTTGCAAGGAAGCTTAAAACTGGACATTGAGAAAAATCGATAATGGTTTATTTCTCTCTTTCTTTGTTCTGCTTTTGTTACGGAACAGATGGTATTTGGTATATTGGGGGGTGTGATCGGTCTGTCCTTGTCTGTTTATCGATACACTTCGATTCGCTAGTCTCGGCTTGGGTCACGTGACTGTGACTCATGGGTGAGACACGTCTGTCACGTGCGGAATAAATATTAAATAAAATGAAAAAAAAAGAGAGGGTGATTTAGATTCAATTCAATGCATCTAGTTTCCGGGGAAGTTAAAAAAAAATTTTATCACGGATTTTCCAACAATTAGTTTTATAAAACATTAAAATTTAGATTTTTCAGAAAAATATTTAATGCTTTAAATATTGCAAAAAATATAATTTTTGTCAGAATAAAATAGGTTTAGGTACTAGTTCTGTAATGATTTATTAATAAATCAACGTTTCGACGAACTGAACGTGCGTCTTTATCAGGAAAAAAGATAGAAATGACATTTATAGTAAATAAACAGAACATGAAAACAGGTTACTAGATAATAAATAACAAGATCATGAAATTTATAATTTTTTTATTAAAGGAAGCCTAATTTTATTTAAATCAGTACCTTCATAGTAATTGATGTTTTTTTTTTTTTTATATAATTTTCTATTGCTTCTGTTATCAATCTGCTGATAATATTGATAGATCTTTCACTGAAAGATTTTTTACTATGATAATTTTTGTTATTATAAAATTTAATCAATAATTATTGCTTTCTACTCCTCGTAACATAATACACTATTATTATAACTAAAATAAATACGTTACTAATCAAACGACCTATTAAAAACCTTTTATATTTTACAATAACAATAGATTCTCCATTAGGAACTACTTCTAATTTCTTTACCGCCATCTCACACACTTACCACCGTGCAAATAATCCAAGCATCTACAAAAACTGTCATTTTCACACGGTGTGTCTTAAGGCAATTTTTTTCCTTCTCCAGCACCAACAATACCCACTTTATCGGTGCAGCATTGTTGTCGTATGCACAATTACGCCGATAGAATACTCACTTTACAAACCCAATCCCCCTTTCGGTTGCAGTTACGACACGGCGGGGAATTGAAACGGGAACAGAAAATTGTGCAAAGTACTCTCTTGGAACAAAAAAAAAAAAAAAAAAACGATTTCAATGAAGTAACGAAAATGCGGTGATTGCTCTGATCGAAGATTTTACACGATGGGTGGTACTAATTTGTTCGGATTTTTATTCCGTTTTACGTTTTTCAATTGGACTTGGCTTTCCTTCGATGGCAGACGTAATAGGCTGAAGAAATTGGTGGAGGTGAAAGAATGATGATAATGACGTGCAATGATTTTAAGATTGATAAGAAAGTAATAATGTTAAATAGATAAGTAAAAATCTTTCAGAACTCATTATATTAAAATAAAACGACTTTAGATTCAAGTTCTATATTAATATTGATTTATAATCGACGTTTCGACAAACTTGACGTGTGTTAAGTTATATACGTTTGCGTGGACGTCCGAGCAGTACATAGTTGGAGTAGTATGATTGAGGAAGTTTCCAAGTAGTAGGAATAGAAGAGCATGTATGAAAGATATTATTATGAATGTGGATGCAGCTAAAGTTGCTTATCTAGATAGGGATGTTCGGAGAAAACTGATTTCGGGATAGTGGAAAGAGTTCGTGTCACAACCTTTTGGGTACATGACGTGATTTTTTTCTCATTGGCATTGTATAGATAGTGTTCATTCCACTCACATTTATTTATTAATTTATTGACTTTAGATTAAGTAGTATAATAATGTTATTGTAAGAAATATATAATTAACACAAATAGATTAGCCTGTAAAAATAAAATTTCTTTTAAAATACACTAATAATAAAAAATTAAAATAAATACACAATAACAATATTTGTGTTAAAGTTATTAGTTATATGTTAAAATATAATTATAAGATAAATATTTAATATATTTCTATCATAATTTCAATTTCTAAAAACTATTTGAACAACAATTACAATTAAGCAGATAGACATCACAAACTTACATATTTATTCAAGTCGCCAATTTGTAACAATTTGAAAACCATGTATTTCTCATCAATGTCCCCCTCTCTAATCCGATAAAATCGGTAACGAAAATTAGTACCGTGAAAACATAACAACGAACAATAACAGAGAGAAAAAAATAATTATTTGATTCAACGAACGAACCGGCTGCGGAGAGATAAAAATCCAATATTTATTTAAGAGTCGCACAGCACGAGAACGCTACAAAACATGCCCGTACACCGGAGGAAGTCGAAAGAAAAAAAGAGAAATCATATCTCGTCGATCACATTTTGAACAGATAATATCGGAGAACCGGAAGTCATTGTATGTGCTATAGTATTAGCAACGGTTTTTTTCTTTCTTTTTTTTGTTAAGGGGTTGTTTCCACCCAGCTTACCGCCATTTCTATTCCATTAGAAACACAGAAACAAAGAATGGATCGGTTTGAAAAGTTCATGGAAGACATACTAAAGTTCTTATTATAATTGAAAAGTTTATTTTTCAAAACAAATAATTCCAAATAATATAATAAAATAAAAATCTTTAATTCAATTCGATTTATATCTGTAAGACCTGTAATGTTACAGAATGTTTTGTCTATTTCTAGTAGATGGAATTATTCTATTGATAGAAAAAGACAACGCTATAGGTCTTACAGTTGTAAACAGAATAAACCCATAAATTTAAATTCTACTATATTAGATTTAAAATTCGACGTTCCGACACACTACATGTGAATCATTATCAATTACAAACACTGTAAAAAAATTATATAAATTTACATGTTCTATGAATATATTTTTTCTGAAAAAATGTAATATTAGGACAAATTATCACAGTAAAAATTACAATATTCTACTATTTTACTGTTAATTACATAAATTTGTACTATATTTTTTTATAGTAATATTAAACAAACAAAACATTGAAACAAGTAACTAACTAGGAAACAAAAAATATTAGAAAATTATTAATTAAAAAAAGCAAGCTTTTATTTAATTCTGTGCCTTCGTAAAACAATTGACAAACTATTTATGCAGATAACTATGATCACTTAAAACGTAATTTACTGATCAACTAAAAAAATAATGAAACGCTTCAAAAACAGTTGACATTCTAAATGCGTAGTTAACCACTGATTAGGTTAATATTGATGAATTCAAATCATACATTTATAAATTCAAATTGCTTAAAAAGT
Source organism: Clivina fossor (assembly GCA_963966155.1). Taxonomy (NCBI): domain Eukaryota; kingdom Metazoa; phylum Arthropoda; class Insecta; order Coleoptera; family Carabidae; genus Clivina; species Clivina fossor. The sequence goes on from OZ014563.1 coordinate 4,886,239, forward strand.
ACTGTAAAAAAGTTGCCATTTTACATAAAAAACCACATTAAAAAAATTATATATTATTTCAGTAAAACCATGGTTTACATAAATTTTCTGTAAATATAATATAATTTTGTAATTTTAAGTAAAATAATTAATTTGACATATTATATATGTTTTTTTTTTTTTACCGAAAAAGTAAGTAAACTTACATAATTACATATTTTATATTTATATACTTAATGTAAAAAAATTTCTGTGACATCTGTAAATTTACATATTAAACTGGTGTAAATTAGTTGTCCCAAGTTTTTAGAATTTTTTTACAGTGAAGATTTTTTATTTTAAATCCAGAAATTATTTAAATTATGATTTTAAATCTTTTTGGATTTAAATCCTGCTCAGCTCTGTTATTTAATCACTGATTAAATTAACAGCATTTTATGCAAGTGACCCTGAAGTGTATGAACTTTTTAAACATACAATATCTAAAATATACATGAAGAAAAAGTGTTAGATATGTTGTCTGACAAAAGTTATTATTAAAGCTAACAAGCAATAGGCGCGCATACACATATAAACATTCACACAGCACAAGTTTGTGATGTTTATTTTTACCGGTAGCGCTTGTTAATTGGACCCTTTCAAACCGGAACACACGAGAGCCTCATGTTTGTGTATTCGCTCGCTCGTTCGTTCGTTCGTCAATGCGACACAAAAAATTTTCTAATTTGTTTAACAACCGCTTTTTTTTTATTCGCGGAAAAAATCAACAAATCTACCGTTTTATATTTAGATATTTTTATATGTCAAGTATGTTTCATATAAAACACAAACATACTGTTGCAAATTTATCAATTATATTTTGCAATTGAAATAAATTGATATTTATTTTTAGATGTTTTGCAGTTTATCAATCAAAATACTGTTTGGTTTTTGTATTTTATTTATATATACTAGATATGTATCTTGCAAAATGCGTATTATTTTAAGTTCTGTGTATATTTTATTTAAAAAATCGACGTTTCGATATACTCACGTGTAACAGTATCAGAAAAAAATATACAAACGACATAAATAATAAACAAACAAAACATACAAACAAGTTACTAGATAAAAAAGTAACTAGATTAAAATTTTTATAAATCATTAAAGAAAAAAAAAACTTTCCCACTGATTCATGTTACTTTTTTTTTATTAAATTCTATTGCTTCTCATATCAATCTACTGTTAATATTGTTTAGCAATTATTTCAGTATCTTCTAATTTTATATCATAAAAATTTTCTAACGCATTTTCTTACATATTGTCTTACAAAATTTATAAAAAAAAAGTCGATTATAAATAAATAGTAATACAGAACATTAACTTAAAGCAGTTTTATTTTAATAAAATGAGTTCCGAAATAATTTTTACAATGTTACAATTTTGTAAATTTCTTACGAAAATGAACGCTCGTCTTCATCAGGTCAAACTTTATCAATAACATTCAAATAAATAACAAGTACATAGCAACAAGTTATGAAGTGTATATACACTAATTGACCAAAAATCTTTGTTCTCCCTAATTCATAACAAACCATCATTTAGACAAACAGGGATTTTCATACAACACCGACCGCCAACCCCCTTTCCACCCCTGTGACTGCAATCACTATCCGTCGATCAATGCAATTAATTATATCGTTTGAACACGAGCTGTAACGCGGTTGCAGTCGCTGACTAATGTAATGTCCGCTTGGTCCTATGACTCTAACAAAACAACATGCATACAGGCGCACTATTGGCGTTGTTCTATGTAATGTTGGTTGGTCAGCCTAACGTATGCCGTGTTTTGTCGTCATCCCCCGGCGAGGGAGGATGCGAGTGAGATAGCGCAATGAGAGAGACAATATAAACGCATGTGCCCCCCCCCCCATAAATCGATACGCTTGAATTGCCGGCTTCGATTCCCGGTTCGTGTATGTTACTCTGTCTGGTGTGTTGAATCGCTAATACCCTGTAAAGTTGACTACATTGTCTACAAATGTCTAGTTATCTGACTGGTGAGTTTAAAGCTCCTGCTTTATATCCTTATAAAACGACTTAGATTAACATTTTTACCGATTGTCATATCACATATGATAAGGGAGGTATTGTAATCATAGCAAATTTGATATATCGAGATTTTTACAGATAAGCACGAATTAGGCTTATAATAACACGAATCAACTGTTTTTAGCGTGATGTCGGTCTGTGGACATGTGTAGAGCAAATTTGGCTGAAAGGATGGTTATAAAATTTCATATTTAAGCTATGGAGGTCAATATCTCAATTTGATCAACTTTTGGGCAAGATCTGCCAACCGGAAGTGGCAGGTAATTTACTGATGTCATTTTTGTGACACTGCTACGAATATTTTAGAAAAAAATTATTTAACAAATTTGCTAAACAAGTTATAGCTAAAAACTTTTATTTGGAACATAATTTTTTTATAATTTATTACATTTTTATGATATATGTATATATATATATATATATATATATATATATATATATACATAATTCTGTAAATAAGTGGCAAATTTATGTTAAGACAATTTTGTTTTTAGCTACCATGACTACTATATAGTAGTAGTTGTTATACAAATTTTCTGTTCTATAAATATATTTAATACAATGATGGTCGGTTCTATGGTGGCCACAGCAGCTTTTTTTAAATACATATACGTAAACAAACTAAATTTTCAAAGTAGCAATTATATTCAAAAGATATCAATAAATTTCGGACAAATATGCATTATTAAAACAATTAAAATAGTTCACGTAGAGATTTTTTTATTACAATTCAATTTTGAAATACCGTAATTTTCTCAAAAAAATATAATCACTTAAATTTATTTCATAAATGTAATTTCTGTAGTTATAGAGCATGTAAAATAAATATTGTTTATTAATTTAAATTGCAGAATTTTTCCATTTAAAATTTTTAGAGTAATGCGTATGGAAAACCTATTTTCCCATGTTAACCACCTTACTACCCACCATAATTAACAATTCAAAATTAATTAACAACTACAAATTGAATATTAATATATTTATGATATTTAACAGCACAAAATTCTCTTATAGCATACAACAAATAATTATTTAATGTAAGTACATAATCATTTAAGTTTATAATATTGTAGAAAATCAATAATATAGACTTATTAAAAATCAATCCGTTAAATACCTAATATCCAACAATTAACCACAACTAAAGTTCAATCTCGAAATACCATTTACATTACCAATCTCATTCATACCTTCATCAACATGCCTGCTTAAGTGACAGTCCATTTCGAGAAGCAAATCTGCGGTTTCAGGAGTCCTACAATACTCAAGTTGCCAACAAACCCAGCGTACAACTGTACAACTCTACAATCGTACCAACTTGTAAACTGTACCACCATTGCCAATTCAAAAGATAAAACTGCATCACTTGTTCAATCTTTTAACACACGTGTTGCTTACCTACAAGGTATGTGATAAAAGTAATAAGATTGAACTTTAATTTTCTCAAAATAATATTTTTTTATGGTTATTTGGTATAATAAACACTATTTATATGTTAAAATAAAACTGGTCTAGGTTAAAGTTCTGAATTAATATTTAGTTATACTCGACGTTTTGATGAATTCAACGTCCGTCTTCAGCAGGATAAATGATACAAATTACATTTACAGTAAATAACAGAACTTAGAATCATTTTTCCTGCTGAAGACGGACATTGAGTATATATAAATAGAAAATTCACGACTATAGAATGTATTGTAATGTAAAAATTTTAACGGGAAGATAGTCAAAGGTTAGGTTTTTCTAAATCAAATTCTTATTTAAGATTCTGTGTCATTCAGGACTGAGAATAAAATTACGTTCAAACTGTAGTGAAGAGCAAATTTTTTTATTGAATTTGTTATTATAAAGTAGCCTTCAAGATGCACGGGTTAATATCATCTGACAGGACCCTGTATATATATATATATATATATATATATATATATATATATATATATATATATATACTAGCTGGCCCGACAAACGTTGTCTTGCCTTTATTTTAATGTGTATATTAAATTTTTTATGAATTTTTTTTGTATTACAAAAAAAAATCAATTACATTTCTCATATTATAATTATTTTCAATTTATTTGGAATCAATTTCTTTCACACTTTTCTATATTTTTCCTGGGGGGTAGGAGCTGCTACACTAAAACTGTGACACAAGAATTTTATATATTAGAAGATATATTTAAATTTAAGCAGCATTCTAATTATTAATTAAATGAAAATCAGTCTGATTACTTTTGGACCTCCGTGTACGCCCAACCACTTAATTCTACAGCCGACTCAAAATCGCATTGATGTTAGTGCCTTCGGACATGGGAGCTGCAGGCGCAAAAGGGGTATATGTAGTGTAGTTAATTGTCGCTGAGGATCTGGTTTTACTACACTCCAAGTTGTATTACCCGTGTTACGGCCGTTCTGTTAATGCGAAATATCGTTAAAAGTACTAGGGCACCAATACGATGTTGTTCTCGTTATTTACTCGATTCTATTAAAGACCATTTTACACCCCCTAGTGTGATTTATACGGATAAGGTCACATGGAGTTGCATTGCAACATTGTTTCTAAAGTTATATCGAAATAAATTTATCGTTTATGTAAATTAATTTCTATTCATCTTTAATTATATTGCTAATATCTAGAAAAGATTCCGTAAGAAATTTTGTTGCTCTATATATATATACATATATATATATATATATATATATATATATATATATATATATATATATATATATATATATATAAGAATTTCTTACGTAATCCAAGAATTTTTATTTTAACGAATCATTGTATGTAACGAAAATGTTTATGCATACGGGCATAAGTGTTTTATCAAAAATCAAGAAATTTTATTGATGTTGAAAATTAAGATTTCCTAGATTTTTTTTGATTAAAATAATAATATATTATGTTACTAGGAGTAGAAAGCGACAATTATTATGTTGATCCCAAATATTTGTGGTTGAGGCAAAGCCTAGGGCAAGGCAATCTGAGCCAAATACAAAAAAAGCTTTCTACTTCGAGTGACACATACGATTTTTCCTTCAAACGTTCTAAACCAAATTAAACTAAAAATAAATAAAAATTCATGCCAAGTAACCAGTTACTAACAGTTGCAGAATAGTATGTATATGTATATATTATTTATATTTGTTACGTGATTTGTGAGAATTAATCTTTCTTTGGCCGAATATACAATTTCTGATCACCCTGGGCTGTATACATTGCCTTTCTTGCACTTCTTCATACATTTCTTACATAAAATATGTACACTTTATGTAAGTAATTACTTACTTTTACGCATGATATTTTAATTCAATTATTTTTACTTAAAATTACAAAATTATATTATTTTTACAGATAATTTATGTAAACCATCGTTTTGCTAAAATAATATGTAATTTTTTACCATAGCTTTTATGTAAAATGGCATCTTTCTTTGTACAGTGTATTTCACAAAAAAAATATTGGCCAATGTTATCAAAATAATAATAGTAAAAGCTATAGCAAATCACAGAATGATATTGAAAATCTAAATATAATTGATTTAAAAAAAATTAATTGAGAACAATGTAATTTGAAGCGTTTGGTTTTGTACAAATATGAGTAATAGTTTGTACATATGGGAACATTTATATGTTAATTTATTTGTACATTATGTACATGTGTTAGCATTTAATAATGAGCCTGGAATTGAATTAATGGAAGATTATTTTCAAATTACAATTGACAGATTCTGGCTTTATCAATCAATCAAATTTGATAGTTAATGTTTCAACATTTATTATAGGTTCATCTAATGTCTTTTAAATACAATTACTATTACAATGGGAATTACACATGTTTAGTTGAAAAATTGAGTAAATTGTTTCACATTACTTTTTTTTTAAACAAAAGAGATGGGAATACGGACCTTTGTTTTTATAATTTTTTTTTCGATAATTTCCAAATGTCGTTGAAGCGTGGCTATAACGAATTTACAAATAACAGCTAATGAAATTTGTAACATTTCAAGTTTTGTCAACATATCAAATTTAACAACCGTTTAATTAAAATTTAATGTATTCCCAATATAATTCTTTAAAAATTACCAAATACCGTCAAATCAAATACCCAACTTTGCATTTCTGCTAATAATACATCCAAGTTTAATTGAATTTAATACAAGTATTAGTAAATCACACACACACACACACACACACACACACACACAAACATTCTCATCTGAGTAATACCTCTTCATATATCCAAAGAGCGTATAGAACATTCTCTATAGAAGCTCTTCAGGTCTCCAGGACCTATTAGATTGACAGCAATTCCAAAACGAACTTGCTTGATTATAGACGTCATACACTCGAGTTCACATCTCGTCTCGTCGTTTCCGTCTCGCAATACAGAGCATTGAAATTATAGGTTATGTGTACGAGTTATTGACGCATATAGTCACCTACACACACTCATGCATAATTATATGGAAAATATATATATATATATATATATATATATATATATATATATATATAATAGTGATCCCAGGAATAACACAATGGTATTATGTACAGAAATTGGAAATCACAAATTATCAGATATAATTCGATATTTGATGTGGAACAATGATTAAATGGCAACGGATAAGTTAATCACTTAGGAATTAATACGGCTTTGCTTGCAAATGTACTTGAGATTATGTATTAAGAATATATTATACTGCAGTTATAGTTATTCTCCAGATTTAGATAAACTATTATTTAATAAAGATTTAATCAGATACAAATTAATAATTTTGTTCAACTATAGGTAGAAAATTTTAACTATGTTATTGCCATAAAAATGGTATAGGTATATAATTGGTGCTATTATATCTCAAATGAATTTAAATGTAGTTGATTATATAGTACAAGAAAATATTTGAGAATGGGCTCATTATATTCAGTAAAATTTACTATTTTAAGGTATACACTAATACACATGTATGTATGTATATATATATATATATATATATAAGGGTATCCATAAAAAAAAATACAGTAAGGCAAAAATCTATAACTTTACATCGAAAAAACATCAGAAATAATATTTATTATATATAAATGATATATGTATTAACACGCGTTTTTCGAAAATTTCAGTTGTGTAGAGGAACCTATTACTTTCGTAAAAACAAGCAAAAAATATTATTCGAACCCGGATTCATTTAAGTGATACGTGGCATTATTTAACGTAAAATATGTAATTAAAAAAAAATTAACAAAACAATAAACTTAACGACATTGTAACATAAGTTGAATACAGTTAAAAATTAATAATAAGCTGGTAAAAAATTAGTGCAAATTTCCATAATAAATGCACATGGTAAAACAGAGAGTTTTAAACAACGAAAAATTTTATTTTTATGTGAAAACTTTTCAAATTCATCTAATTACATCTGCTTTAAAAACGCGAAACTTAATGAAGCTATCTAAATTCCGACATTAGCACGAAAAACCGACGCTCCAGCGTAATAGTTTTATCTTGTTAATAATAATGATTATGTTACATAAGTAAACATCATACTTGTACATCCCATATATGTTATATATCTGTTTTAGCTAACTCTATATCATTCTCTTTCCTTATTAAGATGAGTTTGTGTGGATATACGGAATGTTCAAATAGTTTTAGATCGTTTTCTTATAGATACTAAAACAAATTTATATAGATTTAAATTTTTCAAAAGAATTTTTATTTTTTAAAATGCTATAAATAAAATATATTTGCTTAAATATATATCACTTAAAAAAAATATACAGAAGTTTTATTTTCTTAAAAATAAAAAATTGCTAAATGAGCTTATTAGAAAATTTTGTTTTTATACTGAATTTATTAAAATGCTATAACTAAAATACATTTGCTCACTTAAAAAAAATATACAAGGAATCTTATTTTTAACTCTAGTTTAATATATAAAAAATAATTTTTTTTAGATGAGCTTATTACATGATTTTATTTTTGGAAAAAAGTAATAATAACGTATCCAAATTACATATGATATTTTTCTATTTTACTAAAAATGTATCAACTTTCAACATGAGAAACTAACACTATTTTTTAACGTAAAATTCACTAAAATAGAAAAAATGGAGTTTTTTATTAGAAGAAAAAAGAAATTTTAATGTTTTTTTGAACTTCAAATTACAACAATATTCTAGGTAGGTACATTTTTAAATAGTTTTAATTTATTTATTTTATAAAAAGTAGCTCAAAACTTCCTTAATACTAAACAAATTTTACCTATTTATGGAAAATTCTTGACTGCAAATTTACTTAAGTTCTGTAAATTTACTAAAAAAACTTTACTAAAAAACTATAATATTACATACATATGTACTTTTCCATTCCGTTATTCCGTTGCTAATATCATATTACATAATGTTTGTAATAGTTCTGATATTATGTATTTTTAAACAATTATGATAAAATTACAGCAATTGAAGTAATTATATCTAGAAATACTGAGCATCATAGTGTGTCATAGTTTATAGATAAAATTACATATTTTTTTTTAGATTGTAAATACTTTTAGTCTTGTTTAATATTAATACTTCATGTAAATGTAAAAAAATATGAAAAATTAAAATGTCTTTGTTATGTTTCATAATAAGTTTAGAATTTAAAAATTACCCAGAACTTTACGGATATCCTGCAGCATAATAAAGTTAGTAGCAAAATTTCGTTAGTGAAAGTTCAAAAAATGAGAGTGAGTCGGCGCCCAATTAGCGGAACATATTACGTACAAGCATATCTCAAACGTAATTTTTTATATAATCGAATCACATTTTATACGCTTGTGTGGCGTACAATAACGTCATTTTGCGCACAAAAAAAGGTCAAGGTGATAGGTATGTGCTGTGCTTTTATCAAAGTGAAATGAAATTGTCACGTAAAAGTTTATAATAATACTTTTAAAATTTAATTTAATAAAAAGTTTCGTACTTTTACGTGACAAAGCAACATTATGGAATTGATAAATTTTATTTCTGAAATTTAATTTATAATGTTAATATTAACATTGTATACGAGTGTTACGTTTTATGAGAAGTTTTATACGATACACAAATTATAAATTTTAAAATATATTTTCAGGTGTAAAAATATAAATCCAATTATTATTATGCTTGCAAAATAATACAAATATTATATAAAGTAATTTTTTTAATGTCTTCTACGATTTTTACAATCTTAAAATTAGATAATTTATCGAAATTTACTCACTAGAAAATTCTCTTAATTAACAATATATTAGTGAAACCTAAATAAAAATTAGCCTGGTAATATTTTTTTGTCAAAAAAATTAAAAAATTAATAAGTTAATTTTATGTATATATTAATGCAGGATAAATTTCAAAAAATCATAACTTTGCGCCAAAGCATCGCAAGTCCTTGAAATTAAGCGAAATTTACGTAGAAATGTTTGAGTTTTTACACCCGTTTGGTAAACTGAGTCGAAATTTTTTTTTTTGTATACTGTATAGGTTATCAAAGTTTGACAATTTTTAAAGTCAAAACTTTTTTTGCGGGGTGTGGTAGGGAGCGGAATACTTCAAATAGTACATTACCTTAAAGACGAAACTTCAAATTTTTTCTTACACAATATTTCATTCAATTTCGTTCAAAATTAGCCGAGTTATATCTATTTTAAAATCGGTAATTTTTCTGATATTTAATTTGGCCCGTTTTTTTTTGTGTCTGATGTATATATATATATATATATATATATATATATATATATATAATATATTTATTATATATATGATCCATTATTGTCTCTAAACCTTCCAAATTAAAATATTATCGAAAATCAATATAAATTTTTCACATCTTTAATAAAAAATAAAGTTTAAAATATCCTAAAATCTGTAAGACTTTGTATTAAAGTAAGTATGGTCAAATATATTCTAAATAACCTTTTCTATCATCTTATAAAAAGTTTGCTTCAATCTAGCTAACATTCTGAATAATAATAATTATAAAACAGCATTTACTAAATCTTCCGGTAACATAAAAAATAACACTGCAAAAATATCTAAACCCTTATTTAAAATCAGTGTACAAAATTTTTGCAGCAAACTGTTAACCTCAGCAGAAATAATAGCGAGAGAACGTATCAGCCCACATCACTACTCATTACTTGTTAGTACCTCAGCTCACCAACTCGTACAGGGACGTAATGAAATAATCTGTTACCGTCCTGTACAACGGACCGCGTTTTAATCAGATTTACCACCTCCAAACCCCTTTTCTCCTTACACCTATCCTTTTGCAAGAGAGAGAGAGAGAGTGAGCAATGTTGCCAAGTTGCTGGGACCGTGTTAGACGAAAGAGAGTTATCCTTCGGTCGTCAGGCAAGCGGTTTTGCAAAAGCGGACGTATTAACTTTTTTACGGCGGTTTACGAGGAAACGGCAATTCCTCCTCCGGTTTAGACGCAATTTTACGGATAACTTTATTAAAGATTTTTCAACCGAATATTCATCAACAACAAGGTTAGCATGCCCGCTAAAAGTCCAATCGCACACTGTTTTTGCTTCGGTTTTTTCTTGGAAAGTATTTATTAAAAATATTGATATTTGAAATTTGGTATTTTGTCAGTCGATTTCTTATTTGTTCCATATCACAAAACCTTACTTTCGATAAAATGATGTTTAATATTTCTAAACTAAATTGTTTATGTCTGTTATTATATGTGCGTTTAAAAAATAATTATTTTAATAATTTTCTATTTAATAATTCAAATAATTCTGAAGAAATATATTTCTATGTTTTGACAAAGTAATTAAAAACATTTTATACCTCTAAGTAAATAAAACAGATAAAGAAAATTTGATTAAATTAAAAGGTGATGGTTGTCAGATATGGCGATAATTTTCTAAGTTAATTAAAAGATACAAATCTAAATAAAACACTCACCATCGCTGAAGATGTGAATTTGCCATCTAAGGCGGCTGCGCTGACACATCAATTACATGTTATCTGAAACAACGATGCGTGACATTACTAAACAAGTTTCCAAATTTATTTTACGTGTACGATTTTCATAAATGTTACTCATAATCGGAACTTTTACTCTCCCCGTTCCAGTCAACATTAAATTTTGAAACGTTTTTACTTATTTTAATCTATAAAATTATACAAATAAAATAATGTCTGCTAGTCTTTGTGTTTAATAGATAGTTTAAATTTGCAACTAATAATCATTAAAATTTATTAAAATACAATTTAGGGGTATAGTTCTGTATTAATTTATATTAATAATCGATGTATCGACGTGTTCTACGTACATCATTATCAGAAAAAATGATACAAATAACATCTCAGTAAATAAACGGAACATAAAAACAAGTTACTAGGTAATAAAATAGTTAAAGACAACAAAATTTTATTTAAATCAGTGTCTTCACTTGATGTTATCTTTTTCTCTATAAAACCTATGTAAAATAACATAAATTTAAAATATATTTTTTACAGTGTATGTTTAGTATATTGAAGTATTGAATTTTAATATAAAATGAAACAAAACTGCAAGCTATAGCTTTCTTATTTCATACTATTTATTAGTTTAGCAATTTAATTTATTACGAAGAAATCCATAAAATAACCAAACATACCTATAACCATAAAATTCAACATAATTGCGATAGGTTAATAATAATTTCATAATTCAATACCAATTTCATAACCCATAACAAACCCATAAAACCAAGTCAAATAAATAAACAATCAATCTCAATTCAACCCCCAAATAAAGCAACGAACGCACCGCGCACCCATTCTCTCAACATAAAACTGTAGGTAAAAAAAAATAATAAACAGGGTTGTACGGGAAACATAACACCACCACATCTATCACGTAACGAGCGTTTCGAAAAATACTCCGGATCGGTCCCGGGCACACCGGACTACTGCCCATTTACCTCCGGGGCCCCGGAAAGAAAAACGTGCGGCCGGTGTATTTTTCAAGTTGACGGTAGTCGGGTAGTTGCGTTGTATAGGGACTACGCTCTAAAAAAAATTATGTAATTTTACTTACAAACCATGAGACACTATGATACCCAATATTTCGATAATTTTACATAATTGTTTGAAAATACATAATATCAGAACTATTACAAACATTATGTAATATATTACCAACGGAATGAAAAAGTACATATCCATGTATATTACAGTGTTTTAGTAGTCTCTTTTAGTAAATTTACAGAACTTCAGTAAATTTGTTGTCAGGAATTTTCCATAAATAGCTAAAATTTGTTTAGTTCTGTAATATTATTGTTGCTATACATTTCTAAATTTACATAAAAGATGTATTTTGAAATGAATGAATTACACTTAAAATATTTTTTTAGTATTATTACACAAAATATGTTCTAAGTCTCAATACTTTGATAAATTATTACAGATATTAATATGCATGCTGTAACATTAAGTATGTGATGCAATTTGCAAAAAGTAAGCAATTTTAAATACTTATTAGGTCACTTTTACTAATTTTATTTGATTATTATAATTATGTAAAAATTACAGAATTTTGAGATAAAAATATAAAATATTTATGGTAAAATAAAATTACAGATTTATTATAGTAAAATTTCACTACTATTTTCCTGTAATTTCGCTATTTTCTTTACAGTGTAGTCACTAACCCACTTGACCATGTTCATAAATAAATCCTATCTGAAGCAGAAGCAAATGGTGGTGCATAGGAAAGGAAAACCCGGTGAAGACGATGGACGATAGAACAAACATGAAACGAAACGGTTCACGCAGTTACCGGTAGGGGACGCGGTCAACCGCTAATAATTTTAGCGCGGGAACCGCATTCGAATGCCCGGGATACGATGTATGGGCAGATGAATGCACTAAAAAGTTCCAAGATTGTTTATATAAAAAAAAAAAATGTAAAAATCAGTTGCATAAAACATTGTTACCTGAATCAATAAGTTAACTTGGCAAATAGATTGACAACTTTTACTAAAGCAGTTTATTCATTGATCTATTGGCGATCTAGTTGTTCGTTATTTTGGCAATAACAGAATTTCTTCAATGTCATCCCCAAATCTGGATTCAAATGTAAAAAAAAATATACAAATTTAGAGCCATTTATTTTAATATTAACCCGTGCAGGCAGACGGTTTTACTTTTTAAATGGGTTTAGACACGTATTTTATCCATTTTTAAAGACACAACTTTTTTATCGTCTGGTATTTTGGCTTAAAAATTGAGCAAAAAGAATTTTTCGTATACATATTTTCGATTTCCCATGTTAATCGGTTATATCAACTTACCAAACAAACACAAGAATTTATTAATATGATTAGTTCATATATCAGCATAGTTAATTATAGAGTTAATTACAATAATGAGTAATTTGTTTACAATCAATGAAATAACTGTATATAATAGAAAACATTTATAATTAATACTGAATCTTAATCAGAAAAATAAATTAAAGACATTACAAATTTTAAATTATTCGGTTGTATACTTTCATTTGTTAATTTTATAAAACATAGCTCTATTATTTGTAAATATAAATGTCTTTTTATTGATATTTTCAAAATTTTATGTGTCTACTTGTAAAATGTTTTGCTTAACAAAATTGCTGCTGTTTTATTTTTAAAATATAGAATTAGAGTGACCATAAACAATTTAATAATAATTATAATAAATTATAAAAAAATAACATTGTAAACCATAAAAATCTTCAGTATGGATGCCAGAAGGATGAAAATCGAAAATAACCGAAAATCTGCCGATTATATGACTAAAAATAAAATAGTCAAGCTTCCATAATAAAATAGAATAATAAGTAAACAAAAATCAACCCAAAAACTTTTTGTAGCATCAGTGTAAGATCGCGAAGTAGCAGTTGCAATGATGCGGAATTCATTCAGTTACTCTTACCGAGAGCAAAGGTTTACTAAATCTTTTTCAATGGGATTTTATTTACGAACACTAGCATTTAGAAGAGATGTTTCTGCTGTGAGAGGGTATTCGAGAATTGCTCGCTGTTAAAACGACATTTATTTATTTCCCGAAAATAAATCTTATCGAATATTGTTCTCGTCCCATACGACGAACGATTTTATTTTATTAGTTTCAATTTTATAGTGCATTGTCCAATCGTGCTACAAGACATTTTAAATTTATATATTATATAGACATGTGCGCATTTATTGTTATTTATTTTTATTTAATCGCTACTGTTATTTAAACTAGAAAACATTTTTAACAAAAATATGTTTTAATTCTTAAAAATAATGTTGAGATTAAAAATTTTATTATATAAAATATGTATTAAAAAATATATGTGTAGGTTTTAGATGTAAAATTTTCTAAAAGAATTAAATTTTTTTTATAAAAAATATTATTGCATAGAAATGCATTAAAATTTAATTGTTGTTACGCACGGAAATTTCCAGAACTGGAAAGTCTGCTCATGATTTAATTTACAAATTTAAGATTTATGATTTATATTTAAAATTTTCAAATTTAAATACTGGTATATGATAAATTTAGAATATAAAAATTTAACTAATCAGGGCTTAATTTAAAAATCACGTGACTGAATGCATATTTTTTTCAACGTTTTTGATATATGAGAGTGACACAATTATCTCAGGAATGATGCTATTAATATGTAAAAATATAAAAAAAAAAAAATCTTAAAGATCTAAACTTACGAAAAACAACTATATATATATATATATATATATATATATATATATATATATATATATATATATATATATATTGATAAAAAAAACTTCTTTAATTCAATATCACCTCATAAGATCCGCCATTTATAACAAAATATTCATTACTATGCAGCAATAGTACTCAAAATCTATTCCACCTATAACCCGGGCTTTTAGCTCAAATCGCTGAAGTCCAGTTTAAATTCAGTGCCCGCAGCAGAAGACCAATTGCAATTCAATTCAGTATCGGGACGATATTTGTCGTTGCCGCACATAAATCGCATCTCTCGTTCACCCCCCTTATTTTCTAAATCGTAGACTAGACCCAACAACCAAATGGCTCTTCGAATAGACGATCAACGACAACAACAGCAGGCTGTTGCACAGTGCAAACCAGAAACAACAGTTTATCACTGTGCGAGGGCCCCATTTGGAGTACACACGAGAGACCGTTATGATTTGTCGATTGTTTGGGGGCAAATCGTAGTGTGCCTTGTTTATTTTTGCAACGGTTAGGGCCACTTATATTTTGGTAAATGCTACAAAGTTCTAAATAATTTTGAACTATAGTAATTCCATAGTTATTAGTTGTGGAACCAAGTTCTTAACTTAAAATAAAACTGCTTTAGGTTAAACTTCTGTATTACTATTTATTTAAAATCGACGTTTTGACAAAACTTAACGTCCGTCTTCATCAGGATATTGAGTTTATTTAAAAAATCTTTCAGAACTCATTATATTAGAATAAAACGGCTTTAGGTTTCATCTTTTTTTCCTTATGAAAACGCATGTTGAGTTCATCGAAACGTCGATTTATTAAAAAATATTAATACAAAACTAGAATCTATAGCCGTTTTATTCTAACTGAACAATATTTTATTTAGTGATCACGTGAATATTCGCTGAACTGAGTGAGTCCAGTATAAAAATTTGCAAAATATATATTTTTAAAATATTTACCTACTGTAAATTTTTCTATCATGCAAATTTTTGCAATTATTTAAATATATATAAGCAAAAATTTACAATATTTTGTGGAAATATACAGTAAAGTATCGAATATATAAAATCAACGAGAATAAATTTAATAGCAAAATTTTTGTTGCAAAAATAAAATTGTTTCCAGTACAGTGGTAAAATACAAAGCAAAACAACACAAAATAAAAACTCTATATATTGTTAGCGTATAACAACGCAGGTTCATTACTAGAAAATTGTTTTTTTTTTACGAAAAATAAACAATGTTTTAAACAACAACGTTCAGTTGGCAGCTATGCCGCCTTGTACTGGGAAACAAATTAAACCGGGCTAGCTGTTACTATTTTTTTCCGACTGTCAAATGTTTTTCAAATGCGATTAGTATCAAAAGATCAAAGTAATTCGAGGGCATTCGTTTTTCTTTTATTTTTTTCGGGCGTGTAAATATACTAGACACCTGTTATCAAATGTTTATAAATATGAAAATTTTTAAATTATAAGGACATACAATATTTAAAATAATAGAAAAATGACTGCTGTGGAAATGAGATTTTTACGTGGGGTATGTAGTGTAACTAGGATGAATCGAATACGAAATAGATTAGTATATGATGACTGTGTAATTGACATGTATTTTAAAATGAATGAATTACACATAAAACATTTTATTAGTATTATTACACAAAATATGTACTAAGTCTGATTATTTTGATGAATTATTACAAATATTAATAAGCAAGCTGTAATTTTATACATAATTTAAGAAGTTACACCAACAATATATAATTCTACATTAAGAATGTGATACAATTTGCAGAAAGTAAGCAATTTTACAAATTTATTAGATTATTTTTATTTACTTTATGTGATTATTATAAATTATGTGAAAATTACAGAACTTTGCGATAGAAATACAGAATATTTATGGTAAAATAAAATTACAGATTTTTATGCTAAAATTTTTTTACTATATTTCTGTAATTTTTCTAGTTTTTTTACAGATTATTATAAATTATGTGAAAATTACATTACTTTGAGATAGAAATACAGAATATTTATGGTAAAATAAAATTACAGATTTTATAGTAAAATTTTTTTACTATTTTTCTGTAATTTCTCTAGTTTTTTTACAGTACGGCTATTAGGATCTGAACTTTTCAAATAAACATCACTGTATTATTTACACAATAACAACAAAAAAAGCACAAAAAAATGTACGTCAAATCATCCCTCATATGTTTTGAATAACCTGTATATATGTATACTGATATACAGGGTGTTCGTTCGCTTGGTTGATATAGGGCAATAACATGGGATTTCGATAATATGCAGAGTACTACTTTCTGAAGTAAAATTCGGAGAAATACATAGAATACTTTTCGATAGGGAATAAAAAGTACTATAATTTGGTTCTACTTTTAACTTGCTAGCATGTGCCGTTTGGGCGCTAGAATTTTTTTAAAATGTTTTTTAGAATTTTCAATAATTTTTCCTGCTAAATCAGTATAAGTTAGAAAAAAATGTTACTTAGCTATTATGTAGCCAATTTTTTTCTCTATTTTATTGAATTTTTTCAGATTTTTTTGAGCAAATTTTGAAAAAAGTTATATTTCAAATTTTTTTAAAAATATAACTTTTTTCAAAATTTGCTCAAAAAAATCTGAAAAAATTCAGTAAAATAGAGAAAAAAATTGGCTACATAATAGCTAAGTAACATTTTTTTCTAACTCATACTGATTTAGCAGGAAAAATTATTGAAAATTCTAAAAAACATTTTAAAAAAATTCTAGCGCCCAAACGGCACATGCTAGCAAGTTAAAAGTAGAACCAAATTATAGAACTTTTTATTCCCTATCGAAAAGTATTCTATGTATTTCTCCGAATTTTACTTCAGAAAGTAGTACTCTGCATATTATCGAAATCCCATGTTATTGCCCTATATCAACCAAGCGAACGAACACCCTGTATATTGTCCCAGGTGTATTATAAATAATTGAATAAACGTCCGGCCAGCTATACTTCACTGTACTATTAAATACGAACATTACAAGAGAGCTGTATAAATTTTTATAGTTCAACTGTAATATCATATATGATACTTTGTATAGTTTTTTTTTGTTAAATAAAAATACAATTTAAACGGCAAAATGTCAAACGTATTTGAGTGTAACTTTTTTGCGCAATAAAATATATATTACGTTTTTTCCAACAGAACGTTATTTTATTTACAAATTGTTACATTTGCAAATTTCATTACATAATTATTATCATTAATTAGCATAGAAGTTAAAAATTGTGTGAAAATTTATGCAAAAATTTGAAAACAATTGCTACATATTTTAAAACAATCACATATATAATTACTCAATGTGCCGCTAAATAAATTTCATTTTTATGTTAATTTTTATTTAAATAAATTGTATGGCATAATAACAAACATAGAAATAATTTTGTTCAAACAGTCTTTTGTAATTTGAGTAATAAAAAAAATATTTAAATAAAAAAATATTTTTAATATACCACGTTTTTAAAACGAACTAAAAAGTAAAAAAATAATTTCTCTCTTAGAAAAACGTGAGCCGCACTCCTTACTATTATCTATTGCATGCTGTGCTAGAGGTTTTTATATCATTTTGTTTTCATTTGATTTTGACATTTTCTAGAAAACAAAATTCAATATTTCGCAAAAAAAAACCTTCATTTTTTTCAAAGCTACCTACTAATTTATATTTTTTTTTAATGTGATATTTTTAGGCATTTTTTATATACATACATGTAATGTCATTAATGAATTAATTAGTTAATATTGCATTGTCATCCAGATCTGAGCTATGTTTAAAATTTCAAGTCTCTGTCTCATAGGGAAGTTTAATTGCAAAATTTGTTCCGAACAGACAAACAAATAAACAAACAAACAAACAGACAGGACAGAAAGCGGGTTAATAAAAACGTGTTAATATTATCATTGCTGTAAAAATGTTGTTTATAATAAAAAGTTTTATGATTAAGTTCTGTATACATTTTATTTAAAAATCGACGTTTCGATATACTGTACATATACCTTCATTTAGTTACTTTATCACCTAGTAGCTTACTTTTGTTTGTTTGTTTATTATTTATGTCATTTTTATATTTTTCCTGATGAAGATAGACGTAGAGTATATCGAAACATCAATATTTAAATAAAACACATACAGAACTTAATCCTAAAAGCTTTTTACCGACCGTCATATCGCATATGCTAAGGGAGATACTGCAATCATACCAAATTTGATATATCGAGATTTTTACAGATAAGCATGCATTAAACTTACAGTTTTATAGTCAATTGTTTTTAGCGTGATGTTCGTCTGTCGATCTATCTTTGGACATGTATAGAACAAATTCGGCTGAACGGATTGTTATAAAATTTTATATTTAAGCTTCGAAGGTGAATATCTCAATTTGAACAATTTTTGGTAAAGATCTGCCAACCGGCCAAAGTGTTAATTTACTGATGTCACTTTTATATTTCGCAACATTTCGAGAAAATTTATTTAACAAAAGTTGCTAAACAAATTACAACTAACAACTTTTATTTAAAATACTTTTCAATACGGCTAAATAATATTTTAATATTAAAATATTACCTATATAAAAATAAAATAAACCAAATATATATTTCATAAAATAACTTTATCTAAAACAGCTCTAAATAAAATGACCATTACACATAATACTGTTAATTGTGTTACGACAAATGTTACGTGGGTATACTTGACTTATTAGTTAAACACGCAATAGTTTTCAATCTAAAACATTTCCAACTTCAGTACAATATAACATAAAAATGGATTGTGTTACCTGACTGATCGTTGTGTGATTGATGCATAAATCTGTAAAATATTTTCTAAAAATAAATTTATCTTTGTTTTGAAAAAGTTCAAATATTTATTACTTATTTATTACTTCTAATGATGGCCGAAAGGTTGAAATGTTCGTTGAGTAATTAAAATATTTTTATGATACTAACCAAGTGTTTTTAATACATAAATTTTATTTCTTATTAATTTAATATTCTTATATTTAAAATTTATGAATAAATTATTTTTCAAATAGCATAAAACTAAATTAAATACATTTTACAGCATTTTAAATATAATAGCAAATAATACAAAATGAATAAATTAAAATCAAAAAACCAAAACTTGAAAATAACTCAGAATTAAAAACCTATTCAAAAACATTTTTTCACGCAGAAAATCTTCAAAGCAAAGTTAGCTTTAAAAAGACAGAGCAGCCATAAGATAAAATATTATGATGAATTGAATGAATACATTAAAAAAAAGTGAATCAATTGAAATTCAGAAACGCAGTAAAACGGAATGGATGCAAACCTCGGCAAGACAAAGACGGCGAACTACAGAAGGCAAAACTGTTTGAAATCTTTCATTGAAGGGATCCAGAAGCGAGGAGATGAATGCACCAACTTTGGCGAACATCATACAGATAGAGCGAGAACGAGCGAGATAGAATGAGATTTAATTAATATTCATGCTAACTTAAAGCGGCACAAACTCAATTACAACGGAAGTCTTTTGAGCTCAACGTGGATCCGGGGAAGAACTCGTGTACGCCCGGGTTCGGGATTTGTACTGAATGTTCACTGCTACCATGCTACTAGCTAGTACATATTTGCAAAACATTAAATATCATACGTCACTTACATGGTGTGTGATGGGTATTGAACATTTACGTTTTAACTGGCTGTAAATTGATTGAAATGATGAAAGATCAAAGAAAAATATTGATGCGTGATTTTGTGAGAATGTTTTTCGCGGACTGTTTAAAAAGTAATTGGTCAAATATTTGTGTATTTCAATAGTTGTTTGTTTATATATCAAGTACTATTCATATTTTCAATTCAAGAGTACATAATTTATTTTTAACAAAAATATATCAAAGCCAAGTATAACAGAGCCACAATCTGAAAATGCATTTTCAGATGATTAAAAAAGAGTAAGTTGCCCGTTGAAGGATGTATTAATTGATCTGTGATAATCTTACTTTTAAATGACAAAACATTATAACTTAAATTAAAAATGTGATTTTCTCCAAAATGTGAATAACAATTGTTGATCTATTTTTAACAAATTAATAAATAATAAAATTTTAAATAAACTTGATCTCATATATCATGATCACATGTGACCAACAAAAATAAACTTTGGTTTGTACCTATTTTACAATATTAATTGCATATTTTATTATAAAATTAAATGTAGCTGAAAATGGCTCGTGATTAAGCAGCCGAAACGTCAAAATAAATAAATATTTTTATTTTACGATCTATTATTGCCTTCAAAATATGTAATAATTTAGATAATAACATAGTAAAAAAATCTTTCAGAACTCATTTTATTAAAATATAGCGGCTTTAGATTATGGTCAACGTACGTCTTCATCAGGAAAAAATTATACAAATGGCATTTACAGTAAAAATACAGAATATATAAACAGTACCTTGTTTCTGTGTTCTGTTTATTTACTCTAAATAGCATTAGTATCGTTTTTCCTAATAAAGATATATTTTAAGTTCGTCGAAACATCGATTATTAATAAATATTAATACAGAACTACAACCTAAAGCCGTTTTATTTTAATGAAGATAATCTTGAATAAACTAATTCTATCAAAAATGAAGTAAAAACCTCAAACATATTTCTACAATGTTCTCTCCTCTCTATCTCTCTCTCTCACTCTCTTTTTCTCTGTTCTCCTTGATCGGCAAACAAAGCGTAGGAAGCGAAATAAATCTCGATAAGAATGTAAAGAGGAAATCAAAAAGTCATTAAAAACGTATCACCAGTATTGTGGGTGTAGAACGGTGCACTGGACCGAAGACAACCAGCAACCACAAACGAAAATACGTTTCGAGACAACCAGATTGTTACCGATTTGAAAATTGCGGAACTCAACACGGCTCGTTATTTTCCATCCGATTTCGCTTCTGATTGTGTATTGAACTTTTGTCAGACAAGAAAAGATTCGAGACGAGTTCGTTAGACAAAACAATTGCGATCGTTTATGATATTTTATCCAGAAGGTATATTGTTACGTTTGGAATAATGTGCAGGTGGTAATATATATAAATACACTTGAATTGAAATTTAATAGCATAAAATGTATTTGATGTGATTTTATATTTATATTTTTAAGTTAATGAGTTAAAATTAAAGTGTTCCTAATTACATACTTTTATTTTTTAAACAAACTTTGTATTCTACAAATGGTAAAATGAAAAAAAAATATATTTCAGTACCTTGGAAGTATACAAGAGTAAAATAAAACTGCTTTAGATTAAAGTTGTGTATTAATATTCTGAAGACACTGAGTTAAATAAAATTTAGCTTCCATTAACTAAAAATCTAAAAATTTAATGATCTAGTTACTTATTTGTTACCTAGTAACTTGTTTATATGTTTTGTTATTTACTGTAATGTCATTTGTATCTTTTATTCTGATGAAGACGAACGCTGAGTTTCGCCGAAACGTCGAATTTAAATAAATATTAATACAGAACTTTAACCTAAAGCGGTTTTATTTTAATACAATGAGTTCTGAAAGATTTTTTTACTATGTTATACACACTAATACACTATAAGCTTTAGGTCCCTTGCTTGGCTGTGGACTAACGACCCACACTATTATACCTATATATTCAGCTTCTCGAGCATGTGGCCCCTTATGTTCCATTTAAGAATTACGGAAACTGATGATGTAATGATTAAATTATTAAAAACAAACATTTTTCAAATAAATTAAAAGTTACAAATAAAAAATGTTTTGTATTTTTTACTGAAGTTTTACAATATCATTATAAATCTCTTTCACAAAAAACATTTTTCAAATTTTTTACAAATCAAGTAAGTTAAGCTAAAAAAATTTTCATAAGCGTTAATTTTGACTTATAGCCAAAGCGAAATAAGTATTTTCGGCTTGTGCATTTTTAGTTTTTAAACAAGCTTATACAGTGCCACCTTTTTGACGAACACTATATATTTTGATTGTTCTAATTTAGTATTACAGAAAACAAATGCATTTTTCAAAGCAGATGTGTGCTAATATTTATATAAAAACATATTTTTAATTTGTTTAAGTTTAGTTATAATGTACCTATTCCTTTAGATTAACCATAATTAAAGATCTTAAATTTTATCAACATTTTGTATTCAATTAAAATGTTTTTGACTTTCTATTAATATAGCGTCTATTACACGAAATAAACTCAAAAAAAAAAACTGTTCACAGTCATTAACAGATTAAACAAAAATCAATTTATTATCCCTTATCACATCTGATTAGGTTTTAATTTCAAAGCGAAAAATTTCTGCTCCATCAATCAAGACTGCGCGCGCTTGTCGAGATGTTTTCTCGAACATCAACTGAGAGTTGAATCGGTTGAAACTACGATAAAATATCCTCGGTACGGGTGTATAAGAACTTCGGTGGAAAGCGTAGACCCGCTCAACACAGATAACGTTGTACTAACAAGGCCGTTCGCGCGAACGAGAAGTATATAACCAAACTACCTCATTCCTTAACCTCTATTTGGATCTCGGCTCCCTTATTTTCGCCGTCATTTCTTAAACTAGGCCTTGGTGCGTTTCTCCGAGAAAAACAACTGTGTCTCTACCGTTGTATGGGGGAGTGAGGGGGTGGGCGATATATTTCTTCAGGCAGGCAGAAAGACAAAAGCGATTTAAATTGTTTTCATGGTAGATTACTAACAATGTTTTTATATGGTTGTGCTTGTATGGGTATGCAAAAGAATGAGAGACTATTATTTTTAATACTCTATTCATGAAATGTTTTTTTAAAGTAAAGGAGAGTATGTAATTGGATAATAATTTTGTTGTCAAATTTGACACTAAACATAATGGAAAAATAAACAAAATTAGAAGTATATGGGTAAACCCATATATAAACCACTTTGACATTATCACATAAATGATAAGAAATAATAAAAAAAAAAATTTCACCGAAAGTTGACAACATTGTATTTTGATAATATATAATATTATAGGCGCTAAGGGTTTCTTCTGTAAATTTTTTATTAAAATCGGTTAAATAACGTGGTCATAATAAATTTTTAAAAATTTTAGTAATTTTTTTCTCAGAAAGTTGGCAACACTGTACTTTGTTGTAATTATCTAATATATATGGTTATCAGCAAAAGCTTTTGTGAAAATTTGAACAAAATCGGTTAAACAACATGGCCGTAATAAATTTTTAAAAATTTTAGTAATTTTTTTCTCAGAAAGTTGGCAACACTGTAATTCCTTGCAGTCAAAGTGGTAAAAACTGTTATAATTATAAATACTTGTGATTTTCTTTTAATGATAATTAATTTAATAACTTCCAGATTAATTTGGTATAATAGAAAAATTCTAAGTATAAAAAAATATTTAAATAATCAATGAAAAATAATAAAAATATGATATTTGAAGAGACATATTACATAATATTAGTAACTTTTATTGAATTTCTAAAATTTTCTGAGTTGATGGTCGATCTATTCTCGTCTCATACATTTCGCCATTCATCGTAGATGGCATCCTCAATGCTTGGTGACTGAATGACCATTCAGTTTTGTCCATTGCTTCCCCATAAAATTTTACGATAATTAATCGGATTCTTGATTCGATAATAATTGCTCAAACAATTATTTGTGTATATCACTACAACGCTCTGAATACATTATATCTACTATAAAATTAATTTAAAAATGGTATTAACTAACTTTCCCATAACATTTATCAATGACAGATGAAAAGTTTCACTAAGATAAAATGCTAAATGCACACATGCATAACCTCTAAATCTTTAAGAAACCGAACAGAAAACAAAGGAAAGATTGATTACGGAGATACGCAATTAAATAATTAATACCGATATGGATTATTTTTCTATTTGCAAACAAACGGCAATAAAATTAAAATGAAATGCAAAAGAAGAAAAAAAGAGAGGAAAAAATGTAGCAAAAAAATGACAAACATTAATAGGTTTTTCTGCAAATTAGTCTTTGTGAATCGAAGCGTGTGAAAACGTTACTAGTGTAGGTCTATATACAATTACTTGACGACTTCCGTTTAATACAAGAGCGTTATTTTCATATTATGGAAAGTGAAAAGATAGACCTCACATACAACCACAAGATGATTAGGTTATTAAGGTAGGATTCAAAATATTTCAAACTTTCTCAGATTTTTTCAAAGTTTCTGTAAATTCTTCTAACGTATTACATACATCCACAAAATCTATTACAGGTAAGTATCAAACAGATTTTTAAGTAAATTATATTTTATGTTAGTTTCTTTTTTTAATTATTAATTAGCACCATAATTAAGATACAAAGATCCGTATTTCTGCTTCATTTTTTAAAAATGCTTTCTGTCAAAACACTTTTAAAGTTTTTTTTAATTACTTATTTTATATTCTGGTTAAGACTAACGAAACTTTAAAATTAACCAGGTATCAAATTTATGGTTAAATTTGATAAATAGAACATATAAATTTATCTACTGGTTAATGTAACCAGTACACAAAATATAGAAAATGTTTTTTTTTAGTCTAGTATTAAATTTAACCAACTACTAAATTATTTTAACAGTAATTTAAAATACCAGCTCTAATTAAACTAATAATACAAGTACATAAGTATTTAGTACATAACTACATAAGTATTTATTAAGATAAAAAATATTTCATATTTTACAACTTCTCTCAAAATTTTGTTTGTAAACATAAATCATCCCAAATGACAAAACAACTTCCAAAAGTATTAATAAATTTTTATATGAAAATTAATTAAAACTATTTTATCTTATATTTTCAAGTCGAAATATGTAATATCATGTTATTTTTATTATTATTATTACTTTTTTTCTCTAGAAATATCTAGAGTGGGGTGCGACTAAAGTAGGTACGGTCATGAGACAAGTACTTTTCCTATTTTTCTTCTTTAAGTATTTGGTATGTTTATTATTATTAATCCAGTCACAAAACTTTTTATACAAGCTGCAAATATTAATAACGTACATCTAATAAACATGAATCATGTAACGCTAAATTATACGATATGTACATTATATATTATTTATATAACAATTTCATTCATATGCTATATTATTTCATAGCATAATTATTATACGAACTTTCTCGACTTAACATATTCATACTTTTGTACTTGTAGTTCATTTTATAGAAATGTAGAAATTACAATTACTTACTAAATAATAACTTCTATTTATAGATTTCTTTTAATAAGTTGAAAGATGAATAAATAAATAAGAGATAGTTAAGAGAGTCAGATAGTCGTTGTAATCGGGTCACTATTATTACATTTTTAATTTGAAGAAATAGTGATTAAATTTTTAAAAAATATTCCAAATAATGTTAACAGTAATATGTCATAAAATTTATAATGTGTGACAGTTTATAATTCAAAAACCAATAAACTTCTTGTAGTTCCCAAAATTAAAACTGAGCATGGCTTCTTAGAGCATAGCCTGGATTACGTAAGTAGAATAAGACTTTTACAGTAAATAAACAGAACACAGAAACAAGATACTAAGTAATAAAATAAGTAACTAGATCATAAAATTTATAAATTTTTAATTAAAGGAAACCAAATTTTATTTAAACCAGTGCCTTCACAGTGACTGATGTTATTTTTTTCTTTATAAATTTCTTGCAATAGAAATAATTTGTTTCTATGTTTTGTTTATATACTATAAATGCCATTTGCATTTTTTTTTCATGATAAAGATGTACGATAATAAGACATCTTTTTACTATGTTACATTAGTAGAGTTAGTAGTAAAGTATAGTGATAGAGTACGCACTATCTCGTTATTAGCATAATATAAACATTTTTAAATAATAATAATAATAATAATAATTTTTAATAATAATAATAATTTTTAATAATAATAATATTTGTTTTTGGCCTGATAAAGACAACCGTTTAGCGTTTGCCGAAATGTCGTTCTATTAAAATAAATGTCAGAATTTAAACCTACAACTGTTTTATTTAATACTATAAGTTCTGAAAAATATTTTACTATGCTAATGAAAAACAAATATTCAGATTCGTCTTTCATTATACCAAAACGTTTACATTAAGCTAATAATGGAATAGTACGTACTCTACCATCGTACTATACTATTAACTCTACTAATGTAACCAAAGTTTACAGAGCTAGAAAATTTGCAACGTAACTCTTGACGACTACGGCACCTCCACCAACTAATGTCCACCAAAATAAATTCCACTCCAAAAATCTCTCGAATATTTTCTTTTTAAATCTCCATATTGTCGTTATTTTTTGTTTTATTTCGCAATATTATTTTATATTATTAACTAAATTTTTGTCTTTAAAAGATAGACTCAAACACATTGCGATAAAATTGTATCATTCATTTTTATGATCATGAAATATTTTTTATGACAAAATTTATCATTTCCAATTCAAATATTACATAATTAAACTAGCATTTGAAACTTTTCCGAACAAACTTCAAATCGCTCCGATCATACACGAACTTTCTCCCTTCCACCAACTAATCCCCCCCCCCCACACACACTCCAGCCATACACGACAAACTCCGAAATCCAACCGACCATAAACGAAATTACCCGAACATCGGCGACAATTTACT
The DNA here is from genome assembly GCA_963966155.1 of Clivina fossor. Lineage (NCBI taxonomy): Eukaryota > Metazoa > Arthropoda > Insecta > Coleoptera > Carabidae > Clivina > Clivina fossor. The sequence goes on from OZ014563.1 coordinate 4,913,718, forward strand.
TGCAGGATGAGGGTAGCGAAGGAGCGCCACACTCCTGCCTGCCGGTGGCAAACATTTTACGATCTCTCGACCGATTCGTGGCAAACAAGGTAAACGAAGTTTATCTAGATGGCTATGGCAAGTGGATTTAGATTAATGATTACATCGCGGAAACGTCTTAACAGCTCGGCCGTCAGGATTATCTCCTTGCCCAGGACTGTTAACCGCTTAAACTGACAACGAAATGTTAGGCAACGAGAGATGACATTATCGGTGCGCAGGATTATCGAAGGACTACGGTGTTAGCAACACGGATATCTGCCGTTTTTCCGACGAGAACGGTTTATGATAACAAAATTGACCGGTAGTTAGCAAGAAGGAGGTTATAAAAATGTTTATGGAAGCAATATAAATGAATTTATGATTTGGATGACTGTATGTGAGTGTAGCAACAATTTGGTTTGTACTCTTATGGACTCTTTATACTCCTAACAAGTATACTACTACACTCTAAAAAAATTATGTAATTTTATCTACATATCATGAGACTCTATGATGACCAGTATTTCTAGGTATAATTACACAACTGCTGTAATTCTACATAATTGTTCAAAAAATACATAATATCAGAACTATTACAAACATTATGTAATATAATATTACCAACGGGATGGAAAAATACATATGTATGTATCTATGTATATTACAGTTTTAAAATCTCTTTTAGTAAAATTATAAAATTTAAGTTTTGCTGTTAGAAATTTTAGATAAATAGGTAAAATTTGTTTAGTTCTGTAATAATATTGTTGGTATAATTACATATATTTCTAAATTTACATAAAAGACGTATTTTAAAATGAATTTATTACACTTAAAATATTTTATTAGTATTATTACACAAAATATGTACTAACGTAAGTCTCATTATTTTGATGAATTATTACAGATATTAATATCCAAGCTGTTATTTTTTATAATTTAAAAAGTTATACCAACAATATGTAATTCTACATTAAGTATGTGATGTAATTTGCGAAAAGTAAGCAATTTTACATAGGTCATTTTTACTTGCTTTATGTGATTATTATGAATTATATAAAAATTACAGAATTTTGAGGTAGATATACAGAATATTTATGGTAAAATAAAATTGCAAATCTTACTACTATTTTTCTGTAATTTCACTATTATTTTTTTACATTGTAGTTCATCTATATCTTTTCTTTCAAACAGGTTTAATTAACTAACAAAGTTAGGAAATAAAAATCTATATACTATTTTCATATCGGTATTAATAAAAAGGTTTTTACACGAAGAAATACGAAAAATAAATCATACTGTATAAGATACATTGCTAAAAATATTTCCATTATATTTTAATCCAATTACACAAATTTTGTATTTCAAATAAGACAATAATGCCTGAATTTTTATCAAAAAAATAAAAATAAATTAATTAAAAAAAGCAAACCAATTACAACACAATCTATTTGGAATAATTTGCAAATTCTCTTTTAAATCCTCTGAAATAATAAATTACTTACATGGAAAAATATAAAAAAGAATTTGTTGAAACAATGTTTTTACATTTGTAACCTATAAAAACTGGCGTAAAGCAAATTTCGATAACGGATGTATTGCGGAATAAAAACAGGAAACGATAATACACACACAAAAAGAATTAAAGCTACAAGATTCAAATTTTGTTCATTAATTATGTTTCATGTAAATCAATAATAAATATATATTGTAAATGTTTGATTTCACTCAAATTTTAAAGACAGATTTCTCATTATATAAATATATGCAAATGCCTGAGTGATTTATTTATATATGTGCTTATCCGTAAGCTTTTAATCTTATTAAATTTGTAAAAGATTAAAACAAAAACAAAAAATTATTGCAAATACAAATTTCTAGAATTTTTAAAGATTACAAAAATACTTACACATGTATTTTTAAAACTTACGTAATAAATTTGTCATATTTAATTTTCCAAATTTTGTCCAAGCTAATAACTGAGAAATTTTTATATATTTTATTTAAATATCGACGTTTCAATATACTCTACATAAATTTTCATCAAGAAAAAATGATACAAATGACATAAATTAATATTATTTTATAACAGAATATTTGATATTTTTGATATAAATTCTATTTTAAATATACATTTTTATTTACCTATATAAAAAAAATGATGAAAAATACTGCATGTGACAAATGAAAAACAGAAATATACAATTACAAAACAAAAAATGTTGGAATTCATCATTCAATTATAAATTTTATTATTTATTTTATATAATTGATATATGTCCCATTATTCTTTTCATTTTATAACTAAAAATAATACTATATCTACTCGTATATTGATGATTTATTTTCAATTATATTATTCATACCTATTTTTAATTAGAAATTATTTTAAAATTGTTTTCAAACAAGTAATAAAAAAAGTGTATATTACTTTTAATAAAATATATTTGATTCATACATTTTATATAGGTATGTCTATGTTATTGATTAAAGAACTTACATAATATTAATTAGATAAAAAAAATTGAGTAATAATTCAAAAACTCACTGGTGTAAGTAATAGATAACATTAACAATCAAAAAAACGCGCATATAATAGTTATGTTACGCCTGAACCGTGTAATTTTTCCATTTATAAAATGGTTCATTCCCCGTTTCTAAATTGGTTTTTTTCACATGTCCTATTTGCTTATAACTAACGTCTTCATATCATCTTTACAAAATAATAAAAAAAATTAATGATTATCTTAACCTAATTTGCAATAAGATCCACCATTTTACGAACTGGCAAATTACACAACTGGGAATATAATAAACATAATAGTAATGTTTCCATTATTTTTCCTAAACTGTAAATATATTTATAAAGAAAAAGATAACATCAATCAGTGTGAAGGCATTGATTAAATAAAACTTAGCTTCCTTTAATTAATAATTTATAAATTTTTTAATATGTTTACTTGTATTTTGTTACCTAGTAATTTGTTTCTACGTTTTGTTTGTTTATTATTTATGTCATTTGTATATTTTTTCCTGATGATGATATACATGGAGTATAAAATAAATAAATAAAATATATAAAGAACTTAAACTTAAAGCTTTTTTAATTTAATATTTACCTTTTAATATAGCTTTTAACAAATTGGAAATATGTATTTCTTCGGTCGTGAGCTCTTAGTCTAGTGGTTAGAATGATTGCCGCGAAAGCAAGAGGTGCCGGGTTTGAATACCAACGAAGCCAATACATCTTTCCAAATTTATTTATTTATAATTTTCTAATTATATATTAGTTCACTGTGATTAAGTGTGAATTAAAATATTTGTTAAAACTTTTAGTAAAAGATTAGAAAATGATCTACTGTGGCGAAATTTAAATAAAAATAATATTATAAAAATAATTTTATAATATTATTTTTATTTAAAACTTTTAGTGTAATCGCAATAAACAGTGCTTTAATTTCAATATACCATTTTACAAAAATCGAATAAATTTGTTTATCCAATGTTCCGCCACTGTTATTTGTCATATAGTACCATGAGGGTGCCAGACAGTAATCCGATAGTACCAGCAGTACCCATACAGCCTACACAAACACACATATATAGTCAAACTGTTGTATGTACATACATATATATGTATAAACTGTAGGGCAACGTCGTCTCAGGTCATCCGAGCGGACATACCTAATTCAATTATGCCCGAACAGCATATTGTGTTCCTAGGGCGAGTCCCAAAGACAAAGCCCATTTACTCATCACACTAACCTAAAATCACCCTTCACCCCGAAACCCTTATACTTCACATCTTATCCTATATCTTAACCTATCAGCTATCAAAGCATTCTATGATCATTTTATATTGTCAATGAATAATAACAACTGTACTGTAATAAGGGCCAGTTTGTAATATCGAGTGCGTTTGCCATTTGTTTAACGGTTGAGTACTACCGGATATCTACGGTATCTTATTTATTTTTCTGTAGGTTTCTTGGTTTTCTATTTATTTATTCTAATTTAAGTAATATAGAACAATAATGTACACTGTAAAAAATCTATGTAAATTTATATTGATAATTATGTTAATTGTACTATATTTATAATTGAAAAAAATTTAGTCGGATTTTTTAAATTGTAATTTCTATAAATTATAATAAATTTACCTTGTCTTGTACTTCTAATATTTACAAGATATTTTAAATTAAAGAAATCGTTTTTTCATTAATTAATTTGTACAATAAAATATTCTGAAAGCTTTTAAAAAAAGTTCATTATTTCTTTAAATAAAATCTCCAGAATTTGTTAATTTTTAAACGTTAACAGAAAGTTTCTTCTTTAAATATGCATTGTATGTAGATATATAAAAATTATTTGCACTTACTACTTTGCAGATAAATTTCAAACAGCTATAAAATCCAAATTTAAAATCCACAAATTGTTCAAATATAATCACAATTCAAACGTTTATAAAATAATAAAAATTCACATCTAAAAACTATAAAAAAATAATCAATAAGTAACACAAAAAAAATTAAACGCACAACACTGATACACAGCAGGTAACTACGAAAACGAAATAAACACTAACATATTGAAAAATATAAACGAGTTTGTTTATGTATTGCTGATTTGAGCGAGTTGCCGCATGATTTTTTAAATACTGTAAATATAAGCAAGAGTAATATAAAATAAAAATATACATATTTTTCTTCAAGCGTATCATAATATTAATATTACGTTACCATATTGTATATGTAGAAAGAAGTCATTATGTTACTAGTACAATTATAACATTATTATACAGCAGTTAATTACTATATACACCATTACTGGCAGCACCACATATAAGTGTATTTCATCTGACATCTTCGGCGACCATATTGACAAAACTACGTATTACGTCAAGTTAAGTTAATTGCATTGCTTATTTTCGCGTAAATTTTAAATTAATTATTGAAAATGTATGTAAAAAAATGGAACAAATGCGATATGCATAAGCAGATTTGTCAGATACTGTATACTCGATTAAAGAAATATGGTCAAGTTTATTTAATTTGACATCTCCGATGGCTATATACAAATTATTAAGTCAAGTTAAGTTAATTGCCAATTGCATTGTTTATTTTTGCTTGGATTTGAATTCGATTATTGAAAATAATCCTAACATAATATACTATTATTAATTATTTTAATTTGTTATACAGATATTTTTTAAAACTAATTAAAAATTCATTTATTTTTATTCATTATTGTTTAGATATATACCGGGTGTATACTTGGTTTATGCAATATAGGAAAAACAATGTTATTTTTTTAACATCGCAATACCTGCTTCCCCGTTAGTTATAGAGAAAAAATATAAGAAACAAAAATTGTTTACAATTAAAAACTAAATTATTTACGCTTAAAATAATTGCGATATTGCGTCTCAGTAATTAATTATTAATTAAATAAATATTAACAGTTTTCGGCAATATCAGACAGCCATGGACGAAACGCGAATGTATTTTGTTTAAAACTGTCAATACACTGACATTTGTGAACAAAATACATTCGCGTTTTGTCCATAGCTGTCTGATATTACTGAAAACTGATAATATTTATTTAATTAATAATTAATTACTGAGACTAATATCACAATTATTTTAAGCGTAAATAATGTAGTTTTTAATTCTAAATAATTTTTGTCTCTTATAATTTTTCTCTAAAACTAACGGGGAGGCAGGAATTACGATGTTAAAAAAATAACATTGTTTTTCCTATATTGCATAAACCAAGTATACACCCGGTATATATCTAACATAAATATAGCAAAAATTTCCAACTTTATTTCCATAAAAAAAGTATTTACTACAAGTTTTTATCATTAGCAAAACATTCTGTCGATATATTTCAACGTCTAAATTTTCTCTACCAATAGTTTACTTTGATCTTCAGCGCAAAGTTAACCACAAAGACAAAAAACAACGTGATAAAAATCCGTATCACATCGAAAAAGACATAAAAATCATGAGCAGCCAACAGCCATACCACTTTACGTGAATCGAATAAGGTGAAAACCAGCCAGCGAAAAAAAAAAAACAAAAATAAAATAAAAACAGAACGTAAGTAAAAAAATAAAAGAGAAAGGAAAAAATTACCCGAGAAAAGTAAAAAAGCTATGTTGCAAAAATTTACAAAGGGAATAACGTCCAGTAGAAAAAGATAGAGGCATAATATCTATGAGCTTGGGCAGGTATTAAGAAGGAAATGCGAAATAAAAGAAAACGTTAATTTCCTGTAGTGGACAAGCTGCAATGGAAAATAAACCATGTTCAGGGTCCTTGTGTTATTTCCGACCGTGTCCTAGTAGATGATCATCAACGCTAGGATAATAGACGAGTGACGTATGTATGTTCAAATGGTAGTGACACTACAGTAAAATTCAAATTCATTAAACCTTCTACATATAAATATCATTATATCGATTCCTATTGAGAATTACCATTAAAATAAAAAGGCTTTAGAATTAAGGTCTATATAAATTTTAATTAAAAAATCAATGATTCGATATACTCTATGTATATCATCAGGAAAAATGATACAAAAACGCTCTATGCATATCTGGTTCCCAAATACAAATATTTCAGATAAAGTAGCTCGAAATCAAATGAATTGTTATTGGTACAATTGAGGAAAAATTATTTGAAATAGAAAAGTGTGGTTTATAAAATTATGTTATTAAAGTAAATTCTTTACATATAAAATATTTAATATTTAGATTTGTAATGGTCCTTAGTTATACTAAAATATCTTAATTTCATTGAAAAAGTTCAAAGAATTTCAAAATTTTCTTTGCTCTAATGACAACATTGTTGCCTTTATTCGTGTCTCTATTTTTCTTTAGCAAATTCATTTTCTTTCGTTTTTTTTTGCTTTGTCGTTTTTGTCGTTGTCTCTTTATCGTCGACAAAACAGAAACAGACAGAACGGATAAAATAAACTGTCGTACAGTGTTCTTTTTTTTTCTTTTGTAAGGTGATGAAAATTGAGCAATATACGTGTCATATTCGCGCAATAGGTATCATTGTATCATTTTTTCTATTAGTTAAGATACAATAGGTTTTATTTTGATTATATTTCTTTTTGTTACATAACGAGAATCCGTTAGGTATTTTTCTACCCATATCGATCAGACAATATTTCGAAAGTATTTCGATATTATTACAAGAAATAAAATAAAATGCACTTTTCAATTTTGCTCCATCGTTAAGTTAAATGTTTGTATAGTTAGAAATACATTACTTGTTATGTTATTAATGTGTAACATAGATTGTAACAAAAAATATTATAAATTTAAAATAAATTACAAAAATATAACAGTTTTTCGTTATTAAACTTCAGTTAAATTTACAGTCGGTTTCATAATAAACACATTAACAAATCTTATATGACATAAGAACATATTTAGTTTCCAAAAGGATGTGGTACAAACTATTTCCACTATCCCGAAATCAGTTTCCTTCAAACATCCCTATCCAGACAAGCAACTCGAGCTTTATCCACATTTATAATATTTCTCATACATGCTCCTCGATTCCTACTACTTGTAAACTTTCGCTCACGCAAAACACTCTCAATCATACCACTCCAGCTAGCCATCGGACGTCCACGCAAACGTTTATAACGTATATTTAGTTATAAACATAAAACTTTTTGCAATATCTTTAAATAAGTAAAATTTTGTATATTACTATTTTATGTAGCAAACAAAGTACTTAAATAATTACTGTAATACAAATATTTTTTTTATAATTTCATAATCAATCAGGTATCGTGTTTAAACTTTTAAAAAAGTATTTCCAATTATTAGTTTTTAATTCAAAGAAAAAAATCCTATTTTCTTATTGTTTATTTCTTGTTTATTTTGCAAACAACAAAAAAAAACTTCCACTGTAAACAAATTCGTTTATTTTACGTAAGCTATTCGATACCAAGTCGAAATTGTTTAGAAAAAAGTTTAGAACCGAGAATATAAAGCGTTCATAAGTTAAAAGAGTTTCGAATTATAATACGACGCCGAGTTATCGGTTCTCGCCATATTGTAACGAGAAACTTTTAACTACAGTAGCCGTTTATATCTGGCAAAATTGAATTCTTTTTAATTAGTATGATAATGGCCGTTATTTTTTCTCTCGTCTTATTCACTTTCTTATTCGTCTTTATTAATAAAGTATATAGCGGCGTTGAAGCTTTATTTTTTCTGCTTTCTTCTTGAAATTTTAATTGAAAAAGAATTCCGTTCTTTTTATTCTCTACGCTTCAAACAGTTTCAGGGAATTTGACAGTAATTGTATTAATTGTTCTTTTCTTTATTTCTCTTTCAATTTCAATACATTATACAAGCTCTATTCTGATAATTAAAATAAAAGGAAAAAATATAACTGATTTGATTTCGTAAGAAAAAATTGTATTTATAGACACTGATTATACATTCCTACACTGAAATTTAATTTGCTTTAGAACGTAAGTTTTTACTTTTATTTCAAAAGTAAACGTGTTTTTGAACTGTAAACTTATGTTTTTCTAATAAAAATAAAAATTATATAAATTAGTATAACTATTTTCAAAGCTTTGTATAAAATTATTTAATATTTTATTTAACATTTATTCCAGAAAAGCACTTGCACCTCTTTTGTTTATGAAAAAGTGCTTTTATTTCTTGCTTTAAAATAAATTTTTACTTCTACCTCTTATCAAATATGAATTTTGATATAAAATAAAACTGATTAAAATTTCTTAGTAAGTAATTTTATGTAAAGGTCAAAAGTAATTTTGACAAAAATCACTTTTAAAAGTAAGATGAGAATACGGGCCCATATTTCTAAACTAAATTGTAAATACATTTATATAATTCATTTAAAATAGTTATACTGTTATTTACTATTTTTTTTCTATTAAAATTTTTATTTTAATTAGAAAAACGTAAGTTTACAATTCAAAAACTCGTTTACGTTTACTTTTTACAAGCAAAAATTTTCTGAGAAAAAATATTCATCATTTCAAAATATGCGTGGTCCAAAGACACGCCCCCCCCCCCTCCACCCGGTATAATTTTTACACTATATTCGAATATTTTTACTGTGTAAAAGTTTCTGTGTCTATAATAATAATTTTGTTATAAATTCACTAAAAAAATATATTTTAAAGTATGAGATTAATATTATTCTTCTAAATTCCTCACAATAAAAATGTCTAATACAAACATACAATCTTAACTGTACTTGTTATTGTACGATTTTTAATATTTGTCCATCATAGTCGACTAGTATTTAAAAATATTATTATAAAAAAATAAATATCAAGTAAAAAATTCTTAACAATAATAAAATCTATAATACCTTCAATCAAAACTGTTCCAATATATATATATATATATATATATATCCAGTTACAATAAACTAATTTTATTTATTCATATGTAAATATAATCCATTCAACATATAATTTTTTTAAAGCAATCACTCCATCATTCAACTTCAGGCGGTCTTTAAGACGAAAAAAGAGGAAACGAAAAGAACATGAACAAAGAACAAAGATGATCAGAAACCTAACCATGAATCTTTGTACGACAAAGGAACATAGTAATTGAACATAATATATTTTGTCTATTTAGTTGTTGATAAACTGTAATAAATTTAAAATTAAGTAATGTACTTATTAGCACCATTCTATGCTTGTTGCACAACCGACGTTTCGAAATACTAAATTATTATTATTATTTTTAAATAATTTACAAAACCTCTAATAAAAAATTTTGCTATCTAATAATTTGTTTCTAGGTTTTGTTTGTTTATTATTTATGTCAATTGTATATTTTTCGTGATAATGATATACGTAGAGTAATATCGAATAGATAAATAAAATATATACGGAACTTAATCAAAAAACTTTTTTTTATTTTAACATATAGTAATACCATTTTATTATCACTTCAGACATTAAACTAACAAGAGTCAACAATGTTTGATGAGTATTTTCCCTCGTTGTACGTTCGTGGAAAAGATGTGAAGCGAAAGATATGTCTCGTATACGCTTGTATGTGTGGACAATAGTCCTCGTCCGCGCATGGAATTCCTCCTTCAATTCATTGATGATGTCTTTAAAGATGTGGACACGTCGATGGAGTATATATATATATATATATATATATATATATATATATATATATATATATATATATATTCTAAGGTATGCGCACTCTTGCATCGTTAAAAAGAAGTAAAGAACGAAGGAGAAATGTCTTTCATGAGGATACGACGACTATTTCAGACGTAAGATCGACAGATCTAATGCAGCCTCAAATATCGTTTGATCACAGAACCGAATTCAGAATATTCATATGCTTAGTAAAATATTTTTCAGAACTCATTGAATTCAAATAAAAACTGTTTTCGGATAAATACAGTTATTTAGTTTAATGTCATTAGTAAAAAAATTAACCTGATAAAGAAACGTCGTTTTCAGAAAAAAATTATTCAAAATTTTATCGGAAAATAGTTTTTACTTACTTTAAAGTTACTTACTTTACAGTTAAAGTTATGTTTCCTGCAAATTGATCATAATATTTGAATAATTTTACAAATATTTTTAGATACATTTTTTGATGAATTTCTCCATTTTAAGCTGGGATTGTAATAGAGGTTAAAATTTATTAAGGGAAAATAACCAATATTATATTTATGGCGATCGATTTCGGCTATGTAGCCATTATCAAGCCTCCTTGTCAATATTTTAAAATGTTAGACTTGCAAAATATTTGTATTTAAAAAAATATAAATTGTGAAAATTGAAAAAACTGAAGAAAACTGTAGTCACTGTGGTCTGTCTTGTCGTCGTGTTTGTCTGAGCCTAAGTCTGAGTCAGATATTTTTAGATACACTTTAAAATTTAAAAGTTCCTTGTTCTGTTAAACAATTTCTATTACATTCAAAGTTCATATCTCCATCAACAAATGTTACAAAATCCAACTCTGTCCGCGTAAGCCAGACGGAACGCACTCAAGGGAGAACCATAATCCTGACAAACAAGACGCGACCGATGGAACTTTGAATTTCCATCGTCAGTAGCGTGCTCGCGACGACGGCAATGGGACAGTTGAAATGCCAACCCCACTTCACTGTCTGCAGTCTAGACAATCTCGAGCAGGTAGCATTCGATAAGAATATGGGCACCTGTGTATGCAGGGTTCTTAAACTTGAAGAAATCAATGTGACCATTCCGACAAAAGTTACTCACTTGTTTGTTGGTAATTCAATAGCAATTGAAATGGTAAATTTGACCGCACAGATTTTAGGTATTAGGATATTTTTAGAAGAAAACAATAATGCTGTTCTTTTCAGTTCTAAACAAATTCTTGGGTTACTTACATATTTTGCGTGTAAAATGTGGACGCGATGTAAGTAGATATTATTAATATTATGTAGGGATATTTTTTATTTTTCGTTTTGTAAAATATTTGTATTTACCTGATTTTAGGATATTATTTATAATTAGAACAAAAATAAATAAATATCCAATAAATATCCATTTTTATATATTATAAATATACGTTGTTTTGCATAAAAAGTTGTAAATTTGTTTAATGTAAAAATTAGTTTTTTACGCGGTAAATGATGTATGATACATGACTTATTATAACGTGCCCATCTCTGATAAGAATTGTGTAATTTTCAGTTTTATAGAACATAAAAATAATTATATCAATTGAATATCTAATTACATTATTCATTTTGTCTCAAAAGTTGCACCACAAAGTCCTATATAATTTTCACAAAAGTATAAATGTAAAACATACAAAATAGGTTTTCATCAAAAATCGAGAAAAAAACTCTAAAATTCAAGCCTTCGAACCGGAACTAAATCGAACACCGAAAAAAAACTTTTTTTTTTAATTATCATAATTATATTATATATTTCTAATTATTATTACATTTAATTAATTATTAATTATTATTATTCATGTTCTAAATTATGGTAGAAAATACATTTTTAATACAAATAAAAACATTTAAAAAAATTTTAAAATCACTCGGAACTGAACCGAAAAAACCGTTATTTTTGTCAGAACAAAAACCGGAACTGAACCGATATATATATATATATTTAATTGAACCGGAACGAAAAACATAACGGTTCAAAGCTCTGATAAATTATTTACAAAATACCTACAAAATTTTCATAAAAACCAATATTTATCAATTTCCTTGTTCATCGTTCTTCATAAAACATATAAAATTAATCCCGGTAAAATTTGCGTGTCGACAATTTCGGTCGCGCATAACCAAAAATTAATTTCACACAAACAACAAAAACCAAATTAAATAAACACAGTTAGTGCATAAGCGAGAATGGTGTTAGGTCAAATAATAGTTCATCAACCCAAACAAAACCTACCCCGCCATCAAAAAATGTAATCAAACCAAATGACTTTTAAAATCCCAACCAGGAGAATAAAATAAAAACCAAATGTTTGTAGGTACGTCGGACAAGGACACCGAAACTCAGGTTCATCTCTTGCGGTGTCAGTAGAATTCAAATTTCACTAGACTTTACATTACAATGGTTTCAATAATATTTTAAATCATTTCAATACGTTTTTTTATTTCGAAGGCTTACTTTAGACAGTCATTTGTTCATAATTTATGAATAAATATTTTAAATAAATTAAAAATATTTTTCACTAAATATTTGTAAACTGGAGAACGAAATATTTTGTATATTGTCGATTTCTCATGTTAATTAATTTACTATGTCAACCTTAAAAAGAAATACCCTGTATATATTTAAGTTTGTCTAGTAGTGTTTTGTCTAATCGTGACTAACAAGTATGATTCTAGTCTACAACAAAAAACTTATCATGTCATACCTAGTAAAATATTTTTCAGAACTCATTGTGTTAAAATAAAAACTGTTTTAGGATTAGATTCTGTTTAATTATTTTATAAAAACGATGTTTCGACGAAACTAATCGTTCGTCTTTATCAGGTTAAAATTTACTAATAACATTAAAGTAAATAACAGTATGTAGCAACAAATTACTAGGTAACATATAAGTAACTAAATCATAAGAATTATAATTTTTTAATTAATGAAAGCCAAATTTTATTTAACTTTCACAGTGAATTATATTATTCTTTTCTTTATAAATCTCTATTGCTTCTCTTATTAATCTGCTGTTAGTATTGATTGGTCCAGCAATTATTACTATATCTTCAAATTTTACATCATAAAGATATTCTAAAGCATGTTCAGCAATAGCAGATTTATCTGAATGATTTAAACGAATGCCATCATGTCATCTTCAAAAAGGTCCAGATACATTCAAATTCTTCTCTAACAAAAATAGGTTGTCAGAAGAAGACCATATCCGCGCGCGATGCGGTCCGACACGTATAAACGTAAATGTAATGTAAGGTTTACGAGGTAGATACCTAACGTAAACCGTAAAACGTGGAGAATGCAACGAAACGCAGCCGCATTAACAAGATTAATTAGATCTAATTTGTGATAGGTCTCAACCATCCCTACTCTCCGTTAAGGTCCAGTCTGTGATTCAACTACGCTTTGCGTTCGGAAAAGTGAGCCGGCTTTAGAGCCGTGTTACCTGGCCCACCCGGAAGATTTGTCACTGTCCGGTCCTGTATGATGAATGGTCACTCGCTTATTTTGAATTGGATGAATTTGCAGTGGCGTAACAGCTAATATTTTCGAGGAAAAATTTAATAATTTTAACATTTAATAAGCAACTCCCATTATACTTTTCACCAGCTATCCATTTATTATAGCTTAATTTTTATTAAAACAAAAGGTCATATTCCTAGAAATTAATCCTAAATAATAATAATAATGTTTATTACTCAACAGAATTAATTACATATACAATAATTACATAACAAAAGAAAATAAATACAATTGTAAAATTGTGCACATGACATATGAAATATATCTAGCCTAAGTTGACATAAAAATAATTGAATAATACTTATATAAGTTAGTGCGAGCAAAATTAATATTGAACGTTACAAGATTTTTAATAATTTCATTTTATTACATCTAACTGGTTATTAATGATCTTATATAAAAATAGTAGCAAATTTTGATTTCTACGTTGCTGAAACGATGTACAATTAAATTCATATAAAACCACAAAGTAAATTAAAAATATTAAACTCATTAGTCAACCCTTTTAACAATTAAAACACTAAATCCATTCACCCTGAATTTCAGCTGGAAAATTCAAAATATCGAATACCATCAAACCAACCAACAAACTTTAAACGCCTAAACGATATTACATAGGTACAAGAGCTTAGTGGAGAATCTTGTCGAAACGCCGTAGGCTTTCCGATACATGATGTTCGCGTAAGTACCACGTGATAAAGACGATAAGATACGACAGAATGGCCGAGAGACAGAGACGACAATCAACCTCGGTTAAAAGCAATCAATTTAATACTGTATGAAGTCGGGGCAAAGTCAACTCGAAATGTCAATCGAATGAAATTTCGAATATGAAGTTTGGTATCTGTGATAGGAGCGATGTCACCGTGAAGAAATTACGAAAATTTCAAACAGATTCTCGGAACGAAAATGGAAATGTAATTTAGTTTCGATTCCTGTTTACAAAACTTTGTTATTGTAATTTAATTATTTGTCGTAGTTCTGCTTTTAATTGCGAAATAATTCAATTTATAATGGAAGTAAAATGTTGCTTTGTAATTAATTATTTTATATTTAGCGATTGGTGCAGATTTAGTACACTCTAAAAAAATTATGTAATTTTACCTACAAAACCATGAGACACTGTGATGCCCATTATTTCAAAGTATAATTATTTAACTGCTGTAATTTTACATAATTGTTTAAAAATAAATAATATCAGAACTATTATAAACATTATGTAATATGATATAACAAACGATATGGAAAAGTACATATATCTGTAATATTACAGTTTTTTTTTTTTTAGTAAAATCACTTCTAATAAATTTTCAGAACTTCAGTAAATTTGCTGTCAGGAATTGTCCATAAATAAGTAAAATTTATTTAATTCTCTAATATTATATACATTTCTAACTTTATATAAAAGTTGTATTTTGAAATGAATAAATTACACTTAAAATATTTTATTAGTGTTATTACATAAAATATGTATTAAGTCTCATTATTTTTGATGAATTATTACAGATATTAATTGTAATTTTACATTATTTAAGAAAAAATACCAATAATATATAATTCTACATTAAGTATATGATGCAATTTGCAGAAAGTAAGCAATTTTACATACTTATCAGGTCATTTTTTTCTTACTTTATATGATTATTATGAATTCTATAAAAAGTACAGAATTTTGAGGTAGAAATACAGAATATTTATAGTAAAATAAAATTACAGATTTTTTTATAAAAATTTTACTTCTATCTTTCTGTAATTTTGTTATTTTTACAGTCCTATTTCTCTACAATTTTTCTCCCCACAACAAAACTCTACAAATGTTCTAATATATTACTTTTTTATCGAAATATATATGCACTTATATTTTTCAAAGTTGGTAAATTAGCTTTCAACATCGAAATAAAAGCAAAATTTCTAATATTCACAAAAAAAAATAAACAAAACAATGTCTGCAACTGGAAGAAAAAAAAATCAATACGCCATTTTAGCATTCAAGCAAAAGCAGCTGATCTCAATATTCCATTATCGCTATTCATAAACATAGCCGCTGAAAAGAATTTATTCATATTTTCATTGAAAATAAAAATTGAAAAAGCATCGAATGAATTTGATACGCGAAAAAGGTATTTTCTTTCCTTAAACATAAAGGTTCGCTTCTTCTTTGCAATATCGTACACCTCATTATAGTTAGACGTGTATCAGATAGTGAAAATATAAAGACTATGCATACGTGGGCTCAGTAACGCGCCGTTTTTCGATACGGAATTTTGTCGACGAACGGGGATGAAACGAAATAAAAACTGTTCGTTTTGTTACATTATTTTCATAAAAAACGGTTGATGCGAACAAACGAAAAATGAAAGGTCCTGTATATATGCTAAGCAATATATATTGTTGAGACTAGATGTGTGTTTGAAACTTTAAATGTATGTATATATGTGAATGTGAGTGTTCTATAATGATCAGAAAATGTCGCGTCAAAAGCAAGAAAAAGTTTTAACAGAAGTTTTCAAACAATGCTAAAAAAATATATTTATCTTTCTATTTCGATATAGGTACTGTATGTTACAATTTCAATATTACTATTGCAATTTCTAAAACTACAAAAGATACAATTTCATTTAAATTAAATTTCGAATTAAATGACCAAATTTCCAATAATTTGTCTATTTATTTAGATATTTCCCATAATATTAGTTAAATTAGTGGTGTCAAATTGAAATTTCACACCGCCCGTTACAGATTAAAAATATTGCGACTCCATTTAAAAATTTATTAACTAAGGCCCGTATTACGGGCTTGGTTTTAAAATTGGGTTTAACTAATATCTATTTTAAGACAATGTAACTGTCAGAAGAGCAAAACTTAACAAATGAACAAAAAAAACCAAAAATCGTGCTTGTAATATCACCCTAAATGTTTAATAAAAAGTATGTTTTAATAGTTTTTAATGATCACATTTGCCCGTATTCTCATCTCACTTTTAAAATTGATTTTTAACAAAAGTGCTTTTGATGATCATTTAAAACTATTTACAAAGCGCTTTAATGATTTATTTCAGTTTCATAATATCAGATAACAATAAAAAATATCAAAAATAGAAAAACTATTCATATTTGATAAAAAAATTGAAGCAAAAATTTACTTTAAAATGCATTATGTTAAAAGAACTTTTTACAAAAAGGAAAGTGAGAATACAAACCATATCTTTTGAAAACTGATCATACAGTAAGTAAAGCATATACAAATTTAAAATAAAAATTAGTATTATAGTACATGAGCTATTACAATATCTGTAAGTGTTTTTTTTTTCTTGCAATTTCATTTATATTTTTTTGTAACGTTTAGAAGAATTAATACAATATATACATAGGTACTTATATAAATTATTGGAAATTTATTTACTGTTTGTTGGTCCGCGGGTAAAATTTAAAATACGCTCATTCGCAAAACATTTGGGTTTGAAACAACCTAGTTAAACATCATTTTTATCATCAACATACAAATTAATTAAAATCAAATTGTTAATTCAAATAAAGTTTAGATAAATAATCTCAAACTTTGAATAAAGCAACGAAGAAGAATAAAAATTAAATATATAATTAAATTAGATAACTATATCAAAAGTAATTGTCTACTCTTGCATTAAATATTTCATCTAATATGAAATTCATCTACATTCTTTAGATATGTAAACAACTAAAATAGACAAAAATATCTAAAGATTTATTCTTTGTAAGGCGTTTAAAATATTTACAGTTCACATTTGCTAGTATTGCGTTTCTTCTATAAAAAAATTATGTAAAATATACATATTTATGTTTAATGCAAAACCAAAACCTCTTTGAATAATAAGAACAAATTTTTCATTAAAATAATCTTGACATAATCAACAAATACAATTAATATTTTTCTTCTACGAATAAAAATAAACCCAGTTGGGTTTAATACGGTAAATAAAATTGTCGAATCGAAATAAAATAAGATAAATTATCGATGACATTTTGAGAAGCTTACATCTCTAACGCTGTCAAACGTTTTCGAGGAAAGTTGACTGGTATCATCTCCTTTGCTTATTTCCCGCGCCCACGTACATCAAATGATTCCGGCCATTTCTCGGCTTACGTCTCGTAACCAAACCGAAACGAAACTGAAAACGAATATTATGAAACTATATGAAAAATTTAGCCGTGTTTACTTCAAGTTTTTCTTTTTATCGACCGACATACGATATTTATTAGATTTTACGATATATTTGACAAATCTTCGTCAGGTCGTCACTAAATAAATTATTTCTAAAATTAAATTATTTAGTTTTATTTAGAATTCAAAGGCGTGGAACGAATATTAATTTTAATAAAATTGGAAAAATAGTCGAATGTTAATACTTAATAAATAATTAATAATTGACGGAATTTAGTTTTTCTTATATATTTTTATTAACTACTAAGTCAACGTTCAGCAATCACTATTGCCTAATTTTGAAAATGTTACAATACTAGACTGTAAAAGCATCTAAAAAATGTTTATTTCTTGAAATGTTAGTATATATTAACACAAAAACACTATAAAGTTTAGAAATAATATCAATGATTTAAGCTGTATGTATTACAATTATACAAATCTTAGCTGTCTGCGCCACTCTCGCTATATACAGTTTCCTTTTCACAGAATATAAAAAAATTTTATACGACATCTAGATTGTGTTTTTCAGATATTGTTTTTATAGATTGTTTTTATCTAGTTATGTGACATTTATTTATTTACCGCCCAGGATGGTCAGAAATTGTATATTCGACCAAAGAAAGATTAATTCTCACAAATCACGTAACAAATATATAAATATTATATACTATTCTACAACTGTTAGTACGGTTATGAATACTTGGCATGTATTTATTTTAGTTTCGTTTAGAATGCTTGAAGATAAAATCGCATATGTTACTCGAAATAGAAAATTATTTTTGTGTTTCACCCAGGTTACCACAAATACCTGTGCTCAACACAATAATTAACGCGTTCTACCCTTCGTAACATAATATACTATTTTGTACTTCAGCATACAAAACATTTTTCTCTAGTACAGTAATTTTTTAAATTACATAGTGATCTTTTTAATTAAAACTTGCATCTGGTTCTATTTCTATTAAAAATACTCTAGTCACTAGATTTAATATTTTACATTAAAAACATTTTACTGAAAATAAAGTTAAATCACAAAAATAAATCAGTTAAGTTGCGCAAAATTATAGTTGTTAAAACTCTTTTGTTTTAGCAACGGCGGTACATTATGAATATATATTATCCGTCACTTAGCTTTATATTTAGCATTTTCTCTGTAGAAGAAGAGAAGCGTCTCCCATTTCGGATAAATCATCTTTGATATAAACGCTGCTGCTATTGTGAACAAACTTTTTTTGTTAACATTGTTCGCTTTTACATGAAAATACTGAACAATAAAAAACGAATAAAGATTGTAATGAAAGATAAAGTAAATAATTGCATTATGTAGCAAAAATGCACAATATTCTTTTCATTAAAATAATGTTATTAACAGAGTTTTTAACGCGTATGAACAATGTACAAGGTGTACATAAAAAATACTGGACATATACTTTTTATCACTAATATATTATGAATTTTATTAGGTATAGTCTACGTCACAAGAATATGGCATTGTGCAATAATTGTACGTTTACATGATACTATCCCGCAAATGGAAATGTTATTATATTTTAACTTATTTAACATAGTAAAAAATCATTCAAAACTCATTATTTTAAAATACAACGGCTTTAGGTTCTAGTTCTGTATTAATATTTATTAACAATCAACGTTCCGACAAACTCAACGTACGTCTTTGTCAGAAAAAAAAATACAAAAAACATTTACAATAAATAAACAAAACATAGAAACAAGTTACTAGGTAAATAAATAAGTAACTAATTCATAAAATTTATAAATTTTTAATTAAAGGAAGCCAAATTGTTATACAATTATTAATAAATATTAATATAGGACTACAACCAAAAGAAGTTTTATTTTAATATAATAAAATTTCTACTATATTATATCAATTTCGTCATACTAATCTTGTTGTGCAAAAAAATACCACCGTTTAAATGTAGGTACTTTAGTAAAACGTAAATGATTTTCATGGATTAATCAAAGATTCCACGTATTTTAATTCACACTTCATATTTTGCATATCGCTAATGTCAGTATCTCGTGTGTCTCTTCTGATAAAATTCCTGAAGTAACTATTGCATTGTTTCAAAAGACTCGGTTTTTTGTTCTTCTTCTCACACAGTGAAAAAACAATTATGTAATTAGTTTGCAAATTGTAGCTAACAATTTTGCAAAATAAAATTAATTAGTTCATTTGTTTATGTTTCCGTATATATTTGGTTTTGTGAATATACAAATGATGTACATATGTGTACCTATATATTATTTGAACAAAAATTATTTTGTTTATTTTGATGATTATTTATCATGTTTATTAATTACATTTTTAATTTTAATTATGTTTCTGGAATTATAAATAAATTAACTTTATTAAACGTAAACACATAACAAAAACGAAATCATTAAAATTATTTGTTTAACCAGAATATTCAACATTGATATTATTTCACTTTACCCAATACAACTTAAAATCAAAAATATGTAACATAATAAAAAATCTTTTACAACTCATTATATAAAAATAAGACGACTTTAGATTTAAATTCTGTATTAATCTTCATCAAGAAAAATAATACAAATGATATTTACAGTAAATAACAGAACATAGGAACAAGTTACTAGATAACAAAAAAGTAACTAGATCATATATTTTTTTGATATTTTTTGTCATTTACATCAGTTTCACCTAGTACCAACAGTATCTTCAATTGAAGTTTTCAACTGTAACATATAAATTCAAAATATTAAATGCATAATAATATCGCAACCCACATTCATATTCTATTCCATACTCTAACCACAATCATTTCATCCCCATTAACATATCTACGACACAGATATTATTACCATCCCTTTTCCTATCTACTAACAAGCTTTACCTTCTGACATAATATCTTATTGTTGATATTTCTCAAAGTGGAATTGTCAATTTACAAGCACATATAAAACGTTCGTTGTTTCATTTCCACCAATAAAACGCGTTCATTAGTTAGTACTGCTTTCTCTCTCTTTCACTCTATGAACTTATAAAATTGCCATTATTTCGTGTAAAGACTAACGAGCAATTAAAGATGGAAAATTAATGAATTCTATTTGAAAATGAGAGAATTTCAATGTTGCTTTTGTTTGAATATTGATTGAATGATAATTAATATTGTAAATTTTTAATTCAATATAAAATAATTAGATTTGATTATTTAAAAGTCAATTACGTTGTTGTTTAAACATTAATTAAAATATGGAAAAATATTTTAATATGCAGCGTAAAACACAGTTGTCAAATTAAATAAATAAATAATCCTGTTTACGTATTTTAACAATATATTTTAAAAATATTCGTTTTCAATTTATTGTATTTATAAAATATAATTTATTTATATTTTCAATACGTTAAATAGTAATTTGATTAATGTATGTAAATCGTTACGTAACTTTTGCGATGTAACAATGTTTGTTGATAAAAAATTGTAAAATTATCACTGTTAAAAAAAAATTACTTATTTCCATAAGAATATGGCACAAACTATTTTCAATTTATGCATCATTATCAGTTCCCGTAATCCCTAGGTGGACATTAAGTTTCTTAACAATTTTTACTTGTATTGTCAATAGTGCGAAGGTCGTTAGCCTACAGCCAAGCAAAGGATCTACAGTTTATAGTAAGTTCCGAACTACTCAGACACAGCCAATACCAAAATTAGTTTGGTTTTTTTACGTAATATTAATATTACGATACGCTTGAAGAAAAACAATTTTTAATCACAAAATGTAAGATAGCTAGAAATATTTAATTTTATAAATATTCAAATAACTCTTTTTATTATTACCATTCAAGTTGTGAATCATGGTGGAATTTTAAAGCGTCTATAGTTTTCAATTTTTACGCTTTTTAGCTGTTTTATTTTTCATTATTCTACAACGAAGAATTCGAACAAAACAAAAAGGAAATTATTTTATACGAACGATTTTTATGAAAGAATGAAGAATAATTAAAACTGAATGTATTTCCTTTTTTTTTTCTTAACTTTTAAAATTATGGTCTCCGTATGGGAAACAGAAAGAAAATTTTTATTATTCATAAAATATCTGCCATTTCATTTTACGAGTGAATAAATGTCATAAGTTTTTAAATAAAACAAATGAATAAACAATTGAAATGAATTCAATTAGTGTATATAAATTTTTATTTATGGCTAGTTCATATTTATTTATTTTCATATGTATAATAAAAGTTGACGTCAATAAAATAAAAATAGGATTACATACATACATATTTTATTCGGAAATTTTATAAACCGTAAAATTTTATAACTTTTACATTTTTTAACTGATTTTATTTTTATGATTATTGACAAAAAATTGCAATTTTAATATACATAAAATAAATATTGTAACATGTGCTGTATTTTTAACAGTTTAGACAAATGGTTCGTAAAAAATTTTATATTTTGTCTATACAAAATTTATAAGACCCATCAGTATTAACAGCGGACTGCTAAGAGAAGCAATAGAAATTTATAAAGAAAAAGATAACATCAAAACACTGATTTAAATAAAATTTGGCTTCCTTTAATTAAAAATTTATAATATAGTAAAAAATCATTCAGAATTTATTATATAAAATAAAACGGCTCTAGTTTTAAATTCTGTATTGAAATTTATTTATAATCAACGTTTCGACGAAACTCAACGCTCGTATTCATCAAAAAAAACTGATACAAATAACATTACCGTAAATAACAGTACATAGAAACATGTTACTAATAAGTGAATAGATCATAAAATTTTATAGATTTTTTCAATTAATGTCCATATTTAACTCAATGTCTTTTGTTTTTTTCCTTATAAATTTTAATTGCTTCTCTTATCAATCTGCTGTTAATATTGATAGGTCTTGCAATTATTACAGTATCTTCAAATTTAATTTAGAATTTTTTTGATCTAGTTACCTGTTTTGTTATCTACTAACTTGTTTCTATGTTCTGTTTATTTACTTTAAATGTTGTACGTATCTTTTTTCCTGATGAAGACGTATGTTGAGTTCGTCGAAATGTCGATTATTAATAAATATAAACACAGAACTATAACCTAAAGCTGTTTTATTTTAATATAATAAGATCTGAAAAAGTTTTTGCTATGTTAAAAATTAACAGCTGCTACAATAAAGATCGCTTTCAGCTCCTCGATATTTTTAGCGCATTTTTGTTTTCAAAAAGAAAGCTTTGTTCGGTCGGTCGGTCGGTCGGTCGGTCGCTCGTTCGGTCGTTCGTTCGGCTCCACAAAAACTTTTAAACTAGACATCGTAGAGAGTTCTAGTTTCTTGCATTAGTTCGGTGCTGTCGAGTTATTGACGCAACGAATAGTTTAAAAGCGCTCAGCCAATGCTAAATAAGTTAATTAATAATATTTTAAAAATACTGATCCGCCCTCGAGAACTTTTTTAATTTTTTTGAAGATATTAATGAAATATACATATTTTGCTCCTACATAAATTCTTAATCCGCGAATGATTATAAATCACTTTCTACAAAACCAGTTTCCAAAAAAATTCCATAAAGCTAAGTTATTTAAATAAAAATCAATTCAAACATAAAAAATAAATAAATTATTATAGCTCTAAACGCATTAAAGAGCAGAAAGGCACTATATAAAACACGATCTCTGAATTATAAAATATTTCGAATACATAGTTTACATAACACACACATACACACACACATTTATCTCACTTAAACAAACATCATCTAATATAATTATCTATTTCTAATTTACATACTCACATATACAAACACAAACATGCGAAAGTGCGAGGAAACTCATCAAATCCAACACTATATACTATTAAATACGCATCTCGTATTAATATATTGTTTTATAGATTTTATCATTGAAAGGTTAATGTATTCTAGTTCCCATTGGGTGCGGGCATAACTCACTCTTTTGTTGTTTTTCTTTCTTTTTTTTTAATTCTTTCATTTTATTTTCATTATGATTTTTTTCCCCGAGCAGAGTTCAAGGCCAAAAAACGAGGTCGCCGACCCACACTTTTCCTAACCAACACAAAATCGGACTATGTAGTTTGCTGACAAGAATATAGTTTTGTTAATTTACTATAAAGACTTGTACTATACTTTATCAATGTACAAATATTTATAAATGCCTGTATTCACTTTAACTTGGTACGTACAAAGAAAGAGATATGATTATCGAAAAAACGTGTGTACGACAAGGACAAATATTGCTTTTCGTAAATAATTAATATTAATAAATATTGCTACCATAAATCTTGCCATGTACCCAAAATAGTGTGGCAAAAACTCTTTACACTATCTCAAAATCAGTTTCCTCCATCCTTATCCAGACAAGCAACTTTAGTTTCATCAACATTCATAATTCCTCTCATACATGCTCTTCTATTCTTACTACTTGGAAACTTTCGCTCACGTAAAATACTCTCAATCATAACATTCAATCATTCACAAATTGTGAATTAATTATAATCAAATATAATATAAAAATAATATATTTTTCAATTTCATATAAATCACATGGTATAGGAAAAGTCAATTAAAAATACATAAAAAATAAAGTGCATAAAACTTTATATTACAATTGAAGATAAGATAATCATCAAACTTATAATATATTTTTTTTTTAAATGAAAAATATCTTTAAATGAAATTTGAAATTAATTTCAGATTTTATGTTGCTAATATGGTTTGGTAAAGATTAGACCAATGTGATTTGCGTTAAATTTAGCTTTATTTAAATGTGTAATTGAAATAGTAAAGTTAGATTTATTTCCTGTATTATATTCTATATACTATATAGGCTTTTAAAAAAATGTCAAACTTCAAAACTAATTAACTGCGCAAGCGTAATAAAAGTCTTTATAAATGCTTCTTTTTAGTTTTAAAGTTAATGTTTGTGGAAGTTTTAATGTTGTTAATGTAAGTTTTAGTTGGCCTGCGTAAATCCACCTTTATAATGCGAGAAACACAATTTTTACAAATTTAAAGTAGTACAGGTAACTAACACATAAACACATAAACTGAATACTATAGACTATGTGTAAAAAATTAATCATAGAATTTTCATTCCTATTTTTGGAAACACAAACAGAACAAATTAGAAGATTTTGCATTGAAAATTATAAAAATATTGTGATTCATTTAACGAATTATTTATACTACACATCACTTCGTACAACGAATTAATTCGTTAGCTGAGTTACTACCGCTTATTCTAGTCAGCAAAATACATAATCCCCAAACTCAACAATGATACGTCACACACACACACTGTTTCAAGATAATCTTTCACGCTTAACTAGGAATATTTATAGCGCAAATGTTGGTATACACTACAATATCTCTCGTTCTATACCATTTGACTTTTAATTGTACATAAACCGAAGTAAACTAATTTCCGGACTAGGCTTGTTTCCTGTTTTGCTAGCAAATTATCGTAGGAAATATTGTTCGGTTTTTTCCGCAAATTTATTATGTTTACTATACGTCCAGCTTGTCGTATATTTTCATAGAAATAAATGTATAAATACCCGTATATGTAGACATAAAGTTAGTGCAAATTTATACAATTTATAATATTCATAGTAACATTGTTTGTTTATTTGTAAAATAAACAAACTAATTATAATATCTGTTTTACTATACTGAATATGTATATTTATATACCATTACATATGTATATTTGTTAAATATTAATTAACAAAAATCATTTATTGTTCATACAGATATAAATATTTTATATGAACTATTTCTGATATACCTGCCCAATTTTATAAATATATTTTAATTATTATATTAAGGCTACTTTAGAAGGTAATAATTTGTTAATAATTTATAAATAAATATTTGAAATAAATCATGAATAAATATTTGGGATTGATTTATTTCACTAAATGTTATGACAAGTTTGTGAGGATATGCGTATTTATGTTATCTACCACTGCTACCGCAACAGCTAGCTGGGAATGTAGAACAATGGCGGTTATTTGCATATATGAGAGGTATCATAAATGTGGATAAAGCCAAAATTTTACCTAGATAAAAATGTTTAAAGGAAACTAATTTCGAGATAGCAAAAAAAGTTTGTGTCACACCAATTTGGGTACATGGCATGATTGTGTATGTAAAAATAAAACATATTCTTTCCAACTGTGTAACTAATTCTTTAAAATTATATTACATCATATAAACATTATTTAATTTAATTACAATTAAAAAAAAAACTTCTTACTCAATTATTGTAATACTCCTTTAATTAATTGTTAACATAACTCTATATTAAAATGCCATAAAACTAATTGACATCAAATAACAATTCATAGAAAATAAAATCTAACAAAAAAAATACGACTATATAAGACAATAAAACATTTTAAAGACAAAGAAACGAATAAATAATAAAAAAAGAGTAACAAAAGAAATATATTCGTCTTAAGTGCAATGTCCTTCCACGGCCGACCCTGATCTCGAGAACAATAATAGTGGCTCTAAATTGCCTTAATTCGGCTCTGCCATTAACATCGTCACCCACTCATTTCAAGTAGCGAACGTAATATAGACCCTCATTTGTATTTCTTTTTTTATATAACTATTATACATTACAGTGTGTTCAATTTTCTTTGTCCATTCCAAAGACATATCTTATATACATATATAAACTATATAGAAAAATTAAAGTGGTCCAAAACAGTCACAGATTTTTATATTAAAAAAAGTTGATGTTATTTTGACGTGACGATTCAGTGTTCATTTTTAAAATAAAAGCTTTAATGTGCAATGTAAAAAAAAGTAAAATTACAGAAAAATGATAATAAAATTTTACTATAAAAAATCTATAATTTTATTTTACCATAAATAATCTGTATTTCTACATCAAAATTCTGTAATTTTACATAATTCTAATAAATCACACAAAATAGTAAAAATAACCTAATAAATATGTAAAATTGCTTACTTTCTGCAAATTGCATCACACACTTAATGTAGAATTACATAAAGTTGCTATAACTTCTTAAATTATGTGAAATTACAGCTTGCATATTAATATCTGTGATAATTGTAAAATACATCCTTTATGTGAATTTCCAAATGTATGTAATTATACCAATAATAATATTACAGAACTAAACAAATTTTACCTATTTATGGAAAATTCCTGACAGCAAATTTACTGAAGTAAGTTTCTTTGTATCTTTTTCTGATAAAGACAAACGTTGAGTTCGTCAGAACGTCAATTATTAATAAATATTAATACAGAACTATAACCCAAAGCCGTTTTATTCTAAAAGTAAAATACCTTTCAGAACTCATTATATTAAATTTAAAAGCTTTAAATTAAAATTAGGTATTATTTTTAATAAAAATTTAACGTTTCAACTCATTACACACAACCTTTGAATTTAATGAATAATTTACAATTATAAATCAAATATAAAAACAATTATTATTTATTATTTTATTGCTTCATCCTTCTTAAGTAAAATAGATTGACTGGTACAAACTAGGTTTTAACTAATACCGATTTTAAAACAATGTAACTGCAGAACTAAACAATAAACTAAATCACTCAAAAATCGAGCGCATGGTACGAACCTACGACTTTATATAAGAGACAAATAAAATAGGATATTCAGTAAGCAACATTTATTTGCTTATAATCAAATCTCAAAGTAAATAAAAACCAACACCTACTATTTTCTACATAACGCAATAAATCCAAACGCACGCGGCTATAGGCCGTAAAGAAAAAAAATTACCTTTGAATAGAAATCAAACTTGAATTCAAATACTAGAAGTAACTTACGTACGGAGAAGTTTTGTCCATTTTCACTTTCTTAACCACGCCGACTTGTCCGATAACATTTCAGAAATAACAAGCTAGCTTACCTACGAGTATTAGCAGTTAAATATGTTTTCTTTTAAAAATAGTTTCACTTTTCGCTTTGATAAAATATATTTATTCAGTGCAAAAATTAGTGCTAAAAATTTACGAAAACTCGCTACGGTATTGAAAGAGAGAAAGTCCTATTATTTTAAATGCAAGTTTAATTCGCGATTTATAAACTATTTTATTTTTCATCAATTAAATGAACATATTTGCTGGCAGAATTGGAGCGTAGTTTGTGTTTTGTTTATCAATATAAAATATTTGTTGAATGGAGTGTAATGTTTAATTAATTAATTATAAATTTTAGTTTTGAATTTTATCAGTTTTTGTATTTTTATATAAAATTTTTATATATTTCGCATTTCGTTTTCATGTAGTTTTGTTTCTTATTGTAAATAAACACAATTTGAAACCAAAAATATTTAAACTAATTATAAAAAAATTCAAACGCAATATACATATAATAAAAATTTGTTTATTATTTTAATCCACATGCTAGCAGATGAAATTTTCAACGAATTTCAATATTTTTTTATACAGTCATTGACCTTGGCATTATCTACCATCAAAACATGTCAATAATCATGAAAAAAATCTGTAATATGTTGTTTAAAATAGTTTTACATTTTTAACAGCTGTCGTTGAAAATAAAAATTAAGAAAAATACATAATTTATATTCTATAAACTTACTTGAATATACCAAAGTTTAGCAACGTTACTGGAAAAATTTCAAGTTTAAAAGCAATATAAACTTATAATAAGGATGTTCACTAATTTTTTATATATTAAATAGGAACCTAATAATTATTAGAATTTTACAAGTGTCTTTCAAAATATTTCACATACGCTGCGTAAAAATCTCATTTCCAGAACAATCATTTTCCTTTTATTCTTCTGCAACCAAACCCAACATTTACTACTCTACATCAAGATCAAAACAGCATCGTATATACTCAAACGAGCTTCTTTGGAAACATCTACGTTTCTAGCAAAAGTACCCAAACCACCCATAACTTTACCACCAGAACTAACTCTTCTTTAAATAACTATTTAGAACTAAAAAGAAACTTATTTCAATTATTTTTTAATTGTATTTCCCCAACCTATTTATATAATGCATTACAGCAAAAATTGTGTAGTCAAATTCTACATTTAAACATAATTACATGTAAATTTAATGATGCAAAATACACAAAAGCATATATATATATATATATATATATATATATATATATATATATATATATATACATATATTTGCCGCTTTGTAACGACACTGTTCTGATTTTGATGGAGTATTTGCAATTTGTCTTCAGCCAAGTAATTTGATTATATACTGGCTGGCTTGAACGTTATAAGACTATATAGAACTACGTAAGTGTATGAATGTTGAACATTTCGACGAAAAGCGTAACTCTCCGATGTAATAATATCAAGACAGCGTTGAATTGTCTGTATAATTTCATGAGACATTTAATTCATCATTGTGTCTCAACAAGCTATGCTTGTCAACAATACATGTTTTGTTTTACATCTCGAAAAAAAAAAAATGATATTACAATGATATTAAACATTTTCAATTTGTTACAGTTAAAAATTAGTTTTCTTAAAAACCAGGGTTGCAAACCGCTAGATAAATATGGACCGGTGTGGTTTGTGGTTTTATTTATAAGCTACAGTTAATTTCATCCAATTTATATACATCTATTTTAACTCAAACCTTATTCATAAATTTTTTTATTAATTCGCATTTTCAACTAGATACATTTCGTTATTCAAATTTGCTACAATGTTCAAAAAAAAATCTACATGCTGACATTTGCATAAAACGCGAACTTCTGACAGAAAAATATTAAAAAGAATTTACTTTTACGAAACAGAATCAGAATGATAAATAACCATCAAAAACAGTAAAAAAAAAAAAAGAATCGTATACACTCTCTAGTCAAAAGCCACTTTGAAAACAGTTGACAGTCGTCTGTAATGACGTCACCATGTGCTCGTTCAGTCACTCACATGAACCAAGGGTTCAAATATAGCATTCTTGGTTTCTGTAGCGTATCGTTACAAAAAGAATAATAGTAGAAAAAATATTAGAAAAAATTACATACCTACATTAAACTATAAATACTTATAGTAACGACAAATGATATAGTTAACAAGTAGTTAGGTAAAATGAATGGCATACTTAAAAGTTTGTAGTTGTAATGGTATGTTTGTTTAAATTAACAATTTCTGTTGCTAACTAAATAAATGTTGGCATTTGTCTAAGGACTGCTTGTACGTTATAAATTAAAGTTGTATCTTGTTTTAGAATGTAACATATAAAGTATTCAAAGCAAATATCTCAAATATTTATAAAATAATCAAAAAAGTTGTTTCATATATTGTATATATATATATCGTCTGCCAAACCATTTGGCGTAAATTATTGTTACGGGGCTTGTCTAAAAACTTAAAGTGCACCAGCAGAAAGTACTAATATCACTTTTATGAAAAAGTAACCGAATGCTTCTTTAAAAAGACTCCGTTTACAAAATGCAAATATTTGATTACATTCTTGAAATACGGACCCTGAAAGATGTTAATTTCAAACAAAAAATCAAAAATAAGTTGAAATACGTCAAAAACAGTTAAACTAAAGTAAAATGTTTTTAATGTATCATATATAAAATTTACTCCTAAATTCAACGATAAAATAAAAAAATATAATATTCCACTTAAAATAAAGAAATTAGGATCGACTTCAGATTAAACCGAAAGAGACCCTTATATAACAAATTTCGTAACATAATATTATATAATAAAAAAGTTTGTTAGAAAAATTTTTATAATTTCTTTTGATTTTGGACGTTTCGGCCGTTAATCACAAACCATCTTTAGCTACATTTTATAATTAATATTTTATAATAAGTGTTACAATCAATGTTTGAATTAGGTACATACCATTATTTTTATTTTTAATCTCTTTGTCACATGTTATCTTGATAGGTTAAGTAAAATTTTTAAAATATTATCATAAGTTAATTTGTTAAAATATGTCGTCAAATAAATCAAATCGTGGCGAAAATTACATTATTAAAATATAATTTCGGTTGTTTAGTTATTTTCAAAATTAAAAAATTTTACAAAAAAAAATTTCAAATACGTATAGGATAAGCTCGTCCTAGGACGTCCGTATATGTTTAAAAATATAGTAATTATTTCTCATTTTAAAATAATATTAAATAAAATATAAATAGCTCAATCAACTAAATTTATATACGAGATAATTATAATTCATTTATTTTAGTATTTTTGTTATAGGTATAGCTAATTAAAAATAAATTAGAAAATTATTTTATTCAATTTAAATCAAATTACCTGTCAAAATATTACAATAATATCTATTTTAAAAAAAATATTAATATTTCTTATTTAAAACGCACTAAATCATTTTAAACATCAATTGCTTCTTTTACTTTTAAAAAACCTTTCATCAATATCTATAAAATTAATGAATCGCTTACAACATACAGAAGTTTGTATGCAATCATAGATGCCTTCTCTTTAAATTCACATTAAAATAAAATATATATGAGGTGTGATCAAAAAGTTTGGTGAATGAAATTATAAGCAATTATTTGCGGTTATCTGTTGTGTCTAACTCAGTAGTAAATATTGTTAACTTTTTTCTTACATACACAATCACTTCATGTACTCAAATAAGTGTAGCACAAACTCTTTCTAATATTTCAAAATCAGTTTACTCCTATTCAGACAAGCAACTATAGCTTTATTGACATTCATGATACCTCTTACAACATGCTCTTCTATTCCTACTATTTGGAAACTTTCGCTCACGCAAGCCACTCTCTCAATCATACCAATTCATCTACTCATCAGACGTTCTTTCAATACATATTATTGAAAAGAGTAAGCAAATACTACAGCGAATAATTGTCTATAATAAAGCAATTAATCAAAATCTGAATTATTTAGTTTAAAAGTGATATTAATCTAATTTCGAAAAAATTATAAAATTGTAATTATAGTTACAAATTTATTTATCAAAGAAAAAAAAATTGTCAAAAAGAAATTTGTTAATTTGTAAGCAAAAATGCTATATAAAGACAATAAATACATACACATAAACTTTAAAATAAAGAAGCTTTATTAATTTATAAAAAAATTTATAATCTAGTTACTTATTTTGTTACCTAGTAACTTGTTTCTAAGTTCTGTTTATTTATTGTATATGTCATTTGTATCATTTTTCCTAATGATGATGTACATAGAGGTACGTCAAAATTCGAATATTAATAAAAATTAATACAGAACTAAATCCTAAAGCATTTTTATTTAATATTATTAATTCTGAAAGATTTTTTTACTATTCTTGGAGTAATTTTAATAATACCCAAAAAAATGTTGTCATTTATTCTGAGCATACATTTCTAGCCAATCATAAATGATTTTTTACTTATCGTAAGAATAAACAAAATTAAAAATTTTGACCTAATGAAGACAAGCGTTCAGTCTTGTCGAAACGTTGTTTTTATAAACAGAATCTAATCCTAAAACAATTTTTACTTTAATACAATTAGTTCTAAAAAATATTTTACTATATTGAAAATACACTAGCCCTTAACGAATCTTTCAAAATCAAACAGCTCATCTCAAATGGTGAATAACTTTTTGATTGCACCTCGACAACATACTTCACGTTCACTTTTAGCAACATGATGACCCGGTAGTCACATTATCCGTGCCTGTGTGCAGCCTTTCACTCTCCGAAACAGATGTGAAACACGTTAATACGTTCGCACAAACGCCAGAACACAGAGTTTTGTTCTCCTTTTTGTTTTTTCTTTCTTGCAGTTGCACCATAATGATCTAGTTCGAAATGATCTTATTTGTTTGAAGGTTTGCAGTCATACGGTGGCGCTTTCGAAATATTCACTACTCATATATCTATCCTACTGTGTATACGTATAAATCAGGGCCGGACTAAGTACATATATTTCTTTGATCAAAACAGCTCAAATAGTGACTTTTATTTATGATTTTCAGCAGTGATGCAGTTAAATGTAAATTGAGATATATAGTTTTCAATGCACTGAATTCAATGCCGCAAGAAAAATATAGTTTGTAAAATATCGACACTCGAAATTGTAAATTTACATTAAATTATCTTATACAGGGCAAATTCAAAATTATATACAAATGTCATCAAAAAGTTATCAACCAAAAGTAAACAATTCTTTGAAAACAGTTGCTATACATTTTGGTCACCTACAACAGAAGAGTTGCTTCAACATGAATGCGACCATTTTCGGTTGCTAACTATGGTTGTCAGAAACCAGAAAAGAAACCATTGTCGTGGCAGTTTTCACTGGTTCAAGATTAAAGCAGCCCTATAACTAGATAAAATGATTACATTGGCAGTCCGGAACTGGTAAGTGAATATATGTAGTTTCAAATATCATACTAATCCGTTTTGCCTGTCAAATATAATTCAGTTCGTTTGATTTATTTATAATATACTTTTGTGTATTAGTATACATATTTAATTTCATAGGTACTTGAAAAAATCTTAGTTGAATGTATTAATATATATCAATAGATTGAATTGTATAGCTAAATAATATATATATATATATATATATATATATATATATATATATATATATATATATATATATATATATATATATTAGGGTGTTCTTATTTTGGCTAAGTTGGAAATTTGTTGCTCCCACCCGCCAAAATTACTCCAAATAAATAAAAAAAAAAAAATGTCCATATACTTCCCAGACCTGTCAGATGATATTAACCCGTGCCTGTTGAAGGTTCAAAATTACAATTTAGCTTAAATGGAAAAATTGCCTTTTTAGATATTTTGAGATATAACTTTTATTGTATTCACTATAAAAATATTTCAAAATAATCACCAAAAAGCTAATAAAATATGCTTTTTAGTAGTCTAAAATTCATGCGATTCCGATGATTATTAACGGAGTGGTGTGAATTTGAAAAATATAATTTCTAACTCAGAAAAAAGCTATAATGATTAATAATCATTAATCATTATAGATTTTTTTTAAAGCAATTTAAAGCAATTGGTTAATTATACCTAGAAATACTGGGTACTATAGTGTCTTATGATTTGTATGCAAAATTACATAATTTTTTAAAGTGTAAATAAATAATTAAAACTAATTCAATAAAACAAAATATTAGCAAGTATTCGTAATAAACAACAATGATATGATAATAAGACAATTATTCCTATGACCATAATCACACCACAGAAAAAAATATGAGAGATGTATTTCTTGTTCGAGCGTCGGTAAATCACTTTCCCGCGAACAATGCAAATAGAAGCAATTAATCACAATCTCTCTCTCTCTCTCTCTCTCTCTCTCTCTCTCTCGCTCTCTCTTTCTCTCTAGAGCAAAGTAAACTAGCCAGCGCAAGCAAGCAATGCAATATATCCTGAAATTATCTTCTTACACGCAGTTAACTTCTTCTCGCGTATTACCTATTTAAAATTCAAATAATATGCAGCAATTAAATCAACCATTTTATAATGATTTTTTGGTAAAAAATTGTGTACATTAATTTCTTTCCGTTTATATTAAGTTTTCGTATTATATACAGGTTGATTGAAAATATTCTATAGTTGCAAAATTATACATACATATACAATCACGCCATGTACCCAAAAAGGTGTGGTACAAACTCTTTCTAGTATGCATAAATCAGTTTCCTCCAAACATCCCTATCCAGTCAAACAACTTTAGCTTCATCTACATTCATAATTCCTCTCATACATGCTCTTCTATTCCTATTACTTGCAAAACTTTCGCTCACGCAAAATACTATTCTACCACTCCATCTATTTATTAACTTTTCTGCAACAGTAAGATTAAAAAAAAAAATATTAATAATTTATAAATTTTGTAATCGAGTTACTTGTATTTTCTTACCCCAGTAACTTGTTTCAATGTTTTGTTTGTTTATTATTTATGCCATTTATATATTTTTTCTGATGATATACGTGCAATATATCGAAACGTCAAATTTTAATTAAAATTATAGAAAATTTAATCCTAAAGCTTTTTTTCATTTTATCTTAGAATTGTCTTTTTTCCCAGTCATAGTAAAAATCTTTCAGAACTCATTATATTAAAAAAAAACGGTTTTAGGATATAGTTCTGTATTAATTTTTACTAATAATCGACGTTTCTATGTGTTCAACGTACATCATCATCAGGAAAAAATTATACAAATGACATTAAGTAAATAAACAGAACATAAAAACAAGTTACTAGATAACAAATTAAGTAACTAGATTATAAAATTGTATAAAGAAAAAGATAACATAAATCAGTATGAAGATACTGATTTAAATAAAATTTTACTTTTTTTAATTAAAAATTTATAAATTTTATAATTTAGTTACTTATTTTGTTACATAGTAACTTATTTCTACGTTCTGTTTATTTACTATAATACATTTTGTAAAAAGTTTCTTGATGATGAGTATTAGGTACGTCGAAAAGTACTAAAAAAATATTTATTATTATTATTAAAAATTAATACAGAACTATATCTTAAAGCCATTTTATTTTATGTTTTGTTTGTTTATTATTTATGTCATTTATACATTTTTTCCTGATGATGATTGATGATATACGTGGAGTATGCCGAAACGACAAAAACTTAATCCTAAAGCTTTTTTTAAATTTTAATTTAAGAATCAATTTAGAATTGTTGTGTTTCCTAGTTATTATTATTATATCAATCACACTGTATATTCAATCACATTTGTTTTAATAGTGTTTTAAAATAATACTCGAAAAGGCTGATTGCTAATTCTGTTTGATTCATTTGTAATTTAAATACGAAATTGTGTTTCAATGCACGAAATAAAAAGAACTACAGAAAATCATATATCATTGAAACGAGTATAATATAAAATTGCATAGTAAATTTTTGTAATTACAAAATTGTTTTTGCACAGTGTCATTGCATTGTATCAGTTCAGGGTGTGTATATGCAAAATTTCTATTGTTCATTGCGATATTATACATATATATATATATATATATATATATATATATATATATATATATATATATATATATATATGATATATGAACTAAATTGCTATTTTTATGCTACAAGCAAAATCAAACGTGATTATTTTAAATTTAAATTTTTGTCAGTAAACAGAGTTTGTAATTATATTACTAATGTACGAGTTCTCGTAATTTTTCGGTGAAACATAAAACTATACATTTTTAAATTACAAAATATTATTTGTATTTCAATTGTATTTAAAATTAAATTATCTGATTTTATGTAATTTAATTTTTAGTTCATGTACAAACTTTTTTGAATTTGGTTCTATTCATAATTATCTACTTAGTAAATTGAAAATTACACTGTAAAAAAATAGCTAAATTACAAATAAATAATAGTATATTTTACTATAAAAAATCTGTAATTTTATGTTACTATAAATATTTTGTATTTCTATCTCAAAATTCTGTAATTTTGTACATAATTCATAATAATCATATAAAGTAAGTAAAAATGACCTAATAAGTATGTAAAATTGCTTACTTTCTGCAAATTAAATCACATACTTAATGTAGAATTACGTATTGTTAAAATTAAAAATATCTATTTCATTAACCAAATTAATAGCGTTTATATTTTTTAACAGAAATTTTCACTTCCTTTTGCACTTTGTTAAGCATAAATGGGATGTTGTCTGTTTGATGTAATATAAATAAATAAATAATTACAAGAAATATTCAATTTCCGGTCAAATTCAAACCTTCATCTAACTTTTACTCACATATAATTAAAAAATTAATTAATAAAATTATTTCCAATATATGTTTTTTAAGCAAATACAAAAAAAAATAGTTTATTTTGTTAAAACTTATTATTAGAACAAACTGAAATCAACAATTATCAACTCAAAATAATTTAAAATAATCTTATTAAATAGGTATACTTAAAAATTACTAAATTAATTTGCTAACTATAAGCATTGTAACATATCTGTCATAGTGTTTAATAAGTTGTTAAATTTTTGTAACAAATTTAATGAAAGTTCCGTGTAATTAGATGCATAAAGTTAGCATGTAAATTAGTGAGGCAAATGAGTTCAGAAATAGTTTTGCAAGTTACGTACATGGATGTAGCCATTGTTCAGTAATGTATTTTATTATAATGTATGACATTTAATTATTTAACAAAACATTCTACATTATAGATTTAAAAATAAACACATGAAAATATTTTACTTTTTATTATAAAAAAAAGATATGTAATAAAAATAATATAATTATTTCAAATATGGCATTGTTTGTAAATATGTAATAAAAATGTTTAATAATAATTAGAGCTGGTATTTTTGTGTTCTAGTTAAGCGCAGAAATTGCTAACCGAGCTGTCAAATTAAGCAGGGTTTAAATTTATAGTTCAATTTGATAGATAAAACATATAAAATTAACCACTTATTAATGTAACAAGTACAGAAAATACAAATAATATGTCATTTTAATCAAGTAATTAATTTAACCAACTACCAAATAATTTTAATTGAGATTCAAAATACCGGCCCTTAGTCTATTTTGTAATCTTCCATTTCATCTAAATTTTAAAATTCGTTTTAACTACCCTGTAAAAAAATTATGTAATTGTAAATGTTTTATGAATGTAATATTTTCATAAAATATTACATAAATTATTGTAGTAAATTTACAAAATATTGTTATTTTATTGTTAAAAGCTATATAAAGTTACATAAATTTAAGTTACATTTTTTACAGTGTAATATCAGTTTTAAGACAATGCAACTGCCATAAAATCACGTCTAAATAAATCAACTAAAACACTTAAAAACCGAGCTTGTAATACTAGCGATTATTAAAAGCATCCATTAAACAAATTTTATCCAATTCAAAAATCAAGTTTAAAAACCTTTTTCTTACCTTTGCGCAGATTTCAGTGAAAGTTTTCTCGATCTGAAACAAAAAATAAAAAAAACTTTAAGTTTGCATGTCAAAAATATGTCTATAAAGATACACGCGATAATATAATTGTTGGTTACTAGTAAAATGTCTAATTAAAATCAGATATAATTCATCTACAACATGTATAAAATTATATAGTTTATTGTTTTATGCTTTCGTTTCTCTACTAGCACAATCAAATAATTCAATTGTAGATTTTTTTTCTGTTTTAAATGAACTCGTATATTTATATCAGTATAATTGTTCAAATAATTCATTTCATATTTTTCGTTTTTGATAATTACACAAAAATATAAATTTACTGTAACTTTCAAGTGTTGAATTAGAAATAGATACAGATTTCTAAAAACAATCATATAAAAAATAAAACAGATTTTGGTTAAAATTCTGTATTAATATTTATTTAAAATCTCAACTCAACGTTCATCTTCATCAGGATAAATGATATAAATGACCATTTATTCTGATAAAGACGGACGTTTAGTTTCGTCGGAACGACGGTTTTAAATAAATATTAATATTAATACAGAACTTTAACCTAATGCAGTTTTATTTTAATATAATTAATTCTGAAAGATTTTTTGTTGTTACATATTTTTGATTTTAAGTTATATCATACTCTAAATTGAATAAAACGAATTAAAATCAATGTTGAATGTTCTGATTAAACAAATAATTTTAATAATTTTATTTTTGTTATGTGTTTACGTTTAATAAAGTTAATTTATTTATAATTCCAGAAACATAATTAAAATTAATATATTAATATATATACTCAGTTTATAAATCGTACTAAATTTAAAAATAAGAAAGCTGTATTTTTTATTTTTGAATAAAGTCAGCAAATACAAAGATAAAATTGTTAAAGTTGCTAAAATTCATAGTTGTCCTTTTTGGTACCATATTGTTTGAGCATAACTTACATCAAAGATTAAATCAAGTAACTTATTATTAACCTAGTAAATTTTCTATGTCACTAATAAAATTTTAATTTCTTGTAGTTGCGCAACTGAATAGAATAGGACCTACATTCATATGATATTTTTCACTCGAAATAACCTCCCTAACAACCTGTTAAGGTTTATAAATCACCCTATATATAAATTAATTTAACTTCTTAAAGCAACATAGCAAATAAAGCCCATAGCAATTACATAACACTCGGCAACTTTCAACAATTTACTAGTAGTAAAATCTAAAAACAAAAAAAGGCCAAAAGAAATAAAATGAAATTAAAATAAAAAAGCCGGTATAATAGAGCGCGCGTTTCAGATTCAACCATTGTGTTAACAAATTGTTAATAGTCTGTCGAGGTATTGTTTGACGTAAAACGTTAATCTATTATTATCCGCGCATACTTAACAATATCTCCGCACTGTTCTCTGTGTGTACACGTAATAAAGTTTAGAACACACATACATATATGAAAATTTCCTGCTATATGCGAATATATCGATATGTACAACTAAGGAATATAAAGTGAATAATGTGGCTCCTTCTTATGACGTGATATTAATACAGAATGTCCCACAACGAGCTTACACTATCTTTATTCTAAAAACTATATAATATTATGTTTACGGATATGCTCAATTGAATGGCAATAAAATGCTACTTTTGGTTTACCAGAAAGTTGATCCTAACTTTCTTATTTTAAATAGAATGCCCCCATTTTTATTTTACTATTAAATTTAAAGGTAAATTTTACATATGTAATAACAACAAAACAACAAAATAACACTATTTTTTTAACGTAAAATACACAATACAAGTAGTAAAAAATGGGAATTTTAATTTGTTGTTCTATGAAAATGTAGCCCAAACTTCCTTAATAAGACCCCGTTTATAAATTGCAAATATTTAATTGCATTTTTGAGATATGGACTCTGAAAAATGTTGTCAATTTTAAACAGAAAAATCAAAAAAAGTTAAGATATGTCAAAAACAGTTAAACTAAAGTAAAATGTTTTAATGTGTAATGTAGTAATACATAACATAGTCAAAAATCTTTCAGAACTCATTATATAAAATAAAACGACTTTAGGTTTAATTACTGTTTCAGTTATCCTGATGAAGACGGACGTTGAGTTCGTTGAAACGTCGATTATTAATAAATATTAATACAGAACTAGAACGTAAAGCCGTTTTATTTTATAATAATACAAAGTTTTTAAAATATGGACAGCGTAAGCTCGTCCTGGGATACACTGTAAATAAATTTGTAAAAATCTTTCTTTGAAAAAAAAATAACTATTATACATCATTATAGTTTTTAATAAAAATTATCTACTTTATATAATAACAATTATTTTAGCAATACTTGAAAGTTAAATTATTTATAATCAAAATAAAAAAGCTTTAAAATTTTAATTAATATTCGACGTTTCAACATGCTGCACGTTTATAAATAATAAACATGACAAACAATAAACAAGCAAAATAAACAAATTACTATAATTTATTTTTTAAAAGATATTAATTAAAGGAAGCTAGATTTTCTTTTAGATCAGTGCCTTCACTATGTTATTTATAATCATTTTATAAGTTCCCTAATTGTACAATAGACGTTATAATTTCGTTAAAATTCATGCATATTTCGTTTTGGTAAACTTACTAGACGCGCTACCACGGAATATATTGAACAAAAACGAACAAAATAACCTGAAAATTAATTTTACTCGCAGAATATTTACACTAATTTTGTTAGAAAAGACGAAATGAACATATAGAATTTTAAAAATAGTAATATAAAGCTTTTTTTATTATATAATATAATACAATATTTAACTCGTTCAACATCAAATATAAATTATTAAAATGCTATTTACTTTTTATTGCTTTTTAAGTTTATACATTATATATAGAGTTTTATTAATAATATAACTTGTGTTATTTAAAATTTTAAACAAAAAATATATAAATATGAATTTATGTATATATTAATGTATGTATGTATAAAAATGTAAAAACAAAAAAAAAGTGTAACCCGCTTATACTAATACTAGTATGGTTACCGTCATGCCATCTAGCGTTTGACTAGTGCAAAAATTCAAATCTTATAAATTATGCTATTATATACAAAAATAAATTGTGTCAAGTTAAGTTTGGAGTTTTTAAAATGTATATAATATTAAAACATCGTACTATTTAATACTAATTTACCGTATATCTCTTATAAAAATACATCTACTGTAAACTCTATTATTTGACGGTGCAACCGTTTGAAAAATACTGTATTATACACTCAGCGCTTTTGTGCACACATATGCAACCGTATAAAACAAAGCGAACATCATCGTAAAGGAACAATAGAAATACAGAGGAGAGAAATTGCTTACGTATTACGGGGCTTGGTAATCAAATAAACGTAGATGTACGCTAAGTAACTTAGTGTATACAAAACAGATGTATATTGTAATACATATATGTATGTATGGTAGCATAGCTTCTTGACAGTAGAAAAGACTCATCAACAATAAAATCATTTCTTTTTACTGGAAAGTTACGTTAGTTCATTTTCATCTAGCGTAAGAAATTCGAAGTAATCATGCGAGTAAGTTTGAAAACTATGTAATTTTACCTACAAATCATGAGATGCTATGATCCACAGTATTTCTAAGTATAATTCCTCAACTGCTCTAATTTTATCATAATTGTTTCAAAATACATAATATCAGAACTATTACAAACATTATGTAATACGATATTACCAACGAAATGGAAAAGTACATATCTATGTAATATTATAGTTTTTTTTAGTTGTCTCTTTTAGTAAATTTACAAAACTTCAGTAAATTTGCTGTCAGGAATTTTCTATAAATAGCTAAAATTTATTTAGTTCTGTAATATTATTGTTGGTATAATTACATACATTTTTAAATTTACATAAAGGATGTATTTGAAATGAATGATTTATACTTAAAATATTTTATTAGTATTATTACACAAAATATGTACTCTTATT
This sequence comes from Clivina fossor, assembly GCA_963966155.1. Taxonomy (NCBI): domain Eukaryota; kingdom Metazoa; phylum Arthropoda; class Insecta; order Coleoptera; family Carabidae; genus Clivina; species Clivina fossor. The sequence goes on from OZ014563.1 coordinate 4,955,560, forward strand.
ATTTTCATGAATTGTTACAAATATTAATATGCAAGCTGTAATTTTACATAATTTAAGAAGTTGTACCAACAATATTTAATTCTACATTAAGTATATGATGCAATTTGCAGAAAGTAAGCAATTTTACATACTTATTAGGTCATTTTTACTTACTTTATGTGATTATTATGAAATATGTAAAAATTACAAATTTTTTAAATAGAAATATAGAATATTTATACAGATTTTTTTTATAGTAAAATTTTACAACTTTTTTTCTGTAATTTTATTTTCATTTTTATAGTTTATTAAAAAATCTTTCAGAACTCATTATATTAAAATAAAACGACTTTAAAGTTGTAGTTCTGTACAATATTTATTAACAATCGACGTGTCGACGAACTCAACGTACGTCTTCATCAGGAAAAAAGATACAATTGATACATTAAACACTTGGCATAAATTAAATTTAATTAATTTTAAATAAGTCGTTTCACAAATTCTATCAACAATATTTCATAACAATATTAATGACATGTTTTTATAAACCGTTCGGTCATAACTTTCTATAAAAATTACTGTATATAAAAAAAAATTAATAAAACGGCTAAAAGCATCATCAAATGTGTATGTTCAAACATTTCCAAATCGTTAAATAAATAGCTGGCTATGATGTATTAGCAATCCATCACATCAAAAACAAGACGCCATTAATTTATCATATAATATAAAATAAATAAATCAGAATAATAAAAAAAAAACAAACTTGCTAATTTTGTAACTTTTACCTTTCACTCGCGTATCTTCCAGTCAAATGCCGGCGGAGAATCATATTTAAAAAAAAACATCTGAATTACTAAATAATTTTCGTTTGTTTTTAAGGTTAGTGCACACTAATAAAAGCACAAAACATTCATTTTAATAATATTAAATAATCATATTAAAATTTTGATATAAATTTCTATGATATGATTAGATTAGAACTAGCTGTGTAAAACGTTATTAACTTGATCAATAAAGGACTCGTAACTAGGCAACTAAATTAACCACTGTTTTTGAAGCGACCTGGTTCACTAATTAGTTGACAAGTTAGTGAGAGAGTTAACTTACAAAGCGTTTAACAATATTTTATACAATTAGACCATTAGTGTATTTGAAGTTAGAAAATTCACTGTTCTCAATTTTCAGATTCTGAAAATATATGTATATATTTTTGACGAAAATTATCAAAATATTAATAATAATAATAAGTTTATTTATTTAGCATAATGCTAATAATGATATTACAAATTTAATACAAATTATTATTAATAAATACAAAAAAAAAATATACAGTAAAATAAATTTACAAGATTTTTTTTTTCAACTTTCGTTTGAAAGATATCAATAAATTAGCATTTTTTTATAAGTTGATAAGTTATTATACACATTTAAACCACTAGCAAATATAGACTGATTTTTAGAAGAAGCCTTATTAGTTTAATTACAAAATATACATTATTTCTACTATTGTACATGGAATTCCATTTTTGATAAATCAATGTAAACTTCTATATTATTTCACTCGCTGAAAACTATGTAAATCTTCGTTTTCCAACTTATTGAGATAAATCAAATGTTATAATTATATCTTCAATTGTTTTAACCATTTTCAAGACTTGCTAAAACTTATAATCATTTTTACACAATTTTATTTAACTTATAAACGGAACTAAATAATTTTGTTTGTTTATTATCTAATTTTGAAGCAATGCAATAACTCTTTTTTTATCATTAAATATTTTAATGAATCTAAACTTTTAATCAATTTCCTTCAAACTTTGTATCTTCAATACAATATTACATAATAAAAAACTGATTACAAATTTTTATAAACTAAAATAATTGACATTATTGACATTGACTAAATTATTGACACGATTTATTTTAAAACTGCACATTGAATTACATGATTTCCAAGTACTAATGGATACATACATTGCTATCAAATAAATGATAAGTTTTCGTTTAATTATGAAAAATTAGTATGAAATAATGTTACACATTTGTCATGTATTCTGTGCCTTGATACAATGTGCGACTACCTTTAGTCACTTAAGTAATAGTCACTTCTCGTGTTAATATTTTTTTTCAAAACTAACAACAGATGGTAGCAGTGTAATAAGTAGGTTTGTTACTCGTTATTACTTTGTTTAAGTTAATAATTTCGTCATGCCGAAGACTCTTTTCTCACAATTAGAATGGGCAATGAATTACGTAGTGTAACATTTTTTTAAAAAAAAGTCATCTAATTTATGTAATTTATTGTTAAGTAAAAGTTTAAAAGACAAACATAATAGAAATTATTTATATATTATTTCAGTTATTATCTTTTGTAATAATTAAAATTTGTGAATTACTTTCTATTGACCAGAAAATGAAAGTAAAAACATATTTTAATATATATTTAATAATTGCTTTCAAAGTACTCAATAATTCAATATTGGAAAAGTATAAACATAAATTATTTTTAATATAAATTATTAAAACCTTAATATATATAATAATTAGATATACCGGACGTTCTATAACTTGAATCATAGCTATTTAATATACATAAATTTGAAGATGTCCCCTTACTGAACTATAGAAATTGGACGTTCAACTTTTGAAATGTAAAAAAAAATCAGTTTAAGTGTTTAATTTTCAATGATTATACATAGTTCAGTTAGGAAGCTTATTTTATTAAACATTTTCGATTATAAATAACTTCAATGTCACGTCTTTATGATATGGAACATTTTGTATAATATTTAAAACTTATTACTAAAAATAATAATAAACAAAACTATTTTTAGATATGTTCATTATACAAATTTTTTTGTAAATATAGCTCAATTTTGGGCAATTCTTAAGGCCACTTAAGATCGTAATAATTTGTTACTAATTTATGAATAACTATTTGACATAAATTATGAACAAATATTTGAGATTGATTTGTAAGGAAATGCGCATTTATGTCATCTATCACTGCTACCAACTGACAGCAAATAGCCGCTATTGCTACTTGCTGTCAGCTGGTAGCACTTGTAGATAACATAATTGCATATCTGTCCCAAATATTTAGTGGAAATAGATCAATTCTAAATATTTAATCATGATTTATTTTAAATATTTATTAAAAAATTATTGCCGTCTAAAGTGGTCTTTAATATTTACTTCTTTCTTAATTCTTAAACTATTTAATTTTATATAAAAAATTAACAATAAAAAAATAAAAAATTGAACATAACAAATATCCACATACTCGTAAAAAACAGTCTCATGTATCAAATACAAAAACAAAAATACAACGATACTGCTCAATAACTTTAATTCCAAACAAGTGTTAAACGAAATAAAACAGAAAAACAAACCGGTAATTTATCAAGAACGGCACGAAACATCAAAACCACGCATGCGCATGACACCTCCTACATACGGCGCCAAAACAAAGGCTACGAAACAATTGCAAAAAGCGAAATGGGAAAAGGTAAAAGAAGAAACCCCTATTGTATACGAATGAAGTAAGGTATTATAAGTACAATATAAACAAAGTCAAAACTAAATTTAGAAAAGCTCTTTCTTGAGAATACTTCGCGTTTCGCTTTTTGTATTAAAATTTATAAAGTTAATTGTGTTCTTCTTAATTTGTATTTGTTTATTTTCTCTGTTATTATTTTATGTAGTTTCTTGATAAAGTTTTAAACTTTATATATTTAAAGTTTCTAAATTTGTTATTAAGAAATAAAATCATTAAAACAATAGCTTCAATTAATTACATCATTAAAAATCAATAATATTCGTTTAAGTTTAATGATTCAATAATAGATAGACATTTTTCTAGTTGAACAAAACGTTGTCAAAATTACTTTTGACGTTTACTTAAAATTACTTATTATGCAAATTTTAAATATAAAAAAAATATATCAAAAATAGAAATATTATTCATATTTGATAAGAGGTAGAAGTACAAATTTATTATAAAGCAAAAAAAAATAAAAACACTTTTTCATAAACAAAAGAGGTGGGAATACGGCCGTTAATTTTTAATAAAAATATACGCTATAAATCTTTTTCCTTATCTAATATCACAATCATCTACTTGTAATTTAATCTACACATTTTATAAGTAGTTGTTTTATAAAACACTGTTTTTGTGAAAAATCTAGACCTTTAGCATATGACAAATTTTACAATATACCTATAACATATCCATACTGAGAATGATATATAAACCGTAGACATTTCTACCTTCAGAGTAATAATATCAAAGAAACTGTAATAAATATAATAAAGAGTCCATATTTCTGGCAGATCTATTTATATTTTATATAGTAACCGCTAAAGCACGCATATCAAATAAATTCTATTCCGCTTTACTTCACATCTCAAGGGAATTTCCTGGACAACAATTCCTTTCTTTGGTGAATATATACGCTTAGACCATTCTTCTGCTCAATGAGAAAAACGAACATAAAGAAACCGTATATCGGACAATTCATTTAATCACGGGTTTATTAAATATTAATTGTTTAGGTTTATAAATAAAAAATGTATAATTTATAAATAAAATAACTTATTCCTATTCTATATCACAACTGAACAATAACTAAAAGTTTATAAAAACAAAATCAGTTATCAAAGCTGAGTAAAATAAATTATTTCCAGTTATCAGACAGTAATCTTAATAGTTTTACAATTCTAATAAACAATAAATTAAAACTAACTTTATTTCATTATGCATATATAGAAATTGTGATAACCTATATTCCGTCATAAATATAATAACTATAAAATCATTTCTTTTTTTAAATACAATTTATTCATCGAACTGTAACATTAATCTTTGCAAATCTTTTCATTGGGATTTAATTAAAATTTACTTGTGTCATTGAATGTACATACCCTATGCTATATCATGCATATTTTTCGAAGCCATTCTTCAATAATTCCTATTGGATTGTTTTTCGAAAAACGATTATCGAAAGAAAAAAACAATAATACAGTGCTATTGAACCCCGTTATTAATCTTCTGATATGCATAGATAAAAATGCAATATCAGTACGGAACAAATGCTGCATACACAAAACAAAACACTCACGTTCTTTTATAACATATGTACAGTGTGTCTCAGATTTGATACAATAAAAAAATTTATAATCTAGTTACTTATTTTGTTACCTAGTAACTTGTTTTTATTTACTGTAAATATCATTTGTATTATTTTTCCTGATGAAGATATACGGTGAGTATGTCTATTATTAATAAATATTAATACAGACCGCCATATCACATACGATAAGGGAGTTACTGTAATCATGCAAAATTTGATATATCGAGATTTTTACAAATAAGCACAAATTAAGTTTATAGTATCACGAATTAACTGCTTTTAGTGTAACATGTCTGTGGACACGTGTAAAGCAAATTAGGCAGAATGGATATAAAATTTCATATTTAAGCTTCGTAAGTAAATATCTCTATTTGATCAACTTTTGTTAAAAATCTGCCAACCGAAAGTGGTAATTTACTGAAATTATTTTTATCTGTTTTACGAATATTTCGCAATAGAGATGTATTTCGAAATAAATATTTAAAAAAATTGCTAAACAAGTAATAATTAACAATTTTTATTTAAAATATTTTTCGATACGGCTAAATATTGATTTTATAATTGTAAATAGGTGACATATTTATGTCAAGACAGTTTTGTTTTTGTACAATTTTTTCTGTTCTATACATTTTTTTAATCTTAAAAATCAAACAAAATTTGATATCAATATTTGTCAGTTATGATTTCATAATTAATAAATTTATTATCCAGCCGAAAAATCCAGTATCCGGAGCTTTCTAAATTGGCTAAATACCCGTTATCTGACTTTTTGAAAAATCATTATCTATTGCACAATTAATTCTTTATCATATATTTATTTTAACTTTTTCCTCGATTTCTGTAATTCCAAAAGGGAACATAAGACTATGCTCGAGAAACTAATCACACAATTTTTTTTAACAAATTTAACTTGCATTGTCAATGGTGCAGGTTATTATTAAAAATAAAGCAAAAAAGTTACTTGTGTAGATAAGAATATTTGGAGGAAACTTAATTTCGAATTTGTGCCAAACCCTTTTGGTTACATAGTGTGATTTTATTTATGAGGAGTAAAAAACCAATCAGACAACCAGATTCCTCCAAACTTTTCTATCCAGGCAACTTTGGCTTCATCCACATCTATGATACCTAAGAAATACATGCTCGTTTAAAAATTAACCACCCTGTAGAGTATAGCGAACAAAAGGCAATAATATCTAAGTTTGGAATTTTGTTTGACCGATAGTAAGCGATAGGTAAGCAGAAAGTATATGTACCTATTATTATTTATTGTTAGATTGACCCAAATTTACCTCTCGGTTACGCTGATAACACGAGAAGCTAGGAAGTTGTATTGGGGGAGCATATAATAAACGCTTTACTACCAAAACAAAATTAAAATGAAAAGAGTTTTATCGAGAAAACATATCATGAAAAAGAGTATTATTGCATTCACCGTTATACGAACAAAGAATCAATTTCTATTCGAAATTATAAAGATAATCGTTTCAAAAACAATAATTAAAGCATTGTTAATATTTTTAGTATTCACTTAAGATATAGAAGTGTTCAGGATAATGATATTCAAAAATTTAAAAAAAATATAACTGGAAACACACACACACACACACACACATTGCATGAACTAAACAATAAATAAACAAGGGGATGTAGAGTTGGCAAAACAATTGGTCGACTCCGACTCCAACAACAAATTTGATTTTATTCGACTCCGACTCCAACTTTTAGTTCAATCAACATTTTTCATGTTTTATCATATTAAGGGAGCAAAATACATGTAGACGCCAAAAAAAAATAATTTTCAACAACTTTTTATATCTTCATAAAATAAAAAAATAAAACTGTTTATTCTATGTAATTATATATATTTTCAGCTATAAATACGATTTTTTTTAAAAGTCGAAGTTCATTATAAACTGAATTGAAAGCGGTTGTATACTTGGCTGCAGAAATATAATATATATTCATAGTTTTTAAATTTAAAATATCAAAAATTATATAATAAAATTTATGCTCTAAAAAAAGTGTTAAGTATATACAAATTATTCATATTTATTTTATATAAAAATAATTTGTAAATTTTTTGCTTTCACAAAAGCAAAAGTTGAAAATCGAACAAAAAAATCGATTCGGCATGATTATACACATGTTAAATCTGAATAATACTCACACAAATTTGATTTTACATAACTTGCAAATTACGCGAACTGAATATATATCTCAGTACAATAAAATTAATTATAAACTAGAAGCAAATTATACCAAAACATTGCAGTGCAACGTTTCCAAATACGAAACTATTTATAAACAGAATTTGACACCAAAATCACTTTTCACGTTGCTAAAACTATACGGTCAGTTAATTAGATTTCCTGATACCAAATTATAAAACAGAAATGAACATTTAAACGTAAACATACGTCAGGATTGATCAAAAAGTAATTTGGATTCTTGAATTTATAGAATTTTCTGGGCTAAAAATTCTATAAATTCAATGAATATCGGCCGTGAAAACCTGAAGATTACTTTTTGGATTCTTATTTACAGAGTGAGTTTTTCTCACTGTTTTGACAAAAATAGCTTCAAGAAGTATATCGATTAAAATATTTAAGTTACTTTTAAATAACTACATCAGCAGCTATAAAATAATGATGTTATCAATATTTTTTCTAATAGAACATGTTATTTTTTTATTTTATATTCTTGAAGGCCTTTTTGAAAAAGCTGCACTAAATATTTGAAAAACATACATACATACATGTACTAAAAAAGATGTAGCACAAACTTTTTCTATTACGCCGAAATTATTTTCCGTCAAACAAGACAAGTAACTTTTGCTTCATCCATATGCATAATGCCTCTCACACATACTCTTCTATTCCTACCACTTGGAAACATTCACTCACGCAAAACACTCTCAATCACACCACACCACATCTATTCATAAAACGTCCACAACCCTACTAAATTCCAGAATTCAGAAACATTACTTTTCGACCAATCCTTCATATACGAATGCATAGAGAAACCAACATATATATAAAATATACATATGTTCATATGTTAGGCAAGTAGGCAATCTACGACTGTATATATTCCAACCTTATTCTGTGACTGGCTGTAATTTACCGCTCGACTGATTTAGCGAGCCCGTCATCGCTGTTAATTACAATTAATATTCGGTTATATGATGTACGTTCGCACCGAATAATATGCTACCGCTACCCGCTTCGAGTTTTCGTTGAAACTTGAAATGTTTCCTAATTGTGTTGTACCCAATTCGAAATTTAGCTCATGAAATAGTGGTAGTTGGTAGATATTTTTAGTTGTGATTGTTTCTGTACATTTGCAAATTTATTATTTCACATATTAATTTCATATTGATTTCAAAGCACAAATACTTGTGGTAACAGAATTATTTTAAAAACAATTAAAAGCATTTGAATTTTTAACTTCACTCAAGATTTATAACGTTAAATTGGATCAAATATTTATTTAAAATTTTTCATAAAAGATCTTCAAATTTGGGGAGAAATAAAAAATAATTAATAATAATAATAACAATTGCAATATTACACTGTTCTTACGTAATTAGTAATTACTAATTAAAATATATCAACAAATCATTTTAACACTGTATACAGTTTCAAAGTTTCAAACACAACAGAAAAATCTAAACAGAGTTTTTCATTTAATTGCCTTTTTCAAAATTTATAAAACAGGAGAAAAAATGATTGCTTTCATGTTTAAAATGCCACTCAAATAAAAAAAAAATATAATACTCAAACAGTATATTTAACAAAAAATCGAACAATGAAAATACAAATATTTAAAAGTAAAAAAATTGTTCAACAACATTCTGCTAAAAACAAATAATTTGGATATGTTTAACTACAGTAAATAGAACAGTTTAATAACATTTTTTTATTGAAAAACATATTAATTAAAAATACGAACAGTATTGTAAATTTCGAAACTAATTACAGTATATCAATTTCAGTTTGATAGTATTTTGACGTAACAATAATTAATGTATTGTTTACCTGCATGCAGTGTTTTCTCAAAATAAACGTAAAAACCTAATAAAATTAGAACAAAATTGTATTGGAACTGTAATGAACAATTGTTGACTGAATTAATATAGACTTTGCAAATTATTTACAAACTAATATTCATCAACTGTTTAAAAAAAAAGCCAGAGAATAGAAATCAACTATGTTTATTTTTTATTACAAGGTCAGCAGTAGCGTGTAGGACTCGTACTATAGGTTCGTGCCGCTCTCACATGAGAAATTAAATTAAATATTATTTTTGGTAATAAAACCTGTGGGGTCCCTTGCTTATTTATTAAATATTAACAGTCGATTATTTTTCCGATTTAACTACATTTGATATTTACAAAATATTATGGCTGACTAAAAGCTTTTTGTAGCTATGAGCAATATATATGTACTTTTAAAAAAAAAATGTAATACTTGTGTTAAACTATGATTTTTTTGTACTTAAACAACTATGCAATTTTATTCGTAAAATTTTGTTATTCAGAAATAATATTTAACAGTTAACAGTTTAAAAACGCGTTTACTTTTGAGGTAGGTAAAAGTATAAATATTGGCCCGTATTCCTACCTCTTTTATTTATGAAAAAGTGCTTTTATTTTTTCCTTTAAATAAATAATAGATATTAATATAAAAGCTGTAATTTCACATAATTTAAGAAGTTATACTAACAATATGTAATTCTACATTAAGTATATGATGCAATTTGCAGAAAGTAAGCAATTTTACATACTTATTAGGTCATTTTTCATTTACATTATGTTATTATTATTATGAATTATGTAAAAATACAAAATTTTGAGGTAGAAATACAGAATATTTTTAGTAAAATAAAATTACAGATTTTTTATAGTAAAATTTTACTATTATTTTTGTGTAATTTCACTATTCATTTTTTTACATATGAAATGTTAAATCTTAATTTATTTATATACATTTATATTTTAAAAATATTAATCCTTTAAACATAAAAATACAAATAAAAAAATTAACACCGTCATCTGTTCAAGTGTTCCTTAATAAACGTCCTGCCCCGTAAATAAACTGCTATGACTCAAAAGATCAAATTGTATTAGAAATCACTTCCCATAACCTTCGCCAATCAAATGCAATATTATTATGTATATAATAACCTTGCTTATTGCTTACAAATATATAGCGATATTTCTGCAATAATATACACCAATATTACCTTGCTGTATATATTTATATGTCATTTTCTTAATACGATATAAAATTACTTTTGACATATATTTCGTATTTGACTATTAAAATCGCATGAAAATATTAAAAACAATGAATATTTGGTCATAAATTTTCCTATAAAAGATATGTTCAATTTATAGCTATTGGAAAATAAAATTTTGTTATTAATTGCATATGCTGGCCCTCAATATGTGTAATGAATTTTAATCGTATGAACATGTAAAAGAAAACGGCGTAAAAATACTCTTATAAATTATATTTTGTTGGTAGCAAATTGAGAGGGGTGGTTAAGACCATTGGTTTAAACCAATTTTAGACGGTTTTAACCACTTTTGAAGTGGTTTTTTAACAACCCTGATTTGTTTACATTACTTTATTGACAAATATATAAATGCAAACATGAAAATATAAATAAAATTATATTATTTAAATTTAAATAAAAAATAAATTTTAATAAAAACTACTGGTCAAAATTGGATTAAAACCAAGCCGGTTCAAACCGGTTTAAACCAGTGATTTTAACCACCCTGGTTTTAACCGAACCAACCCTGCAAATTGACCAGTCATTTCATATAGTTCCTGGTTTTAAAATAGAAATAAGAGAGAAATACTCTACAATTTCAATATTAACGAACTGACAAATTTAACAGGCCAGGAAAATTCCTGATGTAACCATATCATATTCATTATATTTCTTATCACTGTAAAATAAAACAACCTTAGGATATAGTTCTATATTAATTTTTATTAATAATCGACGTTTCAAAGTACTCTACGTACATCGTCATCAGAAAAAATAATACAACTCACATGTACAATAAACAAACAAAGCGTAGAAGCAAGTTACTAGGTAACAAAATAAGTAACTAGTAATACATTGATAAGAAAAGTTCTCAAGTTTGTTTATAATACTCAATAAGTTTAAATAAAATGTTTAAGATAAATTTACTTTCATACAGTTTATTATTGAACAATTTAATTGAATTCAAAACTCCGATATCTAGATTATGTCGTTTATTTAACCTGGTGTTGATATATAGATTTGATTTGTGATTCTCCTGCTCAAGTTAAATGTAGATTTAGCTATTATTTTTGGAAAACTTGTTAATTTATATTTATACAAATATGTAATTGCAATATTTTCCTATATTTTTTAACTAATCATTTATTTGCTACTGTTTTGTACATAATATTTGTAATTTATAGTAAATCTTTTTGTAATTTTTATATCAATCCTGTTAAAAATTAAAATAAATAAAATAAATTTAAAATAAATTAAAATCTCTGCTAAAACTTGTCAGATATTATATTCGCTATTTTTTTTAAAAAAATAGCGTGGTTATAATTACGCATATATGTATATTAAAAAGAACTGGCGTAATTACGCATGCATGAAAAGTATAATTTAACGACTTTTCAGTAATTTGTACAAAATCACACTTGAGTTCTTTTCAAGAATGTCTTTTGTAGTTGTACATACATAAGTTTTATTGGTCTAGTGTTTTCACTAACAGATTTTCATCTAACTTTATAATTTTACAACAAATAATATAATGAATAAGATTATCCCACGCTAGTCTAGCGTTACAGAGTGAAATGCTCCACTGCATCTTGGTTCAAAAGTGCACATCGGAAGTATATTGATAATTTCTTCTTTTAATTTTATATACAAAAAGTTGCCTTTTTACATAAATCTTATATGTAAAACGTAATGATATTTCTGATCGTTTGTTCAGATAAACGGAATTATTAAATGGATTTAAATTAAATTTCCATTTCTAGAAATTCTCTATTGTAATATTTTTTTTACTTATATATTTATTACTTATTATATAGATGTAATTGACTTTTTAAAATATAAGCAAATAAAATATTTATGTAGTTGTATATAGAAAAATAATAATAATAATAATATTGGAATTAATTTTGCAAGCAGTGTATTTTATAATTTTTGTATCGTAATAGATTTAATTGAGTGTAACAAAGAAATAAATTGCAATAAAATAATTAATCGAAAGTAAATTCAATTCAATGTTCGAATCATACGTTTGTTTATTAAATATTTATTTTGCTGATATAAAAATATTGTATCGTTGTTGTTAATTATAATAAGTATATAAGTTATTTTTTACAATAAAATTTAATTTATTATTATACATTTCAAGCAAAATTAATATATAACTATTTCTTCTTTAATTTTTAAGTAGACTATTATTATCAAACAAAATAAACTTATTCAACGTAATACTAATTTCAAAATTACCTATATATCGTCTATCAAATAATATAAAAAACATTTTATTAAAAATCAATTGTGTCCAATTAAATAAAAAGTTACTAAACAAAAAAACGATATTAAATTTTTTTAATTAAATTTTTTAAATATAATATTCTAATATTTAAGAAACCATTAACCTATAAATTAATAAACCATTTTCCTATAAATATGAGAGGTACACTGTAAAAATGTAAATTAAATTTATGTAATTGTACATAATTTTTAAACAGTAGGTAAAAGAGCCACATTTTGTAATTTTTACTATAATCATTTACGTAATATTGCATTTTTATGAAAAAATTACATTCATAGATATGTAAATTTACATCAATTTTTTACAGCGTAATATCTCCAGTTTTCCACCATTTTTCTCCAGTCTCCAAGTTGTCTAAATTGATTATAATTAACGTCATGTTTTTTTAAGATGCCAGGATTTAAATTAGAGATATAGAATATATAGTTCAAAGTTTAAATTATTATTTTTTGCACTGAATTTTAGTAATTCTATTTGTATTATGAATATCTTACGTCATAGATACAGTATTTTTATCAAATAGTTAATTTTTAATCTTTAATCTCCAGGTTAAGTTGAGTTAGCTAATATATTCCTATAATTCAAATCTATAGCGACGTAAATTTTTTTAAGCTTCTTAAATTAATTTACTACCTTAAGCACAAAGCTATAAAAAAATAATTCCATATTTAATTAAAAAAATTACCGATTACCGAGATTTGAAACAATATTATTAATTTTAGACATCTCTTTTACTATCAATCAATTAAATATTATAGGATTATTTATAGTATTCTAATAATAACATCATTAGATGTTATAAATTATATTAGAAATAATTTATCTGTTCCGAAATTACTGTCAGTCTATAATTTTTAACTTGTCAATGTAACAGACAACTGCATATTTATGACAAACTTCAATCGGAAACATATATAATCTGTGCAGCAAAGACACTAGATGAATTATTTATCGTATTTAGTTCGACATGTTGATTAGAAAATCAAATATTCACCAGTTTAATCTGCATGTGTCCAGTTTGCCGGCTTGTCAAATATATGCGAAGTCTCATGATAGACATAATATCAAATACAGAAATTATACGTAACGACAAACATTAATAAGTAAATATAAAAGTTATAAATATTCAATACTTACAGATAATATAGTAATAAATATATCATTTATAACGCAAACACTAAAAAAATATCTACATAATTGCAAAAGCTGTCATCGCTGTCATCACATCTACCAAACGTATTATTAATATATGTGCTGCCATCGAGCGGCGAAGAAAGGAAACATTTATTTAAATAAACATTTTATTATTATAAATACTTTATATTATTATTATTATTATTTAATCTGAAGATATATAAATTAATTTAATATTACGATAATTTCCTAGATATAATTTTATATTTTATTATGTTATTTGTGCGTCTTCCGATTGCAACATAATGAAAACTTATTAGAAATTTATTTACAAGTTACGAGTTAAAGTTGTTTCCTGTTTAATATATTGAGTGAAGTTTATGTTTGTCTATTATCTATAATTAAATTTTTCTCTAGCAAATACAGTAACTTTTAACACAAAAATGATTACTAGTAATTATTGCATAAGTGTAAATGTTATGTATTAAAATACACTATTACATTATTGTAATCACAGAGTTGTAATTTATAATTACCTGATAATAAAATAATATTTAAATATCAATGTAATTAATAAAAGCTCGTAAACAAGCAAATAATTATTATTTATATAATGAAAATTATATGTTTTTACAGACTCCATTTAGTGAATTTATAATTATACTTCAAATAATTTATAAAGAAACTGAGTGTATATTTTTCATTTTGGACCTGTTATCGTGGGGTATCTTAGAGCACAAAATATAATAAAAATGATGAATAATTAACAATTAAACTGGATCGGTAATCTGGTGGCCATATCAACTAACTTTTATTCAATATTAACATAACTTTAAAAACAAAACAAAAATGCACTTTTATTTGAAGTAAATAAGCAAGTTAGTTTCTGTAAATAATATAAACTAAAATTCGTATAAAAGACTTTACAGCAATTTTATTTTTGTAAAAATAAAATTATTTCTTTTTGACATATGCAGAATAGTTGAATGCTACAAAAGGTAGCGCAAGTAAATATTTAATTAGTACTTCAAAAATACCACAAGTACAGTGGTACCATTTGATGGTCAAACATTCGCTTTTTTTTTTCTTCTTCTTCTCAAGTTTAAAATAACATTGACCTAGTTCTACCTGAGCAAATTTACAGGTAGAAATATTTGCAATTCCTGCATTATGTTAGTTAAGGACCGTATTACAATTATTTTATCTAGTAATAATCTGGAATGCTCGTGAAAATCAAGTTCTATTCTATATTATAATACCAACAATTCTTATATATTTATTTATTTGTTTGTCAATATTATCATAAAAACGGTTCTAAAGTTTTCAACAACTTATTCCAAATATGGTAAAATCTGGACTTTAAAAAAAAATTTGTATAAAAAAAAAAATATTTTAAAATTTATTTTTGACACAATAAATATAACAGTGAAAAACCTTTCAGAACTTCATTATCTTAAAATAAAACGGCTTTAGATTGTAGTTCTGTATTAATAATCGATGTTTCAACGTACATATTCATCAGTAAAAATGATACAAATGATATTTACATTAAATAAACAGTACATATACAAATTACTCTCATTTAGTTTAAACATTATAGAAACATTGCAAAATTTATTACAATGACAACATGGCAAAATATGTATATTTTTTTAAATATAGTAAAATATAAATAAACATTTAATTTCTATTTTAAAATTAAATTATGGCTTCCATTTTTATTAAAATATATTTAAAATATTCTTAGCACCTACATACATACACAATCACGCCACGTGTCCAAAAAAGTGTGGCACAAACCTTTCCACTATGCCGAAATTGGCATCTAATTTCTAATAATAGTTTTAGTACATACAGCTTACTCACATTAACTTCATACAGAGCTACTTAAAATACAGTCTAATTTCTAAATAAATACACAATTTTACGTTTATAATAAATTTCGACCGACAGTTTATTGTTTTTCCTTCGTCGGGTCAGTCGCGTTTACGTGACAAATTATAACTCTTTCAGATTTACAAGTTCCATTATGTTGCTAAATCCTATTTCTTGCCAAGTTTTTGTTCGTTTATCTTTTGTAATGCCCTCAGAGAGATGCTCGAGGACTCCAAGCCTGTCCTGTAACGTGTGCGTTTGTTTCAGTTCTCGTTGGTCGGTAAAATCAGCCGAGTGGCGTTACCGGTCAAGTCCCCTGACAGCGGCCCCACTAAAAACCTGTCCGGGGTCACAAACAGAATCAGTCGCACAAAAAATGTATCTTTTAGATTTTCGACTATGAGTTATAATGGAAACCTAAATCACAACATTGGGTATTGTTCGATTTTGTGTTGATGATGGTGGAATTTAACTGACAAGTTGGCTGTGGATGAGAGAAAGAGAGACAGATGCTCTTTGCAAGGCACAAATATTTAAAAAAAAATTTTAATTTTTTGAGAAAGATTTTGCCACACTATTTAGTATCATATCACGAAATAATAAAAAATACTGTACAAATTTTAAAGTCTATTATTATTAAAATAAAAAGCTATTTAATCATAATATAACAGAACTTTTACTTAAAGCATTTATTTTAATATAATGAAATAAAACGGCTTTAAATTTTAGTTTTATATTAATGTTTGACGTACGTTAAGTTCGTCAAAACGTCTAATATTAAAAAATATTAATGCAGAAAGAACTAAAATCTAAAGCCGATTTATTTTAATATAATGAGTTCTAAAAGATTTTTTTACTATGATTAATATAATAGGTTTGGGATTCAAAATTTCAATTATTTATCTTTAAATGTATTATTCTAAATCATAGTGATAAAATCTGGTTCTTCAAAATAATAATAATAATAAAAAAACTAATGTAAAATTTTAATAATTTTTGTTTTTCTTTTGTTTATCCATTCTTGGACCAAAAACAATAATGATAATTATTTGTATAATTTGTTATTATTTTACACTAGATATTTTTTATCCATTCATTAACATACAAGCAACCTTAGACCAGGCCAGTAGTAGCGTGTTGAACCCCAAAGGTCTTCTGGTTTGCGCCGACCTCACATTAAAATTAACTATTATTTCTGGTATTAAAACCATGTATCACTGAATTGATATCGGCTGGGTCTGAGTGGTTTGAAACCCATTATAAGTTATAGGTCAATTGCTTCGCTCTGGGCTAACGACTCGCACCATTAACAATGAAAACAAGATTTGTTAAGAAGTTATATGTTCAACTTCTTGAACTTATAGCTCCCTATGTTCCATCTAGGAATTACTGGAAATGATTATTATTATTTATTAACATATTACGTTCTTTCAAAAACGTAATTCTATAAAAGGAATTAAAAGAATGCATTTTTTAAATCAGGTATTATTTGACAAATACTAAATATTGTGGCAAAAAGGTACCATCTATTGCTATACAATTAGTTACAATTTTACGACAAATTTGATAAATGAATTTTGGAATCTCATTTTTTTCTCTTCAAAGCATAAATATTTTTTGCAAAAATATTTCTACCTGTAAATTGTATAATCAAAAAAAAAAACAAATTCTATATTTTCAAATTTATACACGTAGTACATTTGATTTAAAACAAAATTAATGTAAATAACTTGTGCTTCATTAAAATTGGAAGCACTAACAAAGTTATTCATAGTTTATTTAAAATCAATAAATTTGTTTCTCTGTAAATTTGTAAACAATGAAGTAATAAAATTAAATATTTAAAACTAATTTCATAGTTTACTCGCCTGTAAATTTGCTAAACAAAGTTCAATTTTAATTTAAATTCGAATCCGTTCAGCATAAATTGAAAATAAACTAAACTGAACGGCAGATAGAAAACATTTTGCAATAAAAATTTACGTAACTTTTGTTATTCTGTTCGCTATCAGATATTTTCCAATATTATTTAAATTCTGCACAACAAATTATATATCAGGATGTGGTCAAAAACGTTAAACGTGAATTTTTAAAATGTGTTCAAAAAACTTAAACTCACATTAATAAACGGTATTAAATAAAACTTTATTATATTAGAAAGCAATTTGCATCTAACATATTTTGTATACACTATAATATTCAAAAACATTTTTGCATAACTCTGTGCTTTTCAATGAGTATGTCTTTTGACACACTATAACTTTTTATTCATTTTAAAGAAAACGTTTTGCAATTAAAAATAAATCAAAAAAGAACAAAATCAATATGAATAAATAAGTTAAATAAGGCTTTATGTTTAATTTCAGTATTAATATTTATTGATAATCGACGTTTTGACGAACTCATTACGAAAACTGATTTTTTTACTAGATTAAATAAATTAAATTTAGCAAAAAGAAACTTGAAACATACGAAAAATAAGAAATATGTGTTTAGAGAAAAATATAAAAATATCAAGAAAATATAATGTAATTTTTTACAAAAGAAAAAAACAAATAAATAAACACCAATAACAACTAGAAAAATAAAAACTTACGTCAAACAAACAAGTCGTCCGGAATTCAGAAATAATCCTTATTTTATTTTTCTTTCGTCAAGCATCGAACCATATTACAGGAACAACAAGTTTCTCGCGTTTCGCTTTTCTTCGACAGAACAAACACGCAATTATTTTCGAGTCAAAAGCGACGGAAAACTGGGAATAAAAAGACGAAGGAAAAAGTGAAAAAGAACACGGAGATTCGCTGGGTAGTTTTATCCGAACGTTTGTGTTTCTTGTGTCATACGAATTGAGAATCGGTAAATTTTGGATTGGGCACAAATAGAGAAAAATATTTTATATTATTGTATTTTTTTTTAATCTAAGATCTATAAAATTTGTTGGTTAGGATGTGGAAAAGTTTATTGTAGGTTTTTTGAATATTTAAAAGACTGATATTACAAGCTTAATTTTTGAGTGTTTTGGTTCATTTGTTTAGTCCGGCTCTTATGACAGTTGCGTTGTCTTAAAACCGATATTATTTAAAACAAATTTTTTACAGTGTATTTATAATTAAAAATATAAAAATTGTAATTGCAACTTATTTTTTTATTTATAACTAACGAATTGATTATTGTTTGTGACACATCTTTTTGGGTACATAATGTGATTGTGTATGTATGATTATTGTTTATAATATCAAGAAATATCTTTCAAGAGACTTTAAAATACAGTAACTATAAATAAAAAACAAATTTGCGATAATAGTTTCATCTGACAACTCAACAATATTTCCTATAAAATTGAACAAATAGGAAACAAAGAAAATCAAAAAACAATAAGTTAAGATTTTTCCGTAAACGATAAAAGAGAATTTCTATCGAAAATGAAAAAGTGAGAAAAAAATTGTCACTTGCGAAAAGAAAAGTTTTGTGGAGTGCATAAGTTGTCGGGAAAATAATAGACAACCAGAAACACCATACGAACGAACTGTATATAATTAGCTTCAGTAAAAGTTTTGTCCGCAAATCCTCGACTGTTCGGTGCTGGCGTCGCGTCCTATACCTACTTCTTAGAGCGCGCCATGAGTTAAGAAACTTTTAAATTGAACACTGATGTAGCTGATTTACGAAAGGTAAAAATATAAACTATATACGGATTTTATTACAAAGAAAATACAAGTATATATAAATGTAAAGATCGGGCTATTTCGTTGAATTTCTGTCAGAACTAATTTCTGTATTTAATGATTTCTGTATTTAATGATTAATGTGAGTAGTTCATTTGTTTAATGATAATACGTACATACGTACGTATATACAATCACGCCATGTACTCATAAGTATGAAGCACAATGTCTCTCCATAATGCATAAGTTAATTTATGCTAAATATTTTTATTCAGACAAGCAACTTTATGATGCCTCTCATACATGCTTTTCCATTCTTCCTACTTGGAAACATTCGCTCACCCAAAACACTCCCCATTTTTGCACAGACGTATACCATAAACATTATTCGTCTTAATTCTTTTAATCTAACGTTTATTTAACATTCGCTTAAGATGGCCGAAACATTTTAACTAACTAACACCAACTTTTGCAACATTATTTTTTCCAATTTTACACTTTTCATACGTCAATCTATTTCTTACCCGATCCCATCTAGTTACATCACATGCCTCACGCGAAAATTTCTATATTTTTATTTATTTATTATATATACATACATAATTACGCCATGTACCCAAAAGGGTGTAGCACAAACTCTTCCATTATCCCAAAGTTAATTTTCTCCAAATGTATTGTGAGAACTTAAACTATATTTTAATATATTCTCAATATAATGAAAAACATTATATTATTAAATAAAATTGGGTATTTTCTGAAATTAATGATGTGTTTTTTGTATTATCTGCTATATACTATATAATAAGATCACAAATGTATTCTATGTAAGTTTCAAGCTCGAGGGTTAAAGCTACCTTAATATCATGTTGAAGATTTTACAAACTCTGTTTGCTTAAACTTTTCTTGTTAAATTTATTACAGTTCGCGAATATTTATTGATTTTTGAAACTTTTTGCGACTGATATTCACTCCAACAAAACAAAGTGATTATTTTTTCTACTTTTATTATAATATTATTGTAGATTGTAAAAGTTTTAGAAATTTATTATATCTATTAAATTTTCTGTTTTGTAGCGGTGAGATATATAGATTTTTTTTTTCTCTTTTCGTAAACTTATTAATACTTTAAAAATATTTTTATTTTCCTCTCTGATGCGAAGTAACGATATTTTTGTAACTGGTTTCAAAACAAATATTTTATAAATTATTTATGGTGACATAGAAATATGTTATTTTATTAATATAAATGATGAAAACGTCAAATAACCTATTGAAATAAAATAAACAGTTTATGTTATGTACTTTTACAAAAATACATATGTTATTTACAACTGAATTTATAATATAGTTTATAAGTTTTTTTTATTCATTTATGCATACCACTATTATCGGACTGTAAGAAAAGAAAAAGAGTCGGTATCAAATGAAATATTGTTATATTGAAATATTATTATAATATTATATTTTTGTATACAAAATAGAGCAATTGAAACAAAGACTAGGACATTTTTTTAGAAGACGAAATTCAATATTTAGGCAAAAAAACATTTTTTTGTTATAAAAATACACAAAAGTAATTAAAAAAAAATATTTAATTATTTACAACAGTCTTTTTCCATCAACATTCCAATTATAAACTCCATAAAAAAAACTTTTATTTGTAAAACAATTAAGCTAAACATATGCATTTGCATAATGGGACAAAAAAAGGGTTAAAAAAAAACGTTGTGTAATATAATAAAAGGGCTGTGAACATATTACCGGAAGAGGAAGTATGTATCGCAGTAGCTTACAATGCAATAGTATATAATGTTAGTTTTACGGTACATATACTAGTATGAAGCTAGATAGAAAAATGTTGAGAGAGAGAGAGAGAGAGAGTTTCTTCTAAGCAAAATATTTTTGCCAGAAATTCTTTCCGGAGAAAAATGTTGTTATATATAAAAATTCTTTGCTACAGTGTTGGATAATAACTACTACTCATATTTTTATATGTATAAACATTTCAGAACCTCACTGGAAAAGTAGCAAATACGCCACTTCATGAATTATGAGAAATAAATAGTGACGAATCTGCGCTCAATATTTTCCAACAAAAAACAGTATACATGTATAATATTTCACATATGGGGTGTTTAGAATTATAGTGAACCAAGACCAAAAATAAAAAAAATCGCAAACAAAAAACGACTGACGATTTCCTGGTAATAATAGATATTTTTATATACTTCGACCAGTTATTCTAGGATTAATGCTATTCGGTTAACATTGATGTAATGACTTAACCCAAATTTATTCTCGAATTAGTTACTCTCTGTTTATTGTTACCAAGGCTAGTATTGCATTATGTTTGAAAGAAGTTTATATACTGTAAAAAAAATAGCGAAATTACAAAAAAAATACTAGTAAAATTTTACTATAAAAAATTTGTAATTTTATTTTATCATTAATATTCTGTATTTCTACCTCAAAATTCTGTAATTTTTATATAATTCATAATAATCATATAAAGTAAGTAAAAATGATCTAATAAGTATGTAAAATTGCTTACTTTCTGCAAATTGTATAAC
Organism: Clivina fossor; assembly: GCA_963966155.1. Lineage (NCBI taxonomy): Eukaryota > Metazoa > Arthropoda > Insecta > Coleoptera > Carabidae > Clivina > Clivina fossor. Next base: position 4,977,497 of record OZ014563.1, read on the forward strand.
ACACTTAATGTTTGTATAACTTTTAAAATTATGTAAAATTGCAGCTTGCATATTAATATCTCTAATAATTCATTAAAATAATAAAACTTAAAACACAATTTTATGAAATAAAACTAATAAAATATTTTAAGTGTCATTCATTTCAAAATAAATCCTGATAATATCATATTACATAACGTTGGTAATAGTTCTGATATTATGTATTTTTAAACAATTATGTAAAATTATAGCAGTTGAGTAATTATACCTAGAAATACTGAGCATCATAGTGTCTCATAGTTTGTAGGTAAAATTACATAATTTTTTTAGAGTGCATTTAAAATATGTTGTATACACATAGTATTTAAAAATATTTTCACATAACTCTAAGTTCCATTGAATAGGTTTATGTGAGTTTATGATCGATGGACAAACTCTACTTTTTTGTATTTATATTACATTAAAAACACACTTGTTTGACTGAACCAAGAAGGAATGCGCTGACCGTTACAGTAATTAATATGGAAACAATAAGTTTAGTTATCATGTAAATATTCATTAAAACAATCTCAATTTCGAACTAGATGGCGTATTTGTCACTTTTCCATTGAAATTCTGTAATATAAATATGATATTTTTATTTTGCTGAAAGTATTTGAATATTTTGTGTATACTTTTTAACTTAATCTTATTACATATTTTATTTTTGTTGCAAGCTTCAAATTGATATACTTTTCTAAGAGAATTTTTATGTTTTCTAAATGCAGTAAGTAAAATAAGTATTATTATTTTTTATTTATTTTACTTATGGCATAATAAACTACAAAATTTATTATCTCGACGGTAAGTTTTATATTTCGTTAGATATTTTACGTGATAGTCATCATGGATATATATATAATTTTAGTCTTGGTTTTTTAAGCGTTCTCACGCAATTATTGTCAAAATAATACTATGATAAATTTTTGAATTAATCTTATAAAAAACATCAAAAAAACATGTTATAAAAATAAACAATATCGCATTAAACATCAATAAAGTTTTATTATCAGTCGCTTGTTTAATAGGCAAATACAAAGTACAATACAATTTTTTTTATAGCAGAAATAAAATATTCATATGTGCTCATCACAACGACAAATTTTCTGAGTCAAGTGTAATAATACATCGTTTATTTGAACCGAAAGAAAATACATCTTATAAACATCGATCTTGTATCTTGTGGTTGCATTCTTAAGTGACAATAAAAAATGTTTGTCGAGTAAAAATAAAGAGAGAGAGAGAGAGAAAACAATATTCTCGTTGTCTTTCGAATGTTACAAACAGGCGATAAAAGAAAAGTGATAAAGAATAAGGAAAAAAGTAATTGGCAGGTGAAAAGATACTCGAAGAAAACAAACTGACGATGATAGATATAAGAACCTGTTTAAAACAATTTTTCATTTTGAATATTTTAGTATGAACTGCGTGGTTTATTATTTATAAATCTATTGCAAAGTTTAAGAATTTATTCTTTAGATAAAATATGTTAAAAGCTTATTCAGAATACTCTAGTTTTACTAAATATTTATTAGAAATATAAAATATTTTTTTCATATTTCTAATAAATATTTAGTGAAACAAAACTAGTACAAAACTAGAAGTAGATGTAAGATATCGAAAGCTGTAAATTGAATTAAAATTCTAGCTTCTTAGTTATTAAACAATTTATCGCTAGAACTTTATTGCTAGCTTCTCATAGATAAACACGTGCATATTTTTATAAAGTAATGGACTTAAGAAATAAATTCGTAGATTTTATGTTAAGGCAAGTGATTAATTTAAATAAGATCTAATTTTATTGAAAATATTCCTCTTTTTATTCAGTGCAGATCGTAGAAATTTTACCTTTATTTTACAGCTTGTAGTATAAACTCGAGTGTATCAGTCGACAAAGTTTTGTGTGCCCCCAATTAGGACAACATTTCGAATCCCTTTTATAGAATCATAAAACAAGGACATAAAATATTCCTTTGAGAACTGAAGGGTGATCTCTTTACCGTAAAAATTTATATTCTCCAGAAACTTTTTAGATATAATAAAATACGAAAACTAATTAGACAGATTGTAATATTACATCAACAAATTTAAAAAAATTGCAATAATTACAAATTTTCCGTTTTCATTAAATTGTATGCGTTTCTTGATAATTTGTACTATTAATTACTTACTGACAATTTTTTGATTTTCAATAAGTGATTTAAAAGTTACTACACAACCAATAAAAAAACTGCAAAAAAATATTATATATATATATATATATATATATATATATATATATATAGATATATACCAGATTGCGGAGCAGAAACTCTCATTTAATTACCAAGCACTTAGGATGCTATCTAGGATGTATGACAAAATATCTGCGACAAGTATAGATCGACCACGACATACCAGTTCAGAAAATTCTGCAAATTCAAAATTTCATTAATTTACATTAATTAAATTTTGCCAAATTTTTATTGCAAATAAAATACAACTAGTATTAATTAAACAAAATTATTAATTGTGATTATAATCATTTCATATTTATCCAAATTTCACAAAATTTTTAAATATATTAAAACGCAACCAAAATTTAATTAATTTATTAACTACGGTAAATTACATTTTGTCTAAAATTATAAAAATATTTTAATAATATAGAATATAATTAACAAATTTATACCACAGACATTATCGAAATAACAATATAATTTTACCATTAAATTTATTTATCCCACAAATATTTATGCATATTATATCTCTGGTAATATTAACTATAAATAATTAACAAACTAAATTGTATATCTCTCTAATTGCATATCTAATCTATAGAATAGTTAAGTTAGTTACGAGTTAATTACTGCAGTTAATCAAAGATATATATTTATGTATATATGTTTTATTTGTATCTAAACATAGACATATATAGTAATTAATTCTGTTACAGGTTAAATATACTATTTCTCTCGCACACATCTGTAGGTGTTTGTTTTTGTGTAAATTGAATACGCATGTATAAACTTGTTGACGATGTATTAACAATTTATTTAGCTAAAGGTTCTAAGATAGGTAGGATTTACATAGTTTACTTGAACTTTACGAGATATGCAAATGAAGATTATTTTTATCAATTCAACTCAATGGAGAATTGGTATACTTGCTAGAATAGTGTATTTCATATTATCCAAAATATATATAAATTATGTAGAAATACAGTTTTCAGATAATAAATCTGAATTTAGTATATTTAAAGTATGCCGGATGTCTAAAAAGTATAAAAACGATTAAATATCTCGAGAACGATACATCGGATTACAAACACGTGTTTCTTTATTTTTCATTACGGCCAGCCAGAATCAGCCAATGACGTAACGGCTCTTGTAAAAGATGGTGGAGGTACAAGTATATGTACCAAAAACTTTCATTCAGTTACGAAACACTGGAAATGTCATCTACGATGTATGGCAAAACGTTCATGACGAAGATAAATCGACCACAGCATACCAGCCCAGAAAATTCTATAAATTCATTGGATACCGGCCGTGAAAGTCTGAAGATTACTGTTACTTAACTACTTCTCAGTTGAGTGCTCTTGCCAATACAATACAAATAAAGTAAATTTATTTAAAAAATTATTATTGTATATTTTGACCTATATCGGACGTGATATCGGTATATCCAGCTAAAACATTTTTAGTTTTTAGATGTTCCATTATAATTTTTAAAAAATAAATAATTTTTTTTCCATATGATGCGCACTTTTTGGCGGATGTAAACGATTTCTTGTATATGTATATTAATTTCTATATAATTGTACAAAACACAATCTTAAAACAATCTAATAAATAGTTAATCCTTGGTTATTTTGGCAAATACTCATACGATAAATAGAAAATGTTTCTTTGTTTCTTTTTCATTTATTTTTCTCTTATTTTTGGCATCGCAACCGGAAACTGAGTTTGAAACGAGAATTCAAGTTCCGATTACGCGCACCGACTAACACAACACACATAATTCAAAAGTCCGTAAATTTCCGTTTCATATCCGAAGTTACGACGAAGCAATACTGAAACTGGACTTGTATGTTGTTATACATACGTTATTTATCCGTCGACCAAGCCGAAAAGAATCGTAAATTTTCTGATTTGATCTTTTACGCGAATTTTTCTGTGCTTCATGAATAGGATATAACGAGACATGTTTGCCGTCAAATTCTCTTATATTTTCCTTATTTTACATATATTAGTTAAGTTACAAAATGCGTTTTGTTCAATTGAAATTAAATTTGTTTCATATTTGACTCATAGAATTAGTATCTATAAAAAGTTATTTGTATTTCTTCTATAATATTTTGTTAGTCAGTTATATGAAATTGTCTATTTTTTTTTGTTTAAGTAAACTAGCAATTATTACCATAAATAAAATAACGTTTTCAGTTGTCTAACTTTATATCATTTACTGTTTTCGTAATATTTAAAAAAATAAAGGCACTGTTCAAAACTTTAAGGCAAAAGAGTTAAAATTTCTGATGGTAATTGTATTTGTGCCATTATTAGTGTAATATATTACTTTTTTTCTATTTACTTTAAAATATGTTGCTATTTATACTAATAAAAGAGCAAAAAATTGCTTCACATGTAAATGAACAATTATTTACCCTTTTTTTGTATGTTTTACTATTTAATAATACAAAAGTTATTGCCATGTGAATAATTAGTTTTTACCTAAAGTGCTTTTACACTTTCTCTGGAGTAGAGCAGTACTCTTCTTACATTTATTTATTTTGGATAATGCTATTTACCCTTTTTAGGAAACGGACTTATATAAGCACATTTCAGAGTAATTTTTTTAGAACAGTGTGGTTATGTTATATTGCGTTATATTGGACTAATATGGACTTATCAGCTAACACATAAATATTTAAAAAAATTTAAACACAAACATGTTTATAAAACAAGATTAGAAGTATATGGGTAAACCCATATATAGACTACTTTGACATTTCTCGGAAAATTGGCAACACTGTATTTTAATAATATTATAATTTATGTGGGTACTAGGCGATATTTTTCTGAAAATTTGATAAAAATCGAATAAATAATAATAATAAATAAACGAATGAATTTTTAAAAAATTTTGTAATTTTTTTTCTCGATAAGTTGGCAACACTGTATTTTGTTAAAATTGCATAATTTATTTAGGCACTAGGAAAAACTTTTATGAAAATTTGATTAAAATCGGTTAAATAAAATGGTCAAAATAAATTTTTTAAAATTTTACTAATTTTTTCTCGGAAAGTTGGAAACACTGTATTTTGTTAAAATTACATAAATTATATGAATACTAGGAGAATCTTTTGTGAAAATTTGAGTAAAATCGGTTGAATAACATAGCCATAATAAAATTTTTAAAACTTTAGTAATTTTTTTCTCGGAAAGTTGGCAACACTGAATATTAATAAAATTATGTAATTAATGGGAGCATTAGGGAAATCTTTTCTGAAAATTTGATCAAAATCGGATAAATAACGTAGCCAATATGAATTTTTAAAAACTTTAGTAATTTTTTTCTCGGAAAGTTGGCATCACTGGAAAAAAACAAAATCACATGACCATCTTGGGCACTAGACAAATTTATCCTGAAAATTTCATTAAAATCGGTTGAACCGTCTAGGAGGAGTTGCGGCCACAAAATTTTGACTTACGACCGAGCGAGTGAGCGAGCGAGCGAGCGAGCGAGCTGACGACGCACATCCATACACCAACATAAACTAAGTTCAGATTCGTCATCTACAGGCTATATGAAGGATTTCTATACAATTTTTTTTTTTTTTTGAAAATGTTACAGACACCGTACCAAACGCTATACTACTTTTTCCTTGCAGTCAAAGTAGTAAAAAACTTTTCCTTCTTACTAATATAATAAATATTGGATTGTGTTCTCATCTGTATTATGGCTGTACAAGCTGATGTACAAGCTTAAAGCATAGAAATATACAATGTAATAACCATAAATAAATATCAACTCAAAGTAAATATCATGCATCAATTGTCATGGAAGTATATGATTTAATTTTTTATCAATTCAAAATCAAATAAAATCGAATACAATAAAATAAAAAAAAATAAATAAATAAAAAACGCGTGTGGCGGCGTAGCCCCGCTTAATTCTACGAACCGTACAAAACGAATGAATTCAATTATATGTAGTTTGTAGCTACTTTCAGATTGATTTATCAAATAGACGTAAAATTCGTTTGAGCAATACGACACGACACGAATTGTACGCACAACGCGGCGGCGATATACGTATACATTTTACTTCGCAAATTACGCTCTGAATTCAAATAAATTGCGTTGAACACGGTGCACATAATTGAATTACAAAATTGATTTAAACGAGTGATTTCATTAGTGTCGCGAAATTAGTACGCATTGTTCTAAATGCCCGTCCGATAGAAATATGATATTTATTCAGTTAAAAATGATTAATAGGCCAAACTCATTGTATTGTTATCAAAAATATTTTCTAATTAATCGTTGTAACAGTTATAGACCTAAAAAGTTAACAAGTAATTACTTTAATTCTAAAAGATTATTTTTTCCGAAAATATGGTTTTATATATAGTTGAGTTGAAGAAATATTGATAAGAATAAATAAATGTCATTAATTAAAATTGAAAATAAAACGTCTGCAAACCAGACCAGAAAATTCTGTAAATTCATTTTATTTAAATATAATTTTATATAAATACTTATAAAAACTACCATTACAATAACGCAACGTTAGAAACAGTTCCATTTATATCAATAACCACATATTCCACCATCTAAACCCGGTAATAAAACCACACAAACTAAAATAATTTCAAAACTATACCGCAAACTACGTGTAACAGATAGGTAAGTATTATTTCGCGCTGCCACCATTAGTTGCACTATTTTCCTCCCGGTATCCCCAACGGGACACGTTTAAGAAACGACGAAGGTGTATCAAAGACCATCCGGCCAAATTACCGTCGTCTCGATGTATCACTGTCACACACCCCTCGTACACCGAGACGCTTGCCAATCCGCAACCGACTAAGGGTTGCGCGCCGCTAATGAAAATAAATAATGCGACGCCGAACGTAATTCTTATTTCGACCCGACGCGATAGACGCGTAGTCGGAAAAGCAATTATTTGTGTCACTGGGTGGCAATATTAGAAAATAAAAAGAAAATTACGTTGTCTTTTTTTAGGTTATATAAGAAGCTTACAGAATAAGTTTTAATATAATAAATAATATAATAAGGTCAATTATATAAAAGGCGTTTCAAAACTCGTCTAATATAGAAGCTTTTAAAATATACATACATACATACATACATACACAATCACGCCATGTACCCAAAAGGGTGTGGCACAAACTCTTTTCATCATTCCGAAATCAGTCGCCTCCAAACATTCCTATCCAAACAAGCAACTTTCGCTTCATCCACATTCATAATTCCTCTCATACATGCTCTTCTATTCCTACTACTTGGAAACTTTCGCTCACGCTCCAGCTACTCATCGGACGTCCACGCAAACGAATACCATCAATCATTCATCTTTCGGTTATTTTTAAGCTTAGACACAGAAAAAAAAACTTAGAACAAATCTGAAGATAACTTTTAAATCGGATGCAGTAATTTCTTAAAATATTTAAATATTGGCTGGATATACCGTTATTAAATAAGAAATCTAGTTACTTTGATTTTGCAACGAAACATCAAATAAAAAATATGCTCTTTGTAAATATTTGCAAATATGAATTTTTCTGAAACTTTTTAAATAATTGTAAATGCATTAGTGATAAATAAATGTCAATTATTCAGTTTTTATTCATAAAATGTTTATGGTATAATTATTCAGTTGTTTTGTATGAAAAAAATTCAAAATATATACCGGATGTTCGTTCGTCAAGTTCGTATGGGCGTTTAACTTGTTAACATGTAATTTCGATAAATTGCGATATACTACTTTCTCGAGTTAAACTCGAAGAAGTACTATAATTTAGTGAATAAACCATTATTCTAGGATGCATCGTTTAGTAGAAAAAAATTAAAAACTGAATTTTTGAAAATCTCTCAAGGGGGTAACCATTGCGATTTTTTCAAAATAAGATTTTTTTCAAAATTTGCTGAAAAAAAAAATCTAAAATTTTTTAGTAAAATAGAGAAAAAAATGAGCTACATAACAGCTAATAAATAAATTTTTCTTCTTTTCATTTAGTAGTTCTTTTTTTTCATTTCAAATTAATTATTGATTCAATTTTTATTTTATTTAATATGCATTATAAAAATTCCAAAATTATAAAAAATAAAACAATAATATTGTATGCAACTTGCATAATATTTTAAAAAAAATACTTATTATGAACTCATATATACGTACTCAGTGATGATGTAATAGATTTAGTTACGTTTTTGGATGGCGTAAAATGAAACTTATAATAATCGGCATTTCAAAAATAATTTGATCAATTAACAAAACAACAAAATTAAAATTGGATATCAGTTCTATTATTAACACTAAAATAAAATTAAATATTTTTACTTTTTAACAATTTAAAAAAAAAAAATACAATCTTTGTTACTTTATTTTATTTTTATTAGAACACAATCAGTTTGTGTGACAACAGGAAACAATTCGAGCAGAGACAGCAAAAAGGTAGCGAAGGAATGTTTACTTGTGTTTGTGCCCTTTGGCGAAAATTATTGAACTTTTCGAATTGAAATACTTGGTGAAGTTGAAATAAAACATTTGAAGTTTTGTTCTCGCCTGAAAACTCGTTATCCGCGTCTACCTTTTTGCTTAGCAAACTTACCGGTTATATTTTGTTAGCTAATTAAACGGAAACGTACGGGCTATATAAGTTTGTAATTTCAGCTTTCGATGTAAGTATTAGGTTAAATACATCGTTCGTGCAAACTTTTCGATAAATATCACACGAGGTTTAGCTATGTGTATGAATTCTCAACTTACGATTAAATGTTCTTGGAAAATTTAGAAGTTCGAAAAGTGTTTTACTTAAATGAAATCATGTACCGAGAAAATATTATTATATACATCATATAATATTAATGCTTAACGTTGTTTCATATTCAATGAATTTTAGATTTGTACAATTTTAAAATAAAAAGTTTATAAAATTTAGTTCTTTATTAATTTTGTTTAAAATTCGACGTTTCTACGTACTCTACGTATATCATCATCAGGAAAATGATATAAATGACATATACAATATATAAACAAGTTACTAGGTAATAAAATAAGTAACTAAAATATTAAATTTATAAATTATTAATTAAAGGAAGTCAAATTTTATTTAAATCAGTGCCTTTAAACTGATTGTTTCATTATTATTGTTTTATTAAAATCAAATATTAAGACTAAGAATAAATACGTAATAATATTACAACAGAACAATATAACAACAAAAAAATATTGCAAATTTAAATGCGTATTTTACAAAAATATGCATTATTATACATAAATAGAGACATTTATATAAATTGTCAGTTTAAAAGTAAAACTCATTAAGAATCAATTTTTTATTTGCGGTAAGACAATAATTTGCTTGTGAATAATTCTTAAAAAATTAAAATTTTAAAATTTTTATGTAAAAAAAATAATCCTCTTTAGATTTCAATCTTTTTGATAAATAAGATGCTTTTAAAACTATAAAGATACTTTATACATAAGTCAAAAAATTGTACCTTTATTATGTTTAACGCAATTTTCAACAAAATGTACTTTGTGATTTTGCCGTAAAACTGACGATATACTGACTTATATTTTTCATAAAAATATATAATATAAAGTAATTATTTACAAAATATAAATATTTAATTTTTATGTGCAGTTTTATTTAAATAAAAACAAACAAAATATACAAAATATAAATATATATGTACTTTTAAATGAAATTCATATAAAATTAAACAAAAATATGTGTAAATATATTTTTTTTTCATTGTGATAGATGAAATATTGCAATGCATTTTTAGTTGTATATAAATACATTCTATATTTTCATAAAAGTAAAAAAATAATAATAATAAAAAATAATATTTATGTGTAGCTCATATAACAGCATTTTTTTAATGTCAGCATTCCTCGGTGCAGAAAATAAATTGAATTTTTTTTTGTCCCTAGACAATTTATTTCATTGTACATGAGAAGTATAGCGTTTTAAGTAGAGAATATATTTTTTCATTTTGTAAAAAATTTTAATTCTAAAATAAACTATGTTGAAAAAAAAATGGTAAAATTATTTTTAATTACTTCTAAAGTTCGGCGAAAAATATTCTAACATATTAAAAAAATTTTTCAGAACTCATTATATCAAAATAAAACGACTTTTTTAAATAATTGTCAAAAAACTATTTCTCTTTTTATTTTTTTTTTTTTTTTTCGTTTGTCGTCTATTTTTGAAATTTATTATTCATCACAGAAATTCGGTTTTCATATTATCATTTTACGATTTGGTTTATAGTGGTTAGGAAATTGTAGCAACCCATGGATAGAATATAAAAGTAGTAGGAGTTTTCTATTTCAGTTGGTTTGTTTTGCAATTCAAGATAATAGTCAGAAGGACCTTGGGTCAAATACGATCCCCCAAGCACTATAAATAGAAAAAAAAAAAACAAACAAAAAACGTGTACGTATTAAAATAAAACGACTTTAGGTTAAAGTTTTATATTAATATTTATTAATAATCGACGTTTCTATGTACTCAACGTACATATTCATCAGGAAAAATAATACAAATTACATTTACAGTAAATAAATAGAACATATAAACAAGTTACTTGGTAACAAAATAAGTAACTAGATCATAAAAATTTATAAATTTTTAATTAAAGGAAGCCAAATATTATTTAAATCAGTGTTTTTCTTCATAAATTTCTGTTGCTTTTCTTATTAATCTATTGTTAATATTGATTGGTCTTGCAATTTTACGTCATAAAGATTTTCTAACGTATGTTGTGCAATAGTAGATTTATCTGGATGATTTAGACGTATTGACCTTTTATGTTTTGTCAATCTAGTAGAAACAGTACTATCTGACTGTCCAATATAAACCTTAATGCATTAGCACGTTGACTATTAATAAATATTAATACAGAACTATAACCTGAAGCCGTTTTATTTGAATATAATGAGTTCTGAATTTTTTTACTACGTCATACACGTATTAGTTATGTATCTTCTAAAATATTACTTTTTAACATATTATGAAGTATTTGATAAAAAACTATTTAATAATAATAATAATAATATATTTATTATAGCTTGCGCTAATAGAGAACACATTTAAATACAATCAATTATAAAATATTATTATGTATAAACCAATATTAAACAATATGTAAACATATAACATATAAAGAAAAATATAATCTTAACTAGAATAAATCATTTAAATATAAGTTTTTTATCTCTCTACAATAATATTTATAATTGCACAACTTAACATTTTTTTGGTAAGGTGTTGTGTTTTTACCACTGCTTCAAAGAATATAGAGTTTTGCGTTTGTTTCAAATTTCTGAATTCTAATATAAAATTTCCAGCATTTCGTGTTTGATAGGTATGTATTTTCTGAAAGATTTTTTAATATACTAAAAAATATCACAAAAAAAATCTATTCAGAACAATTTTTAAGTAAAATAATAATTTATAAATGTCCAGTTTTAACACAATTTCAAACTAAGGTTATATAAAAAAATAAAAATAAACCAACCGAAAATTCAGCCAACACATACTAAAAGAAACGAACCGCAATTAAAAAATTTAAAAACCAATCGCGTGCTACAAGTGGGTTTGCAGCCCGTGATCTCGCCGGAGCCGATAATTCGTTCCACACGTTCGGCTGACTCCGTGATCGAGAGCTTTCCGGGCGACCTACGATTGCCGAATGGTGGACGAACGAAAACAGCCGAAGACGTGAGCTTTACATTTCGCATTGGTCTCTCAAGATGGTCGAGACGGCTGAAATCTATTTGCAGTCATTCGATGTTGTTTCAATTGAAAAATTGATACGAAATATGATTCTCGCCGAGCCACTAGGGTATCCGGATACGTTTCAAGGGACAGAAACTGATTGATCACGTTGGTGATCGGTTTTTAGTTGCATTTTTTTTTTGTTTGTTTCTAGATTAGGTTTCAATTAATACTTATGGGATTCTTTAATGATATATTTATTGATTTTAAATTTGTAATTAATATTTACTTTATTCGATAAAATATGTAAAAAATGAATTTTTAAAGCATGTTTGATTGATTGATCATATTAAAAATCGGTTTCAGTTGCATTTTTGTTATTACAAGTTAGTTTTCTTTCAATATTTGTACATTTTCTTAATTTTATATTTATTAAATTTAAATTTGTAATTAGAATACGATTATTTGAATTATTTGTATACGTGTTTCTTTTTTTTTTTTAGTATTTAATAAAACTTATTAAAAATAGGGAAAGTTTTACATTCTTATGTTTGTATATTTATGTATGTAAAAAAGTATCTATGTCAAATTAAGTGGTGCGAATCAATCTTTAATTGTTTCATTTGTTCCCGAGTAATTCACAAAAATTGAAAATTGACCAATTGCCATAACATAGTTATACACAAAAATTTTAAAAATATGATTTCTGCGATAACACTAAGAGTTTTAGTGTAGTGGCAGAAACAATTGCTTTAATATCATATTACTGTAATACAATCGACTAAGTTAACGCATGAATTAATCATGACTAGTCTCACACACTATAACCGCTAACATCCCCTAAATGCTGAATAAATAGATTTTAATGTGAGAATACTGTTCTAGAAGTATTTACATCATTTTTATTTAATTTTGACATTTTTCAGAAAACAAAATCCAATATTTTGGCTAAAAAAACATTATTCATTTTTTTTTCAAAGTACCTACTATAATGTTTGAATATATTAAAATACTGACAGACTGTTTGCGAATGTCTTGTCTGAACAGAACCAAAGTAAACTTAAATGAATTGAACGGATAATATGAATTGACTAAAAACATATCGTCACTTAATTCTATTGTTTATAAACGTAACTAAACATTGTAATTAATATTATTAAATTATCAAATTCTATTCTATATATTATTACAACTATTTACACAAATAAAACCGGTATTATTCTCGAACTACAATAGCCAAAACAATAAGACTAAATAAGACGGTTATTTTCTAATGAGATTCGTACAACAAATAACAAACACGATATTATAACAATGATAAACCTAAACAAACACAAACATTTCGCTACAATTGTAATTTCAAAGATGAAGCCATTTATACCGTTTGCTAACTTAACCTAGCTTTTAGTCCATACAAAGACATTACATACCCTATACAGATACATATGTTCTGTTTGTCCGTGTCTATGCTATACCACTTTAGCTTATTAGCTTAGCTTAGATGATTGGTGTAAACTACTATCTGTCAGTAATGTGCTGAGAGTAATATTAGCAATTTCATAACCAAAGATCAATATTGCACATAATGCGAGGACCTATTTAGCTGCTATTGCAATTAAGGTACTTGAGATTAGTTATTGATCAAAGCCAGATGATAATATGCGTGACCAAACAGTATACTAAATTTAAGTTATTAATTTGGGAAGGTAACACTTACGATATCAGAGAGGACATCAGTCTAAGCACTCTGAAAAAAGGCAAAGTTTGAGAATTTTTAACATGAAGAAATATTGGGTTAGTGCATAGTTATCAAACGTTTTTATAGTCGGGATATTTGTTAATAATAATTGCTGTTTTGTTTACTATTTTTTTAATAAAAAGAACCGTGAGTTTTTTGCCTGTGGAATCGACCGTCTTCCAAGCAAATGAAAAGCAGTTATTAAAGTAGATAGTGACTACGCTCCGGAATAATCATTTCAAAATGTTATTGTTGAATTTTTTATGTTTCTTTTTTTATGTAAAAAATGTTCTCATAAGAAAACATCTTTTCTATCTTTGCCATTGCACGTTACTGTTCTTAAGTGTAATCACTAAATACAAAATTGTAAATAAAGCTCAGCAATTAAATGTTTATTATGTATTATACTAATAACAGTCCAAGAAATCTCTAGCAAACAAACAATTATTAGCAAATTCCAGCTGCAATTCGACAATCCTGCAAAACGATAAAACACAATATAGACATAGAAATCTAACCACCAAAACGGAACGTGACTTTGACGCCAGTCTGGGTATATTAATGCGTGTCAACATTTGTGAAGCGAGCTCAGAATGTACCTAACCTTTCACCATATACCCCCATAGGCCCCATAGTATCTATCGTTTCTATTAAGCTCTCTTCTGTTTGATTAAGTCGTAATTCGGACATGTACAACCAGATGGCAGGGCACCGTTGCGCCTGTTAACAAGATGGAAACACGCCAAACAGCTCAAACTATATCGTCCCCGTCGTTCACTAATTATTACAAATTAGCCGAGTCCGCAATCAACGTAGGCTTTGGCTCCTGCGTCCTGTATTTATTGAAAGCTAAATCGGAATTGTAGTTTCGGCTACTTATGGGTATAGAATGACTTTTGACAGATGGTTATATTGAACATTTTAATGTAATGCATAAGTTATGTATTCATTTTGGAAATCATATATGGAAAGTTGGAAGTAATATTTTTGTTTCCTAATTCCGGATGCAGGAATTAGGAATTATATTGTACTAACTTTATAAATGTTGAATAAAGCTGTTTTAATATCGGATATTCTTTTAAACCGAAAATAAATAAGTATCTAGAAAACTGTAAGATGTATGAGTCAACCAGTGAATTTTCATTTTCATATAAGATAAACAGAATTTTTAAAATAAATTTTCATATTATAAATAAGTTTTCTCAAAGTCAAAGTCTCACTATATTGCATTTTTCTTCCCAAAAATAGTAGATTTATCTCATTTTATAAAAATTCTTAAAGACGATTTCTAGATAAAATTTGCACACAAATATATTTATAAAATTGCATATTTTATATTGTAAAAAGTATATTTTTATTTAAAAATAAAATATTTTTCTGTTATACCTGCTCTTTGTAAAAAATTGAAAAAAATCATATTGTTGCAAAAGTTGGTGCTAGACAATTAACTGGTTCAATCATTTTGAGCGAATATCTAATAAAAGTTTGGTTAAAAGAATATATCTGAATGATTTTGATTTTTTAGTGTGAACGTTCGATGAGTAGATAAAGTGGTATGATTGAAAGCGTTTTGCGTAATCGAAAGTTTCCAAGTAGTAGAGATAGAAGAGCATCTATGAGAGATATCATGAATGTAGATGCAGCTAGAATTGTTTTTCTGAATAGGAATATTAAATAAAATAAGTAGGATAATGAAAAGAGTTTGTATCACACTCTTTTGGGTATATGGAGTAATTGTTTATGTATGTATAATAAGACAAAATATCTAATACAATATCAATATAGTTCTTTCCATTTTAAAGATTATATTTATTATTTTATTTATTATGAATACATTCTGAGATGAGAATCTGTTTATCTCATTTCCATACTTTTATATGCAATTTCATTTTATTGTTTTAAACTGTACATAACATATTTTCTGTTATACACATTTTATTATAGTTGTTTTAGATTATATTAGAATATTTCAATAAATTTATACTTTGCATTTGTATAAATTATAACAATTAATTTGTTGTTTATTTTGTTTGTTGCTGCTGACAGTGCTGACGTTTTCGAGTTAAATACGTTTGAAAATAAAATAAACTAACTTTGAAATCTATTTATTTTATTAATTCAAGTTTCCAAATTTTAACCATAAATAATTAAAGTTTAATAGGAATTTAATTTTGTTTTATTTTTACATGTTTTAAATCAATGAAAATAGTTCAATTTTATCGTTTGCGTAATAATTATTTAATTTAGTTTGTAACTGTTATCTACAGACATCTTTAACAAAGTATAAAATGTTTCAGAACTCATTATATTAAAATAAGAAGCTTATAGGATTTAGTCCTTTATTGATTTTAATAAAAAATCTACGTTTTGAAGTATTTTACGTAAATGGTCATCAGGAAAAAGTTTTTTACATTAAATTGCATTTAAATTGCAGCTGTAATTTCTAATTTATCAACTATTTTTAAAATTAAACAATAATATTTATTATAATAGTTAATATTCATGTAAATTTTAAATAAAATTTTTACTTTTAAACGTAAATTAAATATTATAATCAAATTATTCAGAAATTATACGTTGTACATTCAAATTTCACTGAATTTCACGACAATCTCAAGTATTAAAATAGTCGTATTACGAGAAATTTTATATGTGATGAGATGAAATGAAATGTAAATGAAATGAGAAAAAAATGCTTAAAAATATAATTTCCATCTCACTCAGTGAAAATTGATCACGTGACTCAATTAAAATATTTCAGCGTTCGAGAATCTACCCCTTTATCTATAATTTACTGTATATTTTATACATATTTTTTTTTCTGAAACAGAAAGTAAAGTGTCATATAATTAAATTAACAAAAAGTTTTAAAAATTTGCACATTCTTATTCTGAAATCTACATAATATATAATTCTGTAATATGATAATATGGCAAAGTAATAGTAACGAATTAGATTACAGCGAGCAGCGAGAGCAACTGGCATGGAGTTGCTTTCTAATCTAGAAAAGTATTCATAATAGATGATATAATGAATGAATTGTTTATTCATGGTTGGCAATCGTGGTCTAGCCAGTACAGTCGCTTTAAAATTAATTTATACATCTCACTGGCAAGCGCGACGTCCAGCGTCTTTACAACCACCCCGGAATGTTAGGAGAGAACCGAGCGTCGTCGTGTAAGATCAGATATATCGGAATGGAAACCGGTGTGCAGGCACAACCGCTCTCTCGACTTGGTCTTCGGTTTAGCTTCGTGAATTTTGCATTAGATCTTCGACTACGAAACGTGGCGTGCGCGGGGTTTATGGCTTTAATTTAGAACAGTGTCACGTTCGGACGATCCATTACCTTCAGATATATTACTAGATTATATATACATAAAAAAACGACCAATACTACATAAATTTTACTTTAATAAATGCGACATTTTTCTAGCTATCGATTTCGTATAGCTCTAGCTTGGTAATTTTTAAGGATTGTGTCGCGTTGTATTTGCTAGCGTGATTTAGTTTTAATTTAAGAAATCATTCACACTACCTTACTTATCACAAAATTAGTCTTGCTTTATTGTAGTGCTAGTAACTCTGAATGAAACTATTTATTAACTTATGAAAAAGTGAGACAAATATACGATTTTTATTCATATCAGTTGTTACTGGTTTTATTAAGACGATTACTTATTACAGGGACGTAATTTTTATTTCAGAAAAAAGAAAACTAAAATAATTTATCTTTTGAAGATTACTAAACAAAAAATCGTAAAATTTAGTAGATTTATTTCTACATGTATATTTCTCCATAAGTATCATTCATACAACTTATCTCAAAATTAGGTTTTATGTTTTAGCCGTAATGTTACTGGTTCTGAACTACACTATCTACTAGCTTGTAGGAATGCAATAAAAATTTGTTAAAAGTTTTAAAGGATTATCTTGTAATAATATTACACAGTTGATTTGTTTAATTTTATTGTTTAACTGTGTAAATGTTTACATATCAAGGATTACATAACTACTGCTTCTGCTAGCTTAAAGTTTGTCTTATCTATGATAAAAAAAGAGCATGTCTATAAACAAATTATAGCAGTGTTTGGCAAATTTTTTAAATTGTATTTCTCAACAAAAAGACATTAATATTCTCAATTTTCCTACAACAAAATCAGCAACAAATGATTAAACTAAAATTGTGTATATTCATTGTTTTTACATAAATTATTAAGTGGTTAGAACCACCAGCATAACATAACCAACATAACTTTGGTTTCATGATATAAGTAGGGTAGTTCGAATAATGCTTTAAGAACATAATTCAATAAATGTATAATTAAAATCTTTTGCAATTAACATCATTATAATCTAAAAACACAATAAAATCTAATCACTCAAAGTCTCAATTAGAGAGTGTATTTGATCAGAATGCTTTGTCAAGCATGCCGTGCAACAATTTTCGAAAATTTTCGATTTGTGATTATCGCAGGATTAATATTTCACGTTTTGCGAAATACGCTAGCGTGTGCACGAATCTGTGCGAATGTCAGGAATATTAATATTTATTATCCCAGCGGCGCTCACTGTATGTTATGTGACGCCGAGGCTGAATGTTTCGTACTCACATATAGAAGGATATTTTATAGACGTAAACGTATGTATTTGTATGTAGTGTGAGATGAAAGAAATTTGATTAATGGTAAGAGAATATTTGTACTATTTAAAACTGAAAACTAGTTTTTGAATTTAATTTTACTTATTTACTTTAATTATTAAAGGATTTGTACAATTACTAAAACAAATGTGTTTATCAATTTTTAATATACAATTTTTGTCAAATTTATTAAAATGTTGATATTGCCTTACATTGAATTAAAATCGATATTAGTTAACACCAATTTTAAAATCGGGCTTGTAATATAAGCCATTATGTTTATATTTTATTTTATTTATTGCAAAACAGTACATCAATTTTTTTATGTCACCATATATATGTATTAAATATTAAAATGATATGTTATTATAAAATATTTGAACGCAAAATATTTTTATATTGTTATTATTGATTATTGATATATTTTAGTATTATTCATATAATAACACCATATGTTTATATTTCAACTTAATCACTAAATAAACATATTCATATCTATCGCATTAAAATTTATTTCATATCAATACTAAATACACATTTGACATATTTTGAAAAATTATTGTTGCATGGATTTAAGCTGTATTTGTTTTATTGGTAATTGAATATAAATAAATATAAATTTAATATAAAAAGTTATTTTTATAATAAATATGTTTAAAATAAAAATAAAATATTTCAATATAATTGTTTGTATTTATATTTAATTAATTTTCTCTATACGTTTTTGTTTTTATATTAAATTTATAAATATTTATTTTCAATTTGAATATTATAATAATATTACAATTCAGATTTATTAACATTGTTTATGGTTTTCTCCGTATCGTTTTAGGAGGCTATTATACACATCAAAAGAAGTCAATAAACCTTAAAACGCCTTAGTAAAAGTCGTCTCATAAGCGAGACATAAATCCTTTTAGTTTAGTTTAGTTATACTTTAGTCCATTTTATTTTACTTTATCACCAGTTATTTTACTATAAAAATTTGTAATTTTATTTTACCATTTGTATTTCTACCTCAAAATTCTGTATTTTTTACATAATTCATAATAATCACATAAAATAAATAAAAATGACCTAATAAGTATGTAAAATTGCTTACTTTCTGCAAATTACATCACATACTTAATGTAGAATTACATATTGTTGTTATAACTTCTAATATTATGTAAAATTACAGCTTGAATATTAATATTTGTAATAATTCATCAAAATAATGAGACTTAATACATATTTTGTGTAATAGTACTAATAGAATATTTTAAGTGTAATTCATTCATTTCAAAATACATCTTTTATGTAAATTTAGAAATGTATGTAATTATTCCAACAATAATATTACAAAATTAAACAAATTTTAGCTATTTATGGAAAATTCCTAAAGTTCTGTAAATTTACTAAAAGTGGCTTTACTAAAAAAAATACTGTAATATTACATACATATGTACTTTTCCATTTCGTTGGTAATATCATATTACATAATTTTTGTAATTGTTCTGATATTATGTAATTTTAAACAATTATGTAATATTACAGCAGCTGAGTAATTATACCTAGAAATACTGGACAACATAGTTTCTCATAGTTTATAGGTAAAATAACACATTATTTTTTAGAGTGTACATATTGAAATCCAATGCAAAAAGTGTTAGATAATTCCATGTTGGAAAATTCCTGCAACGCATTTTCGAAATCAACAATCAGACGACGTAAATTGAATTGCATTTTGTATACGACAGCTGCCAGGACGAGAACAGGATTGCAAGGTGTACAAATACGTGTCTGCGCGTTCGCGGTTACCGAGGAATTGTGCATTGGCATCAACGAACCGAACACTCTTTTAACATAAACAGCGCAGCGTGTCAGTGCGGAGCGCAAACTTTTGTGCTTTGCCCCTGCGGAAAACCACGCGTCAATTTAAAAGCTTTTATTTATAGTTATCTTATTGTTTTATGCTGAAGCAGAAAAGATATGACTTCTTGGAAATGTAGAACAAAGTCTCATGGCAGATCTTTATGTTATATAATAATCAAATATTGTTTCATCTTTTGTTAGTTTTGTGAAAGATAGAGAGTGCTCTTTAGATATTGTAGAATATCAGACGTTCTCTACTCTTTAGAATAAATGTTAGCTTAAAATTTATTATTTATTATTATTTAATCACAAATAAAATATAATATTATATTAACTAATATTATATTGATATAAAAAAGCTTTTAGATTAAGTTCTGTATATATTTTATTTAAAAATTGTCGAATTTTAATTGTTTTACAAGCATAAAAATAATTTGAATGGAAAAGAGATCGGTACTATTTTAAATTTATGAATAGTTAATTATAAAGTGTGATCCAAAAAATTGTTAGTTACATTTTTTCAATATATATTTTCTTAATATATAAATAAGTAAATAAATAAAAAATATATTTATACCAAATATCTTTCTTTTTACCGGTCAACATATCACATATGATAAGCGAGGTATTGTATTCATACCAAATTTGACATATTGAGATTTTTACAGATAAGCACGAATTAGGCTTATAGTAACACGAATCAACCATTTTTAGCATGTCCGTCTGGCAGTCTGTGGACACGAGTAAAGCAAATTTGGCTGAACGGATTATTATAAAATTTCATATTTAAGCTTCGGAGATAATGATAAACATCTCAATTTAGTCAAGTTTTAGTAACCGAAATTGGTAATTTACTGATGTCACTTTTATGTGTTTTACAAATATTTCACAACAGAAATATATATATCAAAAAAATTTATTTAACAAAAGTTGTTAAATAAATTATAACTAACAACTTTTATTTGAAATATTTGTTGATGCAACTTCAGGACGATCTACCTACTTTCATTAAACTGTCTGTTTTAGATTGAACAAAATAAATTGTAGGTATCTATTAATTTATTAAAATTTTTAAGTAGGTAGATCGTCCTGAAGTTTGGTATACGGCCATGATTTGTCATTATAAACAACTTTTCTTAATAAAATTTTGTCGTATCCTAAACAAAAAGGGTACTTTACCTGAAAAGAAAATAGTTCTTGCTTCACCGTCACGGCCATTTTGTTTTTCAAAAAACGAAAAAATTCTTAAAATTCGTTTCACGCCAAGCAGGGCTTAATTCCAGAATCTTGAAATGAAATTCAAAAAATTTTAGTCCATTACACCTCTTGTAACATCAATCCTGGGACACACTGTATATATAATTTTATAAATATATTTTTAATTAAATCAATTGAAGTTGCTGTTGGCACTCGGTGAAACATTGTAAATGAAATAAAATAAAATAAAACACTCGGTTGAAGTTTCACAAAATTAAAAAGTTATAAACTTTATTAGCTAATTTCGGCAGTTATGCCATCATCAGAAGTTATAATACAAAAAAAAAAAGAAAAAAAAAAAATAGGTGGAAGCATATTTATGTCAAGACAGTTTTGTTTTTAATTACCATGACTACAGTAGTTGTTCTTATACAAATTTTTCTATTCCATAAATTTATTTAATACGATGACGATTGGTTTTGTGGTAGCCACAGCAGATTATTTTATAAAATTCTATGTGAAGCGTGACTATTACCCTACAACCAAATTAATCACAATGTACCTTCAAAAAAGGACACTATATTTTATTTAATCCATTACTTGTAGAGTACATAAGTATAGGCCAGTAGCACTTAAACTAATTTATTATTTCTTTATGTGTGTGTAGAAGAATAACGCACCCACAACAATGCAAAGCAGGAGTATGGCCTAAAGTGAGTAACGCGCCCACACGCACTGTAGGTACAACTAACCACACAGCTGGAATGTGTACGTAAAAAGCACTTAAAGCTCGTTGCAAAAAGGTGTTAACAGTAACGACCACGTGTTTGCCATATTTCGCAAGTGGGGGTGATTGTTGGTTGCAATTGCTTCGCACGCTTTGCAGTTTTGTGGTCAGTGTAACTTGATTCTGCCGTGCTACGATGCAGATGAATTTCATTGCTAAAGAAACTGTACTTCAAATAGTAAGTTTTATGATGATTAGAAAATAGAGGTTTTTTTTTACGACTAAAATGAAATGTGTCACTTATGAACCTGTCATGGGTTAGTAAATGTATTACATTGTATAAAACTACAGTAAACAAAATAATAATATGTACATTGTAGATTTGTTTTCTCGTAGGAAATAAAAACTTGCTATAGGATATATGTATTATATTGTATTGTTATATACAATAATTTACTTTAAACAAAACAAGAGCTTTGTAAATTAAATAAATTTAATACTAATTAAACTATTAAGAAGAATATAGGGAGAAATTCAACAAAATCGAACAAATACTGCAAAGTTTACATAAATTAATTTCATCTAACTATAATTCCATTTAAGTCGACGAAGAGCAAGGAATGTAAAATCCTTAAATCAATTTCTGAAATATTTTATTAGTTTGCGGGAATATATTTAATTTGAAATATTATAAGTTGTCCATTTTAATGCTTGTGCTTCATCGAAGATTTTCACGTAAATACTCTCTATTTCACTCTTCTTGTCCCAACTCGCACCGCTTACGTAGTTGGAAATTCTTGACAAAGTTTAAATGATTTATTACGAGAAAATTAAATTATATTTTGCGAAGGTGCATTGCATCCAGGTTGATGGCTTCAGTTTCTAAATTATTCTGAAAGCGTGCGAAATAACTTGTTAACATATTGCACAAATATCATCATATATAACTTGTTTCTGCTGTTTTGCAACTTTAAATTATCTAAGTATATGCATACTGTCATAAATAGTAATGCATTTGAAACTTAACTTTTTATAAGAAGAGAATATACAGTATGTCTGAAAAAGTTGGCAACACATGGAAAAAAATTTATTATTGATTTTACAACAAAAAGTCATTCTATATAAAAAGTTCTGCTTGTTGAATAAATAAGTTTACTATCAGAAAATCTAAGATTAAATGTACAGAATGTCCCTAAATTAAGATAACATGAAAAAAGAAGTAATATTTATTGCATTTTTTTAGTTTAAATACAAAATTTCAATCAATTAAGAAAGTCAACAAAAATTATTCTAGAAGACCATTGTTCTAAGATGCATCGTTTAGAAGAAAAAAAATTAAAAACTGTTTTTTTTTTTTAATTTTTGAAAGTATTGTCAAGGGAGTAGGTACGTACGTACCTTTGGAATTTTTTTTTTTCAAAATAAGACTTTTTTCAAAATTTGCTCAAAAAAATCTGAAAAAAATCAATAAAATAGAGAAAAAAATTAGCTACATAATAGCTAAGTAACTTTGTTTTCTAACTCATTCTGGTTTAGCAGGAAAAATGATTGAAAATTAATACAGATACAAAATTATGTATAAATATAAATTTTCATTTATAATAATAAAGAATAGTCTTTAATTTTGCACAATAGCCTGTCGTTGCGCAGTTGTGTTTCGGTTTACTTTATAGCAATCTTTAAAAACGCTGCGTTGATATTTTTTGACTCGACACACTCCGGGAGAAGAGTTTATTTTGCTCCGGGGTGTTAACGCCCGGACACTAATCGAATTACAATTCATCCAATCATAAATTCAATAAAAAATTTAATAACAGCTTTCTTAAATGATTTTTATACTTGAAAAAGTAAAATATAGCAAATTCAAATCAAATCAGTTTTTCGTGAAGTATCCAAATCATATTACTGCTTAACTTTCCAACAAGCTAAATCCCTAACCAAAGTTCAGCACCGACCATCAGAAAGCAAAATGGCATGAAAGTAGGAAGAAAAATAAAAATAAAAATTGTGTGCCCTTCGATCTTGGCCGGGCGTCACTTCAATTTGTTTCGTCATCAACCGTGATGCTTTACCGGTAGTCTCCCTTCCGTTTGAGCTTTTTCTCCCGACCGCAGACGGAGGTAGTACGTTCCTGCCGAGACGAAGTACAAGACCGGTAGCAGCAGAGCAGTGCAAAGCAGGAGAGGCGAGCAGACCGCGTGCCCTGTAGATCAATAATTTCGTATATATACTGGTCCATAGCTTCTCACTAGCTTGCTAGTTGGATCACCAAACATGGTTTGTCAAACTTTTGCACAAGAAATATAATGCAGTGCGCACCGCTTATTCGAATCATGGATAATGTTATCCATTTAGATATTGCTATCACATTCCCAACGAAAAACATCGTTTATAGTAATCATGGTTTTGTATTATGGTATCAATTTTATTCTTAGGAGTGTTTTTAAGAAAAACGAAACTGTTTTTTCTCCCCTAAGTTGTTAAGTCTACAAGTTGATTTGCAACGGAATTTTTGTTCATTAATACATCACTGATTGGAACTTCAGCTTTATTCTTTGCTATTGATGATGAAAGCTTAACTTTCAAAATACGTATATGGCTTTTTAAATTATTGTTTATGGTTTAAGTGAAACTATTTTATTTTATTAAGTTTTCCCCACAGTGAGATCATATTTTAATTTATTATCATAAATACATATTTACGTGTTGCAGAAATATTGAAAAATTTGTTTTTTTTTCCTCCCTTCCCCAGATTAGAATCACTTTATAAAGTGCATCATGGCACAAGCTGTCTTCGGCACCTTGATACAGAACATGTTGAAGAACACTGATTTGGAAAAGTAAGTGGCGTCAAGTTGAAAATTACGACGCCAGATATCTTGCAACTTACATGATCCGTGTTAATATGCAGTTTGTTCTGTAAATAGTTACGCCAACTAGATGATGATGAAGACGAGAAGTACATTTAATTTAATGATGACGTAATATATTTATACCTATATTAGTTTCATATTTATATTACAAATAGTTATAAAATAAACACAATCATATAATATTACATATTGATATAGTAAAAAATCTTTCAGAATTCATTATATTAAAATAAAACGGCTTTAAGTTATAGTTTTGTATTAACATTTATTAAAAATCGATATTTCGCCGAATTTAACGTTTAAGGTTAAGAAGTGATTAAAGGTTGTATTAATATTTTTATTTAATTACCTAAAAAATAAATTTCATACTTAAGTACTTCGGTACTTGTACTCATATGATAATGATTATCAGTAAAGCGTAATTTTAAACAAATAGAGAAATTATTTCAGAACATGAGTACAATATTAATAATTAAGCAAAAACATTAATTCAAAAAAAGAACTCAAAACAGCAGTTACAAAGTTTTTTATATTAAAATATCTAAATAAAAAATGAAAGTCTTTTCCCCAAAACAACTTGCATTATTTAAAATATAACCCTATATCTCTTAGCGCCATCTGTGCACGCAGGCAACAAAGAACAAACCATGCAAATCTACAGGCATTACAACACCCAAACTCTACTATTCGAGCTAATAACATTTCAATGTTTACGGTTCTGATGTCCGTTTCGTTGCTTAAAACCGAGAAAAACTTTTTTTATATATCTGCGTTATCTTCATACGCCACCTGAAGGGAACAAACTTGAGCGAAAAGGAATCTTAAAAGGGGCACTAATAGACAAGGATTGTTATATATCTAGATGGCGCAAGGATCTGAAATATATTACAGCAGGGAGCAGATCATGAAGTACAAACTGCAAGTCCTTGGATCAGAAACGAATTAAAACAAGTATAGTTATATTGTACAAATTACTGCGTAATATAGTGGACGTTCTAGCTTAATTGGAAATCTTAATTTTTCAGTTTCAAGACTTTGTCTCGTTCTTTTGATCGTATTATTGTAATTATTCTAAAAAAATATTTTCTATAACGCACCAAACAACCTAATGTGCAGAAATAATAGCTAGACTAATTAATAGCTTAAATAATTAAGTTAAATTTATAATATATTTGTATATGTAATAATATTATTACACATTAACTGATTAGTCATTTTTCTTTATATATCTTGTCTTGTAATTGGTTGTATAACTGTTGGGCAATAATGTCATTATTATTATTATTATTATTATTTAGTTACTGCCTAAAACTTTTATTTGAAGTTTTTCTTGTAAACTTATCGAAACACAAGATATTGACACGTTACATTACTTCTTGTACACACTATATAATTCTTATTATACAAGTGCGTAGTTATCACTTTATTTTTTTATATTATTATAGATTATTTGAAAAAATTACCTAACCGAATAGATATAAAACAAGATAGCGCCATCTAGTCATTTTGCGTTTATCTATGATTGCAGCCCCCGCCCCTGGTAAAAGAAAGACAAATCATCAGAGACGAGGGCGCAGTACTAAAGGTACCCAAAAAGACGCGGCAGTGACTCGTTATTTACGCAACGAACTTTCTACGTAAAATAAAACTGTTTTCTTTATTATATCAGTTTGGCAAGCAGTGCTCAGCATGCACTCGTACAGTAGTACACGTTCAAGGGGAATTTTTTTTTTCTTTAACTTTGGCCGCAAACGAGAAATTGTGCTTGTGGAATTGATCAAAGACAATTTTTTTCTTCGCTTAATGATCATTTGAATTTGGGGAAATTTTAAATTGAATATAAATAACGGTCTTATGTTTATTTTTATCGAAATATTTTTGTTTGTTGAACATGCAATGGAAATAAATAGAAATGTTTTGCCATTAAAATATAATTTATAATTTTGATTGAATATTAAATTATAAATATTTTTATTAATATTAAATACAAATTATAGTTTTGATTAAATATATTTCAAATTTATACAGAACTTAATCCTAAAACCTTTTTATTTATTTTTTATATTTAAAATATTTAAATAAATAAATAGTTTCTGTTATTTATAAGTAAATTAAAATTTTATTATGCAAAATTCATAACAGAATAATTAACTGCAGGTCGACCTGTATGCCTTTTAAGAAATCATCCGTGTGGATCTAGGATCTAGCTTCTAATTTCGCTTAGCGTATGTGCGTTTCCGATGTATTTTTATTATCGAAATCAGTGGTTTTCAAACATTAAAGTTTCAAAGAATTTTTTTTAAAATAACGCGAAATACAGTTTAAAAATTGCAAAGCTAAATTAATAAAGATTGTTGCCAGCAAAAAACCTTTATTTTTTGATGATACAATGTTCAATTGCACCACAATACAATAAATAAATCTTTAAAAACTATGAATTAATTATAGGTAAAAACCTATCATATTTATCGCATAAACCATATATCCAAAGACAACATCACACCAGCAAAATCTCCAACAATAAATTAATACCAAATACATCCCATTCGAAATTATAGCATAATTCCAATTTAGCTGGGAGCAGTGACACGACAAATGCTACGGTGAGAGCATCAGACAAATTCAATCAAACAGCCAACGTGTATGTACATAATAACAAAAGATCGATATTCAATGTGTAACGTGACCATTTGGCACCCAGTTTGATTTTCGCAACAGTTTACGGTGATCAACCGTGAAAAGCTGCCCGAGCAACAATTACAACAGTGAGCTTTCGATACTGCATAGCTGAAAGCTGGCGAAAAACGGTTTAAGCCAAATTGAAATTGCAACACCCCCCCTTCCCTTTCACATTTCCGATTTTGCTATTATGTGGGACAGTGCCGACGCTAAACTTTAAAATTGGTAAAGCTAGCAGAGAACATTATTTTACGGAGAGGCACAAATTTTTTTATGTATTATATTACGAGGAGTGGAAAGCGATGATTTTTATTGCTTCTCTTATCAATCTACTGTTAATATAAAAGACGCAATAGAAATGTATAAAGAAAAATATAATGTCAATCAGTATGAAGACAATAAATAAACAATAAATAAAATTTGGCTTCTTTTAATTCAAAATTTATAAATTTTACAGTTTAGTTACTGGTTTTATTACCTAGTAACTTATTTTTATATTCTGTTTATTTACTGTATTATCTTTTGTATTATTTTTCTTGATGATAATGTTCGTTGAGTACGTCAAAACATCGATTATTAATAAAAAATTAATAGAAAACTAAAACCAACCTACCGTTTTATTTTAATATTGCGAAGATTTTTTCAAGTAAAATAGTTTTCAGAACTCATTGTATTAATATAAAAACTTTTAGGATAAAATTCTATTAATTATTTATATAAAAACGACGTTTCGACGAAACTGAACGCTCGTCTTCAGCAACATTTTTTTTTCATATTTATTAATTTTATTTAATTAAATTTATTTAACCAAAATTTCAAATATTTGTTATGAAAACAGAATTTAGTGAATCACCAAATTTTCAATATAAAAATTAATTTCTCTTGGAAAACGCAATACCTCTTGACATATTTTTCGGTTCAGCAAATATGTATTTTTAGTATTAAACGATTTTCAGTATCTTCACATACATAATACATCCACATCCACACATATCATTCAATACAGAGCGAACAAATGCTTACACCCACCTCGTTCTATCTGTCTATGTTATATATCGATTCTATCTCGAATTCGGTTTTGTCAAATCCGATATCCGAACACGTCAAGTGTCGACTGTTTTAGTCGATATTTGATTTGGCAAAAAGTCGCCCATGGAAATAAATTTAACGCATTTATTAAATACGCGAGTGTATGTTGTTTTATCATAATATTTGTTTCTTTTATTTATTTGGTTTTGTATATTTTTACGAACGATTGTTTTGTTTTCATTATTTAGATACTTTTTTGTTTTGTTTTTCACAAAATATACTCCAATAAATATTTGAGTGATATACATAAAAACACTTAACTTGAAAAGCAAAACGTGAAAAAAAAATGTTTACTCTGTTATTTTAAAATTAACATTAAAATAAAAAAAAAACATCGCACTTTATGTTCTTTTCAAATTAATACTAGTATTTTATATTATTCTGTACGCTCTATAGTACTACAGATTTTTCTTGTCTTGTTTTAATAAATTTTTCATATATTAAAAAAACAATTTTTTACAATAAGCAACAAAATAAAAGAGTTACTCATTAGTTAAAAAAAACTACATCGTTTTAAAATTAATAATCTAATTTTATTTCACGTATTACACATCCTTATTCATTACACAAGCATTAACGGTTTCAAAAAAATAAAATATATAATTTCTGATATTTTAGTAAAAATCAAAATTACAATAGTTTACAAAACTTTTTCATTATGTAGGGCACCTCCACCAAAAAATGCTGTACGACAAAATTATGTTACAGAAATTATAATTTCTATACAGGAAATCTAATATAATAACAAACCTTTCAAAACTCATTGTATTAAAATAAAAAACTTTAAGTTTAACTTCTGTTATATTATAATTGAAAATTCGACGTCTCAACACACTATATTTGCAGTATCATTTATATCATTTGTATTTTTCCTTATAATGCAGGTCTAATGTGTTGATACGTCAAATTTTTAATTTATTACCACAGAAGTAAAATCCACAGCTTTTCATTTGAAGAAATCTAATATTTCAAAAATAAAATACCATAAAATATACTCGTATATGGTATTAAAAATGTAGTCACAAATTTTAAACACATGTAGTACAACAAAAAATAAGTAGAAAAAGTCAATAAACATAAATCCGTAAACAAATTTTATCTTGTTGTTTGTTTTAACAATAATACATATTCTCCAAAGTAAATTAACAATTATTTAACGTAAAGTATACATTTACTATTTGACTTTTTTAAAGATATTTGAAATGTTTTATTAATATTTGTGCAAACTTAATATAACTTAATCTAACCTAAATAATTTATAATTCTGCATTAAGCAAACTCTATTTTTTCTTTTAACAATTCTTCTCACAATCTATAACGTCCATCAAACAGTCATAAGCACAAACAATTTTAACAAAATAAAACCAAAACATTCCTCGGAAAAATAACTTTTCCAGCTGGTGTACAGCAAGCAACAGTCGAAGCTGTCGTGTTACTCTGTTCGGTGTAACGAACTGTCATCGAGAAACACGAAACTTTAATTTAGTTTATATCAGAATGAAGTCCAGTGACCAGGACAGCAGTACGAATGTAGACCGGAGTAGACCACGACGACATACCGAACAATACACCGATGTTGTGACGTTGAAGTTGACGACGGCGTGGCGTCGTTAGCCGTCGCTTTTATTGGGGGCACATATTGCAAGTGATTGGAAGCCGAAAAAATTAACTTGGTAAATTAAAAGTTTGAAAATAATAGTGGTACTAAAATTGATATAATTATCTTGAAAGTTTAATTTTGTTTTCAAAATGTAATAATTATTATTGTAAGACATTTCGTTACAAAGATTTGAGTTTTAGTAATTGCTAGATAAAGTGTTAGGCGTTGCTTAGGTACTGTAATTAAAAACATTTTTATATGTGTACAATAAAACCTTGACAGATTTACTGTCATTTATTTATATTTTTAAATTATCTGTTTGATTTGTTTGTCTGAAATATAATTTTATTTAAAAACACTTTCTTCTTTTGTTAAGTTGCAATTTTATAGGTATATGTGTTTAAATAGTTTGTAATATAATAAAATTTAATGCTTGTTTTAGACGGTCATAATTTATAAACAAATATTCATACGTCGTTACGTATAACAAAAAGATAGTGTCACATATATGTATGTAAAACATGATTCAATTGTACAAAGTGGGAAATAGTATATGACAAACATAATATCACAATATATACATATTAATATATCGATAAAGTAGTGTAGAAAGTAATCATTTATAAAACCTGAAACCATACAGATAAAAACAAATACTGTTTGTCGTACGTAAAGATACATAATGAACATAGTATTAATAAATATTTTTTTCACAAATTATGCCTGGTTAAAATGTGTTTAAATTTAATTTAAAAACTACATATTTAAGGTAACTTTTATATGTCGTATATAATAAATACTTTTTGCCATTTTAATACAACATACTATTTTTATTAATATTCTAAAGTCGAGACATTTTCTCAAATTTTTAAAAGTTAATCAGTTATTATTATATTAATTTCACCAAGTAACACTCATGAACAATTTTGTTCGATGTTATTTTTACTATTTTTATATTTAAAATATACCTTATAACAGAAAAAAAACAATTTTTGTTGAAATTTGTAAACAACTGTATCACATTATAATCAAATGCATAAAAAGTAGATTCCAATCATCCAGTTGTATGAACTAAGAAAATACAAGTATGAAATCCTTACATATACGTCCAGCGCATTACGCACAACTGTATTGTCTGCAAACGTATGTTTATTCTTTATGCGGACGTGCTACATTAGTGGTCCTTTTTACTACTTTGACTGCAAGGAAAAAGTAGTATAGCGTTTGGTACGGTGTCTGTAACATTTTCATTTTTGTAACGTTTATGTTTTTTCTAATACGTTTTGACTGGGTTAATTGTTTAATATTCTATTGTAAAAGACTGTAATAAATCGAAAAAATGATATTGCTTCACATTATTTAGATAATTACCACTATTAAATATCAGCACAGTGTCTATATGCAATGTAAATATTGTGGAGTTTGAAATCGTCTACTTACGTGAATTTGACTATATCAATTTTTTTACGAACATTTTAAAAGCAAAGATAATAAAGTTATTTTTCAATATCTGACGAAAATTGTTTGTGACTAATTTTTTAAAAGCAAACGTTTTTAGAACGAAAAATACTTGTAACAAAAAGTAAAATAATTTAATTATATTCTTTACTAGAAACAAAGTGTAATATTTACTGTTCAAATTAAAGCCTAAAACAAAAAAAAAAGGTTAACAATATGTCGTTTTTTAAACAATTATGTAAAATTACAGCAGTTATACTTAGAACTACTGGGCATCATAGTGTCTCATGGTTTGTAGGTAAAATTACTTAATTTTTTTAGAGTATAATTAAAAATAAATATCTTTTCAAAACTAACTTTGCAAATCCACAAAAAAACCACAAAAATAAAAATCGCACCAACATAATAAACACAAAAATGATACATTTAGTTTTATCAGAATAAACGTGTACGCTCGAATGCCGATATTTTAACCGAGCCGACCGTCCGTCTATGGCTTGCGGCCTGCTAAGACATCCGGTTGTAGGCGGGTGCCGTTCGCGACGCTGTGCGTCCTAGAGATAAGACGCTTGACGACGCTCGAACAGAGATTATAAGCCGGTTCACTTCATCGTTTGAACTACCAGAAGATGAAGCACGAGGCGAACGAAGTGCTTTCAAACTTGTATACAACAACGTAATTTACAAAGAAAATTAATTTTTTCTCTTTTATACCCGGGGTCTTTTTTTTTCCTGTGTGGAAATGTCGAGCGGAAAAGAGAAATTTAAAAGGTTGAAAAATTGTTACTGTAGGAGTTTTAAAGTAACTGTTGTTTGTTTTGTTAAAATAAAACTAAGAAATAAAGATTTATTTTATTTAAATTATACTGTTCCATATTTTGTTCTTAAATTTTTTATTTTTACTTCTGTGCATTCGTGCAGAATATAATTTTTAAATATCTTTTGTAATATTTCAATTTATTTAATAAAATAGACAATTTTTAACCTTGTAAAATTCCATTAGATGAAATATTTAATGTACGAATAATTGGATATTTTGTTTTTATTTTACGAATAATTAATTTTCGAATTCAAACTTTACGTGCACATGCCAATATATATATATGGTTGTAATTGATATACTTTCATATATATATTGTATTTTTTTCAAAACCTATTTATTTTAAGTTAAATATTATACATATTATTTGTATACAAGTTCTCCATTTGTGCACAAAAATATGCAACTTTATATAGAACACCCAATAAACTGATTTTTATATTAAATTTGATTACCTTCAAAGAAGTATTTTTTATATATATATATATATTAAAATTATGACAAAGTAGGAAAATCATAAATCTATCATTTTGACAAATTATAAAACATTTAGGCCCGTTTTATAAACGCTGGTTAAATTTGCTTTAGAAGTAAGTGTATTTATTCTATAGATTTTTGTATTAAAAAGGGGGAATACATTTAATCTAGTTCTATTAAAAATAGTTATTATTGAAATAATATTTCAAGATTATTTAGTATATTAAATAAAATTTACTTGTGAAATAAATTTATTTATTGTTTATGATACCGGGCCTTAGATATATTACATCGACAAAAGTCAATATATCACACATTTTGACAAAAGTATCATTATAATTTTCATAATTTGAAATAATATATCTAAAATCCGTTATTTCGTAGCATTGATAATTCTCTGTATTATAATTTATTTAAAATATTAGCTAATTAATTACCATCCAATGCCACGTTTCTATATCAAACTTAATCTTTGTTTTAAATCTGTATTCATATATGTTACAACATTAAATCAGCAATAAATAAAGTGTCCTTATACAATTCAAAGGGAAAATCCTCACTTTATTTATACTGGCATCGTGCCGTCAAGGTACCTATCACGTTCCAGCGTCGCCCTCTAAGCCGTCCGGCAAAATAAGAAACGACGCAAGGTCGAGCGTCGATCTGATTTAATATCCTTACAGCACCGTGAAACCGCTTCGGTAATCCTGTAAGGTTACACACGGCGTCGACGAAAACGCCAGAGCTCTTTGACGTCAAAGTTGACGGTTGTGGTATTGACGATGTTATATATATATATATATATATATATATATATATACGTACGCAGAGACCGACACAAGGACGTCGCGCAGGATGGGCAAGTGAGGCAAGTGATGGTACAGTCTTGCGGTTAATTAAGGACAACGTATCCCTTTTAACGCTGCTATCATTTTCTTCCCACTTCCTGCATTAGATGCTTTCAGTTGGAAGGATAGTGGGCGACAGTAGTAGTGCGTAAATAGAGGTTATTTTGTAATGTAGAGTTTGTCCTTCATCATGATTAATTAAGTTTAAATTATTGTATTGTGGAAGAAATTCAAGATTTGTTTTAGAAATTGGATTGATAAATTTGTTTATTATAGTGGTGAATATTATAATTTATTTTCTTGTTACCTTTACAATTAAAAAAAAACAATTTACTTAAAAAAATATATATGTAAATGTTTATATTTATTTTCACCAAACAACTAATCATGTAAGTGTCAAAAATACTTATTTTTAAAAACGGCACATAAATTTAATGATAGTTTAGATAATTTTTAGAATATAATTTAAAATTTAAAAATACTTTAAAGAAGTATTTATTTCGGGGGCTGTGAAAAAAATTCAATATTTGATTTAGATATTGGATTGATAAATTTGTTTATTATAGTGGTAAATATTATAATTAATTTTTTGTTATCTAGAAATTTTTTAAATGCAATTAAAGAAAAAAAAATTAGTAGATCTAATTCCATAAAAATATATATAAATGTTTATATTCATATTCATCAAACAACCAACCATAAAAGTGTCAAAAATAGTTATTTTTAAAAACTACACATAAATTTAATAACAGTTTAGATGATTTTTAGAATATATTTTAAAATTTAAAAATACTTTAAAGCAGTATTTATTTCAGAGGTGCCCGGGGGAGTTAAACTCTCCGCCCTAGAAGCATGTTGAGTCACAAAATATCAATATCAATTTCAAACAGTTAATATATAATTGCGTTTGGCCTTTGTTATTATGTAATATATAAATAATATAAATAAAATTGAACATTATAGTAAATTACTTTAAAAATATTTTAATATATTTAAATTTTTATTCAACTTCTCACAAATAAAATTTTTATTTAATTTTAGACAGCTTTATAATCGCAAACGTATATGAAAAAAAAAAGCTTTCATATATTATAAAACTGCTATCAAACACAATTTCCATTTTTTGCATTAAATACTTCAGTTTCGTACATAACATGCCTATTATATTAAATATAGCAAAAACATTCCACAGCTATGTCGATGTTGGAAATAAAATATGAGCAAAAATTTGAAAAATTTCAATGTCGTCATAAAAACAAGAGTTATTGAATTTATAACACAACTTCGTTTCCATACAATTTGCATTCTTACATACAATAAACAAATAATAAAATAAATTTTTGCGCTAATTACTGAAATAGCCAAAAGTTTGGAAAATAATTGAATTCTAGTTTATAATTTTAATATTGCTTATACGTTTTATAAAACAATACAATAATTAAGTGGATATATTAAGAGTCAAGAGCAAATATGCACCAGGAAAGTTCAATCAACTATAATAAGTAAAAATATAAAGTAATAAACTGTATTTAACATATAAATAACAAAATAATTGACTGGTACTGACATTAATACTGCCGTTTCTAAAAATTGAATCAAACTAACCTTGGAATTTATTAAAATAAAATAGATTATATTTTATAAAAAGATAAAAATAATAAAACCACTAGTACTTGATTGTTTCACTATTATATATATTTAATATACGTTACGATCATTTCGTCTTCGCAGACATCACCAGACTGTACAGCAGTCTATGAGGTATAGGAAAATAAGCGTGGTATGAAAAAATGCGGAATAATGAGTACTATAATGGAGTGAAGAAACTATTATTCTAAAATGCATCGTTTAGTAGAAAAAAATTAAAAACTGAATTTTTTAAAATTTCTTATAAATTTCCTGGGATTTTTTCAAAATAAGACTTTTTTCAAAATTTGCTCAAAAAAATCTGAAAAAATTCAGTAAAATAGAGAAAAAAATTAGCTATATAATAACTTAGTAACTTTTTTCTCTAACTCATTCTGGTTTATTTATTTGCATTATTTTTCTTGATAATGTACGTATAGTAGGTCAAAACGTCGATTTTTAATTAAAATTAATACAAAACTAAATCCTAAAGCATTTTTATTTTAATATAATAAATTTTAAAAGATTTTTTTACTATAGTAGATAATAGATATTAAATTTTAAATTTATCCAAAAAAAAATTAAAAATAAAAAATACGATTTTTTATCTAGATAAATTATCTAGATAAATTGCAACACTGTTTTTAATTATGCTTAAAAATAATTTATGACCTCAAAAATGTACAACCAAATAATCAAACTTTCAATTCATTAATCTACTAGAAAATAAATTACTACAAATACCAACCAGTGAATCTGTTGTAATATTTCATCTAAAAAGTGAATAAAAATCGAAAATTATTACTCAAATGTAACTCAAAACAACCGTATATTTTTTCAAAATATTTCAAGTTTTATCTCTGTAGATATAATTTTAAGTTGTGTGTATACATGTGTATGTGTGTGAGCTATTTGTCGTTTGCCGAACGATAAACGAAGCGACAGTGTAATTTTTGCAAAAGTCATAAATGGGGAGCTAGCACCGTTTTTTTATTGCCAAATAATATTTTTAATCATAGCCCGTTTCTGATGCTTAAAGCATCATTATGACGCTCGTAAAATATTAGTAGAGATACCCTCATATGTGTTGTAAAATATTTACTGCCCAACCATTTGCGATGATTGGAATTTTGTTTTGTGATAAAATTGTGAGACTATTACCGTTTATTAAGCATTTGATTGCAGAAAAGTGTATTATTTTTCAAGTAATATTTTTTACTTTTAAAATATACTTTAGTAACATAATGCTCGGTTTAAAAAAGAAATATTCAATTTTAACTACAATGTTGATGAAGAATTAATTAATTAAAAACGTATTCAAAATAGGTTTGAGCAAAGTCTTAGGTGGGTCATTATAAATCAAAATAAACATCATATTCTCTTATTAACTTGCCAACTGACTAATTAATAAAGCATTTCAAAAACAATTGACAATTTAGTTACTTAATTATTTCATTTATTAAGTTAATAACGTTTTATACAACTAGGTCCTTAATGTTAATTATTACTAATCACCTCAATTCTGTAACATAGTTACAAAATTTTAGCAACGTCGCTTGCTAATAACTGTAACCAATAGGAACAACTGTAACAACAGTTACTTTTATTTTTTAATTAGTATTTATTAACATTATTGATTAATGATAGTTACCAACGTTATTAGAACTAGCAAGTTCATTACAAAATTGAGGTGAATATCTAATTCACAGACAATCATAAATAAGTAATAGCGTATTGAATTCTGATCAGAATTGAAATAAAATATTATTTCTGGTATAAAAAAACCATTTACCACTGAACTAATAACGATTGGGTCTAAGTGGTTTGGAACTCAATATAAATTGTGGGTCCTTTGTGTGGCCATACTTTAACGACTAGCAACATTGATAATTAAAATTGCTAATAAAACATCTGGACTAGTATTACAAACTCAGTTTTTTTGTGCTTTAGTTCATTGGTTTAGTTCTGTTCTTATGACAGTTAGATTGTTTTAAAACCAGTATTAATTAAAACCAAGCTCATGGTATCAGCCTTTATGATTAGTTTTGCAAGCATATAGTCCATATGTTTTACGAAGCAAAAAAAAAATCTAATTCATCTCACATACATTTACCATCTTTTTCCTAGAACATTTCAAAAAGGAATTCATTTCCAACAAAAGATCAACGCATCTAAATAATTCAACACATACACTCGATTCGTCCATTTCTTCTACAGTTCTTTTCCAGAATAACATAAAAAAAAATCGAGAAAAAACCCAGTCAGTCTTTTATTGAAATTCCAACAAGCCGTATAATACATCGTATTTGTTACCCACCAAAATCATTAATCACCATCCGTATTAAATTCGTCTTTAAATTATGATTAATAACATGGTGGCTCTTTGCTTCAATTTCTGTGCTCTCACCACATCGTATATACTTACTAAGCCACGTGCGGGAACTCTGCGTCCAAAGAGTTATCTCGCATCCCCCCTCTGACTACTGGTGTTGTTCTTAATCCATCACGTTGTGGGTGTCATGGAGTATTTTGGTGGAGGAGAGTTGTCCACGTTGCAACTTATCGTGAAAGAAGACGGATTGTTCAAAATACGACACGTGATCTTTGAGAGAAAGTGTTGTATTAATATCGGCAACACTAAAAACTTTGTCACAGCATATTTTATGTTCGAAGTATATTTTGTTTTAATTTTAACAAACAAACTATTTAAATCAGTTTTTTAAAGATTTTTTGATATAGTAAAAAATATTTCATAACTCATTATAGTAAAATAAAACAGCTTTAAGTTGTAGTTCTTTATAAATATTTATTAATAATCGACGTTTCAAAGAACTCAAAGTTAAACAAAACTTATGTTCTGATTATTTACTGTAAATGTCATTTGTACCATTTTTTCTGATAAAGATGTACGTTGAGTACGTTGAAACGTCGATTATTAATAAATATTAATACAGAACTACAATCTAAGATTATTTTATGATTTTAATTCCAGTTATTATAATTATTTATTCTTAACGTAAAAGATTTAAGTACAATGAAAAGAAAAATGTTATTTGACTTTTAAAAACACTTTTGTCAATTGGGGCAAAATAAATATATTGTATTCAATAAAATTTACAATAATATATCTATACATATTTAACTCGAACTTTATTAAAATATTTGAATGTATTTTTGAAAATATTATTAGTTGCATGTTGAATAAAATTTATTTTCATTAGAAACTTTTATATGTCAAATTTTCATTCCCGGACGTGCCTACAAGCTGAGCGTAATTTTCCTTTAATTATTATTTTAATACGCCAATTTCAAAATTGTCAAAACACGTAAATACAAATATATTAATAAATTAATTTACAAGTACAGAATAAAACTGATCAATAAACAACGTCAATAACAAACATAACTAATGATTTATGTTCAATAATTTCGAAATAAATCACCAATAATTTCCTGTTTTAATGTAAAATAGGTCTCCGCGCTTATTCGTAAAACGATTTTAAACCAAACACATGTTATGTTATGTTGTATAACGTTTTTCAAAACGGAAATAGACGTCTAAAATCAGAAGCGAAATTTAGAAACAATAAATAATGGGCTCTGTCGGCGGTGTGGCGAGTTATTTTTAGCGTTCGTGAAACTTTAGAACTTCTGATGGATGCTGATTTATTAGAAAGTTGGAACTATTTTAGCCCAAAACTTTTACAAGGTGTATATATAATGCACTGTTGAGGTATTTGCGTAATGTACATGTGTGGAATATGTAAAGTAAGTGAAGTAAATATTTTCGTATTTTATGTTCGCCGAGATGTTCTGTATTTTTCATATTTTTTTTTGTTGTTATTGAAACATTTATAGCTGTCTAGAATACAAATCGTGCTTTCATTCGTAAACAAATTTTTTTAAACTATTTTTACAGTAGTTTTTCGTTGTATTTCTTAAATTTTATTTTTTGTGTATGGTTGAGATGCTAGCATATATTAATAATAATCAATTTTGGCAACTATTGGATTACAGATTATTGGTATTTAAAATTAACGCAATTTTAATTTTGTTTTAACAAATACAAATTTTTAATTTATTATTTCAATGAAATTAATAAAAAAATATGTAGTTTTAGTATTAGTAGAATAAATTTTCATTTTTATTTTTTCAAAATAGTTCTAAAGATAAAAAATTGAAATTATTTTGCCATCAAAATTCATTCATAAACTTTCTAATTTAATCAAGAATAAAATTATCCATCTTCAAATATATTTCTAGATATTAAACTATATACATATACTTTCTGTACAATCTTGCATATTATTCAACTTATTTTTCACATTAACAATCGTATCATGCTCAGCTTTTTCCGTCGTGTTTGCAGACAAACTTAACAGCTGTAAAATATAAAAATAGTAGCAGACAAACGGGCCCCATTGTATGTTCTGATAATGTATACTAACATATAAAACGTACACGATTTCTCAGTAACATGGCCAAGTTGCACTGTGTCACTGAACCAAGTCTGCAAAATAAAACAAAAATAAGTAAAAAAAAATATGACGTTATAGCTTCTTTTGTCGTTTGTTGGGAATTTTTACATTGACTCTATGATATTTTTTTTTGTCTGCAGTTGGTAGTACTGTTTACTCGCGTTTTTTATTGTCATTTTAGATTTTATTACATGCAGTTGGTGAGAAATCTTTTTACATAAATAATTTTTAAATAGTTCAAATAACGACAGAGTTAATGATAAATACATATTTAAAAAATATTAGAATTTTTGAGATTTGTCAACTTTATTAGCAAATGCTAAGTCATAATAAGTTTATTAAGTGATAGCATGTATTAATTTAGTCGACTAAAGGGCAATAAACGGTCCTAGTGACATGCTAACCATATTTTTCTTTTAACTAAGCCATTTTTCATGTTTTTATATTTGAGTAAAATTCTACTCGTTTTTTTTTTTTTTCATAATGTTAAAATAACTAAAAACAAAA
Source organism: Clivina fossor (assembly GCA_963966155.1). Lineage (NCBI taxonomy): Eukaryota > Metazoa > Arthropoda > Insecta > Coleoptera > Carabidae > Clivina > Clivina fossor. The sequence continues at coordinate 5,018,087 of OZ014563.1, forward strand.
ACAAAAAGTCCCGGGTTCAAACTTGGCAAAGTCAATGCATTTTTCTTCATTTAAAAATTAACTAATAATTTAATTAGTTTAACAAAATAAATTAATGGCGATTTAAGCAAAAACAAAATACTGTAAACTAATATAATACGACATGTGTAATTAAAAATATAAAATAATGAAAAACTTTCAAGCATGACTTTAACCAGCTCTTTACCACTTAAGGAACGTGAACGTAACATATACGTCCGCCGTTTACTAGCAATGTTCTTCGTGAACGTATAAGTCACGTTCTGTCACTGTATTTACCCAGCAATTTTTACCTGCTTGACTCCGACGGGGCGAGTTATGTTATTTGAATAGATAGCCGTACACAAATTCTTTTTATACAAAAACTCCCACATGGTAGTTGTAAATGTTTAGTAGCGTAGTATAGTTTATAGCATGTTGATATTTTTTGTTTTAATTAATAATAATACTTATTATACTTTTCAATTTATATATACTCTTCGCCCACCGCCAGGTAAAGTACACATGTTACGCCACTAAAAATATATATTTTTTTTAATTTAATTATGTGTAAATACAAACAGTAGATTTCCACAATAAAAAAGCCGATATTTTTTTGACCGAAAATTCAAAATTATTCGTGCTTGAATTGGTTAAAATCAAAAAAAAATAAAATAAACTGGAAACTTAATGTGTTATAGAATATTCTTACGGATGTTATTTGGAAAATGACAACTGCCATTTTAGATAATTAAACCATTTTTTTAATTATTTTTTTATCACTTTTACTTTTTAACAATTTTAACAGTATTATCTACATACAATACAAAAAAAATTATTTAATAAAAAATGTATAAATATATATATATATATATATATATATATATATATATATATATATAATGTAATAGAACCTAAAATCATCAAAACATTAATCTATTGTTTTGTTAATATATTAATTTATTATTTGATTAATCAATTTTTTTTGTTAATCGATTATTTTATTATACAATTATTTGATTAATTGATGTGTTATCCATTAGGTTAATTAAAAATAGATTATTAAAAACTGTAATTGAACAATTATAATTACAACATGCTTTAGAATATTTTTTCTTACATCTCAATTTATAATTATAAACAAAATGGTTGAAAATAAATCTTTTAATAAATACATATCATATCCATTATTATTTTTTGCAAATTTGCAATTTGATGTCATTATATATTTAATTAAAATGAAGTCAAACAAAGTATAAAACAGTACACATGTAGTTAATAATAAATATTTACATGTACATGAAAATTGTATTCGTTTTAATTAATATTTCTGTAAATAAATACAATTTTAAATACCCAGCTTTAAAATAAATCTCATAATTATAATTTCTAAAGCTCCATAGAATTTATTTTCATATATATCGGAAATAATCTGTTTTCAACGTTATATAATTTCCCTTTATAATTATAAATAAATAATCTTAAAAATACACTCTAAAAAAAATTATGTAATTTTACCTACAAACCATGAGATACTACAATGCTTAGTATTTTTAAGTATAATTACTCAACTGCTGTAATTTTCCAAAATTGATTAAAAATATGTCAGAACTATTACAAACACTATGTAACATAATATTACCAACGGGATGGAAAAATACATATGTATATAATATTACTATGGTTTTTATGTAAAATGACAACTTCTTTAGTGTAACTAGATTAAAATTTTTTGCAATTTATTAATTAAGAGAAGCCAGATTTTATTAAGTCTGTGCACCACACTGATTGATGTTATCTTTTTCTTGCAATTATTTTTATATCATTAATAATACAAAACTAAAATCAAAAGTACTTTTATTTTATTATTATATAACGTTACACAAATAATTTGTATTTCTAACTTTGAAACTATTTGTAAAGTATAAATTAAATAGAAAATATTACCAAATTAATATGTATAGGTATTTCTCGAAAGAAAAATTAATAGACAACAACATTATCAATTTTTATAATATTTTTTTTTATTTAGAAATTATAGCTAAATTATTATTATAACGATAAGATTCATTTTCCAGCTTTGCTAATAATATAATATTTTTTAAAAAATTCAATAATAAAACAAATTATTTTCAATAACAAAGAACCCTAATTTATACAAAACGTTACAATATCTAGATCAAAATTAATTTTCATAAACATCCATAAAAGCACAAAATAAATATGAAACCATAGAGAAACAACAAAACACAAATTCATATTGGAATCTCGACGTTACAAACGTCATCCCACTGACCTTGTAAAGGTCACACCACACGCCATTTCTTATTTATAGAGTAGTGTGGCGTCTAAAAAGTACATACATATACATACACACGCATATTAAATCTTTGCGTGTGCGTAGGGTGGTGTCATTGCGATAGGTCAGGGGAGGCCACGATAGCCGAAAACAGTCGAACATTGTCGAATGGATTTGCCGAGCAACAAGCTGCTGCGACGGCAAATGAACGCAACTGGGAAGACGCTACGCGTCGGTATTTTTAAATTCGATTCGTGGAAAAATGAGATACGAAAGTTTAAAACGACGCTCTTAGGGGGATTTTTTTTCCACTGTTTGATGGACATTTTTAGAATGTTTTGCGTCGAATAAAAGTATTTTCCTATATATTTTGTCGGATTTTAGTGGAATTTTTCGGTTAAAAATATGTTTCATAAAATAGTGATGACGAGAATATAAAACATTATTATGGCTGTACTAAGTGATTCTATTTGGATTTTTTGACATGACCAAAAGAGATGTTTTAATATTAATTTTGATTAATTCGGTTTTTTATTTGAAAAATAATTTAAAAAAATTTGATTATTATTGAAATTATTGCAAACATCATAATAATACATATTATATCAAAAGTTTACTATATTAAAATTTAATATATATAAAAAAAATTCGGGCAATAGTTTATTAATAAAAATGTTTCTTTATGTGCCCTCTATCATTTCTGAAAATTAGGAATAGTTATTCTGTTACACCTGTATATATTTACTGAATAAAATAGCATAGAAAAATTTGTATAACAACTGTAGTCATTGTAACTAAAAACAAAACTGTCTTGACATAAAAATGCCACCTATTTACAGAATTATATATATCATAAAACTATGAAAAATTATAAAAAATGTTGCAAAAAAATTTTTTTTGGATATAACTCGTTTAACAACTTTTGTCATATAATTTTTTCGAAATATATTTCTATTGCGAAGTATTCGTAAAACACATACAAGTGATATCAGTATATTACCATTTCCGGTTGGCAGAGCTTTACTGAAAGTTGATCAAATTAAGAAATTCTCCTCCCAAGCTTAAATATAAAATTTTATAATCCGTTCAGTCAAATTTGCACTACAAGTGTCCATAAACTCACAGATAGATCCACAGATTTGTGTTATTATAAGCCTAATTAGTACTTATCTGTAAAAATCTGAATATGTCAAATTTGGTATGATTACAGTACCTTCCTTATCTTATGAACGGTAGGTAAAAATAATACAATAATCAGAAATAATATTTATATATATATATATATATATATATATATATAATAACAATTTTATTAAATTTTATATGGATATACACTATTCTTTATTCTATAATTGGGAATATATATTCTACATATAAAAAATATTAAATATTTAAAAACTTAAAACATTGTAAACTATAAATCTATTTAAATAAAATTTAATTCATATTCCAACAGTATAATAACTTCTAATATATGTCACATATTTGTAATCCTACATCAGCGATGACAAATCTACAATTTTAACTGACTTATACATAAAATAACAATTAAATAAAATCTAAAAAACTCCTACCGTTATTCAATGCATATACAGCAAAAGTTAAATTATTCAATTCCGTTAACTAACGTACATAAATAATGAACAGTTCTCTTTTTTGTATTTTACAGATCTCGCCTAATCAACGATTCATAATAATTTACCTTGAGAAAAGTAATCAACTTATTTGTTAAAAACATCGTTTACCTTTCAAAATTACATAAGCCATTAAATATGGAAATGAAGTCTGTATACCTTGATATATGTAGAACAATGCAGTGTAATTATTATAAACTTCGGAAAAGAAAAATTAAACTTTTTTCTTTTCTTTAATGGACTGTGAAATTTTTGTAATTTACATACGGTAAAATTATTGAAATAAGTCGGTTTTGCAATATTAACGCTATATTAAATTGTTTTATGTGGAAGTATCATAATAACAAATAACATACACTCTAAAATAAAATATGTAAATTTATCTATAAACCATGAGACACTATAATGCCCAGTATTTCTAGGTATAATTACTCAACTCCTATAATTTTAAAAAATACATAATAACAGAACTATTATAAACATTATGTAATATGATATTAATAACGGAATGTAAAAGTATGTATGTATGTAATATTACAGTTTTTTAGTAAAGTCTTTTTTAGTAAATTTACAGAACTTCAATAAATTTGTTGTCAGGAATTTTCCATAAATAGATTTTAGTTCTGTAATATTATTGTTGGTATATTACATACATTTCTAAATTTACATAATGTAATGTATTTGGAAATAAATAAATTTATTAGTATTATTACACAAAATATGTACTAAGTCTCATTATTTTGATAATTTATTACAGATATTAATATGCATGCTGTAATATTACATAATTTAAAAAGTTACACCACCAATACATAATTCTACATTAAGTATGTGATGCAATTTGCAGAAAGTAAGCAATTTTACATACTTATCAGATCATTTTTACTTACTTTAGTTTATTTACTTTCTAAATTAAAATATTTTATTAGTATTATTATAAAAGAATATGTACTAAATATCATTATTTTCATGAATTATTACAAATATTAATATACAAGCTGTAATTTTACATAATATAAGAAATTTTATAAACAATACATAATTTTACATACTTATTAGTTCAGTTTTATGTATTTTATGTAATTATTATGAATTATGTAAAAATTACAGTATTTTGAAGTAGAAATACAGAATATTTATGGTAAAACAAAATTACAGATTTTCTATAGTAAAACATACATACATACATACATACACAATCACGCCATGTAGCCAAAAGAGTGTGGCACAAACTCTTTTCATCATCTCGAAATCAGTCGCCTCCAAACATTCCTATCCAAACAAGCAACTTTCGCTTCATCCACATTCATAATTCCTCTCATACATGCTCTTTTATTCCTACTACTTGAAAACTTTCGCTCACGCAAAACACTCTCAATCATACCATTCCAAATATTCATCGAACGTCCACGTATACCATCAAAATCATTCAAATGTCCGAACCATCTTAAATAACTAACACCAACTTTTGCTACAACATTTTTTTTCAATTTCACACTCATCATAAAACTTTACTACTATTTCTATGTAATTTTTTTTTTATAGTGTAGTAAAGAATCTTTCAGAACTCATTATATTAAACTAAAACAGCTTTCGGATTAAGTTCTGTATAATTTTAATTTAAATTCAACGTTTCGATATCTCCTACGTATATCATTATCAGGAAATATATAAAAATAATATAAATAATATACAAACAAAACATAGAACCAAGTTACTAGATAATAAATACAAATACCTAAGTAAATACAGTACGAGAAACATATGTTCATTATGCCCCACTTATATAACATACGACAACATTTATACAAATTAAAAAAAATTGAATCACTCTTTGAACACCCTTTACTGCACAAACTTCATATAATTACCACAGCTTCTCATTCTGCGTTAGCGTACGTTGCTGAAACACAAAGTGAGAGAAGAATGCCTGGAAAACAGGAAAGCATCGACGCTAAACGTACCCCAACGCAACCCGTTCGTCGAGTGCAAGCGTGACTCAAGTTACCGCTAATTACAGCCGCCCTCGTCTAATGGGGCAGCCCTCCCGAAAGTTACGCTTTCGTTTCGTTTCGCAATACTGGTGGCAGCGGCCGGGCGTCTACTTTGTACTTTGCTACACATTCTCTATGGCTGTGTAACTAGCACCACTTATAAGTTGATAAGAGTTGTGTGTATGTGTGTGTGTATGATGCGAGCATATCAAGATCAAGAAGGCTTTGATGAGAGCAGTTGTTTTTTTTTTCTTCTTGTTATGTATTATAATGTTGATGATGTGTTTATATGTGCAAGAAGTTTTGTTGGAATATTTTGTAAATTATGAAAAAGGACTAAAGAAAATTTATGTTATCAAGAATATTCTGCATTATAAAAAAAAATAGCGAAATTACAGAAAAATAATATTAAAATTTTACAAAAAAAAAATTTGTACTTTCATTTTTACTATAAATAATCTGTATTTGTACCTCAAAATTCCATAATTTTTACATAATTCATAATAATCACATAAATTAAGTAAAAATGACCTAATAAGTATCTAAAATTACCTACTTTCTGCAAATTGCATCACATACTTAATGTAGAATTACGAATTGTTGGTATAACTTCTTAAATAATGTAAAATATCTGTATTAATTATAATATACATCCTTCATGTAAATTTAAAAATGTGTGTAATTATACCGACAATATAACAATATAATATAAAAATACTATAATATATTTTAAATAAATAATAAATAAAAATAAATTTTTAACTGCCTGTTGCTCATTCTAATCTAACAAAGTTTCCCATTTATAATATGTGTCACTCATTTCGAATTAACTATAGATTTTGTTTTATGTTCTCTTCGTATTTTTATTAATCATTTACAAATTGTACATACTTAATGTTTTTTTAGATAAATTTTATATCGTTTGCGCCATTTAATTAAGCTGTTGCCTATTTGGTGTAATTAAATAAATAAACAAATACAATATGTTATGACATTGTTTTCATATAATATTTCAATATTTTGCCTTGAAACAGTAAATTTTACTGAATGCAACTAGCCCATTAATAAATTTTTATTTATTCTGCTATCTATAAATATATGTATTTTGTATAAAAATATTTTTTGCTTTTGATTTAAGCCATACAAAACTCGTACTATACAATTTCGTTCATAAAAATATTTAAAATTAGCTGCTCTAACTTTTCAACATAGTTCCATAATTAATTACTGAAAAATAAACATGATAATATGTCAATAATCGCAGCATAATATCTGTAATAAATGATTAATGACCAAAAAAATAAATTATCGGTATTGAACTGTACCTACAAACTTGTATTTTCCTTTTTTTCACTTTCTTTCTACACAATTTTATTAACAAAATTGTGACCGTATAAAGCTGACATTTATACAAACTGCCGTCTTTCATTCTCCTCTTCCAGTTAATACATCAAAGTTTCCGGTCGGAATTTTCCAACTAGATCGCAAATTTCTTTTGATCGCGTTACAAATGATCGAAGCCATTGAAATTGTTTTATTCCATTTGTCGCACGATCAATTTTACTACACCGTTAAACACTGGCTCGTTGCGTTTTTGATATGGACAATCTTTACATTCAGTTTACGAACTAACAAGGAAAATTTCACCACCTTTACAACTTCATTTATTTTCTATTGTAATGTCTCATTTGGATCGCCGTTTTAATTTTACGCACAAGTACAAGAATTTGTCAAATCCAAGCCAAATGTTTGGATTAGTCAAATTCTCGTGCTTGTGCGTAAAATTAAAACTAAAACAGCAGTCAGAATGAGATTTAATACTTAATATTAGGTTAAGAAACTTTATTAAAAAATTTGGGAATGTGATTTTTAACGTAGTGCATTTCTATGTAATAAATAATATCGTACATTAATGTCTTATAATACAGAACTGTTTATTTATTTCGATAAGAAAGACGCTAACAAAAATTTGTCGTATCTCAAATGTAAAGTATGTATCTCTGAACGATTACTAACCTTTAGAGTAAATGTTGAAAATGCCCTCTCACCTTATGTTTTTCCAAGCCTTTGTTTTTCGTTTTTAATAGTCTCCTTCAAATCGTCAGATAACTGCAAAAAAAAATAAGTAATATTAATAGCGGAAATCTATTTTTTTTTTAATTGCGAATTAGGTAATTTCTTTTAAAAATAATTAAAAATTATAATTTGCATTTTAAATTTTAATAGATAAGTTGTTAATTACAAAATAATTTTTTTGTAAGCAAATTTTCTTAATAAAATAAAAATACAAAGTTTGAAAACAATTTTAAAAACAGTAAATTCTGCAAATTTACATAAATGATAATTTATGTGCTTTCTGTGATTTTTTTCTGTAATATATATTAATAAATATTTATTTTATAATATACAGGTGTAATAGATTTATAAAGTTTATATTTTGTTATTTAAAAAAAAAAAATTGTTGATAAAAATATATATAAATAAATGACTCATATCATAAAACCAATAGTTAACATTACATAAAGCAAACATTAATTATACTAAGCAGCAATGGTGAATTACTCATTGCAATGAGGTACGTGCCTAGGGGCCCCAGCCTTTGAGGGCCTCCAAACCAATACATTTTTTTCAAGTGTTTTAAAATAGATTAATATTTTCAGTAAATATCCTAAAAAATCTTAATTATTTTAAGCAAATATTGCCATTAAGTACCATATCCCTAAAAATTATAAAAAAATTTAAAAGCATTTGCAATTTCTAAACTTCGCAAAATAAATTTGTAAAAATGACATAAAAAGTTATTCATTAAACTGATTTTCTTTATTATTTATCATTTCTTAACCCTTTAACAGGCAGATATATGCAAAAATTCAAAAAATTCTAGTCATTTTTTTAATTTTAGTTTATTTACCACCTAGCTTGTATTCTACTTTTAATTCTTTTTATTATTATTATTATTTAAAGGAAACTTCAAATATAATTTGAATAGATAGCCTTAACTATTTTTAATTCGCCATTACTGAGCAAAGTAGAAATTAAGGGGGAAACAGTATGCAAACTTTTCTTGTAAGTGACACGCCGGCCATATTTGATAAATTGACAGTCGAAAGGAAAACTGCCGAAGCCCGTTTGTTGACTTTTCATTTGCAATCGTTTTTTTATACTCGAAGATAAATTCACTTCTTTTTTCTTCTGCTTTTACTGATTCATTTGTATATTTGAATTTGGTTCTTTGTCGTTGTAGTCGACAGATTGAGAACGAAATATATTGACGATGGCAACGAATTTAATTATTGGGTAAAGTTTATGAAAAAAAAAAATGAATGATTTGATGAATAAATCAATTTTTTTCTCTTTCTCTTTATCTTTTTCTCTTTCCCTCTCGCTGCTGGTGTATTTGATTCGGTTTTGTTTTTGAGTTATGAGGTGATTTTGACTTTTGTTTTATTGCTGTTTTGTTTCGGCTGTTGATTGTTTGTCCAAAATTTATTGCTGATGGTTTTGTGTGGTTATTAATTTACCGCAAATATTACAAGTGTTCATTTTTTTAAATATTGTGAAAAAAATTACAGTTTTAAATAAACTGATTTGATTATTACGCAATTTTTAATCTATTTTTAAATTTAATCAATAATGAAATGTAAGTTATGAAACAAGTATAAATATTGGTTTGTAATTATAATCTTTCTTTAGTTAAAAATTAAATTAAGCTTTTATTTCAAAATAAAGCTATAGTTATCGTAATACCGAGGAAATACGAAAAAGAAGTCGGACATGGTAATTTACTAATGTCACTTTAAGTGTTTTACAAATATTTTGCAGCAGATATATTTTAAAAATATTTATTTAATGATATGATTATATGATATGATTATATTTATTATATGATTTATTTAAACTAGTTCAAACTAATAACATTTTTCGATATGGCTAAATAATTTTTTTATAATTTTCTGTGGTGGACACAACAGATATTTTTAATATTTACATATATTGTTTTAATAAATATTTAAAATTTAAAAAATATAGTAATTTTGTCACATACATTATTATTTCAATTCATATAGTTTACAATATAAAAAATTTATTGTTTTTTTTTTATTTGATTTATTTTTTCCAAAAATTATTGTACACGTATTTTTAAAATGAAAACAGTATATTACAAAATTTTGTTGATTTTTTTTTATATATTATTAATCATTTTATATTGAAATTTAGTGTGTAAATATTTGTTTTCCACAATAATCAAATAGTTTATTGTTTAAAAGTAAACATTATTTTGTAATAAAATTTATACTCAACAAATATTTTCTAAATTTTCTATATAATAAAATTATTATTAGTTTTTATAATTTTATTTTGCAATATAAATTCTGTCAATATTCATATTTCGATTTTATTGTATAAAACAAATTTAATAAAATAGAAATTTCTATAAATAAATTTAATTAAAAATTTAATAAATTTATTATATTAAAATGTTTCTGGAAAATTATATTTTATAAAATATTAAATTTTATACATGATTTATAGTGTTATATTTATTTAGAGAAAAAGCTTTTTACAGCAAAATTTCAATTCATTTTTTAAATTTTTTATATAAATAAAAAGCAATAATTGAACGTCAAATATCTATAAAACTAATTTCAAATATTTGTTAAAATAACGTATTTATTTTGTTTTATTAGTTTCTGTTTAAAATAAATTAAAATGCGCAGTCATATTTCGTAATAAATTGCAGCTTTAAAATAATATTGAATTTTAAAATTTTAATTAATAACACGCTATTAACTTAATCAATGGTCAACTATGTAATTATTAACTATTTTTGAAACACCTAAAATTAGTCCAGAAATCTCTAAAGATCGATACATGCAGATCAATTTAAACTTACATTAACTTTAATATTAATACGTCCAGTAACATTAATTTTGAAACTAAAAAAAAAGCATTTACAAAAACTTTTATTACGCTTGCATAATTAAAGTTTGACATTTATCCAAAATCGTATAACCTTACCAGTTTTATACACTCTGTTTTCCTGATATGTTTTAAAGAAATATTGGTCCATATTTTTACCTCTTTTGTATATGAAAAAGTGCTTTTAATTTTTGCTTTAAAAAATAAATTATACTTCTACCCCTTATCAAATATGAAGAGCGTGCAACAGATAATAGTTAAAAGTACCTGTCGTTTTTCGTTTTAAATCTTACAAGTATTGTCATAGCTATTAAAACTTCACAATCACAAATTTTCAGGACAATCTATGGGATCAGGAATCTGTATGGGGTTATAAATCTGTATAGGGCTAGGAGAAATTATTTTATACTTTTTCGTCCGTGGTATATTAATTATATTTTTTTTAAAATTAAATAATTATTATCTGCTTTTTAGTCTTGTGTATGTGTTCTGTATTTTCTGTAGTTGTTTTCTATAATTTCTGTATTTTGAAAAAAATATCTCTGCTAAATACGGAATTCGTGAATATGGCACAAGATAAAAATTAATATTTCTAATATTATTAATTAGTTAATATTGCATTGTCATCCAATTTTGAGCTATGCAAGTTTCAAGTCTCTAGCTCATCGGGAAGTTAGTTTAAAATCGACTGTAAAATTTGCACCAAACAGACAAACACACAGGAAACGTATTAAAATACAGTTTAAGCGTTTAAAAATTCCCACTAATACTAGTATTCTGCATAGTTTTACAAACTACAAGCTATGTAGTATCATATAAATCTTTTGTTTTTTTTTTAACATATGAAATGTTTTATTTATTTAAAAAAAAGACAAAAAATTCTACAGAGCTGTAAAGCTTATATAATAATACAAAATACTACCAGAAATATCCGATCAAAAACAGTAAGTATGGATCAAAAAAACTATTTCATACTTTTTCTAACACCCGTATTCAGCAACATACACTCGCACACGCATTGCAATGTCTAAATTCATGGTAAGCCACAAACATCTCTCCGTTTGCAATATAAGCGAGTGTACATTGGTAGTGGGTATATAGAACAAGATGCAGCGTAGAGCATATGCAGAATTGTGTGCACAGGAGTATGTTTGAGCACTCTAAACATGCTTCGTTTCTAGTATTAGACTACCAGCATTGCTTCGGTGATCGCGATGTGGCTAAAGAGACCAGCCAAGCAGACAATAATAACGGATAGCAGTGCATTGCATCTCATTGTTAGAGGCATCAATGCAGGTTGCTTGTTTGCTAAATTTACTTTGATAGAGAGTTTGTGTCTATAAGTATAAAATATTAAATAGTTAATTCGTAGCCATTTTAGTTTAGTAAATTTTATTACACAATATGTTCTAAGTTACATATGGTTATATTGGAAAATTGATTTGAATATTTTAAAGTAAATACAAAATTTAAGTAAACATGTTCCCAAAGTTTTTATTTAAGAATAATAACACCAGCTTTTTACCACTCTGACTGAAAAGAAAAGTAAGATAGTGATATAGTGATATAGTATAAAAATTAAAACAAATCTATAGAAATCTTTCATATAGTTTCTAGATGACGAATCTAAACTTACTTTATGAAGGTGTAAGAACGTGCGAATTTAGTTTGCTTGCTCATTCAGTCGTTTTTGTAATAGCAACTCCTTCTAGATCTTTCATGCGATTTGAACTAAATTTTCAGGATACCTTCTGTATGAGCATGTGGTTTTATTTTGAAGAAGTATTTCCGACTTTCCATAATTTAATCGAAATTAATTAAATTCTCACGAAATAAATTTTAAGTTTTCACATAAATTATTTAATTTTACTACCGTACATTATTGCCAACTTTTTAAGAAAAAAATACAATTTTTTTCAATTTTATTTTGGCTTTACTATTTATTCTAGATTAATCAAATTTTCAGAAATGATTTTCCTGGTGTCCAATAAAATTACATAATTTTAATGTACAGTGTTACCAACTTTTAGCAATATTTCGCAGAATTTAATCCATTTTTTTTTAAATAAAATTTATATAGTTTTATATTTATGTAGTTTAGCCAATTTTTGGGATAAAAAATTATTTAAATGTTTAATATGTTATTTTGGCTATATTATTTATTCAATTTTACTCAAATTTTCAGGATCGATTCTACTAGTTTTCTGTCAAAATAATATATATTTTAAATTTTTTAGATTATTGTATGCCTCAGATTTGCAATCAATATTAAAATATTCCATTTAGTATATATTCAACTCACATCAAAACAAACTAATATTAAAGAGCATGTGTATATTAGATACTCTATTAATGTTTCCAGTTTTCAAATGTAACAATATTTGAACGCATCCGTGTTCATTCCGACTACATTTTCGGTTCACTTCAATTCGGCTTTCCAGACAATCTAGCGAGCGTTGACGTGCGTAGTCAACACGCTGCACACACATACACATACAAAGTGAATGCATTCGCTATCGTCATCACGACACAGTGTCTGTTTCGTTTAGCTCGTCGTGTCACCACCGTACGGTCGGTTATTCCTGCACTCTGTTCGCTATAGTCGATGCGTTTCAGTACTGAATCCTGCTGCTCATTTCCCACACATTGCCGCTACAGCTCACTGCACGCTGAAAAACAAACGTCGCTTGTTGGTCTCGCTTAGTTGTTCACTAATACGTATATAGACAGTCGATCTAAAAAGTTTCCAAACATATTTTTTTAAAAAATAGGTTATATTTTAAAAAATTAAACTGGTAGAGTTAAATTTTATATATACAGTGTGGAAATTAAGTAAGGAATAAATTCAGTAATTCCGTTGATATTTATTTTTTGGAAAAAATCTCGAAGGGGTATAGCGATTTTGACAATAGCGAATATTTTCAGTCTATTTTCAGGTTCTTATGTAAAAATTGAGAAAAATATTCTTAAGTTTGAATATTAAAAATTAATTAAATTGGCAAAATGAATCTAGTTATCGATGTACAAAACAAAAAGCATTAGCTGCAACTGTCAGAATTATACAATTTATAAATGTCACAATAAAATAAGTGTTAGGAGTATTATTTTGCTTTTTCCAAGTTAGAAAAACTATTTTATTAATAAAAATGGAATAATTGAGCGAAAAACAGAGAAAAAGCAAAATAATAATAATTCTGACAGTTGTAGCTAATGCTTTTTGTTTTATACACCGATAACTAGATTTATTTTGCCAATTTAATTAACTTTTAATATTTGAAATTTAAGAATGTTTTTCTCAATTTTTTTGAAATGTAACATATTGAGAATTTTATATGGTTGGAAACGGAATAAAAAGTACTACCACAATCAATAATAATAATTTTAAAAAAAAGTCGATGACGTCATAACATGACGCTATCAAAATCGCTATACCCCTTCGAGATTTTTTCCAAAAAATTAATATCAACGGAATTAATGAATTTATTCCTTACTTAATTTCCATGTATATATATATATATATATATATATATATATATATATATATATAAATAGTTACCTAGTTGTTTAATGTCATTGATTAATATAGACCTGATGAAAACGAGCGTTCAGTTTCGTCGAAACGTCGTTTTTATATAAATAATTAACAGAATTTTATCCTAAAACAGTTTTTATATTAATACTATGAATTCTGAAAAATATTTTAAAAGTTTACCAAATTTCGTCAAAATAGTTACTACTGTTCACCTATAGAAATAAACAGATATATAATTTTAGTTCGTTTAAAAATATAAAATAAACTAATATAGTTGAAAAACAGTTTTATTTGAACATTTAATTTAGCGAATCCAGTAAAAAATTTTGTTACAGAAAAACATGTTTCATTATAATTATTTACATAGTTATTCAACATTCATAAAAAGCATCAAATATTCGTGCATAAAATTCTAGTCATAAAGTTATATATTTTTAATTAACCATCTATATACATAAAGTTACATAAACTCGTTTCGCTTTTAAAATAAAACTCAAATAGAAACATTTGAAAACTAATTTCAAGCTGAAAGAGAGTTTATCAACGAAGTAAATTAAGCAATTCGCATACAAAGAACCGTATTCAATAGATAACAAAATGTTCTCGCGCGCACACACACACACAGGTGGATTATCAGTCGATGGCACAGAACCCGAACAAATACAAACGAAATGCATGTAGAAAACTTATAGTTTTGTTATGTTCAAGTTAGTAAATTGAATATGTTGCAGTTGAGTATCCGTTTATCTGCAAATTTAAATTGTATTTAAAAGTTTCATTTTGGAACTAAAAATAGAAGTAGCAGTATTTTCGATTTGCAATTTTGATAGTATAAATAAATAGCAAAGGAAATATGTTGTTTCCTTTTAAGTATATAAATAATTCAATTATAAATTGAATAAATTTTTTTTAACACTTTCATTACATTTCTGTTTATAGAAGAAATCTTGTGTTGACTTCCGATTGAACCGAAAGTGGTATTTTATGGAAAATATTTTTTTTCAACTGAGTGAATCGGAATACCCGTATATACAAAATTATATAACATAATATTAAATAGTTTTTAAAATAGATAGCATAAACTCGTCGTGGGTCACACAAATGTATAAAATTAAACAACCAAAACAAATATAAAATCATAAAACATCGTTTGTAATAATAATCGACACACAATTTCAAAATGAAACGTTTTTTTTATTTTGATTGCAACAAATATTTTCCTTTAGCTTGTAATTTCCTCGGCGAATAATCTCGTTAAATCAGCGTGTTTGCAAAATCAGATTCTATTGAAATTAACGTCTGATTCACTTAACAGCTGATTGGAAGGAAGAGTGGTTCAAACTCGACAAACGTGATTGAATGTTTCCATCGCGCGAAAACAAAAAAACAAAGTTTTAGAAGATACTTTACTTACTTAGTATTCTAACCCTGCAGTTTTTTTTTTGCAACATTTTGTAAGACTAATAGATTTTTTAATATCTTAAGGACTATTGCACAAAACGTTGTTAAATACATATCAATTTAATTACGTGATTAATTTCTCAACTGACTAATCAAGACAATTTTTTTTTTTTAAATAAAAATGTAAATATTTTTACTAAAATTTAACGTTGTTTACCGTTTAAAAATGTCGTTTAATTTTTCAGTTCCATTAAAAATTTATTAATAACTTATTCAGTGTTGTGCAAAATTCTAGCGACTTTCCAAGCCATCTTTCTAATGAACTAATTAACGTTGTTAGTGAACCAGTCGGGCTGAAAACGGGGCACTTGAAACAAATAAATGGAGCTGAAAATTGCTGATGAAAGAATAATGCTAAAACTGAAAATATATAGCGTAGATTGAATTTACCGTAAATTACGTCATGGCAGTTTTTCACTGAATAATTATCCTTTGCAACGACATTTCAATTAATACTGTGACAGATTTTTGTTTTTTGTTTTTGTTTAATTTCAATCAATATTGCAACATATAAACAATTTTAGTTAATTACTCACAATTGCGTTATATGCTTCTGTTGAAATTATTCTGTTTTATTAATTGAAACACTATTGAAAATCTGACAGAATATTCCGATAAACAAAATAAAATTGTAAAATCTGTAAATAAATGTTTAATAAAAAAATATTGAATACTAAACAGTACATCGCTATGAGAGTTTGTTTAGTTTAATAATTGATATATATATATATATATATATATATATATATATATATATATATATATATATATATATATATATATATTATTTTTATGTAAAAAACATCAAATTTTAAATAAATGAATGCACAACTAAATCCTGAAGCTTTTTTATTTTAATGAGAATGAGTTCAGAAAGGTATTTAAATATATTACTTATGATATTAAAATTGCAAGTATATCTGTGGAATTTGTTTGATAATATATTTTTTTTTCTAATATAAAAATTTTCATTCAAATGCATTTATACGTATAAGGATAGAAAAGTTATGTAGAAAACCTCTTAAAAAATTTTCAAACTGAGTGTAGATATTAAAAAACTTTACTAACTTATCTTTACTGTATGAATTCCATTTGCATATTTGAGAATCGGACCAAAGATAAACATCAGAATCCTTTTCAAACATTTTATACAAAAACTTTACTATTTACAATAGAATTTGCTTATACATAAATAATTTTTGTTCAAAATATAAATAATTTTTTTATATTTTCTGTTTTTATTACAGCCAATTTTAACAATTGATTTTTTTGTAATATTTTTATATTTTTCAGGTGTTTTATTTAAGCTGCTGTATATATTGAGATCTCAAAAACTATAAAAAACTAAAATAGAATTTTTCTGTTGGGAATACATTATAATGAATTAAAACGTTATAAAAAATGAATATATAAACAACAAATATTTGATCAAATAACTTAATTTCACTTTTAACGATTAGCAAAAAACAACAAAACTTAGTTCTTCATAAAATTAATTTCAAAAAAACCATCACAAATGATAAACGATAAACGTCACAATCATGACAGCAAACAATTTTTCAAATCTTTTAACTGCTACAACAAATAATTGCAAAAGAAGCAGAGGGGGAAGTAATACATATAATTTTCGTCGTCATATGTAAAATTGTGCACAAACGTATTTACTTACACATAGAGAGACAGATTCGAAGAAGACAAATGAACGCGCAGACACATACGAGTGCACAAAAAAAATGAAGAGAGATTATAGATCAGTAAGACCTGAATAAATGTGAGTACTTTGAGATAGGGATAGTGGTAAATTATAGTTTTAAATGGGAATGATTGATTTGAATTTTATACGGTGAATATTTGATTTACAAACAATAATGATTTTTGTTACGGCATATTACAGTATTATATTAGTTTCTGATCATTTTTTATTAATTTTGTTGAATCTTTTTTTGACTATATTACTATATAAGCAACAAAATTACTTGTTGTCAAAATATCATATGTCTGATTCTTCAATTTTAAATATTAATCAATAATTTTTTAAAAAAATAATAATTTGCAAACATGAAACATCAACAAAAAAAAATTCTATTATTTTGAATTTGATTTTCAGATTTAAAAAATTCATATCTTTTGTAGTTGATTCATAAATATTTTAAATATTACATAGCCAAACAAACTTTAATATTAAAACCGTTTATACATGTAAATATTTAAACTTCTATCATACAACGCAACTTTTTTCTGCAAAAAGCAACATTATTAATATTAGATGTAACAGTTTACATTATACCTTTTACTAAAAGAAACATTTGCAAAGTAAAAATGTAAAATGAAAATCGCCAAGCAAATAAGAGTAAAGACTCGATTCCATTTTCCGTCTAGTGCTTTTTTTTCCTAAAGCAAATAATACTTACGTTTTAATTTACATATATACATACATTATAATAATAATTTAACACTGATGTAATGGAAGTTTTTCTTGGTCTCGTGCGTATTTTATTTTACTCATTTTATAATATGAAAAAATATAATATATAAAATAATAAAAAATTTAGTTGCCACTGTCAAACATATTTTTACAAATAATTTTGTTGTATCAAATATCAAGCTATCCTTTCACGATCATAAACTTAAAATCCTACTAATACTTAATTCTACATAATAACATTTTTACCATCCTAACCAGACAGTATTATTATACAATCCTATATAAGAAACTTTTTTTTTTTTATTCAAGCCCCAATGCATCCAAATCTGCATCCCAATAATCATACAATTTGAAACTGTTTCATTACACCGGCTTCCCACTGCATCACTCGCATTATACTTTATAATAATAATAAAAAACCCATTCACCGTTCATACATATATCCATATAAATGTAAACTAGTAGTACTACACAAGGGCGGAGTCCCTCAGTTCGCGACAGATGTGCTCGGGCGCAATCCACACGTGGGGCGACGCGTGGCTGACAGCTGCGGAACACCCCACACCGAAGGGGTGTAGTGGACAGCTGCACCCGACGGCACGTGTGTGTGTATGTAGCACCACACCGACCCCCCCCCTCAATCATATATCTATGTGTTTCAATGTTTGCGATAGATGACGTTAGACTCTAACGAATTGAAATTTTTACAGATGGTGAATAGGAAATGGTAAAATGAATTGTGATGAGTTCCTGTTTTTGGACAATGAGTTTGATTGGATTCATGTTAGTAATTAAGTTTATTCGGATTTTAGTTACATATTTATATTAAAATATAGGTGAACGACTTTTGATAAATAATACTTTTAGAATATATACACACTAAAAAAATTTGAAGTGATAGTTACTAAATGAAGTGGTACATTGATTCATGACAATATAACAAAATATATTTTATTAAAGTGTTATTTGTAGAATAAATCAAGCAATAATTTTTTAAAATTCTTTGATCAACAATAACAAAGATATTTAAACCAATTTGAATTCAAGATTAAATCAAACACTTGATGTAAAAAAACAGTAAACATAAATGATATTAGTCAAAATATTCTTTCTACCCTATTAGATATGCAATTCTTAACTATTTAAAAAATCTAATTCTTCTTAAATAAGCGAATTTCAGTCGTCCTGATATTAAAATTAAAACTACAAATTCTTTTTATTTTAATTTCATTTAAAAAAGTTTATAGAAAAAAAATGTGTATATAGACTTTCTGAATAATCTTCACCATTATACATTTTAATTGAAATTAAACATTTATATAGTAAATTGTTAAAACGTCTTAATTATGCAACATTTTTCGTAATATTTAAATAATTATTTCATTACTAATACCTTTTTTATACAAAACTAATATTTTAATTACAACTTGAAGATACAAAGTATTATTGTTTCGATACAAAAAGAAAAATACAAAACTAAAATTAAGAACATAATAAATTAGTGAATGTCAAGTAACAAGTGCAAAGCACACAGTTCAAATATCTTTTGTCTGGAAATGGTAGCTTTATCAAGTAGTTCAAAGGACTTAAAGCGGGCAGCTTAACTGACTTTAAGCTTTCACCAACAGAAAAACATATTAAAACTGTTCAATCTTTGTGCATCCTTTGAAAGAAATATTAAAGTGTTTGAATATTTTTGAAATTTCCAATTACTGATTTAATCTAAAATTTCTTGTTTTTGATTGTCTTGTCTTAATTATTCACATATAAATTATGGATATTTTTAAATATTTAATAAAATTCATGCCATTCCGATGATTATTAACGGAGTGGTGTAAATTTGAAAAATATGATTTCTGACTCAGAAAAATGCTAAAATATTAATCATTTTAGCTTTCACTGAGTCAGAAATCATATTTTTCAAATTTACACCACTCCGTTAATAATCATCGAAATGGCATGAATTTTGAACTACTAAAAAGCACATTTCATTAGCTTTTTGGTGCTTATTTTGAAATATTTTTAAAGTAAATACAATAAAAGTTATATAGCAAAATGTCTGAAAAGGCGATTTCCCCTTTTAAACTAAATGCAAATTTTGAGCCCTTAACAGACACGGGTTAATATCATCTGACAGGTCTGCGAAGTGTATGGACATTTTTTTTTATTTATTTGGAGAAATTTTGGCGGGTGAGAACAACAAATTTCCCACTTTGCCAAAATAAGGGCCACTCTAATATATGTATATATTTGTTATAATAATTTCTTGAAGTTTATATATTTATTCTAGTTTTGAATCAAAAAATTCTATATTTTTATTTAATAAAATATTTAATTTTAATAAACTGTAATAATAGTATATTATTGAACGTACATGTAAGGATTGTTATAATTTATTAGAATAAATTTATGGCAGTTATAATCTTTACATGTAAGTAAAATACTATGGACCGTATTCTCACCTCATTTATAAAAGTGATTTTTGCCAGAAGTACTTTTGAAGTTCACTTAAAATAATTTATTAAGCATTTTAAAATAGTTTATTTAAATTTTATAATACCAAATATAATAAAAATGATCAAATATAGAAAAATTATTTATATCTGATGACAAACAGAAGCAAAAAGTTATTTTAAAATTAATGATAAAAGCACTTTTTTACGAAAAAGTGAGGTGAGAATACGGGCCTATGCACTGAAAAAAATAGATTGCCTACAGTAGCGAAATAGCTACCCTAAAATAGTGACAGGTAAAAGGTACCGTGAAAGAGCGAATATGTATTTCTAATTTTTTAGAGAAAAATATTACTAATATTTTACTAATTAAATATCGTAGAATAGAAAAATATATAACTCTATCAGTGAATAAAAATCGCTAATTTAGAAAAATATGTTAGCTAAGACAGTTATAACAAATCTTTATATTTCGAATATAATTATCAGATATAGTGAAAATAAATGCAGAATTAAAATTTCTTTTTGCTAAATTAGGTATTTTTTTATTCAAATTCAAATAAAAAATTTATCTAAATTAGAATTTTTTTTTCCTAAAATTAATAAACATTCTAACCTATTCCATAATTTTTTCATTAAAGTTAACGATTGGCGAAAACAAATATTCTAGAATTCGTAAAAATGTTATAATAATAATAAACATTTTATGGAATTCTAAAATATTTGTTTTTGCGAATCGCTAACTTTAACGAAAAACTTATAGAATAGGTTAAAATGTTTATAATTTAAAAAAAAAAATATTATTAATTTAGTTGAAAATTATATTTGAAATAAATCTGATAGCACAAATGTATTTCTGGATTTGAAAAAAAAAAAACTAAAATTTCTTAGAAAAATATTTATTTACTATTT
This sequence comes from Clivina fossor, assembly GCA_963966155.1. Lineage (NCBI taxonomy): Eukaryota > Metazoa > Arthropoda > Insecta > Coleoptera > Carabidae > Clivina > Clivina fossor. Next base: position 5,039,714 of record OZ014563.1, read on the forward strand.
ATAATGAAAAAAAAAAATCATTTACATACATCTTTTTAAAGTAACATAACTATTTCCATTAGGCATTTCTGCTAATAGAAGATTGTCAGAATCAATGAGAGAAACTGACTCTACAATATAATTATTATAATTAATTTTTTTTACTATATAGGAATAGTAATGTTTATCAAAAGAAACAGTATCCAGAATATTACATACAAAAAAAATATTATCATCTTCATCAATTAAAATTTTCAAAATAATACCAAAAACAGGAACTAAATTTTCTATATTAATAATTACAATATCAGAATAATAAGAATTATAAATTGATCATCTTACTTCTTATTCGGATTATCATCTAACTCTTTAGAAATAATTATTTCAGTTAATTTTTCTCGTGATGTCCGATCTAAAGTATTTTTTTCCTTGTATATATTTAAAATACACTGACCAATATTTGATTGTTTCAAAATATCTTGTAAATTATAGTCCAATTTTAATTTTTTACGAAGTGACTGCTCATCAAAATTGGTATCTAAATAAATTTATATATATATATATATATATATATATATATATATATATATATTCAAAATAGAGATATAAATATAAACTGATGAAAATTCACCTTCGATGTTCACTAGTACTGTAGGATTAGCCGGAAAAAGTGGCGGCGGCATTAGAAATTGATCCACAATGTCCACTGGCATAGAATCTAATGATATTGTACTGCTAGATGACGTACATAATGTTTCTGTATTTTTAGTAATTAAGTCTTTAATTTTTTTCTTTAATTTTAATCGTAATCCTAATGTAGGTATATATTTTTCTAAATGATGCTCTTCCAGTAGCAAAAATGATTCTTCATCTATACCTTCCTCTACAAAATAATATTTAAAATATACAAATTGAAAACGAATGACAAGTTAATAATTAAAGTTGATATATCTTCTAATACATCGTAATAAGTTTGTATAGTAGGTATATTATATATTATAATTTTTATTATTATAACTAATTAGTACCTATGTAAAATTTATAAAATATTTTACGTAGTACAAAAGCATAATTCAACAACCTTTACAAACCTTCAAACTTTTTGATGATTTCATCGGATATATTTAGTTCTATAAGAATTTTTTTTGTAAATTCATCTGCCATCTTCCCTTTAAATAATCTTAATTGAAAAATAAAAGTATAATTTTAACTATCAATAACTAAATACTTGCTTTATTTCAACGAAACAAAATATTCAATCGACAATAAACTAGATGTAACATTTTTGTGTACAGCCTTAAACAAAAGTTTATCTTAATTGAAATAAAATATTTTAAACAAGATAGAAAAATTATAAATTAGAATTATTCTAATATTTAATACGGAATTATGTATTAGTATACTTACTTTATTTTTATTAACGGCACAAACACTTCGGAAATTAAAACTATAGTACTCTACAACGTGTAACACGCCGTAAACACAAGAATACATACTGATAAATACTACGCAATAAAATAAAATATTGTGCAATTCTATTCTACCCTGAATAAAAAATCATCTTAATTAGATAAAATATTGCTTGTGACAGGAAAAATAATTTCTAAAATACAATTTTTTTTTAACTGTATCAAAAATGCATTTTGTATTACAGAAAATATTATTTTTAAATATATATATTTTTTTCATTTGATTCAGATAAATATGATTGTAAATAAGAAAAATATAATTCTAATCTAATAAATAGGAATTTTTTTATTTAATTTAGTAAAATTTTAATTAGAAATTAAAATTTGTTTTCCTACGAATCAGAATTTTGTATAACAGTGAAAAAGTTTGTATTTAAGTGTTTATTTTCACTAATCTGAAGAAAAACATTTTAGGTAAAAAATTTTCGCTACGAGTGGTAACTTATTTTTTTCAGTGTGATTTTTTATAACTATAAAATTAAAAATTTGTTTTGGCCACCACAGAATCGACTGTCATCGTATTAAATAAATTTATGGAATAGAAAAAACTACTGTAGTCATGTTAACTAAAAACAAAGATATTTTGTCACAAATATGCCAGCTATTTACAGAATTACATAATTATATCATAACAACATAAAAAATTATAAAATAAATTATTTAGCCCTATCGAAAAATATTCAAATATAAGTTGTTAGTTATAACTTGCTTAATAACTTTTTCAAAACAAATTGTTTCGAAATATGTCTCTTTTGCGAAATATTTGTAAAATCAGTAAATTACCATTTCCGCTAAAAACAGTTGATTCGTGTTGCTATAAGCTTAATTCGTGCTTATCTATAAAAATCTCAATGCTTTGATTTGTCACAAGTATTAAATAATAATTCAAAACTTACTGACTTGAGCAATATATAATATTACTTGTAAAAAAAAGAACACAAATTTATATTTTATATATGTAAGTTTAAGTTGCAACGCTTCGATTTATAAATATTGGGTTTTAATCTCTTTATTGTTTACATATTGTTTATAATAATTAAATTATTTATCAAAAATTAAAAAATATGTAAAACAAGAATAATGTAATTTCTATTACAGTAAAACTTGCATAGAAACCTGTTGTAAAGGAACCTATCAACGCAAACAACTAAACCAATATTACAAAACACAATTATCGATTACAATGATGCAAAATTAAGTTGAAATTTTTTTATTTTGTTTTTATAATTTAACAGCGTTATTAATTCAAATTACATTCTTAACATTCTATTAAAACAACTTGAAATATACTTTCCCTGTTAAAACAATAAGTAAAATATAAAACACAAAATTACAAACACGATAAATTAGTGCACAAGTGCAAAGTAAACAATTTATATCTTTTGTAAAATTAAACATCTCGTTTTCACTCGTAGAATGGGAAGCTTTATCAAGTGGCTCAAGAACTTAAAGTATGCTAGCTTAACTGACTTTAAGCTTTCAGCAACAGAAAAACAGAAAGAAGACTGTTCAACTAGTGTGTGCCCCCCTTTAAGATTTTTTTTAACCCTCTCTTTTTACATGTACTCGACTTCTTAGAGTATGAAGCACTTATTCTTGGACAAACTCTGTTTTATAATTGCATGACAAGTAGTTTGGTCTGGTTTTTTGTGTATTTTTTTTACCTGAATGCTATTGACAAGTTGTTGGTAACGTATAGTTGATACCGTTAAAAACCACGGTAGTTTTTTAATTACTATTATTTAGAAATTTAGGCCCGTATTCTCACCTCACTTTGAAAAGTAATATTGGTCAAAATTTCTTTTGATGTTTACTTAAAATTACATAAATTAGTTAACTTGAATTTTATAATATTAGATATAAAAAAATGTATCAAAAATAGATATACTTTTCATATTTGATAAATGGTAAAAGTAAAAATTTATTTTAAAGTAAAAAATATAAGCACTTTTTCATAAATAAAAGCGGTAAAAATACAGGCCTTAGTTTTTTGAAAATTGTTAATGAATTGTGTAGAATTTTTAAAAAATAAAATTTAAAATAAAACTGATGTAATACATATAATATAATTATAAACATGAAAAATTTAAAATAAAATAGCTTTAGGATTAAGTGCTGTGTAAATTTTAATTAAAAATCAACGATTCAATATACTAACATCAAGTAGTGTTGAGGCACTCATTTAAATAAAATTTGATTTTGTTTAATTAATAATTTATAAATTTTATAATCTAGTTACATATTTTGTTACCTAGTAACTTGTCTCTATGTTCTATTTATTTATTATATATGTTTGTCATTTGTATCATTTTTATTTGATGATATATCGAAATATCGATTTTTAATTAAAATTTACAGAAATTAACTTTAAAGCTATTTTATTTTAACATAATAAGTTCTGAAAGATTTTTACTATAAAAAAATTGTTTTAAATTTTTAATAGGAAAGCCATAGATGACTCTAGATGAAATTAGATTTTTCACTTTAGAGAAAGTGTTACTAATTTTCTTATTTCAAATAAAATAATAAAAAAGGGACCTTATTTTCACAAAGCAAATTTTTAAAGACAACCAAATAAAGTGTTTTGGGAAAAATTTTCACATTTTTAGACTATTGCATGACCTACGTATACTCTTTTATCTACAACTAAAACCTATTTTAAGTTTTTTGAAGTTCAAATCTTTAACACATACATTAATAAAATTCTGATAATAATACATTAAAAATTCAAAAAAAATTTAAACTTTTAAATTAAAAATTTTTACTTTAATAAAGTCACCAATTATTTAAATATTTTGTTCTCGTATTTATCATTTGCGTATATATTCTAGATATAATTTAACGAAAGTGCAGGTAAAATTATTAATTCAACGCATCTCATACGATCATCAACGTCTGCTGCATCAAATCTAACACCCCATCGTTTTAGCTCATTATATCTCAGCTGCACCCAGCAACTGCATAAAAAAGCCATTGTAACGTCGCACAGTTTCATTAGCCACTACAGGCAAGCTTACAGCTTACCAATAACTCGCTCTTGTACAGCATTCGTTTCGGAACAATAGCCGCGTGCTTTTGCACGCTGCACATTACTGCCAGCCCCTCTTTAAAAATACCAGTTGTCAGTGTAACCAACCAGCCAGTCACTCAAGTTCTATTAGCATAAACCCTTACTATACCGGACGGTTGTTGGGGCTGCCGTTTTTATTCCACCGCTTCGAAAGAGTTAAGAGGATGTAAGGGTGAAAAAGATTGTCGTTTAGTTTATATTTTTTTTGTCTGCTGCATTTTCTGATTGAATAGATTTGTAATATTGATTGGAAGATCTTAGTTTTTTGAATTGATTATGTAAGGGTGTTTTTTTTTTTATATTTTCAATAGGTTGTTAGTGCCCTATTAGATTTTTAAACGGTTTTTATGAAATGTGATTTTTTATGTTTGCTAAGCTGATGTTAATTATAATTAAAAATTGAAGTTTACTGACAGTGAACATATGGTTAAGAGATATTCGCTCGTATTCCCACCTCGTTTGTTAATGAAAAAGTGCTTTTATTTTTTGATTTAAAATAAATTTTTACATCTACCTCTTATCAAATATGAATAATATTTCTATTTTTCATATATATTTTTATAGGTATCTAATATTATAAAATTCGAGTAATTTTAAGTAAACGTCAAAAACAATTTTGACATTAATCACTATTAAAAGTTAGATGAGAATACAGGCCATTGTATTTGTATTACTTTGACTAAACAAATAGAAACTTAATTAAAATTGTAAAAACGACTCTCTTAGTGTCCATAATAATATTATAATTTTATTTAAAGTCCAACTTTTGCAAAAATGCTTCCAAAATGTTAACTTTTTTTAACAGTGCGATTTTCCAAATTTATTTCCAAGATTTAAATTTACTTACAATTTTTGTTTTTTTGAAAATGCCATAAAAAATAAGAGAAACATTTATGCAAATGTTTTCCTATGAGTATTTTTCAACTTTTTTCTATCGAATTTTTTTAAGAATTTAAATAAAGTAAAATAAAGACTCCGAGTAAATCCATAAAGTTTCCAGCAAATTTGCGAAATCCATTTTTTGTTTCAAAATTTCCACTTTTCTTAGTTGATAATAACAATAATTTATAAATTAATCAATCATTAAGAGTCGCGATTATTTGCAACAAGATACGTTAATACATTTATATTACACAGTTAATTCTAAATTATATTTTTAAAGAATACAAATCGAGACACAAATCCTGATTCCAATTAACAACACCGTATATCTATTTCAATCTAATCGAATCAGGTTTGTAACAGTCTGTAAAACTTTGAAATCAGAGCAAAACTGAAACGACGATGATGATTAGAGCCGTCATCCTAGCCGAAAGGCTCCGCGATAAATTTGTTTGAACGTTCACAGATGAAACGATACAACGTTTTATCTGGTCGTTCAATCAATTTCGTTATAGTATTTCCTGCAACACAGCACCAACTCAGCTCAATTTCGCAAAGTAATTGATTTGGGAATTTACAGAAAGTGCTTTTGACAAAAAAAGAAACGAAACCATTTATTTAATACTAGCAAGAGATTAAAATTAAATACAAAGAGATCAAATTATTTCAGAAAGGTAAAAATTAAATTTGTAGAAGAATTTTTAAAACGTACTTAAAAAGCGCTTGTACATACAAATGTAAAATTTTTTTGTTTCTGTTATATAATTCAAAATGTTTCATAAAAAGTTGCAGAAACTATCATAATTTTAAATCAAATTTTTAGAACTGTGCACATTATGAAAAAGTGTATGTCTGATATCAGCCCAAGTACTATAATTAAAAATAAAACAAACAATACAAAATATATTTTCATGAACATTATACTTTTATCATTTTATACTCGTACCGAAGTTCCATGATTTCTCATTACTTTAAATTTAACATTTAAGTAATTAAATAACGTTTAACAGCAAAATAAACATTTTCATTAGAAAAAGTTTAAAATATCAAGCGTTAATAAATATTTTAATGAATTAAAAATTAATTTTCTCACTCAAGCAACTAACTTCGTTAAAATTTAATAACTACAAACTCAAATGAACGTATTATTATTTTTTAGAAGAAAAAACAAAAAATCTTTGCACTTGACATAAACATTTGCCTGTCGCCAACTTTGTTTACATTCTTCACCAACGACTGCACACTATTTGCAACTTAAATTTTTTAATTAATTTTAGAAAAGCACAGACAATCTTTCCCAACTTGAAATTGTTTCCGCAATGCTCTTCCGTTTTTATCATTGTTTCGTTTTTTTTCTTTTTCTCCATTTCTGTGTTGTCAAGTTTGTTCTGTTTTTTTTAAGTACTTTAACTCGGAAATTTGTTTGTACTTCACCTTCTAACTTTAAATAAGGTTTAATTTGGATCTGTCAAGTTTAAATTCAAATTACAAATTTATTTTGTACCAAATATAAGTAATCATTAATAAATATTTACTAACTTCCCGTTTCATAAACAATAAATAATTTTACTTCACAAGTACATTTTCTTCTTCTACTAACAACCTTTAAAAAAAAAATTTATTTCAATAATTTACTATCAGATTATTAAGATAGTAAAAATCTTTTAGAACTTATTATATTAAAAACGGTTTTAGGTTGTAGTTTTGTATTAATAATCGACATTTCGACGTACTCAATAAACATTTTTTCTGATTAATCTATTATTTAACACCAGTAGATTAAATTTATTCCCTGTTTTAATTCAAAAAATCTACAGAATAAATACATTTACTTCAAAATAAATAACCAGTTCTACATGTTTGTTTTTTAATATAATAATTATCAATTATTTACGACACTCGCCTACGGTTTGTGTCGCAAACCTGAACTTAGTGAATTATAGCCATATCATGTAAGTATGACACTATATTGTACTTTTTTACGACTAAAAATAATCACTTTTCTGTGTGAAGTGATTGAATTGGACAAATTGTTTATTAATAGCGTAAAACAGTATATTTTTGAACAACTATGTTATAATTATTATAACTCACAAAGATGAGATTTACTGCACAAGCCGTAAGCGAATGCGTCGTCAATTTTCAAAAATCTGTTTGGCAGAAAAATCATTTTGTTAATTATTATTATTATAATCAAAAAAAAATATTTTTCTTTTGTTGTCTATAAGATCTTCTGATTTAAGTAATAATAAAAAATATGCAATAACCCTTGCTAACAAAGCATGGTATCTAAAAATTCCATACTTGTTTCTTGTATATTCAAAATTAAAAGTATATTTTTGCCACAGCAGATCATAATATATTTTAACAATACCAACAGTATGAAATATTAATTCTACATTCGAGCAATATATTAACAAACAACCACCGTTTTGATATCACTGCCACCAAATAAACAGTACAGCACACGATGGTCTGAGTACCTCGCCCAGGGGGCAGCTGCCCAGTGCTACGGGGAGGTACACACAAGCGCCCTAAAACACCGCACATTTACACACATGGCCCCCGGCTGCAGAAGCACGATGATGATAGGTCAAACAGCCGGCCAACACACACACACACACACGCACTGTGTGAGTGTGTGAGTCTATCAGCTGTCGACGTGATGCGAGGTGACTTGTTCGCAATATAAACACACATGTACCGTTTATAATGTACACCCTAAATGTGGTCGGTTATTTTTGAGAAGGGGGTGGGAAGCGACATTAAAACGGGGCTTTAACCCAGTTTGAAAAACAGAAAATTTCTAATTGCTAGATTTTTAAATCAGTTAGTTAATCTGGCATATTGATATATGCAAAATAACAACAATTTACCAGAAAATAACCAAAAATAAAACATTTTGCACAAAAAATTTAATCAATAAACATATATAAAAGTGTCACCGATCAAAGCAAAAATAAATTTGAAAAATATAGGAAATTTAAATGCGACGAATTTTACAAAATACACATACACAATTATCGAATGGTAAAATTAATACAATTTAAATATTATATACCAGCTCTCGATATTACATTATTTAATCTTATATTTATATATACTATATACAGGACCGGATTAGGAACCTTAAATATTCGGAATATTTATACAAAACAATTGTACATTATTCTGAGCATATTACAATTGCTATAACACATAAAAATGACATTTGGAATACACGAATAATCGCTGAGTTACGAGTGAGTTATAGCCATAACATACGAGCACAATAATATACTTTATAATATCACTTTTAGTCAAACATTAAGACATCTCAAAATAATTATAATTTTGTAATTAAACGATAGTGTTGCGGATTGCTAATTTTACGAATACGGAGCTACAATTTTAAAAAGATCTGATTTCAGATAAATCATAATAAGAAAGTGTTATAATTGATAAAAAAAAAACCATGAGTTATATTTTATAATTCATAGCCGAGAGTTATGAACAATATAACTTAACAGAATTTACATATATTATAAATTTATCATTCAAAAATAATAGCAAAACACAATTTTATCAAATAGATAAACTGTAAAATTAGTATGTTTTCTATTATTAAGTATATTAAAATTTTTAAAATTAAATTTGTGATCCCTAAAATTTTTTTTTTTTTAATCATGCCAATATAGTATTCGTAACAATTTTCTAAAATATTTATTATTTTAATTCCAATTATAACTATAACAAAAATATGGTTCAATAGGATGTAGTCTCTATTAAAAATGTTAATTTTTAACTGCATGTTAAAATATAATTTTCTATATTACAAAATTTCTATTCCGTAATTCACAAACATATTTTAAAGACACCTAAAAACCTATTTTAAAAATAAATATTCTGTTTATTTCACAACGTGGCAACGGCAGTTGATTACTTGGATATTTAATACATTAATACTTTAATTAAATACAAAAATTAATTACTGATGATTTGTGATACATATTTGATCAAATTCTGTGCTTAAACTATTTTATCTTATATTAAAACTACAATCAGTCCCAAAGTTATAGTGGTCCAGTAAAAATTCTTCCGAATTTTTAAGAGCTACTCCGGCTCTGTATATATTACACACATGTATACGCAAATATTGAGAACAATATATTTAAAATACGGTTATAAACAGCTCTCCACTTTTTCAAAATAATACAATAGACAATTGACAGTTGTCATGAATTGACTGTCAAATTTATTATGTACTCGTAATGACTGTCATATTTTTAATTAAAAATATTGCTGATGATTGTCGCTTGTCGATATTTATTCAACTGTTCATCTGAAACGCATTCATTTAATTTTTGTCGAATAAAAATTTCGATGTGTATATTTTATTTTTGGAAGTTATTTTCAGTTTGCAAGTTTATTTTTGCCATCTATTTTCACGGTTTTACATACATAGATATATACATACACAATCACGCCATGTACCCAAAAAAATGTGGCACAAACTCTTTCCATTATCCCGAAATCAGCCTCCTCCAAACATTTTTATCCAAACAAGCAACTTTAGCTTCATCCACATGTATAATTCCTCTCATACATGCTCTTGTATTCTCGGTTTTTATCCCTATTTAAATAGATCACATATTGTTTAAAAACATTTTTTTAAGAACATGTAAAGCCTAATAAATAGTAAAATATTTTTCAGTGCTTATTGTATTAAAATTAGAGACGTATAAAAAAAAAATTTGGCTTCCATTAATTAAAAATCTATAATTCTTATGATTTAGTTACTTATATGTTACCTAGTAGCTTGTGCCTATGTACTATTGTTTACTTTAATGTTATTCTGATAAAGACGACTGTTCAGTTTCGTCGAAACGTCGATTTTTATAAAATAATTAAACAGAATCTAACCCTAAAACAATTTTTATTTTAAGCCTAATAAATATTTATATTAAGTACCAGACATTGCTGTAATTAAAAATGACAGTTTAAATAACAATACTTGGTTAAGTTATTCCACAATTCATTTCGAGAATAATCTAAATTTTCATCTCTTTACTGACACACCCTTAATTCATTTAGCATGTTCACCCTCAAACAGAAATTATTGGCGGCTTGTGCCCTTTTGGTTCAACATCTGGCGAATAGGTAGCATATTGTTAAAAAAAACATATTTATTTCGAGATATTTTTTATTTACATAACTATACATTTTATATAACTGTTCACTAGAATATATTTTTTAATAATATTATTTTTGGAAATAAAAACTAACAGTAAAAAGCTGTTTATTCAAGCGTATTAAAATATTAATATTACTTTACTATATTGCCTATGTGGAAAAAAATATTATGTTACTAGTACAAAAATGTAAATTTGTTACTATATACACCACTGGTGGCAACACTACTACAATGTCAAGTTTAATTAATATAACACCTTCGGCGGCCATATTAAAAATTATTATGTGAAGTTCAGATAAGTTAATTGACAACTGCATTGTTCATTTTAATGAATTCGAATTTTTATAATAATCTCCAGACTTTCATGGCCGATATCCATTGAATTTATAGAATTTTCTGAGCTTGTATGCTGTGGTCGATCTATCCTGATCGCAGACGTTTTGACATACATCGTAGAGGCATCCTCAGTGCTTGGTTACAGAATGACAATTTGTGCATTTCTAAAATATTGTAGCAAAACAAGCTAGCCGGAACCCGTCTGTTGACGGCAAGCGAATAGCCTTGACCGCATGAGACAGACCAGAGAATTCTATGTGTTTTCAAGTATGCTGATTCGAGAATGTTCTACAGGCAACCAGAGTTACGTTCGAGAAAACACGATGGCCGTATAAAAACGCAGCCAATGCAATAGACAGTTCAGTTCTTACGCAAATCTTAAGCTTGAAACAAGTTCACTTCGAGTGCAACAGTTATATAAATAGTGAAATAAATATTTAGTGTTAGTTCGATTACTAGTGTTTAAGCTTATAGCCATTTAGTTTATAGTTATATTCATACTTTTATATTTTTATATTTACATTCTATATTTAATCGTTTTAAATAATAAATATCTAGTTAATAAGTGCATACTTTTGTTTTATTTAATTATCTCGTAAAAAGACGAACGAAACGCATTACAATTGGTGTCCGGTGTGAAGTACGAGATAATTTTAGAAATAAATAATAACGTAGAATTAAAAACGCGTAAAATATTGTGAAAATGGCTACAAAACAAGTTAGTTTGAATGAGTTGAAAATTCAACAACTGAAACAAGAACTCGAAGAACGTGAATTAAGCGCAACAGGGGCTAAAACCGTGTTACAAGAACGACTTAGAAAAGCCATACAAGATGCTGGTCAGAATCCTGAAACATATCTATTTGAAATACCAGCGGATATAAGCGCACTGATGAGAAAAATGGAAGAAAATTTAACAAAAAATATAACAGAGAAATTTGCAGAAAATTCTAGAAAAACAGAAGAAAATTCTAGAAAAACAGAAGAAAATTTAACAGAAAAATTTGAAGAGAATTCTAGAAAAATGGAAGAAAAAATGACAGAGAAATTTCAAGAAAATTCTAGAAAAATGGAAGAAACTTCTAAAATTACAATAGAACAATTGAAAACAGAAGTAAATCGTAACATAGAAGTTATTAAAAGTAACATCTCTGAATTAGAAGATCAAGTTAAAAATAATATTTCCGAGTTAAATAACAAAATACAAGTTGAAAATAATGAAATTAAATCTGATATATGCGCATTGGAAAATAAAATCAGAGTCGAAATGGAAAATAAAATCAGAACCGAGATGCAAAACCAGATTGAAGCAATTTCGAGTGCTACATCCGCCAACGGTATTATGATGAAACAAGAAGCTGGTCAACCAAGTCCTGTCCCGAAACTACCAACTTACGATGGGAAATCATCATGGGAAGAATACTTGACACTGTTCGAGACGACAGCAATAGTCCACGGCTGGTCTGATTCAAGAAAGGCACAAGTATTGAGTTTGTCTCTACGTGAGGATGCACTACGTGTATTACAAAGTGTGCCGTTGAGAGACCGTACGGACTTTAGCCAACTAGTCGAGCAATTAGAGCTACGATACGGACATAAGCATGTAAAAGGGTTGTACCTAACACAGTTAGACAATCGTGTTCAAAAGGCGAACGAAACATTGCAAGAATTCGAAGCCGACATTGTTCGCTTGATACGAATGTCTTATCCAACGGCTCCAGATGACATCTACGAAAACCTGGCAATTAATAAGTTCTTGAATGGAGTTCGCGACCCAGAGCTACAACAAGCCGTTAAGCTAGCCCATCCTCAGACGGTTAATGAGGCATTAACGCAAGCTCTCGAATTTGAGGCCATCAAGGCATCAACACGGAGCCACGCTCGAGTTCGTGCAGTCAACAGCCATGAGGAGGAGGAACACCAAAATGGCTCGATTGAGCAAATCGTACAACAAGTACTGCAAGCACTGAAAAATCAGAGGAGACAACCTCGCTGTTGGAACTGTGGCGAAATGGGGCATATTAGACGCCGGTGCGGAAAGCCCCAACAGCCACAGGAAAACTAAAACGGGTTGATGGGAAGGGGCAATCTTCAACCCGCCGTACACAAGCCCCACGTAATGCACGAGTGGCCATAATTAAAAACTGTTCAAAGAGCGTGTTCATCGATGGTGTTGTTAATGGCAAGAATGTTCTTCTTCTATTAGACACGGGAGCCACGAAGACCATCGTGAAGACAGGAATGATCAAAACCAAAAACAAGCTGTTACCGACCAACTGGAGACTGCGCACAGCAACTGGAGACTTGGCCAATGTGTGCGGCGAGTTGGATGCCCACTTTACCATCGGTGGCACCAGCTTTTTACATCGAGTGCTGGTTGCGGATATAGAAGAAGAAATCATTCTTGGAATGGATGTGATGACAACGCACGGTTTTGAATTAAATCTGAAGCTAGGAATCGTGAAGATTCATGACGAAGAAGTTGTTCTACATCAGCGAGAAGACACGATGGCACAAGCAGTTTTGCTGAACGACATTGAGCTACCACCACGCAGTGAAGTATTTGTGGAAGCAAAACTAGACCGTCTGATTCCGGAAAAACAAATTATTATGTTGGAACCAAGATACGGTGACAAGGGTCCGGATAAAGGAGTGCTTATTGCAAAAACTATAGTTAGAAATACGAAGAGCATTCCAGTACGGCTGATGAATATCAACAATTATTCCGTAACATTACGTAATGGAACGTCGATTGGTTACTGTTCGTCACCGTCATCTATCGTCCGACAAATTAATAGCTCGGCAACCACGTTAACTAAATTTCCGGAACATCTGAACAAAACGGTCATGAGTGCTTGTCAAGATTTAACCAAAGAAGAACAACACAAAGTTAAAGATCTATTGTGCCGTTACCAAGATATATTCAAAACCGAGGGTGGTCGTACTGGTCGAACCAACATTGTTCATCATCGAATCGACACTGGTGATGCGAGACCTATACGCCAAACTGCGCGAAGACTACCACTGGCGAAACGTGAGGAGGCCGAACAAATCATCCAAGACATGGAAAAGGATGATGTGATAGAAACCTCAAACAGCCCATGGGCGTCGCCAGTGGTTCTGGTGAAAAAGAAGGATGGGTCAACACGATTTTGTGTTGATTATCGCCTGTTGAACAATGTAACAAAGAAAGATAGCTACCCGCTGCCAAGAATAGATGACACCTTGGATACGCTGGCCGGATCAAGAATATTCTCGACTCTGGACCTGAAAAACGGTTACTGGCAAGTTGCCATGGATCAAGGAGATCGTGAGAAAACAGCGTTTAGTGTCGGATCGGGACTGTGGCAGTTCAAAGTAATGCCGTTCGGACTCTGTAATGCTCCGGCAACCTTTGAGAGGCTGATGGAAAATGTCCTGAATGGACTATCCTGGAAAACGTGTCTAGTATATCTAGACGACATAATTGTGATTGGAAAGTCCTTCGAGGATCATGTGAAGAATTTGGAAGAAGTGTTCCAACGGCTGCGACATGCCAATTTAAAGCTGAGTCCCAAGAAATGCTACCTTTTCCAGAAAGAAGTACACTACCTCGGCCACGTTGTTTCCGGAAAAGGAGTAGCTGTTGATCCGGAAAAGACACAAGCTGTCAAAGAATGGCCAGTACCGCTAGATAAACACGAACTCAGAAGTTTCCTTGGTTTGTGTTCCTATTATCGACGGTATGTCCTAGGATTTGCCAACATAGCCAAACCACTTACACGTCTAACCGAAGATGGTCGTAAATACAATTGGGATGAAGACTGTCAGAATGCCTTTGATACCCTGAAACAGGCCCTAGTGGGTGCACCAGTCTTGAGCTACCCTCTTCAGGAAGGCAAATTCATATTGGATACGGATGCGAGCAACGTAGGCATTGGCGGAGTCCTGTCGCAGATTCAGGAAGGACAGGAAAAGGTCATCGGCTATTACAGTAAAGGACTGTCAAAGCCCGAACGCAATTACTGCGTAACTCGGCGAGAATTACTGGCAGTAGTGAAATCCATCGAGCATTTTTACAAATACTTGTACGGCCGCAAATTCTTGCTGCGGACCGATCATGCTGCCCTCAAATGGTTGCTGCGATTCAAGAACCCAGAAGGACAAGTGGCACGATGGATTGAACGATTACAAGAATATGACTTCGACATTGAACATCGCGCTGGCAAAAGTCACTGTAATGCCGATGCCTTGTCAAGAAGACCATGCTTGCCGGATTGTAAAAGTTGCTCCCGAATTGAGGAAAAAGCGACCACTCTCCTTAGGACGACCGCCGTTGATGACGACTGGCAAATAGGGAATATTAGCCACGAACAAGATATGGACACTGATTTAAAGCACTTAAAACGGTGGAAAACGATAGATCAACGGCCAACTTGGGAAGAAGTGGCACCACATAGTCGCACCCTTAAATCGTATTGGTCGCAATGGAACTCGATCGTACTTAGGAATGGGCTCCTAATGAGGACTCTGGAAAATGAAGAGGGATCCCAGGAAAAATTGCAGCTACTGGTTCCGAGAAACAAGGTTTCGGATGTACTGCGACAACTCCACGACGGGACCTCTGGCGGGCATTTAGGAGTCAAGAAAACGATCGAGAAAGTGCGAGAACGATTCTATTGGGTCGGATGCCACGAAGATGTGAAAATGTGGTGCAGAAAATGTGTAACATGCGCTACAAGTAATGGCCCGCATAGAAAACGTAAGGCGCCAATGCGACAATATAACGTTGGCAGTCCATTCGAGCGAATAGCCATTGATATAGCTGGTCCTTTCCCGATGAGTGAGCAAGGAAACAAATTTATCCTGGTAGCCATGGACTATTTCAGTAAATGGGTAGAGGCGTATGCACTACCAAACCAAGAAGCTACCACAGTTGCCGAAGTCCTAGTGAAAGAGCTCTTTAGTCGATTCGGCATACCAATGGAATTACATTCCGATCAGGGACGAAACTTTGAATCCAACATCTTCCAGGAAGTTTGTCGGTTACTAGGAATACGGAAGACTAGAACGACTGCATTACATCCGCAGTCTGATGGCATGGTAGAAAGGATGAACCGCACAATGGGTAAATACCTATCAAAAGTCGTCTCCGACCATCAAAAAGACTGGGACCAATACATTCATCTGTTTCTATTGGCCTATCGTTCATCCGTGCACGAAACCACTGGACAAACCCCTGCAAAAATTGTTTTTGGACATGAGCTACGCCTGCCTTGTGATTTAAAATTCGGCTGTAAACCTGGAGAGGACCTGGCCGGAGAAGACTATGTCGACAACCTACGAAAGAAGATGGATGAAATACATCAACAGGTTCGTTCCAACATACAGATCGCAAGCGATCGGATGAAGGACGGCTACGACATTAATGCTAATATGGGAGGTTATAAGCCAGGAGACTTAGTCTGGCTCTACAACCCGCAACGTCGTCGGGGACTGTCTCCTAAACTGCAACGCTGGTGGGAAGGGCCATATCAAATCATAAAAAGGATTAACGATGTCATATACCGGATCCGCAAGACGCCCAATGGAAAACCAAGGGTCGTCCACTATAATCGTCTAGCCCCGTTCGCTGGGCAAAACGAGGAAGATCCTAATATCAAAGAAGGCCACGTCCACCAGTTACGGAGCGAAGAGGTGGACTTCGAGCAATTTATGTCCTCTTACGCTGCAGGTCGCAAGGCCCGTCATGGCGTCACCCGAGAAGTTCAACAGGACCTGTTCACCGTACCCGAGGACTATGCACTTGCACATTGCGTCGCTCAGGACCTGCAAATGTCCAGAGGGATTGCTACCGTTTTCCGCAAGAAGTTTGGCGGGATCACCGAGCTACGGGAACAGCTGCCTGCCGTTGGGGCCGCATTACATCTGCAAAGGGAACACCGCAACATCTACTACCTGGTTACAAAGGAACTGTCTCGAGAGAAGCCCAGTTACCAATCAATGTGGAACACACTGCAGACGTTACGCGAGCTACTCCTGCGGGACAATATCCTAAAATTGGCGATCCCCAGAGTAGGCTGTGGCCTTGACGGTTTAGATTGGCGAATTATTAGAAATATACTGGAAACTCTTTTCCAGCATACCGGCATTGACATTCTTGTTTGTAGCTTCAATCCTCTGGAAAACAAGAAAGCCGAAAAGACCGTGGAATGCTACTTTTATCATACCTCCCACTGCGCTCGCGGGACCACGTGTCGATTTCGCCATGGCCCTTCATCAATAATTTATGAGTGTCCCGAGACGGAACACTCTAGGGAGGGGGCAATGTAGCAAAACAAGCTAGCCGGAACCCGTCTGTTGACGGCAAGCGAATAGCCTTGACCGCATGAGACAGACCAGAGAATTCTATGTGTTTTCAAGTATGCTGATTCGAGAATGTTCTACAGGCAACCAGAGTTATGTTCGAGAAAACACGATGGCCGTATAAAAACGCAGCCAATGCAATAGACAGTTCAGTTCTTACGCAAATCTTAAGCTTGAAACAAGTTCACTTCGAGTGCAACAGTTATATAAATAGTGAAATAAATATTTAGTGTTAGTTCGATTACTAGTGTTTAAGCTTATAGCCATTTAGTTTATAGTTATATTCATACTTTTATATTTTTATATTTACATTCTATATTTAATCGTTTTAAATAATAAATATCTAGTTAATAAGTGCATACTTTTGTTTTATTTAATTATCTCGTAAAAAGACGAACGAAACGCATTACAATATTGAAGAATTTTCAATGCATTGAAAAAATTTTAACATCCTAGAAATTTCAACAGAGATCAAGGCACAAGAATAGTACAACATTACTGCGAAAAAAGAGTCCACAAACTAATCAAAATCGAACAATAGCAAATGCCAGCCAGAACCGGCCAATGGCAAATCGGCATTTGTATAGGATGGTGGAGATACAAATATATATACCAGATTGTGGAGCAGAAACTGTCATTCAATCAGCAAGCACTGAGGATGCTATTTACTATGTATGGTGGCGGCCCAGAAAATTCTATAAATTAGAATTTAATACCAAATCTGCAGAAACTGTAAAATTGTAGGTTTGCTTTTTGCTAGTAATTAAATAAATACTTAAACATTAACAATAATTACAATATATTTTAATTTTAAGCGAATAAACAATAAAATATTTATTGTAATTAAATTTGAAACAATATTTAATATTCTGTTTGTAAAATATTTAATTTTCTATCTCATTATATATGCGTAAATTCTTTTTTCATTTTATGTAATAACGACCAGTTTAATTATTTTAATTTCATTGAAAATTGCATTCGAAATATCGTATTAATTGTACTTGATATATATTTATTAAAATAAAATATTAAATTGGTATTTACAGCAATACATAATGAATTTTATTTATGAATATAAAATCATTTGAAATATTAACATTATGTTATAATTAATAATTTATGAAAGCTAAAATTTAACATAAATTCGTTACTATAATTTATATTACATATAATACAAAACAATTTTGGCTTATTCCTTATGAATACTAACATGTTTATTTTTAATTTCAAATAACACAAATTTAAATACAGTATATTTTTCAATGTTTAACATTTATTTAACTAATCCAATTACATGAAGGATTATTATTCCTTTCTCTAATTATTTTTTTCCTGTTTAACACGTTAATTATAAAAATATAATAATATTTTCCGTAATATTATATTACATACACATAAATACAATTTATAATATGCTGTACAGATAAACTAAAAATCTTTCATTATACTAATCTTCAGGCTTTCACGGCTGGTATCCATTGAATTTATAGAATTTTCTGGGCTGATATTCCGTGACCAATCTACTATCGTTACAACAAGGATAGATCGACCACGGAATACCAACCCAGAAAATTATATTAATTCAATCACTCAGTATCGTTTTAAAATTTAAAATAAACTTTTATCATATTTTGGAAAATAGACAAAAAAAAAATTTTTTTCCAACAAAAAAAAAATTTTTTTGCTTTTTTTGGCCAAACAATAAATACGAAAAAATTCAAAAAAATATATATTATTCTACATAGAATATTAAATCCCAGGTATTTTTTCGGTACATTAATTATCGTTTTTGTAGAAAATAGAACCAGTTAAAAAATATACTATTTTTTATTTTATAAAAATCAATTAATAATATTAAATTTGTTATTGAATTATTAATTCAACATTCATTATGTAATTTTTAGAACAGTCAGATACAATAAATAAGTTGAATTAAACGAATAAATTCAATATGAAATTCAACATATTTTGTATTTTTCTACGTGTCAACATAGCAATTAGATACAGAATCTTATCGTAGAATTTGCTCTACACGTGTCCACAGATTGACCGACAGACAATCATGATGCTAAAACATTTAATTCGTGTTACTATAAGCCTAATTCGTGTTTATCTGTAAAAATCTCAATATGTCAAATTTGGTATGATTACAATACCTTCCTTATCTTATGTGACATAACAATCGATAAAAAACACTTAAGTCTCAAAAGCAATATACAAAATTTCCCGACAGAGCATCGAACACAGTTTGTACAACAAAGAACGATAATGTCAATTTAGCTAAAGCTATTCAACGTTTCTCTGTACATAGAACTTCCGTCTGCTTCCTACGTCCGGAATTCTGAATCTATCGATTTCAATTTGGGTTGTTCAGTGTGCCCTATAGACCTCTTAATTAAGCGTTATCTTTCTTCTCACTATAACGATACTATTATGATGGAAAATTTTACCCATCAAAAGAATTTACGCAAAATAGATTGTATCGGTACACAAATTATCCTACGTTAATTAACGGATTCAAAGTTGAATTATATTTACTAGTATTGATTAATAACTTATATTTTTATTAAATATTAAATATAGAGGGATGTTGATTAAGTTGCTATGTGCCATAAACATTAAACTATTTACCCCATAAAACAACAAAACATATAACATTGTAAAAAATCTTTCAGAATTTATTATACTAAAATAAAACGGCTTTAGGTTGTAGTTCTGTATTAATAATCGACATTTCAAAGTATTCAATGTAAGTATTCATCAAGAAAAAGATACAAATGACATTTATAGTAAATAAATAACACATAAAAACAAGTTACTGGGTAATAAAATAAGTAACTAATTTTTAATTAAAGAAAACCAAATTTTATTTAAGTTAAGGCCTTCACACTGATTGATAAAGAAAAAAATGACATCAATCAGTGTAACGGCACTAATTTAAATAAAATTTATAAATTTCATGATCTAGTTACTTTTTTTATCTATTAACTTGTTTCCATGTTCTGTTTATTTACTGTAAATGTTATTTGTATCTTTTTCCTGATAAAGACGTACATTGGGCTCGTCGAAACATCGATTATTAATAAATATTAATACAGAACTACAATCTAAAGCCGTTTTATTTTAACGAAACATATATTTATTTAAAAAAATAAAATATGAAAAATAATTTTAAATATACATCAATAAATACTTTTTAATAAAATGAAATAATTTCCCTTAAACCACAAAATAATTTAAAAAGGTTAAATACGTATTTCGAAAGCTAAACTTTTATCATCAGTAACAAAAGTTAACACTAAATTCTTAATCAGTGATCTAAGGTTACATAGTGTTCTTTGACCACTGAGTATCTGTATAACCTTAGATCACTGATTAGAACTTTTATTTTCTACTTTTGCCACTGATAATGAAAGTTTAGCTTTTGAAATACGTATTTAACTTCTTGTAATTATTGTGTGATTTAAGAAAAATTATTTCATTTTATTAACCTTTTGCCACAATAAGATCATATTTTTATGTATTAAATACTTTTTAGCTAAAAACTAAAAAATCATATAATTAAAATTTGTTCAATAATTAATCGCGATCATAATGACTGACAATTTAGCCGCAACGGTGTTGCCAGCAAGCACACGACATCGACCCAGTCGTATGGTGTAATCAACGACTCAACTAATTTTCATTAATGTCTTTTTTAATTGAAAGTACATCATGTTACGTGGTATACGTTTTAATTACCGATCCACTGCGCATGCGTCGATGAAAAGTGAACATTTTCCCACTTGTGTCGTGTGCGCTAAGCTGTTTGGATTGGATTTGAATCGCACAAGCTTTTGATGTTATTAAGAACTTAACGCGCTGATAAAGCTTTTAATCATAGTGAATTAAGTAGTATGATGTGAAACTATCATTCAGTTGTTTGTATTCTATTGTAATACGGAAAAGCGGTTTGCGTATATTTAAAAACTTAAAAGAGCATGCGTAAAAGTAGTGACCGTATATTTTTATATATTTTTCTATTATATAGATTTTAATTAAATAAGAAATTAACGACATAAATTAATACAAACACAAATTACACTAATATACAACAATACACAATAATTATTATTTAAATAAAAAATTAATATACCGTTTTTAAAACGGACTAAAAAGTATAAAATAATTTCTCCTAGCCCCGTACAGATTCCTGACCCCATACAGGTTGTCCTGAAAATTTGTGATTGTAAATTTTTAATAGCTATGACAATACTTGTAAGATTTAAAACGAAAAAAGTGGGCCGCATACAATAGGTAATACGATAATAGTAAGAAGTGTAAGGAGTAGCTGTTATTGCGCCCCGTGTTTTTCGTTTTAAATCTTACAATTAAATCTTAGCTATTAAAAATTCACAATCACAAATTTTCAGGACCACCTGTATAGAGTCAGGAATCTGTATGGGGCTAGAAGAATATTTTTTAACTTTTTAGTCCGTTTAAAAAATGTGTTATATTAAATTTTTTTAATTAGATAATTATTTTCTGTTTTTAGTCATGTGTGTGTGTGTGAATGTGTTCTGTATTCTCTGTAGTTTCTGTATTTTCAAAAAAAAATTGCTAATACACGAATGTACGGAATTCGTGAATATGGCAAAAGATAAAAATTAATATTATTAGTTAATTAATTAATTAATTAATTAGTTAATATTGCATTGTCATCCAGTATCCATATTTAATTTTCTAATTAAGTGGAAATTATAGTATTTGTAAAACATAGTTAAGCTGTTTATTTTATTTTTTGCATAAAATAAATATATATATATTTAAAAAATACACATTAACGGTTTCTCTTCTACACTTAACTTTTGCTTCGCTCACATTTATGACATTTTTCAAATCATCTTGTCTGAATCATGTCAAACCACTTATTTGTTAAGTTTTTCGGAAAATGTAAGCCCATTGCAATATTTGCAATGTACCTATATTTACTAGGTTAGATATTTTTTTAACACAATATATATATATATATATATATATATATATATATATATATATATATTATTAACATATTTTAAAGCTAGTTTATTATAATTATTAACTTGGCCAACACTATTTCAGATTTATATTCCTCGAAACCACCCCTAATACGCACTAGTGAATAAATATGCAAAATATGTAAAAACCAGCTTTTTAATAAGCAAATCATGTTCGAGAATCTAATAGAACCACTTCACTCACGATTAGAACTTAACCGTAATAAGTAATTCACTTAAAACAGAATATTAGTAACGATAAATCAGTACTGAATACAAAATTATGCAACGTATTCGTTTCCATAAAGGAAAATGAAATAAAAGAAAATTTAGCGAACATTACAAAATCGATTGAATAATCGATTGGACAAACGCATTAATAAATGAAAATTCTATTTGAATATTTCCTGAAACAATTTTCTTGTTTTTGTGGCTGTGTTTCAGAGATGGACATTTACGTCTAAAACAGTAATTTTTACGTTTATATGTAAATAATGCATAAAATATGTAAAAAAAAACATAAATAATGCAAAATTTTACTTTTTTATTTGCCAAACTTGTGATAAGCTATATATATATATATATATATATATATATATATATATATATATACAGTGTGTCCCCGGATTGAGTTCACTATAGGTGTAATCGGCAAAAAATTTAAGAATTTCATTTTTATGTTTGGGATTCCGCCCTGCTTTGTCTGAAAATAATTTTAAGCATATTTTTTAGTTTTTTAAAAATCAAAATCGTCATGAAAAATATGCTTAAAATTGTTTTCAGACAAAGCAGGGCGAAATCCCAAAACATAAAAATGAAATTTTTAAATTTTTTGCCGATTACACCTATAGTGAACTCAATCCGGAGACACACTGTATATATATATATATATATATATCACTTTTTAACACGTTTTTATTAACTCGCTTTCTTGTTTGTCTGTTTGTTACAAATTTTGCAATCGATTATAAACTTACTTTCCGATGAGATAGAGACTTGAGAGACGTAGGGCGTATGCAATAGATAATAGTAAAAAGTCTAGAGAGTAGCTGTCGTTGCCACACGTTTTTCTGTATGGAGTTATAAATCTGTATGAGGCTAGGAAAAATTATTTTATATTTTTTAATCCATGTTAAAAACGTGGTATTGTAACGCGCGGTGATGGTTGGAAAAATATTTAAGATTCTGTTTAACTAATTTTGAATATTTAAATAAAATATAACTAAATAAATCTAATTAAATAAAATATAGCATCGTGATTGTCTAGTCTAGTGGTAGGATTACGTTGTGTGATAATTGCGTAATAACTGAGATTCATAATATGGAGTCGTGGAACCTTAAAGAGCCGCTGAGGAGTGAGGTGAAACAGACAAACATAAAACAAGGAAATAATACACAGATATCAACTATTATAATATTGAAATGTAAATTATCCGACAATTTACTTTATGCAACATCTTACAATAAATAAATAATAAATAAATAATATTTAGAGTTACGTGTAGAGTGTAAGTGTACGGGCATGTAGGAATATATAAGTACGACGTCATCTAGGAATGGACCCTGGACTGACCCTTTTACAATCGGACTTCATTTAGACAGCGTAGTCTTGGACACGTTGATAGGACATCAAATAGCCAACGGTAATTGGGCAGTGGCTTGGCCTTGATGTAGCCGGAAGTATGATAAGTTTGTACCGGGCTACGTGGCGTTGCATTCGGGCAAAAAATAACATCACTCTGATTAGGTTCAATTGAAATGTTCGCACAGGCAGGGTAATGGTAGGGATTAAAAAATGTTCATAAGAACAATTAGTAGGACAGAGATTGACCTATATATCTCTATCTTTTTAATATACAGCTCTCAAGAAAGGTGCATCGTCAGCAATATCAGTATTTGTTTATATGTTTATGTTACGTCTAGCCGCGCGTCTTACATCTTACTTATCGAAACAATAATACTCTACTATGCATCATAAAAAGTTAAAGAATTTTTGTATGTACTGTCTAAACCAAAATTATTTTCTGTTTAAAAATTGAAATTAAATAGCATAAGATGCTGCCTATTACAGTACTATCTATTTTTTTTGTTTAAATAATTATTTATAAAGTTGAAAGGTTCAGCTGTAGGCACTTGGTGAAACATTTTTAATAATAATAAAAAGTAAAACACTTGGCGTACGTTTTACAAATTTTATTAAAACTTGATCGATTTCGGCTTTTTAGGCCCTCATCAGAAGTTTGACAACGAATGAATACTAAGGTTAATTCAGCAGGTCTTATATATACTAAAATTACAGAAATTTTTACAATATGTATTTATAAACATTATACAGTGTGTTATACAAGAATATTTAATTATATTGAAATACATAAAATTCATATTAGTAAAAGCCCTCTATAAGGGTTTCCAAGACATTTGTATGGAACAAATCTACTTGGTCATTAAGTACATTTAAACCTATAGCTATGGCTTTCTGAATTTCATAGGTTTCCAGAAAATTCATTTTTAAAATTGTTATAATAGGCAGCTGTAATGTTATCTTTCCTTAAATCATTGCCTATTTTATTACTGCTATTACCGATATAACCTAATCTACGATTTTTCATTTCTGGTTGTTCAGGTATTTGATTGAAAATTTTGTTTAAAATAATCTTTTTATTTTTTCTGAATACTAAATTGTCAATTATACTTGGATCATACCCATTAATTGTTTGCTATTTGTTTAATAGTATCTAATTTTATTTGAAAATTTGCTTTATTTAAGGGCATAGAAGTCTGATCATTTATTGCAATTTATAAAAAAATAGCCTAAATCAGTCAATTCAATTCACCATAGAAAAAGAAAACAATAATCAAATAAATTTTTTAGACATTACTATACAAAAAAATTAATTCCGAATATATTTTCAAAATTTATAGAAAACCAACGTATTTATTTGTGGTTAAAAAATTTTTTGTTTACCCCGGTATGTTTTGAAATGTGTTGGCCTTAAAATATAGTGATTTGATTTTTATTAAAATCGGAATAGAATTAAAATAAAAAGCTTTAAGATTAAGTCCTGCATTTAAAAATCGACGTTTCGACATACTCTACGTACATTATCATCAGGAAAAAATTATCAAATGACATAAATAATAAACAAACAATACATAGAAACAAATTACTAAGTAACAAAGTAACTAGTATTACTATAACTACAAAATATTTAAGTATTATTTTAAAAAAAAGTATAATTTATATTTTTTACTATGCAAAATAAAATATTTACACAATTTACTGTAAACATTTAATTTCTATTTATAAAAATATCTATAATTATTATATTATTATTTTAATAAAAAATTTATGTATAATTTTTTCTTATGCTGATGTATTTTGAATACGTCGAAACGTAGATTTTTTTATTAAAATTTATGCAGAACTTAATTCTAAAGCCTTTTAATTTTAATAATAATAAGTTCTGAAAGATTTTTACTATATTCAATTTATAGTTCAATTCAAAAAAAAGAAATAAATTACACCATGAAAAATAACTATAAAAAAAGATATAGTTTTGAAGAAACTAAACATAATTATGATGCCGAATACGAGTTAAAAATAAAATTTTACATACATTTACAGATTTCTAATAGTATTTTCGAACTAACCAGTCACTTACTGGTTGATTAACATGATATCAAAACATCATGTTATTTCTTTTGCACTAATCTATTCTATTCCTCTCTTTCAAAAAGTAAGTAAAATGTGTCTTTATTTATATGGTGTTAAAAACTAGAATATATTTTGGATAATTTAAATATTTTATTATTAAATAAATGATTTATATTATTTTATATCTAATTAACGTATAACTATAATTTTATAAAATAACTATATTAACATAGATGCAAAAGTTGGTTATACTGTTCAGTTTAAATTTATTTTAAAGCAGCGGCGTGCTGATTTATATTGCAAGATAAGCAATTTCTATTTTTTACGTTTGTGTTTTTTCTTTTTTTTTTTAAATAAATAATCAATAATTTACTGAATATAATAAGTACAAAAATATTAAAAAGAAATAAATTAAAAATCGAAATATTTTATTTAGTTAGTCAAGAGTCGAAATATTAAATGAAAAAATTCCGTCATTTGCAGGGAATCGAACTAAAAATCTCTCGATCTCCGGTTGAATGTCTTGCCCGTCAGACCACAGGTGACTAATTGTCTTTATTATTTTTGATTGTTATTAAATTTCTTTATTGTTTAGCATTAATTATTTTAAATAGTTTATTTTTTCATCACTAGTTACTGCATCAGTTCATATCAGTTTGCAATAATATGCCTGTTAACTGTACGCCACTGATAGTACTGATAACACTAATTAGTATGTACAGACAGCAGACACTTATCTATGGAAAGGTTCAGAACCATTTCAGAACTTCATACAGTAAGTCACATTTGGCAAAATAATTTATAGTGTTGTTGAAAATTTGCGTGCATCGTGCGTTGCTTGTAAGTATAAAAATGTATTATAATTATTTTTCATTTTTAAATTTAACTGTAATGATTTCAATAATCTAAAAACATATCAATCATTTTAGACTTTAATAAAAATAAACTTAAGAAATGGTATATGATAAATATCGCCATTTTGTAACACTACAAAAAAATATTAATTAGAATCACTAATTAACATTTGCTTTCGGACTAAATAAATTTATTTATTCTAGTGGTAAATTTATTGTATTATTTAATAAAGTATAAAATCATCATGTAGTATTTATATATTTTTTATTTTATATTTTTATTCATATCAAAAATGCTATAACAATTTTAATATGTATATAAAGTTAGGAAGTTAGGTACTTGTCTAGATAGGAATGTTTGGAAGAAACTAATTTCGGCATGATTGAAAAAGTTTTAAACTATACCCTTTTGGATGCATGGCGTGATTGTGTATGTATGCAATATGTGTATTTACATTCGCTAACGTATACATATGAAATATATACATACGTACATATTTTACTTAAATATCTTAACTTTGATAAGGAATTTATACTGTGAACAGAAGAGTTGGCATTTGCAATTAACGCTGTGTCAGCAGTATAACGAATACAAAATGCTAGTAGTGTAAACAAATCGACAACTGAAATAAAATCTATGTATTATGGAACGAATAGTATATTAAAAATATTGCAAATATATATATATATATATATATATATTTATATATAATATGATTGATTTTAAAGCAACCGTATAGATTTCTTTTTTTAACTAATTAGATAAAATTTTATTAAAATTTATCTTACTGCATATATTTATTTATTCGTGTATATAAATTTATAGTATATACCGAAATTAAACCAAATGAAGCGGTTGGTTAGCGCTGGCTTTTACTGGCAAAAATGAAGTGTGGTTTGTTTTTGAAACACGTTAACCTTGATGATTAAATTATAAATATAAATTTATTTATTTATAAATAACTTTCATTTTTATGACTTTCTATTAAGTTTTTTAATAATTATTCGAAATATTAATAAATATTTTTTTTATAGAATTCGAATTAATATTGATTTAGATAAGATTATATATTTATGTATTAATATTATCTCATTTTGCTAAAAAATTAAAATCTTAAAATGTATAATCAGCTGTAAACTCACAAAACTTATCTGTTCAACTGTCAAATTTAAATTCGCGCTTTAAAATACCAGGCAAACCGCCGATCCTACACGGTTGAAATGATAAATCAAACTTTCAGGAACCGTGTACCGAAATGCAACTGATTTTTCTGAAAAAAACCAACCGATTCTAAATTTGTTAAAACTATTATCGATTCGCTTTAACTGAAATTCGCTTTAACTGAAATTAAAATGGGTTTATATTAGCCACGCACGGACATTATGCTAGTATAAATATATATTTTTTAATTTACAGATTCTGCAATGGAAATTCCTGAAGATACGCTAACTAAATTGAAATGCGGTCAATGTGATCTCTACCTATCATGTGGACCGGTAACGTACCAAAATGAAAAATTAATTTGTGGTCGTTGTTCAGACGGATCCAATAGAAGAATCGAGGCATTTGAAGCTTTTGCCGAATTATTTAAATTTCCTTGTAAATACGCTGAAAATGGTTGCGAACAAACATTTAGTTTTTCGTCAAACGGATTAGCACATGAAAGTGTTTGCAAACATTGTCCTGCTATATGTCCTTTGGCAGAATCAGAAGATTGTAAATGGCAAGGTAAACGCGATGAAATATTGGAACATTCCAATACAGAACACTCAGATAATATTATCCAAAATCCATATACAATTACTCATGATATTACACAATCAAGCAATAGTAATTTCTTAATAATTGCATTTGATTTAGTGTTTTTATTACAAACAGCAGTTTGCACTATCACTAATAAAATACGGCATTCTCTCAAGTATTTTGGACATACTAAAAATGTACTTGATTTTAAATTTATTTTAAATTTAGAACAAGATGAAATTGTTATAACTTTACCGGGCCGTATAATGAATAATGATGATAGTGTTGGACAAGATAATGCTGCAATTGTAACTGATATACATAGTTTGCTTGGGACACTAGGTGGAGCATTTGAAACTACTAATTTGAAATTTCTTATAAAAATTATAGACAAACTAGCTGTTGTTAAAGAAATTGAAACTGATTTTTCAGAAAAACCAGTTGCATTTGCAGAAATTGGAATTTGTCAACGTAAATTATGGAATTCCTATTGTAGCAAACCTGTTACAAAATATTTATATCGTAGAAACAATGTTGATTGGAATTGTGAAGAATGCAGTCCGTCCTATGAAGCATGTGTAAATGAATCTAGAGGTTGTACATTTAAAGATATTAATATCAAACTCTGGAAACATCAACAATATTATTGCAGTTACAGTACATATTGTTTATTTTGCAAAAGTAATGTATCTCAAAACTTGCTATATCATTACAAAAAATCTCATTATCCAGAAAAGTATAACCTGAATGCAAGATTTGATATTTCTTTTTACTCAAACTGCTCAAACTATCAATATAAGTTCATTGAATGTGAAATTGGTATTATAATTTTTGAGTATGCTAGAAATAATGATAAATATGAAATTAGAATGTACACGCCTTTAAAAAGCAGTCAACTTTATAAACACAAATTTTTATTGGAAATTACTGATACAAATACGAAACTGTCTAATTCAAAATTTATAGAATTTATTTATTTTAAAAATTGTGATTGGGAATTAATAATCGATAAGGCTACACTAACTCCAACAACCCTTAATTTTGTAATATTATAAATAGAATAAAATATAATATAATAAAAAAATTATAAGTAGTATTGATATTTGTAGAAGATATATATTAATTAGTTTTTAGTAGAACAATTTATATTTCAATGTGTGTAGAAATAATCAATTTTTTTTATTAATAACTATCAAGATTTGTGTTCACAAAAATATTTTTGCTACAAAAATTTAATAATAAAAAATATTATTAAATTGCAAATAAACATTTTAATAGACAAAAAGTATTTGAAATTTTAAAATTCATAATTTGTTTCTGCAAAATACATGCATAGATATTTCAATTACAAGATAATATTTGTAATCTGAAAATGTATTAAAATTTTAGATTGCTTTTATATGTATTTGTTTTAATTGTATGTTCCAATAAATGAATTATTATAGTTTCTTGTTCTTGTTTCTTGTTAAATATTCGCAGGCGATGTTAAATTGAATTGAGTAATATAAGGTATATTAGAATATTATATTTTTATGTTAAATATTATGTATAATAAAATTTTAAAATTACGTATACATGATTTTATTTAAAACCTGAAATATTTTTTATAGTTAATTTTTATAATACTGCATATAAAATTATTTAAATAAATATTTTGAAATAATTTGTTGTTATAAATCAATAAAATAAAAATAAATTAACACTATATTTTATTGTCAATGTAAACTGTAATAATTATTAACTAAAATTTATATTGCTGTAATCATATATTTATTTCACGCCATCTCATACATAATTTAATTTTATTATACATATCATATCATCTAAAAAACACTTCATATTTCATTATAATCTAAATGGGAATAATTTGTTAAAGTATTTCTATATAAATAACAATAAAAAAATATCTATTCATAATTATACTAAATGCAAAACAATTGCAAAAAGTAAAGTTTTAGCAACAAAACAAAAAGTCTATGTAAGACTGATTACGATCGCATAACAAAATAAAAGAAATGTGTATATTGTACAGCACTGAAACGAGTATGTGTGTTGGGTTAGTGCATAATTATCAGGCGTTTTTGTAGGCGGGTTATTTGTTAATAAAAATTGTTGTTTTGTTTACATTTTTTTTTAATAAAAAGAAACGTAACTTCTTTGCCCGTGAAATCGACCGTCTTCCAAACAAATGAGAAGCAGTTATTAGGTGGTGACAACGCTCCTAAATACTCATTTAAAAATGTTATTGTTGAATTTTTATGTTTCTTTTTTCATAATAAATATTGTTTAAAAAACGCCTGATAATTATACACCAACCCTATATATAATAATAATTTTAAAAAGTAAAAATCATTAGAGCTGCAAATGTGTGCAAAAGAATAAGAAGTAAATGTAAATAAAATTTTAATAATAATATTCAATTGCAATTTGGTATAAGCGATTTATATTTGTACTGTATGTTGGTACGTTTTTACGAAAACAATCATATATAATTTCATAAAAGACACAGTGTGTAAAAGATACAGTGTGTTATACAAGAATACTTAATTATATTGAAATACATAAAATTCATATTAGAAAAAGCCCTCTATAAGGGTTTCCAAGACATTTGTGTGAAACAAATCTACTTGGTCATTAAGTACATTTAAACCTATAGCTATGGCTTTCTGAATTTCATAGGCTTCCAGAAAATTCATTTTTAAAATTGTTATAATAGGCAGCTGTAATGTTATCTTTCTTTAAATCATTGCCTATTTTATTACTGCTATTACCGATATAACCTAATCTACGATAATATTTCATTTCAGTTCTGAATACTAATTTGTCAATTATACTTGGATCATACCCATTAATTGTTTGCTATTTGTTTAATAGTATCTAATTTTATTTGAAAATTTGCTTTATTTAAGGGCATAGAAGTCTGTGGACATAACTATTAAAAGCAGACATTTTTATATTGTTTGGATGGTTAGAATGTGCTTATTGTATCTGTATATGTCCGACAGACAATTAAATCATTTATTGCAATTTATAAAAAAAATAGCCTAAATCAGTCAATTCAATTCACCATAGAAAAAGAAAACAATAATCAAATAAATTTTTTAGACATTACTATACAAAAAAATTCATTCCGAATTTATTTTCAAAATTTATAGAAAACCAACGTATTTATTTGTGGTTAAAAATATAGTGATTTGATTTTTATTAAAATCGGAATAGAATTAAAATAAAAAGCTTTAAGATTAAGTCCTGCATTTAAAAATCGACGTTTCGACATACTCTACGTACATTATCATCAGGAAAAAATTATCAAATGACATAAATAATAAACAAACAATACATAGAAACAAATTACTAAGTAACAAAGTAACTAGTATTACTATAACTACAAAATAATTAAGTATTATTTTAAAAAAAAAGTATAATTTATATTTTTTACTATGCAAAATAAAATATTTACACAATTTACTGTAAACATTTAATTTCTATTTATAAAAATATCTATAATTATTATATAATTATTTTAATAAAAAATCTACGTATAATTTTTTCTTATGCTGATGTATGTAGAATACGTCGAAACGTAGATTTTTTTATATACAGAACTTAATTCTAAAGCCTTTTGATTTTAATAATAATAAGTTCTGAAAGATTTTTATTATATTCAATTTATAGTTCAATTCAAAAAGAAGAAATAAATTACACCATGAAAAATAACTATAAAAAAAGATATAGTTTTGAAGAAACTAAACATACGTAATTATGATGCCGAATACGAGTTGAAAATAAAATTTTACATACATTTACAGATTTCTAATAGTATTTTCGAACTAACCAGTCACTTACTGGTTGATTAACATGATATCAAAACATCATGTTATTTCTTTTGCACTAATCTATTCTATTCCTCTCTTTCAAAAAGTAACTAAAATGTGTCTTTATTTATATGGTGTTAAAAACTAGAATATATTTTGGATAATTTAAATATTTTATTATTAAATAAATGATTTATATTATTTTATATCTAATTAACGTATAACTATAATTTTATAAAATAACTATATTAACATAGATGCAAAAGTTGGTTATATTGTTCAGTTTAAATTTATTTTAAAGCAGCGGCGTGCTGATTTATATTGCAAAGTAAGCAATTTCTATTTGTTAATACGTTTGTTGTGCCCATTAATTGTGTTTTTTCTTTTTTTTTAAAATAAATAATCAATAATTTAGTGAGTATAATAAGTACAAAAATATTAAAAAGAAATAAATTAAAAACCGAAATATTTTATTTAGTTAATCAAGAGTCGAAATATTAAATGAAAAAATTCCGTCATCTGTCAGGAATCGAACTCAAAATCTCTCGATCTCCGGTTGAATGTCTTGCCCGTCAGACCACGGGTGACTAATTGTTTTTATTATTTTTGATTGTTACTAAATTTCTTTATTGTTTAACATTAATTATTTTAAATAGTTTATTTTTTCATCACTAGTTACTGCATCAGTTCATACCAGTTTGCAATAATATGCTTGTAAACTGTACGCCACTGATAGTACTGGTAACACTAATATAGTATGTACAGACACTTATGTATGGAAAGGTTCAGAACCATTTCAGAACTACATACAGTAAGTCACATTTGGCAAAATAATTTATAGTGTTGTTGGAAATTTGCGTGCATCGTGCGTTGCTTGTAAGTATAAAAATGTGAATAATTATAATTATTTTTCATTTTTAAATTTTACTGTAATGATTTCAATAATCTAAAAAGCATATCAATCATTTTTGACTTTAATAAAAATAAACTTAAGAAATGATATATGATAAATATCGCCATTTTGTAACACTACAAAAAAATATTAATTAGAATCACTGGTTAACATTTACTTTCGGACTAAATAAATTTATTTATTCTAGTGGTAAATTTATTGTACAATGCATTATTTAATAAAGTATAAAATCATCATGTAGTATTTATATATTTTTTATTTTATTTTTTTATTCATATCAAAAATGCTATAACAA
This sequence comes from Clivina fossor, assembly GCA_963966155.1. NCBI lineage: Eukaryota > Metazoa > Arthropoda > Insecta > Coleoptera > Carabidae > Clivina > Clivina fossor. The sequence continues at coordinate 5,073,259 of OZ014563.1, forward strand.
TTTTAATATGTATATAAAATTAGGAAGTTAGGTACTTGTCTAGATAGGAATGTTTGGAAGAAACTAATTTCGGCATGATTGAAAAAGTTTTAAACTATACCCTTTTGGATGCATGGCGTGATTGTATATGTATGCAATATGTGTATATACACTCACTAACGTATACATATGAAATATATACATACGTACATATTTTACTTAAATATATGAACTTTGATAAGGAATTTATACTGTGAACAGAAGAATTGTCATTTGCAATTAAAGGGGGTGTCAGCAGTATAACGAATACAAAATGCTAGTAGTGTAAACAAATCGACAACTGAAATAAAATCTATGTATTATGGAACGAATAGTATATTAAAAATATTGCAAATGTTGTATATAATATAATTGATTTTAAAGCAACCGTATAGATTTCTTTTTTGACTGATTAGATAAAAAAAATATTTAAAATATTACTTAATTCATTCCTCAAAATTTTATTACAATTTATCACACTGCATATATTTATTTATAGTGTATATAAATTTATAGTACATACCGAAATTAAACCAAATAAAGCGGTTGGTTAGCGCTGGCTTTTACTGGCAAAACTGAAGTGTGGTTTGTTTTTGAAACACGTTAACCTTGATGATTAAATTATAAATATAAATTTATTTATTTATAAATAACTTTCATTTTTATGACTTTCTATTAAGTTTTTTAATAATTATTCGAAATATTAATAAATATTTTTTTATAGAATTCGAATTAATATTGATTTAGATAAGATTATATATTTATGTATTAATATTATCTCATTTTGCTAAAAAATTAAAATCTTAAAATGTATAATCAGCTGTAAACTCACAAAACTTATCTGTTCAACTGTCAAATTTAAATTCGCGCGTTAAAATTCCAGGCAAACCGCCGATCCTACACGGTTGAAACGGTAAATCAAACTTTCAGGAACCTTGTACCGAAATGCAACTAATTTTTCTGGAAAAACCAACCGGTTTTAAATTTGTTAAATTTATTGTTCTCGCTTTAACTGAAGTTAAAATGGGTTTATAGTAGTAAATATCGTAGTGATACACGGGCATTAAGCTAGTATAAATATATATTTTTTAAATTACAGATTCTGCAATGGAAATTCCTGAAGATACGCTAACTAAATTGAAATGCGGTCAATGTGATCTCTACCTATCATGTGGACCGGTAACGTACCAAAATGAAAAATTAATTTGTGGTCGTTGTTCAACAACAGACGGATCCAATAGAAGAATCGAGGCATTTGAAGCTCTTGCCGAATTAGTTAAATTTCCTTGTAAATACGCTGAAAATGGTTGCGAACAAACATTTAGTTTTTCGTCAAACGGATCAGCACAGGAAAGTGTTTGCAAACATTGTCCTGCTATATGTCCTTTGGCAGAATCAGAAGATTGTAAATGGCAAGGTAAACGCGATGAAATATTGGAACATTCCAATACAGAACACTCAGATAATATTATCCAAAATCCATATACAATTACTCATGATATTACACAATCAAGCAATAGTAATTTCTTAATCATTGCATTTGATTTAGTGTTTTTATTACAAACAGCAGTTTGCACTATCACTAATAAAATACGGCATTCTCTCAAATATTTTGGACATACTAAAAATGTACTTGATTTTAAATTTATTTTGAATTTAGAACAAGATGAAATTGTTTTAACTTTACCGGGCCGTATAATGAATAATGATGATAGTGTTGGACAACATAATGCTGCAATTGTAACTGATATACATAGTTTGCTTGGGACACTAGGTGGAGCATTTGAAACTACTAATTTGAAATTTCTTGTAAAAATTATAGACAAACTAGCTGTTGTTAAAGAAATTGAAACTGATTTTTCAGAAAAACTAGTTGAATTTGCAGAAATTGGAATTTGTGGAAAAAGATTATTTTTTCATGATACCTATTGTGAAAAACCTGTTACAAAATATTTATATCGTAGAAACAATGTTGATTGGAATTGTGAAAAATGCAGTCCATCCTATAAAGCATGTGTAAATGAATCTAGAGGTTGTACATTTAACGATATTGATAACAAACTCTGGAAACATCAACAATATTTTTGCAGTTACAGTACATATTGTTTATTTTGCAAAAGTAATGTATCTCAAAACTTGCTATATCATTACAAAAGTTATCATTCTCCAAAAAAGTATAACCTGAATGCAAGCTTTCATATTAGTTTTTCTTCATACTATAAATATATGTACATTGAATGTGAAATTGGTATTATAATTTTTGAATACGCTGAAACGAATGATAATTATGAAATTAGAATGTACACTCCTTTAAAAAGCAGTCAACTTTATAAACACAAATTTTTATTGGAAATTACTGATACAAACACGAAACTGTCTAATTCAAAATTTATAGAATTTACTTATGATGAAAAATTTGATTGGAAATTAATAATCGCTAAAACTACACTAACTCCAACAACCCTTAATTTTGTAATATTATAAATAGAATAAAATATAATATAATAAAAAAAATTAGAAGTAGTATTGATATTTGCAGAAGATATATATTAATTATTTTTTTAGTACAACAATTTATATTATAATGTGTGTAGAAATATTCAATTTTTTTATTAATAACTATCAAGATTAGTGAACACTAAAATATTTTTGCTGCAAAAATTTAATAATAAAAAATATTAGGAGTATTAAATTGCAAAATACACATTTAAAAAGATAAAATGTATTTGAAATTTTAAAATTTGTTTCTGTAAAATACATACATAAATATTTCAATTGCAAGATAATATTTATAATTTAAAAATGTATTAAAATTTTAGATTGCTTTTATATGTTTTTGTTTTAATTGTATTTGTTCCAATAAATGAATTATTATATTTTCTTTGTTAAATATTCGCAGGCAATGTTAAATTAAATTGAGTAATGTCAGGAATATTAAAATATTATATTTTCATGTTAAATATTATGTATAATAAAATTTTAAAATCACGTATACATGATTTTATTTAAAACCTGAAACATTTTTTATAGTTAATTTTTATAATACTGCATATAAAATTATATAAATAAATATTTTGAAATAATTTGTTGTTATAAATCAATAAAATACAAAATAAATTAAAACTATATTTTATTGTCAATGTAAACTGTAATAATTATTAACTAAAATTTATAATACTGTATTCATATATTTATTTCACGCCATCTCATACATAATCTAATTGCATTGTACATATCATATTATCTATATCTATATAAACTTATAAACACTTCATATTTCATTATAATCTAAAAGGGAATAATTTGTAAAAGTATTTCTATATAAATAACAATAAAAAAATATCTATTCATAATTATACTAAATGCAAAACAATTGCAAAAAGTAAAGTTTTAGCAACAAAACAAAAAGTCTATGTAAGACTGATTACGATCGCATAACAAAATAAAAGAAATGTGTATATTGTACAGCACTGAAACGAGTATGTGTGTTGGGTTAGTGCATAATTATCAGGCGTTTTTGTAGGCGGGTTATTTGTTAATAAAAATTGTTGTTTTGTTTACATTTTTTTTTAATAAAAAGAAACGTAACTTCTTTGCCCGTGAAATCGACCGTCTTCCAAACAAATGAGAAGCAGTTATTAGGTGGTGACAACGCTCCTAAATACTCATTTAAAAATGTTATTGTTGAATTTTTATGTTTCTTTTTTCATAATAAATATTGTTTAAAAAACGCCTGATAATTATACACCAACCCTATATATAATAATAATTTTAAAAAGTAAAAATCATTAGAGCTGCAAATGTGTGCAAAAGAATAAAAAATAAATGTAAATAAAATTTGAATAATAATATTCAATTGCAATTTGGTCTAAGTGATTTAAACTAAATATGTTAAGATTTTAAAACTCGGTGACGACGTTATAAAGAATTATAGTTAACAATCCAACGTTTCTAAACGATTTGGTCATCACATTCGTGATGACGTTGGATTGTTAACTATAATTCTTTAATTGATTTATGTCTAATTGTGTTTAAATAATTCGTGTGTTAATAATTTTATTCAAAAATAAAATGCATTAGTTTACATCCTTATTTTATATTTTTGCAATAATATAATCGATTAAATATGATAATTTTTAAAACTCTACATAAAAACATTTTCAACTCTACAAATGTAAACTGACCGTTTCAATAGTTAGGTTAGGACGAACCGATGCCCGCTGGCAATGGCTGACTGGATGTCGTCATGGCAACGAGGGCACGAAAACATAGATGACAGCCCATGTAGATTTGCATAAGGGGCAAAGTATTAGACGCGGTTTGTACGGAACGCGTGTCTCATTTAAATATAGATTACACTGTGACTGAAATTCGCATCACATCGCATCCTAACGGAACAAACGACTATCGCCATAACTATGCCTTAATTGATATGTGTTTTGTTTCCTATTTTCACACTACTAACTTTATTTGACCTATTCATATTTTTAGTATACCGCCCAAGATGGTCATAAATTGTATATTCAACCAAATCACCTAAAAAATATAAATAATATATGCATTACACATTATTGTACAACTGTTAGTCAGGTTAAGGTTAGTTGGCATGTATTTTTATTTATTTTTAGTTTAATTTCGTTTAGAATGCTTGAAGAAAAAATCATATATGTCACTCGGAATAGAAAGCTCTTTTTGTGTTTCGTCTAGATTACTAACTAACTGAATAGAGAAAATAAAAGTCGTACAGAATATATAACGCTTACTAACCGATGATAATTCATAAGTGACACATTTCATTATAGTAATAAAAAAAATATATTTTTTGCTTCTGGAATATACATTTTTTTTTAATAATAGTATTTTCTTTACAATTGATTTAAAAATAAACATTTAAAAGTATATTACAAAAAAAATATATATTTGGTTTGTATTTTTATTAATTTAAAAGTAGATTGTTTTTCCATATAATAATTTTTATTTAAGTATTGAAAAATATTTTATATAAAATTAAATGAAACAACATCAAAGAAAATATAATAAATCAATATTTATTTACATGATTTCGGTCAGTAAGTTGAAAATATTCTATAATTTCCATCTAAGAAGAAAGTGCAAATTAATTTTGCGAAAATATATTTAATTCGCTGGGAATTCTTTAATCTGTTTCGCGAGAGTCAGAAACCTTACGCCACCGTATTTCATTTTGCTTTCATTGGAAAGCGAGAATAAATATATTAAGAAGATGGAAATTTTATTTAAAATGTAATTTAACTTTAAATTTCAAATCGTTTTCTACATCTACGTTAAATTAATGTATGTATTGCAATAATTACAGCTTTCAAATGCGAATAAATTTTTCCAATTTCTAGCATTTTATTAAAACGAACTTTGACATAAACTTCGTCATCATTTTAGTTAAATTTAATAATATATATAATGTGCGTTAAACAGTTTACAAAATATAGAAAAACATTTGTTAATCATTTTTGTTTTAATATTGCAATTGTATTCTTTAATTCAAAGATGGGTGGACTTCCGATGAATATTTGAAGAATTATGATTGAGGGTGTTTTGCGTGAGCAAAATTTTTCAAGTAGAAGGAATAGAAGAGCATATATGAAGAATATTACGAATGTGAATACAGCTAAAGTTGCTTGTCTAGATAGGAATGTTTCGAGGAAACTAATTTCGGGATAGTGGAAAGAGTTTGTGCCACACCCTTTTGAGTATTTGACGTAATTTTGTATATAATTCAAAGATACAAACTTAAGCTAGTAAATTTCAAAAATACATAGATACATTAGTTCGTACCGCAAGCTCGGTTTTTGAGTATTTTAGTTCATTTGTTTAGTGCTGCTCTTATGACAGTTACGTTGTTTTAAAACCGGTATTAGTTAAAATCGAGTTTGTACGAGATGGTGCAAAAGTCATCACTCGACCAAAGAATCGACGACAAAATCCACGTTGAGCCAAAACCACCAACCGATTATTTGTCAAAAACATTGACACAATTATTCCGCGTTTTTGAAAAGTATAGCAGATTCATGGCACTACTAGCTTTATGGCGATATTCTGGTCTGGATTTAATCGAACTTTGAACAACGACTGAAAATGCTGACAGAGTGACAAAGTTTGATGCACTCGACAGTCGTGGATATGTTAACGTACTAACTTTAGAACAATACTAAATATCAAATTTCCACGACTGTTATACTTAAAAAAAATTCGATAAGATTTATGTATAAAAGTAAATTAAAACTCTATTATTAAAAAAACTTTAATAACAACAAAGCTCATAGTCTATATATTAGTTAAAATAGTTTACAGAGACGTAATCAGTGTGAATTTACGATAAGAATCGTAGCACGAATTTGAGAGCTAAGAGCGTGTAACTTGAACACGAATACCTGGCAAACCACGGATAACAAACACTACTACAACTATATATGTATGTACTTTAATAGTGAATTTCATCCACACATACACTATTAGAATTTTCGTACAGAAATCAACCAACTGTTGCTAAGGTACTAGCTGTGATTTTAAGTAATTATATAATAATAAAAAGCGCATGCTATATTTAGATTATTATTTTAACGTTTTTTTATGTTATTAAATAATTCAATGTGACATATCAATGCATACCAACTATTATTAAATAATACTTCTTCTTATTTTATATTGCGTGTTTTCTAAAAAAAATAATACTATGTTTGTTCTTGTTTTCATAGTGTAATGTTGTGTTAGATTTATTAATAAATTTGTTTTAGAAAAAGTTAAAATAATTAGTTTGGTATTTGTTATAGCTTTTTTATATGAGATAGTAAATGTAAATTTTAGCATTTTCAATTACGTTTCACTAGCATAAAATTTGTGCTTCGCTACTGCATTCACTATTTTAAACTCATTTTAATTTAATTGCAGTTTCTGATTAATTTTTATCATTTAGAGTGTTCGCCTGCGACTCACGCTGCATTGTGCCACAATAAAACCTTTCTCGAAAAACAATTCAACTATTGATAAAACTTCCATCAAAATTTGTTTTGTAGATGTCAAACTATAAGCGAACAGAAAAGTAAAAACGTATTTTATCATCGACTACAGAAATTCTATGTTCTGTAAAATATTTTATAATTGCTGTACTATTTTTTTTTATGTTTTATTTTTTAATTCTCCAATAGAGGGTGTCCTAAAAAGGTGGAAACTACCACCGACAGCTTGACATAGAATTTTAAATAAGAATTTGATTCGAGCATCGAACCCTTATTGACTACCTTCCCATTAAATTCAATCCATTTTATTACATTCTAGTCGTGATTTATATTCACATGTAAATATAAATACTATGTGTATATATATTTACTAACATTTACGCCATATGCCCATATATTGTGCAAAAAATTGTGTAATATGATATCTCCTCATATTAAATAAATAATTTTTTTCAAACTCAAACATTTTCTTAGAAACAGTATTTAGTTTCCAAACATTATTATAACTTTTCCTAATGCCTAAAGCAAGCTTTCCTGTTTCCTCTTAGAACATATTCTTTCTCTTTATGTACATTTTTCCTGTACATAATTCCGTTTTTCATCTTACAATCATGTCTTATATTTTGAAAATATCATTTGAATAACATTATTTGAAAGTAACATGAAACGTTTCTACTTGTGCATAATAAATTCTTCTTCCGATTTTAAAAATTCTAAAATTTGTTTATATAATTACATAGAATGTTTAATAAAATATAAATTTGACCATCTCTTATTATCGAGTTTTGTTTCCTTTTCTTTTTAATTTAATTTTAAAAAACTCTCCACAGCGGAATCTATTTCGTACTCTTTATTCTCGTTATTCGCTTTGCCTTTGTACTGAAAATATAAATTTTAATTTCATATATATATATATATATATATATATATATATATATATATATATATATATATTATTTATTTTTCTTTCATATGATATCCGGACCAATATATAAAGCTAATATATTTTTCATTTTATTTTTTAATATACTGTATTGCAATATCACGCGTATATGAAAATATTTAATAAAAATTTTCAACGCAATTCATTTACAAAAAATACGGTTTTTTCTTTCTTTATTTTAATAATATACAAAGTTGGGGCAAACATTTAAATGCTTTAATTATATTTAACTTACGCTGTAAATTAAATAAAATATTTGAATTAATGGGAGGGACAACACACTGAGGTATATTTAAACTACGTTTTTGAAATTTTATGTCAAAAAATATTTTCAAATTGTGACGTAATGCGTGGATTTGTCAGCCCTTGTAAAAAAACCCTAGCCACTTACCCCGTTCCCTAGAAAGTTCTAAAACATAATACAAAAGTTTCCTTAGAATATACTATAATTAAAATAAAAAATTTACAATAATATGGCGGATTTTTTGAATTTCGAAAAATTACGAAAATGGCGATTGTTTGAAACAGTGTTCTTTTTTAGTGTAAAAAAAATTATTTTCTAAATCAAAAAAAAAGATATCAGCAGTATCGTCTTGGAGAATTTAATTCTCTAAAATTACGTCTTAAAGCGTTGTAAATCGAATGAATAGTTTCCAAGATCTCAGCGGGAAAGGTTGAAAAACATGGTTTCTAAAAAAACACATTGATTTAAATAAAATTTTGCTTCCTTTAAATTAATAAAATATAAATTTTCTAATCTAGTTTCTTGTTTCTATGTTTTGTTTCTTTATTATTTATATCATGTATATATTTTTTATGATGATATACGTGCAATATATCGAAACGTCGAATTTTGTATTAAAAATAATACAAAACTTAAACCTAAAGCTTTTCTATTTTAATACATAAATATATTAAAGTATTTTCTTTATATAGCAAAATAATTGTAATACCCAAATATTTTGAAACAAAAAATCATTTCGTATAACATAAAAGAAAAGTAATCAAAAACATGTAACTATTGCTGAAAAATCAAAAAAAAAAAAAAAATAGAAAAAGAATCATAAGTAATCTGAAAAATACGATATTTCTTTTTCTGACAACAAAGCCCTAAGGGAATTGCAAATACATGTTGATGTTTCTAAGAATATTTTATGATAAACGTGCATAAATAGCAATCCCGGCTACATTCTTTCAAATATTATGTTTCTATATTGTTTATACTCACTTTGAAAATTTTCGATGTTCAATGCCTTAGTTTGCTTCAACATAGGTACTCTACAAAACAGAAAAAAACAACTTTTAAAATTACTTATTAAATATATAAATAATGTATTTGCGCCAAGTAAAATATTAACTTGCAAAAAAATTTAAATAATAATAAATAGAATCTATGGTATTCTCACCTCATTTATAAAAGTGATTTTTGCCAAAAGTGCTTTTGACGTGTACTTAAAATTATTTATTAAGCACTATATAATAGTTTATTTAAATTTTATAATACCTAATATAATAAAAATAATCAAAAATACAAAAACTATTTATATTTGATCAAAAACAGAAGCAAAAATTATTTTGAAATTAATGATAAAAGTACTTTTTCACGAAAAAGTGAGGTGAGAATACGGGTCTATGATTCTATTCATCTCCATTACATAGTAATGAAAATAATGTTTTTGCTATAAATAATAAATTAATACTTAATACTTATTCTTTTACAGTAAAAATCTTTTTGTAAGTAAATTTTCAGTTTTACTAAGACATTAATTAATCACCAAAAATAAAGATAAACAACCGTAATTAACAAAATAGCATTGTTCCCATTAAGAAAGTTTTTAGTTTATAACTTGTTAGGCTCTATCATAGACAATAAATATAAATTGTACGTTGTTATTTATTTTGTCAAGTGTCTCAAATTTCGTTCAAAACAAGTAATGTACTATACTCACGCTAACTCCACGTTACTAGACAAAAAGCGGTATTTTATTAAAAAGTAAATATAGAAAGATCGATAAATTTATTGTTTAATATAAGGTTTTTATGTTCGTAAAATAACTATAAAAATACAGAGTTACGAAAATGTTTGGATATAAATTAATATTACCAATACTATCTGCCACATTTATCCGTTATATACACTGTAAAAAAGTTGCCGTTTTACATAGAAACTATAGTAAAAAATACATATTATTTTAGCAAAACGATGGTTTACATAAATTTTATGTAAAAATAATATATTTTTATAATTTTAATTAAAATAATTAATTTACCATATTATATATGTCTTTTTACCGAAAAAGTAAGTAAACTTACATAAAATATACGTATTTTATATTTATGTAACGTAAAAATTTTGCTGCAACGTCTGTAAATTTACATATTAAACTGGTGCAAATCAATTGCCCCAGATATTTATGTAAAATTACCTAATTCTTTTTTACAGTGTAGCCTCTAAATTAGATGACAAATCTGAACTTAATCTGTGATAGTATAAGTGTGTATATAATGCAATATCTCTCTATACATGCTATTTGTACATTTTTTTTTTTTACATTAAAATAAAGCTAAATAAAGTTCTGAAAAATAATGATAAATTATTTGAAATATATAAAAAAATTCTTTGATATTGATCACGGCTATTTATAAAATGTTTTAAAAATCATATTTTTAATATGACAGCTATATATTTCATACATAAAATAAGTAAATGTGATGCATTTAGTATGTTTAACAAAATATTTTCAACAAAATTTTTTATAAAAAAAGTACTTTAATTGTTGAACAAAACTGTAATAAAAAATGAGCTTATTAGAAATCAAAATTTTGGGCAGTTGTACAATAAAAATATCTAAAAATACATAACATGTATGTTCCACTTAAAAAGCAAATTTTTAAGAAGATCTGATATGTATGTAAACACGTCAACAATATTTAAATTACAACTCCTGTTTTTATTCATTCTCAATGAAATTACTAAAGCTATTTTTACAAATCCAAATCAACAACAACTACAAAAAAAATCTTCTATATTTGCAATGAATCTGTGAAACTGGAGTAACATTTTTTCCCGAATGTAAACAACAATTTTCCAACGAATATCGTTGTATTAGAAATTTTCTCTGTTTTCCTCTGTATACGTATTTCATATTATATTTTGTTGTTGAACGCAATTTTCTGCATAAAAGAATCAGTTGCACTCGCTAGGGATTTGTTTCAATCGAGCGATTGTATGCGAACATAGAAAATAAGAAATTGTAAATAAAAGAAATGTCGATAAAAAAATATATTAAATATAAATTGTATTTTTATAGAAATACTTATGCGATAAAAGTCACATATATCTGTCTAATGAAATAATTCTTATAAATGTGGAAATTAAAAAATAATATTCCAATATCATAAAATTTTAAATTTTAACCTTCTACGTGGAAAAAAAATCTTAAAAGTGAAAGTGTGTTTTTATTCTTATACATTTTACGGTTTATAAAATTTTGTTATTTATTACGTTATATAAAAGTTCAGGGACCTTAAAATATTCGTTGCGCCTTTATTGCCAAAATTTTAAGATGAGAATTTTGTAGCTTATATCTTGAATATAATTTTATATTTTTGTATGATAAGCTACGGTATTCAGTATATAAAACATATTTTATAGATTACTAGATTATTGAAAATTTTATATATTTTGAATATGGTTTTTTGATAATACAAACCATAAACCAAAATAAGTTTTTGTTGATCTGTAGGTATAGATAAAATGCAACATAGTTTACAATATATAAAACAAATGCATTTCAATTTTTCTCGACCGTCACGCGTAGTTAGAGAGATGTAATACATATATACATACACAATCACGCCATGTACCCAAAACAGTGTTGAAAAAACTCTTTTCACTATCATGAAATTAGTTGTAGCTTTTTAATTTTTGTTTAATTTTGATTTCTTAGTTTTGTCTTTTGAAAATTTTTACATATAAGCATAAATTAAATGTTTTGTAAGATAAATTAAATGTTTAATTTGTTTTAACAAATTTTAAATATATATTTATAAACGCTTTGTCTGCAAATGTTTCAATTTGATCAACTTTTGATGCAGATTTGTTTATCAAAATTGATAAAAATTTAATGCTAAGATCGATGATTCGATCTTGTTTCTGTTTCTGTTTGCATTAAAATAACAAAAATTACTACAAGGTTCAAGCATTAATTAAACAGAATCGGACACATTAGTTTCATCAACTGCTTGTCTTAAAATATCAGAAGTTTAGAAGATTATTGGCCGAAACTCGACGCTGCTCTACGAAAACGTACAATTTGCAGTTTCGAAAGGTTTTTAATAATATAATCACGAAACAAGGACTTCATACTTGCAATCAAGGCTCTCCTAAGTCTGTCGTACCAAATATAATAATAATATATTTAAGCTATACAAGTTATAGTCAACAGCTTTTATATGAGTTATTTAACTATGTAATTTAAATATGTAATTGTCTAAAAATGTATCCGCAAAATAAATAACAACATTTCATTAACTGATTTTAAATTATTTTAAGAATTTATTCCAACATTTGAAAATACTGCCCTACAGTCATATTAAAATATCTTAAACCAAAGTATGAGTTTGTAAACGCGAACTTATTACTATAAGCCAAATACAAATTAGCATTTAATGCAGAAAACAAAATTCAAGTACAGAACCATAATAAATAAGTTGTAATGCTATTCGCTATTTTTATTCTTCTCTTACACCTGTCACGATAAATGTACGTTAGAAGTTTCGAGTGTAAAAAAGACTCCGGACTAACGTTATTACATAGTAAAACGTCGTCGTTTACTGCGTACAACGCTACAAGTTTCAACATAAATGAAACAGCGTTTCAGAAGATATGGGCCCCGCGCTACTACTGCTATTGTGTCTTATTTCACTGCGAGCATCTGTGCGCTGACTCTTCAGTTGTTTTTGGTTTCAACACTGGCATATCTGTATTCGTGCCAACAAGTCATATATATATGTCTCGCTGATAAATGAAATATTTTATTGAGAAGTAAAATAGTATGTGTGCTATTTATATTTTTATTAAGCCGGCTAGTAATTATGGCTGGAATTACCAGCTTGGTTTTGTGTGTTTTAGTTCATTTGTTTAGTCATGCTCTTATGATAATTGTATCTTAAAACCGATATTATTTAAAACCGATTTTAAAATTAAAATTGTGCTACCAACCTATCAGGGCCGTACCCTGCAACTTTGCCGTCTAAGGCAAACCATAAATATGGCGCCACTAATAATGTATTTCTCAATTTTATTGCACAAATATTTAATATTTAATAATTATTATAATAATTTCATAACTAAACTAATTATGTCACCAAAAAGAAAAAAGTTATTAAATTATCAATATCAACAAGAGAAATGAGCACGGTTATAGAAAAACAAAAAAACAAATAGATTTAATAAGTAAACTTTCAACAACAATAAAATTAACGAAATGTAAAAAATACATATAATAAAATTTATATTTTTTCACAATTATCTAACGACCTATAAAATTCATACATACATATAAAGTTCTATTTAACCAAAGTAATATCTCTTGTAGTTACTTAGAACGCAGTATAGTGACAAGTAAAATTAGAACACATCATACCATAGTAAACATCTAAAAACTCAGTAAATACATCCTTCCTATTACCACTTATTACGTAAACAATATATTTACATATTCCATTTGCACGTAAATTCGCTACAATGTTAAACATTCATAATAAAGAAAATGTAAGGTAAAAGAGCGAATAAAGTAGGTATATAAAGCAGAAATGGGGCAGACCTAAAACAGTCGTTCTTAACATTTTTTCTACCAACGCAACATATCCCTTATCAAATTTAGCATCAATTCCCTATCTCCATTAAAACAATCTTTTATACATATTTTTTACGTAAGTCCAGTATTTCTAAATTTTAGAAAAAAATATCCTTGGAATAATTTTAAAATTAGCCAATTACATATGATTAGAAATTAGAAATACTGGTGCTTAAGTAAATAAATAACATGAAAAAGAAAATACAAAAAATTTAAAATCATTAGTTAGGAACTTCTGAGCTGAAGCAAAAAGGACACAAGAAACACAGAAGGTGTATTGTGTTGTTACTTATTAACACACCGAAAGTGTGTCAGGATATTTTACACTTTTGCTTGATTATTCCAGCCACGCAAACAATTGTACGTAGACATTGAATATATCATTGTTGAAGATGGAGAACTGCCTGCGTACGTGATGCCCTGCTTTATTTAAAACCGCCTGGCTATGTCTTCTTTTTTCTTTTATTTTCTACTTTTTTTTGATAGCCTAACACTTGCGAAATGAGCTACAGTGATAAATGTTCTACATATTTCGACGATAAACTGGAACTGTTTGTCGCTACTTAAAATGTTTATATTTAACCTACCATAGAAATCACCTTATCATCAACCAATTTAATATTGAATATCAATATCAATATCAATAATTTGTTATAAAATTTGTTAGAGTACTCCTAAAATTGTTTAAGTTATTGCACTGTTTGAATTTGCAAATTTGTTCTGAGCAAAACGCGTTAAAGTTTTATATTTTTTAATAATACATTTCCACATCATATTTACCAAAAGATGTAAAAAACTAACTAACGTTCAAAATAAACTAAAATAGGTTTTAGTTGTACAGAATGAGTGTAGGTAGCGTTTAATGGAATAATCTAAAAAAGTAAAATTTTTAATCAAATCATTTTAATTGACTCTCCTAAAAAATTTGCTTTTATGTAGATAAAATCTCTTTTCCTATAGCAGATCACATACTTGTAACAATTTTACATACACATTAAATTTGATATGCTTAATGAAAAATGTATATTGTTACAAAATAGTATTTTCTACATATATTTCCTAAATGCTTTATCTAAAATTAAATCATTCATTTTGTTCAAATTTCTTCCTTCCTTCTTACACATTTCACCCGATAGTCAACTGTTTCCTATCATACGTAATCACCAAAGCATCGCCAACTCGATTTACAAGAAACCATTCGACGAATCACTGAAACACAATGGTCTTTCTTTGCTCGGCCGATCGGTGAACAAGCATCCGTATTGTTCTCTGAAAGACATGCGCCATTTTCTAAATTTACTTGTTCGAAGCGAGAGAAAAAAATCGTCAAAAGTAAACATTGAATTCGCATCAGTATTTGTCCTTCGCCACCGAGATGAACTTACGCTCTATTGATGCAATCCAACGCCAGTTGGGTTTTGATACAAAGAGAAAATAGAAGAATAATGATTTTTGTTTAAGATATCAAAAACATTGGTTTACTTTTAATGATAAGGTTGTTTTGTTTTGTTAACGTTATAAAGCTTGTGCAAAGATAAGTTACAACAAAAGTTAAAACAAAACCATAGATTAAAATATACATAGTTTTGACTTATTGTCAGTAACATAACATAAATAAATTTATTTTATATTTTTAAATTTTAAATTTAACGTATACATTAAATATGAAAAACATATTACGTATTCCATTTACAATACGAAAATTGATATCATTTCTTATATGATGACCGTTTTATGTAGTGTATTTCTATCAAATTTTATTACATTATATTTATAAACTAAAAAATTACGTAGAGTGATTGTCTTCCCAATATATTGTTAAATTTAACTATTAATTTCTATATATTTGTCTATTATCTCACACACATTTTTCAAACAACACTTTCTTTCTATCTTGTTAGCAAAGTCGCACAGAACAACAACAAACTATAACAATATATCAAAAAAACTTTCGAGCTTTAGTGTCACGGTCACGAAAATAAAAAAAATAAAAAACCGAAACGAAATTCGTTCGTCGTATCTAATCCCCGCAATACCAATCCTGCTATCCGCTGATCCTCGGTCTTTTTCAGCGCGACGTTTTCAATGTGCAAGGCTGAAAGCGCGCGCGGCAGCCATTATAGATTTTCTTTCCCGTCCGCACAAAATTGACAGAAGCCAACGTCTTTGTCAGTTGTCACTGATTGAAAGTTATCGGCCATGCAGACGTGATGTGAACGCGTAAAGAAACCTATTGACGTTTTGAATTACAAATATTTAAACGGATGTACTAGAATGTACCTATAGTTAAATTATAGTCAAGATATTGTTCAATTTGTAATTTTTTTCTGTGATTACTAGTATATAGATATATGCACAATCACGTCATGTACCTAAAGGGTTATGGTACAAACTCTTTTCACTATGGCGAAGTCAGTTTCCTCCAAACATTCTTATATAGACAAACAAACTTAACCTTAACAACCTTTTTTTCTTTTAATAATTAGTCAAGGAAATTACAAATTTTATTTTATATGTTAGTCTCAAAAGAAATACGTGTCACTTATTTTTTATGTAAATAATTATTAAAATTGAAAAATGTCCACGTTTATTCAAAATTACAATATAGCATTTATATTTTTTCTCGCTACAAATGTATTTCAAGTTTTTGCAATTACAAAATTTCTATATACTAAAGAAATATAATAATAATATTTAATGAAACAAAAATAAAAGAAAATTAAAAATAAATAAATAATTAAATTCTACAAAACTTTGAACACATTTCAAATTATACGCATTCTAATTTCTCGTATTCAATTTAACATATATACGAGTGTACAGGCAGCGCTCATAACCTAAAAAAAACACGGAAGAAAATTACAACTAATTTCGTAATCAAGCAGGCCGACGTAACAACACGTTACCATGGCAACAAAATGAGAGTTATATATAACATTTCCCATTGGAGAATACCGAATGAGTAATTTCGATGTTTGTTCCTAGAATTATACAAAAGCATGAAACTTGTGTATATCCACCAAATACTATTCACGGAAATACGAACTTTAAATTTTAATTTCGCTTTTTATAATTGAATGCAATTTTTAGCAACAGTGGTTGTATACAAGTTTATCACATAATATAGATAAAAAACATTGTAAAAAACAAGTACTGAAAAATAAATAAATATTATCTAGAATTTTTTTATTAACTTTTAAATAACAAATCTAAACATAGTTTGTGAGAATATATGTTACACTTGCTCGGTCGTCAGCCAAAATTATATGAATGTCACTTCTATTTGCACTTATTAAAACTTAATTTTATATTCAAACCTGATTCTAACAAAATCTTATAGTTGTCAAAGTAATTGTAATTTTTCATTTAGATTAAACACCTAACGCATAAAAAATAATTTAAAAAATGTATAGGAACTTTGCAATAAAATATATTGTTTAATTAGTTCATCAAAATAAATAAATGGTGATTTAAACAAAAACAAAATACTATAATCTAATATATAATACGTCATATGTAATTCAAAATATAATATAAAAATAGTTTTATTTATATTTGTACGAACTGTTCAAAATTTTGCGCAGTTTACAAACAAAACAATTACACGATAGAAATAAATATTGTAAAAATACGGAATATTTAATATTTCTGTAACACATATATTAATTTACATTATTAAAAAAATTCAAAATTGGTTTTATTAAATATGTAATCTCAAGGGCCCGTATTCTCACCTCATTTATAAAAGTGATTTTTGCCAAGAGCACTTTTGACGTTTACTTAAAATTATTTATTAAGCACTTTATAATAGTTTATTTAAATTTTATAATCTCAAATATAATAAAAATGATCAAAAATAGTAAAATTATTCATATTTGTTCAAAAACAAAAGTAGAAACTTATTTTGAAATTAATGATGAAAGCACTTTTTCATGAAAAAGTGAGGTGAGAATACGGGCCATCGTTTTTAAACAGCAAAACTATAGAAGCATCAATAAAACAAAACAGCAACGCATCGAGGTCATGGGTTATAGCTAGAGGGAGCTGTAAACTCCCCTTAAAAGCAAGCAGCTAACCACGATCGACCCGTGCACGTATGACAAAAGACAGTCGTTTAGCCACATGACAGTGACTCATATATTTCGCACAATCAAATAATGAAGAAGAATACATTTCCCACTTGTGTGTAGTAGTTGAAGAGACGCAAGACGGGATGAGAAGGGAGGCGAGATGAAAAGCCATTTTCAGCTGCAGTTGCAGCATTTATTGTTTAGCTTACATATAGTTTAGTTGGTGTAGTTGCATTGGACACCAGAACAATGGTACTGGACTCTCGACTAGAATGTAGTATTTTCTAGAGAAAATGGTATTAAACTTCCAGGGAAAAGTTTGTTTCTAAGCAGACTCTACTACCACTGAATAATGATATTAGATACTTGAAGAAGCTTACAAAGCCATCATGTTAGCAAAATAATATTAAATTTTTCAATATAACTTTACAATTTTCAATTTAATTTGTATTGAAATATAATGCATCGTGGCTCTAAGTTTTTTGTTTACAATATTTGTGATTTTTAAACAAAATATATTTTAACATAGTAAAAAATCTTTCAGAACTTATTATATTAAAATAAAAAAACTTTAGGATTTAATTCTGTATAAATTTTAATTAATATTAAACATTTCGACGTACTTTACGTATATCATCATCAGGAAAAATTATACAAATGATATATATATATATATATATATATATATATATATATATATATATGATATTTATATCATGTTTCCTAATAATAATGTACGTAGAGTACATAGAAACGTCAATTTTTAATTAAAAATTAACATACTCTACGTACATCATCGAGAAAAATTATACAAATGAGATATATGTCATTTGTATAATTTTTCCTGATGATGATATACGTCAGGGGCGTAGCAAGACCTTTGTGGGCCGGTGTGCCACTGGGATTAAGGGGCCCCCTTTACTCCTTGTATTGTTTAAAATTTTAATGTTCTCTTGGCTCATTTTAAGTACTAAATGTCATTTTTATTTTATGTCAGTTTGTGCCTTATTCGAAAAAAAATTTCAAATAAAAGTTGTTTTACTTTTATGATAATCAAAATTAATTAAAATTACTTTTTTTTAAATGCAATCTGTATTTTCAAAATTAATAAATTAAACTGAAATTCTTAAAGAAACAACTTGCGAAGAAATATATATGTATGTACCTAATAAAGTTGGCTTAACCATAAACAAGAAAGATGTGAAGATTTTCTATTTAACAGTTCAGAAGATAATTTTAGGATAAACGTTTTTAACGCTACGTTAGATATTATAATTGCACAAATAAAAGATAGATTTTCAAGTTTTACGGAAATAAATAAATTATTTGGAATAATTTTCCCAGAAAATTTAAAACAATTATCTGATGACAAATATACTGACGATTTAACCGCAGATTTTGAGGCACAGATATTATCTTTTAGGAAAACCTTTAAAAAACAGTTAGAAAATATTAATTCGGTATTTGAATTAGGAGAATTAATATTTACAGAATATTCTATTCTTAGTTCGGCATTTCCGGAACTTTGTACCACTCTTATTTTGTTTTTAACATTTCCCGTATCAACTTCTAACGCTGAAAGAACATTTTCAAAATTAAAACTTATTAAAACATATTTAAGAAACTCTATGGGGGAGAATCGTTTATCAAATTTGGCGATTTTGAGCATTGAAAATGAAAGAGCACGTACATTAAATTTAAATGAAATAATTCGCATCTTTGCTTCAATGAAAGTGAGAAAAGTTAAGTTTAGTTAAAGTTAATGAACTATGTTTGTAAACATATACTTTAAATTTGGTTTGTACTGTATGTTTTTGTGTTTGTAAACTTAAAAGAATCTATGAAAATGTATTTAACTTACTTTAATAAACTAATTTATATAATAAATATATTTAATCCTATGAATGTTATTTTATTCCTCTTCTTTGTTTTTTATTTATTACAAAAAAATTAAAATAAACAAAAAAAATGGTAAGTATTAATGAAAATAAGGCTCTATTGGGCACTTTGGCTCGTGGGCCCCTCTCGCTCATGGGCCCGTGTGCACCGCACTCCTTGCACCCCCGGTTGCTACGCCTCTGATATACGTAGAGAACGTTGAAACGTCCAATATTAAATAAAATTAATAAATCCTAAAGCTTTTTTATTTAAAAATATATTTTATTTGTCACTAAGCATTAACATTTGTGTTAAATTATGATAGTTAAAAAAATTTTAAATGAGAATTAAACGTGACGTTAAAAACTTATTGAATTAAATTTATTATCAAAAGTTAGTACTAGATTTATGAGGAAAATATATAAATATTTAAAGTTTCTGCTATATATATATATAGAGATATATATATATATATATATATATATATATATATATATATATATATATATATAATGATTATTTGTAACGACTAGGAAATTTATTAATTAAGATTGATAGTGGGTGTTCTAGTCATTGGTTGGAATAGATGTTAATTAAAAAATCTCATTTAAGATTTCCACCTTAAATCTTAAATGAAATTTTTTAATTAACATCTATTCCAACCAATGACTACAACACCCACTATCAATCTTAATTATATATATATATATATATATATATATAAAATATAAACGAATAATTTATATAATAATTAATTACATTAATTAATTAATTAATTATAAACACAATTCTTAATTGATATTATGATTTCATAACAATTTCTATAAAAATTTCTAGAAATAACAATTGCCAATACAACAACAAAAAAAGCACGGTAGCGAAAAAAAAAGAATTTGAATCAGTAATTCATATTTATTCAGCATAGCCAACATCCGGTTCCTGAAACGTTAGTTGAACACAGAACGAAGCACAAAACCAGAGTAAGTGAAGCCTTCACAGTGGCTCTGAGTTCAGTTCGTTCGTTTTCAGTTCGCTTCAGTCCACGGCAAGTTCAGTTTGAAAAACCTATTATAGAGAAAAGCGAATGCTATTTTATAAGGATCTTTACTTCCTCTCACGTCGTCCTTCACCACATCACATCATTCCCTTTCTTTTTCCTATCCCTTTTTTTCCCGTACCTTTAGCTTGGGCTCCGTCATAGACAACCTATAACTACTAGACGGTGCATTTGATCTTGTTTGTCTTCGGTAGAATTTGCAATTAATATAATTTTAAAGAAAGAGTATTTTAAGATTTAGATATTCTAATTATAACATAAAAACAAATTTAATTATAACATATTAAAATAAAACGGCTTTAGGTTGTAGTTCTGTATAAATAATTAAATAATAATAATAATACTTTATTTTTTTCAGAATATTTTACAAAAATATTATATATATATATATATATAACAATATCATATGAAATATTTGAAATATAACAATATCTTATATAAAGTATTAGTTATTTATTAATAATTTATATGAATGATTTTGAGTCTATACGCGTGGACGTCCGATGATTTAAATGATTTAATGATTTAAAACACTATAATAATTGCAAGACTAAACAATATTAACAGTAGATTGATAAGAGAAGCAATAGAAATGTATAAAGAAAAGAATAACATTAATCAGTGTGATTAGTAAGTATTTGAAATAAATTTGATTTCCTTTAATTAATAATTTATAACTTTTATAATCTAATTACTTATTTTGTAACATAGTAACTTGTTTCTATGTCCTGTTTATTTATTATATATGTCACTTGTATAATTTTTCCTAATGAAAATGTACGTTGAATATATTGAAACGTCAATTTTTTAATTAAAATTTATACAGAACTTAATCCTAAAGCCTTTCTATTTTAACATTTCTATTCCGAGCATAAGTCACAAAAGCAATTTAGTTTTAACTTATTGCAATTTCAACTAATTAACTTAAAATTTTACTTTATTGTTTTGTATTCTACACTGTAAAAGATGTAATTTATGTAATTTTACATGTTTTGTGAATGTAATTTTTCATAAAAAAAAATGTAGCATTACGTTATTTATTACAGTACAATTACAAAATATTGTTAAAATTTATGTAAAATTACATAAATTTATAATTTATTTTTTACAGTGTAGATACTTTGCTCTGTCTACATATATTATTATACTTATCTATGTGCCTTACATTGGTCTAGTCGGTATGGAGTGTGCTCTACTTTATCGACGGAGCGCTAGATATATACGAGACTCAATAAATATGCGATTTTATTCAAAACAGGTGAATTTTCAAGTGAACAGACAGACGCAAAAGCTGACGTAAGTTTTTATTTTTTCGAATTATTCGCCGTGTTAAATTGCTCGCCGTCGGATTATTTTCTAGACTACCTTCTTTTTTTTTCTTTCCACACTCTTTGTGTATTTATTTTCTTCGCGCTACATAGCGTTCTACGTAATTTATGCGTTTTGCGTTGCATAATTAAATTTAATTTCTTGTCGTATAATATTTTATTTTGCACGTGTTAAAATGTATATTATATTTTATTTATTTATTTTTGTTTAATAAATCTTTTAATCATTTGTATAAACAATGTATTTCGCATGAAGATTACTATTTAAGTTCTTGTAATTTTGCAATTTCTTTTATAAATCACACCATGTACTTATAAAGATGCGACATAAACTTTTTTTTTTCTTCAAGTATATCATAATATTAATATTACGTTACCATGTTTTCTATGTAGAAAGCGGTCATTATGTTACTAGTACAATAATGATATTATTATACAGTAGTTACTAATGGTAGCACCAAACATAACTACAACATCAAGTTCGGCGACCATATTGAACACTATTACGTCAAATACAGTTAATTGAAAATGCATTGCTTATTTTTGCTTGAATTTTAATTTGATTATTGAAAATGTGTAAAGAAATGCAATGTGCATTGTCAAATTTGTCAGAAACTGCAAAAAAACACGGTCAATTGTATTTAGTTTGATAACTTCGGCTATATCAAAAATTATTAAGTCCAGTTAAGTTAATTGGCAATTACATTATTTATTTTTGCTTGAATTTGAATTTCATTATTGAAACTATGTGAAGAAATGCATCTGACATAAATTTTGTATTGAATATAACAAATTTGAAAAATTATAACAATTTTCCATCTATTTATAAAATATTATTAAAATTTTTAATAATATTTCACTGTGTGGTAAATTTTAAATAATAATACATTTAAAAGAAAAAGTTAATAAATATGGGTAAAACAATTGTCAAATAATGATTAAATTATTAAAAACATGCATTTTTCGAATAAAAAACAAATTTCGATTTTCAAACTTTCGAAAAAAATTGTTTTATATTTTTAGCTAAAAATTTGAGCGTCATTTTTTAACAAATAATTTTTTCAAAATTTTTACTATTGAAATAAGTTTACCTAATTTTTTTCCTTTATTGTTTAATTTGATCTATACGGGATATGATATCAAAATTTCCAGCCAATGAATTTTTAGTTTTTAGACAAGCGTCAAAGAGTCTCAAAAAGACTATTTTCAAAAAACAAATAATACAAACTTTTCTCATATGATGTGGAATTTTTGGCGGACACTGTATTAACTGTTAATTTTACAAAATTCATCAATATTCAATTTTCCAATTTAAATTTATAATATTATACACATAAATTCTTAGCATTTATGAAATATACCAAAATTTTACATTACAAAATTCCAAAACGTTTCTCAACGATATTTCACAAAAATAAAACTATTCGGTTGCAAATATGAACAGGTAGTCTATGTTAGTACAAGAAATATTTGAGTTTCAAAAACAGAGAGTTGAAAATCCTGTGTACATACATAAATGTGAGGTTATGTCAATAATACATGGCAAATTTAACCGAGAAGTACGGCTAGTACGAAAGTTAAACGACTGGTACCGATCGAGCTACGAAAGTTGTTTCATATAAAAAGCATCAAATACTAGAAAGCGCCAGAATGCCAAATAGAATTTACCAAACTACTACATCTATTGTATAGTATACTCTAAAAGTTTTTAGATGTACTCTCGTAAATTTTTTATTTAATATTTCTCTTTTCATATAGCGCTGATTATAGTAATTAGGAATTTTTATATACATTGTAAAAAAAATCATTTCGGCAAAACGATGATTTTGATAAATTTTAAATAAAATAATTAATTTATCATATTATATATGTTTTTTTAACCAAAAAATAAAAAATACGTATTTCATATTCAAATTATGTAAAATTTTTTTTATGAAATCTGTAAATTTATATATTAAACTGGTATAAATCAATTGCCCTGAATTTTTATGTAAAATAACCAAATTTTTTTTACAATGTATTTTTTCTAATAAAAACATTTAATCACAGCGTTATTTATTTAGGTCCAGTATTTCCAAATTTTGGAAAAATTTTAAAATTTGCCAACGAAGTATTGTTATTTATTTCGGAAATACATTTTTAGATATACATACAAAATCACGTCACCAAAAAAATGTGATACAAACTCTTACTACTATCTCAAAATTAGTTTCTTCTAAACAAGTAACTTTTGCTTCATCCAGATTTATAATACCTCTCACACATGCTCTTATATTCCTACCAGTTGAAAACATTCGCTCACACAAAACACTCTCAATCATACTACTTCAAATACTCATAGGACGTCCACACAAATAAATACCTTCAATATCATTCACATATATTCTTTTAACCAAACGTTTATTAGATATTTGTTTAAGATGACTGAACCATCTTAACTGACTAATACCAACTTTTTTTTCATTTTCACACTTGTCATACACTAATCTATTTCGCACCCAATTCATCTCATATGCCATTAAAAATCTCTTTTCCATAGCAGCAATTTTCCTTTTTCAATGACGGTAAAAAGAAATTAAAAATGGTTTTAAAAAAACTACTTTCAGAATTCAATTCCGAAGTTAAGCAAATTATTAACCTTTCGGGTTAATTTAGCAAATATTATAAAAAAAATATATCTTATATTATTGAAATAAATAATTGTTCAAATATATGCTAATTTTTAAGTTTTGTTAATTTTTTTAATTGTTTTAACAAATTATAATATCGACCGCAAAAATAATATAAAATATCTTTATTTTAATTGGATTTAACTACGAATAATTGCACTAAGTCAAAAATATATACTTTCGTGGTATTTATTTCAGTGTTACTGCAGTCTACTGTCGTGTGTACCTAGGTGTAGGAAATCCGGTGCTCACAGATCGAAAATAGTCGCTTTTTTTCACGTACGGAAACAGAATACGAAATATACCGCAAAATATAGTATGTGTGTTTCTCTGTGTGTCGATGTGCTTGCGCTTACAGCGCGACGCGACGGCTAAAACTGGCACTAAGGTAGAACGTGTATGCCTAAGGCAAGAAACACCTACTGCTTTCGTCACTGCCACACTGTGATCTTAAAAACTCGTCTATAAATTTTTCTTCTCAATTCTTTTACTTGTTTTTTTTTTCTCGTAAATTCTTACGTGTCTTATTATTTTTCTTATTATTACGTATATACCTGTATGTTTATTTTTATAACAATATTATTTTTATATAATTAAAAAGTGGAAATTTAATTTTCACATTGTAAAACGAAATTCTGTTTATTAAATCTTTTTACAACAAAAATAATTTTTAATCACTACTGAATAACAAGATCCTCATACATTCTTAAATTTTTATTTATGTTGTTAAAATTTTTGGTGAAGGCGCACTTGAGATATTGTATATATATTAAAATAATAAAAAAATTAAATTTAATTTTAACATTGTGAACTAAAATTCTATTTGTTTTAAACAAGATATATTTTCCGATCATAATTGAATAAAAAGAATTCTTATACATTATTAACAGTTTGAATATTCAGTTTCATTTTTTGGTGGAGGCGCTGCAAAAAATATGTTTTTAAATTTAGGTCCACTAATATATGTATATATATATACCGGGTGTCTACTTTTTTTTTGTTACATAGGGAATAAAATGCTAAAATTTTCATTTGGTGATAAATTTTCCCCTAATTATTATAGAACAAAAGTACAAATACAAAAGTTGTTTAGAATTCAAAAATGCATCAAATGATGCCAAATTTATCAATATAGGATGTTCTGATCAAGAATTAGAAGCAAATTAAAATTTCCATTTTTGCGCTCTTTACATCAAAGTGCCACGGAAATTAAACAAATAATTTCATTTCTTCTGGAGTTTGAGTTTGACAGATCGTATTTATTTTATTGTTACGTTCTGTATTATTATTATTATTATTATTATTATTATTATTATTATTATTGAAAATAATGAATAAACTTAATGTAAATGAAAAGCTATTAAGTATAAAAAGTATTAAGTATTTATTATTTATTACAATGAAAGGGTATTTTACTCGGCTGTACACTACGTACTAGCTGTGGTTTTAAATTGTGAATGTCTCCATTATAATTTTAAGTAATTGTTTAATTTATTTATTAACTTCAAGTTATAAAAACAATACATTTGAATTAGATGACTGGCATTATGCCTAATATATTTATTATAATAATTTAAACTTATCCCTGAGGATGCTGTAAGTTGTGCAGTGAAACGTCGGATAAGAGTTAAATAAATAGTAAATAGCTGAACTCCGTAAAACTTTCTTTATTTATTACAATATTCAATATACCTATAAAACAGAAAAATTCATGAATACAAGATATAGGAGAACAAAAACGAAACTAACAATTTAAATTAAATGTTCAAATAAATCGCCATTAACTGCCAAACAATAACCTAATCTGTTATAAAATTCGTGACGTACAGAGCTTAATTGTGTTTGTGTTATATTATTGCACTCTTCAACAATGGCATTTTTCAAATCAACAAGATTTTTGATATGTCGTTTATAAATTTTCTCCTTCAAATATGGCCATAAAAAGAAATCGCACGGTGCTAAATCGGGCGATCTAGCTGGCCAATTAATTGGACCACCTCTACCAATCCATGAATTTGGAAAACATTGATCCAAATATAATTTAATGTTGCAGCTGTAATGTGCCGGACATCCGTCTTGTTGATACCAGACAACATTATCTTGAGTTGCACACTCTTCTAACTGCGGACCAATATGATTTTGCAACATATCCAAATATTTTTCGTTGTTTAAATTATTTTCAATAAAAAATGGCCCAATTATACACCTGCCAAAAATTCCAGCCCATACATTAACTTTTTCTGGATATTGGGTACGTGTTGCTACCATTAAATGAGGATTTGTTTGGCTCCATATTCTAAAGTTTTGTGTATTAGGTTCGCCGTGTAAAGTAAACGTAGACTCGTCAGTAAAACAAATAGATTTCAAGAAGTTTCTGTCTAAATTGGATTTTTCCATAATAATGTTACTAAATTCGCTTCTAGCCATTTTATCCGCTTCAAATATCTCTTGGTGCGTGGAATATTTATAAGAATGATATTTTTCATTTTTTAGTACCTTATGTATTGTTGAAGGATGCAAATTTAATTCAGCACCAAGTTGACGCACACTAACATTTGGGTTTTCCGTTACACACAAAAGTATATTCAATGTATTTTCTTTAATTGCATTTTGATTTAAATTCTCCTCCTGATCTTCTGCGTTGATTTTTCTACAATTTTTACAACGTTTTAACACACTTCCAGTTTCTTCGAATTGTTTAATTATCCTACGAATAGTCATAGCGGAAGGTATGGGACGGTTTTCAAAGAAAGCGCTGAATAAATCTCTTACTCGTCGTATCGAATTTCCAGTAAAATACCATTTTACGCACTGAACTTTTTCATTTACCTTAAGTTTATTCATTATTTTCAATAATAATGATAATAATACAGAACGTAACAATAAAATAAATACGATCTGTCAAACTCAAACTCCAGAAGAAATGAAATTATTTGTTTAATTTCCATGGCACTTTGATGTAAAGAGCGCAAAAATGGAAATTTTAATTTGCTTCTAATTCTTGATCGGAACATCCTATATTGATAAATTTGGCATCATTTGATGCATTTTTGAATTCTAAACAACTTTTGTATTTGTACTTTTGTTCTATAATAATTAGGGGAAAATTTATCACCAAATGAAAATTTTAGCATTGTATTCCCTATGTAACAAAAAAAAAGTAGACACCCGGTATATATATTGTAACAATTTTTTATTGTTACAATTGCCAAATATTTTGGTTAAATATTGCAAATTTAAATTTCGCGCAAAACAATTTTTTTGCTTTGACGTTGGCCGGGAGCGCTCGCTGGCTTGTCGGAAACGGTGCGTGCACGAGGCATTCTGGTTCTGACGGCGGTAGTGTTGACATCGGATATGTAAGTTTGAATTTAATATCTTGTTTTATTTTCGTCATCCGTTATTAATTTTGGTTTTTATTGATAAAATATGATTTAATAATGTTCGTGTTAGTGATCGAGATTAATATTTTCGTTTTATTTGAGTTAATTTCGTAATTTTGAGAGTGTTGAATTTGTTGATGAAAAACGTGCTTTCTGCTATCGTTGTTGACACAGCCAAGGTCCGGGCCAGAATCATGTGATGTTTGTGATCCTATTCTTCGACTCGAGTCATTTTCCTTCCGTCTTTACTTCCCGTTAAAATTCCTATTTTCTGTGTATAATTTTTTGTTGTTTGAGAATTCTGTGTTGTGTGTGACATCATTCCTTTTTGTGTGAAAGATTCTTGTTTTTCGAACTTCGCGGTTGGCGCAGCATTAGCTGAGATCTCGTCATTTCTTATTAATTTGTATTTATTGTAGTTGATGTTCGAGTATTTAGATTGTTGAAGCCAGCTTTCTTGTTGTCGATTTTTTGCTGTTGGCTTCAATCTAAAAAAAAAATTAATAAGATTCTGCGAAGTTCGAGTTGGAGCATTCCGTGGTAGCAGTTTCACACAATAAGAGAAAATGTAAGTAGCATTGGTTTTTTGTAGCGATCTTGTATTTATTTGTGTCAGCCGATTCAATCATTTTTGTATTTATTTGATATCTGCCCTAATGTTGAATTTTAGTTGGTAATTATTTATTGTTTGATGTTGATGAAATTATTAACATTTTGGTATTTAAATTGTATTAATTATTCTGCTCAATTTGTCTTATTTGCGATTTATTATTGTTTCAATTATTGTAATTTTTTTGTATTTGAATTGTACTAAGATTTTTGCTAAATCTTTTAAATAGTTTGTGTATGACATTCTCGCTTAGTTACATTATTATTCTGTTCAAGTTAGAAAACATTGTAAGCTCACGAGCAGTGATTTTTATTGGGCAACTTAATTTCTATCTTGTGTAAAATTTTGTCAGTCGTAGCAAGGATACTGTTGTTTGTATATGATTTTTCAGGGTTGGTGTAGTTGTTGCTGGAGGATTCAGTTTAGGGCTGTGTCGTTTGGTCGTCGTCTCCAGTTGGAACCAGCCTCAGTCAGTTAAGACAAAGTACGCTGATAAAAATCGATCTATCCGAAACACGGCTCAGGAAAATCGTTCCAGTTCCAAATATTAGGTGACTAGATCACTGAGGATTTAAATCGCTCGTTTCACGAAAATCAGCCCGACCACTTGAGCTTATATTTGTCGTCCACTTGAGCTTATCTTTGTCGTCCACGAGCTGTACCAACTCACAGTCCTGGCTGGATGCCTTCAGCCTTCTACTCCAACAAGAAGAGGACTTAGCTAGGACCTTGCTCGGTAACTTCCATAAGCGTAAGATCTAACAATCATATCTTTGTTGCCCCAAAAAATCAATTAAACAATTTGTAGTCAATATAATAATTTAAAACTCTGTGAGAAAAATTACTAAACTAAATAAAATTTATTTAAATTCAATTCTGCTGCATCAAATTGAGTTTCATTTCAAAAAAAAAAAAATAAATACATAATAAATAATTCCATAAACAAAACTGAAACCATTATCCAATAAATTTGTGTTTCCTTGTGTAATTGTCCAAACCTTTGGCCTTCGAGTTTCTGCGATACTTGTAAATTTTTTATATCTCAGTGGCGCCTCTGAAACCCACCCCTATTGCCTACCAAACCAACTGTAGCCGGAGCCGTATGGCGGATTCAGGTAGGAGCCAAAAATAAAATAAATAATAAATAAAATAATACTTAGAAAAACGTCATACATAGTTTGGCGCCTCCCAACTTGGGGCTTTTGTTGATTTTCTGATTAGCGTCTTTTGTAATTGATATTTGATATTTTATTTTGGTTATACTTAATCGTGACATACAATTATTCATTAGGTGTGGTAAAAAAATCCTATCATTCCTTCCTTAGATTGGTTAATGGTTTTGTTTTGAGTTGTATTGCTTTATAAAAATCAGTGCTACTAATTATTCAGTATAGTTGTTACTTATTATTCGATTTTAGTGTATAAGAAAATTATTGTTATATTCTGTTGTAAAACCATTGCTACACACCGTATATTTTCTTGTATTAATATTATATTTTTCTGTTATTATGGCCAATTTACCGTTCTGTCTTGAGCATCTTTCCGATGAGGAAATTATATATGAATTGTCTATCCGGAATGCTGATAACACTGGTACGATCGCAGATTTGAGGACAGTCTTGACGGGGTTATTGCAGTTGGAGTTGGAGGGTGCCTCGCTTGTTCAAACCGCTTTATGTTTGCCTGCTGAATTGGATGCACGGTGCTGTAAATCTAAGTTGCATGATCTTTTGGGTATGATACACACTTTTGCTTTATCCAACCTCCCTCTGACGGTTTAGCGACGCTGTTCATTCGTTATAATTTTAAAGCTATCGCGTGCGTAATATTCAGTATAATTTTGTCAAGAGAATTTAGAGATTTTAATTTTTGAACTTAACTGACTCTCTTTCACTCTCAGCATTCCTCTCATCATTTTTCTCATCACTCCTCTCACCCTCTCTTGCTATCGCTCTTTGTTTCCGTTCTCGCAACTCTCTATTATCGTATTGATATTATTCGGGCGTGAATTATTGCATTTATCGTTTAGCTCTCGTGTCGTATTTTTTTGTCATAGTAGCGCGAGTAACCGTTTTTGTGCAAAATCTCTCTCGTTCCTCTCTCGTCGTAAGTTAATTTTGTTGGCGAAAATTACCGTATTTTCGTTTAGCGCTCTCTCGCGGTTCGGTTTATTATTTTGGTGAGAGTTAGCGTGATCTTCGCGTATTGTTTGAACGAGTTTTCGCTCTGCGTAGTAGCCCTCGGCTTGTTTGTTGCAGTGATGGCGAAAATTATCGTTCTCTTCGTACCGGCGTTCTAGTATTCGGGCTTTTTGAGAGCCACTCTTCGTATTTTTTTTGATTGTTGTACCGCGTGTAAATCTCGGGGCTATGTGCCATGTCTCGCGGGCGACGATAGTGTTGATTCTTCGGTTAGTTGTTGGTTGTTGCAGCGCGTATAAATCTCAGGGCTATGTGCCATGTCTCGCGTGCGACGATAGTTGTATTGGAACGCGTACGAATTTTATTTTGATTCTTCGGTTAGTTTGTTGATTGTTTCCGTACGTGTAATTCAAGATGAAAGACTCTATGTATCGTACGGTGACGATATGTTGTATTACGACGCTTACGAATTTTTGTTTTTATGAGGAAAAAGGGGAGTGTAACAATTTTTTATTGTTACAATTGCCAAATATTTTGGTTAAATATTGCAAATTTAAATTTCGCGCAAAACAATTTTTTTGCTTTGACGTTGGCCGGGAGCGCTCGCTGGCTTGTCGGAAACGGTGCGTGCACGAGGCATTCTGGTTCTGACGGCGGTAGTGTTGACATCGGATATGTAAGTTTGAATTTAATATCTTGTTTTATTTTCGTCATCCGTTATTAATTTTGGTTTTTATTGATAAAATATGATTTAATAATGTTCGTGTTAGTGATCGAGATTAATATTTTCGTTTTATTTGAGTTAATTTCGTAATTTTGAGAGTGTTGAATTTGTTGATGAAAAACGTGCTTTCTGCTATCGTTGTTGACACAGCCAAGGTCCGGGCCAGAATCATGTGATGTTTGTGATCCTATTCTTCGACTCGAGTCATTTTCCTTCCGTCTTTACTTCCCGTTAAAATTCCTATTTTCTGTGTATAATTTTTTGTTGTTTGAGAATTCTGTGTTGTGTGTGACATCATTCCTTTTTGTGTGAAAGATTCTTGTTTTTCGAACTTCGCGGTTGGCGCAGCATTAGCTGAGATCTCGTCATTTCTTATTAATTTGTATTTATTGTAGTTGATGTTCGAGTATTTAGATTGTTGAAGCCAGCTTTCTTGTTGTCGATTTTTTGCTGTTGGCTTCAATCTAAAAAAAAAATTAATAAGATTCTGCGAAGTTCGAGTTGGAGCATTCCGTGGTAGCAGTTTCACACAATAAGAGAAAATGTAAGTAGCATTGGTTTTTTGTAGCGATCTTGTATTTATTTGTGTCAGCCGATTCAATCATTTTTGTATTTATTTGATATCTGCCCTAATGTTGAATTTTAGTTGGTAATTATTTATTGTTTGATGTTGATGAAATTATTAACATTTTGGTATTTAAATTGTATTAATTATTCTGCTCAATTTGTCTTATTTGCGATTTATTATTGTTTCAATTATTGTAATTTTTTTGTATTTGAATTGTACTAAGATTTTTGCTAAATCTTTTAAATAGTTTGTGTATGACATTCTCGCTTAGTTACATTATTATTCTGTTCAAGTTAGAAAACATTGTAAGCTCACGAGCAGTGATTTTTATTGGGCAACTTAATTTCTATCTTGTGTAAAATTTTGTCAGTCGTAGCAAGGATACTGTTGTTTGTATATGATTTTTCAGGGTTGGTGTAGTTGTTGCTGGAGGATTCAGTTTAGGGCTGTGTCGTTTGGTCGTCGTCTCCAGTTGGAACCAGCCTCAGTCAGTTAAGACAAAGTACGCTGATAAAAATCGATCTATCCGAAACACGGCTCAGGAAAATCGTTCCAGTTCCAAATATTAGGTGACTAGATCACTGAGGATTTAAATCGCTCGTTTCACGAAAATCAGCCCGACCACTTGAGCTTATATTTGTCGTCCACTTGAGCTTATCTTTGTCGTCCACGAGCTGTACCAACTCACAGTCCTGGCTGGATGCCTTCAGCCTTCTACTCCAACAAGAAGAGGACTTAGCTAGGACCTTGCTCGGTAACTTCCATAAGCGTAAGATCTAACAATCATATCTTTGTTGCCCCAAAAAATCAATTAAACAATTTGTAGTCAATATAATAATTTAAAACTCTGTGAGAAAAATTACTAAACTAAATAAAATTTATTTAAATTCAATTCTGCTGCATCAAATTGAGTTTCATTTCAAAAAAAAAAAAATAAATACATAATAAATAATTCCATAAACAAAACTGAAACCATTATCCAATAAATTTGTGTTTCCTTGTGTAATTGTCCAAACCTTTGGCCTTCGAGTTTCTGCGATACTTGTAAATTTTTTATATCTCAGTGGCGCCTCTGAAACCCACCCCTATTGCCTACCAAACCAACTGTAGCCGGAGCCGTATGGCGGATTCAGGTAGGAGCCAAAAATAAAATAAATAATAAATAAAATAATACTTAGAAAAACGTCATAATATATATATATATATATATATATATATATATATATATATATATATATATATTGTGACAAAAACACTTTTTGTCACGAGTCAAAATTTATAAAAAATAATTGTGTTTTATAAAGTATTTATTTTTTAGTGAATTGGCAATATTGATTAAAATGTGTGAAATTAGCACGCACATAAATATGCTTGTACCAGTGAAATATCTCTCTCTCCCGTGAGCAACTGTCCGAGCAACCAGCTCTCTCTCCCATGAGCAGTCCGGCTCTGAGCAAATATCTACTTGTATGTCGTCGTTGTATCTGTGATGAGTTTGAAGGTTAATTACCATGCGGTATTGAAAAGTAATGTATTCAAGATGGGATTGTTTCGTTTGGATTTGAAACGATGTAAGTTGACAATTTATTTATTTTGTATTATGTTTGAATTGTTCTTCATGAGATTTTATTGATATTTGGATTATTTTAGTAACGTAAATTTTTGCTCTCATGAATACAATGATGGTCAACTTACATTTGATTACGTTTTGTTATATTTTGTAAAGCCAATTTCTTTCTTGAATAATTTTATTAGTTATTTTGTTTTGAGTTATGATTTGTAGAGTTCAATTTATTAGAGTTTGTATCGTTATAGTTTATTTGAAGATTAGTAATTGTGAGATGATAAAATTAACCTTGAAGCAGCACAGATTCCCGTTCCAGTCCTCATTTCTTTCTTTGTAAATACTAGTAGATTTCCTTCCCGTTTTCCGTTTGTGAAAGTTCTTTAGTGCGTATCATTGTCTGTATTTGTAAATTTCGAGCCCTTGCTAGAGCGCGTTATGATCTTCAGATTTTTTTGTGCCGTGCTGCGAGCACGGATTTGATAATTTTATTCGCGTATTAAAACGACCGACGTTTTAATGTTTGAACTTTTGTAGAGTTCGGGATTGTTGCAATACGAGTTATTTTGAGGCCACGTGCCATTGTTCGTGTTGCGATGATTTTTTGATTTATCGTATCGTATATTTTTGCTATTATCACAGCGCTTAAATTTTAGGCTGAAGAAGCTATATCGGCTGTGATGATATTTTGTTTGTAGTATATTTTTTGGTGGCCACGTCGTAATTCTCGGTGAAATACCCTATGTTTTCGTGGGCTACTCCTATAAGATCAGAATGCGTTCATTGGCTTCCGGATTTACAAATCACGGGAAAGACATTCTGTCTAGATCGGCTAAAGTACTTTCGTGTTTTGTCTCTCCCATGCGCGCGACCCCAATTCGTTCCCAGTTCCTTGTTCCTTCTTTCCGATCATTATTCGTAATCATTTTCTTGTGTCGTATTTTATTTTGTCGTATACTGTAAGTAGCAAATTTTTGATTGATTGTATTATTTTGATATTGAAGATATTTTTTTTGAGCAAGTAACTTTAACTTATTTAGCTAGAAAATATCGTTAAGTCATTTTATCGTATTATTGTTGAATTTTCTTTGAGTTATGTATTTTTTGTTTCTAGTTAAATATTTTAATTTTACTTGCATGATTTTGAACTATGTAATTATCGTTTAAATTTTGTATTATGAGATCATGCTGTTATTATCTATTTTGTTTGCTGATTGAATTTTGTTATTATCGCTTAAATTTTGTACTATGATATTTCTTTTGATTGCTAAAATTATTAACGTTGCTTGAGCTGATTTATGATTTGTGTACTTTAAATTGTAGCTGGTAAATTATTTTGATTTTGCATTTATTTGTTATATTGATGATATTGTATGAAACTATTGCCTATCTTGTGATTTCGATTGTATCGACTTTTATTTCAAGTTCGATTTGTTTGATTTTATCATGTTTGTATTCTGGATAAATCTGCTGTGCCCCCTCATGTTTAGATGAACAGGCTGTCGTTTTCAACGGTGTCCGAGCGAGATTCAGATGTATAGCGGCACCAGTAAATTGTGGAAACCGAATTTGGATCAACAAATGAAAGATATCGACCATACTCTAAATCGAGCAGGAATTATTGACTGGATGATTTTTTATGACGTACTAAAGCCCGCGGGGCGTATTCCGATTACGAGGGCGATCATTCTCATGATGTCTCCATCCACGATCATGCCGCTTTGTTGCGCTGTACATTCTGCATCTCCTCGGCGCTGACGAAAACGCAGAAGAAGATCTTCTTTAGCTAGACCACCCGCTAACCAGCAGACATCAAACAAAGGACGTTCATTATTCTGTAATTGGTATATCATGCAATATAACGAATTATCTTTCAAAAGCATGTAAGTTCTTTTTTTATTTTTAACTATATTATCGCATTTCCGAAACAAATTCTCGAAAAATGAAATAAATCCCTATCCCGTTAAGTTCCTTTTTGAGATTTGTCAAAGCTTCTCAATTTTGCGTCAACATTCCGCTTTGACTGGCGCCCACCTAATTTACCAACATCACAAAATAAAGTTCCTACCAACCCCACCTACGACCCAGCTCTCCTCCAAACAACTGACGCCGTGCCCATTATGGGTGACAGGTAGGATAAAAATCAGATGAATAAAATATTTCAAAATTTGAACACTTTGATAAAATTTAACTTTGAACATCTAATATTTTTCTTCATCTAAATGTCACAATATATATTACAAGCAGTTTATCAAGCTAAAGTGTACGATTCTGTTAAATTAATTTCTGACCTTGTGGCATATTACAATCTCAATATTATAATTTTATAGTACCACGCTCGGATAATATATATATATTTCAAAAACTGTAAAAGAAATATCAAATATTTACAAATATTTTTAAATTTCTTTCGTTAATAATTAAAGTGAGTAAAAAATAAATATAAAATTTTTGACAGTGTAGAATAAAAAATCTTTTATTCTATAATACTAAATACTTTTTATCAATATTAAATTTTAAAATTCTTGTTCGTTATTAAAACTTAGTAATGTTGTTAAAACTTTTTGGTGGAGGTGCTCTGAAATGCGCACTAAATTGACATCATCGAACATTAAACAATTGGTCATTAATTTAACAATAACCCGATTAGCATCTACATCTATTTGCATAGAATTCAACTTTTATTTACACAGTTTAACTACAAACTTCAACGTATAAAATAGAAGCTTGAAATAAT
Organism: Clivina fossor; assembly: GCA_963966155.1. Taxonomy (NCBI): domain Eukaryota; kingdom Metazoa; phylum Arthropoda; class Insecta; order Coleoptera; family Carabidae; genus Clivina; species Clivina fossor. The sequence continues at coordinate 5,109,802 of OZ014563.1, forward strand.
TATTCGCTCGCTAAATCGTCTCTGTCCGATAAGTAAATTCTCTGCTATATTCACGTGTCTCCCTCAGGACAAGCGATCGGATAACCTACACTCCTCAATGAGTAAATAGTTTAAGCTGAGTGATCGCGACAATGCACCCTTTTTAATTAATATGAGATTAAGTGTAGCAGTGTTTACTGAACAAAAACCTTGATTGAAAATTGCTTTTTATGTTATTTGTTAACATAGGTTATGTTTATACTAAAGTTGAGATTTTTCTCAAAATTTCACAAGCTTAGCTTGGCTAGCCGATTCAATGACTGAGTAACTTGTGAAATTTTGAGAAAAATCTCAACTTTAGTTTATATTAGTTTATTTCACAGATATACACTTATAAACATTTTTTGTTCAATATTATTGTAGGTTATGTCGTTGAATAATTTGTACATTAATAATAATTTTAAATTAACAGTGTATTATGTTACAATAGGGTGACTATCTCTCCAGTTTTTACCTGGAGTCACCAGTATTCAACTATTTGTCTCCAATTTCCAGATTTTGCTATAATTTCTTCAAGTTGTTCCGATCAGTTATTGATATTATTATAGTATGTACAAAATGTCCCATAACAAGCTTACGCTATCTGTGTTCTATTAACTATATAATATTATGTCACAAAATTTGGTATATAGGAATATTCAAATATACTCAGTTGATGTAAAATATTGACCCTAACTTTCTTATTTTAAATAAAATACTTACTTTTTTATTTTATTATTAAATTTAGAAATATATTTTATATATGATAATGATGATGATAATGATTAATAACATTTTACTTTAATTCAACTGTTTCTGGCGTATTTCAAAATTTTCGATTTTTTGTTTAAAATTGGCAACATTTTTCAAGGTCCGTAGTTCAAGAATGCAATCAAATATTTACAATCTGTAAATGGGATTTTATTAATAAAGCTTTGGGCTACCTTTTTTATAAAAAAAAATATAATGAAAACTTAAAAATGTTTCTAGAATTCTAATTTTTTTGTAAATAGGTTTTTTTGAATATCGTAAAATTACGAAAATGGCTTCTGTTTGAAAAAAAGTGTTCTCTTTTTTTAGCTTAAAAATCAACTTTTAAATTGTATAAAATATCGAAAAAAAAATATCAAAAAATTTTATTCTCCGTAATTACGTTTTAAAACGAAGTAAATTGAATAGATAGTTTCCAAGATCTGTGCGAAATAAAATTAAAAGTATGATTTCGAGAAAAACGCGTTTAAAGTTAGTTTTTACTGCCCGATTTTTACGTTTTATCTGCTCTGACACAACTCTGTATTGATCGCTGTAACTCCGCCAAAAGTTCGAATTTTGGAAATCACATTATTCTACAAACTGTAAGCTTTTAGAAAATGTCAAAAAAATATTTTTTTTTTGAAAGTGTCAGAGTGGTGTCCCCCTTGAACCAAAGTTAAAACATATCTTCATTTCACCAAATTTAAACTTTTAAATAAAAAAAAATGTTATAATAATAACCTAACCCAACTTAACCGAATTAATATAAATAAACATAATGTTTCATAACTAATAAAATTATTCTTCAATCATTCTAAATCATTCTAGCAAACCAATTTCAATTACCCACAAAAACATTTCTCATCTCCATAAATTCATAACCTAATCTAATTTGAAAAATCATCCCATCTGTTAGCCTCATCACATTCATCCGCCATTTTGCCAGAGCCATATCTATTACGCAATCAACCAAATGAATATCATATTTACATACGAACAATAAACCATTTCACAGCGGCAAACTACTTATTCGGGGGTAGGGCAACACAAAAATACATTCAATCCACTTGATATTATTATGATGATTAGGAGGGAAGGGGGTGGGGGAGGCGTTGGTTAAGTTTCCCCGTACGACACCCCAGAGACTCGAGGCAGCATGTTGACGAACGCTTATAGACGACAAGGATCGACATTTTACTCGAACAGCCCCAGATGTGCCATTTTCGCTTTGTGTTGATGATGTGCTAAGTTGGCCATGTGTAGCACATTTTCTACACGTTTTATTTTTGCTAATAATGTTAAAGTTTAAAGGTGGGATTGTAGGTTAGAAAAAAATATAAGAAAAAATTTTTATTATTTGCTTTGAAATTTTTTATGTACCTACAATTTTATTTTGCGTACACCTAAAATGTATTTTAAAATAGTTTTTTTTAGCGTATTAAAATATTGATATTACGTTACTATATTGCCCATATAGAAAGAGATCATTATATTACTAGTACATACAAACATACATGCACAATCACGCCATGTACCAAAAAAGGTATGGCACAAACTCTTTCCATTATCTCGAAATCTGTTTCTTCCAAACATCCCTATCCAAACAAACAACCTTAGCTTCATCTACATTCACAATTCCTCTCATACATGCTCTTCTATTCCTACTACTTGAAAACTTTTGCTCACGCGAGACATTCTCTCAATCATACCACTCCAACTAATCATCGGACGTGCACCGCAAACATATACCTTTAAAAATCATTCATATAAATCTTTTTAACCAAACGTTTATTTATCTTACTAGTACAATAACGTACATTATTATACAAGTGACAACACCTAAAATACAATATACAATATACAATTTTATATTTAAAAAAATAAGGGACAACCTCTTTTCAAATTATATAAATGTTTTCAACAATACTAAAAATCTAATTAATAATTGACAGTAATAATATCAGTTTTCTTGATAAAAACGGACGTTGAGTTCAGCGAAACGTCGATTAATAATAAATATTAATACAGAACTTAAACATAAAACCATTTTATTTTTTTATTCAAATTAATAATTGTACTAAATAATGTACTAAATAAAGACTTGTTTATTATAATAATTTCTTTTATAGTAAAAATTAACATTATAATACTAAAACCTTGAATTTTTAACAAATTTTCAAAAATTATTTCAATATCACATATTGCTACGCAGGTATGTCACATCTAATATATTAAAAAAAATACGTCAACTTTAAGTACTATCTCAATATATCACTCAAACTCAATATCAATATTCAATACCTTAAATACCAAAGGAAATATATTTTACAAAATCCAGTAGATATTTGATGTAAATACCGTATAATTTCAATATAAATCAAATAAGGCCCCAAATAAAGAGGTGCTTTGGGATTTCAAATGTTTAAACTAAAGCACCCTTCCAAATTCTTGAACACAACCTACAAACAGAAACAATAATTTATATATATTTTATATATATATATATATATATATATATATATATATATATATATATATATATATATATATATATATATATATATATATATATATATATATATATATATAGGTTTCTCCAAAAATACACTCCGACTGTGTTTGATTTCATCTTTATCTAGTATTAAATTCAATAATATCGTTGTAATAAATATATTCATATATGCGTTTCCGTATATATTTCTACCTAAAGAAAATATTAATATTTTTTTTCAACTCGCGTTTAGTATCGCACGAAGTGAATAAGTAAACATGTATTTATGTACCCTAAAGATTTATTATACCCCTAAGAATACAGAGTTCCTTTTTTTTATATCATTTAATTTTAATTTAAATACGATTTTTTTATAGCACATGTTGTTTTAGATTAAAAAGTTTATCTTTTTGCGTAAAAAATATTTATAAAAATATGACCAATATACAGAATGATTCATTTTTCTTGTCTTATATATATTCCATCATTGTGGTAGTATTACACAGCTCTATACTAAATTTCAACTTTAAAACTTACTTCCAAATTGCATTTTGAAACCGAACAAACAAACACAAATACATATTTACATTATGATTTATAGATATGTAAATGTAAACTGTCTTTTCTTACACAAAATATAGTAACATTGTTATTGTATTAAATAACTACAAAATTATACGATAAACTCTAGCAGGATGTAATTTTTTTTTTCAGATTAGCCATAAATTTTTTTGTTTCACAAAAATAATTTCAACGTAGGAAATAAGAGAAAAATCCACATTTAAACAGTAACTGGAAAAAAATTTTTACGAGCAAACACACACAGTCAGAAACCATTTACAACTAAAACTGTAAAACAGAAAAGTTTTCAGCGTTATAAAATTTATTACCAACTAAGATATTTACAGCTGCCAAGCAGATCGAGATCGGTATTTAATGTCTTCAGAAAATGTATGTACTTTTACAATGGTGCTCCAGCTTGCTTTTCCTATCTTTACTCTTATTCACTTGCCCGCCCTGCGAAACATAGAACCGTGAAATGGAAGATTGTTTTACGAAAGAAAAATTGCGAACATTAAATTGCAACACATTATATTAGCTTAACTGTTGTATTAAGTACAATGTAATGCTAAATGTTTGTGTAATTGCCAAATGAAACATGAGGCAATAAGTTTGTTTCTTTACAATTTTTACTTACATATAAAATGTATATAATAAAATTTATATAATAAAAATATAATTAAATTATAAGAGAGTAATTTAAACTATATATTTTTGAGATGCTAATTAATCACGCAAACACTAAATTAGATCTGTAAATGTTTAAATACTATACCTAAATCAACAACCTGTTTCAGTGTTAAAATCACTTTTGAAATTTTTTTCCAAATTTAGTATTTTCTGTACAATATTTTAATTGCATTTGACATTTTAATTAATAGAATCTAAATGAGATTATATTTATAAATTTTATAATATCATCTACATTTAAATTTTATGTAAAAATACAACAATCAATTATATATTAACAAATTTATGTATTAAAATTTAATGAAAATATTAATTTTCATTAAATTTGTTTTTCTCTAAATATAAATTAAAACACAAAATCTTCAAAATTCTATATATATATATATATATATATAAAATAATAATAATAATTCTGTGAATCAATTCAAATAATTTTAATATTACAAATTTATATATTTAAATGATACTAAAGTAATTATTTTTTATATAAATATTGTTTAAATATAATTAAAAGATTAGAAAATGATCTACTGTGGCGAAATTTAAATAAAAATAATATTATAAAAAATCCCAAAACCACACTTAAATTAAAATAAAGCTAAATACGTATTTCGGAAGCTAAGCTTCCATCTTCAGTAGCAAATAAATTTACAAAAATCTTACCTGTGATCCTAGTACATGAACACTTAAGCACTTGTCAAAGGTCACTGGTGAGTCGAAAAAATGAAAATAAAATATGTAAAACTATGTTGAGGGTGGGGGTTGTTGGTTAAAAGTCAGTGGTCAATTTTGATTGGGTAGTATGTCAAACAGAATAGATCGTGGGATTGGTCCGTCATCTGCGTTTATAAGATTGCCTTTATTTTTGAAAATATAAAGACTTTCTAAAATGTCTAATTGATTAAAATTTGTAACTTGTTTGATTAATTTTAAATTTTTAATATCTAAACCGTGGCAAGTATCATAAATATGTTGGGCTACACTAGATTTGCTAATTCTATTATTTTTGAAGTGGGCTATATGTTCTTTAAATCTGGTAATGATGGATCTTTTTGTTTGACCAATATATTTCAAACCGCATTGACATTGAATTTCGTAAATGCCTGCTTTATTATTCACATCTACTTTGTCTTTTGGATTGCCTAACAAGTTACTGATAGTGTTTGGAGAAGTATAGCAAATTTTTAAATTCGTACTATTTAATTTAGGTTGAAGTTTTTTGGACAACGATTTATTGAAAGGAATTTTAACGTAAGATTTTTTAGTGTCAATATCTGGTGGACTTAAAGTAGTTTTTGTTTTCAATTTTAATTTAAATTTACGTTTTCGAATTAAGTTGGTGATAATTTCTTCTGAAAATCCATTATTTTGAGCTATTTCTTTAATTAGATTTAATTCTTTTTGGTATCTAGATTTAGTAAGTGGAACTGTGAGTAGTCTGTTTACTAGAAAATTGAATGAAGCTAACTTATGTTGTAAGCAATGATTAGAATCAAATGAAATGTATTTGTTAGTATTTGTTGGTTTTCTGTAAATGTCAAACTCTAATAAATTATTGTTTCTGATAACTAAAATATCTAAAAATGGGATTGAGTTATTTTCTTCTATTTCATACGTAAATTTAATTGTAGGGTATTTAGAATTTAATTTTTGAACAAAGTTATCTAAATTATCTTTTGAAGTATCAAATATGGCAAAAATATCGTCAACATACCGGAGCCAAATTCTAGGAAAGTAGGGTAGTTCTGCTTTCAATAAATCGTTGTCCAAAAAACTTCAACCTAAATTAAATAGTACGAATTTAAAAATTTGCTATACTTCTCCAAACACTATCAGTAACTTGTTAGGCAATCCAAAAGACAAAGTAGATGTGAATAATAAAGCAGGCATTTACGAAATTCAATGTCAATGCGGTTTGAAATATATTGGTCAAACAAAAAGATCCATCATTACCAGATTTAAAGAACATATAGCCCACTTCAAAAATAATAGAATTAGCAAATCTAGTGTAGCCCAACATATTTATGATACTTGCCACGGTTTAGATATTAAAAATTTAAAATTAATCAAACAAGTTACAAATTTTAATCAATTAGACATTTTAGAAAGTCTTTATATTTTCAAAAATAAAGGCAATCTTATAAACGCAGATGACGGACCAATCCCACGATCTATTCTGTTTGACATACTACCCAATCAAAATTGACCACTGACTTTTAACCAACAACCCCCACCCTCAACATAGTTTTACATATTTTATTTTCATTTTTTCGACTCACCAGTGACCTTTGACAAGTGCTTAAGTGTTCATGTACTAGGATCACAGGTAAGATTTTTGTAAATTTATTTGCTACTGAAGATGGAAGCTTAGCTTCCGAAATACGTATTTAGCTTTATTTTAATTTAAGTGTGGTTTTGGGATTTTTTATAATATTATTTTTATAATATTATTTTTATTTAAATATAGTTAAATTCATAAACTTTTATATTTTGGTACGTTAATGCACTGTAATTAGTTATTTATTTTATTATAGTCTTTTGTTAATAATTATTATCATAAAATTAGTTTTAAGAAAATTGGGCAATAATAGTTAATATTAAATACAAACTTATAATATTTAAAAATAATCATACGTTAATTGAACTTCCAAATTTTTAATTCTAAATTTTAAACTCAAGATTTAATACATTAAATTCCTAATTCCCGGATTATGAATTCCGGATCTAGTTTTTAAATTTCAAACTCAGATTAGAATTTCCGGATTCCAAATTCCAGGTCTGAATTCTTCAATTTAAACCATTTAACACGTATTACTTTAAATAACCCAATTTTACTCAAGCAGACTTTTTTTTCCACTTTATAAATCAACATTAGAATACAAAGCACACTCATTCGAAATATCTAAAAATTTAAAATTCATTCCAATTAAAATCATTCGAGCATTTTCAAACACACCGTTTTCATCCGATCTTCCACAAGGCCACCAAGCTCGCGAGTTCCAACCATGCGCACCAGAGGCGCCTCAGTCATTTGACAGTCGCATTATAACTACGCACGCGCTTTGCATAATTCATACCATATAGAAGCGGGGATAAAATTAATCAACGACTTTTCCCGAACATTGCTAATTTCGTGTTGCTGTTGCGTTTTCTCTTCGGTCGGCAAAGAAGTTTGATAGTTATGAGTTGCTCTTACCGACACACACACTCACAAATTATCCCCCCACTTACAGTTTGAATAATTTACTTTATTTTCATCTTTATTTTAAACCCTTACACTATTATTTTCTCTGTGTTTCAGCTATTTGTTTGAGAACTTAGTTAATTATTTATGACAAGGTGATTTCATAATGAAGTATTGTATTTCATAACAATACTAGGTGATTGTATGCCAACTAGTATATTTATTATTAATAACGGATTGTGAACTAATTAAGTGAGTTTTAATGATGGTATTTACTTCAGCACCTAAACTGATAAAATTTAATTTGATCGCTAAGCTTTCGATTTAACTGAAATTACGTTCAAATATTGATGTAATTCTTACCCTCATGGCTTTATTTAATTACATAAAATAATAAATTTGATTAAAATAATAGAGTCCGCGACGAGAATAGATCGACCACGACATACCAGCCTAAAAAATTCTATAAACTTATGTAATTGCGAATATATTTATAATACATAAAAACCAAAATTTTTGTATAATATTTAATAGTAGAAATTTTCATTATTTCTTGACTTTTAAACCAAACTATATTCAACTTTTCATAGTTTGCTAGATAATAAATATTCATTATCCATTATCGTAGATCTTGAGATAAACCCTAAAACCGTACGCATTTACTATTTAAATCTCTAATAAATAAATCAACAATCCATTAAATTTATATCCAATATTGCAAAACAAACATAATATTTCTGCGCACTGCGCATATATATATATATATATATATATATATATATATATATATATATATATATATATATATAGCATTGGTAAGATTCTAGGCAATTTTAATAATAAATAACTATAAATTTTCAAAAATTAATGAGAAAAACATAGGACACACATTAATTTAACAAACAAAAAAATATTTCTCCTGTTTAAAATGCTATATTTTACATAAAACATTATATCAATTAACATAGTAAAAAAATAGTAAATGAATTTAAAACGTATTATCTCATTGCACTTCATTATATACTTACAAAAAAAAAAACTCAAAAATAATATATTAATAAAAATTTATTGATTAATTATTTGCCTTCTAGTTTTGCCCCCAGTTAGAAAATGTATTGTAAACGCCCCTGACATTTCAAAACTAACAATCTGTATAAAGAAAATAAACACAGAATAAAAATACATTACATACATATATCAAAAAAAGATTCACAAAACTGTAACCGTATGGAAAAATATATTTTTCCAAAAGTTAAATCAAGTTGACATCCTATCTATGGTTCCCATACTCTTGCTGAGTTTTCCCGCAAGCTATGGATCAAAGAACTTTAAGCTCTTCTTTCAGGTTTCGTTATTTGCATATCTGTGTTTACACACAAAATCACATATGAGTGAATATTTATGAAAACGTCATGCAAATTTACAACGATACAAAGTTTTTCCTGGAATCAAAGTGACTCACAGTATTTTATTTAACAACAACTATATCATAACTGTACTCTTTTTTTTCAAAAATAACATAAGCATTATCATTATACATAAAAAAAAATCTATTATTTTTTCCTGGTTTCTACCATAAACATTTTAATAACACCATTCTAACCCTAATGTTAGTAACAAATAATATCGTCCAAAACCCCATATAATATTCCCTCGCAAACTTTAATTGAAGTAGGCCAAAGCCTAAACAGAACAAAACACTAACAAAGAACAACAGCTCGGCATGTATCTGTAAAAAACACAACATATACAAAAAATATATATATATATAATACTATCCCCCAATTGATATCCTTGGCAACCTAACCTATCTCAACATTGCAACGTTAGTTATCGCAGCAGGCTGTTTGCCACTCGCTGCGTCCGGAACAAAACATAATCATGGTTGGTAGTGAGCTTTTTTCCGCAGAGATTATACTCTAGAGTCTATATAATAGTTTTATTTTCTATGCGGAATCAGAAGCTTTATATTGCACTTCTAATAGTGCAGAAAATTTTTTGTTCTAACTTGAATATTTAATTATAATTATTTATTAAAACAAGAAAAATTTGTTATATAAATACTCATAAAACTCATATTCATAATTATTTATTTTTTACTCATGTACAATTGTTCTTATTTACAAATATGTTTCTTTTATTCTCTTTAATAAATGTTTAATAAATGTTTTTAGAAAAATAGATTTTCAGTGGCTAAATTTCACAGCTAAATAAAAAACAATACAATACATTTTTTTATACAATAATCTATACAATTTTCTATACAAAATTATATATAGAAAATATACAAAAATTAATATATTTTACATGAATTTGAATAAAATGTACAGACGCATGCGAAATTATATTTTACATTTTGATAATTTATTTATTTATTTATTTATTTATATATATTTTATATATATATATATATATATATATATATATATATATACTCTCACGGACAACTGAGCATGCGCGTGTATAAAATTTTCTGTACAGATTTTTTATATAGAATCGAATACTGGATCGCGTAACAGAAAATTTTGCTTATGCAAAAATTTTTGTTTGTACAGAAAACTATAAAAAATTTGTATAGCAAAATGTATCATGCCAGCATTAAATATAATCAACAACGAACAGAAAAATACAATATATGAATACAGCTAGTTCTGATGAATAACAATATACTACAAAATTAAACAGAAGCGTTTTGTTTAGTAAAATTTTAAACTTATTTGCATTCTATCAATCAAAAAGGTTTTAACCACGCCAAACAAAATACATTTGTTCGCATTTGTAGCTTATCGTCGCTCGTCAAAACTTTTTTTTTAGATTTCATTGTATATTATGATATTTTTTGAAATCGAACCATTTTAGATTTATTTATACAGCGTTCCGCTTAAAACAATGCCGGATAAAATAGGTTTCACTGTACTTAGAACGAAAGATAAATATACATTCTTATTGCGCCACAAAATATTCTAGTAACAGAAAACACATATTAATATTTATCAATCTCTATAATACAGAACAAAAGACGATCAGCGTGTGCCACCCCTAACCTCGATTCGCAAACACTCCGGCCATTTCCGGTGCTGCTGTGCACAACCATGATTATGGGAATCCCCGTGCGAAAATGGCATGAATCCATCAACGTCCTCGCACGTGCACGATATATATATAATCAGTGGCGGCTCGTCCAAACCATGGGATGGGGGTGGGGGTGGTAAATGGTAGATTTGTGCTGAGGGGTGATCGTATACAACAATAGTTTTCGGTAAATCCTATTGAAGTAAATAGCGCCCCTTTGAATGTGCGTGCATGCGTCATCAAGCTAGTCTTTTTTCCAACGGTGTAATAAATAAAATTGATTACTCATAAAGGTTCTAGAAAATGTTTTTCGAGTAGGGGCTAACTACCGTATGCACTAGGAGATTTGTTCTGCTTCGTTGACATATATACGGTGCTGACGGGAAAGCGTTTTTACACGTATAATAGTTAAATACTATCTCTATGGTTGGATATTGCACGTAAATACGTGATATAATTTTCCACTGACATTAAAACTACAGTTATTTCAGATTATTGTTTTTAATGGACAACCTTTACTTCCAAATAATTTATTAGTACCAAATTTTTTTTATTACGTTTTTAAACCATTCCAAAATGCCAAATTTATATTAAAACAGTTTTTTAATACTAGGATTAAAACGCACGATTTACTACAGTATAAAAATGTCAGTAAATATATCTTGCTAGAACTGCAGGTCTCCAAAATTATCAATATCATTTACAAAAAAATTATTTTAGATTTTTATTAAATATTGAATACTTGAATTGTTAATATCCCGTCTGATTATAATTTACTTTCATTAAACTATTAAGACTATTTAATAAACACAATATTTAACTAATGTATATTTTTTTAGCGAATACATCATTTTTTCAATATAATAAATATAATTTGAACTATCACGGGAGACGTACTCTAAATTCAAATTAACCGTAATTAAGTTGGCAATGTAAATTCCAATATAATGATAAATATCTATTTACATTGAACTAAACTAAAGCGAAACGAAAACGCGAATTATTTCCCTAATTACAACTCGATAATTTCAGCTTTGATGCGTGGCCTGTATGCATGATATATCATCGCCAACAGCATATCATATCACATCATTATCATTTCATAATTTTATCATGTATCCATCAGTAATTGCCTATAAATATATATATATATATATATATATATATATATATATATATAAAGAATCAATTTGATCACATATCTATCAGCTATTATGTTTATTATCAATATTTTACACACAAATATATTGTCATGGAATAAATACCTACATGCATTGATATAATATTTGAGATACTCGTACTCAATATAATAAATAAATTTGGTAATATACTTGGCATGAAAAGATACTAAACTGATTTAATAGAAAATTTCATCGTTAAACAAGTTTTAGTAAAACTTAATTTTATTATACAAGGTGTTTAAAAAATAAGTGATAAACTTTAAAGGTACGTACATCAAAAATAAAGTCAAAATATGTTAATTAGTTTAAACAAGACTCTCGTTTTTTGATACACATTTTTTTCAAATTAACAATATATACACTATTTTGTATTTAATTCTAGATTGTCACTTTTTTACGTGATTCAGAATTTCACTTGTCTAACAGCTTTAAACGATTTTAATTACTTAATAACAATCATGTTATTACTAAAAGTATAAATAATGCAGAATGCAAAATGCAATAATTTTCCTATTAGAAATATTTGACGGATATATAAAACCGAACAGACAGAGAAAAATTTTGCTTTAGATTCGAGATTTTTGCTGTTAACTCAAAAATAAACTTGATTTTGAATTATAAACTTATGTTTTTCTAATGAAAATAAAAATTTGAATGAAAAAATATAATAATATCACTATTTTCAAAGTTTCACATGAAATTAATTAATATTTAATTTAAAAATAAAACTACATTTAAAACTAAAAATTAATAAGTTTACAATGACATTTATTCTAGAAAAATATTGTTTCGAAACTAAATAATAAACAATTTTATTCAAATTTTTTAAAACAGTTATGCATTATTTTTTTCTATTAAAATTTTTATTTCGATTAGAAAAATATAAGTTTATAGTTTAGAAATACGTTTACTTTTGAGTTACAAAAACCTTACATCTAAAACAAAAAAATTGTCATCGTATATATATATATCACATTTCTTATTTTGTAATCGTAATATAAAAAAGATAAATAATAGGAATAAATATGTTAATAATATAATATGACTTGGTTATAATCTTGTTATATAATTATTATTTATTAATATTTAAAACAGTAACCGACCAATGTTGTTACTTAAAAATGTTAAACTTATTGTTAGCGAAAACAATTGATTCATTCGCGTTGATAAATTAGACCGGAAATTTTAGTGTCATCGCAGAAGCGATCATAATTGTAAAACAGGGCACGTGTCAACAATTCACCTGACAATAGAGCGCGTTTGTTTGGCTGCAACAATCTATTTCCGGTTCGAAATTTCCGCTACGGTAACTGGTCGAAATATGCGCAAAATTAAACGCCGGTATATTGAGCTACAATATTCCTGTACTAGTGTGTCTCTAATGTTTTGTAAACATTTGTTAACGTTGACTGAATACATGCTTGCCATATACAATGTAAACTACCTGACTGTGCACACGGAAAATATGTGTAGAAAATTCGGACTGATTTTATAAACATTTAAAATACATATACGTTATATGTATATTTTATGCTTAATGTAGCAAAATTTATACATAACTGCAAAATTGGTTTTGTATTGTTTCATAGAATTCAGATCCTGTAAACAAAAATTATTTAAACAAAATATTGATTCCTAATAATAATCCAATAAACATTTTCTCAATTTTCATCTCTCTCGCTCTCATTTTTTATATATGTATATAAATATCTATAAATATTCGTTTAAAGAGAGAACAAAAATCATGTAGTTCTGTAAATGTTAAAGATAAATTACATTATTTCACTGTTAACATAATTAAAAATCTTTCAGAACTTATTAAAATAAAAACACTTTTATTAATAATAGACGTTTCGACATACTCCACGTACATTTTTTGTGAATGTAATTTTTCATAAAAAATGTAATATTAGGTAAATTATCACAGTAAAATTACAAAATGTTGTTATTTTTAGTGTTAAAACCTATGTAAAAATACATAAATTTAAGATATATTTTTAGTAACAACTTTTTTTTATTTTATTTTCGTATTTATATTTTTTTTTTATAAACAAAAATTAGCAAGATTAAAAATGAATTAGCAGAATTTAGCATTTTGAGTAATTAAGTATATCAAATTGAAGAAATATTCTCGTAAAAAATTAAATGAAAAGTATAATATTTGTAAATAAAACTAAAATTGTTTGTCTAATTGTACAGTATAAAAGTGAAATGCCTCTGACTTTTAGGCCAATGTCTCAAAACATACATTTACAAAATCACAAAAACATTTGTTAATTGAATAACTTTTGATAGTAACGTATTTTTTTTTCAGTTTTTTCGAATTTATATTATTATTGAATTACTAGAATAAAGCATTTCGAGTTTATAAATATTTCAAATTGAAGAAATATTCTCGTAAGAAATTGAATGAAACATATAATATTTGTAAATAAAACTAAAATTATGTACTAGAATAGAAATGCTTAATTGTATAGTATAAAAGTGAAATAATATATGCACATCTGATTTTGATTGCATCTGACTTTTACGCCAATGTTTCAAATATACATTTACCAAATCACAACATACATATAATGTAAATAAAGCTACAAACACCTAATGCAAAAAAATTGTAACGAGAGCGAAAATTATTTAAATTCGGCCATCAACTAACGAAATTATAACCCAACACCGAGAAATTTGCAAGTTCGTACATATCCTGCTATGGCGTAATGCGTCTGTTTTGTATGCTAATGAAGCAAGCGTCGCCGACTATGACACAGTAGTGTGTGTGTGTGTGCGTGGCGGCTTGCATAACCACAGGGTATATTTAGTCACCATATATACCCGTCAACCCTCTCTTTGCCTCCCCATCGGAACACTACCCATAGAACCGTTGACAGAATTTCAGCAAAACCGCATTTGTGCTGCTGTGTCACCGTATCTAACCGTGAAACATGCACAAACTCTGTAATTGAAATGGTAAAAATAATACATTCATATTATAAAGAGAGTAACCCATGTATTGTGGATAAATGCAAATATAAATTGAGTGTAGTCAAGAGTATTAGTCAATAAAGTGTTTTCAATTTGATTCACGCGAGCAAAATATTTGGTGACTTTTCTGATAATGTTTGATTTTAGTTTATTTTGGTGGAGGAGCCGTAAACATTAAGGCTTGGTTGCACAAAGCATTGTTAAATGCTTTGATAATTAACTAATTCGTTAACTTGTTAATTAACCAATCAATGAAGCGATTCAAAAACAGTTGACAATCTAGTTACCTAGTTAACTTATTTATTTATTCTTAAGATAAGTAAAACATTATTTGTGATTGGCTAAAAATGTATAACTGAAAAACAAAATTTTATTGGCTAATTTTAAAATTATTCAACGAGTAACTTTATTCCAACGTTTAGAAATACTGAGGCCTTATTGATTAAGTTAACAATGCTTTGGGCAAGCAAGTATAAAAGTTGCTTTGTATATTTTTTAGTTCTGTACTCTTGAACACGTTCATCTTCAGATTTAAGGACCTTAGGAGTTTTAGTACTTTCAGTATGTACCCAAACTTTTCATTTACAGTACTTTTTCATGTATTCAATAGTACTTTTCTTAGGCATAATAAATATCGGATGTATGTATGTATTACTTTTAAACATTTGATAACATTTAAGTTTTTACTCAGTCATAAATAAAGTAATTCTATTCTATATCAAACGAAACAAACCCAACATTTCTACAATGTCTAGTACGTGAATTACGCTGACAATGTAACGAAACGTCGAATTTTAATATAAAATTAAACAACACTTTAATCTATTTTTTTATTTTTTATTTTAGTATAATGAGTTCTGAAAATATTTTTTAGTATCTTATATAATTTATTTACAATAATAAAAAAAATAATTATACCAACTAATTAAATAGTTTATGGGAAGGCACATAAGATAAATAGTGCATGTTTTTAAATAGTTGCTTTTGCATTAATTTTTAATAAAACTTATACTTTTGATACTTCTAAAATTAACTAATTAGTTTATTCTTTTTTTTCGTTAAAATATCTTTCCTATTCATTTTCCGTGACATTATTCCGCTGGTTTTATACAGAAGTGTTTTGAAATAAATGCAGACAACACTCAGTCGCTCTCTACTTCTTCAGGCAAGTCATTACTGCCCCAAACGGACGCCACTCACTACACTTACATTTTAATTAACTTGCTTCTTTGAGCGTAGATATATTTTGCGCCTTGTCCACGAAAACCTAACTAACTAGTACAGTGAATCTTCAACTTTTTTCTGCTTACGTTTCGTTCGTCAAATTTAAAATTAACTGCATACCTCCAATAACAAATTTTTCTGCATTTAGTTTCACGTTTTATTAATCTTAAATATTTATCAAGTCTAAATAAAAATATAACACTATAAAAAAAATAATATATTAGGTAAATGTATTAAACATTTTATATTTAAAATAAAAATACTCATTAATAAATAAAAATCCTTTAGGTAGATTTATTCTTTTATAAAATATACTTTCATTAGCAATAACTCAAACCAAAAATGGTGTATAGAACACAAGAACACAAAATTTATATACCCGTAAAATACATTAACTAGTCTGGTTAAGAACCACTGGCTTAGTTAATGTGAACATGTAAATGGTAAAACATGAATAATTGTTACGTCTACGATCTTTTACGTATGAATAATGCGTACTTGTGTCTTGTGTGTATGTTAAATTTTGCGTAATAATGTTTATTTCATTTAAATATTTTAACATGTTTGTAGTTAGGACTAGGAGTAATATAATTGTTTTTGTTACTAGTAGCTTTAGAATGGTTGGTTTAAAATTATTAAAACTACTACGTGTAATTATCGTGAAATTTAAATAAAATTATTATCTGACAAAAGCACATCTAAAGCTACAACAGAATGTACTTGTTACATATTAGTGTTTCCAGGAAATTTATTTATCTCTCTAAAGAATTTTCTCTGAAATATAAATAGCACGTATGTATATTTATATTTTTATTCTTACACTAAATTAGTTTTATATTAAAATAATAAAATTTACACATATAATATCAGTACTTTTTGACTAGAATATGTTTACTTTCTGGACAAGCACCAAAAAGTCCCGTAATAATAATTTTCAAATTTAAATTTTTTCTCATATAATGCCGACTTTGTAGAACACTGTACATATATATATATATATATATATATATATATGAACACAAAATTGAACGCAGTAAAAAACGTATTAATATACAAGAACCACAATCATGTACAGTCATCTAAAACCAAATTCGTATTGCATTTAGTACGAAACCGCAATCCCCACAAATCAATCGGCATCCAATGAAACTGCGTATACACACTTATGCACTTATAGCAAACAATAACGGCACGCATGCGCAGTTACGCACCCTTTCAAATAGAAATACAGTGACAAATTTGTACGCCGAATGAGAAAAAAAAGCAATTCACAAATTCTAATTGAATAGATTTGACAAATATCGTTGGCCAACTGTGAAATTAACAATTTTCATTTATTAAGCATTCTTTTCCCACGCGTATGTGGAACGTGTACGCAAATGTATGGGGTGTGACAATAAAGTGAGAATAATTTTATATCCGCTAAAGTAGCAACATTGTATATATAGAATGTCCAAAAAATTCACTAATTTTCCACATTTTTCACTACGCACAATTTAAAAATCCATTTTAAATTGTCACAAGAAATTGTTTCTGTAATAATTATAGAAAAGTCATAAACATAGCTACCAGCTTACGGACGGAACTGACAAATACCGACTTTAACACTGTCAATAGTTTTAATCGTTGTTCAAGTAGATTCATATAGAACCGTGTTTGAGTTTTATATTACGCAGAAAATGATGCATAATTTAGAAAAAACCAAAATTTAGTTATATTAATAAAAATGAGAAATTTTGTTTATAAATACCTACGTTTGTGTTTGCTGGCGAGCCCATTTTAGATATATGGAGAAGTTAGGTTACAAAATCTATTTTTTGATGTATATAACAAACCAATTCATGCAATACGTATCTATATTTATGGTTGATCTGATGTGAAAATAAAACAGTTATTATTTGAAAACTTGACCAAAATTTATAAAAATGAGTCTGTCCATATTATGCTTTTTTATTTTTTTAAATTACTTTTTTAAAATTAATTATTCTCGGAACTTTATTGTCATACCTCGAATATGTAGGGTGGTGCATTGTATGAATGACGTGTCTACGTTGACGCGTAATAAAATGCTACAGCGTTGAGAATATTTGCTAGATTCGTTGAATTTTTTCATAATGTAGTTCAGTGTATTAATGTAAGTCCGTAGGTGTCCAGTGTGAAATATTTTATTTTTTGTGGGGTAAAAAAAATGTAAATGCATTATTTAAAATTATTTAGCTAAAAAATGTAAACGAATTTACTAGTAAAAATAAAATAAACAAATAATTATATACTGTGTGCTTTACAAAATTAATTATTTCTTAAAATAAAAAGACTTTAGTTCGTTAATAATTTTAGTTAAAAATTGACGTTTCTACATACATCATCAGAAAAAATTATGCAAATGCAGTAAATAAACAGAACATAGAAACAAATTACTAGATAACAAAATAAGTAACTAGATTTATAAATTTTTTAATTAAAGAAAGCCAAAATTTATTTAAATCAGTGCTTCCACACTGATTGATGTTATCTTTTTACATAAAATTTGTACGAAACAAATGCTACATATACAAAACAAAACACTCACGTTTTTTTTATAACGTACAGTGTGTCTCAGATTTGACACAATAAAAAAATATGTGGAAAAATATTAACATAGTAAAAAAATCTTTCAGAACTCATTATATTAAAATAAAACGGTTTTTATAAATTCTTATAATCTAGTTATTTATTTTGTTACTTAGTAACTTATTTCTATATTTTGTTTATTTACTGAGTAGGTCAAAAAGTCGATTTTTAATTAAAATTAATACAGAACTAACTCCTAACATCTTTTTATTTTATTATTATGAATTTTGATATATTTTTTACTATGTTAATTATATTTTATTTATTAATTACTTTAAAAAATATTTCTTCAGGTGTAAATTAATAGCTGACCAAAACATCAACATTATATAAAAATTTAGAGCAAAACAACTCAAATATAAGTATTAATTGTAAAAACATTTTAATTCAAATTTAAATCAATATCATATTGGTAAAATAATTAATAATACCGTATAATTACTACTGCAATTCAAAACAGTAAAATAATATTCACAATTCAAACTTTATTCAACCAACTACCAATAAAATTCGCATTAATACAATGTTACAAAACATTAATATAAATGTCATCATAATAAAACATAACCTATATAACAGCATTCAAATAATCCATCTATGAATGTAAACGCAGCGTATTTATTAATATAATCAAATTAAATTGAAAACTTTAATCCACATTATATTTATTACTCAGTCGTCAGAGATTTTCCTGAATGAACAACATTATTGTTATTAGGACACATGGGATTAATTATATAGCCAAACGGATAAACAATTTATTTGTAATAACGCAATATATGATTACGTTCCAGTATACTAACAAATCTTTATTAATGTTACACAATTGCGATAAACATATTTGTTGTTCATATAGTTTGATTTTGATCAATTATTAATGTGATTTATTAATTTGAACATAAATTCAATATCAGACATTTGTATTAAATGAAGTTTTAGAATTCCATTTATGCATGTAAAATTAGAATAATGTTGAAATTAATTAATTGGATTTAAATTGGAACCATGTAATTTTAGATATGTTACGGACAGTAAAGCTTTTAAAAGCATTGTTATTATCCTGAAAGAATAAAAATGGCATTAATATTATAAAGATTATTGGATAAAAGGATTTAAAAATGTACTACGTTCTTTATAAAATTTAAATTAAAAAAATATTGTCTATCTTATCTGGGTAAATATACAGGCAACCGTAAGCCAGTGGCATGGTTTAAAATATTAGAATGTACTGTATCATTATTATATCAATATTAGATTGTTATTAGAATATTCTAAACCGTTTATCTAGGTCAAATACTAATTTTATTATTTCTATACTATATGGTTTTCTTGATTGTCATGTTTAATGGTTGCCTTTTTAAAATGTTTTATTTATTGAACGAATTTAGTTTTACACTGTCTCTGCGAATTCAACCTGATGATGATATAAATATATATCGAAAGCTTAGATAATATTTCAATTAAAATTTATTTTTCAAAAGCCCTAATAAACCTCTTTCAACCCACGAAATTTTTATCTTTAACCATTGTTACCCAGTCACGACAAATCCGGTGATACATATATATATATATATATATACTTAATGTCAAATTATATCCTAAAATTTCTCGAGAAATAAACAACGAATCAAAAAAGGTTATGCCCACCGGACCCCCAGAAGAGCAGAAAAAAGGAACAACTTTGAAATTTTAAATACAAACCCCATTTTCAATTGCAGATTCAGATAAAAGATAAAAACCATCTAGATTTTACCTAAAATGTTTTTTTATTATTATATAAAATATATAAATTGTATATTCATAAATTGTATATCAGTATGCAAATTTTATGATTGTTGTGCCATTTTTTATGTATTTGTTTCTGAATTTTCTAAAAAAAAACATATAAGTTATTTGATTTTATAATACTGTACTAGTGTTGAATTAATTAATAAATTTCAAGTCCTGGTAGGTGGAAAATACCACCAAAAGCTTGACACAAAATATTGAATGAGAGTTTGATTCGAACATCTAACCTTTTGACTGCCCCATCGAAATTTAATCCTTTACAATACATTCTAGTCGTGAATTTTCTATTCTATATATAATATTTTCATTATAAAATGTAATAAAAAAAAACTGCATTTATTTCGCAGAGAAAAAGTTATAAAAATAATAAAACAAATTAATTTTAATCTCTATTCTTTCATTCCATGAAATACTAGAATTACAGCACAAACAAACTAAAAAATATATACGTTAAAATATCGTATTACTTTAATACTGACCGTCTAAATTCTATAATAATAGTAATAATTCCAAGAAAAATAAAGCATAAAAAAATCGGCTTATTGCAAAATAAATACTAGAAAAGATTTTCTCTCGTCGCTCATTTATTGATTCAAAAAAGTAATTACAATTTTCGTAATACGAGTATATACGGTTATGATTGCACGGCCGATAATTTGAGGGTATTAATAGAAACGAGAGGGTGCTCTGCCCTATTCAAGCCCCCCTCCCCAAGCACACTAGAGTCTTTTATTTTCACTCGTGAATAAATTGATTTCATACGATGATTGTGTTTGGAATTGAACTGATTATTTATAATTATGCAAAATCTTTTTTTTTTATTTGTACAATTTTTTTTCTTTTTTGTTCGGCTGAATGAATGAAGCTAGATAACTGATACAAAACTTGAAAATAATTATAAAAGATTTTTCTTTTTTTTAATTGAAGTTTTTTTTTAAAAAGAATTAAAAATGGAATATTCAACTAAGAAATTAAAAAATAGATTTATATTTTTTTGTAACAATATTTAATTTACAATTAGAAAAATTTAATAATAACAATAAAATATTTGTAAATAATTTATGTTTGCGTGGACGTCCGATGAGTAGTTGGAGTAATATAATTGAGATTGTTTTGCGTGAGTGAATGTTTCCAAGTAGTAAAAATAGAAGAGCATTTGTGAGAAGAATTAGGAATGTAGATGAAGCTAAAGTTGCTTGTTTGGATAAGGATGTTTGGTGGAAACTGATTTCGAGATAATGGAAAGAGTTCATGCTACACCCTTTTGGGTACATAGCGTGATTGTGTATGTATGTATAATTAATTTCACTTAGTGCCAACAGTAATCTCAATATAATTCTCTAATCAAATATGACCAAAATCCAGTGATAATTTTTAGAATTATAGAAAAAAATTGCGTTTTATTTATTATCGTTCAACTCTAATTTTTTCAAACATTTTATCTTATCAAAACATACCATTGTGGTAACAATGCACTATTTCTAGATCTGTACACAAACGCCCACAGATAAATGAAAAACCATTTGGTGGCTGCAGAGCCACAAATAATCTCGGCGATCCGCAGATATATAAAATAGCATCGAGTCACGTTCGACGATAACGCAGCCCGTGAGAGTTCCGGGCGTTGCCGCCAGATGTCCTAACTGTCGCAACGATGCCTGCAAACCGATGCCGTCGCGGCGTTGGTCTGCAACAGGCGTCGACATTGCTTGTTCTCACAAAACGTTTCATTTCTGTATGAAGTCGTTGAATATAGTTATATGCCTCGTACACAGTGTTACCTACAAAATGTCTTTTTTCTTCAAACGTATCATAATATTAATATTATGTAACTAATACAATAATTAAATTATTATACAGCAGTTCGTTATTATATATACTATTTATTTTGACATTTAATCTGACATCTCCGCTTAAATTTTAATTTTATTATTAAAAATGTTTCAAGAAGTGCAAGAAATAAAGTTTCATGACAATTTTTATTTACATCGTCAATGGGTGCAAGGGTCATTAGCCCACAGCCAAGCAAAGAATCTACAGCTTATAGTGAGTTCCAAACCACTCAAACTTAGCCGATATTAGTTCAGTGGATATAAGATTTTAATACTAGAAATATTAAATTGAAAAATAGTGGACTGGTAAAATTTAATAAATAATAAGTAATAGACGAAATTCAGTCAGTTAAATATTTTTATTCTCTTCTATGCCAACGTTTCGGCAATCACTATTGCCTATTTCAGAGCTAGCAGAATAAAATTAGCTGATGTTACATGTGTGGAACATAATTAGTGTTTAATATTTTGTAACGAAATATATACATATATAATTTAAATTAAATTTTCTAAAAAAATGTGTATATTGCATTACATAATATTAAACACTAATTATGTTCCACACAGATAACATCAGCTAATTACATTCTGCTAGTCCTGCAAAGGCAATAGTGATTGCCGAAACGTTGACAAAGAAGAAAATAAAAATATTTAACTGACTGAATTCCGTCTATTACTTATTATTTACTAGAAATATTATTTTATTTAAGATAGATTAATGGTATTTAAATCCAAAAAAATATTTTTAATAAAAAATTATAAAAATTGACATTTTTAAAACATTTACGACGTGTACATCGTTTATTGACAACAAAAAATATTTTTGTCATTAGAAGTTTTAAAAGTTGACCAAATAACATTGTTTTATTGATAGTATTAATAATTATGCCAGTAGACTTTAAAATCAATGTTTTTTTGTCGGTTTAAAGTCGACTTTATTTAAAATGTTTATTATAAAATCGACCGTTACTAATATTTGATTGTTTTGCAATATAAAATAATTTCTTAAAACAAAGGACACCGTCTTTATAACACTTTATATACGACAGAAACTGTCATTCATAAAATACAAACCAATTTCTGCTGTACTCAAGTTTATACGGTTCTGTATACCTTTCCTCGTACCAGAATGACTGATGTCTGTTCTGTAATAACAATACCGAGGAAAATTTTGTATGTGTGTGTAATTTGGTATGTAGGATTGTTTTATGAGATTTATGAAACTGTTCTGAAATATTATTATTTGTTTTACTTATACCGTTACCGTGTATTAAAATTTATTCCGAGAAATTATTTATGAATTAGAAACAAAGTTTCAGTTACGTTTAATTATGCTACAGATTGTAGATTCAAAGTAATTTTATTCATACAGAAAATTATTTTAGTAGAAACAAAGATGTAGGCGCTTGTATCTTTGTAAAATTATCTACAAAATTGTATACTCGAAAAGTGGAAAGTGTATCTGAGAGTTTGTTTGCAATAACTCAAAAAGTACTGTGCAGATTTGAATAGAGTTTTTACCATTACTCTCACTATTTTCAAGCTATATTTTTAATACTATTGTTTATAATAAAAATATTTTAAAATGTATCACATAAATGATAATTTTGAGTATATGTATAGAAAAATTATTGTTAAAATAGTAAAAAATCTTTCAGAACACATTATATTAAAAGAAAACAAATTTAGGATATAGTCGAAATTCTAAATTCTAATACTAAAAATTAAATACAAAAACTGTGTAGCTTAAAAAAACTTTTTACTGATTAATAAACTTAAAACACACAACAAAATAAAACACCCTGTAACATATATAACAAGAAATTTTACAAGTTGTTAAATATTATTGGTCGTATTGCTATCAATGTTCATAAAATATCTATTCCAAGAAATTGTTCACATACTAAAAATTCATTTCGTTTAATATCTGTAATTATAGTATTGATTTTCGTCTTGAAATAATTTTATAAAAGTTGTAAATTCCTAGAAGACATACTTGTAATTTCTAACTAAAGCCGACGGTAGCTATCCTAGCTATAAACAATATCGTATATAAAATTTTATATTACATCCCAAGGCGGTACGTTTAATAACAATAGTAATAAATAAATTTTTATGAGATATTTTATAATATAACTATAACATATATTTGTTATTTTGTAAATAACAATAATTAAACAGTATTGAATAACTAACCTTCAAAAACTCATACGCTTGTAAATATTTTATAAATAATAATTTGTACTTGTTAGAATAGCGACTCATTTATTCGTATTTGACAAGTCAGCATCATAGACACGATTTTATATTAGTAAGTGGTGCGCGTTTGCTTTGATGCAAGGTACGCGCTTGTAACTTCATATGGAAGCCTATAGTTCAATTCTGTTTGTGATTTGATCGTAGTAAGATCCTTTGTATAGTTTTAGATAGACTAATCCACGTGTTTATGATATTCATGTTTGTTATTATTAACTACGTTTAATGATATTGTTTAAATCGTTCTTGTGCATTTGTAGTTACTCATTTTCTTTATCAGGTTATGGGCCCAGAAGCAAACGCGTGCTAAGTAAATAATTTGTTATTAGTAAATTATTACTTCAGTGAAATAGTGAGTGTGTGTTGTTGATGTTAAAATTGTTCGTATATAAATACTGAAAGAATATGAGTATGGCCAGTATTTATCGTATCGAAGCACTAACCAAAGATAACTTCGACACATGGAAGCTTCAAATGGAAGCATTACTCATTAAGAACGATGCGTGGGGTTACGTGAACGGCGAATGCAAAAAACCAGAGATCGTGGCCGGAAATGCAGATACAGCAGCAGCAATGGAAGCGTGGATCAGAGCCGACGCCAAGGCGAAATCCGACATTATATTATCCATCCATCCATCTGAGCTGAAGCAGATTAAAGGATGCAACACATCGCACGAGGTTTGGATAAAATTAATAAATATTTTTCAGTCAAAAGGTCCGGCAAGAAAAGCCACCCTGCTGAAGCAACTAACGCTGCAACGCATGCCGGAAGGTAGCGACGTGCGAACACATGTAAATAAATTTTTCGATGCTGTGGACAAGTTGCATGAAATGGAAGTGGAAATCAATCCTGATTTATTGGCCATCATGCTGCTGTATAGTTTGCCGCCAAGCTTCGAAAATTTCCGATGTGCAATCGAAAGTCGTGACGATCTGCCAACACCGGAGACGCTGCGTGTCAAAATAATCGAAGAAAGCGACGCGCGTACTAGTGACTCCCGAAGCGGTTCTATGCAAAACGCGATGTATGTGAACAAACATAATTACGCGAAAAAGGACAAAGCAGGTAATAAATCATTCAGTAACTTTAAATATCGCTGCTACAAGTGTAAAGAAGTCGGACATAAAGCCTCCGATTGCAAAAGTAAGAAAAATGTTCAGCAACACGGTGCAAAGAACGCAGAAAATGTCGGTATGAGTGCGGTCGAAGTGTTGCATGTAAACGAAAAGAAATTTAATGACAGTAACTTGTTTTGTCTTGATAGCGGCGCTACATCACACATGTGCAACCATCGCGATAGTTTTTCCGAACTTAACACTAAACAAAGTGGCGTTTTAAACTTAGCGAATAACGCGACAACGGAAATAACGGGAAGTGGTACTGTAACGATTAGTACTGACGTTCGAAATACTCGTAAAAATATAAATTTGTCTAATACACTGCACATTCCGGACTTACGGACAAATTTGTTATCTGTTGCAAAAATAACCGATAATAATTTAAAAGTAACTTTTACTCGCGAAAGTGCAACTGTTACGGATGTACGAGGTGACGTTAAATTAATCGCTGATCGGGTTGGTGATTTGTATTACGTGAACGGTAATAAAAGACATAGCAAATGCAATTTGGTTTCGGAATCGGGCGTCGAGCTCGCGAAAACGTGGCATAATCGCATGGCGCACGTAAATTTAAAAGATTTACGCGATATCATAAAGAACAATTCTATAAGTGGCGTCAGTATCGATAAATGCGATTTTAACTTTGACTGCGAAGTATGCGCGAAGTCAAAAATGACTAGAACAAAATTTCCGACAACTAAACGCGTCACAGAATTGTTGGATATAGTGCACACGGACATTTGTGGTCCCATGAGGTGCGAATCATTGGGAAAAGCGAGGTACTTTATCGAGTTCATCGATGATAATTCGCGTTGGTGCGAGGTACGTTTCATTCGGAACAAGAGTGAAGCTTTGGCAGCGACCAAGGAAGTACTTGCTCTCATGGAAACTCAAAAGGGAACGAAAGTCAAGAGTTTGCAGAGCGACAACGGCACCGAATACACTAGTAATGAATTCAACGAGTACCTGAAGAAATCGGGCATCAGAAGACGGCTAACCGTGGCGTACAATCCGGAGCAAAATGGATTAGCCGAAAGAAAAAACCGTACACTTTTAGATTCAGCGAGATGCTTGTTAGCACAGGCAAACTTGCCTGGATCGTTCTGGGCCGAAGCTGTAAATACGGCGAATTATATCCGAAACAGGTGTCCGTGTAAGAGCTTGGACGGTAAGTCACCGTACGAAATGTGGTACGGAACGAAGCCAGCACTGGATCAACTAAAAGAATTTGGCTCTAAGGTGTACAGTATGAACCAGAAGCCCGGTAAGGGTAAGTTTGACTTACGTGGTCGCGAAGGCGTATTTCTAGGCTATTCCGAGACATCCAAGGCTTATAGAGTGTGGATCCCGGAAGAGCGAATCGTCGAAATAAGCAGAGATGTTCGTTTCGTAACCGCACCAGTAATCAACACTGAAAATCGAACTGAAGTATATCCTAACGACGAAAGCAGAGAGGGCGCGGTTGATTGGTATTTCGACGGCGAAATCAAAGCTTTTGATCATGAACATGAAGTTGATGATCATGATGAAGCAGCAGACGAGGGACAAGGTGAGCCAGAATCACGACGTGGGCGTGGTCGCCCGAGATTCATACGTACTGGTTTGAGGGGAAGACCCAGAAAAACGTTTAACCAGGCGAACATCGTCGAAGAAAACGCGTGCTTTCTGTCGGAAGTGCCAATGCGCCAAGCACTGGAAAGCCCCGAAGCAGATGACTGGTTCGATTCAATGGTTGACAAAATCAAGCTGTCGGAAAACTCAACGTTTCATGGTCGAAGCAAGCACATCGACATGAGACATCATTTCGTCAGGGACGCTGTTAGGAACTACGTGGTGAAGATCGTTCATCAGCCCACTTCGGAGATGCCGGCCGATATTTTGACGAAGGGAGTGCCACGTGAAAAACCCTTAAACTGTTCTGAGAAAATGAACTTGAATGTGCCGCTAAAATTCGTCGAGGGGAAGTGTTAGAATAGCGACTCATTTATTCGTATTTGACAAGTCAGCATCATAGACACGATTTTATATTAGTAAGTGGTGCGCGTTTGCTTTGATGCAAGGTACGCGCTTGTAACTTCATATGGAAGCCTATAGTTCAATTCTGTTTGTGATTTGATCGTAGTAAGATCCTTTGTATAGTTTTAGATAGACTAATCCACGTGTTTATGATATTCATGTTTGTTATTATTAACTACGTTTAATGATATTGTTTAAATCGTTCTTGTGCATTTGTAGTTACTCATTTTCTTTATCAGTACTTCTAATGCTATGCATTATTAACAATTATACCAAATTTAAATATTTTTAAAAAATCTGACTACAATAGTTACATATTTATTAAGATTAAAATACAAATAACAATAAAAAATCCTTTCAGAAATCATTATATTAAATTTTAAGACTTTTAGGTTAAAGTTCTGTATTATTTTTATTGAAATTTAACGTTTCGACTCATTAAACATGAATTTTCATCAAGAAAATAAATACGATAAATAAATAAATACGTTTTTCGACACCTAAAGAAGCAGTTGATGCGTTCAAAATGCATGTTTTGGAGTTACCTCAATCGGAGTGGAAAAAATGCTTCGAAAATTGGTTTAAACGTCTCCAAAAGTGTATTGATCTTCATGGAAAATATTTTGAAAAATAATAGTCATTTTCGATATTTGTTTTTGTTCTCTAATCCCAAAATATAAAAGGCAACTCTCGTATAAATAACAAATAATAATAAAAAACTAAGTGTCCGGTAACACGATTGAAATTATTTCCCATTTCTGTCGTTTGAATTACCATTTTATCGTGCTATACCGATTAAAATATCAATTTTGTCGTGAATTTTACCATTTTTGGCGTGCCATACTTGTTACTTATCATGCAAGTATATATTTCTCAATTATTAGCAAAAGGAGCAAATCAAACAAAACACAAAGATTATTATACACTAACAAATTTTAATAATTAATATAATTAACTAAAAATACAAACAAACAATAATAATGATATCCTGTCCTGGGGTCTGATGTTTATATAGGCTACAAATACAAGAAAATATTCAAGAACTATAAAGTAATTTTAGCGCCCTAGAGTAATAAACTAATTGTTTGTATAATTTTTGTATTACTAATTAAAAAAATTAAATATTTTTTAAATATAATTGTATAACTTTTAGAATGTAAAAAATTTATAAAAAAAATACATATATTTTTACAATCTGCCAACTAATACAAATATTAACAAAAACCTTTAATTCTAACGTACAAAAAACTGCTAATAACGAACTAAACATTTTCAAATAATAGTTAGTAGTTATTTCGTAGTTTCCATAAATAATATAAAACCCGCATCAAATCCTAGTAGATGTAGAGTGTATTTTATTTCATTTTTCTCCGAAAAAAAAATAAACGTACAACTCGCATTGTTATATTATTTCCAGTGCGAATAAGTTGCTGTTTTTGTGTGCGATTTTGCCGGCTTTAAAGTTGGTAAAAAAATTCAACAACTCACTGTGAATAAAAAGTATATCACCATCAACCGCAAAAATGACAATGGCCGAATGTAGGAAAAAAATACAACCAAAAAAAAAAAAGGAAAAACAATTGAATAATGTCCAGGTTCAAGCAGCGTTCCCGAAATAAAAGTGCAGAATGGTGTAAATGTTTACCACTACTATAATAACCAACTCTAATTCTTTTATTTTATTTTTCCATGGCCCGCTGTTTCAAGAAGTTTTCGTACATTTTAATATTAAAATATTATCGTTAATATGTTTGTCATTTTGTATGAAGTGGTACAATGGAAGAATTATAAAAAAGTAATAATTCAGAGCTTTAAATTTATAGTTATTTTGTTCTTTGACCTGAAAGAATTTGCAATAATTTAATATAAAGTAAAACGGTTTTAAGTTTAAAGTTCTGTATTAATACACTTAAAATATATATATATATATATATATATATATATATATATATATTAATGTCAAAAGATAAACTTTTGTTCTTTGGTCCTGAACCTGCGTTATGATTAATTATAATGTTATTAAATTCCCTATCAGGTTCGTTATTGTTTTTAACAATGACGCGTTTCGACTTTGCAGTCATCTTCAGATTATTCTGATCTTGGTCCGTGTTATGGTTCAAGTGAACCTTCACTTGAACCATAACACGGACCAAGATCAGAATAATCTGAAGATGACTGCAAAGTCGAAACGCGTCATTGTTAAAAACAATAACGAACCTGATAGGGAATTTAATAACATTATAATTAATATATATATATATATATATATATATATATATATAAATATATATATATATATATATATATATATATATATAAATATATATATATATATATATATATATATATATAAATATATATATATATATATATAAAATATATATATTAAATTAAAAAAAATTATTTTTAATTTAATTTTCAAATTAAATTCGATGTGTAATTATTTAAACTATTAAATTAATACTCTGCTGACAGGCAATATATATTCTAACTTATACATTTATATTCTTAATGAATTGTCGTTTGGACACTAACTCGAATAATTATTACTAATATCTTTTATATAAAAATCAACCTTGTATTCTCGCTTGCGAATTGTGAGTGTTTACTTGGCTTGATTAAAAATACGTATGAATACTTTACATTGATTAAAAATTGTTGGCTTCTCGTCTTGACTCGTTAGCTCAGTGGACAGAGCATTAGGCTAGCGACCTATATGTCCTGGGTTCGAGTCCCAGACGAGGCAGTTGACAATTTTTAATTTAATTTTCAAATTAAATTCGATGTGTAATTATTCAAACTATTAAATATATATATATATATATATATATATATATATATATATAAATATATATATATATATATATATATATATAGTATATAGTATATAGTATATATATATATATATATATATATATATAAATATATATATATATATATATATATATATATAAATATATATATATATATATATATATATATGTAATTTTACATAAATTGTTTAAAAATACATAATATCAGAACTATTACAAACATTATGTAATATTATATTACCATCGAGATGGAAAATTACATATGTATGTAATATTTAAAGAACTTCAGTAAATTTGCTGTCGGGAATTTTCCAAAAATTTGTTTAGTTCTGTAATATTGTTATTGGTATAACATACATTTCTAAATTTACATAAAGGATATATTTTGAAATGAATGAATTACACTTAAAATATTTTATTAAAGTATTGTTACATAAAATATGTACTAATTGTAAGTCTTATTATTTGGATGAATTATTACAAATATTAATATGCAAGCTGTAATATTACATAAATGTAGAAGTTATACCAACAATATGTATTTCTACATTATAATGTGATGTAATTTGCAAAAAGTAAGCAATTTTACATATTTGTTAGGTCATTTCTACTTACTTTATGTGATTATCATGAATTATGTAAAAATTACATAATTTTTAGGTAGAAATCCAGAATATTTATAGTAAAATAAAATTACAGATTTTTTTATAGTAAAATTTACTATTACTTAAACCTAAAGCCGTTTTATTTTATATAATGAGTTCTGAAATATTTTTTACTATGTTAATTTGTTTTCTACTTTTGGCAAACTACAAAATTTATTAATCATTAAATCCTAGATTAAATTAGTAGAGTTAGTAGTAGAATATGGTGGTAGAATACGCACTATCTCGTTATTAATATAATATAAACATTTTTAAATAATGAAAAACAAATTCTAATTTTTTTTCTTAATTTATTGTGATTACTATATGATTGTATGTAACACTACAAATAATTTTCCGAGCATCTCTCATAAATGTCATTGCAGGTGGTACATTTTTTTTTGTTTTACAATCAACTATTTATTTACTCTTATCACCGTTTTTCATCGTAAAACCATTCGGTTAAAAATCGAATTTATAGCATATCCAACCAACCATCAACAATTATATGGTTAAACATATATCAGATAGGATTTCAGCTGACTATAAAACTGTAACACATTGTTGTTGTAACAATGGGAGGAAAACAGTAGAGGTTATGAGTTGGTTCGGGACACGGGGATTGTAAACATAAACAGTTGATGAGCAAAGTTTGTCGCCGGGACACTAATACACTCACATATATTACATGCTAGTAAAGACGTACGTTCCGAAATACTGTGTATATATATTGTGCAGCTAAACTGGAAAACCGAAGTGTGGAAGTTTAATCAAGTCAGTAAATAAATACAAAATAGTAAAGTTGGTTCAACTTACCGGATTGAAAAGTCAAATGTGTTTTGTCTTAAATTATACGAGTATATGCGACTTGTTTATTTTATATTATATTGAATTTTGCATTTAATACAAAGTCACCTTTTAACTCTCTATACTCTAATAAATTGGTAATAAACTGATTCAATTTTAGGATTAATTACGTAATAGTTATTTATATATATATATACTTAGATACTTTACATATTTGATTCAAAAACATACTATATTTTTTAAATTTTATACACCGCAAAAAAATTTGTAAATTTACATAAATTTTTTTTAGTAAAAATTACTATAAAATTATATGTAAAATAACTTTACTTTCTAATTATAAAAATTTACAGAAAAAATAATAAAAAAACAAATTTACATACAAACATAAGTGATATTACTAGTAAATATATAAATATTTTTACATAAAAAGTAAATTAGTTTTACATATTTTTCTGTTAAATATTATATGCTATATAAAAATAATATGTAAAATTACATAATAATCCAGGGCATTTTTGTTACCCATAACTTTTATTGTAAAATTACAGAAAAACTTTTTACAGTGTACAACTAAAAATTATCAATCTATCGAAAAAAACAAGACATTCATCGATAAAAATTTAAATAACTTTTTTTTAATAAATGAAGAAAAATAATAGAAAAAATTGATTATACAAATAAACGTACCCTACTGACAAATTTAAAGATTGTTGCAATTTTAAATAAATATGCTTATCACACAAGTGTACTATTATGTTAGAATCTTGAATAAGAATAAAAATCGAAAAAAATCGTTACTATATTTCCAAAACTAATACCAGAACTGAATCGAACTACTACTTTCAAAAAATATGTTTAATTATTTTTAAAAAACAGATTCGATTCGAAACAGTACATATACATTTTTACTAATAAAAATTAATAAAAAAACAAAAACAAAAACTAATATTTATGAAAATCATACTTTTTGCCATCAAACACAATAAAAAAATAAATAAATGATGAATGTAAACATTATCCTACAACATTTACGAATATCTGTAGAGTTGCGTGACCCATAATAATCTAGCTATTAAAGCAGTCAGACTAGAATGTTAGACAGATAATCAAACAGAAAAACAAGAGGAAAATTTTTGTTGCAGAATAAAGTACTATATCTAATTATATGTACAAAAGCATTTTGTCTAGACATATGCGCACGCTTTGCACGTAAAGATAATGCGCATTATCCACACATAAACAAGTTCTCAACTGATATAATAAGAACTGAATAATTTTAGCTAATATCAATAGATCACAAAACAATATAAATGTTATGTATATATATATATATATATATATATATATATATATATATATTTGTAGATGAAGGTAAAGGGAATTGTAGTTAAAGTAGATAAATGTTTAAATAAATAATTTATTTATAATTATAAATAAATTTCAGACTCTAGAGCAGATGAAATTTTCACCGGAAGTTTGATAAAGAATTTACAATAAAAAAATTTTAATTAAACATCCATCCACTTTGACTACAATTCCCAAAATCTTCACCAATAAATCTTTACAACTAGTCGTGATCACTATATTAAATTTATATATATATATATATATATATATATATATATAAAAGAAAAAGAAAAACGCATCTACCCATTGCATAAATTGATAAATAATTATTACGACTAATACAAATGATAAAAATTTCTTTAAGAATCTAAACTATCTCTTAAGCACCTCCACCAAAAAATGCCAATATATTCTAAATACTTTTCAGCTGAACAATATATTACAAAACTACCACCGCCTTTCTCTGCTTCCCCTAGAAATGACCCCTCCTTTAACGGACGTTAATGACCGTGTCGCACGCATCTACCCATTGCATTTTGACTGCATCAACTGTACATAAATTTACTATCTGAATATTTGTGAAATAATACAATGATTGTATTCATCGCATTTATTTTGTCGTAAATCTCACCGATAAATTAATGACTATATTTCACGCTATCGTGTTAATTGTATTTTAGTAAATTGACATTTTAAAATAATATATATGTACACTATTTATTCTATTGATGTGAAATTTGTGCATACAAAATATTTGCTTTTCAATGTGGCTTTTATAATATAATATTATCGATATCAATTTTATCGGTGTCCAATTTTTTAAATCAAATCGATAAAATATTTATACAATATATCAAAATAAGGGTGTGGTACAAACTTTTATATTCAAACAAAAATTAATTTCAACCAAGCATTCTTATTATATTTATCTGACATAACACAATTGCAATTATCAGTTATTTAGAAAATAATTAATCAAACCAGCATGATTATTTATTTTAATTTATATGCCTTTTGTAATTTTTATTTTATGTTGTATATTTGTACACATAACTGGGCAAGTCTGTTGGATAGTGTATATTTAAATTAAAAAAAATAATAAATATATAAACAATCTTGTCTAAAATGTTTTAATTGAAAAAACCAAAAAAAAAAAAAATTACATGTATTACAAATTTATCAAAATTCATTCTTTTAAATGTTTCTATGTAAAAGTATGTTTTAAAAAAAATGCTGTAATTTTAAATTAATTCTTTTGTTAAATTTACGTTTTCCTCTTTGTTAAGGTATAAAATTTCATAAATAATAGCTTGTCGATAATCAAAGATTAATAATTTATACAGCATAAATTTGAAAAAAACGAAACGAAAAAATTAATTCCAGTAATGAGTTCAAATTTATTTATGAGAAATTGTTATTTTGGTTAAGTATTATTTTCCGCTATAAAATGTAAATTTTCCAAAGTAAACCAAAATTTTCTTTATAAACTCTGTAAACGAATTTCATTTTATCCTGCGAAAAAAATTCAAAGAAATTTTTTTCAAGTTATCCAAATATAATTAACTTTTAATAACTGTATTTTTAATTTTTTAAACATTTCAAAAAGCAATTTTATATTTATGTCTAAAATCGCAATGATAGGTGCTAAATATTATAAAATGAATAACCAATTCATGCAAAAAAATTTACATTTTTCATTTTACTTAAGTAGTAAATAATTTTTAAATTAATGCTAAAATTCTATTTAGTTCTCGTAAAAATCGTAACTTAACGAGATATTTTGTCAAAGTTTAATAAATAAAAGTCTTCTTTGATTGAAAAAAGATACGAACAAAATTGCAGCATTAATTTTAAATCTAAAATATTCTATGTAATTTATGCAACATAATATTTACACGTGTTCTCGCATAGAGTTTCCTCTAAAATTCATAAATATTAAAATACTTCCAATGTATTTTTCGTCATATGCAGTTAAAAATATCACAAAATAAAATCAAAACTAAAAAAAAAATCTAGAATATCACGATTCCGTAAACATTAAAACTGGAATACATTAAGAGGGGTAGGTAGTGTAACATATAAATAAATATAGCATAGTCACAGGACAGCATCTGTTTTATTCATATGATCATGCATGATCAGATATGATATACAACGTAGCACAGGAACACTGTTTTTCAAGTTTGCATCCCAGCTTATGTTAATATTGGTCACACACGTCTGAATAAATCAAAATGTTTTCGATAGCAATGTGATGTGAGCAAACAGCAATGTCTGTACATACTGTTTGAACAAAAAGTTCCTAGCCTAACATCATTTTTTGTGTGTTTTCTATGATATTTGTAATCAGAAAGTCGATTCTCGAGCGGTGAAATATTCTCATCGAGTGAAAAAACGGTTACGTGATCATTTTTTCATCGAGTGAAAGAAAAATTGTATTCTCGAGCATTTTTTTAATTTTATTTACTTTTCATTTAATCTCATCGTACATAACATATCTCATCATATTTTAGTACGTAAAATTTCGTTCATTTCAGTAAAATTTGATAACTCAATGTATGTATAACATCTAAATAATTTGAATATGTATAACATTTAATTTACGTTGAAAGGTATGAATTTTATTTCAAAATGCACATAAATATTGTGTATTATAATAAATATTGTTGTTTAATTTTAAAAATAGCTGATGAATTAGAAATTGAAGCGGCAATTTAAATGATATTTATATTATATTAATAAAATATAATCAAAAAAGCTATTTCTGTTTTTATTTATCTGTTAATGTATCTTACAATTTATTTGTATGTACATTTTGACAGAGTGACAATTTCTGTGAAATGAGATATAAATGAGATAAAATATTTCGTCTCATCTCACAAAATATACAATAACTCGAGAATCGGTACCCAGGGCACGAAATCGGTAAAATAAACCGGTTAACCGATATTTTTGTAAATATTTTGCAAACGTTAACCGTAACCATAACCGATATTTTAAAATACTTAATAACCGGTATTAACATTTTAATACATTTTTATTTCAACAAAACATTCACAACAAAACTCAAGACAAAAACAAAAATTTACTGTACGTCACTGTCTTAAAACCCAACCGGTTGCACAACTACAATTTCGCTTACCATGTACCGGCAAAAAAAAACAGACACAAATTAATCTGAGCTTTTCTGCATGAAGCATAAAAAAAGAAGAAAACAAAGCATGCGAGAATGATTATCAGCCCCCAGCTCAGTACGAGATTCGGTTTTTGCACATCGATTATATTATTTTGCACACGGGGGGAGGGGGTAACATAAAATACACTAAGGGTGCAGATGTCCAATGAGACTAGAGGGTACACGAATGGTAAACCATCGGAGGGTTCCATCAAATATACAACGCATCACTCATCAAATTATTGCATACGATTGCAACGGATTTATAACCGATTTTTTGCTTTTAATGCATGATGGGTCTATGGAGAATATCATGAATGCTTTTTACATACATGTATTGAGCTTGTGCATTAATGTTTATTGTTTAAAATATAGTATACATATTGTTTGACTGAATATAAAATATTAATGTTGTTAAAATAAAACGGCTTTAGGTTATAGTTCTGTATTAACATTTATTAATAATCGATGTTTCGACAAACTCAACGTACGTTTTTATCAGGAAAAATGATACAAATGACATTTACAGTAAATAATAAAACATAGAAATAAGGTACTAGAGTAGGTAACAAATAAGTAACTAGATCATAAAATTTATAATTTTTTTATTAATGGAAACCAAATTTCATTTAAATCAGTGCCTTTAAAGTGATTGATATTATCTTTAAAATTTGGCTTCCATTAATTAAAATTTATAAATTTTATGATCTAGTTACTTATTTTGTTGCCTAGTAATTTGATTCTATGTTCTGTTTATTTACTGTAAATATCATTTGTATCATTTTTCCTGATGAAGACGTACGTTGAGTTCGTCGGAACGTCGATTATTATTACGTGATGGTACAAATTGAAAACATTATTTATTCATTTTTCTATTATTTTCAAATTTCATCAAATAACATATGAAAATTTCTATCTAGTTTTTTTTTTATATCTACAAGGATATATAATATTAAAATAAGAATTCTTAAATCTACACAGAGAAAACTAAAGAAGTAAAAAGCAATGGAAATACCATTAATTTATCTAAATATGTATATTTCTTACATTAGTACAGAATCGTAGACAATAGAATAGAGAGCGACTATATTTGGCATATAGAAACCGGGGAATCTATAAGGTAACTTCCAGCCATAGAATATATATCGCAAAAAAGGAAATGGATTTTTATATTGAAATATCGAGTTGTCGGGGTATACTTTCTATTCGAATTCGTCGAGAAGAGAAGAATATTTGCGTTTCGTAAATTGGACGAAATTGAATCATTACTTCGGGAAGTTGCCGTGCAAAGCACAAGAAAACTTATTATATTGCTACATTCTTTTCTGCATCGATTCCCTTTTTTTTGCAAAATATCTAAGTGAATTTGCACTGGCGTTTCGTTTCGTTCGTTCCTTTGTATGCTAGCAAATTTGTGATTTTTTCCCTCTTTTTATTTTGTTCTCTTTGTTAATATTATTTGCAGGTATGTGTTAAAAAGAAGATGAAGATATAAGCAAAATGGTTTATTTTTGTTATTTTTTAAATGGGTATGTTTTGTAATGTAAGAAATTGATATTAATGTTTTTATACCATTTCAT
The DNA here is from genome assembly GCA_963966155.1 of Clivina fossor. Taxonomy (NCBI): domain Eukaryota; kingdom Metazoa; phylum Arthropoda; class Insecta; order Coleoptera; family Carabidae; genus Clivina; species Clivina fossor. Next base: position 5,147,945 of record OZ014563.1, read on the forward strand.
TTTTCTGTATTATATCAAATTTTACACCATTTATTTTCGTCTTTTTCATTAAATCAAATATAAAAGTCAAAACACATAAAAATATACAACACAAAATTAACACTTACCTTCGTTAAATACTTTGAATTTAAAAAAAAGTGTTTTAACTTTATTAATTTTAAATACTGAAAAGCAAAATAAATGATCGAAATTCTTAATTAATAAATTAAATGTTCAAAAAAACTAAAATGACCCATCAAGAAAATTTAATTTTAATTAAGTAACTAAAACAAAACAAAAATATTAACATAACAAAGAAACTTTCAGAACTCATTCTATTAAAATAAAAAAAAGCTTTAGAATAAATTTTCATACAATTTAATTAAAATTTGACGTCATCAGCAAAAAATATACAAATGACGTAAATAATAAACAAACAAAACGTAGAAACAAGTTACTAGGTAACAAAATACATGTAACTAGATTATAAAATTTATAAATTATTAATTAAACGAAGCCAAGTTTCATTTAATTATTAAAGTTTCGATGAAAATTGTAATACATATTAATTAAAATTGTGTAAAATCAACCGTGGCATTATTTTCCACAAAAACATTTCAATAATTTTTCAGAAAAGTTAGATTAAATTACGTAGGGAAAGAAATTTTCATTATTTTTTTTTTACTAAACAAAAGCAAAATATTTTAATTAATAAATTAAATATTTTAATAACAAAAGTAACTCATTATGCAACTTTAATCTTGAATAACTTAAACAGAAAAAAATATTAAAATTTTTATAAAAATTAAAATATGTGTTACTGTTCACAAAAATATTTCAATACTTTGTTTGCGAAATAAGCAATGGTTCCCTTGACTATTGTAGCCTGTACGGCACTGCCGTAGACTCTCACAAAGCAGGACCGAAATAACGTAATGAAAAGGAAAAGCAAAATTTGCAAATACCGTCTTCAACTAAATTATGCAGCACTGAATAATGAATTAATTAAAATCATTAGCGGGCAAAAACAGGAACGCGCATACCGGCAGAAGGTACAGTATCATTTGTGTGTGTGTGTGCGCGCAGCAAAAGATGAACAAAGTTCTCTCGGTGGACACCAATATATTCTCAGTCCAGTTTGTTATTAAACTTTATTCTCCTACTGAATTTTATCTAATTATCATATTAGTTTTGTTGTGGGTCGGCAAATGGTAGGAACATATTTGGGATTATGTTAATTTATTAATTTAAAGGAAAGGTTAATTAAAAGCGAGTCTGGTGATGATTGTTCTGTTTAATTAGTGTCTGTCTATTTTTAGAAAAGATAATGTTAAATTATAATTATTATAAATAGAAAATGTTAAAATAAAAATGCTACAGGTTGCAATTCTATTTCATTTTATATTAAAATTCATCGTTTTGATATGCTATAAATCTTCAGGAAAAAATATTTACAAATGACAAAAATGATAAACAAATAAAACACAAAATCAAGTTACTAGGTAACAAAATACAAATAACTGGATTACAAAATTTTATAATTTATTCATTAAATAAAACAGAACTTCAATTGAATGCTTTGTAAAGAAAAATTTTTTAATACGTTAATAAATTATAACTTTGACACATTTTGAAAATTCCTGACAGCAAATTTGCTGAAGTTATGTTCATTTACTAAAAGAGACTTTATTAAAAAAAACTGTAATATTACATAAGTATGTACTTTTCCATTCCGTTGGTAATATCATATTACATAATATTGGTCATAGTTCTGATATGTATTTTTAAACAATTATGTAAAATTAAAGCAGTTGAGTAAATTATACCTAGAAATATTGAGTATTATAGTGTCTCATGGTTTGTACATAAAATTACATATTTTTTTTTAAAGTACATATAAATTTTTAAAGTTTTTAATACACAAAAACTATTCCTAATATATAATAATATTAGAGAACAACCATGATGGTTGTAGATAAAATTACATAATTTTTTTGTCAGTGTAATTAATTGAACTTTTAATAAAGTAATAAATTTAGCTCAGTTTTTACGTAATTTTTTAAATTCCATATTATATTATTTTATAAATTTCAGTAAACACATAAAAACGCATCTCTTTAAAAATGCAAGCCAAACTTGATTCCATATGCACTAATATGTACAAAGTAATGAAATTGTTAGAATAGAGCCATGTAGTTGTATGTCGCTCGAAACTCCATATATATGAGCAAACTCATCGAGCATCAAACATGAATATAGACGCAAACATCGACAACAGCGTCGTTCTGGGCAACAATTTGGCGTCCGAAACGATCTTGGACGTCGCCGTCGCGCAGATACAACATATTGTCTCGCCTCGCCACCCACAACAAATGCATATTTTAGATCATTAAGCTATATCTCAGTAAACAAGTGAAACGTGTGTTTTGTGTATATGTTCTGTGTATACTTAATTTTGTATAATTTGTAAGTTCTACAAAATAAAATCATATATAAAAAATTCATAAATATAATATCTACGTTCCATGAAAAATAAGAAAATTAAAATGTAATTTCAAACATTAGCTTCAAAATCATTCATATAATATTTTTTTAACAAAACGTTCATTAGACATTAGATATTCATCAGACTTTTGCTACACAATTTTTTCAATTTCTCATTCATCATACACTAATCTATTTCGTACCGAATTCCTCCTAGATACACCACATACGTCATGTAAAAATCTCATTTTTCTATTATGCTTTTGCAGCGAAACCCAACATTCCCGTACATCAATGTAGGCACTAAAACAGCATTATATTGTAATTTATTAATTCTTCTAATTTCTCCATGCTTTAATTCACAATTCTTCCTCGTCTGACATTTCTCCTGCTTCCTCCTCTCTACCAAAAACACACCTGTACAACGTACATATTCCCAAAGGACGCGTTCCGTAAAATTAATGGCAACACAGTGGCTCATTTCAAGAGTTTACAATAAGGTACTTGCCCACCAAGGTGTGTTATAACAGGAAGAAGCTTAAAGCGTCTTAGCATTGTCCCATAGATAACATATAATAACTAGATGGACGCATTTTGCGTAATACATTTGTAACAAATTAAATTTCTCCAACAAGATTTACAGTAACAACAATATTTCAGATTTTTTTATATTTTTTCATCTAAATTAAATTTGTTTAATATCAAAATATATTTCAAAAAATTATTAGTTGTAATATCAACTGGTATACTAGAAAATTATGAAAAAACATCAAAAAATACCAAAATTTCATTTTCATCTCATCTTTAATTTTTAAATAACGACGGAACTAAACGTTCGTTTTATTTATTAGATCAAAATTTATCAGTAACATTAAAGTATATGTTACTTAGTAACTTATTGCTGTTTACTTTAATATCATTGATAGATTTTGACCTAATGAACACGAGCGTTTAGTTTCATCGAAACGTTGTATTTATAAAATTATTAGACAGAATTTTATCCTAAAACGTTTTTTATATTAATACAATGAGTTCCAAAAAATATTTTATTATTTTTTAATTAAATCAATTGAAGTTGCTGTTGGCACTCGGTGAAACATTGTAAATGAAATAAAATAAAATAAAACACTCGGTTGAAGTTTCACAAAATTAAAAAGTTATAAACTTTATTAGCTAATTTCGGCAGTTATGCCATCATCAGAAGTTATAATACAAAAAAGTATAACAAGTGTCTATATATATATATACATTTTATCCATACATATTGAAAACAAACAAAAAAAAAAAAAGAGGGGGGGAATTATTTTGAAAATTTATGTAGAAAAACATCTGTAAAAGGTGAATTTAACAAACTAAGTTGATCATTCAATAATTTTGCATCTGTACCTAACGCTTTCTTAATTTCAAAGTTTTCCAAGAAGGTGAGTTTTAATCCTTTACAATGTAAATGTAAAATTTTCAAGTTTTCTATGGAACAATTATGGTTAAATTCAATTAAGTGATTTGCTAAATTAGAATTGGTTTTACCATGTATAAAGCTATTAATGTGCTCTTTAAACCTAATCTTAAAACTACGGCCTGTTTGGCCTACATAAACAGAATTAGTCATTACATTCTATTTTATAAATACCTGATTTATAATGTGTAACAACAAACTGTATAAATCAGGTATTTATAAAATAGAATGTAATGACTGTAATTCTGTTTATGTAGGCCAAACAGGCCGTAGTTTTAAGATTAGGTTTAAAGAGCACATTAATAGCTTTATACATGGTAAAACCAATTCTAATTTAGCAAATCACTTAATTGAATTTAACCATAATTGTTCCATAGAAAACTTGAAAATTTTACATTTACATTGTAAAGGATTAAAACTCACCTTCTTGGAAAACTTTGAAATTAAGAAAGCGTTAGGTACAGATGCAAAATTATTGAATGATCAACTTAGTTTGTTAAATTCACCTTTTACAGATGTTTTTCTACATAAATTTTCAAAATAATTCCCCCCCTCTTTTTTGTTTGTTTTCAATATGTATGGATAAAATGTATATATATATATAGACACTTGTTATACTTTTTTGTATTATAACTTCTGATGATGGCATAACTGCCGAAATTAGCTAATAAAGTTTATAACTTTTTAATTTTGTGAAACTTCAACCGAGTGTTTTATTTTATTTTATTTCATTTATTATTTTTTATTTTGGTAACAAACGTAAGATTCTTTCAAAAAAAAAACCTTTATAACAACTCCTGTTGATAATCAAAAGGTTGAAACAATTAATAAATAAAAATTAAATTGCAAAACTAATATTTTTTATTAATAACTTTTATTGTTATTTTATTTCTGATGATAATAAATTCTAAACAAAACGATCGTAACAGTAAATAACTATTTTGTAAAACTATTTATACTACTATTTATAAATTAACATGTTTCACCAAGTACTAAGTACCCAATTTCTTTCTAATGAAGACTTTTTTTAAATCTATTATCGTATCTTTACAGCATCTAGATACATTACTATCCTTGTCTATACAAGGTTAGATTAATTTAAATGAACGACATTATCGTTTGAGGATAACCAGAAAATTTCCCTATACCTAGGTGCAGAATATACGATGTAGGCGCATATTTAAGTTTACCTTGTAACTAATTGCCCCCATTGATTCATTCAAATGGGGGGATCGTTGACCTAATAAGATATTATGAGGGGCTTTATGGTGTCCGTAATGGTCTTTGTCGAGTTTATAGACGGTCCATGAATATGATCCTCTATCCATTATTAACTTATTAACAAGTTTGTATATATATAACCGGTATAAATATAGAGCTTATTAAGCTACACGATCAATTTCACGTTATACATACATAGTCTCAAGAGAGTATCAAAATAAATTATAAATCATATGTAAATATGGTTCCTAGATGTTCATAATGACTCGTTTAGACATAACAAAAAATCTGATGTGGTCACTATAAAATAGACCATAACAGAGAAATTATTATTGAAAAATATAATAACGTATCATATTATGTTGACAATTTTATGATATTATTACAATTTGTTGAGCGGTTAGCGTAAGTTTAAAAATTTAAGGGAGCTTGCGTTAAGGCAGTGAAGGTAAAATTTCATATATTTTTCTATTGTAACAAGACAGTTCGGGGCCATGTGGTTATTGTGATCTGTATTTCGAAAACTAAGTAATTTTGTATCTATTAGATTTTGCCCTAGTGACAGATTTATGTATTAGGGTTCGCGGCAGATCACTTGGCCACTTCAAGATATTTCTTGAAGATATTTTGAAGTATTTTAGTTTTTGTTTGTAATATTTGAAAAGTTACAATTTTAGTCTGTGAGAAAAAGTATGTTTTTCTCTCTGTTGAGTCAGTTCAGTTCACGTTCGCCCCCGCTTAAGTTAAGTTCGTTTTTAAGTCCGCTTAGAGTGTCAGAGACCTCTAGAATTGCTTTATTTGTTAGATTTTGTTAGTTTTAATTTAGTATTAACTTTTGCTTAAAGTTTATATTTGTAATGTAATTTATATTTCGCTCTGTGTTTTTTTGTATAGTCCTTTAATTTGGTTTTTATGTTATTATATTTAATAAAAGATTAAATTAATAATTGTTGATCACTACTTGTACGCACGCTCCTGTAAAGTTAATAAATATACGAAAACCGCTACTCGTGTTACACTATTATTTAGACTTTAATTAAATAAGAAGTTAACGACATAAATTAATTCAAACACAAATTTAAGCAATGTAAAAAACTAAATCAAATTAAACTAACAAAATCTAAACAACGAGTAAACGAGTTTAGTAAAATAAAGCGAATTAACGGCCTTTAGCACTCTAAGCGCGATTTTATTGTACTAACGAAAAAAAATACAAATCTTACTAAAATAAGCAAACAAATTGTGACCTACGAAAATTTGAGGACAAAAATCTAAAAAACTCAAAGATATTTTCAAAAAAATCTTTTGAAGTGGCAAGTGATTGGTCGCAAACCCTGATATACTAGGTAAATTCTAACAGATATAAAAATTACTTAGTTTCAGAAATATGTATCCCAACACTGCCCTGTTACAATATGTATTTTTAATTTACCATCGTAATCAAATCAAAATGATAGAGCATATTAAATTAATGCTATTTGCTCCTGACAGTAGATTCCCGGTAGGTTAGAGTTATAGAATGTTGACGTTAAAAAAAATATACATTTCAAAAAAATTAATTAATAAAACAATTAAATTAAAAACTAAATTGCCTTTAAAAAATGTATTCGTTTTCCACATCAATCGTTTATATGAATCTGGTTGTTTAAAAATCGCAGTTGCTACAAAAACTATATATAGATATAGATTAAATTGTAGTTATTAAACAATGTGCACATCAAAAAAAAAATTTCTGTTAAAACTGAAAATATCTAGTGTTTGTATCCATATAATATGTAAATATTATTACATACATAAAATATACATATATTGATATGAAATTTGAATTTACGTTTTTTGTTTAAATGGTAATTTTTAGATATTAAATATAAATAAAAATGTTTACGGATACTTGAATTTTTCACTGTTTATCTATCCCGATTTTTTTACATATTCATGTTTATAATACTGGCAAATAACAACAGGTATTACAATATACTCATCTAGATTACACCAGCAAAAAATTTGATATAAATACTATTTATTTTCCGTATATTTAAAAGGTAATATTGAATTTTCAGTATAGAAAAACGGTCAGAACTTATTTTACACCTAGGAAATTGTTTATATTCAGTAAAATGTTAAACCCAAAAATGGCCTGGATAAAATACATAATAGAAAAATAGCAATTAAGTAGAGAATTTATGATGCATAATTTGTATATTATATATGTTAATATTAAAACGTATAATTCCGGTATTCTATGAAATAATTAGTTATTTCATAAAATACTGTTCTACGGTTCTACGGTTCTACGCAGGGGCGTAGCAACCGGGGGTGCAAGGAGTGCGATGCACACGGGCCCATGAGCGAGAGGAGCCCACGAGCCAAAATGCCCAATGGGGCCTTATTTTCATTAATACCATTCATTGGATTAAATACATTTATTATATAAATTAATTTATTATAGTAAGTTAAATATATTTTTATAGATTCTTTTAAGGGGGCATAGTACTTTTTTCAATGAAAAAGTAGTCCACTTTCATTATTTTTTTTCTCAATAACGGGAAGACGTAAAGCATTGAAACTTTTTGTATAATGTAGATCCTTTATTGAAAAATACGTCAGAATTTCCAAACCCGCCCCCCCCCCGAAAGCTGAAGTGCCGAGGTCAACGGTTCCATAGATATCTCGGGACTGGGTTATCGGAAACAAAAATCGTTTCGGATTATTAAAGTTGAATATATTCCCCATCGTTTGACCGATTTTTTTTGAAAATTGTTTTTTTTTTTCGCAAAATGGCGGGCTTGCAAAAAAAGAGGTCAATTTTTTGCCTTTTTTTGACTTCTTTAACGTAGAAAAATATAACAAATCAAAATTTTAAAAAATGGATGGGTCAAACGATGCGGAATTCTATTAGCTTTCAGAAGAACAAAAATTCAAATAAATCCGATTGTTTGTTCTAGAGATATCACTGTAACCGACAAAAAAAATATGGTTTCGAAAAAAACGCGGTTGAAGTTTCAGAATGAGTTTAATGTCACATAAGAAAAGCCCAAGTGAATGTTTATGTTTCTTTACAAAAAGTGATGTAACTTTCGTAATTTTTATAATTTTGACATGCGGTTTCGTGAAAACGATTCTTTAGACATTACTCTTTAATAATATTAAATAAAAAAAAATCGATTTTTTGATCATAAAAAACTACTATGCTTCCTTAAGTTTACAAACACAAAAACATACAGTACAAATCAAATTTAAAGTTTAGGTTTACAAACATAGTTCATTAACTTTAACTAAACTTAACTTTTCTTGCTTTCATTGAAACAAAAATGGTAATTATTTCACTTAAATTTAATTTACGTGCTCCCCCATAGAGTTTCTTAAATATGTTTTAATAAGTTTTAATTTTGAAAATGTTCTTTTGGCGATAGAAGTTGATACGGGGAATGTTAAGAATAAAATAAGAGCGGTACAAAGTTTCGTAAATGCCGAACTTAGAATAGAATATTCTGTAAATATTAATTCTTCTAATTCAAATACCGAATTAATATTTTGTAACTGTTTTTTAAAGGTTTTCCTAAAATATAATATCTGTGTCTTAAAATCTGCGGTTAAATCGACAGTATATTTGAAAATCTATCTTTTAATTGTGCAATTATAATATCTAACGTAGCGTTGAAAACGTTTATCCTAAAATTATTTTCTGAACTATTAAATCGAAAATCTTCACACATTCCTTGTCTATGGTTAAGCCAACATTATTAGGTACATACATACTTATATATTTCCTGGCAAGTTGTTTCTTTAGGCATTTCACTTTAATTTATTAATTTTGAAAATACAGATTGCTTTTTAACAAAAAATAATTTTAATTAATTTTGATTATCATAAAAATAAAACAACTTTTATTTGAAATTTTTTTCGAATAAGGCACAAACAGACACAAATTTAAAAAATTAAAATGATATTTAGAACTTAAAATGAGCCAAAAAAACATTAAAATTTTAAACAATACAAGGAGTAGAGAGGGGCCCCTTAAAATCAGTGGCACACCGGCCCACAAAGGTCATGCTACGCCTCTGGTTCTACGGTTAAATTATAGAATACGAGTAGTTCTGTTATTTGATACTTTAACTAGTTTTTGTCTACATTACCTAGTTATTTTGTAAAATAACGTAGTTATACAAAATAAAGTATGAAATAAATAAACAGAACAAAGATTATAACTTGAGGAATTAGATAAGTTTTTTAGCTAATAATTTATAAAAGAAACAAATTGTCAAAAAAAAAAAATATGAATCTAACCTAACATAACTTTTCATAGTAATATCACTAAACAGGGTAACTATTATTGTAATAATTTATTTACAAAGTGCCAGTTAAAATACACGTTAATGTAATTTTTGAGATTAGGAATATGGTATCATAGTTCATTAAACACTTGAAATAGAGTGCAGTCAATATTCTATATAATAACTAGTTAAAGTATCAAATAACAAACTATTCTATAATTTAACTACCGTAAACCGGTATTTTATAATAACTAGTTATTTTAAACGATTTAGCGCTAATATAATATTGTATTGATTTTGTAGATTCTAAGCCTATAAACAAAAATAAATAAATATATTATTATTGTTGAAACCAAAAATTGGTCAAAATTATTACTTGACCAAATTATAAACATTGTTAATTTACGTTTACGTTTCGTACCGAAAGTTTCACAAAATATGTTTTGTTTTCGTAATAAAACAACCAAATTGTTTTCTCATTATTATCCATTATATAAAATTAAATAAACCAGAATCTCTTTGTACAATAACGAATATAAAACAGTGTTGATGTTTTTTTATTTTTTACAAAATTAAAACAGTAAAAGGTGAATTAAATTATTTTTAGAATTGCTGAAAGATGCATAATTCAATGAACATAAATAAGTTTTCCTACACTAGTTGCACAAAATTCGATTTAAAACGAAATTTTACTTGAAGTTACAAATACAGAAAACGAACGTAACGTTTACGTACTTTACTTTGAACATTAATTATTCCCTTGCTTCATTAACCAACACAAGAAACGTTAGCTAATTGCAACACCCATAGTCGTCTACATGAAATTATTATCTTTAATAATATAATAAAAATATACCTTTAGTAAATTATACATTTTTATTTGTCTATTTCTGTTTTTTTTTTTTTCAATTTTCACAACCAAGCACAATTTTTTTTTAGTTAAAATATATATATATTTCAAAATTATAACAAAATTATTATGTTCTATTTCAGTTCGTTTTTTTTTTTTAATATTATTAGAAATAATAGAATTATTAGAATAAATATTAGAATGTAAAACCCACGAAATTTTTTATAGTTTATAAGAAACCTATATTTTAATTATCACGGAAATTTTAAAGGCTAAAATAATTTTATAACATCAGAAATTTTTGTATAACACATAGATAATACTTATATAATTATTTAGCTACACACGACAAAAATTTACTGATATAACCTACTAAATATTATCAAAAATAGTTCTTGATCTATAATAATATTTTTTAAATATAAAAAATACAATACATACATAGTATGTTCTTAATAATATAATAACATAGTTCCTAAACAGAAAATATTTCTGTGTTCCGGATTTAATTCGTACTATACTTATAACAAATACAAGAAATAAAGAAATTTAATAATTTCATTTCAAATAAATTAAAGCTATAACAATCGTTACATATGAAGTGGAAACTACAATTTAAAGCAACATATTTTTAAAACGTTGCCAAAGTATCCATATTGGCGACATAAATAGGTCATATGGCCAATAAAATATGCCTTATAATATAATATAGTACAGTTAAGTTTTTTACATTTTGAAAATGGAAAAATATATTTTTATAAAAAGTAATAAAAGTATTTCTTAAAAATATTTTACTCTAAATAATTCAGAACAGTTTAGAATTAAACCAATATTTATATTAATAATAATAATAATAATAAATTTATTTCTGTTTCAATTTCAAGATACAATACTGTATATACAAACAAAATATAGTAAATTTAATTCCTAACAGTAAGTTTGTGAATATCATCCATGAACTCAGCAATATCATAAAAGGCATTATTAAGTAAGAAGCTCTTTATTAATCTAGAAAGCTCTCTACTTTAAAGATTGCGTATTGCAGTAGAAAGTATGAAAAAGAACAGAGACCTCAAATACTGTTGTAATTAACTAAATTGCCCAAAAATATATTTAGATGGCAAAAAATCAATTGCATTTGAAGATCAAGATTTTTCACCTTGTACAGTAACACATTGTATCTCTACTCAATTAGTATAAACTACGGCATGATATCGGTATTTTAAAAAAAAGACTTACGACAATTGTTGTTATGTTGTAGAGCTGTATTCTAAAGAATCCCAAAGTTCTGCACAATCTCCGCATCAGTATTAGGCACACAAGTAAAATTTTATCACAATCACGTATGCTCACAAATATAATACAAGCTAATTTTAAAAAAAATAGTATTGAAATTTATATGTATTTGAATAATATTTGAAACCAAAATATAGCAACTATTAGTATTATTAAAAATCAATAAATTTATACCAAGAGAAGTCTGATAATTGAAACAACGGTACTACATATAAATAATTGTTCAAATGTCTGTTACATGTATTACACTCCTCAATATATTAATAAATCACATATTTATTGCCATATATGTACGAAAACAACTACCGACGCGACGCACTGAACGCTTGAAACTGACCAAATTATACCTGCATAGCATCTTTTCTTATAACTAACATTTTATTAATATAATTATATACAGCGATGTAACTAGCGTTTTAGTTTAAATTTTCTTCTTCTTCCTTCAAATATTATTATTATTAATAAATAATTAGTAAGTAATTGACGGAATTCAGTCTTTATTATGTTTTTATTATCTACGAAGCCAACGTTAAAAAAAAATAATAAAAAAAAAGAAGACTGAATTCCGTGAATTACTAATTATTTATTAAATATTAACAGTCGACTATTTTTACAATTTAATTTTTATTATTATTCCGTTTTAGAAATTTCTCCACCTCAAAAAATTATTAATTTTGTCATAAAATTTGATTATTCATTTGCAATTCATATTACAAATTGATATATAATTAGTATTACCGGCTACAAAAGTGTATTTAACAATTTGTTTACAGTATACAATTTATATTAAGAGTAAATAAAAGTCTTACAAAAATGAAAATAAATTTGTCAATAATAAAACCGTTAATCATAATCAAACCTCTTCTTTTTTCTTATTTAAAACTCTGTTTTAAAATAAAAATATAACTAATGCTAAGGCTAGTTAATTTTTCTTTAAAAGTAAATATATTTACTCTGAAGATTTTCGTATTAAAAAGAGGGAATAAATTGTTGAAATAACATTTGTTTTCTAGATTATTTAGTAGTTGTGAAGTAAATTTATTTAAATATTGTTTAACTAAACCTAAACCATTAATTCTTTTGACTCAATGAAAATACAATAAATAAAATCACACAAAACTTAAAAAAATTAAATGAAAAGTATTTTATATTATTGAGTATAAGTACGTTCCATTTAATTTTTAAACAGCGCTTCAATATTTATTTATGCAAAAAAGTAAAGCAAGCAAAGCCCGCGAAGATCGACAATACCTGAAATTAGAAATATTCAGTTACGCTCATGAAGACTTCATCTCTTATCGTTTGATTTAAATTCCGCGGAAGCAGGTTTTGCAAATGCTCCAGGGCGTCTTAGCTTTTTATTTGTTCTTAGCCGTTTACCACTGTACGCGAACAATTTTAATTGCGCAACTTAAACTGTTTCATTATTCGCCTCTTAAAGAAAAACTCATCCTAATGAAATATTTTATATACTTCGCCAACTACTTTGTTTACATCTAGGAAAAAAATTAATAAATGTTTAACAACGGGAAAGTTGCAGTCATAAAAATAAATCACTTGCACTTTAACGTTGTTCCGCGTTTAGTATTTTATCGGTTTAACATGAAATATAAATCATTAGTTTTTCTAACTTTAAATATAAAATACTGAAAATAAAAACGTATTATTAAACCTGTGTTTACTTACCTTAAAAATATACAACTCATAGAATAACATACAAATACCTTTATTTTACATAAATTTAGTTCAAATATGTCCTTTACTCAATCTCTAAAAGTTATTAGTTTCCAAAACAAATATTATTTTATAACCCCGTGAATACTGAAACAATGTTACACAGACGCATCAAAATGTTGACAGTTAGTTTCGTTCAATTCAACAACATATATGTCAAACTATTTATTAATTTACGAATACAAAAAGTTAATTAAACATTGTGCACACATGTATGCTGTCAATTTACCTGAAGGGTATTAGCACAAATTAATAAAATTCAACGTGAATATTTTAACAATCATGTCGAGAAAAAATCGGTTAACAATATATTTCAATAAATAATAGTAATTGACGGAATTTAGTCTTTTATATATTGTTAATACAAATATGTATACTTATACATACAAATATACGTATAATAATAAATACAACAACAAAACAAAAAGCATCGCGGCGCTTTAAAAAAACGATTAATTGCAGAAAGATGATTTATTAGTTAAAAAAAATGCATGCGTTGCTAAATTTGAATAAAAAAATTAATTTCTTTATCTCTTTAATTTTTAATTGTAGATAATATTAAGTAAAACAATTTTTAAGTAGACAATTTTTTGGATAGAATTTGGTGAACTTGAAAATTTTTTATATATTTACCATTTTTACCGCTCGTACCTGTACGGACCAGGGTTCGAATCCCGCTGGGGTATGGATGTTTGTATCTTCTAAATACATTGATGGTCTACGCTACCGTATTCATCTTTGTAAAAAAAAATACTAACTTATAATTCTTTTATAACTGTAACTGATTTTAATCTAGTTAAAAAAACTTTTTTAAATTTTAATAAATTACATTTAAAGTTAATTTATTTGTTTTACATAATAATTATTTAAATATTACATAATATACAAATCAAGTTGTATGCAAATTCGATTTAATATTTTACTGTATTAGATTTATAATTTTTTTAAGTGTATATTAATAATAACAAAAAAAGAACACAAAAATTTAATAAAAATATATTTTATTAATCTATTTACACACATAATATTATCAACAATTCTTTCATCTATTTTTTTCGTCATGTACAAAAAAGGCACAATATATACGCTTTAGAGATAAGTTTAAAATACAATTTAAAAAACCAAAATAAAAACATATTTGCCAATCATAAAATAATAATAAAATTTAATGTAAAATTCAATTCTTAATATATAACAATATGTATATTATAGAAATATTTATAAAAATTGGCAGATATATATATATACACAAAAAACAATTGACGTTATCATGATTACAGTCTTGATCTTACGATAATTAGATTTAATTAATTTAATGATGATTTTTCATAATTTACATGCCGTTGTAAGCTGGGCCGCCACCACCTTCTGGAACGACCCAGTTAATGTTTTGACTAGGATCTTTGATATCGCAAGTTTTACAATGAATACAATTTTGAGCATTGATTTGTAAACGTTGGCCATCTCCTGTTTCGAGAGGTACGAATTCATAGACACCTGCATAGAAAAAGTAAAATTTCTTATTAGATTTATGTTAATTATAATAGCAAAGCTGGGCAAACTAAGTAAAGAAGAATTTAAATTATGAATAATCCATGAAAAATTAAATTAAACCCTTTAAAAAATACGCCAAGGACTTGTGATTTTTAACATATAAGATGAATTTAAAACTGGGTCAGTTGATAACTTATTCTTATTAGTTGGCAATGTGTTTAACAATGATTTATCCAACTTACACTTGATTTATATGAAAAGATCTTAATACGTGTAAAAAAATTAACTATGATTTTCATTTTAAAAAAATGTTTTTAACTTAAAGCTTCTGAAATTGTGAATTAATTCCTTGTTGTTAAAGAATTAAAATTGAGAATTCTTTTGTAAATTTTACTAAAACAATTATGAATTATATAGTAATTCCTTTTGTAAGCAAACTGTGCCAAGACTGACTAATATCTAAATCACTTTAAAAAGGATTTCTATATATCTTTTTTATTTGTTACTACTTTGACTGCAAGGAAAAGTAGTAAAGCGTTTGGTACGGTGTCTGTAACATTTTCAAAAAAAAAAAAAAATTGTATAGAAATCCTTCATATAGCCTGTAGATGACGAATCTGAACTTAGTTTATGAGGGTGTATGTGTGTGCGTCGTCAGCTCGCTCGCTCGCTCGCTCACTCGGTCGTCAGACAAAATTTTGTGATCGCAACTCCTCCTAGACGGTTCAACCGATTTTAATGAAATTTTCAGGATAAATTTGTCTAGTGCCCAAGATGGTCATGTGGTTTTGGTTTTTTCCAGTGATGCCAACTTTCCGAGAAAAAAATTACTAAAGTTTTTAAAAATTCATATTGGCTACATTATTTATCCGATTTTGATCAAATTTTCAGAAAAGATTTCCCTAATGCTCCCATTAATTACATAATTTTATTAATATTCAGTGTTGCCAACTTTCCGAGAAAAAAATTACTAAAGTTTTAAAAATTTTATTATGGCCATGTTATTCAACCGATTTTACTCAAATTTTCACAAAAGATTCTCCTTGTGTTCATATAATTTATGTAATTTTAACAAAATACAGTGTTGCCAACTTTCCGAGAAAAAATTAGTAAAATTTTTAAAAATTTATTTTGACCATTTCGTTTAACCGATTTTAATCAAATTTTTATAAAAGTTTTTCCTAGTGCCTAAATAAATTATGTAATTTTAACAAAATACAGTGTTGCCAACTTATCGAGAAAAAAAATCACAAAATTTTAAAAAAATTCATTGTGGCTACATTATTTATTCGATTTTGATCAAATTTTCAGAAAAGTATCTCCTAGTGCCCACATAAATTATAATATTATTAAAATACAGTGTTGCCAACTTTCCGAGAAATGTCAAAGTAGTCTATATATGGGTTTACCCATATACTTCTAATCTTGTTTATCATCAAACCAAAAAACATACAACTTGCCTTATGAGTCAAAATAATAACAGAACAGATCTAAACTAAAATACAACAATTTCTACCCCTTATTGAATAACCATTATAAAGAAGTAACAAAAACTTAACAAAATAAAAATTCTAATTCCATTCCAATATTTCCTCTCGAAGTGGTAACAATAACTAAATTATCGTTGATAATTGAAAAGCAAATCTCATTTTCAACCTAGTTTCAACACTACAAACCCAACCAACTCAACAGACTTTTCAATCAACATTTTATTATTTGCTCGGTCTCAACCAGCTTCCCATCCCCCCTCTCTCATTTCCCTCACCCACAAATCAAATGCATTGCAGTCAATTCAATCTATAAGGGATGTTCCTAAAGTTTTCAAAATTGCATTCTACTTTTGCTAATGCAAAACTAATAACCAGTGTTATCATACATGGACTATTACTAATATGTTTTTTTTTTTTAATTTTAACAACCTTAAGACACGCTCAGTTTATTGTACAGTATTAAATGCACAGACCAAAATTGCGCAGTTATTTCGTAACATGTGTGTAGAAACCAAAGCGACGTCCAGTCCAAAATGTATGGACTAAGTGAAATCTGTAACCGATAGATTTTTTTAACTGCCAGTTGAAACGAAGCGTGTGTGTGACTGTTACAGTTTATTTGACATTTGCATTGATGCAATTACCATTTAAGATTTTACGTCAAGCTTTCTTCAAGATATGCTGGAGAATTAGAAAAAAACAAAACATAAAGAATGGTACAAAAATCATAAAAATATTTTGCAGAACATAGAATTCATGTAGTCGATATGAAAAATTAATAAATAAAAAATATCAATAACTATAAGTAAGTTTTAATTTAAAAACAATATCACTAATAAAATATGTCAAAAACTAGAGAATATGTGCAGGCAGGCAAACAGGGTACTTTCCCCTCCTGAAATCAAATAAAAATTCTGCAAATTCAATTACTATGTTATTATTAAAACTATTATTTTTTATATTAAATCTTGTTTTCTTTACAACGTAAAGATATGTATTTTGTGTTGATGCAGTATTGTATTCCATTATATTCTTACAACAGAAAAGCAAAAAAAAGTTATTAAATAATTGAATAAAAAATTATATAGATGTAGTTATTTCTTTCCAAGCTTTGACCCCTCTGGGATATTTTTTTCAGACTCTCCTAAATACAGATATTTTTTGCAATAAACGAAACCACTGCAAAATCTCAACAACCGCAATTACCATAAAAAGAAAATAAGTTTAATATCTTTCAACAATTTTTGGCAATTTTTTTAGAATCTTAAGTATGTCAAAATCGTTTTCTCTGACAGCAATGTGTCAAATATATGCATATTTCGAAAGTAAATAAGTTTTTCCACTATCGAGACCTACCTATATCATTTTTGTCAACCGCAAAAATTTAAATTCATCACATTTTAAAATCGTTAGCGCAGTTTTCAAGATAAAGTTTAGTCAACACAATCAAATATTGTTCGGTTAATAGTATTTTATTAAAATAAAGAATTTACAAACAGAATTCCAAGAACTTTGGCTTTATACCTCGCAGTTCTCGGTAGACGAGAGATTGGAGATTGAAATTACGAAGAAAACATTTTGAGAACGGTGCACGATATCAGCAACGTTGCATCCCAGATTCATTTCATTTACTTTGCCCTGCGCGTCTATATCGGACAGATAAGTGTCACTTATTGACGATTCTAGATCGGGCAAGGTAATACGAAATACACCCACGATGATTTGGAGTGGTTCGTTTGCTCCAATAGATGGATGGATTTTATACTTTTTTTTTTAATTTATAGTTTGATACATTCTAGAAAATGATTTGATAAATAGTTGAAAATTATTAACTGTGATATTTGTTGCATTTGACATAAATTTTATAAAGTAACGAATACAATATATAATAGAATTAATAAATACAAATACAAATAAATCGTCAAAAAAATAATTTCAATGACTTTTAAATAAACTATCAGTTTATATTTATTTTAATCAATTAAGATGATTCGAACATCTTGAGCGAATTCCTAATGAATGTTTGGTTAAAAAAATAAATATGAATGATTTTGAAGCTATAAGTTTGCGTGGAGGTCCGATGAGTAGTTGGAGTAGTATGAATGAGAGTGTTTTGCGTGAACGGAAGTTTTCAAGTAGTAGGAATAGAAGAGCAAGTTCGAGAGAAATTATGAATGTGGATGAAGCTAAAGTTTCTTGTTTGGACTGAAATGTTTGAAGAAAACTGATTTCGGGATAATGGAAAGAGTTTGTGCAAAACCCTATTGAGTACATTGCGTAATTGTGTATGTATGTATGATCTAGTTACTTATTTTATTACCTAGTAACTTGTTTCCATGTTCTGTTTATTTACTATAAATATCATTATTAATAAATATTAATAGAACAAAAACCTAAAGCAGTTTTAATTTAGTAAGTTTGAACTTTCTCTCTCTATCATATTTAAACTAATTTTATATGTATTTTGTTCAGAAATATATTTTTTGAGTGACAAACTTCCAATTGTAATTACAACAATTTAGACGACTTTTTAATTTTTCACTCTCTATAATTATTAAAATAAGTAATATAATGATATAATTTTAATAATATATAAAAATTAATTATTTTTAATCTAACTGTAAATGTGACAACTACACATATGCTAATGAAATGTACCGCTTGGAACAGTTTTCATTTCACTACCAGATGAACAAAAAACTTTTTGCAATTGACAATACACTTGTTGCATAAATTACTATTATTACTGTCTTGGTTACCTTAAAATCGACATTTTGAACAATAAAAACAAAAGTATTTCCACAACACAAATTTAACCATTTAAAAACAATCCATCAAAAAGATTTTAATAGAAAAATTCGACGACATTTAGATAGGAATCTCAGCTCAGTCCTTGATGTGGTTTAATTAGTCGAAAATAAAAAGCAACTATATGAATGGTTCGTAGACCGCTTAACAAGAATACTGAACACAATTCTCAACGATACACAAAAAACATTTGAGATACTTGGGGGTTGGTTACGACCGGGGCTTTGTCCAACGCGGACTCTTCTTTTTTTTTGTTTTATTTTCAACGATAATGGTAAAAGACGTTGCCAACGAAAAAAGTAATCTCTTTAGAACACTTTCATTGTTTTTACTTAATCCTAAAAGGTAATTCTTTTCACCGATTCACGGAATTTTTTTGTCGTCAAAAAGTCGCTTATAATGCCCCAAGATTTGAGAGGTTAAAAATGTCAGGTAAAGAAAAGAAAATATACTTAAGGTTATTATTAAATCATGTCGCAGAAAATCTTGTTAATATCTACTTGTAATTATTTTAAATCTGGATTTAAGATATTTATTTTTAAAATAAAACGGCTTTAAATTGTCGTTCTGTATTAATATTTATTATTTACATATAAATACGTAATTTACATATCAATTAAATATTAAGTAATTTTTTGTTTAGGTGATTTACTTAATAATTTTATTAAAAGAAAAAATTGCAGATCTCTAAAATTAAAAGTACCTGCATAATTTTTATATAACTTCAATTAACGCTAACAAAAATGTTTACATATAAAATCGAATACCTATACAAATATATTTCGTTTTGATACTGCCAGCGCTATCTGTTATAGCACACCTCAACTATAATCCTTTTTACTCCTATATACTCATACAAATTTAAATAACATAAATCTCTCATACATTAAAGTCTCATTCAAACTTCAAACTACTGTTTTAGTTTTAGTTTTACGTACAAGCACAAGAATTTGACTAATCCAAACACTTGGTTTAAAAACTAAAAATGTGTTACATGTTTGGATTGGGCAATTTATTGTGCGTATGCGTAAAACTAAAACGGCAAACTGAATGAGCCTTAACGCAACAGATAATTGTTTGTATATATACGTAATACAAATTAATGTCCTGAAAAATCAACAATTTGTAAATTTATAAATTATTTTTACTTATGTAACTTGCATAACAGATATTCAACATGGATGCCTACATTACTTTATACTCCAATGATATTAAAATTAGAGATTCTATAGCGAATCATTTAGAATTCTCAACTAAAATCATTTTATTGAAAAATTATACTAGCACAAGTATATCTTTTCTCAATTGTAACGTAATTTAAATACAATTTTCGTAAATATCACCGAAGTATGCTAGTGTTTATTTTTTTTTTCTTTAGCAGAAAGATTCTAACAGAAAAACAACACATCTATCAGTTTTCGCGTTCTAAATTGTCATTCTACAAAAAAAAGAAAAATTGCATATTTGAAAATATAAACGATTAAACAGACATGTTTGAGATGAAATTAAAAAATAACATTCTAAGAATATTCAGAAAATATAATTAACTAACAATTTTTTTTTATATTAAAATGCTTTCCCTGAAGATTTATATTATTAAATAAAAACTATTTTAAGATTAGATTCTGTTTAATTAATAAATTTCAACCTGATGAAGACAAGCGTTTAATTTTGTCGAAACGTCGTTTTTATAAAATCCTAAAACAGTTTTTATATTAATACAATAAGTTCTGAAAAATATTTTATTTATATTATTATTGGCATTTATTTTTTACGATAGATCATTGTTAATAGTAAAGACTATTAACCATATTACATTAGTTAGAACAGAACATGCGGCCATCTACTTTCTATAACTCAATAATCGGTACAGAGGCTGAGGGTACTTTGTGCAACGATGCGCTTAGCTTCACGCTTGACTACATGCACAACGAGTAACTTTACCGGTAATCGGTACCGGTCCAAAGATGTTGAAGGACGACATTGAAGCTAAAATGTCTACGCGCTTCACTAATATTTTATTACCAACGGCAATTCTATTCCAGTTTTAACGTTCTTGCATAAATGTGACCGGAATAATAAGCTATTTTATATACTTTGTTACATTTACGAATTCACATATTTCAGATTGTAAAAATTATAATTTAATTCTAATAAAATAAAATTGGAATGATAAAGCAATGAACTGATTCTTAATATTACCAATTTCAAACATTAAATCTACACAAATAAAATTTAAATAGCCAGTTTATTAAATTTGAATCTAAATTTTAGATTAAAATAAAACGGCTTCACGTAATTATCTGTATTAATATATATTAATATTAATTTATTCAAAGAACTCAACGTATACGATGAATATGTACGTTGAGTTTGTCGAAACGTCGAGTATTAATAAATATTAATACAATAACATTAATTGATAACATCAATCACTGTGAAGGCACTGATTTAAATAAAATTTGGCTTCCATTAATTAAAAATTTATAAATTTTATCATCTAGTTACTTATTTTGTTACCTAGCAACTTATTTCTATCTCCTGTTATTTACTGTAAGACGTACTTTGAGTTCGTCGAAACGTCGCTTATCAATAAGATTAATACAGAACTATAACCTAAAGCCGTTTTAATTTTAATATAGTGAGTCCTGAAAGACTTAATGATGATTTTTTTATATAATTATATAATATTTTCTATAACATAAATTCGTTCCTGTTTGATCTATATATAAATTAGTTAAAATAATTTAGATAAATTTACATAAATCTAACGTAACTCTACAGTAAAATAGCTATTTCATCTTATATTCAAATTAGTTGAAATCAAATTGTTATTTCAAATAAAGTTTAGATAAATAATCTAAATCTTTGAAAAAACAACGAACAAAATTAGATAAATACACCAAACGTAATCAAGTATGTATATTTATTTGAGACGTACACAGACATACGTAATTATAGAAGTCGCATTTACCACAAAAGTTATCGAAACTGTTTATAGCGTTATGTACTTTGTAACTCTGAACTACCGGTTGGCTTGAATTGAATATAAAATGAAGTGAAACATTTCCGAACTGCATGTTAACGGAATATTATTGCACAATCACAATGTTAGATCTTGAATTAGATGTGTCATCTAATATGATTAGAAGACTGAAAATTATCTACTATTTTAGTAAATAGAAAAACTAATAGCCTGCTTACTTTGCAACTGCATAAAATTAACAAAAATATCCTAAAACAAACCGAGAAAATTTTCACCGGAAAAATTTCGCCGAAGCGAAACCAAAACGAAGGTAGGATAATTAACGCGCGCAACAAATTCTCGTTTTTTAATGTTAATTGGTCAATTAATTTCGAGACGGTAAGGGGGGGGGGGGCTATTTAAATTTTACATCTGAATTCGTACAACCAGGTGCCCAGTGGTGGTGTAACCAAAACGATGAGATTTATTTTTCGAATTTCGTTCGCATTTTAATAGGCTCTAATGTAATTGAATTTGGTTGTGCGTGGCGTGACGTGGCGTGGCCCGATGCAGAAGCACAACTTACTACCACTGGGGAAATTTATCTTCGCACCGTGATAAAGCACAATTACCCCCCTCACGGAAATATTTTTTACCCCAAATTCAACTCATTTATAATCTGGAAGTATTAATAAAGCAAAACAACAATATACGAAATTAATTTGTTCCATTCCTGTTTTTTAATATAACGAAAATACATGTACACTGTAAAAAAAAATAGCAAAATTACAGAAAAAATAATAGTAGAATTTTACGATACGATAATAAACGAGACAAAATTGATATTCGAAGATATCGTCTCATCTCGATAGAAACAATAATACAACGTACATTTGAAAAGAAATCTTATAATGGAATACAGAATCAAAATCGCAATCCAGCAACAAAAAGACAATCACGGACCCGCCATTCCAAACAATAACAAATCACGATGCGCCGGGGCGCAAGTTTCCTGTTGAGCCCTCGGGGCATTTCGCGGCCAGCGAACGGGTCACCGACGGTCAAATTCGGGGAGGGAAGTTCAAGGTCACGACGCTGCGACGCTCCCGCGGTGTCAATGCACTGCACTGCTGCGTCCAGAATCGATCGGGCGGGTGTGTATGAGCCGGGCAGCGTCGCACCGGCGTCTAGACTCAAACCCCCGGCTGAACCGACGGCGGGGAAGGGCAATAACTCGAGGGGGTCCGTCGCTGCTGCCCTGTAATACCGACACCGGGATGGCTGGTGTACATAACACGATTCCTGCGCGATATATCACGCCAACAAATCCGGTTTTGCTGGGCGCCGCTCCCGGAATGAACAGCACCGGGTCTTGTTCGTGCCCTTCCTCCCGGCTCTAATTTCATGAGGTCGTTGCGCATAATTATTTATGATGGCCGAAAATTTAATTACTACCGATTTTTCTTTTCGTGTTTGATGAATATGTAAGTGATCTTTAACTTCACAAATAATATTTTCCAGTAAAATGTTACATAATTAAGGATTATTAATTATTATGTATCTAGATTATGCACGAGATTTTATATAAAAGCATCTGTAAAATGCAGTGCTTTGAATCATTATATTTTTTCTTCCGGTTCTATTAAAAAAATATATATCGGTTCGTTTCCGGTTTTTGTTCCGGCAGAAATAACGGTATTTTTCAGTTTTCGATTTTCGGTTCAGTTCCGTGTGATTAATTTTTTATTTTTTTCTTTCAATGTTTTTATTTGTATTAAAAACTTATTTTCTACAATAATTTAAAACATTTTATTCCTACTTTTATAATAAGCATACTACATAAATTGATACAATAATATAATATGAATAATAATAATAATTAATAATTAATTAAAGATATAATAATTAGAAGTACATATATATTATATAATTTGTATGTATGTTTTAATTAACTGGAAAGTAAGATTGTGTTAATGCGCAAGTTTCAACACGTATCGAACCGAAATAAACCGATATTTTTTTTCGGTTCAGATCCGGATTTCGTTCTAGCAAAAATAGGTTTTTGGTTTTCGGTTCAGTTCCGGTTCGAAGTACTGGTAAAATGTATAAATCAAGATGTTTAAAATATAAGCATATTTTTAATACAATTAAATTTATGTATTTTCTAACGTTCGATTTCAGAGTAACAACAAATATATTTGCTATTAATAGTTTAAAAAGTTGACAAAAAGCATTGTTTTATTTTCAGCAAAAATAATAATACCAGTAGACTTAAATAAAGTCAATAGTTAAAACCGAGACACGTCCTGAGAAATACATTTTTCAGTTTTATTCAGACCAACATTACACCGATGAATTGCAAATTGCCTATAATTAAGACGTAGTCTAATATAGTAAAATATTTTTTAAAACTCATTGTATTAATATAAAAACTATTTTAGAATAAAATTCTGTTAATTTTTTATATAAAAACGACGTTTCGACGAAACTGAACGCTCGTCATCATCAACTCAAAATTTATCAACTTACTCTAAAACTAAACTAAACTAAAAAACATATTACCTAAATACGAATTTAAAAAAAAAACATACTATATTCTAATATTTAATATGCATATATAAAAGCAATATTTTCTTTATATAAAATGGTTTATAACAAAAACCCTATTCAAATTTACTGTAAACTTATTCAAATTAAAATTTACAAATTTAACACCTCATAAATCAATTTCATGTCTAGACTATAAGAGGCCATTTGCCTTAAGGAGATGGATAACTAACCCCTAACCACTCGTTAAAAATTCAATTTAATACAGTTCAATTTGACTATACAAAATCTAACAACTACAATAAAACTATTACATTAAAAAAAAAAAGAGGATAAAACTTTCATTGTGCAATTTCGATAAAAGCGTTCATTTCTCTTTCGCCACCGTCTCGCTAGCGCGCACTCTATCTGCTATTTTTTAGGTTTTATTTCATTTTTTCTTTTTTTTTTCAGTTTGGAACATAAACGTTGACAGAGCGTAAAAGAGATAAGAATATTATTACGGTGAAATTGTTGCGAAGGTTTTAAAATTTTATTTATGTCTGCAGCAATCTAATTGTGCAATAGCACCCGTTAAAAGCACTCTTTCAACAAATCAGTTATATTTGTTGGTCGATTTTTTTTGCTGTCTCTCGCTAAATTCTACCGCATTTAACACAGTGTGTAATCAAAAATGTCGACGTGCAGTTCGATATATTTTTAATTAAATAATAAAAAAAATAGTTTATCTCAAAAACTGTTTGTTTTTTGTTTTTAACATGTTAGAGAATAAAAAGTTTCGAAATAGTTTTAACGATATGTTATTTTGATTTATA
This sequence comes from Clivina fossor, assembly GCA_963966155.1. Taxonomy (NCBI): domain Eukaryota; kingdom Metazoa; phylum Arthropoda; class Insecta; order Coleoptera; family Carabidae; genus Clivina; species Clivina fossor. The sequence continues at coordinate 5,173,358 of OZ014563.1, forward strand.
CACTGTGTGACAATCTATAAGTTTTGCTAAAATGATTTCAATATGGCAGAGCGAAAATATAGATTGCAACAAACGTGGTTGATTTCTTGAAGTTTTCAATAAAAAGGAACGAAAACAATTTAATATGTAATGTTATTAAAATAATGAAATAAAATAAATTAACAAATTGTTTTACAAAATATCTAAAAATTATTACAATATAATAGACTAATTGTTTTATACGTCGATTAGTAACTTAGAGTTTAATGTTGTTCTCTTGAATATCTATCCGTAACTAACTTATAACAATTTAGTTTTCGACTGAAAATGCAGCTTAAACAAAAATCGAATGCAATCGAACTTTGAACAATGACCAAAAATGCTGACAAACTGACAAAATTCGATGCACTAGACCAAGCATGTCAAACTCGTAAATTCCTCTGGGTCAAAAAATGAAGGTTTAAATTTAGGTGGGCCGCAAAAAATAAAAAGGTCTCATAATCATGGAATGCATTTATTTTAAATAGTGTAAAAATTAACAAAACAAAATTAATTATACTTTTTTCCCGATATCTTTGTACTCCTCAATTGTTTATTTATTACAAATGTTATATCACTAAGATTAAAAACGTAAAATCTTTAAATCTTTGTCAGGCCTAATATTAACGTAAAATTAATTTCAATTTGAAAATAAGTCTCAGCTTCTTCTCTCAAAACTTTATATTATTATTATTTATTGTGTCCGGGCCGCAAGTTTGACATACTTGCACTAGACGGTCATGGATGTGTCAACGTACTAACTTCCAAAAATATAAAATATTAAATATCAAATATCCATGACTGTTACAATAGTAAGATTTCTTATGGAATCCAAAAAATTTCATTTTAACGAACAGTTATTTTTTTATACATACTGTAGTAAAAGAAATTCAATATTATGAGATATTCTAAAGAAGTTATTTATAAGGAAAGTGCTTCGAATTACTTTTAAAAATAATTTTTAAAATGTGTGACTCACCAGCAGGACAAAATCTGCCTTCGGGTCCATCGAAGACAGTGAGATTATTCTTAACAGGTATTGAATCATCCTTCAATGTTAGATGAGCGGGCTGGTCGCCTTCATGATTAGTTCCCGTCAGCGCGACAGATGTTAGAAGATCAAAACTGATTTTGCCGTCTGGTTTCGGATATTCGATTGGTGTACTTTCTTTCGCTGGTTTCAACCGTTTATAATCGGGATCTACACAGAAAATAACCGATTTCTCGCAAAAATTATTTGCTTCTTAAATTAATTGTTATTTATGTAAGCTAGCACTAAATTTATACTTTCTGCACAAGATTCATATAATTATATATAATATTTTTATTATTATTTGTATATATTTTTTCCTGATGATGATATGTGTTTAGTATATCGAAGCGGTGAATTTTAATGTAGAATAAACAGAGCTTCAACTTAAGGCTTATTTATTTTACAATTATAATTATTATAATATTTTACGATTATTATTTTTTCCAAAAAGCCGTTTAAATTGAAGTATTTGACGTTTAGTTACAAGCGTTTGAAGAAGCTATTTTTCAGGGCATTGCAACAAAAATGCTAATTTCGTAATTTTCAACCGATCTTTAAGTTTTTTTGTATTTTAATATATAATAAACTCACCTCCATGGTTGAACGTCCAAGGTTCCCGTCCACCAACCAAAAACGAAAATCCAGAATACATCAATCCACCATACAATCCTAACGGATTATGAAAACTGGGTCTAATATTTCTCACCGCTTTCAACTCCTTCCAGATCCAACTATTCTTAATCTTATCACTATAACTCGCCGGTTCAAAACTAGCAGTCGCCTGCGATTCACCATTGATCGCTTCGTAAGCACTTTCAGCCGCTAAGGCGCCACTCTTCATCGCATTATGCGTGCCCTTAATCTTCGGAACATTCAAAAATCCGGCACCACAACCCACTAAACATCCGCCCGGAAAAGTCAGTTTGGGAATACTTTGAAATCCACCTTCAGCGAGCGCCCTAGCACCGTACGCAATCCGATTCCCACCTTCCAATGTGGATTTAATCGATGGATGATGCTTAAAGCGTTGGAACTCTCTAAACGGACTTATATACGGATTGCTGTAATCTAATCCGACAACGAAACCAACTGCTATAATCGGAGTGGGTTCATTTAAATGGTATAAAAATGAGCCACCATAGGTGAACTTATCCAGTGGCCATCCGACTGTGTGTTCAACTGTTCCTGGTCGATGATTTTCCGGTTTAATTTCCCAGACCTCTTTGAGACCGATGCCGTAAGTTTGTGGTTCGGATTTTTCGCGTAAATTAAACTTATTTATCAGTTGTTTAGAGAGATGACCGTGACAGCCTTCGGCAAAGATTGTGCATTTTGCATGCAGTTCCATGCCAGGTTCGAAATTTTCCTTAGGGCTACCGTCTTTCGCAATACCGACATCGTTGGTGGCGACGCCTTTTACGCTACCATCGGGATGGTATAATATTTCGGAGGCGGCATAGCCGGGATAAATTTCGACACCCATTGCTTCGGCTTGCTCACCCATCCATTTTACTAGATGACCTAATCGCACTACGTAATTGCCGTGATTTCTTAAAGGAAAACCTATAAAATAAATAGAATAAAATATTAGAAAACTATTTTTAAAAAATGTACACTAATATTGGCAGTTATTAATTTTTAATCGGCTGGTACTACTAGCTCAGTTTTTAAATTCCATATTATGTTATTTTATAAATCTCAGATGTTCGTTTATCTAAATAAATTATAAGATACCTACAAATAAAAACTAGATACGATTGTCAATTTTTTTATTAAATTTTAAATAATAGAAATAAAAATGACTGCCAATTATACGTACGTGATAAATTTAACTTTATATTTAATAGTAATTTTATATATAAATAATTTAAGAACCTACCTGGCAAAATTGGAATAGGTATTCGTCCAGTCTCCGTTAAGAAACCCATTCTATCTTCGGTGACAGGCGTATTTAATGGAGCACCTTTATCTTTCCAATCGGGTATAAGTTCATTGATCGCAATCGGATCAATACAAGCACCCGATAAAATATGACCACCAAGTTCGGACGCTTTCTCCACTAAACATACACGCAACTCTTTGCCTTCTTGTTCAGCTAATTGTCGAGCTCTAATAGCAGCTGCCATGCCAGCGGGGCCTCCACCGACAATAAGAATATCGGTTTCATCGGTAAAACGTTCCATTTTTATATCTAGAATATGGTTATTAACATTGTAATTGGTTAATAATAATATTATAAATAATTTAACCTTACCTTTCCATCTTGGATCTTTATCTCGCGGGTAAATAGTGTAATGTGTCGTTATTTTCGGAAAATTTTGATCCGAAAAACATCTTTTCGTTATTAATTGTAATCGGGTTACTGAAAATATAAAAAAAAATATTATAAATATCACTATAATATAAAATAAGTAACCCTAACCTCAAATATAAATATTGGTATTTAATGTTTTGGAAATATATTATATATAATTATACATTTCAGTAATATGCTAATATTTCGTATGGACCAAAATAAATAAAAATTCCGCAAAGAATATTGCAATTGACAGTATTAAGTAATATGAACTTTGAACTGTAACAGATTGTTCAAAGATCAAACAGTAGATAAATATATTACAATTCCTAATAATATAACAAAAACTATAAATATTTATGAATATTTCAAATAATGACATACTTTTTATATTAAAATATTTGCATTTAAAAACTGATTATTTTAACCAACACTTTAAATAAATATTGTACAATTTACAGTAAATATTTTCCGAAAATTACATTATTTTTTAATTAAAATACATAATTACTTTTTGGAAACAAAAGTTTTGTTACTACAATGTTATTTAATTATTAGGAAAAACAAAAGAGTACTTACAATATTTGGAAGTTGCAAATAGCGACGTAGACATCTTGGATTGATGTGTGTATTTCAAAAAAATGATAATAGATGTCAGGCAAAAATAAATACAAAATGATAAAAATTAATCGCAAATATTTATTAGATATATATTAATAAAAATTTGTTGAATTAAATTAAAATATCATTTTTATTACATAAAAGTAAATATATTTTACTACAATTTTAAAATACCTGTTACATAGGCAACTTGTTATACTTCAGCGCATAACACAAAATATTAAACAATATTTTAACAATAACTTGTATATAACAGTACCATAACTTTTTTTAAATTTATGTAAGAGAATATCAATATCAAAATAAGACTTATAAATTACTCTACACACATTAATATGTACATCTTATTCTATTTTCTTTCTTTGGCATACATATCAAATTTCGTCATGTAAACGAAAAAAATAAAATTAAAATAAAAATCATTGAAAAACACCGAAGTAAATAAGATGTTTTTTATTTTTCATATTTAAGTTGATAAAATTAATAATTACACAATACGAATTATTTACCAATTTTAGCAAAATCTTATTTACGAATCCAAATAAAACTATATAAACATCGTTCAATTACTTATTTCTATCTGCAGAATAACATATTTAACAGACGATTCGAAAATCTTTCGTCGTTCATTACGTAAGCGGTTTGATTGAGACTTTAGCACGCTTCTAGTGCTTCGGACGTAAACTCGCAAAAACAGTTCAACTTGTATCTTCAGTGTGACCAGATTTAGTGATAAAAAAAGGCTGCAGCATGAGTTGTCCTATGCGATATAAGTATGTGAAAAAAGATTAATAGTAAAAAATTGACTGTGTGTTTTTGTTCCATGTGTTTAGTTTATCGATATTGAATTGATTTCAGCAATGATCAAGAATCGGAATACCAAGAGCAAAGTGGAATGCTCTACGGCGAATATCTTATGCTCGATAAAGTTTTGAACGCACAACGTATGCTTAGTAAAGAAGACAACAGACCTGTACATGATGAACATTTATTTATTGTCACACATCAAGGTATTTAATAATTAATTATTTATTTAATATTGTTTAATTTAATTATTTGTACTTCCTTGTTACTCATTAGGAATTTCAAAATACTTACCATTTTTGCATTACTGATTTATTGTAGAACATATAAATTTAAAACTCCACAGAATCTCACTTTTATCATTCATTCTTTAAAATAATTTATTAATGTTTTATATTTATTATAAATAAAGCCATTTTAACTACTTGAAACTTTTGATATATTTTTTCTTTTAATAAAAATTATATATAGAGTGAATACGGATCTATATTTTTATTTAAAATTAATAACTTAACTAATTATTTATTTTTGAAAAAACACTTTTCATATCTTTCATATACAATTTAATTTTTATTATTATTTATTTTAAATAATTTTTTTCTACTTCTCATTACTTTTGACATATTTCTTATTTTAAATCATTTTTAAGAACCTTTTATAGTTTGTTAGAACAATTATCGAATTTTACTTTAAAAAATTAGAATAATTTTATGCTAAGAAATGTAATAACTGTGTTTATCAATTTTTTACATCTTTGCATCATTCAATAACATATTTTTTTGAAACGTGGGATGACATCTAAATTTCCAAAATTATTTATATTATCAATATCTGAAAAAATATTGCACAACAATACTGACTATGTTAGCACATTTTGATATCATATTTTTTTTATAACATTTTTTTTTACAAACAGCACAATCTTCAAACAAATTATTTTTTTAAAATATTCAAATATTTTTCAGAACTCATAATAAGAAATTACAACTTTTGGTTTAACAATAAACTAGATAAAATGTTAAAGCAAAAGTTGAAATTATCAAATTGCCTAAAATTCTAATTGTTTTTACTTGTCTCTAATTTATTTATATTTATTATTATTGCGTTATTCAAAAAATGTACATTTTGAGAACAAAGTTACTTTTAAATTTATTCTTTTCTATTGTCGGACAATTTTTAAAAGTTTTTTTCAATTTCAAAACAAACATAATCCTATTTTAAAATAATTTATTTTGCTATTTTAGCGTACGAATTATGGTTCAAACAGATTATCTACGAATTGGATTCAGTTCGGGATATGTTTATAGTTGAATTAGAAGAATCTCAAACATTGGAGATTGTAAAACGTTTAAATCGCATCGTTCTGATACTCAAAGTAAGTATCTTATCAATCTAACGAGAAAAAAATAACAATTCTAGACATCATTCGGACAGGATAATAAATTATATTATTAAAAACCTTGAACTTTTTTGGGAGAAAATGCGTGTTAAACTTTCATTGAAAAAAAAAAAACGGAATACGAGTATATAATATAAAATTTTACGTGAACCGGATTTCTGATCATTGGGGCGTGAATCTATTTGTAAATTGAAACCCTGGCATGCAAAACATACCTATAGTAAACTTTCTTCCGTGAGGCTTTAACATATTTCAGATTAAAATTAAAATATATACAGATTATTTTAATTATTCGTCATTACGATATATTTTTATCTCGTGTTATTGATATAATTAAATTTTGTTTTGATATTGATAAGAAAATTTTAAATTTACACATGCTTGCTTTTACATCAATATTTTGCACATTTAATTTATATATATATATATATATATATATATATATATATATATATATATATATTGATTTAAACGTATTTATTATTTGTTTTATAATTAAAATATATTGCGTATATTTAATTTTATTTTTGATCATCAATAAAAATAATCTATTTTCAATTCTTTGATAATGCAATCTATTTCAAAAGGATGGGTAAACTCATATACAGACCATTTTGAAATCATCTCATGAATACTAAAAAACTAAAAATTAAATATTTTTACTCCAAAAATTGGCAACATTGCAAAATAAAATTATGTAATTGACGATGCACATGCATACACCCTCACAAACTAAGTTCGAATTCGTCATCTAGAGACTATATAATGGATTTCTATATAATTTTTTAAAATGATACAATTCTAACAAATATACAGGGTATTTCACTTGAAACTACCAACGCCGATAACTCGAAATCCAAAAGAAAAAAAAAAATTCTATAAAAAAAACAAAACAAAACTATATTTTGGCTCAAACTTAGTGCAGTAAAAAAATTGATAATATTTTTGTCCTTATCTAAATTCTTTAAATTTATTGAACGTAAAGATCTTTAACAAACTATCACCATTCTTATGAATATGTATGTAGTTGTGCAATATTGTGTTACATCTAATTCAATGGATCGTCTTTCGTCATTTCCGATTATTTTAAAAGAACACCAAAGAAATTTGATACAAAAAACATTATGGCTGCTTAAAGGATTACATAGTTTTCAATCAACTTTATTGATTTGCTATTTACATGCTTATGTCTAACACCTAAAGTCAAATGAATTTAAACACATAGTAGAAATTAATAACTGTAATTTCTTTACCGGTTAAATAATCCTATTTTTACGATAGTTCATATTTTGTAACCACAGAGTTTGCGGCCCTTATAGAAAGTCAAAAATAATGCGAATGAAAAAATCAGTACGTATTTTTATTTAGTGACTTTATTGGTTATTATGGTTAGCTTTAGACAAATCGAATACATGTAAAGTGATTAGTTTTGAATTGAACTTACGTTAATGATATTGGTATTTTTCTAATTTTTTTTAGATTTAGTAAAATTTTGTTCACTTTTTAAAAAATATCTAGAAATCTCATCGGGTTTCCGATTTACATTCAAATTTAGAAATTTTAACGGCAATTCTTACTAAAATACACTAAAAATTAAGCTCCTAAAAATTGACGTCGGTACTTTTGGGCCCCCATCAATTTCTGGTTGAGAATTTTTAATTAATTGTTGCCCTGAAACGCGTTTTAATTATTTTTAGAGATGTCTGCATGCATGTACTAATTTTAATCTTAAAAATTATTGCAGCTAAAATATTTTTTTTGCCTGCCAAAGATATAAACTAGTGTTATTTAAAAACTTTATGCTAGTTACATAACACTTTATACATATATTAACTCAAACGCTTCAATGACAGTTCACAATTTGGTTTTCTAGCTAACGTTTTATTTAATTGGCCCTTACAATTAGAAATTATATTTCATTAGTTTTATCAGAAATTATTCCGATTTTTGTGTAATTCGAAACACTAAAATATTTTTTATCATATCTTGAACATCAACGGTAGTAGATTTTTATCTATATACAAAAGTTAGTCCGTTTCAAACGAATAAACAATTTGAAATGTTCTGTAATTCGTTTATATGTTCCTCAAACTTCAATCAATTTTTTTCTTTTTATAAATTATTAATAACTATTACCGATATTTTAACATAAAATTTTGCAAGATTATCAGTTTTTATTACTACTGATATCAAGTTATGTGTTTTTAATTATAATAAGGTTCAAATGTCATAATTAAAGAATTTTTTTTATGTACAATGATGCATTAAACATGTTTTTATATCAATATAATGCATCTTTCCATATAAAAAATGATAAATGATCTAATATTATAAAAAAATTAATATTCATATGAAAAATTGTTTACAAAAAATTACTAAAACAAAACATTCTACAATATCCAATTAAGCTAAATTTGATTCCTATTACTGTTTAACTTAATATTATTTTAGACTTCAAATCTAAAACTTTCCACAAAGTTATAGCTCCCTACTAATTATGTTACAATTCTAAATTCGATTTTTATTTTATGTAAAAATCGTATATATATATCAAATTTTCAACTTACAAAATACCTATATAAAATAATACTCAAATGTTGAGATGCATCAAATGCATCAACGACTGGCCAGTTAACTATAGACACGTGTTTCGCTCTTTAGGAACTCGTCACTATGGTGCTTTGATCAGTGTCCGAAGACAACTGATGCAGGTGTTATTGTCTGGCTGGCTTTTATTTTATGCCAAGTAAATTGAAACGATAATATATAAAACTTTATTTAATATGTAAAACTGTCTACAGTTATTGGTAGACCAAGTAATGATCTTGGAAACAATGACACCACTCGACTTCATGGATTTTCGGGGCTACCTGTGTCCAGCCTCTGGTTTTCAAAGTTTACAGTTTCGTCTTCTCGAAAACAAACTCGGCGTGAAGACGGAGCATCGTGTCAAATATAATCAGGGTTATTCGCGAGCATTCGGCAAAGACGATCAAGCGATAGAAGCCATTAAAAAATCCGAAACCGAACCGTCCCTATCAGATTTAGTACAGCGATGGTTAGAACGCACACCCGGATTGGAATTAAATGGCTTTAATTTCTGGGGCAAATATAAAAAAGCTGTGGATGCGCTCATTCAAGAAGCTGAAGCAGAAATTACGGTAAATTTCTTACTATTTTATTCATATTTATCGCATGGATGTCCAATGAATGAATGATTGAAATGTTCTGTTACTGAACAAATGTTTCCAAATACAAGAAAATAGAAAAAGTTTATATATAAAGTATTCATACATACACAATTACTTCATGTATCCAAAACGGTAACAATTCTTTCTATCCTATATTCCCATCCAGACAAGTAACTTTAGTTTCATCCACATTCATGATCATGATACCTAGAAATACATGATCTTCTATTCCTACGACTTGGAAACATTTGCTCATGCACAAACACTCTGAAACAAACCACTCAATCAGACGTCTACGAAAACGTATACCGTCAAAATCATTCCCATATATTCTTTTAACCAATTCTTCTAACAATTCCTTTTAATTGATGGATGTTAGCATGTTTTAATTGATTACATTATTAAGGGGTTCAAATAAAAACTAGATCAAGTGACAAACTTAGATTAAAATAAAATATGTTGATATATTTGCTATGTCTACAAAACTGTTAACAAAAATTTTATATAATCGAATTTAATTTTGTTATATTTTTTTACTATTGCATTGTAATTGGCGTATACTGTAATGTGTCGGTTTTAAATAAATCTTATTATTGTTTTGCGTGAGCGAAAGTTTCCAAGTAGTCTGCTTGTCTGAACAGCAATGTTTGGAGGAAACTGATTTCGGGATAATGGGTGTATGACGTGATTGTGTGTGTTTGTATTAAAATACACTAAAATACTTTTTTTGATATTGTTAATAAACCATAAAGAAAAATAACATAATTATAATAAGGTCAAGATACGGGTCATGATTATATCTGTATTTTTACAAATTATTCGCTAAAAAATGATAAGGTGATGAAATCGCTTTTAACTCCTTAACCTTTTAATATGCCGCTATTAAGATTAAAATCGTAAAATTTTATAGAAAGAAGAAAGCGAATCAAAGCGAAATTTCCGCAAAATGGATTTAGAACAGAGGAAAGAAGTATACGAATCAATCTTCAATCCAACAGTACATAATGCCCTTTTATCGCGAGGCGAACGTCGTTTCTCACACAAAGCCCTCCAAGGTGCCATTATGATTACATTTTACAGAGACGAACCTAGATTCAGTCAACCTCATCAATTACTTTACTTACTTATGGATATTGATTCACTTATCACTAAATGGCGATGTATGTTTCTCCATCATATTTCTTTTTATTATTAATGTAAAAATATATAAGAAATTTTAAATATCGATTTTTAAATACAGATAATCACGTCTTGATGGTACAACGAATGATTGGTTCATCAGCTTTGGGCACGGGCGGTTCATCAGGGTATCAATATTTACGATCAACTTTGGGGTAAAATAAATATTGAAATATGATTGTTTTACGACAAAGATTTCATTAGTATTAATAATTAATTAAAATTTAGCATTGTACTTAAATAAATAATTATTTATTACATAATTTAAATAAACTCCTTATTTCGAACAAATAACGCTAAACGAAGTCAAACCAATAAAACAATATTTGTTTTATAAACTAATAGGTACATAGTAAATATTTGCCCATTTTTCTTTTCATACAGCGATCGCTACAAGGTATTCGTGGACCTGTTCAACTTATCGACATTCTTAATTCCAAGAGAACTGATTCCACCATTGACGAACACAATGAAAAATAATTTATGTTTAACGTGGGGCACAGCAACAACACAAAACTCAACCAATAATAAAAATCACAGTGATCTGGAGAACTCATTAGAAAAATCACTGTAATTTTATTTTTGGTCATTATATATTTTATTCAAATAAAATTATAATGCTGTTGTATATAGATCTGTTATTCTAGCAATCAACTAACATCAAAACAAAATATTAATAGATGATTTACTCTGACAACAAAGTTGTGAACAAATTTTAAATTTGTTAACTATAAGAAAAAACACGAGAATTAATTTTTTATGTAATCGACCTGGCCATACAAAAATCAAAATTAAAGTATCAAAAATCGATATTGGAATTTTATTATTTTTTTTTCTTTTTACCACTTTGACTGCAAGGAAAAGTGGTATAGCGTTTGGTACGGTGTCTGTAACATTAAAAAAAAAAAATGTGTAGAAATTCTTCATATGGCCTCTAGAATCCGAGCTTAGTTTATGTGGCTCGCTCGGTCGTCGGTCAAAATTTTGTGATCGCAACTCCTAGACGGTTTAACCGATTTTAATGAAATTTTCAGGATAAATTTGTTTAGTACCCAAGAAGGTCATGTGGTTTTATTTTTTTTTTCAGTGATGCCAACTTTCCGAGAAAAAAATTACTAAAGTTTTTAAAAATTCATATTGGCTACATTATTTATCCGATTTTGACCAAATTTTCAGAAAAGATTTCCCTAATGCTCCCATTAATTATATAATTTTATTAATATCCAGTGTTGCCAACTTTCCGAGAAAAAACTTACTAGTTTTAAAAAATTTATTATGGCCATGAAACTTACAACTTTGTTTTTAAAGGAAACTTTGGTATAAGTAAGCTATACAATCCCGAGGAGTTGCTGTGTTCACGTTAGTTGAAAAACCAGTGACTCTCAAAATGTGTATTATGACGAAATGTAATTTTAAATGTGTCTTAACGGTCTTTAAAAAACAAACTCCTACCTGAAACCTACCTACCAAACCTACCCTAACCTACCGGACTTCTTAACGGTCTTTAAAAAACAAACTCCAACCTGAAACCTACCTACCAAACCTACCCTAACCTACCGGACTTTTTTACGGTCTTTAAAAAACAAACTCCTACCTGAAACCTACCTACCAAACCTACCCTAACCTACCGGACTTCTTAACATAACATAACAAAAGGAAAATTACTAATGAAACATTTTGAGGTTCACTGGTTTTTATACACCAAATATGGGCGTTCCGATGTTCACGCATGCGCAAATCTGTTTTTTTTTAATATTCGTGAATACAGCAACATCTCGGGATTGTATATCTTACTCCAGCCGAAACTTTTAGCATTAAATATTATATTATAAAAATGAAACTGTATTTAAAATTGTAAAAATAATTTGTTTATTTAAAAAAAAAGAAGTGAATATATTACGTTTAACACGTATCACAACTTACATAAACCTTCCATTAAAATTTTTCTATCAATTTACAAATAACAAGTGAAATATTATAAGTATAATTATGTACATACAGATGCCAAGTTTTATCATATTTATTTGTAATTAAAAAAAAAAATACATCACAAAGTTTGAAAATAAAAAAAATATCACTTTCTTATTTCAAATTTTCAGAATTAGTTTCTTTGTTCAACTATAGTATAAAAATTTATTTAGAATAAATTAAGAAGAAACGAATTCAAAAAAAAACTAATTCTTTTATCACAACATGCAAAGTACAAATGTGTTTAACAAAACAAAACATTTTAAATATAACTTGTATAAAATAAAAATAATCTCCAATCGTAAAAAGAAATTGTCATTCAATAAATAAAAATTAAATCAATAATGCCAAGAATAGACATGCTGTACATACAACCAAAATACTGAATAACAATATCAAAAATTAAAATAAAAAAAGAAAAAGAATTTTAGTATCAACAATATAATTGTTAATACAATATTCGTCCAAGTAAAAGTAACCACATATAAATATGTCAGTTCCAATCAGAGACTTGCGTCAAAGTCAAAAATCATGTAATGAGATCAGATATTTACTATGACATTTGAATGAACTGAACAACATCAAATTGTTGTATTTTCTCAGTTCTTAGTGATTCTTTTACTTCAGTTAAGTAATATATTTATTATATTATGTCCGAAACATTCTAAGACCACAATTCTTCACCATTATTATTTGTATTTTTCAACTCATTACTGGGTAAGTTGGATTAAAGGTTAATTTTTATTTAACGTAGTAAAAAAAATCTTTTAGAACTCATATTCAAATAAAACGGCTTTAGTTCTGTATTAATGTTTCGACTTCATCAGGAAAAAGAAAAAGACGAACGTTGAGTTCGTTGAAACGTCGATTATTAATAGATATTAATTCAGAACTAGAACCTAAAGAAGTTTTATTTTAATTTTAATGTTCCTAGGCCCGTAATTATTTTGAAATATCGCAAATGTCATTCATGTCAAAAAAGAAAAGTGCAGTTTTCTATTATATAGTCGTAGAAAAAGTATAAGACATTCTGGAATGACATATACCAGAGGTTCCCAATTTTTTTCGGTTTGCGGCTCCCTAAATAATCAAATTTTTTCCGCGGCGCCCTTAATACATCAAATTTTTTCTAAATTTTTGACTTACCCATTTAACAGCAAAAAATTAAAAAAAATACTTACTATTTTCCTTGGGATAATATAAAATATCTAATTTCAACTGTTTCGGTAATATCAATATTGAGACTAGAATGAGAGGAATTATGAATGTGGATGAAGCAAAAGTTGCTTGTTTGGATAGGAATGTTTGGAGGCGATTGATTTCGGAATAATGAAAAGAGTTTGTGCCACACCCTATCCGTTTCAAAAGATGCGGATTGGAAAGAAAACAATGAAAAACTCGAAAGTTGCTAGATTCTTGCAATTTTGACAGCATACACGATTATTGGCGCAAAAATTCGAGAATTGGAAATTCCAAGAAAATTGCCAAATTGTTTAATTGAATATTTCGCGGCGCCCTTATGACGGCACCGCGGCGCCCCAGGGAGCCGCGGCGCACACTTTGGGAATCACTGACATATACAATAGAAATTTATAAAATAAAAATTTACAATTCAAGCCGTTTCCAATATTTTAAGTCATATAATCTAGAATATCCTGCAATATTTTGTTTGTATGTTATGATTATTACTGCTGTAATGATTATTATAAATTGGATTTTAATGTTGAATTACTAATAGCATTATTTAAAATAAAATTACTTAGTAAATAAAATAACAATAGAAATAAATATTATTTTATAGGTACATTTTGTAACATAATTAAAGTAAAATTTTGCATGATCTGCCTAAAACCTTCATTCAAATGTCTTAATAAATTTCTAGCTCAAATCAAACTGTCATTTGGTCTAAATGCAAGTCAATTATTATTTTAAATAATATATATAACCAGTAAGAAAAACTCTACAAAAACATACCGAATTGCACGGCTAGAGTACAATCAAGTAATTGTATTGTTTATAAATTGTAGAAAAAAATCACGTAAAATTGTCATTGGGTGGGTGTGTATCACTCGATGACATTATTGCTGGAATCAACTTGAGCTGCCATATCGACGAATTGTTCGACAAAATCGACACCATTTTCGCCAAGCAACGATGGAAACTGCGAATCGATCTAGTAAATACAACAAATTTCAATTGCTACTTTAACGCTTTGTTTAACTTTAACTTTAATTGTTATTTGAATTTTATCAAACATTAAAATACTATTCATATTTGATAAAAATGTATTTTAAAACAAAAAAAAATAAAAGCAATTTTTCATAAACAAAAGAGGTGGGATTACAGCCTTTAGTTTTTTTTTTTTACTTATTAGACGCGTAAATCGAAATGTACTAAATTCCATTTACGTAACCAATCAACAATGGTTTAAATATTATTTATAATTATTTATTTATTTATAATTATGATAAATATTGATTAATAAGTAAACAAATTAAGAATAAACTTACGTCTTGAGTAATTGGTGTATCATCGCATGGTATAATGGCTGGTGTTGTTGTCTTCATCGGTGATTCTAAATGTCCTAATAGACTTGTCAAAGAATAATCATTCACTTCCGAATTCAGCCATTGATTGTCGTCAGTCTCTTTTAATATTCGAGAAGGACTTGATAGTGGTGTACTATTGGGAATCTCATCAGATAATATACCTTTAATAAAAAAAAAAACAACAACATTGCTTTTATTAAAGAATAATCAAGATTAGAAAATGATCTACTGTGGCGAAATTTAAATAAAAATAATATTATAAAAAATTCCAAAACAACACTCAAATTAAAATAAAGCTAAATACGTATTTTGGAAGCTAAGCTTCCATCTTCAGTAGCTAAATAAAATTTACAAAAAATCTTACCTGTGATCCGAAGTACATAAACACTCAAGCACTTGTCCAAAATACGTATTTAGCTTTATTTTAATTTAAGTGTGGTTTTGGGATTTTTTATAATATTATTTTAAAGAATAATCAGTCAAATATGTGGAAGACTTTTTTCATTCCAATCAAAATTACTTTTTAATTTTTTTTAAAACAATTATGATAAAATTAGAGCAACATTGGACATCATAGTGTCTCATGATTTGTAGATAAAATTACATAACTTTTTTTTCGAGCGTATAAAACACCTACCTGCAAAACTAGTTAAATTATCATTCGAACTAGTTCCGGAATGTGAGAGAATCAAATCATTCGTATCGCCTGAGGGAATATCCAAATTCAAAAAGTTTGAAATACTCGTTGGCGATGATACTCTTTCGTTATTCGTAATCGCATCGGCAGCAGTAACATTTCCAATCGTTTGTATAGTATTCGATTCAACTGGTGTTTGCGCAGTACCGGGATTTTCTTCAGTCGTTGTTATAAAGAACGTAGGTGGTGGGTCAGTTTGCTGTTGTTCAACAGGGGCAGTATTATTCGTGCTATTTTGCTCGGTGGGTACTTCGATTCGAGGCGCGATCGGTCGTAGTTTAGTTCGAGAATCTTCCGATTGCGATATGACTTTCATTGTAACGAGAGAATGACCATTTACTAATGGTTTAGGTAGTAAGGGTAACATTCGTTCAACAACGACATGTTTTGAACGAACTGGTCGACCCCTACGATTCGTATACTTTGGCCGCATGCGTTGAAAAGACTTAAAAAAATAAGCAAATACATATTTTATAAACCTTTTAGGTTATAACAGTTTAAATAAAACGACTTTAAGTTGTAGTTCTGTATTAAGCATTAATTTTTTTCGTGTTTTTCAAAACAAAAAAACTTACATCAAGTTGTGCTCGAAAGGAATCCGTTCCGGCTCCATTTGAAGGATAAATTGACGGTTCTCTAAACAGTGTTTCTGTCTTCACTGTCACATTTCGCATACAATTCATTTGTTGTGTAGGATTATTTTCCGTTGCGGGATTTTTACCACTGGTGTTCTTCTGTAATAACATCAAGTAACGAAATAGTGGAGAAAAAATAGGAATTTTATGAAATAACCTACCTCATTCTGATTAATTTTCGCCGCGAGAGACTTATTCCGATTGGCCGAATTCGCTTTTGATGGTCCGCCACAAATATGACCGCACGGACAACGGATTCGTTCTTTTCGATAATGAAGTCGTGCAACTGATAGCAGTTTTTTTAATGTTAACGAAAGTCTATTCGGTTGTGGTTGATTTTCTTGATTTTCTTTTGACGAGCCAGCTTCAGCTTCCACTTCAGCTTCTGGCTGCTCGTTTTTTATATCATTCGGTTGGTCCCAAGAATATTTCAATTCCAACTTTGAATCGTTGCCGAACTAAAATTAATTAATTTCATCAATATACAAATACATTTATTAAAGTTGAAAATACATAAAAAAAAAGTACATAAACTTCAGTCATTATACAAAGGTATATAAATAAACATCTTATATACCAACTATACAGAAATATCAGTAATACAATTTGTAAATTCATTGAAACTGTAGAATGCATGTGTAATCAAAAACTCTTTTAGAATAATTTTGTTAAACTTGTTAAATAAAAATGCACCAACAAGTGATAGTAAATTTAACATTTAACATTTAATCTACGAAGATCAAGTCTAATATTGTCTTTCTGTCTTGTATGATATATACTTTTATTGATATTATTATATTAGGTATTCGTTGTAACCGACCAAAAAAAATCGACCAACTTTATGAATTTTTTTTCTGCGAAACTATAAAAAATATCAAACCGCGGTTTTTTGGGAGAGAAAGAACAGACTTTGAACTTCTTTCAAGAATTTTTATTTTTACTTTTGTTGGAAATCGTCCGAGTTCTAACCCTTTTTTCGAAGCTCTGCAAAAGCAGACGGCTGTGAGGTAACATGATAAGTCCTTTCCTGTTCAACTGAAATAAAAATCAAAAGGCACCCTTGAAGTATGATTTTGTTCCGAATGAATATTTGTGAAAAAGAATTGATCAAAAACCAGATAATATATTATACTTCAAGAGTGCCTTTTGATTTTTGTTTCAGATTAACAGTGAAGGAATTATCAATCGTGATTTCAAAAATCCATTATTTGTCGGTTGTTTTACAATTTAGCAACTAATCTCCGGTTAAAAGTAAAATAATTCTGAATTTAGGGGTACAAATTGTTGTGTAATTTTACGTAACAGTTTTTAAAAGAAAATTATAATAATTTTTATCTACGGCTGCCTCTAAAGTTTACACTTTACACACTATAAACACTGTGACGTTTACCAAGCGATGATATAATACAGTTATAATGTCAATGGCCCGTATTCATAACTACTATTGGAGTACTTTTAGAAAAAAGTACATACTTATATTTTAAAGGTATTTAAAATATTAAAACTGTTTTTAGTATTATTTATATTTTACAATGTTAAATGAAATAAAAAGTACTGAATTTATAAAAATAGTTAATATTTGATACATAACAAAAGCAAAAATTAAAATTGAAATCTCGACTGCATTCCCGAAAGATACTTTAACACTGCTTTGCCTACATTAGAAAATATATATGTTAAGACTCTTACCGTAAATCAATTTAAAAGAAATCCAGAAAAACACAATTCCAGCAACACAGTACATATTATTACAATTATACAGGGTGTAACAGAATAACTATTCCTAATTTTAACTGGAGTATCCTGGGCTCAGAATATGAAGATTTAATGCAAATCACTGAGATAAAATGTGGCTCCTTACTGAGCTACAGGGTGTTTTATATAAAAATTTAAAAACGATTTTTGCCCAGTACTTTAAAACTATTTAACGTATCCTTATCATACTTGGCAGGAAATGTAGGTACCGTACACCATACTAAATTATGTTAAATAAAAGTTTCTGGCTACTGCCAGTGGCGTACAACAGGGGCAAGTGAGAGGTTGATCCTTCCTAAATTCTACGCCACTGGCGGAATTGTCATTTTAGCACAATTTTTCGATTCTCCAATACTTGCTGTGTAAAAAACATACTCTTCCTTTGTAACGATAAAGTCACTGTTTTTCGAGATATTTAAAGTTAAACATAAGCTGCACCATTGGGATTTTTTCAAAATTTGCTCAAAAAAATCTGAAAAAATTTAGTAAAATAGAGAAAAAAATTAGCTACATAATAACTAAGTAACTTTTTTCTCTAACTCATTCTGATTTGGCTGTAAAAATTATTGAAAATAAAAAAAATAAAATGCAAAAAATATTAATTTTCAATATTTTTTCCATCCAAACCAGAATGAGTTAGAGATAAAGTTACTTAGATATTATGTAGCTAATTTTTTTCTCTATTTTACTGAATTTTTTGAGATTTTTTTGAGCAAATTTTGAGAAAAATCCCAAGGGTGCAGCTTATGTTTAACTTTAAATATCTCGAAAAACAGTGACTTTATCGTTTTAAAGGAAGAGTATGTTTTTTACACAGCAAGTATTGGAGAATCGAAAAATTGTGCTAAAATGACAATTCCGCCAGTGGCGTAGAATTTAGGAAAAATCAACCTCTCACTTGCCCTTGTTGTACGCCACTGGCAGTAGCCAGAAACTTTTATTTAACATAATTTAGTATGGTGTACGGTACCTACATTTCCTGCCAAGTATGATAAGGATACGTCAAATAGTTTTAAAGTACTGGGCAAAAATCGTTTTTAAATTTTTATATAAAACACCCTGTAGCTCTGTAAGGAGCCATATTTTATCTAAGTGATTTGCATTAAGTCTTCATATTCTGAGCCCAGGATACTCCAGTTAAAATTAGGTATAGTTATTCTGTTACACCCTGTATACCTTATAAACTACTACAATTGTTTAAATTTTTTTATTATTCTTGTACAATATACAAAATTACAAATATTTCTTATTACAATTACAACGTTTTAAAAAATATTTACCATGAGATACATTTCTCCTATTGTTAAAGTACCGCAGGTTTCTAACGTCCAGCCATTTCGTATTTTTGATATTTCTTCTTCAGGCGTATACGACTGTTTCTCGTTCTTTACACATTCCGTTTTAATCTCTTCTTTAACGGAAACTGGTTCGACGATTTGCTCTGACGTTTGTTGTAAAGCTAATATTGTATTTATTGCCGTATCGACTACATCACTAACTGTTGTCGGATTATCACTGTCCATTTCGTCGCCAATTTCTTTTTGTTTCACGCTCGACTTATCACCTGCGAAAGGATCTTCATAAATTTGTTATTTTCCAATATAATAGTTTGTATAGGTGGTTAACATGGTGAAACGGGTTTTCCGTGCGTATTATTTTAGAGAAAATTGTTTCCAATTAATGTTGTAGAACATAAAATTCTAAATTTAAATCAATAAACAAGATTTATTTTGCATTCTTTATAAACTGCAGAAATTCCATTTAAAAATTTAGAAAACAATTTAATAATACCTAGCCATGAAATTAAAACAAAAGACAAATAAATTTATATATATATATATATATAAATAATATCTACCTGTACTTTCATTACGTTGCCGTTTCGTTCCAGCTTTCCTCGTACCACTTTTACCTCCACCCTTAAAACTGGCGCACATGTGCTGCCAGATTTGTTCGCCGGGTATTTTAACGCCAATTCGTTCCTCGTAAGCATTCAAACAAATCCGATGACTTGTTAAATATTCACTTAGATTAATCGTAGGCACTTCCACCGTGCAATTCGCTTGCGGTGCGAAACGTAACTGAAAATTTCCAACAGGATTTAATGATGAACACGACACATTCTCATTCGTTCCGTTACTGGTAAAACTGTGAACTTTTTCGTGCTGTAATCATTTTCGTTAAGGATTTATTTTTAGAAATTGTCGTTTTGATCAATTGTGGCGCAGTTGCCGCGAAAGCAAAACGTCCCGGATTTAATATAAGTTCATCAAAATAAATTAATGGCGTTTTCAGCAAAAAACAAAATTATTATAAGAAAGTTTTCGTTTCCACCAAGCTTCGGAGTATTGTATTTTTCTTCTCGATTTCGATTTTGCCATAAAATTCAACCGCTATTTTGTAATTATACGGAGCAAATTATAAGATAATTATCATTACGCATGCTTCGAACAGTTGTGAATTAATCCCAAACTGTTTCGATAGTAAGTTGGAACAAATTAATAAACAAAAAAGTAATTTTCCTGACAATCTTATTCGTAACAATCAGAAAATTAGAAAAACAATAAAATATTAATGTTCTTGATGGTAAATAGAAAAAAATGATTTAAAAGACATATGAACAGAAACATGTATATTATAAATTAAACATAGAAGTAGCTATAGTTAATATCTAACGTAAAATTAGTTATTGATATATTTTATGATTTATGGAAGAACATACGCTTTATTTTGTCTAAATTTGCCTGTGCATAAATTTGATCACAATGTTTTACGAACCGCATTTGAAATGATAAAAAGGATACTGTTCTCGCTAAATGTGTTTTCCATCTTTCGTTTACCAATATCATTAACGCACTAAGTCTTCTTTGCAATGGTAAAGAAAAACGAATTCTCGGATTCTGAGCCATAAATTGCACGTTTAACCACGTATCCATATTTTTCGGACGTAGTTCGACCAACACTCGTGTTGGTAATTTTAAATCCTCATGTTTTTCTAAAATACATAGAGACCCGGACATTAATTAGCAAATTATTCCAAAAAATTACATAGAAAATACTTACCGTCTAACTGATTAAGTTTTCTCAAAGCTCGACACATTGGAGTTTTAACTCGAATTGTTTTTCCTTTTACTCGTATTGCGACAGTTCCACGATAAATTAACTCATTTAATTTCATACAAGTTTTCTCACTAACTGTTCGAACTTTCTTACGAAGTTCGCCATAATTTATAAGTGCATATAATTCTTGAGCAATTTTTTTAATATCTGCAATCGTTAATAAGTTATTATAAAAATATTTCATCGCTGATACTACAAGATCGCTTTTAAGTTCGGTGAACTGTTATTTTTTATAAATATATAATACAATATTAAATCTGAAGAATATTTTGACTGAAAGTATGTTTGTAGCTTATTTTATTTAGTAAGTAAAAGTAAAACCATAATTGGATACGATAGTTGTAATCCTACCTTCAGAAAATTTAAGATGCTTAGAAACTTTATGCCAGGTACGATAGTAAAAATGCCTAACTTGATCCTTAGTTTTAATTAATGAATCTGGAAGACCTTTTTTCTTAAATTTATTATTAATATGCTGCTGTATGGCATCAAAATCTTTTCCATATTCATTGAGTGCTTCGAAAAATATATCCTTATCTTCTGGAGACCATTGAGGTCTCAAAGGTTTTTTATTTTCTATTTTAATATCAGTAATAACATCTGCAGGAGCAAGTGTAGTTATTCAAGCGTTTTTATTTTATGTCGTGTAAACTAACCTTTTTTCTCTTTTTCTGGTGTTGGTGCTGTTGTTATTGCAAGAGCAGAATCTAATTTCATTTTTTTAAATACTCTCGCACTTGTTCGTAGTTGTTGACAATTTTTAATATTACCAAACGAATCAGATCCATCTAAATTATTGTAAGTTGTTACTGAACCTAACATTTCTTCAATCGGTTGTGTTTGTAGAATAGTAAACGTTTCATTGCCAACAATTGATATTTCATGAATAGAATCACTTTGCATAGTAGCATTTTTATTTAAATCTACTGAATCCATCCTATAAGTACAGTTTCGTAACTAATAAAATACATTTTTATACAGAAAATACAAAAATATCGTATCAAGACAAACAACAAAATGGATGTGAACCTATCGCTATGCAGTATAAAAACAATTTTAAAACAAATGATTAAAAATGACACTTGTGTTGTCGATTATTTTTTGTTTAATTTTGAAAATTAATAAAACAAACATAACAACATAATTATTATTATTTATGCATCCATAAGAAAAATAATATTTTATCATAACGTTAAAAATAGTATCTCAAGCAATTGTTCTGAACTTACCTTTTGACGCGATCTAATTCCACTTTATTCGATAATTTGTACTCAATCACAATCACTCAAACTAATAAAATTAATTATAGAATAAAAATAACATAATTTTAAAACAAGAATATATAAATCACATAGAGCTTAATTTAAAATATTAATTTATGTTTGTAAGGAAAATTATTGCAAATGGCGAACCCGCAATCAAAATTATATACGTCCGAAAAGCACTCAAATTAAGCAAAACATAGTAAAAACTTTCTTTTACAAAAAACCTTACATCTTCTATTATTGATAGAAACAACTTATTTAGCAAAAATGTTTCATGATTTAAATTATTTTAGTTGTAATCCCGCCGTAAACACACACTTAAAAATTGTAGTCCCACTCAAAACACAGTTTACATATTGCCAACATAAAATATACTTGTCAAAAACAGTGTCAAACCAAGAGAAGGGTAAAGAAATTTAGCATATTTCAAAATTTATAATTTCAACGAGAGATGGCCCATGCTACGTTGACACCTGGATTGACATATATAAAAGCCATTTGATTTTAATTCAGTTTTAATCCGGTTTGTTTCACTGTTTGTTTCACTCGTCTTTCGATCGGCGTTAGGTTATCTGAAGCTGTTTGTCGTGTAGTTTATAGTTTGCGCAAATAGAAATAAAATGATTATGTGTCAATAAAATTATGAATTAACTTAATATTTACTTTTTAAAATAATAATTATTGTTATTAGATATTATTATAAATATTCAATCTTAAATTTCTGATTTTTCTAAGAAAGTAGGTTGTAGAAAGTGTTAAATAAAAATATTAATACTTTATGTAAATAATCGAATTTGTTTGGGTGGTAATTATTCTGTGTAAAAATGATATTACTTATGTTTTTTTGTATTGTTTTAATATGTACAATAATTGCAATAATGCGCTCGGGAAAACCGTTTAAACAAATATTAAATGAAATCAAATTTGAAACAATTTATAATATATTAGGTGCTAAATCACTTATTGAGGATACGTTATTAAGAAAAAGAAATAAAATAGGTATTTGTCGGTATAAAAATTAAAAACTTTTATTATTGTTTCGATTGTTCTTTTTAGATTTACCAAATAATAGTGGGCAAATAGCATTGGTAACAGGTGGGTCGCGCGGTATTGGTACAGAAATAGTAAAAATGCTAATCCAATGTGATATGCATGTCATTATTGGTAAGTTTTCTTTTACGTAAAAGTTACGCTGATAATACATAATTAAATGATATGAAAATATAAAATAAAACTTTTAGAGACCCATTCTTTTATTATTTGTTTTAACAACAATACATATTTTTTTTAGAATTATTTCACGAAACGCTATAATATTTTACAGTTATCGGGAGTGATTTGAAAAAATTATGTGATAATTCAAGTTTGTTATCTCCGTTATAATTTATTATCACGTGAAAAACAATGTAATTTTATGTTCATTTAAATTTTATTAGAAAACGTAGTAAAATCATTTATGTATTAGTCCATATTAATTTTGTAATAACATTTATTATTTTTGCGTAAAACTTAAAATCCAGAAATTATCATATTTTTAGTACTTAGTGATACTTTAGCAAATTTTAAAAACTATTACGGATTTTGTAACGCATTTTTGTATATCGAAAATTTTAGGATGCAGAAATGTAGCCGCTGGCGAAGCATTAGAAAAATCACTTCGTAAGCAAGGCATTGAAACAGGCGAAATTCGATGTTTTCAAATCGATACAGGTTCGATAAAATCGGTCAAAGCTTTTGCGAATCAAATCAAGGAAAACTATCAAGAAATTCACGTACTATGTAACAATGGTAATACAGAAAATAATTTTTTTTTTTTCTATCTTAAAATTAAATCGAGAAATATTTCTAGCTGGTATTATGTTCGGACCTTATGTAGAAACTGAAGATGGGTATGAAGCACAATTTGCCATAAATTATTTAGGACATTTCTTACTCACTCATTTATTGATGCCATTATTAAAAGCGGCTGGAAATGATTCGTCTATGAAAGCTAGGATTGTTAATGTTTCTTCGGTAGCACATTTAGCTGGTAATATTAATTTTGAAGATATTAATTTCAAGTAAGTATTTCATAATAATTAAAAATTTATATACATACATACACAATAACGCCATGTACCTCATCATGTGACACAAACTCTGTCCATTCAAGCACAAATTAATTTCTACCCAAACAAGTAACTTTCACTTCATCCACATTCACAATACCTAGAAATACATAATCTTTTATTCTTACCACTTAGAAACATTCACTCAATCATATCTTTCTCATCTACTCATCGAATGTCCACACAGATGTAAATCTTGAATATCAGTCACATATATTCTTTTAAAAATGGTGAATATTGAAGTTTATCTTTTTAATTTTTGTGAAAAACTAGTTATTATAATCGTTTATTAGTATTCAATAAGATGCGACAATAATAATGAAATATATACTTGTTATAACCATGGATAATTATTTACAAGGTAAACATAAATTTTTTTTACATTGAATTTTTTGTGCATTTACGCCGTGTATAATTATTACAAAGATGTAATTATACATTAATTATTTTTTAGATTAAGAAAAGTATTGACTCTCCCGGCAGTCAATACTTTTCTTTATCTAAAAAATAACTAATGTATAATTAGTTCTTTGTAAACATTATACACAGCGTAAATGCACAAAAAATTCAATGCAAAAAAAAATTTTCAACGCCAAAAAATATTTACTTAAAAGTAAACAAATTATAATTCATTCTGTTGTTTTTTTTTAATTCGCTTACAAGTTTTTAAAATATACCTATTTTAGAAAGAATTAATATTCTGATGTTAACAATGTTTATAAATTATTTTGAATAATACAAATTGTACAATTTAATTTTTACTTACGAAATATTAAAATAGGTTTTGATCGACTTTTGCATTTTGAAAATATTTTCTAAATTAAAAAAAAGAATTTATTTTTATTTGAAATATATTTTGAATTTATTTTTAAAATAAAACTATTACTGTACTTTTTTCAATTAATACTGAAAATTATTTTAATGTCTCTTGTATTGCGACCTTAAGCATATATTCAATAATTTCTAAACTTATTCGATTTCTTTGCATACTCCAAAAATTCATAAAAATAGTATTTTAAATGATAAAATTAATATGAAAATAACTTATCCATGTTGATCTGTTTTGTTAGAGAACAATATATAGCATCCGAAGCATACGCACAATCCAAACTAGCTCAAGTATTATTCACAACTTACTTACAATCTCAATTAAAAGAATCTGAAACTCCAGTTCAGGTTTATGCCGCTCATCCGGGTATTGTTAACACCGACTTATTTAACGGAACACCCTTGAAAACAATATTTCCTTGGCTGCCAGGTCTCTTATTCAAGGTAAATTAAATCCTTTTTTTATTTTCAAGATATACATTCTCTAAAATTGGCACAGCAAGAGATTTCAGTGACAAAAAAGTGTATGTTTACCAGTTTTGAAAGTGATTTTTAGCATATTTACTTTTTTTTTCTGGGTCAAAAGTGCATTGACTCTTCAACAAAATTTTATTCATTACAAAGAAAATATTGAGATTTCTACAAAAAAATTTATGTATATATTTTTTTAATATTATTTTAAATTTCCGCTTTTTATTCATAATTATTTTACATATAAAAAATGTTTTGACAGATAGTTTGACATTTAGACAGTTTTATAAATATATATATATATATAAGTTGGACAAAAGTTTGAAATCAGTTTAGTAACTCAAAAAATATTTTATACTGATGTTAGAGATATTAAAACCTATCTGGTATTGATTTTTTGAAATTGCAATTAGTGTTAAATTTAAGCATAAATGGATACTTTCTTTCTGAATAATATCATTGAATAATATTATATAATCTTATTCAATGATAATATCAATATCTATATTTTTACTCTTAGAATTATTACTGTATTTTTCTACCAATCGAAATTGAAGTAATCGATCACTTAAAAATACAGATGTGTCATTTTTACAATTTTTAAAAAAAGTTAAGTAATAATAAATACAATTAGTTGGCTTTAGAAAATGTTAAATGTTCAATAACAAAAAATTAACAAATACGATTTTTTTAAACATTATTTATATTAAAAATTATAACACGTTGTGTACTTAAATAATTTGTAAATATTAATAAAAATGTGTAATATTTTCATATATAATTATAGTTTTTTTTTTTTTATAAAATGCTAATTTATATAGATTTATAAAAATTTCAAGGTTTTTTTTCCAAATATATATTTTTATTTTATCCTGGTAATGATGTTTTTAATAAAAAAAATATGAAACAAAAAACACATAAAAGTTTGACTTGATCAGAAACTCAAATATATATTTTTTTATCATTATTAGATCGTTTATTACACTAGTAAAAAATTAATAATTTTGTGCAGGATCCAATCAAAGGAGCTACGCCAATCGTATACGCTTGTGTATCGCCGAAATTGGAAGAAAGAGGTGGAACATACATAAGTAACTGTAGAATTAGTGGAATTAATTCGTTAGCTAAAGATGTGGAACTACAGAAAAAGTTCTTTGATTTTACCAAACAGCTGTTAAAAATTCAAGAATTTGGAAAAGTCTACTCCAGTGCATATTAAAAAAAGAAAAACATTTTTTTTTAATATTTATATTTATTTTATAAGAAAAATTTTAATCAGTCACGTGCCTTAATAAAATTTTTTTTTAAATAAAATTAACGAAAAATTATGACTGATTAATGATGAACATTATTTCATGGCCACAGTTTTGAATTATGATTCGTAAAATTATATAATAATACGATTGGATTTTATCTATAAATCAAAAAAAAAACATTATCATAATTTTTAAAATACCTAATATTGTTAAATATATAATATATAACAATTAAAGTAAATCAATCAATTATAAATATTTTTAATACTAAAACATGTAAAGTTAAAAATTTCCATCAGGTGGCAGGAATCAAATCCTGCAGCCTTGAAATTTCCAATATTTAAAAGTTAAAAGTATTAAATTTTAATTTGTAATATTCTAATATTTATTTTTCATTTTAAAAATAAGTTTTGAAATATATAATATGTTTGAAAAGTTTAGAAATCTTAATTTTATTTTTTACAATATTTCGAAATGTGCATTGTTAAAATAAATGGGAATGTGATATTTTGAGGAATTGAGTAAAAGGTAATTGTTATAAACAAAATATATTTCTATAATGTAACTCTTTGGTTTATTAATTTGTTATTTAATAGTAGTACTATTTTTTATAAAGCATAAATATAAATAAATAAAGTACGTTGATTTATTTTATTAATAAATACACTTCGCATTTTTTTTATATACCTACACCATAATAATTAGTTATTATAATAATAAAAATTATACAATTGGAATGTAACATTCGCTTTAATCGGAGATTAAATTACGACTAAATACATATAACAAGATTAATAGAAAAATAACATAGTTAAAAAATAATTTATAAAATTTAAAAGAACAACATGAAGCTTAAGAAGGAAAAAAACACGTATTTCATTTGATTTTTTTGTCGTTTCTTAATTAAGTACTGAGGAGTAAAAGGTTAGTTTCACTGTCGTTACTACGTACATTTATCACTTTTTTAGTTGGTGCAACCTAAAAAAACTAGCGGTGCACACATTTTTTTAACAATTATCGTTACGCGTTTGTTATTACATTCTTTTCAGGAAAAAAAAAATTATAAAAGGAAAATAACTGCTGTGGAAATGAGATCTTTATGTGGCGTAACTAGAAGAAATCGGATACGAAATAGATTAGTGTATGCTGAGTGTGAAATTGAAAACAAAATGTTGGAAAAAGTTAAGATGGTTCGGTCATCTTGAGCGAATGTTTAATGAACGTTTGGTTAAAGGAATATATGTGAATGATTTTGAAGGTATAATTGAGTGTGTTTTGCGTGAGCGAATGTTTCCAAGCAGTAGGAATAGAAGAGCATGTATGAGGTGTTATGAATGTGGATGAAGCTAGAGTTCTTTGTCTAGAAAGAAATATTTGGAGAAAAATAATTTCGGGATAGACTATGGAAAGCAGAATGATCAATTTTGAAATATTTATAAAATTTAAATTGAAAAAATATTTTAAGTTGTAGTTTTGTAATAAATTTATTAAATCAACGTTTCAGTTCACTAAGCGTATTTTCTTGAAGAAGGTTCACGCTTAATTGAATCGAAACGTTGATTTTTAATAAATTTATTACAGTACTAAAAACCAATAATTTTTTTTACAATTTAAATATAAATTCTGAAAAAATTTTTACTTTATTTATATAACTTTTAACATAAAATTTCTTTTAATCTGTATAACTATTCATTAAACCACTTAATGGTAGCGATCTTACGTAATAGACTGTATTATCTATTTCTATCAAATGAGAACTTTCATTTACTAGGAGAGGACAAAATATTCTGTTATGCTACATCGCTGATCAGACTACGGCCGTTAGTTTTATTTCTAGTTATTTTTCGTGAAAAGAATGCAATACGAAATTAAATTAATAAATTCTGCGCTTTGACCTGAGTATCGTGTATTCCTTTTTTTTATAAAGCATAAGAATTAATAATAATGAAAAACAACGAAAATTTAATTTACGAAAGTTTACCGCAGCAACTGGAATCTTTAACTGTCGATGTGCGACCGTTTATTGTCGTTAAACTCGTGTCGTACCGCGGCAGTTCTTTAGTCTGTGCCTGCTGCAACAAATCGGGTGAAATTTTTAATTAATTTATAGACGATCTAATTCGATTAATTACTATTATTTTACCTCCATTAGGTCTTCGGCAATTTGCATAAAAAGTCGTTCAACGTTTTCTGCTTCCTTCGCGGAAGTTTCTAGAAAATACATATTATGTCGG
Source organism: Clivina fossor (assembly GCA_963966155.1). Taxonomy (NCBI): domain Eukaryota; kingdom Metazoa; phylum Arthropoda; class Insecta; order Coleoptera; family Carabidae; genus Clivina; species Clivina fossor. The sequence continues at coordinate 5,202,785 of OZ014563.1, forward strand.
GCAGCAAAATCCTCTCCAACGTGAGTAGGAATTTCCCTGTCTTCTCGATCTATTTTATTACCTTTAAAAATTCAATAAATAATGTTTTATCGAAATTACTAAAGCAAATCTAGCAAAGTAACTTGAGTAGAAAAAAAAAGATAATTTAATCTTAAAATTAAATTTTACAAATTGAAATTAAATTAGATTAACTTCAAGATCTAAATTCTCTTAGTTATATTAGTTATATATTTTATAAATTTTATATCAAGTTTAGTTTACTTATTTATGTCAAGATAAACTTTTGTTCTTGGGTCCTGAACCTGCGTTATGATTAATTCTACTGTTATTAAATTCCCTATCAGGTTCGTTATTGTTTGTAACAATGACGCGTTTCGACTTTTCAGTCATCTTCAGATTTTCTGAGTTTGGTCCGCGTTTGAGTTAACTCGAACCACAAACACAGACCAAAATCAGAAAATCTGAAGATGACTGAAAAGTCGAAACGCGCCATTATTACGAACCTGATAGGAAATTTAATAACAAAAGAATTTAGTTTACTTATTGAATATTTTACAAATTTAATTAGTTTTTTTAATAAATTAGTATATATATTTTTTTTCAATAAACATATTATAAAGGCATGATGTCATAATCGCTTGAGAACAAGTTTTCCCAACCTTTTGTTTTTGGTTTTTTTAATATCAAATATAAATATTTTATTAATACATTATTCATGAATTTTGAATATTCAATAAAATAATAAAACTTTTTATTTCACTGAAAGATACCATTTTCTGTTAACCGCAACGATGTTGTTCGTGAAATTCTGTATTGATTTACAGTAAAATTTATTATAGTAAAAAAAAGTTTAGTGCAGATAATAAAATAACCATATAGACCAGTTTCTTGTTTTTAAAATAAACTCAAAAAAAAATCTCTGTAAATTCAATATTTGTGACAAAAATTTATCAAATTTGTATATTTAACTGCTGTTCAAATAACATAAGTAATCAAATTGTGTTTTAAAAATCATGCAGTAATAAATAAGAGGTTTTTTTTGGTATCTGCAGGTGATTAGTAAATCTTTCATCTGTTTGGGCAATTAAAATAAATTTGTTTCCACTAACCTACTAATATCCTAAGAACTTTACTGCTAGCATACTCCTCAATTTCTCTTAACCAATCAGGTAGGCAATCAAATGTAGGCTGACAAGAAATATCGTACACTAAAATTAAAGCATGTGCTGATCTATAATAGCTTTGTGTAATTGATCGGAAACGTTCCTGACCAGCTGTATCCCATATTTGTAACTGAAATAAAACCAATCTACATCTTGTAATAATAGTTTACATTCAAAATTTACATTACCTTAACTTTTTCATTATCAACTTCAACAGTTTTTATCATGAAATCGACACCAATAGTAGCACCTTGTCCTGGAGGAAACAAACCTTGAGTGAATCGTCGAACCAAACATGTTTTTCCAACACCAGCATTTCCAACTAGTACAACTTTAAATAAAAATTTATAATCTTCCATTGTTGGGTAAATAGATGATTATCTGTCACAAAGGTCAACAACGTAAATTTCTATTAATTTAGAACAAAACTCTATGTGTTACATGTTTTCTACATTAAATATTTCTAATTGTCAACAATAATAAATATTAACTTTATAAATATTAATTACCTGTACAGATTATTTTAAAGAAATAGAAAGATTCATATTATTTCACATTTTTTTTACTTATAAATATAATAAATATTGTGTTCACTATCTTTACGTCATTTTATAAAAACAAATGCGGATTTAATTAAACGCAAAGTCTATTTATATTGAATACGTATTATTTTTACAAATAAGGTATATTTGACACTGGGCGACTAATTTATTGTTGGCCGACAGGTGTCGTTACCTGACCCGAGGTACGTTTATTTAATTTTTTTACTGTGATCCATATGCTCTGTAATGTCAAATTATATTTTTATTTTATTTTATTTTATTTTTAATATTATTATTACTACGTATTTTATTATTATAAAAATATATATATATATATATATATATATATATATATATATAAATAATTGTAAATTTAATTTAAATACATAGGGTAATTATTAAATTATTTTAAAATTGATTCTAGTTCGGATGAAATCATTTTAAAGTACACATGCGCACACAATACTACAACGTCATTGGTTCAAACCGTTTCGGGCTGAATTTCAACCAATCAAATTTATTTGTAAATACTGCACTGGCATTGACGTCACCGTTACGAGAAATACCGTCAAACAGTTGAGTTGCTCGCGTCGCCATATTAGTAAGTGAAATGTGCGCATAATTTTTATATTTAATTACTTAAATATGTTCCTAATTTAGTATTTTAAAGTGATAAGTTAAAGAAATGGTGCAATAGACATTGATTGAATCCAGCAATAGAAGATTTAGTTATATGGAATCATGAATTTCAACGTGTTTTTTGTTGAAGGTAATATTCTTGTGCAATCATATTATTTTCTATGAGTATATTTTTTTTCCAATAAATTATGTTTTGACAATGTTTATGATATTGCTAAATACATGTCGAACCTGTGTTGTTCTGTTTAATTAGTGTGAAAAACAATTGGAAATAGTTTTTTTTTCTGACTGTCCCACATTTTTTTCTAGTGTCAATATTGTATCGATATTTTACGGTATTTCAATCGACACATTGCTACTGATTTGATTCAACGGTAATTGTGGAACATAAACAAGATGGCTAAAGAAATCGCGGAAGAGTATACGTCGAGTTTGGCTGATCTCACGCTAAATAGTAAACCTTTAATTAATATGCTAACCATGTTAGCGGATGACAACAATGAGCATGCTGATGATATAGTTGAAGCTGTTGAAAAGCATCTGGAAAAGGTTATTTTTGATATATTTAACATTGCTAGGGATATTGGCATTTTAACGAATGTCTATCGATCAATAATTTTAATTATTTCTGTGATTAAATACAGTGATTTTTTTTGAAATATGATAGTAAATAAGTTAGACATTTAGTTTAATATGTCAAATTCCGATTATTTATTTTTATTTTTTAATTTTGTAGAAATTTTTCGTGTACTCAACTTACGTAAATAATACGTTTAGAAATATAGAGTGATTGTATTATAAAGATTTTGTTCTTATGCTCAGTACAATAACTTTCTGTGATACCTGTTTTTATATTGTACTAACAGAGGAATAAATTCTTTTCAATAATTTTTACATTATTAACTCTTTATAGATATAACACATTTAAAAAGGAAATAAAGTATTAGTTAATGAAATTTGTATTGTTTAGTATCTCTGGTTTACCACTTTTTTTTTCACATAATATTTCTATGTGCTGTGCAAATATTGTGAATAATTTTTTTTTTCTTTAATTTTTGGGAAGTTTATTATTTATAACAAAAAAATGGGATATTTCGTTTTACGTCATTTTAAAATGCATGGTCATTTTATTGTGTTCGATGTAATATATATATTTTTATTATCTCAAGGTCGATGTTTCATCTAATTATAAAATGTACGTTGTATTTGTATTATTAAATAATTAATTTTCTATAAAAATTTATGAAATGATTAGTAATAAATTTGTCAATATTTTTGTAAAAATATCAAAAAGTTTTTGTTGATTTCATAACACTAAAAATCTGTGTTTATCGAGGGAAAAACCACTTGTAAAATCTGGTGTACAAAACTACAAATTTATTAAAATCCCTTAAAATTATGGTAAAATCCGTAAAATCGTGATAAAAATCTATTAAAAATATTCTTAAAAATCTTGTAACATCCTAAAAATCCTGTAAATTTCGTATAAAATCCGTAAAATCAACGAAAAATGACTACAATCATACGTGAAATTTGTAAAATCTGGTGTAGAAAATTTGAAGAAGTGGTTTCCCCCCTCGGTGTTTATATTATGTAAATAGATGTTGCATGCTTTTTAGAATATATTTTTTAATGTTTTTAAATTGATTCCATACGCTTAAACGGCTATTTGAAGATTTCCGTTTCTATTTTGAGAAGTGCTGCATATACAAAATTATCTGTGCAAATAAATAAATAATTGATAAATTCTTTGTGGTTTCGGTCGTCCGCAGTGAAATCAAATGCAATTAGTTTTTTTTCTTCTTCTGCATCGAGCTAGTATCTCTGTGTTTAGGTTCGAAGTGAGTACAAACTGCCAGTGCTCTACCTCATTGATTCAATTGTGAAGAATGTCGGACGCACGTACACCACCTTATTCACACAAAATATTGTCAACACTTTCTGCAGTGTTTTTGAAAAGGTAAATATTATTTGTTTTAATATACACACACACACACACAACGTATAAGCGAATGAACTTAACGATGTTGTTTTGTAACGTCACAATTATCTTCCACTGAAATCGTATTAGCCGGTTGCGTAAATTATAGTTAAATACATGTCAGTTTAACAATCTAATTAAGGCCATTTCAAGGCAAACAAACGGCTATATTCAGACAGATGGTGGGAATACAAAAAAAGGATAATTTTACATTCGATTTATTCGTTTAATACTACATATTTATGGTAACTAATTATTAGAAAAATTAGCTAATTTATGTACAATTAATAATTTAGTAACAATTTTTATATATTTACAAAAGTAGCATATAAAAAAATTAATCAAATATTAAATTGTCAATATTTAAGAGAAAATCGCATTTTTCAACGAAAATGATAAAAATTATTTTTTTTTTACAAATAAACCACATACAAAAATTCTGAAATTAATACATAAGTACTACTAAGCCTTTTGTTTGCCTTGAAATGACTTTAAGTTAATAATGTTTCATGCATTTGGCCTAAATATCCATTTAGGAATGTCTTGACGTTACAATTTTGTAGAGAACTGCTTAACTTCATTTGCAGATAACAAAAATTGTTTTCTACTTTAGAAGATGACTAAACATCCAAATATATTTAATTTTCTAATAAATTAAGATAGAAATTAGTGTGATTATTAGGCCAAATATAAGTCGAGGCATAAGTTGTGTGCTAAGATAGAAATGCTTGGAGTAGAATGATTGCTAGTTGAATGAGACAAAAGTTTTTATCACACTTTATGGATAACTGACTATATACGTATGTATGATTAAGGCCAAAAACTATATTAAAATATTAATTAAAAATCTATAATATTATAATTATAAGTTGAAATAACAGTAACGTTATCGCAAGTTTTGAAAATTTTATAGTTATAAAATCTTCTGTAATCACACTTATAAAAGAAGTTTTTTTTTTTTAATATTTAATACCGCTCTTATGACAGCTGCATTGTTTTAAAACCAGTATTAATTGAAACCGATTTTAAAACTGAACTTGTAATATATCAACCTTTATGTTTGAATTATTGAAATTTAATTTTATTATAACCATAATAGCAAACGTTTAATATGCATGACCTTTTAAAAGATAAATCTGGATAATAATAGATATTTACTCATTTTTCGATTAGTTCTAGGAATAATCTATTAAACATTAATAGATTAACTTAGCTTGAATTTGTTCTCGAATTAGTAGTTAATCTCTGTTAATTATTTAGAGAAAACGTACTACTTGGAAGTACTAAATAATTATATCAAATTTTGTTCAACTAATGATGAATTCCATTGTTAATCTGTCATATATTTATCTTACAATTTATTAATAAATATACAATCATTATTGAAGCATTATATCTTGAATAAAATTAGATAATGTTGTATTATCTAAATTGCTGTAAATATTTTAAAAATTTAAAATATCGCCGCTGTTACCTAATTTAATAGCTCTTGTTAATTAATACGATAAGGACTGTTAAACGCAAGTCAATAAATTAAGCGTTTTAAAAAAGTTATGCCAAATTTTATAAACGGATTTAATACTGTTAAAATTTAACGCTTTGCTGAAACCGGTTTTAAATCCGTTTTTAACATTCAGTAATGAAACCGAGCATTAATAATCTAACTAGTTAACCACGGATTAAGTTAATGTTTTATGTAATTGGTCCTAAATATTTAAATTTTATAAAAATTCAGGCAAAAAAAATGTTGTTACTTAGAAGAACTTTTATTGTTCTTTAAGAAATAATATACAACTTAAATTTTTTCTTGACCTTGTAATTAACCTAATATTAGAAATAATATTATTTCAATTTCACCTATAACTTGTTTATAATCAGTGTTAAATCCAGATAGATGGTGTTAGAAGTTACAAGTTTTTTTTATTTACCATTTTTGAATACTTCTCATCTACATTGTTTCATCTACATTTACGATATTTCTCATACATGCTCTTACTATTTTTGCTACTTGGAAGGACTTGCACCGCAAAACATTATTATCTGTGCTTCTGTGCAATTATTTAACTAACTCATAATTCATATGAACTTTAAATTAATATGTAGAATCATTCTGAAGTAGAGAGCAATTATTTATATATGTTTGTTAAAATGTACGAAATATTAATTTGAAAATATATGAATTAGGTGGACGAAAAGGTACGAGCTCAAATGTTTAAGTTGCGTCAAACTTGGAACGATGTATTTCCCGCTAAAAAATTATACACACTGGACGTTCGAGTTCAATGTATAGATCCAGCATGGCCCATTACGGCACCAGCACCTACGCCAAGTATTCACGTTAATCCGAAATTTTTTAATAAGGTAAAAGACTAATGTGAATTTGAAATTGTTAACTAGGTTAATAATTAATTGACAAATCAGTTAGAGTCTCTTTAAAAAATGTTTTTATTTTTACTTTTTCTGCCTTTGTTAAATAATATATTCATTAAAATATAAAAGCTATTATTGAAAAAAAAAATTCTTTCTTTTTTTGAAGCCTGCCTCTGCTGCTGCTGCTGCTGCCGCTGCTACTACTACTAAGGTAGATTCAACTACATTAGACATGCAAACACAGCTAATCAATAAACAAAAGGAGCTCTTAGAATTGAAACAGAAGAAATTAGAATTGGAATTGCTACAAGCGAAAGCGAAATTAGAGGAACAACAAAAGCAATTGGAAAGACAGTCGTTGATTCAGAATAAAAATCCACAAGTAAGTTATATTTGTTTCCATTTACATGGTATAATTTTTTTTATTTAATCTTTTTTTATAGCAATTGCTTTTGAAACCAGAAGTAGCGAAACAATTATCTCAGTCTGGAATAAAAACGGAGGAATCAGCGACGCCTGTTAAAATTGCCAGTCAGGTAAGTTTGAAATACATGAATATTTTTTGATAAGTGATTTTTTTTTGATGTTATATAACACTAGGAGTTTCGTAACGGATGTTAATCCGTTACGAAATGAATAAATAGCTGTGTTTTTTTTTTTACATTCCACTCAGATCAGTTAATCTTGTAAATGAGCTGAGCTGAGCTGAGTTTTGCTGAGTGAGTTGTATTGATAAATAAAACAGTTTATTTGAAAGACGTTTAAAATCGTAAGTTCCACATATGATATAACCTAAAATATTAGATGTATTTGGATTGCGTTTGCGTTGATAATTGATTGCAACACGCCGGATATCTATTGTTTGATTTCAAAACAAAATACTCAACAATGTCAATTAGTATCAAACACGTTATCAAATCTTAAACTAGGAAAATTTGAATTGCGCAGGTGCGCTCACTTGAATCTCAGCGAAGCACTAGCTAAATATGCAACTCAGTATCGGTAAGGGGGGAAGCAATTCACTCACTTCGAACTCAGTTACGAGACGACAAATAAAATAGCTACTATTTCAAGGCTACTGATATTTGCTGATCTGAGCTGAGTTTTTCTGTAAAAAAAAACACAGCTAATTGAACATTGCATTTTGTTGTTTGCTAGATTGTTCAACCGCAGTCGACAGGAAAACTGACATCAGTAGCGACGAACAACGGTAGCGGCGGAACGACGCGGATAGCTCCGGTGAATAGTGCGCTGTTGGCGAGCGTTCGTCCGATATTGCGTGACCCCCGTCTATTGCGGCAGCAGCCTACACCCCCCACCGCCACAACCACCCTTACAGGAACCCCTACAATGACCAACGTGCTTGTACCTTCTAGCGTTGTTACACAAGCACAACTATCAACACAAATTACTAGTAATAATTTTGAAAATGTTAATATAGATGACAAACAAAACAAAAAATCAAAATCTCATAATATCACAATCCATACAGATTGTGCTGCTAATATTAATAAAACGTCTGTTAATAAAACTGGTGCACAAAGTACTAACAACTTGAATCGTAAAGATCCTCGTTTACTCAGTAACAAGGTCCAAGGATCTACTGCTAATAAAAATAAATCGAATAATGGACGTCCTATTTCTAACGATCGTTCACCTAGTAAAACAAAACCCAGCCCCAACCAGTCCCGTAAATCCACCAAATCATCCCAATCCTCATCTACACGTAGTTTTAAGAGTTCGTCTAGCCCAGCACACGCACACAAGGTAGATGTATCAAATAGTAATCATGCCGACAGTAGTAATGTCGGCACCACCACCTCAACGTCGTCAAATAATAGTATTAATAGTAATAAAAGTGTTAAAGACAGCAAGGGGAGCAATGAGTCGGTGAATAAACTTTTACCGGCTGCCTCGCCGATTAAATTCAAAAAGAAAAGCACTGAGCATAGTTCACCTCGCAGCAGTGATAGTAATAAAAGTGTTAGCGAACAACCGAAACGTAGTAGTAAAAATTCTTCCTCCTCCTCCATAAATAGCAAAACGTCTCGATCGCGTGATCGTACTAGTACAACAACGGTTAAATACGATGACGATAGTGTTCGTAGTATTAGTAGTGCTAAGTCCCCGTCCCCGACGTCTGCTGTCGTGGCAGCATTGTCGTCCACGGTTCATCAGGATCAGCGCGCTTTCAAGTGCGTGAAAGGGTCGTTGAAAAATCGTATCTATATGCGACGCAATCGTACCGTATCGATTAGTCCTGAGCCCAATCAGGATGTTGATTTGCGCGTTGGTGCCCCACCTGAGAAGCAGGCTCGCCTACAACCGTCTACTGCCGATTCGACTTCGCCGTCGTCGCAACAACAATTAGAAGATAACGCTAAAAGTAAGATCACATTCACTCGGTCATGTTCTTCTTCACCAGAGATGCTGCTTGCTGGTGCTCAAGTATTTGTATTCTCCTCTATTAAACGATGCCTCGCCATTATTTATTATTTTAATACAACTATTGTTTATGACAATCCCATTATCACTATTTAAAATAATAAAACAAAAAATGTATTAATATATTAATTAATTATTTCATTCGTTTTTCTATTAATTTATTATTTATTTTTTTTCATTTTATTTTTATATAGCTCTTTTTTATTTTTTCAAATAAAGATTTTACGTAATTTGATTAGTATTACTTCCAGGTACAACAATTGATGATAATTCATCTATTAAAGATGTGGATTTACGAACATTAGTTGTTCCAGCTACCATTAGTAAGAAACGTCCATCCACGGAAAAATTAGAATCAGCTAATGTAAAGAAAAGTAAATCACAATTATTCGATGTGTAAGTAAACAAAAATAGATATAACTATGGATTATATAGAATAAAGGTGTCTAAACTAGTTTTTATTGTGTACGGTTTACGACGCTTTTATAAATTAACATTAATAATTAAAAAAATATAGCCGTTTGTCTATTTGATATTTGAATCCGCCTTACTTTTGCTAAAATTACAATAAAAAAAAAAAGATATTGTAATCTAAGTTAGTGATTCCTCTGATATAGACACCTTAACAATTTATTATTATTTAAAACTTTAAAATAGTACTTTAATTTTGAAATAAGTTTCTAATTATTTTTTGTGATTTTCATGTAAAATGGTAATTTCAGCTGCGATATTTTATTGATAAATGCTATATTTTGGAATAAATTCTTTAAATCAGGAGTTTTAATTTACTACTTTTAATATAACTTTCTTATAATAACATTTTGAAATTATTTTATGACATTTTAGTAAACCGGTATTTTTTTTCTTATTGCAATGAAATGCAGCTTTTGGGAAAAAATTAGGTTTATATAAATTTTCATTAATGAGCAATTTGATCTTAAAATAATATTAATAAAAGGTAACTATTGATCAGTGCAAAATTTGATCAAGTGTCTGTTTATTATGTTTGTATATTTTATCAATATTGTTTGCTATAAATATGATGAATTATTAATGAACATGATGTATGCATTAGTTTTAACATTTTATGATAAATCATTATTTTGTGTAATAACTTGATTTATTACAATATACTTTTTCAGTTTATTTGGTAACGAAGATGTTGATTTACGACAGTTACCTCCACTCATACCGACTTCAGCTGTTTCTGTTACTACACAACAAACAAGTGTGGTGACAAGACCGCCAACACCACCACCACCTATAATCTCGACATTATCATCTGAACGTCATGAAGTCAAAGAAACTGAGTCATTAGCAAAATCAAAAGAGACCAAGTCCAATTTCGAAGCGATTCGCGCTAAATTAGCTAACGCTACAAAAATTTCCGCTCTCAATAAGGAAGAATCGAGAAAGAATACATCCGAAGATACAGATATGCGTTTAAAAAATTCGGTATTCTCATCGGATTCCGCTGAAGAGGTATTACAGAAAATTATCATCTCACAGGCAGATGAACAACTTATCCGTAATGGAAATCTCTCTCAAGCTTTAGTTGCAAAAGTACTTACGTTATTTGAAACGCAGAAATTACAAGAAGCGCAACGACGCGAATCAGAAGAAAGCACGACGAATTTAGGAAATATTACATTACAACCGATTAGTGACGATGAACTTAGTGTTGATTTTAGTCATAGCGATTCCGAAGATGAAACGACGAAACCGACAAAGAAATCGGATTTGTTTGGTGATACCGATGAACGAATTCCACCACCCGCACCTGTAATTAGTCAAAACTTAACCGATTCGTCGCATTTATCATCTGTGTCCGAGAAAAAATCGGAACAAAATCTTTCAGCACATATCGATCCCAGACTGTCGAGACTAGCTCAACAAAATCTAGAACATGGTCAATTGTGGCATGCGCACCATGCACGAAGACGACCGAAAACACATTGGGATAGTCCACCACCGAACACCGCACACCTTGGACCCGAACCTTGGCTCCGACCGCCACCGGCTGTTCTAAATCAATCCATGTATGGTGGTGGTGGTCCACGACGACCATTTCCACCACAATTTCTTCGACAACCGACCGATAACTTTGCGCCGAGAATGGATGCTCCAATACCAGCAGTGCCTCCACATATTTTAGAAAGTACGAGGACGACATCGCCGCCGACAATTGGATCGCAAAATACCAAGGAATTGCCGTTAGCGGATCCATTAGTTTTGGAGTACATCGAGCAGGATACAATGCGAACGATTAATATCGATGGACGACCGAGAGAGATTCGATACTATGAGGAAACAGCAATCGTTATTATGAGCTGGGACGATCCACGTGAAATCACCTTTCAGAATGGCACACGAGTTGTTACATTCGACGATAAAGAATCATTTACACTATCGTTTAACGATACGTATCGAGATGTTACAATTGGCGGTGCACAGCACCGAATTCGTTTAGGTGCACCTACACGGGAATTGTATATCGATGGCAAATGGTACGAATGTTTCTTCGGTGGTCCTGGTATCGGTATAGAAATCGATGGTAAAATGCGAGTTGTTAAAATGGATGGACCTCCGCCACATGTTAAAATTGGCACAAGTAAAAAGAATGATCTAGTTGCGGGCAAAATCAATTTAATTATAAATGCCAGACAAATGGTGCCTGTTTTCTTGGACGCCAAGCCTCAAAAATTCGATATCGAGGGTAAAATTCATACGCTACGTTTCGTTGATGCACTGCGAACCGTACTCATCAATGAAGTACCATTTAAGGTTGAATTTGGTGGTCTACCGAAACCTATAACCGTTCACGACAAGAAACATTTTATACGTTTCTCTGTTCTGCCACGCGGCATTCGACCAGGTTATGTTAATATTGCAAATATGGAAGGTCATCGGTTTCCAAGTCCACCGCGAAACGAAAAAGAAAATAGTAATGAAGCAACAACTACAATTGATAATATTAACAGCGTTTCGGTAACGGAACCAGCATTGCCAATGGTCGGTAAGAAGAGATTCCGTCTAGCTGAACGTGATTCATCACCGGATAGTTCGCGTAATTCACCGACTATTCAGCAACAACAGCTCGGTACACTCGATGTTTTATCTAGTATAATGACATCGCCAATGGCGAATTCATCGAATGTTAGCGGTTATCAAGTGGAGAATAATCAAGATTCTCAAGATGCTTTCCCTGTGACAATTGTTCCCACACAACCGAACGAAATTCCCGGTCTTCAAACTACGACAACCACGACGACTGATACTACAGCACCATCATCGCCGGCTTCTGTGCCATTCTTACCACCTAATATTAATATTAACGAACTATTCCAAAAACTAATTGAAACTGGTATTGTTACGTCAGCGAAGGAGAAAACACCACCACCACAATCAGTGCCAATTCAAAAGGAGGAAAATGAAAATGGTATCAAACCGGTATTGTTTACACAACCGGAAACTTTGAAAATGTAAGTCAAATTACTTTAGTAGCTAATTAAATGAATTGTGTATGTCTTGTGCTCAGTATTTTATTGGCAGTTGACAGAGGAATGTAAAATGGTTAAATGGTGACTAAAATTTATTTTATTGATTTATTTCAAATTTTTGCAGAAGACAACCGCCTTTTGTAGCAGCGTTATATTCGGGCATGCAATGTAGTACGTGCGGTGTTCGATTTCCACCAGAACATTCCAAACAGTACAGTCAGCATTTAGATTGGCATTTTAGACAGAATCGTCGGGGAAAGAATTCAGCGAGAAAGGCACTTTGTAGAAAATGGTATTACGATGTATCCGATTGGAAGAACTTTGAAGAAATTGAAGACATAGAAGAAAGAGGTATGTATACATACAATTACTGTTATTTCTATCCTGATCCTGATATAACTTAGTAACTACAAATAAATATGCACTTGTTTCTATGAATTACAAAATGGTTTTTGGTTATATTTCAGAGAAAAATTGGTTCGAAAGTCAACAGCAGCAACAACAATCGGAAGGTGTAGGTGAAGATGGTGAGGAAGAAATCGAAATTCCAAGTGTTCCGGCTGATAGTAATTCGCAAGATACATGTTGCGAAGTATGTCACGATAAATTCGAGCAATTTTATAATGAAGAGAAAGAAGAATGGCATCTTCGAATGGCGATCCGAGTTGATGATAAAACCTATCATCCCGTATGCTACGAAGATTATAAGGTACAAATTAACCTTACTTTAGAAATATCAAAAATATTTAACACAATATTTCTTTATTCGTATAGGCATCATTAGAAAATACGTTTGAGGAAACGTTGCAAACATCAGCTCTCAATGAAACGAATGATACATCAAAAGAAGAAAGTGCGTCACAAGATGAAAAACCTGAAATTGAAGAAACTGTTAAAGAGGAAGAACAATTGCCTGATGATAAAGAACAAGATGAAAAGATGGAAGTGACAGAATTACAATCGCCTAAAGCGGAACCGAAAAAAGAGGAAAAAGAAGACGATGATGTTATTATTGAAGAACCTCACATTGAACAGATTGTAATTGATGATACCGGTGATCTGGATATGGACATTGATAAACTAAAAAGCGAACTTAAGACTGAAAATAATAGTTTGTTTGGTGGAATCGTTATCAAACAGGAACCTATCGATGATGATCTGGAAATTTGCATAACGAATATTAAACAAGAACCTCTTGATTCAGGTAAAGAGTTTATCTATTTGTTTTATTATATAAGTCAAACTGAAAACACACAATTTTTAACTAACAAATTCTTTATCAACTATTGAATGTGTAATTTTTATCACAAGTTATGATTGTTGTTAATTTTTTGTTTTGTTGTCATGAAAAATTAATAATTGTTCAAAAAATACTAGTTTAACCGCGGTTATATAAATTAATAGGTTTCTAAAATTTCGATTAACTGTATTTTTGGAAAATTTTGCCTAGAAATAGAAGATCATACGAGTACTATAGATCGAGTAGTATCAGCCGATACAACGCTAGCGGAGGTAGTTAGTTCGATTGACGGAAACGTACAGTGTTCGGCACCGCAATCAGTAGTCGTCGGTGGAGCAATGCCTGGCAAAATTAAAATCACCATTACGAAACCAATCATAACGACCAAAGAAACACCAGCCGCTTCCGAACAACCGGCGGAGCAATTGATTGCTGCCGATTCAGTGGCTGACAACACTGAGCCATTACCGCCCGGTGAAGAACCCGTACAACTTAATCTAAAGCCGGCCCTACAAGGACAGACCTTAACGAAAATGCCGCCGGTTTCGAAGGGCACCGAACTGACCGGCCTCTGTTCCATCATGTGATTTTTTTAATGTATTTTCTTGTATATAAATAGGTAAATTGACAGATGTGTGAGTGCTAGTGGAAAAGTGCAGTGTATGTGAGACGTTCAGCGCAATTCGTGTACATAGATTAATGTGGATATATTGTTTGTACATTTTTAAATTATATTTTACTATATTTGATGAGGGTTCAAGTGTGTACAGACGAGATCTGTTGTACATTGTGTAATTTGTATATCTGGAAATATATTTGTAAGTTTTTTTTTGTTATAATTTCCAACGGCGAGGTACACATCAATCCGCTCTTAAGGTTGAACATGCTCAGCGAATTAATAATTTAATACAAAAAACCCCCTGCCCCAACCCCCCTTTATCTCCCCGTACGTTTACTACTATGCTCTGTACATATTTAATAAGTGATTCACAAAACGATGATAAATAATTTAATTTTTCTTTTCTCACATTCATCAAAGATGTAAATATAATTACATCTTTGTGTTTTTTTTTTAAGTACTTTTGAGTTGTATGCCGTTAAACAAGTGTGGTTTATTATTTAAAATTAAATTTAATATTTTGTGTTTGTTCACGAATTAAGTGAACTGTGCAGCTTAATCAAGTGATTAATAAAACAAAACATTATTTCACAGTAAAAATCTGTTTTATTTGTATGATCCTTTTTCTTTATTTACAGCGAACAATTATGTGGCCACCTTGGAAAAGGTATAGTATCCTTTATATTACTTATACCGCTAATTAATTGTAAATATCTTTCAAATCCCATTCCGAAGCCAGCAGTTGGAACTCCACCAAATTTTCGAAGAATTAGATACCATTCTAATTCTGTTTTTCCTACTGGCAACTTGCTTTTTAATAAATCATAATTATCTTCTCTTAAACTTCCACCGACAATTTCTCCGACATTTGGCGCTAATAAATCGAAAGCTGCCACCTATAATATAAAATAAAATTATGTTTTCGACATTTTATTTAATTTTGTTAACTTAAAACGTTTAAAAAAATAGTATCATGTTTGTAAATTTAACAAAATGAATTAAAATATCGATTTACTACAATTAAATTACCTTAGAAGGATCGTTTGAATATTGTTTCATATAAAATGATTTTATTTCTTTTGGCCAATTAATTACAAAAACTAATGAATCTCCACAATGTTTCACTAAAAAAAGTTCATGTTCTTTTGATAATCCTTCTTCTTTATTTACATTTGCGCTCAGATTCTTTTTATTATTATCTAATATATTTAAAGCTTCATCATATGTTAATATAATAAAAGGTTTAGTTAACCATTTAAAATCTAAATTTGATAAGTCTTTTATGCGTTCTATATCGTTACTATGTTTGTTAATTATAGTTTCAGTTACATTTTTCAATAGTTTTTCGGTTGTTTGCATAATATCTTCAATTTTATTTATAAAAGCTTCCTCTGCTTCAATCATATAAAATTCGGACAAATGTAAACGAGATTTGGAATTTTCTGCTCGAAATGTCGGTCCAAAAGTATAAACTTTACCTAAACCATAAACTGCTGCTTCTAAATGCAGTTGTCCAGATACTGTTAAAAATACTTTTGAATTAAAATATGCTTCATCTTCGGAAACATTTTTTTTCAACATATCTTTTAAGACTGATTTATTCTCTGGTTGAACAGTAAATACTTCCCCAGCTCCTTCACAATCATTTGAAGTTAATATAGGGGTATGAATATTACAATACCCATTAGAATTAAAATAATCATGTACAGCTTTCGTAGCTGTATGGCGCAATCTTAATAAGGAAGAAAATTTATTTGTTCTAGGGCGAAAATGTAAATATTGTCTTATGTATTCCGGAGTGTACTGTTTTCTCGGAGCAAATGGATAACCGTCCATAACAACACATTCACCAGTAATATTTACATTATTTGCAATCAATTCTAACTGGCCTTTGGGTGTAGTATTTAAATATCCACATGCAAATAACGATGCACCAGTTGCTAGGTTATGTGGTTTTTCTGATGATGAAATAAGAATTTGTAAATGTTTACTACAAGTACCATCATTGACATCAATAAAAATATGCTCTTTTTGCTTCCGAAGTGCTTTTACCCATCCTTTTATCATAATTTTTTCATCTTTTCCGCTGTTTGAATAAACATCCAAAATTCTTGTATATTTATAAACATCACTTAAATTCCTAGTATCTATTTTATTTATATTTTTTATCAATTTATATCCCAATCTAAACATACTAATTATAATGTGGTTAAAATTTATAATATTTTCAATATTATTTGAGGTTATTTAATTGTCAAATGTGACATGTGACGAACCTCATTTCGAGTCAAACTTGTAGCTGTCAAAATTATTTTTTACGTATTTATTATACAATAATTTATATGCATAAATACAATGAATCGTTTTGAATATGCAGAAGCTAGATTATCTCATAATGAACAATATATTCATAGGGAATTAGGGGTTCGAATTTATGATGGCGAACAGAAGGTATTTAAACTTTTTAATATATTTGTTATTGTACTAAACTACTACTATTGAATTGTAGACATCATTTGAATACGGAGAAGTTATTGTCACTTCGCATAGAATTATATGGGGTCGTCCGGGTGATATACCAAGAGGATTAACTTGTTTAACACTGCCACTTCATTTAGTTATATTTATTGAAGAAGAAAGTAGCAGTAATTTTAGTTTTAAGAAATCCCGAAAACTAGTATTACATCTTTCGGAGCCGTCACCGGGTAAATATAAGTGCATTGCTTTCGTAATACAGAAATTATATCAGTATTTTTAGGACTCAATCCTGGACCATCAACTTCTAGTCAATACAATTATATAAAACTTTCATTCAAAGAAGGCTATAGTTCAGATCTTCTTTCCAAGTTACACGGCGCTATTGAAAGTAAACAATGGGAACTAACAATAACTACAAATTTACCTTCAAGTACTTCAAGTCAGACCAGTATCAAATTACGCACAGGAATTGTAGGAATTGAAAGAAGTCTTCAAGAAAAACATAAAGCAACTGATGAAAGCATCACAAAAGCATTTCAAGACTTAAGCAAACTTATGTCAATGGCGAAAGATATGGTTAGTTTATCTCGTGCAATTTCAAATAAAATTCGAGACAGACAGGGTGATATTACCGAAGATGAAACCGTGCGATTTAAATCTTATCTAATGAGTCTCGGAATTGATGATCCAGTTACGCGCGATTCGTATAAATCAAATAATAAATATTTCAAAGATTTAGCGAGACAGATCTCGGATATTCTACTTGGTCCTGTATCTGATGTTGGCGGAATGATGGCATTAACCGATGCATTCTGCCGTGTAAATCGTGCACGCGGACTTGAGTTATTGTCTCCGGCGGATTTATTGAATGCTTGCAGATTGTTAGAAACACTTCAATTGCCTATTAAACTTCACGAATTTGAATCAGGAGTTCTTGTTGTTCAATTACAGAGTTTAAATGATGAAAATGTTGCAAATACAACATTAGAACAAGTAAGTTTTGTTGTTGTTTTTCTATATTAATTTTACTAACTTCTGTATTGTTTGGGAACTCTTATATAATATAATCATGTAATCTTATTACAAAATTCCGAAACAATTTAATGATTCTAAACATCTACGGAATTCTTAAAATTGATACAAATTATTATTATATTTGTTTTTATTAATGTTTAATAATAGTATTCGAAAATATACGCACAATTTTTACTCGTTTTAGCCTAATAATTAATTATTGTACCGAAAAATTATGCTTCTGGTTTAAAAATATGTACAATAATAATAATAACATATTTTTAATATCTACAAAATAAAATTATATAAAAACAACGTCCGGTTATTCCGCATATCATTTCTTTGTTCTTATAATCAAATAATTCATATTGATTTGTTATTCGTTATTCAAATTGAGCCATTAAAATGAATCATTCAAAATTTTTTTAAAGAATCATTCAAAAGAGTTGTTTGTAATTAATTCAATTTTAGTTTGAATTAGTGAGCTAGTGAGTTGGTCGTTGATTTTTATCAGCGTCAGCAAAAAAATCGGTCAACTCTGACTCCAACTCCGATTTGTTTTGTATTTGGCTCCGACTGCAACTTATAATTCGATTATGATTTTTATGTTTTATCATATTAAATTATCTGCAGAATATACAATCCGTGTTTGTACTATTAAATAGTAAATTAAAATACAACATTAAGAAAATAATGTTACTAATTATTTTAAATGTTGCAATGTAATGAATTTATTTAGCAAAAAAAATATGTGTATACATACTGCATAATATTAATATTTATAGTTTTAAAATTTAAAACAACAGAAATTAAATAATAATTTTTGGTTTAACAAAAAAAATGTTGTAGTCCGAGAAAATTCTTTGACTCCGCGACTTCGATTCCACACTCCTGATTTTTCCAGAGTTGATCTTTCACGACTAACATATGAACGATTCGGTCAATGTCTAAATTTATATGACCCATTTCGAAAAAAAAGAAAAGCTATGAATTATTTATTTTTTTATTTAGAATAACATCAAAAATTGTAAAACGTAATCATTGTTAATTTTGTTAAATTTCTACAACTTGTTTTAAAAAGAATTAGATAATATTTTTCTTTAGACAATTTTCGTATTTAATTAGTGCATATTATTTATGGTTGTGTTCCGTAATTATTAATTAGAAATAAAATTTATATTTGCACATGATATGAATGTCAACCAAAAAGATATATGTAGTATATAATATATATATATATATATATATATATATATATATATATATATATATATATATATATATATATATATATATATATATAGTAATTGTAACTGTATGTTTCTATGAAATGTATATTTATCGTTCTAAGAGTTTGTATTTTTGTTTATGATATAGCTGGAGAGTTGCCAGTCGCTTACAGCCGAAGAACTAGCGCAGTCATTGGGAATTTCTGTAATGTTGGCTAAAGAAAGGTTGTTGACTGCGGAGAAATATGGTAAAATTTGCCGAGATGATGGTATCGAGGGTCTACGATTCTATCCGAATTTCTTTTTAACCAGAGATGATTGACTTCTACCCATTTTTATTTTTATGTTGTCAAAGTTTATTATTGTATATGTATCAAAAATATTTACTACGTTTACACATGCAATTTAATTAATATAATTTAGATTTAATTATTTAAGTTTATTTTGAAAAATTGTATAAACGGAATAGATTGTTTTCTTTCGTAACATTTATTACAATTATTTTAATTTTATTATTAATTATAATGTAATTTATTTATGTTGTATAATATTAATTTAAAAATTAATACGTGTAGTTAATAGAATTATTTAGGGAAAAAACAAAAGTCTTTCACTTCTTTATTTGTGAAAGAGTTTTTTTCTTAATTAAGTTGTATAAATTCAGGTTAAATTTGATTGCATATGGAAAAATATATATTGTTTATAGAATTACCATTTATTAAGAATTAAATTTACATTTCTATTAGCAATTTTTAGTTTTCTGCAATAATTTATTAAATAAATAAAAAAGGAGCAATAACCCAGTTGCTAAATATCAAAATTGAACTTGAGATAATAAAATGTTATTCAAGTAAGGTACATTATTTTGAAGTATATGTAAATAGAGTACTAAAAAATATATGTTTGTAAAAATAAATAAATAATATTCCATTTAATTCTTAATTAAATAATGTCTGGTGTAAAAATTTCATATACATTAATTAAATGTTGATGTGCTTTTCAAATAACTTATTGTAATATATAATAAATCAAATTTTAAATTAATATATTTTAATTTATATACTGTAACTTTTATTTTTGTGATGTATTTTTAAATAAAAATAAACTTATTTTTCAAATGAATGTGTTTCAATATGAAACAGGAAAACATGTTTTTCTTGATATAAAACGCAATTTAAAAATTAGACTTACGCCGAAATATATTTCTGGCGACGCTTTGTCTACAGTGTCTGGCAATTTATTTTAATTTTTTTTTATTCTTGTGCCAAATACGGGACGCACGTGATATGTATGATTTTAAATTAATTTTGTTGGAAAAATAGATGCATTAGAATTAATTAATAAAATTGCACTAAATAATAATTAAATATCAATAAAGGAAACGGTAATTTTTTCAAATAAACAAAATATTTAAGAGACAATTGAATGTAAGTGGTTGATGATTCCGTGGGTCACCAGCAGCGCCATGTGTGACTATCTATCCCCACTACTTCGACGGAGAGGTGGTTCGATATAATACTGTGAGCGGGCTGCCCAACTCGTGAGTCATTTGAAAGCGTTTGAAAGTATATCACAGAAGAGCAGTGTGCAGTACAGCGCACAGCATTTTATTCGCGTTAACATTTGTGTTAAATTGTTCAATCCAGTTTGTATTTAACTAAATATGCCTACAGAAGTAGTTATGGAACGGCCATTCATCAATAAAACCCACGGAGAAGGGCATCACACCTCTTACCCGAACAACGAGACCATGAGCGGCAACATGATCCTGGTGAGCATGAACGGCCGTCGTCAAGGTGTTCACGTGAAGGTCTACCGCACCTCGCTGGAGCACTTCGCCGTGCTGTATCCGCAGAAGAAGATCTGTCGGCCGCTAGGCGTGCTGAATCTAAAAAATACACGTCTAGAGGTATTGTCCGATAAGCAACCAGGTTTTACTGTCTGTCAAAATGGCTATGATACACCGATGGCCCTAACGTTTGTCAGTGAATCTGCACGCGAACTCGATGCGTGGATTGTCGCTTTCACCTCGCGAGTATCGCCAACGTTTCGTCATCATTCCTCGTTGCCGATTGTCGAGGAGGATGAGGAAGTCTAAAAGAAAGACTCCAGATAAAAAAGAAAAGAAATGAGAAAGAAACTTTTGTACATAATGTTACGTTACACAATTCCCGTGTTCAGTGTGTTTGTGTGTACTACTTTTCCATTTATTGGAGATCAGACCAACAATTCTGACAATCAATCTATTTGATTACTTCAACATTGATTGAACATGATCATCATGCGGGAAAGGAGCTGTTTATTGAAAATGAAATGGAATTGAATCGCTTTTGTAAGAGTGTGGCAGTGCAAACTGAGTTCACGGACGTTTGAGTATTTTTTTTTCATTCATTATTTTGATCGTACGTAGAGTGATCACTTTTACTTTGAGTCTAAACCCGGAGATCACCAAAATGATTCATTGTGAAATTTAAAAAGTCTTAAATTCCATCGCTAAAAAATAATTCAATAGAAGTGATGTACATTGAAAAAAAAAAACGTATTTTTCGTTTTTATATTTTATTAGTAATGATGATGTTTTTGAAACTCGAAGATGTATGGATATTTCCGGTTTTCGTGGCGACGTCGCCGTTGCGTCTGTCCGAAACAGTCGACGGCAGACGGTTCGATAATCTGGAATGATTCGTGTTTGGCGTTGCCTGGCAACGGGATGCTGTGACACGTTCAGGGTCGTGAACTTCTCACCCTTCGTGAGCGCGCACGGGGTTGAACTCTACCAAGGCTACCGAACCCGATTTGATACAAAACATCGACCACCTGTAAACTCGCATCGTGTATAAAATACGGTGCGCGCATATTTTATGTTTCTCAGCAGGAACTGTTTCCAATTTATTTATTTATTACATCACCCGTAATATTTCTCTCTCCCTTGTACATTTAGGAGGCAATATCTATGTAACTTTTATTTCGGTGAACGTTTTCCTTGCAATAACTACCAAATGCAAAATGTTCTCACTAAGGTTATATTAGTTGAACTATTATGAATTGTTCTGTATAGTATATGTATGCATTTCGGAATTCTTTTTTTTTATATATATAAATAAGAACTATATACCTTCGCTCAACTGTTAACGAAATATGAGCGAAGCTACAAATTTAGATAGTAATAATTCATGTTGAAAAAAATATGTACCTTCAATTTTTAGAATCGACAGAACTCCATATCATATTTTTCTATCCTGTCAATGTATTCTCTTATTGAAGTAGATGACACAACTAATATAGTCTTCTTGTATATTATATTTCATTCAAAAAAAAGGAATCATTTCTTAAATGTATATGTTCTATTATAGAACGTGTTTATATATCTGTGATAATTAGCTTATAAATTTATATAATATGTTTTATTGTTATTTAGGTTTTAAAAATTGTGTTTGTATGATTTTTTGCTTCTGAAATACATACAATAAATATAAATAAAAAAAAACAAACAGTATTCTAATTATTCTTTCATTTATCTTCATTTATTCAGCCGGTTAATTATTTTGTTTTTCTAACGGACGCAAATAGATGAAAGCTAATTAATAAACGTTTTATTAGATATGTAATCAAGGAGGAGGGTTTGAAATTGATGACGCAGGAACCAAATTAATGAAACAATAAACGAACGAACATGAAACGAAATGAATCCCAGTTAAATATAGAACGAGTTTCCATAGAAACATTACAGTGACAATTTATTTGAGCACCTGTAACAAATGAAGATCTGCTTTGACGGTGATTTGTGAAAGTTTATTCACTTTATCTTGATTATTATACTTGCACAATATTACTTTGCCTGCTTGCATTCACTCTATATGTAATATACAAGTATAATAAATAGATGAATATCCGTTTCGAAGCGAACGATAAACTTACATGGTAGGGTTTTTTTTATGACGTAAATGCGTTGGGTTTAAATAAATTTTCCAAAAATAAGTCTATAATTTGTATAGGTATAACTTAAGTTCAAAAAGGAGACATAAGTTTTGGAATTCAGTAAAGTCTCAATTCAGACTTCAATAAATATATTTTTTTTTTGTATTCATTGTTTTTATGTTCTATCTTTTCAAAATGAATCATCAAGTTTTCACTCTATTTACTGATAATTCTAAAAGTTAAAAATGTTACTCCGTATAACAAAACAAAACGAATCTGATAAAAAAAATATTATGCCAGGAAGCAATTAGTTTTTACGTTCATGAATGCTTTCACAATTGGAATAAAATAAATCCTCATATTATATTATTTATATGATTAATATAATTCATCAATTAACTATAAATAACTTATAAAGATAGTTGAAATAAATATCGTGAGAAATAATACTTTTCATTTTGTGCATTCATATTTTTTTGAAAATACATAAAAAATCAAATATATAAATTTCATATAGTTTTTTCTAAGTTGGACATAACAAAATATTTTGCAAATAAAGCATATTTGTTATAAAGTTATTCATTTTAGTTATGATTTCTTTTCTACTAATAATAATATAAGAAAAAAAAACAGAATCGTAAAATATCGCTTCTAGGTTAGATAATTATTATCAAAAGTTAATTAATTTACTAGCCGGTGATAGGAAACGGAAATACAAAAAAAAACACTTTTGAACTTGAAGACATCGTTTCTTACAGGTCAGCTTTGAACACAAAGAAATATTTCATATATTTATTCATCTCACAACTAAGATTGATACTTTTTTATAAAATTATTTTAAATTAATTATTAAATTAAATATTAATATAATGTAATTAAATTACAGTATAATTTATATTTTTTACTTTAAAATAACTATATTTTTATTTATTTATTAGAATTTAAAACTATGCAGCGTGTGGAAAATTTTAATATTCGTAGAATTTGAAACTGTCAATATATAAACAATAAACTAATGAAATATGAAACAAATATCAAACATACAGGTGTCTTCACTACTTCTACTGCATAAGCATACTATAAAATTTTCAGAGGTTTTTTTCAAATTTTTCGTTTGAAATATTAATTTTTAAAGTTAGATATTTAGGTAAAAATAACTAATAAAATTGAATTAACAATAATCAAAGTTTAATAAATATTAAATATTTTGTTGAAAATAATATTCTTCAGCTTACATATAGGAAAGTGTGAAAACGTATATTATTTCTGATGGTTTTTTTCTAATGATCAATTAAAAGTAATTTAAATTTTTAATGAAAATTTGGTTGTAATATTTAACGTTAAGAATTGAAACTAAATTTTGTTAAATTTTAATAAAATTAAGTGAAATAAATAAAAAATAAAACTAAATTTATTTGTACTTATACATTTAGAGGTCAATATCTTTGAAAAAAGCATTTGCATTTACAAATATTTTTGCAAAATTTTTTTCGTTTTGAGAATCTAAAGTATAAACGTGTATTTTTACATATTAACCCCTGCGTACCCCGTGAAAGACTTGTTTTTATTTTCAAGGGAGTGGTACATATACTAATTAAGAAAATGATTATATTATTAGAGATAGTTAACTTGAGAAATGCATTACAAAATCATGTGTTGTATGACCAAATTATTTTCGAATTTTTCTTTTATTAGAATTCATTATTCTATTTATCAGTTTTTATTTGTTGATCCTAGTGAAAATTTCTTATATTTTGACGTCCGTGCAACAATTACGTAAATCTGAAAACTGTAAAGTTTGATGTTTCACGGAACACCCATAATTGCAGTTTAATGAACAAGAAAATTAACTTTTCGTATTTATGTTGTTATTATTTACATTAGAAAATCCCACAAATTACACAGAATTTAAACGCAATGTCGAAAATACATACGTATGGAACAACATATTTATACAAAAACTAAACAGACGAGACGCTTTTCTTACGTCATAATTTTGCTAGTAAAAATTACGACTTACAACGTAACGACTTATATCGAATATTGATTTTTGATTTAATTAACGTATTGTTTCAAATACAATTTTTTTAAATGCATACACAAAAATTTTACTAATTAAAGAAATGAAGAATGTCATTCCAAATAGAAAATTATTAATTTTTTTTTCTTTACGCCTAAAGAAAGGGTTTTATACAAGTTCTACTGCATGTCTTATTTCTTTTGAAAAAAAATCTACTGAGTGTTGTCAAGAAAAGAAGAAGAAAAAAGAAGATTCCTGACCCCCCATACAGATTGTCCTGAAATTTTGTGATTGTAAATTTTTAATAGCTACGGTAATACTTGTAAGATTTAAAACAAAAAACGTGGGGCGCAACGACAGCTACTCCCTACACTCCTTACTATTATCTACTGCATGCGTTACTCTTTTAAATTACACACTTTCTGGAAGCAGTACCATAGCAGTAAAAACAGCAGAATGCTGCAGGATGCAGTTACAGGTTAGATTATTTTATTTACTTTTAATTTCTATGCATAGAATCTGTGCTCAGTAATTTTGGCATCTGAAGTAGCTCATAAATGTGGCGCCCTAAATATACCAGAATTTGTAAGACAGAAAGATTGGGTGCTCTGAAGCGGTCATTTGATTGTTTTACGTAGATCGAACAGATGCTATAACAAAGAACGTTCTGATATAACCTATTGTATTCGATTTTTTTTTTTTGTATATATCGCAAAAGTTTAAATTTGTCGATGTGTCACAATGTAAAAATGATTAGGAAATAATATATTAATTCACTGAAAATGCAAAAAAAAAATTGTTTTGAACATAAAAATGACGGTGTTATTTTACTTGACGTAGAAAATTAAACACATTTTTTTTAACGTCAATTTTTATTTCTATCAAAGTAAATCTTGTAATTTATATAATGGTTTACAGGCACAAATTAGGTAAATGTTTATGAACTACATATTTCGTTTCCGGTTCCGCTTTTGCTCTATTTAAGTTTTTTTTGTTTTTGATTAATGTAATTTCTTTTCCTCAATGAATTAAACCAGCACGTATTGTTTAGGAAGTAAATAGATGAATATAAATCATAATGTATATATTTTGCGGAAAATAATAATTTAAAAAAAAAAATGTTGCAACGATAACATTATATGAATTGTATTAATATAATAAATAATATATATTATGATTCATATATTATAAATATAATTTCAAGTACACGTGTTATTTTTATAGTTTTGTTAGTTTTTCAGAAAAATTATTTATCGGAATAATAATATCATTATGTTACAAATAAAATCAATTACTAATGGAACGGTAATTTTATTATATGTGACGCATATTTGAATACACTAATACAATTATTTTATTTGTTTGTTAGAAAAATAAAAAAATATTTTTTTGCGACAAATATCATTGCATAAAGCATTTATTGTTATTCATGTTTTAGAAAAATTTAATATAATGACGCCAAAAGTTTGATTTACCTACATGATTTGATATATAGAATGTTTGATAAATCAGTAGCTATTTTTAAGTTGGTAATGTTATAATAAAGAAACCACAACACGTGTAACAGTAACTATCAAAGAGAATGAAAGTTTATTCTCTACTATTTATTACTGATAGGACTGAAGCCAAATAATTATTGATATTCGGCCTAGTCAGTCATATTGTTACTATTCAGTATTTGGTCAAATATTTGATTTTAATACCGAATATTCGGTTGTAAAAAATAAGTAAAATACTACACTTTTTTATTGTTTTATCTTAAAAAAATACAAATAAAAATAATCTTATCCAAAATTAACTTATAAAGTATAAAAATTACGTCACCTTACGTTTAACTATAAATATAATTAATGAGTTTTATGCAGATGTACGTATTTAAAACTTATTTATAGTAAAAGTAAATAATTAAATTTAATAATAATCAAACAAAATATGAAAAAAAGTATTATCAACCAATAAAAATTACATTTAGTCATTATTTATTTTTAAGTTAAAAATATAAGAAATATTAAAATAAAACGGCTTTAGATTGTAGTTCTGTATTAATATTTATTAATAATCGACGTATGTATGTAAGTAAATAAACAGAACATAGAAACAAGTTACTAGTAAATTCTCCAAAAAAATAGACAAGCAAAGCGAACACTTCAACGTTAAAAAACCTCACTTTACAAAGAAGACTACAAATCATGCTTTAAATTGTCAAAAAATATACTATTCGATATAGATATAGCCAAATATTCTTTATTCGGTTTTTTTACGGTAACTTATTATTAAACTCGTTAAATATTGTGCCATCAATAAAATTTATACTCTTGTAGTTGCGTATATAATAGAATAAGTTCTATGTTCATATGACACTTTTTAAACGAAATAATCTCCCTAACAAAGTTTAATACACTTTTTATAAATCACTCTGTATATACAAAAAAAAAATATTATTAATAAATATAGACACGTGTGAAATAATGTACTATTTTGAATTTTGTTTGCAAAAATATGCAGATAAATAGTTTTAAATTCTATAAATAGCTTTACATATTTTTAAATTGCAGATATCTTTGTAATTATGTGCATAGATAAGCATTCATTATAAAAAAAATATTTGATATATTCTGTACTTATACTTGAGATATAAAATAGTTTGTAACATAATGAATTAAGGACATTTTCTTCAAATTAAAAACAATTATTTAAAAAATTACATTGTTTATATAATAAATCATTAAAAATTAGATGTTTCAAGTTTTTTAAAATCGAATAGCGATAACATTTAAAATTAGTGTCAATAGACTTTTCTGAGATAAAGTTATCGTATTTTTTAAACTTTGTTTAAATTTGATATATATATTACGTCATATTGATTTTTTTAAATTTTTTGAGTAACTGAGATATTTGCAATAAACTTAATAGTACTATTTTGTAAAAAAGCATTTTTTAAATAATTATTTATTATACTTACTGAAACAATACAATTATCGAACCGATTTTAAAATAAATTTTCAATAATATTAAACTTAAAATAATTTAAAGTTAATTCAGTTATCATCTAGGTTCGTTGTAGTATTCCGATTTTATTGTACAACTAAATATCCTAATTAAAATTTTGCGTGTAATTATTTGCAAAAATCTAATTTAAGGAAAAAAAACTATATACCAACTATCAATTTTCCTTGTTAATGATTTACCTCGCTTTATAAACGAATAACTTGTATAATTAAATAATTATTTTTGTAGGTGTTACCAGAATGATACGGAATCTTATTTTTTTGATGTCATCGTTGAGTTAGATATTTTTTTTTCTGGGAAATTTTAAAGTTGAAGTAGGTCAGAAAGATCTATTTATAATTTACTCATATGCGTGTAATTAATTTAAATAGTATATATATATATATATATATATATATATATATATATATATATATATATATACCACAGTTAAAGCGTGTAATCCGATATTCCATAAAATAACTAGTTATTCCATAAAATAGCGATCTATGGTAGTTAAATAACAGAATAGTTTTGTTATTTGATAATTTAGGTTAGGTTAGGTTAGGTATTTTATGAAATAACTAGTTATTTCATGGAAAACCAAAATTATACGCTCTAATTTCTATCATTTTTCCTGATGAAGACGGACGTTGAGATCGGTGAATTGTCGATTATAAATAAATATTAGTACAGAACTTTAACCTAAAGCAGTTTTATGTGAATATCTCAATTTAATCAACATTTGGTATAGATCTATTCACAGAAAGTGTTCTTTTTATGTGTTTTACGAATATTTTGTAGTGGTAACCTTAGATCACTTATTTTAGCTTTATCTTTTGCTAATGATGATGAAAGCTTGGCTTTCAAAATACATATATAGCTTTTTTAAATTATTGTTTGTGATTTAAGGAAAATTATTGTATTTTATTAACTTTTCGCCACAATAAGTTCATATTTTAATTTATTAAAAAAAAGAAATTACATTTTTATCTATTTGTATTTTGTTATTTTTATTTTTTAAATATAAATTTGTTTTTTAAAAATGATAAAAAAAAACATGCAAAAAACGTAGGCAACGTTTATAAATACATAATATAAAAAAATTGAAAATAACCAATAATTTCCGAATATATATATATTCCATAATAAAAACACATTATAAATAGATTTAATTTTCGAAAATCTGTAAAATAATAAAAAATATGTACATATTTTATCTATAGAAATAGATCTCATATACAATCGTAAAACGATTGGTTTAATTTCAACTAAACCTTGAAACACTTGGTAATTTATAATATTCAATGTGATATTTGTATCTTGAAATAATAGTATTAATGTCACATAAAAGACAAAACAATGTAAACCAGTATTATTAAATTACTTCTAGTTTATTTCTTTATCACAAATAGAAATTAGATTTGAAATGTAATTACAATGTGGAAAAGTACACTATTTTTAAAACGTAATTTGAAAATACGACAAAATTTGACACTATTTATGTATAAAAGTATGAAAAAAAAAACTGTAGGTTGATGATATATTATACAGGTTGTTGGTTTGAAAACTTGATATCCATTAATTAATATAGGAAATTTGTTCGATTTTTTTCAAAAAAAAGGTCTTGGAAAAGTATTTGTAAATTATGAATCAATATTTGTTTGGCAAGTCATGGACGCATTAATAAATTACGTACTGGGTGTTTTAATTTTACATGTCACTATTATAATTTTCAAAACTATAAGACATATTATGTTCACGTGATATTGAGAATTACGTTTTCAGAACAATGTAATTTGTAAAAGAAAACTATAAACTTATGGGTCTATTAAGGAATTTTTTTCTATCAATAGAAGAATTTTACTTACTAGAAAAAGACCAAATATTCTGCAACGCTATAGGTCTTACGGATGTGAATCGAATAGACCCAGTAATTTTAATTTTCAGCTCTGTTATTAATGATAAAGTTAATATTTAAAACTAGCTTCATATCATGTACGTAAAATGTTCAAAATTATTTTGATACAAATTTTCCACTTAAAATTTTTTACAATCAAAGTCATAAATATTTATTTAGATTAAAAACAATGGCCCGTATTTTCACCTCATTTTTAAAAGTCGTTTTTGTCAAAATAACTTTTGAAGTTTACTTAAAATTACTTATTAAGCAATTTTAATTAATTTTATAATATTAGATATAAAAATATATATCAAAAATAGAAATACTATTCATATTTGATAAGAGGTAGAAGTAAAAATGTATTTTAAAGCAGAAAATAAAAACACTTTTTATAAACAAGAGAGGTGACTGTAAACATTAATTGTAAGGCTTTATTATATCCCTTATCTCAAAATTAATTTTATGTTTTACTTGTACAATTATTAGTTTTGTTTTAGCAATACAATACAAGCGGATATTTTTTTGAATAGTTTAGGCAATTTCGCAATACATACATGTATAAAAACTATAGAGTTGCCTATATATGAACTCTTTTAACATTTAAAAGTATCATTTGTGTATCCAAAATATTGAATTATTATAATAATAATAATTTATTTTAATAGCATTAAGCTAATTATAATAAAAATACAGACATTGTACAACTAAATATATATGTATATATAAAAAGTAGTATAATTATATAATAACTTTCTTAATTTATATGTAAATTCTCTAACTGAAACAGAACATTTAATAGCATTCGGTAAATTGTTGAATGCAACCAGATCTTTATTATAAATAGACAAACATGTTTTTGTTTTATTTGTTCGTGAAATATAGAAATTAGTCTCTTGATGAGTATTATATGTGAGAATTTCACTAACATATTTTATACTTTTGAGTAAATAATTTGGTAATTTATTTGTTAACATTTTAAATATAAATACCAATATATTGTATTCGATAAATTTTTCAATATTTAGCCAGTGCAAAGTATAAAGCATATCTTTAATACTAGTATATTTATCAGACTATTTATTATTACCAAATAAATTTTGACTAAAGTGTGATCAGTTAAATTTTCCATCCAATTAACAATTTTTCAAATGAACAACCTGTATTAGCAATAAGGTATAGTGTAATTGAGAAGGTCAATTTAAAAATATATTAACTCCAGTTCAAAAGAGTTTTAATTATAAATATTTGATCGATAATTTAATTACGTCATAACCGAACAGATTTAATGCGGTTTAATAAGCCGACAAATTCAGCTTTAAAGGTTACTTTAGTTAGATGTTAGTTTATTAAATTAGTGTTTTAACTTTTAACTTATCCGAAAGTTAGTGACGTCAAGAGTTTCGAAAACTTCTGGGATTTCATAGATTACGTTATAATAGTTTGTATGTAGGCTCATCCAAACTTTACCGTGATTCATCTTCTGAGATTCACAGATGTATCTTTCTTTTTTATTACTTCTTTTGCTCTCATTTTCTGCTACTAGGATTTAATTAAAAAGAATCTTAGATATTTTCTTAAGAAATGGCTTCCAATGAAATTTACAGTGCTGTACGTTTTTCTATTTAATTATGTGATTAAACTTTATTTCCGTAAAACTTTGCATTTAATAAAACAATTCGTTAATTTTTAAATTTCTTTCAATGTTTGATGAGTTATAAAAAGTATTATAACTTGCAACCTTTTTGCAAAGTTTATCATTTTAACGATTCGTTTTATTTAATTAAAAGTTTTATATTTGCTTTTTGTTTAATTAAAATATTTATAAATTTTTTCAAATAATTATTTATGTATAATTCCTTAATAAGTTTTTTCAGTTATAATTAAATCAATTTAAAACAAATTAAATTAAAATCTTTCAAAATAATATTTTACTTTTTAACATAATAAAAAAACTTTTAGAACTCATTATTTTAAAATAAGGCACTGATTTAAATTAAATTTATAATAAATTTTATAATTTAGTTACTTATTTTGTTACCTAGTAACATGTATCTACTTTATGTACTGTAAATCATTTGTATCTTTTTCCTAATGAAGATACGTTACTTTCGTCGAAACGTCGATTATTAATAAATATTAATACAAAACTATAACCTAAAACCATTTTATTTTATTTTTTAATTTAACAGAAAATTAAAAAAAATTAAACTTTAATTATGTTTGTGTCTTCTTAACAGCAAAATTAAAAATACATAAAAACAAGTGTTACATTTTGTATTAAAGCCTTTTTTGTAATTTGCGCTACTTTTTGCCTTATTTGTTTATGTAGTTTATTTATTACCTCACTTTATCATGAGTCCACATTTATGGTAATAGTCTTGTTGCTGTCAATGAAATTATACCCATTTTTTTCTATTGATCTAAAGTTGGTTTTAAACTATAAAGTTATTGCAATGAAACTGACGCTAATTGCTTGTGATATGTGTTGATCAGTATACAAGAGTAAAATTTTGAGAAAAAAACATATAAATTACTAGGAGTGTGGAGTCGATAAAAAAAAACCGGTCGACTCCGACTTTAACTCCGATTTTTTTAATCCAACTTCGACTCCGACTCCAACTTTTAGTTCGATAATGATTTTTATATTTTATCATATTAAATTAACCACAGAAAATACATTTTATGGTTATAATATTAAATAGTAAACTAATATAAAACATTTACAAAAATATGTTACTAATTATTTCAAATGTTGTAAATGCAATGTTATTGATTTATTTATCAAAAAGATACAATATAGTTCATTATATTTTCACGTAGTGTTTAGTAATATTGTATTAAAAATGTTTAATATTATACTGTCTTTTGTTTTGTTCGTTTGTTTGTTTTTTAGCGAATAAATGACTATCTTTTCCAGCAGTGAGACGGTAATGTGCTAATTTTTAAGTTTATCGATCATTAGATAATGTAAATTGTTAGTGGTAACATAGTGGCGTTATTTTTAGTATTAAAAAAGGGGGAAATATCTTTTTGTTTACGTGATTTTATATTTGTCAATTTTTTGCTTTAACTCACACTCCTGATTTTTACAATTTAGAATGTTTACTTAAGCATATTATTTAAAACTACGCCTACTAATTTGGTATTGTATAGAATTTTTATGACTAAAAAAATTTGATTACGTAAAAAATAATATGTACATTTAAAAAACTGTTCACGTGAACTATGACCGTGCTAAAATATGACCAGTTTATAAAATAGGCTTAAGAAAAACAATATTATGAAATCAGAAAAGAAAAAGTTAACGTTCTACAACAGACGCATGTGTGTAAATACTTAATATGTCTGTCTTCATATAACCGTTTCTACATACAAATGGAGTTTTTGAATTGGGCAAATAATTGACTTAATATACTGATCTGTTTTTTTTTTTTAATTTAAAAATTTTGTATGTTTTATTACTATAAGATATAATAAAATGCTAGAATATTGTAATATAGGTAATGTTTATTAGGAGTAATATTTATAATAAATTTCGGATTCTGCTTTGAAAACTAGCAAAATCGCCAGAATCATTAAGTCATTGTTTTGCCAATAAATTTTAGGAAATTGTACACTGCTATACTATAAGCGAAAAATAAAATTGGTTTTGTTTATATTCGGTGTTCCAATTTTACTATTAATTAAATTTATTTAAATTCTCTAAAATAATACTGTTGATATCTCTTTTTTTTTTAACATTTTAAAAGTTGAAAAAGTCAATGAGAAAAAAACCATTTTTTTTTTCAAACAGCTGCTATTTTCGTAATTTTTCGAAATTCAAAAAAATCTTACGTATTATGGTAGAGTTTTTATTTTAGTTTTAGGATATTTTAAGGAAGCTTTTGTATATTATAACATTGAACAAATAAATGTTTATAAGTGTATCTGTAAAATTAATATAATAATACTCAAATTTTCAGATTTTATTTTCCTAAAATTTCACAAGTTACTCACTCATTTAATCGGCTTGTTAGGCTATGCATCAATGACTGGCCAGTTAATCATAGACACGTGTTTTGTATATTATGTTTTAGAACTTCCCGGAGGACGGGACAAGTGGCCAAGGTTTTTGACAAATTTACGCGTGACGTTACAATTTGAAAACATTTTTGACATAAAAATTCTAAAACGTAGCTCAAATATAACGTTATAACATATAAAAAAATTTAGAACATTTGCATTATTATTTTTTAATGAAAAAAATTTCGAAATTTAAGATAAGTTCTGCCTTAAGATAAGTAAAAAAATCATTTGTAATTAGCTAAAAAGGTATCCTCAGAATAAATTTAGAAATAATAGTCCTCAATAATTTTTACAGTAAATTTTTAATAGAAAAAATATATCGGTTAATTGAAGCTGCACTATTTGTCTATTTATTTATTCTAATTTTTGACTACATAAAATGTTTGTAGGTATATGACGCAAAAAGCTACAATAAATAACTTTAGTACAAGATAATAATTGAGTTGAACGACCTTTGATATATGTGAATTTAATTTCTTCTCCAACAGGGATGTAGGTCACGTTTTTTTTAAATAAAACTAATTTGATTTTATTTTACATGCTACTAGTTTCGGTACTATTGCGTACCTTCTTCAGGCAATCTATTTTATTTTGTGAAAAAAATAGCAGTGTTACAAATCATACAATCATACATTAATAAATTTCAATGACAATAAAACTTACGTAAAATGTAGATTAAACAAAACCATTTGACGTTGAATAAGTCGTACCAGAATATATAAGTAAACAACAGCACACACAGATTTTAACAATTATTTATATCAATACAATATACGTCAGATTTTTTAAAATAATAAATATATAAAACATTAAAACTTATTAAAAAACAAACAATTTCGTTTTTTTTTTTAAAATACTACTGAAATACTACTACTAATGAAATTCAGTTAGTGTATCGGCAGTTTTTGAATGTGCCAGTAGTATTTTAAAAAAAAAAACGAAATTGTTTGTTTTTTAATAAGTTTTAATGTTTTATATATTTATTATTTTAAAAAATCTGACGTATATTGTATTGATATAAATAATTGTTAAAATCTGTGTGTGCTGTTGTTTACTTATATATTCTGGTACGACTTATTCAACGTCAAATGGTTTTGTTTAATCTACATTTTACGTAAGTTATATTGTCATTGAAATTTATTAATGTATGATTGTATGATTTGTAACACTGCTATTTTTTTCACAAAATAAAATAGATTGCCTGAAGAAGGTACGCAATAGTACCGAAACTAGTAGCATGTAAAATAAAATCAAATTAGTTTTATTTAAAAAAAACGTGACCTACATCCCTGTTGGAGAAGAAATTAAATTTAGTACAAGATGTAAAAAGATGTTTCTAAAATAGGATCATAGGCGCCTTTTTAGACAAATGAACACAAGAGAACAATTATATTCAGACAACAATACAATATAGGTATATATACACTGATAGTTTTAATCACTGCGAAAAATCTGTGTGTTTAATCATCTTTGCTTTCGTTTTAATATTTGCATATGTGACGCGCGAAACGCGAAATTATTTGAATACGCTCTGACACCGTTTTAAAATATCATTTTGATTTTTTAAACAGATAGTAAGGTTGTTTCTACATGGGTAGGCGTCGCATCGGGTTGTATTAACTTGATCTTGAAGTGACTGAATAGAAATACTGACAGTTGACACTATGTGTAGCACATGTGTGTTTAGCAGGAACGGATTTAGACGCATTTCTAAAAATATTTGCCTTTGTCAAATAATAGAATACATGTTTTACTTCAAAAGTTTTGTTTGTTGTTTTTGCGGGTCTTGTTTCAGTTGAACCAACCTTGAAAACGATCTGTAAAATTACTATACTGCAAGGAACAGCTCTATAAAACATTTTTAACTTAACTGTATGCAATTAATTACGTTGCTAGCTGACAATATTTTCATGCAACATATTTTTTTCACGTAGAATAACTTATATAAATCAATAATTATATTGTAAAATGTCGCTATTTCAATAGAGTAATTACAAATACAGAGTTCATGAAAAAAATTAAAATTAAATGAAAACACTAAAACATAATTTTCAAAAACAAATATGCAGTGTTTTAAAAATAGTTTTGTAAATATAATTAATTATGCTTTTACAAACAAGGAACTGGATAAAAATAATTATCTTATCTGATTTGATAATCAAGGATATAAGTATAGGAAAATATGTAGACATTTTTGCAGAATAAATATCAGGCAACAGTTGTGTGATTGTATTGTAAATAATAACGTTTAAGCTTCGCTTATATTTGTAGGATTTACGAAAGTTCTTGAAAATTTATGATTCTACGAAAATATTTGATAATATTTGTAGCACATGACTTTTTGAGTTGACACTCTAATCGTATTTCAAATGTTTGAATATAGAATTTAAGTTCAAATATTAAATTGTATTATATTTTCATTTTTTTAGGATGTAATATTTAATATTTTTATTATGTATTATAATTTATAATTGTAATTCATTGTGGTATGAAAAACTATAAACTTCATAAAATTTGTATATTTAATGTTTATATTTTGAAAGATAACAGGGGACAGTAAAATAAATATTATTTTTCATATGTTTTTTATTTTTTTGGTAGTTTCCTTTCATTTTAAATACAATATTAATTAACGAAGACAATTATTTGAAAATCTCCACAACTTTCGTATATAAATTAAAAAATTTAATACATATTTTGAACCCTACTATCTACCATTAGTGCAATAAATTTGTTTACACAAATTAAATATTTTAAATATTGATAATTTGCTAGTTATGTAATTATAATAGTGTAATGGGAGGTAACTATTATCAGCAAATAGTTATAAATTTTATTAAATCAAATTAAATTTAAAATGTTGCAATTTTTATCAGCATAGAAACAATACAAATAAAAGTTTAAAAATAGCTAATAATTTATAATTTTTTCAAGAAAATTTACTGCTTGCATAAAAAACTTATTAAATAAAAAAATTGAAATAAAAATCATACAATATAGTTTTTGTGAATAAAAATACTTGTTTACATAATTTATTAGTCATTAACTACATAATAATAGTGATTTTTATTGTAAGCAAGAAATATTTTCAATATTTTAGATTGTATATTTGTTTTTAGACTGGTATTACTAAATATTTGTGCCTGGAATATTTTTATTTCAAGATCGAGGTTATTATCCATAGCAACTGTTAGTCATTTTTACTTTTCTGCTTATAAAATATTCGCTCGCTTTTTTATTTGCACTTTTAATTAAATTCATGAATAGCGTTAGTCAACAAAATTTTAGCGGTTCTTATTATTCATTACAACTTTTTTTAAATAAATATTACAAAAAAATAATTAAGAATTTTCTTATATATATCTAGAATCGGTTTTATTGACTGAATAGCAATAATTAAAGATAAAAATTGGAATTGTATAAATTTTGTTGTTGTTATGTTATAATTATTTTGGGTGGAATTTTTATGCGTGCTGAAAATAGGTAAATTAACTCCAGAATAGGACACTGTAACAACCATTAATAGAAATTCACAACCGTTATTTGATTATACACATTAAAATAGCATATTAAACATTAATTTATAAAATGAAACAACCTAACAAATGAAACAGATAAAACCTAATCTAACTGACGTGTATTTATTACATACATACACAATAACGCCATGTACCCAAACTATCCAGAAATTAGTTTCCTCCAAACATTCCTATCTGAATAAGAAACTTTTGCTTTATTCACATTCATAATACCTTTTATACATGCTCTTTTAATTATAACAGTATAAATATTATTCTAATATTATTAATTATAAAAGTAATGTAAAAATTGTTTGAAAACACATGTATATAACATCAATCACTAGGCAAAAAAAACGCGCTACTTGACAAATCTGAAAAATTACCGATTTTCAAATATGTACCTATAACTCGGTCAATTTTGAACGAAATTGAATGAAATTTTTTGTACGAATTCAAAATTGGCCGAGTTATACTTATTTGAAAATCTATACTAGTGTATAATATACTATTAATAATCTATACATAAATTTTGATTTGAATTTGAATCTGAAAATATATGAATATATATATATATATATATATATATATATATATATATATATATTCACAAAATGATATGTTTAATTTATTTTTATGTAAAATAACTTAAGAAAAATCTAAAATTCTGAAAGTTCTTGAAATACTATTTGCAAGATGTATTTACTTTCAAAATATTACAAATCGTACTGCATCTAATTTCAATTATATGTTTCACAACTGACTTTCTTTTGTTTGTTTTTTTTTTTGAATCTATTATAATATGCGGTTATATGATAACGTTGATTGCGGTAATGAAAATCTAGTAATCTGGTGAATGCCTCGTGCTGTGCGCAAGCGAGCGTTCATTTGTCAGTCTCGTATTGTCATGGTTACTTGAACGGTGTTACCTTGCCTGCAAAATGCAGCCATGCTTGTAATTTAACAACCAAAACAATAAAACTCGCACTACAATTCTATGTGTGTGTGTGTGTGCTCCATTCTGTCGACAATGCACTGCTTGCCTAACATTACTGGAGTTGGACAATTTGGCAGACATTTATCGGATGATGATCAATGAAATTTGGCATTGAGATTTATTTCAATGTATCTATGTGACGGCATATAACCGATAAAGCTGCTGATGGTTAATGATTAACCAGTATTGAGAACTATATTTTATTATCGGTTTTAACCGGTTTTTATATTTGAAACCGATGTTTATCGGTTAATTTTATAAAATCAGACTATGTAATTCATGTATATATATATTAAAATAAAACGGCTTTAGATTTAAGTTCTGTATTGATATTTATAAATAATTGACGTTTCGACAAACACAACGTATTTCTTCAGCAGAAAAAAATACAAATAACATTTAGAGTAAATACACAGAACTGCTAGGTAACAAAATAAATAATTTATAAATTTTTAATTAAAGAAAGCCAAATTTTATTTAAATCGGTGCCTTCACATTGATTGATGTTATTTTTTTTGTAAATTTATATTGTTTCTTTTATTTGCTTTGCTATTTTGCACAACATGCGTTAGAAAATCTCCATAATAATTGCAAGACCCCTCAATATTAACAGTTAGATTGATAAGAAAAGCAATAAAAATTTATAAAAAAAAAAGATAACATCAATCAGTGTAAAGACACTGATTTAAATATAATTTATAGTATTTTGTTTTTGCTTAAATCGCCATCAATTTATATTGATAAAATAATTAAATAATTAGTTAATATTTAAATAAAGAAAAAGGCATTGACTTTGCCATAAATTAATGGCAATTTAAGCAAAAACAAAACCTAATATATAATACGCCATGTGTAATTAAGAATATAAAATAAAAATTTATAAATTTTTATGATCTATAGTTACTTATTTTGTTACCTAGTAACTTCTTTCTATGTTCTGTTTATCTTTTATTTCTGATAAAGATGTTTGTCGAAATTAATAAATATTAATACAGAACTACAAACAAAAGTCGTTTCATTTCTTTTATTTAAATTTTTTGAAGAATTTGTTTTTTTCAAAAGCATCAATAATAAATTTGATTGTGTTTATTTAAAAATTAAATTAAGACATTGGCGTAGCTGGTTGAACTGTTCGACTATCATTTAGGAAAAATCCTCGCGAGTGTGGTTATTTTTTCCGTTTCTCGTTTGTTTCTCTGCTCGCTACGGTAATCAGTGAATGGGTAAATGGTCGTTCAACCAATGGAAATTTTATATTATCAACCGCCTATCGTATTTTACTTTTACTGTTACTTATTGCATATCAAATTATTGTAAATGAGTCGAGATAAATATGTATTATATCGTTACTAGTTCGCGTAGTTTTATGTTTTTTCTTTCTTTCTTAGATAAGGTTAAAAATATGTTCCAGTTATCTACTTATGGCTAACTAGATTTATTATTAATATCATATTATGTAATAGATATTAACAACATATATATTATAAAAAAGAAACATATATTATAATAAATTTTATGCATTAGTTAGTAAAAACAATGATAAATTATATAAATTATGTTGATTAGGTAGATTTTATAATTTTTTTAGAAGCTATTTTAAAATTTATTCTACATTTTAAATTAGATTATAAATAAATTTTTAATTGAATCATTAAGTTTATATTTTACATAAGAGTTACAAGTAAAGATAGAATTAGGGATGACGACATAAGAGAAGAATTAAAAATCAAATCAGTACTATAATTAATAGAAAAAAGACAAGTAATTTGATGGGGCCATTTGGTAAAAATGGGGGAGGACACGCTTGTCCAGATAAAAAGCGATAGAGGCAGATCAAAAAAAAAAAAATTGGGTCAGCACGCTAAAAAAATAATAATGAAAAGAGGAATATCGATATAGGACGCAAGAGAAAAAGCGAAAAATAAAAAACAGTGAGCGAATTTCGTGCAGAATTAAGAATTAACAACCCTTACACTTAAAGATAGAAGGGGATTTGACTATATATTTAAATTATTTTTAAATTTACTTATCAATTAATGTATTTTTGCGTTACATGTAAAATCAACTAAAATATTCTGCCGTAAGTGTTTTTTGTTCTGTTCTTATATTTATTATTATATGTATATTTGATATGTATACATATATGTATTTATTGTAGAGTCTTGAAAAACCCAATAGTGATTGCTGAAATGTTGGCTTAGAAGTTAATAAAAATATATAAGAGCCTGAATTCCGTCAATTACTAATTATTTATCATATAATTATACTTGACAGTTTTTGAAAAATATAGTTTTTCAAGTTTACGTACAATTTCTCTACAATAATTTGATAATTTTTGGTAATATTTGTAACATTTTTAGATTTATTATTATTTTGTATACTCGTGATTTAAGGCTAACAAAAAGGAAAACTAGCTTATCCATTTAAAAAAAAGTAAACTACTCTATTGAATCCTAAATTCGCCACTGATGATGGAAACTTAGGCCCGTATTCCCACCTCTTTTGTTTTTAAAAAAGTGATTCTATTTCTTGCTTTAAATAAATTTTTACTTCTATCTCTTATCAAAAATGAATAGTATTTCTATTTTTGATATATTTTATTTATATCTAATATTATAAAATTCAAATAAACTGATTAAAATTGCTTAATAAGTAATTTTAAATAAACGTCAAAAGTAATTTTGACAAAAATCACTTTTAAATATGAGGGCCTTAGCTTCTTCGCTTATTTAACTTTGTTTTTATTTTATATTAATTTTGTGGTTGGAGAATTTATGTTAAACTTATATTATTGTTTATAAATTTTTT
Source organism: Clivina fossor (assembly GCA_963966155.1). Taxonomy (NCBI): domain Eukaryota; kingdom Metazoa; phylum Arthropoda; class Insecta; order Coleoptera; family Carabidae; genus Clivina; species Clivina fossor. The sequence goes on from OZ014563.1 coordinate 5,244,222, forward strand.
TTATATTTTAATATGATAACTTTTAGACTGATAAAATGAGTTTCTTTGAAAAGAAGTTTTAAATTAAATTTAAATATTGTGGTTGAAAAATTATCTTTAAATTTATTTGTAAAATTTTACCACAATAGATAATATTATCATTTAATCCGAGAACTTCTAGGACAAACAAGATTTACTAATTTTTAAAACTGATTCTATACAGTTACAATTATATTTATTTATTTTTTAATTCATTACAAGCACACATATACCAATTGTTAAAGTCATATGACATTTTGATTGTGTATCAATAAAAAAATAATAGATTTGTTCTTAAATTGTTGTTATATAATGCAATGATAAACTGTTTAACTATTTGATTATGCAAATTGACACAACTAAATTTAATTACATAACAGTTAAAATTGTGTTGACATATAAGCATTTAAAAGTAAAGACAATTTGATTAATTTCATCAACCTAAATAATAATCAAGTAATTTTATATTCTAGAATACGTAACTGTAACTATTACTATAGATGCATAATAATAATAATAATAATAATAATAATAATAATAATAAATTATTGTTGAGATTTTCTTTTATATTTTATAATTGAGAAGCAAGTAATAAAATAAGAATAAAAAAAAGTAAAGAAATACATATTTAAGTTTTCGATAACGTAAGTTTTGTATAAAAAATATTACTACATATATATATATATATATATATATATATATATATATATATATATATATATATTTATAAAAGAGTATAAAAATCACATTATTAAAATTTTTATATAATATTTATTTAATATAATAAAGTTTTTTGACTTAAAAGAAAAGTTATAGCAATTTTAATTTGTAATGTAAATTATCTGATATAGTAATATACTTTTGATCATAAGATTTACACATGTTCATAACTTTAGATATTAGATCAGTTAATCTGAGATTTTATAATATTATCTATAGAATAACTACGCGTCACATGTATACGTATTTTATTCATTCAAAAATGTTTTTGTGACATATTGGAAAATGTTATCAAACTTATCATAAACAGAATCTATAGAATTTGTTAAAAAAGTTGAAAATAAATATTGAAATATTATAATCATCCGCGTAAATGATGGAACTGTATACAAATTTGAAAATAACATTTCTAAGAATATATAAAACTAAAACCAAAGTTTATGTGAGTTTTCCGTAATATGTGGGAAAATTAAATATTTAATTTAGTAATTACATCTAAAAGCTAACTTGATTCCCAGTCTAGTAGACTTTAAAGGCTATTATTTTAATTTATTTACTGATGACACATATTTATTTAGATATTAACGTAATACGATATACGTATAATCACATGAAAAAAATATAGAAAACGATAATATTAGTTTGATATTTAAAAGAAATATTGTTTTATGCAATTATCTATACATATTGACGTACAAATCTACCGATATATTTTCCTTTTGGATTAGACATCGGGTTGATTTTATTCGTCATTGGATATATTGTTAATTTAGTATTTATATATATTTAAATATAAATATTTGTTAAAATTATTTATATAACTGTAGCTTTAAAAAATTAAATATGTATAAATATATAATCATATAGAATATATAATCATATCAAAAAGAGATATTTGAGAAGCATTTCGTTACTTTAGTGCAGAATCTATCTTAAGATACTTATGGAAAAATATTTTGTTACGTGTTTAAAGCTATCTACTACTTATATTTATTAATGCGATATTTTTACGCATTTTATATACAAGCTGTATTATTTCACGAAGATGCAGTGAATTATATACGGCGTGTCTAATAAAATTTATTAATGTGTATTTTAAAACCATTGTAAACAATGGCTGATATTACAAGCTCTGTTTTTGGGTGTTGTAGTTCATTTGTTTAATCCAGCTCTTACGTTGTCTTAAAATCAGACGTCCGAACTTCGGGGATTCTTCCCGTGGCCGCGCGCTTTTATATACATACATTTCGATGATGTTATCGAGTAATTAGCTATAAAAAAAGTTTGTACGCAATAGAAAAAAAAATATTATGGATTTTATTATATTATGTATTGAAGATAGAAATATTTTATTAGATAATTAATAAAATTATGTTCATGTATCATTTCTTCCTTTTTTGAGAAGGAGCCCCGCATGTAATATTTTCCCGAGGTCCCGCAAAATCCGCAACCGGCCCTGCTTGAAACCTATATTAGTTAAAACCAATTTTAAAACAGAGCTTATAATACTGGCAAATGTGTTTTTAAGAATTCTTCTCCTTCTCCTTCAAAATGTTACATATTGGCACTTGTTACTTTTCTATTGAAGTTACGATGTGTTAAAGTTATATTATTTTCTAGACACGGCCTCTAGACGATCAATAATATTGTGCAATATTATTAAAGCTCCTTCTAGACAATTCTACTTAAAAAAAATGTTCACAAACATTTACTGCGTCTTCCAATCTTCCTGGCGATCAATAATTATTGTGCAATATTATTTATTTTCTAGATACACAATCAAAGCTTGATTTAATTTATATTTAATTTTATTTATTATCAAAAATCAGGAAACACGATACTGATACAGAACAGATACATATTGCATAGCATCTATCTCTACTATAGGTGTAATTTGTTCTTTTAGTGGTAACCTTAAAGAATACGTGTATCTGCAATTTTGTTCAAATAGTTTTTCTTGCAAGGTAATATAATTACATTTTAAAAATATTCATTGTTTATCTGATAAAGAAATTTTATTTCTTTGTTTTTATATATATATATATACATGCATTTACATAACTATAAAATAAGTAAGTAACACAACAGTAATTTGTCAGAGAACAAATATGTTTTGTATTTGAATATTTATTTGTTTTGAAATAATAATATTTGACGATTCAGTATTATGAGGTTATTGAGTTAAATAAATAAAAGAAAACTTTATTAAAAATATTTGTTTTTTTATTCTTAATTTAAAACTATGCCCTATTTCAAACGTAGAGTCAAATGTTTTTCTCAAAAAATTATTTTACTAGAATTATATAATTCATATGAGCATTTGGAGAATCTTTTGTGAAAATTTGATTAAAATCAGATAAATAATGTAGCCATTGTGAATTTTTACAAAGTTTAATATTTTTTTTTGGAAAGTTGGCTATTCTCCTGGTAGTCAAAGTAGTAAAAATAAGTTAGAAGTATATGGGTAAACCCACTTTGACATTATCACATAAATATTAAGAATCAGGAATAAAAAATTTATATTTTTTCACTACAGTTTACAAACCGAATTTAAACAACTCAACTCTTAAATTCTCATTTTCATATTTTTTATTTAAAATTTTTTTATAGCAAAATATGGAAATTATATAACGTTGAATTCAAAAAATTATTGACTTTTTAAAATAGTAAAAATATTTATATGTTACTATTTAAAAAAACAAAACCAAAATTATTTATATTATACCATATATAATTTTCTTTCAATTTATTTGTTTTATTTATATTGTATCGTGGTCGATCGCCAAATAACTTGGTATGCAAAAGTAGCTCGCGTAGTACAAAACGTTGAACACCCCTGGTATAGGGTAACATATCTAATATTTCATGATGTTTTATAACATTTATTTTAATTATTTATTTTATTTAGCAAATAGTTTAGACATAAAAAAGTTAAAGTTACGTATTACTTAAATGATGTAATCATAGTTGGTTATTTTAATACACAAGTTTTAGCGTTTTATTAAATTTAATATAATATTTTTTAATCAGAATATTTTATCATAATGGAAAATTTTTAAATTATTTATTATTTATGTGATAAATAAATAAATAACTTTCTAATAATGGAAATTTTTCATCTAATACTTCAATTAAAAATTAAATTTTTAATATTTTAAATTATTTAATTTTTCTCAAATAAAGTTAGTTAGCTATATCTACTAATATTTCATTTATATTTGATATTTATAATTTTTCTGAAATAAATTTACAATGAAATTGCATTTTTGAATGAATGACAATCATTTATAGGTCTGCATTATATTTACTTACGTTTTTAAGTCTTTGATAAGAAAAGCAAATATTAAATATTTCACGTTCACAAAATGTGATACTATTTAATTTTATAAAGACAGACAGTAAATATTGAAAAACTAAACTTGATGTTTTCTAAAAGTATTCAAACTTTTATTCTCATTTATAATTAATATAGGAAACTATTATTATATAAAAATTTAATTTTTAACTTTGATAACTTTTTTTTTAATATGTCGTCATTAATTTAATAAATAATATATACTTACGTTTGCATGTGACGTATTATATTAAAAAACTGGTAATATTATTTCAGTGTAAAGTACAAGTTTTTTTTCATTATTTTATATATAATTTACAGCGTATGTTTCGCTGTAATTTTATACGTTATGTTTAAGGCATATGACTTCACATTCGACGCAAAATGCTTTGTTATTACGTAAGTAATAATTAATATTGGAAAAATAAAAAAAAAAATTATTTAAAAATGCATTTTTAATATTTATGTATGTAATATATTAAATATTCATATTTTATTTATCTGTAAAACCTTGAACATAAATAATGTTTAAAATAAAAAGGTTTCAAAATTTAGTTCTGTATTAATATTAACAGTAGATTTGATAATAGAAGTAATAAACGAAATAGATAACATCAATCAATATAAAAGCAATGATTTAAATAAAATTTGACTTTTTTTGTTTAATAATTTTTAAATTTTGTAATCTAGTTACTTATTTTATTACCTATTAACTTATTTTTATGATTTGTTTATTTATTGTATATGTCATTTGTATCATTTTTTCTAATGATGACGTAGAGTACATCGAAACGTCGATTTTTAATTAAAATTAATATAAAACTAAATCTTAAAGCCTATTTATTTTAATATAATGAGTTCTGAAAGATTTTTAACTATATTAGATAATGTTTATCTAATACAAATATTAATAAAATTTAATTTACTTAAGATATACATATTTTCTTAGAACATTAAATATTTTTTTGTATTTTATAATTTTGTTTATTTTAAATTAACAACAATTTATAAATTGTGTTAGTATTATCTTTAATCAGCTTAGCATTTTAAAAGTTTAAGTAAACATTTAATATTAGTGGATAATTTTTTAAAATCGTCCGTTTATTTCTTGTTTGTTCCATATCACAAAACCATACTTTCGATAGAATGATGTTTAAATGGAACCAATTAGAATTTATATTTTCAAACTGTTCAAATTATAACATCGACGATTGTTAAAATAGATAAAAAATATACAAATATTAACAAAAAAATCGACTGACAAAATAATATGTATTAAGAATGTAACAGAAAAAAAAAAGTACAAACATTGTTCAATATTAGGCAATTCAAATAATTTTTTTTTCAATACAATGTAATTTTAATTAAAAGAAAATACAATTACTTGGACTCGAATTAAAATATTTTTGAAATCTAGCTTTTTTTAATCACATTATAGTGTATCAGAAAAATTTAAAAAAAATTCTTTGTTTTGGATATTTTAAATCACAGTTTTATATTTTATTGATAATGGTTTATTTTTAAGTTTACACATAGCAACAAAAAATAAGCATACAAAAAACATTTTGGGATTACAGTTACAGGAAACAATTATAACTGTAATTTGGTAGGAATATGAATAAGCAACATTATACATATTAAAACTAGATTTATAAGTTTTAATATTTAAATATCATACCTGCCTAATAGTTGACCGGTTCGAATCCCGCTTGGTGCATGGGTGTTTGTATTGTCTAAATTTACATTTGCCAAATTATTTTTGGTCAATATGACAATATGACCTCCGGAGATGTCAGATTAAATACACTTGTTTAAAATAAAAAGATTTTTGGATTTCTGTATTAATATTAACAGTAGATTGATAATAGAAACAATAGAAATTTATAACGAAAAAAAAATAATCAATGTGAAAGCAGTGATTTTAAAAAAAAATTAGCTTCATTTATTCAATAATTTATAAATTTTATAATCTAGTTACTTATTTTGATACCTAGTAACTAATTTTTATTTTTTGTTTATTTATTGTACATGCCATTTGTATTATTTTTCCTAACGATAATACATGTGGAGTATGTCGAAACGTCGGTTTTTAATTAAAATTAATGCAGAACTAAATCTTAGAGTTTTTATATTTTCAATTAATCAAAATATTTGTATATTTGTTTGGTGTTGCCTTGGGTGGTGCATATACTGTAAAAAAAATATGTAATTTTACAAAAAATTTATGTAATTTTCCATGTTTTGTGAATTTAATTTTTCATAAAAAATGTAATATTACGTAAATTATCCCAGTGAAATTACAAAATGTTGTTATTTTTACTGTTAAAACCTATGTAAAAGTACATAAATTTAAGATTCATTACGATCAATATATAGTAAGTAACTACTGTATAATAATGTTCACATTATTGTACTAGTAACATAATGACTTTCTTCTATATTGGCAATATAGTAATCTAATATCAATATTTTGATAAGTTAGCTGTCGTATTTTATTTTTATTTCCAGTAGATGCATAATTATTCATTAGAAACATACATAATACATAATCATTTTATTTTTAACATGAAAATTATCTTTTCTCTTATAATTAGTATATTTTATAATTAAATCACAATAAACTTTATTTATAAATAATATATATTATCTTGCGTTATATAAAAAAACCTTGTGGTTTATGTTTTTTTTTTTAGGTTTGACACAATTTGGTCAAGTACAACTGTTTATTCTTTTCCTGATAATATAATAATGCCAACTAGAATTATCGCAGAATAAAGAAAATTAAAGTTATAAGCTTTATTTAAATTATAATGACTTTGTTGTTTTGCATGATTACAATATTTATTTATCATAGTTTACAATTCAAGAACAATTATCCGAGTATAATACACGGAATAAGTGATAAAAATCTGCAAATTTGCGAGAATGAATCATAAATTAAATTGAATGCTTTTCCAGAAATGTTTTACTGAAATGAATTTTTTTTATCGATTATAATGTGGGTGCATACATGAAAAATATTTGTAATTATTTCCAGTTTTCTTTGAATTTTATTTTTATATGTGCTTTTTATTATAGTTTGTTATTTTATTACTAGTTTTTATATTTAACATTATTGTTTATTTTATAATAAAATTATAATAGTTCAAATAAATTTAATCAAATAAAATTTTATATATACGTAATTGTTATTTTCAAATGAGTACAGTTATTGAGAAAATAAAAAGTTTTTAATACATATAAAGAAAATTAATCAAAATATTTGTATATCAGTTTATTTTATCGATATTAATATGTCGTTTTTATTAAATAATTAAACAAAATGTACTCCTAAAACAATTTATATTTTAATACAATGAGTTCTGAAAAATATTTTACTATGTTAATATTATGTATTTTAAAATAAAAATAACTTATCAATAGGTTATACTCATAGTTCTGTATTAATATTTATTAATAATCGACGTTTCGACGAACTCAACGAAAACTGATACAAATTATATTTAACTAACTGAATTGGATTGCTTTAATCTTTTGTAGTTCTATATTTATAACAAATATTGTTTGATGTTTATGATGATTGGTTGCTCGTGCGCAGACGAGACTATATCGCTTGAGATATGAAACAACACTGTTTAACCTCGTTCGCAACGGTTTCTATACTTACATCCTCTATCGGGCGCGTGCATAACTAGTCCACAGCTCTGCAGTACTTAAACAATGTGCTGCAGGCCTGCGGTTACAAATATGTACAAAACATGCCGGCCACCTTGAAGGATGTTAGTCCTTCAAACAAAGCAAAGAATAAGATAAAAAATACAAATACAAATACAAATAACATTGGTAATATGTTGTTCATTATAGTTCAGTTGGTAACACACATAATTTTACGATTGGCCGTTTTAGAATACCACTAGCACACTTCACACTGACCACTCGCACTATATTGTCTTTTCCAGCATGAAGTTGGATAATACGTCCTAATTTCCACTGGCCCGGAGGTAAATTAGGCTCTTTAATTAACACCATGGAGCCTGTTGTTACATTGGGCACATTTTTTGTCCATTTGTTTCGCTGATGTAATTGCGAAATATATTCTACACTCCAACGACGCCAAAATTGTTGATTTAATCGTTGCAAATATTGAAATCGGTCTAAACGATTCAACTTAATGTCTTGCACGTCGGGATCTACCAACGCTGTGTATGGTCGGCCGATTAGAAAATGTGCTGGTGTTAAGGCTTCCATATCGTTCGGATCGGATGTGATAGGGGTTAAAGGACGAGAATTTAATGTAGATTCGATCTGAACTAATACCGTGTACAACTCCTCAAAAGTTACGTTTGCGTCACCCACAACCCTTTTTAAATGAAATTTGGTACTTTTCACTCCCGCTTCCCACAATCCACCGAAATGTGGAGACGAAGGCGGATTGAAATGCCACGATATTCCCTCACTATTAATGCTATCTGTTATCTGATTTTTATTAGCGTTAAGCCATTTATATAGTAATATTAGTTCTGCATTTGCACCTTGAAAATTGGTGCCGTTGTCACTATGCATATGCAATGGTTTACCACGCCTGGCCACAAATCGCCTGAGACATGCAATAAAAGCTTGTGTAGAAAGACTAGTTACTAGTTCTAGATGTATGGCCTTAGTACAAAAACAAACGAAAACACAAATGTAGCATTTGATAAGTTTTGGATTACGACCTTGTCTATCCTTTATTGTGACAGGTCCCGCGTAATCGACACCAACTGTATGAAATGGTGGCATGGGTGTGACCCGTGCCTTGGGTAAATTGCCCATAATAGGATTGGGTGGTTGTGCATTATATCTGCAGCACTTGATACATGTTCTAACCGTTTTTTTTGCTATGTTTCTGCCATTTATTGGCCAAAATTTTTCGCGAATTGCGTTTAATAATGAGTTTGAACCTACGTGCAATAATCGAATATGTTCGCTAGAAATTATCAAATTGGTTAAATGCGACTTGGGTAATAAAATTGGATGACGTTTGTCAAATGTGAAATTTGATTCTTTAAGTCTACCACCTACTCGTATCAAGCCATATTCGTCTAAGAATGGATTAAAAGATATGAGTTTGCTTCTAGTTTTAACTGCTTTATTTTGTAATAAATCATTGTATTCTTCGCGAAATGAATTAATTTGTTCAACTCTTATTAAATTTACTAGAGCGGTATTTAATTCGTTATTAGTTAACGCGTTGTAATTTCTTTTTTCCTTTCCTTTCAAACGACAGTTTTTTATAAATCTTATACACCATGCTAAAATTCGTTTAATTCGAGTTAAATTTGAATAGTTTTGAACGTTAATTAATGAAGTTTGATTAATTACTATGTATGACTGTATCGCTGCCTTCCTTTGTTCAGGAATATCATTATTTTGTATATTATTTCTATTTGTAATCGAATATGAATTATTTCCGTTGAGCCAGTCCGGCCCTGTCCACCATAGTTTAGACTTCGATAATTGTGTTGGTAACATGCCGCGAGATACTATGTCTGCTGGGTTTTCCGTTGATTTTACATGATTCCACTCGTCTACATTTGTCATATTTTGAATACTTGCTACGCGATTCGACACAAATGTCGACCATTTATTGGGGTTAGAATTTAACCAACATAAGACTATTTGTGAATCGGTCCACCAAAATTTCTGTGTGATGTTTAAATTTAATATGTTAAGAAATTTTGTTGCTAATTCAGCCAATAATGTAGCTGCTAACAATTCGAGTCTGGGTAATGTTACCTTTTTAATCGGTGCTACGCGTGACTTAGCAGCAAGAAGTCTTACAACTGTTTCGTTATTGTTTATAGATTTTAGATAAATGCAAGCTCCATATGCCTTTTCAGAAGCATCGGCAAACCCATGCATTTCGATTTCACTTGCGTACGGACTGAGAATAAACCGCGGAATACTTATTTCCTTTACCGATTGTAACTCTCTTGTAAAATTTAGCCAACATGAATATAAATTTTGTGGAATGGTTTCATCCCAGTTTAATTTTAGTTGCCAAATTTCCTGAATGATTAATTTAGCTATTACAATAGTAGGTGCAAGTAAGCCGATGGGATCAAACAGTTTGGCTGTAGTTGATAAAATTGAACGTTTTGTTACTTGCACGCATCCAGCTTTGATTGGGTTAGAAAACGAGAACACGTCCTGTGAAGGATCCCACAAAACCCCTAAAGTTTTGTTCATGCAATTCGATAAAAATACAGTTTGAGTGTCTACGTTTGTCTCATTTAATTCACATGCATTACTTTTGAATTTGGTTAATGTAAACTCGCTTTGTTTCAAGATATTAATTAAATTTTGTTTAATTATCTTTAAGTTTTCAATTGAATTTGCTCCCGTCAATACGTCATCGACGTAAAAATCGGATTTGATTATTTTGGATTCGATCGGATACTTTCTTTCATTTATGTTTGCTAGTTCAAATAAACAACGTATCGCGAGGTATGGTGCTGCTGCCATACCGAACGTGACGGTGTTCAGTTCGAAATATTTTAACAATTCTGTGGGATTATCGCGCCATATTAATTTTTGGTATTTTCTATCGTTTTTATGAACCCAAATTTGACGATACATTTGTGTTATATCTCCGGTTAGCACGTACTTATGAGTGCGAAATCGTGTAATTATCGAGAAAAGATCGTCTTGAATTGTTGGACCTACGTACTGTAGCTGATTAATTGGTAATCCCGAATTCAATTGACACGAACCGTCGAATACGATCCGCAATTTAGTTGTTTCGCTTGATTCTTTAATAACTGCGTGATGCGGTAAAAAGAATGAATTTTCATCTAAGTTATTTGATTGTGACATATGGTTTTGAGTTTTATAATTATTTATACATTCAACATAGGCATTTTTCTTATTTGAATCTTTTTCAAATCCCTTTTCTAGTTTCAAAAATCTATCTTTCGCAATTTCTACGGAATTTCCTAGATCTGAAATATTTGATTTAATCGGTAGGCGTACTATAAATTTACCATCTGGATCTCGCGTTGTTGTTTGTTTGAATAGTGTTTCACAATAAGTTTCTTCGCGGGATAGAATTTTTTCTTTCGTCTGAAATTCGTCAATTCGCCAAAAGGTTTGTATTTCTTCGTTTAACGCGTGTAATGAGAGATACGATCGCGTTTGTTGTGGTGATGCGGAATTTATTTGACCGGACACGATCCAGCCGAATTTAGTTTTTTGAAATATTACACCGTTTTGATTTTTGATTTGACCCACGCATAAAATACTCCAGAATAGTTCTGCACCCAATAATAAATCTATATCTTGTGATTTATTAAAGTACGGATCCGCTAATTTTATGTTAGGTGGAATATTGAATGTATTTAGAGGTATTGTTATATTTGGCAAAGAATTTGCTACCTTTGGTAAAACGAAACAATCTATTTGTGCTTTAAAGTTGTTGCATCTTGATGCAATTGTTAATTTGACTCGATTTTTTAAATAAGAAATACTTTGGTTAATTCCAGTCAACGATATGTTTGTTGGTATTAAATCTAAACGTAATAGTTTGCAAGCGCGTTCAGAAATAAAATTTGATTGAGAAGCTGAATCCAATAAACATCTTAATGATTTTGTTTCACCTGTTTGTGTGATTACATTTACTAGAATAGTAGCTAATAACGTTTGATTATTATTTTCTACAACTGATGAATAACTTCCGACATTATTGTTTAACTGATTACTGGTATCTGTTTTTTCGACATTAACTTCACCTTCATTTTTTTGTATTTTAGCACATGAGTTTGTGCCACTCTTATTACTTTCTTGTTTATTGAGATTTAAATGTAAAGTAGTATGATGTTTTTTATGACATAATTTACAGTTAGTGGACTGACAATTTGAGACAAAGTGTCCCTTTCTTAAGCAATTAGTGCAAAGTTTTAAGAGTTTAATTTTTTCAAATCTAGCTATTGGTTCGAGTTTTAAAAATGATTCACAATTTTGTATGTAATGTGTACCCTTACAATTTGTACATGCAATTTTAGATGTTGTGTTACTTTCAACAATGTATGATTTTACTAAATTGCGCTTTGGTTCGTTTTTGTCGCCATACAATGTATTTTTTCTAGAAGCGATTGCTTCTAGCGTACCGTATTGTTTATGTAAAAATTCAATAAAAGTTTCATATGTTGGTACTTCTTGATTTGACAACAGATTTGAATTTAACTGTTTTTCCCACTCCTGCGCAGTTTTTAAATCTAATTTATTTAAAATGATAGGAATGAGAAATGCGTCCCAATATTTAACCTGTTGCCCAAGTGATTTTAAACATTGCATATGTGTTTCTAAATTATCAATGAATTCGCGCAATTTAATGTGTGATTCTTTCGATATATCATGGAGATTTAAGATAGCATTAACGTGATTGTTAATTATTTTTCGTTTATTGTCATACCTTTTATATAAATTATCCCATGCAATACTATAATTAGCATCGGTTGTGTCTAAATGTCGTAACATGTTAGCAGGTTCACCCTTTAACGTCGCTCGCAGATAGCAAAGTTTTTGACACTCAGATAATTCGATATTATTGTGTACCATTGCAATAAAATTATCTTTATACTCGCGCCATTTTGTCAACGTACCATCAAAGATTGGTAAATCTATACGCGGTAACTTTACGTTGTTTATACGTTTCGATTGACTTTGAGTTGTAGATGCTACAACGCTACTTATGTTATTTGAGTTGTTGCTTTTTGTATCGGTTTGTTGATTGAATCTTTCGATTATGTTACTAGCTTTAGACACAATTGCAAAATATGAATTTTGAAAAGATTCGCGTTCATCTAAATTCTTGTCTTGTTCGATTTCGAAATTATCAATTTCATTTTGTATTTCATTAAAATGAATTATTAATTGTTCAATAATATCTAATCGTTTTGTTAAGTTTTTGACTATAATATCATTTAATTCGTTTTCGTCTAAACTATTTACATGCTTAGTAAATAAAGTTACTTGTGTTTTTAAATGACCGCGATCTTTACAAAGTTTTTTATATTCTTCGGACATTTTGAACAGATCGAATATACAATCAATTAGTTAGAGGAAAAAAATTGGAATAAAGTATTAACTTACGGTTAAACAATGTGAATAGATTGATATGAAACAATGTCGTTTGACCGTTGTGCATACAGGATTTCCGCCTTTTCGATGGTTGTGGAATTCCAGCTGCCCAGTAGAATCTTGAGCGACTCGTACACTCGCCCGATGCGCGATGTGGCGTTGGCTTGTTGAATGTTGACCAGCTGAATTCTGTGCGTCGCGTGCTCGCGTTGATGTTGATGTTCGCTGAGATGTGATTACAATTATTCAAATCTTCATTTACATTATTCGAATCTGTTCGTTAGCTCCGGCTACGAAGGACCATGAATTGGATTGCTTTAATCTTTTGTAGTTCTATATTTATAACAAATATTGTTTGATGTTTATGATGATTGGTTGCTCGTGCGCAGACGAGACTATATCGCTTGAGATATGAAACAACACTGTTTAACCTCGTTCGCAACGGTTTCTATACTTACATCCTCTATCGGGCGCGTGCATAACTAGTCCACAGCTCTGCAGTACTTAAACAATGTGCTGCAGGCCTGCGGTTACAAATATGTACAAAACACTAACAGAACATAGAGACAAATTAAAAGTAACGCTTTTATTGCATTGAAAGCTTTCTATTTATTAATATTTAACCCATTATCTACGTCTGTCGTCAATAGACGATTCTATTTATTATTAACATTGATACAACTTTTTCATTTTTTTTTGTTTTACGTTAGCAGTATCAGTTTGTGCAAATTTAAGTCAAAAAGCGTTTTCGAGCAATTTTGCAATTGCAGACAAACACCCGATATATAATTGATTCTTTTATAAATTTTTTAGCCACCCTGAACAACAATTTATATTCTTTACAAAGCTTATCATTTCTTTTGATATTAATAATCTGTTTTTATTTCATATTCCCGTTTAAACTATACAAAACATTCAACGTTTATTCGCATATAATTATTCTATGAACAAAGCCAATTCTAAAGCATAGTTTATATCTTTTGCTACAACTTTGATTAAACCAAATAAATTCGGTTTTCAGTCACAAGTTTTACTGAATGAAAATTGCTTTACGAAGAAAACCAGTATGTCTGCGTTAACAAAACTTAAATACAGACTAGAACAATATGATATAATTAATGGTCTCGGCTATATCGTGTTGTCTAGTTGATAAATGAGAATCTATGATTGATGACAGATCATTAGATGACTTGACAGGAGAAATATACGCGCTGTATAGACATTCTTTTGTTCAACTAACATTCGATTTTTTTATTCGTACATGTAGTTTATAATTTATGAATTAAAAATTTTTGTAGAAAATTTCTTTATTGTTTTGACCCCCATCAGGAAACGGGCCGAAATAAATTAATAAAAATGTGCATTGAGGTCAAAAACAAATTTTAATATAATTTATTACTTTTTGCAATGTTTTGAGTTTTATTTACAAAAATTAAGTAATTGTTTATTTTTTTTTGATAAATTTATAATCATAAATTTAATGTAAAGGCCACTTTAGACGGTAAAAATTTGTTAATAATTTATGAATAGATATTTGGGATTTATTTATTGTCACTAAATATTTGGGACAGTTTTGTAAGGACATATGCATTCATTCATCTACCACTGTTACCAACAGCCGCAACAGCTGTCTAGCAATGTGAAGCAATTGCAGCTCTTAGATCATAAAGTATAAACTAGATGTAAGGTATCGGGAACGCTTAAGACTGAGAGAGACAGAAGATCGCCTGAAACAAGCATACTGCGCAAACTCAAGAATTCTTGAGTCAGTGGCGTATCTGAAACTTTTTAAATTACAACATGCACTTAATAAATATATAGTTGATAAATATCACTGAAAGTAATGTCTAAGTAATGTCTATTATTTTTAAATAGGTTTTCTTATTTAACATTATGACTTCTGAAAAGTTATTATTTCATTAATATAAACGAATTTATGCCTAAGTCCTAGTCAAAGCTATAATATTAAAAAAAAAATTACATTTTAATATATCAAAAATACTAATATATATATATATATATATATATATATATATATATATATATATTTATTAGTTTTAGTGACTGTAAATATTTATATTATTAGTTTCGTGGGATTTTCAGTCAAAAATAAAAACAACTCAATTCAAAGTGCAAGCTTTCGGAAAAAATTTATTTCCTTCATCAGGCAAATGGCAGAGTTAAAATTATAAAAATAAATACATGACATAAATATATGACAAGTGCATAGAAATAATAAAATGCTATGGTAACATATTAAGGTGTTGACAGTAAATATAAACAGATATGCCTTGGAAACAACCCAACAACAAAAAATAAACATAAAGATGATATATATATATATATATAAATGCAGATAATATTTCAATATTCATTATTTAATCGTAACATGTAATATTATTACAGAAATTACTTTTATAAGTTTACAAAAGGGATAAAATGTATTTGTAAATAAAATAGATAAATGTAAAATATTTATAATTTTCTAAATAATTGTCTACAAATTTATTAACATCGAAATTAATTATATTAATTGGTTAAAAATATTATATTTACATACAATATTTTCATATCTTTCTATTTTCTCTTTAATATTTAAAGTAATTTATTGTTTTATTTTATTTCTTCTCATTTCAAACCTGCCCCATTCTGAAAATTCTGTACCGCGCGACCATGCTCTCCTTCGCGTTTGCGCAGTTACGTTGATTCAGGCAAAATCATTCTTTCCTTTTCTTTTTCACATTATACTATATATGTGTCTTACTCAGGCATAAGCGTTCCCAAAACTTGCACTATACAACATACCCCTTCTTACATCTAGTTTCTACTTTATGATCTAAGTTGCAGCTATTTGCTGTCAGTTGGTAGAAGTGGTCTCAAATATTTATTGAAAACAAATCAATCAAATATATTTATTCATGATTTATTTCCAATATTTATTCATAAATTATTAACAAATTATTACGGTTTAAGTTGGCTTTAAGTCAATTGTGTGTAACTGAAAATTTATAATTTATTATAATAATAAAATTATTTAAATGAATCAAGATTTGACGACAAGCCTTTTAGATTTTTTTTAGAGACATTAAACATACATTTTTAACCACTAGACTGTAAATATTAATTTCTGTAATTTTTAAAGTAGAATATGAGGCTAAATGCTTGAAATTTTATATTACATGGTTTCATAAATTTTTATTTTCAATCCTAATCGCGTTACAGCCTACTGCAGAACTTACAGTAGTGGGTTTTACATCGCCAAGTAATTATAAAATAAAAAATAAAATCTGCCGTTTATAATTTAATAAATCTATTTTTTAATTATTGGATATTGACTGCTGAAATTAAAAAGATTTACTGAATTTAGTTATGACATATGGATTCCATTTTAAATACATCCTCAAAGATGTGCTTCTTAACAAATTAATTTTAATATTAAATGTAATATTTATAGCTACCTAAAATTCCAATTTTTAATTTAAGTCTTGCTCTTACTAATTAGAACTATGTACATTCTAAAAAATATATCTTAAAATAAAACGGCTTTAAGTTTAAGTTCTGTATTAACGAACTCAACGTCCGTTTTCATTAGAAAAACTACTAAAAATCGTCGAAACGTCGATATTAATGAATATTAATACAGAACTTAAACCTAAAGCCGTTTTATTTTGTATAATGAGTTCTGAAATATTTTATATTTTTTATGAAAAATTAGATTTACAATACATATAAAATTACATAGTAAAAAATTTTTCAGAACTCATTATATTAAAACTAAACAAAAAGATTTTTTGCTGATGAAGATGCATGTTCAGTTCGTCGAAACGTTGATTTATTAATAAATTATTACAGAACTACAACTTAAAGCCATTTAACTCTAATGTAAAAGTACATAAATTTTTTACTGTGTAGAATTTTATCAGCGTTTTATGATAAATTTTTAATTTTGATTGGAACTGCAAAATAGGTTATATTTGATCGTTGAAAAAAGAAATTTCCCTTGTTAAGCATTTATAATCCAAGTTTTGATTTACACATACATACAGTATATACAAAAAAAAAATTGTTTTTTATTTCACATATGCGGTTTAATATGCATCCAGAAACATAATATTTTTGTTTGTCGTTTATAGCAATTAAAAAAAGTTATAAAAACCAGATGAAAACTGTGCACAGTAATTATATGCTTGCGATAATGCATTTTATGAAACATTATCTTTATGTGAAACTATAAAACTTTGCTAAAATAAAATTTTGAATATGTGAATGTTTTATTAACAGTATATTTAGTATATAAATAAAAAATAAAATAATAATTTCATTTTGATAACTCTAGTTGTAAAATGTTACGAGTAGATTTATTACAACTATTTTTTAATGTTTTTGTAACAAAGACATTGTTAAATTTAGAAAAATAAAAATGTAAGGCAAATATCTTTAAAATAAAACAACTTTAGGTTTAAGTTCTGTATTAATATTTATTAATAATCGACGTCTCGACGAACTCAACGTCCGTCTTTATCAATAAAACTGATATAAATGGCATTTACAATAAGTAACAGAAAATGGAACAGATAAGGTAACAGATAAGTAACTAGATCATATATTTTTTTATATAAATTTTTAATTAATGGAAGTCAAATTTTAATTTAATCAGTGTCTTCACAGTGATTGACGATTGATTCACATAAATCATTGTGAAGGCATTGATTTACATAAAATTTGGCTTCGATTAATTAAAAATTTAAATATAAAGAGAATTATGGATCTAGTTACTTATTTGTCACCTAGTAACTTGTTTCTATTTTCTGTTGTTTACTGTAAATGTCATTTGTATCTTTTTTCCTGATAAAGACGGATGTTAAATTCGTCGAAACGTCGATTATTAATAAATATTAATACAGAACTTAAATCTATAGCCGTTTTATTTTAATATAATGAGTTCTAAAAGACTTTTTACTATATTCAAATATGTTTGTCAAAAGCATTATAAAAAACAAATATAAAATAATAATTTTTCTGTAAGGATTGCGAAAAACAAAACAAAATTTAATTTAAAAATGTTATGATTTGTATATTTATGTCTTATAAATATGTCAAAAAAATTTAAAAAACATTTTTCTAATTATTTTTTTATACATTATTGTGTAAGTAGTGAGACTAACATTTGTTTTAACTGAAATAATTAAATATATAAAAAAATTAAGTGGCACAGTTTTATTCAAAAATATTTCTAAACAGTTAAAAAAAATATTTTTTACAATATGGTCATATGTGAAGCACTCATAAAAGAATTAAATGCATCTTCAACACATGTTTAATTGAAAATTAACATTGGTTAATCTTTGTATTATTATAACCGAATCTGAGCTTAAAAATAAAACAAGAATAAAAATTCTATAATTTGTTTTTGTTGTGATAATTTGATACACGTGCTTTCACAAATAAAAATAATCTAAAAATCTCAAAACAATATGGAAAATTTTTACCTACGTACAATATCTCTCCTTTTAAGTATACTCTCATTGAGATAAAAAAAATACAATCTATTGAAAAAAAATATAACAATAATCTTTAAATTTTATTACATAGATTCTGTTGATATAAATCAATTATATTATAATTATAATAATATAAACAAATTGTATTGTTTACATGTAGATAATATCGAATGTTTATTTATTATTCGAAATCTACAACGAATGAAAAAAACTTAAAAATTTTCTATTCTTTCAACCACACAACGTGATTAATTTATAAAAATTATCAGACTGAAACTGTACAATACTAAATTTTAATAATACATGTTTATGCAGTGTGAAAAAACCTAAAGAGAAAGTATATCTAATTTAAATGCAAAGTTACAAAAAAAACAACATTTAATTGCTCTAACCTTGGTTTCAAACTTTTTTATGAAGCTAACGAAATATATATTTGCTAAAAATATATGTAACAATAAAATTTGCATAATTTTTTATAGTCTTATATGGATAAAAATAGATTGTATAACGTTTCGCGATTATAATTATGATTCATATTATCATATTCATTTGTTTTGTTTTGGAATTTAATCTACCTAATCTAGTGTTTTAATTTCCTTAAAAGGTTCATTTTCATATTTTAGACGTTCAGAATTATATATTTCTTTGATAGCTTCAAGTAAACTAATCCTATTCTATATTATTTTGTTAAAGCAAAAAATTCATTTCTGAAATGTAGTTTTGAAATAATTAATGTTTTTTCAGCCTTTTTCAGAATAGTTACCATACTTTTGTTTAGGGGGACACCACTCTGACACTTTCAAAAAATCGATTTTCTAAAAGCTTATAGTGTTAACGGTTTTTCGAAATTCGAAGTTTTGGCGGAGTTATAGCGATCAATACAGAGTTCCGTCAGAGCAGGTAAAAAACTAACATCAAACTTTAAACGCGTTTTCTTCGAAACTATGTTTTTCAATCTTATCCCGCCGAAATATCGAAACTATAGGTATATCCGATTTTTATCTTACTTTTAGATGTAATTATAGAGAGTTAAATTTCGTAATATGATAGGATATATCTCTTTTTCTTCGATTTTTTATATGGTTTAAAAGTTGATTTTTTACACTGAAAAAACAAAGGCCCGTATTCTCACCTCATTTATAAAAATGATTTTTGCCAAAAGTATTTTTGAAGTTCACTTAAAATCATTTATTAAGCATTTTAAAATAGTTTATTTAAATTTTATAATATCAAATATAATAAAAATGATCAAATATAGAAAAATTATTTATATTTGATGACAAATAAAAGCAGAAAGTTGTTTTGAAATTAACGATAAAAGCACTTTTTCATGAAAAAGTTAGGTGAGAATACGGGCCAAACACTTTTTAAACAGCCGCCATTTTTGTAATTTTTTGAAATTTAAAAATTCGCATTTTCTACGATGTATAGCGAAATGTCTGCGACGAGGATAGATCGACCACGACATACCAACCCAGAAAATTCTATAAATTCAAGAGTGTATGTTAAATGGTTCAGATATGAAATCAAAACAAACAAAATTTCATCAGACTTATAAGTTACTTGTATAAATTTATTACTATTAAATTATAGATTGATATTGATCGGATACAAATTATGTCTAATAAACTGAAATATATATGTATGTATTAGCTCCATTCCGATTGCATATTGTTATTTTATACGTTTGAGTTAAGAATTAATATATGTTAATTTATTAAAATTTGTAAAAATTAACTGCAATTGTAAATTTCACTTTCTTTAATAAACTGTAACGTTTTAAATAATTTTACATTTTCAAATAACAACAGAGATTATTATTATTATTATTATTATTATTAACTTTAGTACTTAAATTGAAAACAAACAAATGAAAGCAAATATTATTATAAATATTTAATATTTACATACAAAGTGTTTGATCAACAGCTTAACAAATAAATTTTTGCATTATTTATTTTATTATTTCTTATAGAATACATATTACAATAACTTTTTTCTACTTTTACTATACGTATTATATTTATAATATATACGGTTTTTGATAAGTGATGTTATTTACAACAAC
Organism: Clivina fossor; assembly: GCA_963966155.1. Classification (NCBI taxonomy): domain Eukaryota; kingdom Metazoa; phylum Arthropoda; class Insecta; order Coleoptera; family Carabidae; genus Clivina; species Clivina fossor. The sequence goes on from OZ014563.1 coordinate 5,264,980, forward strand.
TTTAACAAATCAAATTGTATATTCATTCGCCAACAGTATCAAAAGTTGGCTGTGTTGTTATGATACAATGAAATTTTAATATTATAACAATTCAATTTTGAAATATCATTCAGGTTACTTTGAAAAGCGTAATTTCGTTTTGTACAGCAGTAGAAACTGTATACCCATATGGTCACATGTAATAATGAGTAATAACCATCATTATATACTCAAAAAATTTTGTTATATTATTAATAAAATTATTTAAATCATACAATTTTTTATTCTAAACTGATTGTGAGGAATATACTGAAAATAATTAAAAATTAAATATTCGAAATATTTGATTCGAAAAATATTGAATGTAATAAAAAAATCACATATAAAAAAACCAATTATATTGGATAAAAGAAACTATTAAAAATCTAGAACGGATTAAAAATATGAAGCAATATTTTAACTTTTCGTATTATTAACAATAATACCATATTTATAAATATTTGCAAAATATTTAAAATTAAATTTATTTTTTGATTTATTAAAATAAAATGAAATTAAAATATTTATGAATATTATTTAAATTCTTAATTTAATCTAAATGCAAATTTTGCACTTAAAAATTAATCAAATTCGCATTGGAATATGTATGTATATTGATAATTTTTGAGATGTCTGGTTTTGTACTTTGATATTTTGAATAAATTTTCAAAATTTTAATACATATTTCATATAGTTTATGTAAACAAATGAATCGAATTGGACAAATAATTGCTTTAAATTATTTATGTCTACTAATAAATTATTTTTAAAATACTAAAGAACAATGGTTAGTTAAATTATTTGACAATTTACTGTTCGAATAATTATTAAGTATTGTTTTTCTGATTATTTTTTTTTTAAATTGTATTCATTGAATAAATTATTTGTTGAAGAATTTCCTTTTTGTGTTTCACACAGATTGTTATGCTACATTTAAAACAAAAAGATCGCTTTCTACTGCTGCTGTAGCAATAAAGTATATTTTCTTCAAGCGTATTAAAATATTGATATTACGTTACTATATTGCCTATGTAGAATGAGGTCATTATGTTATTAGTACAATAATGTACATTATTATACAGTAATTAATTACTATATACATTATTAATAGCAGCACCAAACAGGACTATACGTTGAAGTTTATTTAATCTGACATCTCCGGCGGTCATATTAAAAAAGTTAATTGGCAGTTGCATTGTTTATTTTCGCTTAAATTTGAATTTTATTTTCGAAAATGTGTAAAGAAGTGCAAAAAATGCAATGTACATCGCCAGATTTGCTAGAAACTATACATATTCGACTAAAGAAACACTGTCAAGTGTATTTATATTATTACATTCAACATTATAAATAAGAATTTACTTATAAACAATAAATAATAAGTTGAATAATGATATTAGCTTTGATTTTTATATTAATTGTTTTACACTAATTAATAGTACATTAGAAAATCACATATTGTTAACTTTTTAATTAAATCATTTCACTAAACTTATTAATTATAGCTTTACCAAGAATAATACTTTATTATTAATTTATTTAAGTATGTACGAATGTTTTTTATCCACTTAAGTAAAGTTTAAAAAAAACAAATTTTAAATTGGATGTCAATCAACAATAACTGAAGAACATTTAAATACTTTAGCGATAATTATAATAATCTTAATAAGAGTTAAAGAATTTTTGAATAAAAATTGAGAACGTGTTCCAATAATGTTAAAAAAAGCGAATACTGTAAATATCATTACTATTATATTAAAGTAGGTTAGTATATATTATTATATGTCAGAAGCCCTTGAAATTAACATTACAATTAAAATTTTACCATTCGGATTTTAAAATCACAGAATATAGAGTTTATTATACATATGTAAAAATGGATAATATTCAGTTGAGTTGTGAAGAGAGTTGTCACCATAGACAAGGAAGGTTGACACTTAGTTGTCAATTTTTTCTTTTGTACAAGTCATGTATACTGTTATTTCTAATTTGATATTTAAGGATAAGCATTAGTAAATAAATGATTATAACCAAGTATGATGCTTATCAAATACAGCTTGACATTCCATGATTTTTGATACTTGGCAAAAAGTATTATATGTTTCAGTAGATGTTTTAAAATAAATAAAAACTGAGTATTATGGATATGCATATTATACTAATACTGCGTAAATGCAAATAAAAAATAAAAGTACATTGATGTTTACAATAGTACAAAAAACAAATCATATTCAGATAAGGAATGCAATTTAACTGTATTTGTGTCTAAAAATACCAATGAAGTTACTAAAAATAACTCTTGTATACGTGGTTTTTGTTTTTGTTTACTATAAATATACTACGCTGTAGTATTTTTTGCATTATTATTATGATATATTTTGTGCATATTTATACATTATACATATATATGTATGGCGCTTAAGTTTGGCGCGGAACAAATATTTCAAAAATTATTTATTGCATCAACGTGAACTATAAATAAATATCGAGAGTATTAAAACTTATTAACTTATGTTTGTAAATATTTCCATTTTTTTAATAGTAGATTCCAAAATACACGAAAAAATACGTTCTTTAAATTATAACAGTGATAAAATTTGATATTATTTAAATCCTTAACTAATTCTGTTTCATATGAATTAAATCTTTTTTACCAACTGTCATATCACATATGATAAGGAAAGTATTGTAATCATACCAAATTTGCAATATTGAGATTTTTATAAATAAGCACGAATTAGGCTTTTAGTAACACGAATCACTTTTATGTGTTTTACGAATATTTCGCAATATATTTCAAAAAATTTATTCAATAAAAGTTGCTAAAGGAGTTATACAAATTTTTCTATTCCGTTAATTTATATAAATACGATGAAAGTCGGTTCTGTGGTGGCCACAGCAATTTTTTTAATATATAAATTACGTTTATATATATATATATATATATATATATATATATATATATATATATATATAATGCTTTTTCATAAAAAGAATTGACAGGCTCAAAAAAAAATAAAGTCCAAGTAATAATTTAAAAAAATTTAAAACATATTTAATCAGATTTCGTATTAATAATAATATACGATAAATGAAATATAAAAATTGAAAATTATTTTTTAAGAAGCACATGTTTATATCACAGAAAAGAAAATCACAGTACAATACAAGTTTATGTTGAATAGACATAAAAAATTTGACATATTGTATTATACTAGTAGTATTCATTATAGTACATAGTACAAATGTTTTTGTGCATTTGCCAATTTCAATTTTTATTTACACTATTCTAAGAACGTAAGAACATGAAAGTTTAAAAACATATACATTTATGAATTTTTATTACAAAAAAAAGAGGCAAATATCAAGAAAATACAATTAAAAATGTTTCTTTGTAACACCTAACAATAAAAATTCCAAAATAATTCTTTTGTTTTATGTTTTTGTTTTTTGTTTACTTTGAATTATCACATGAATATAATGTTTACTATTTATTTTAACTTCCTCAAGCCTACGTATAGTTAGAAGTTTGCATGTTTATAATAAAATAGAAAAATATGCATATTCATTTAACGTTTTCTTGTTAAAATTATATAAATTATATTATAAAGAGCGATTAAAAAGTAATACCCCCTGAACTTATTTTCTAATTTTCATCTACCATCATACATAGTTTCAATTACATCATCTAATAACTAACTGAGAAATTACTTTTTGACAGACTTCACAATGAAATTTTTTTTATATTTAAGTAATTACTGCAAAAAAGTTTTTTACAATAATTATATAATATTTTTGAGATAAAATTTATTCTTTGTAACAATTTTTTTTGTAATAATAAAAATAAATTATATTTCGTGGAAATCTATGGTTTTTCCAAATGTAATTGTTCTGAAAATATAATTTTATTTTAAATGAAAATTACAGAAAAATAATCACGCGATTTCAGTCGTATGTTTATTATTACTTCTAAAATGTTTATTAAATTTAATAACAAATAATGTTATTATTTTAAATTTTACTGTTTATGCTAAATAAAAGTTTGCTTCTTTCGTTAAATAAAAAAACAACATTGTTCTATAAATAATTATGTATTCTGATATGCTAATGAGTACAGATAAATATAGTTGTAAATTAGTTGATATTTTTACTATTTTTATACCTAACAAATATATGCGAATGTATAGCTATAACAAAAAATTATTTTGCACATATTTGTAAATAAAATTATTATATTCTAAAGAAAAATTGAAAATAACACTATGTTTTCTTATAATTTGTTGTTTTAAAATACACATATTTGTTTATAGATATAACTATAAATAAATATAATTATTATTATCCTTAAAGAAAAATATATTTACATTTTTTAAAAATTAAATATAGATATTTATTTATATCTTTTTTATTTTTTTCTTTTATAAAATCATAGTTTCGACAATAATATAAGAAAATTTTCTTTCAAAAATTTCAGTAAGATTTGTTGCTTGAAATTTTAGTTAAAAATTTAACATTCAAAACTAAGCTTTAATAATATTTTTTCAGCAATAAAATCAATTTAATTTTTATAAAATAATAATTATTGTTTTAAAATAATATAAAAATAATTTTCACTGAAAAATTTGCAATATGAGAAATTATAAAATTTTAGTAAAATGTGTTTTTCTCAAAATCAATTTATTGTTTTGATCTGGCAGGCATATCTTGAATAAAATTCTTATCGAATAATCATTTTAATTTTTTCAATTTTCTGGAGTGGTATGATTACGGGTGTTTTGCGTGAGCGGAAGTTTCCAAATAGTAGGAATAGAAGAGCATGTATGAGAGGAATTATGAATATAGATGTTGCTAAAGTTGCTTGTTTGGAGGAGACTGATTTCGGAATAATGGAAAGAGTTTATGCCACACCCTTTTGGGTATATGGCGTGATTGTGTATGTATGTATTTTTTCAATATATTCAATAACAAATTACACGTTAAAAAAAGTAAATATATAATAAATTAATGCATAATTGATATTTGAAAACATCAATATTATATTGATTACAGATACAATAATATTATTTAAATTACAGTTTGTATAAAAACTCATTTAAATCTGTTATGTTCAAGTCGAAATTTGTTATTTGTAATGCAAAAAAAATCTGAACAGTGTGAAAATTTAAAATTAAGTTTCCGATAAAATGAAAAAATTCACTTTTATCCTTGAACGAAAATTGTATATTATGTTTGTCTAGTAAGTGAACTTCATATACAATTATAGTATTGTTTGATTTATCGCTAATCACTAGATACTAGATTTCTTACCTTATAAAGTTTGCTAAAAAATCTTCATAAAACAAACTTTATAAGTACAATCATAATTTTTATACATTTCTCATCAATGATAAACTTATATATATATATATGGTATATATATATATATATATATATATATATATATATATATATATATATATATATATATATATATATATAGCATCGCGCGTGTTCACTTAAATTTACATTAGGATAACAATTTTGTTTTGGACGACAAAAATTACACCTACAAATTATTCTAATATCAAGTTCAATAATTTGTCATATAGTTCTGTGTACATTTATAATAATAAACATCAAATATTTAGTCTGATTTTCTTTGTATTATTTAGATCGTATACAAAAAAACTTTCGGTTAATTTTTAAAATAGTACTAAAAAGGTGAAACGACCTACTTATTTACTAGCGAAACTGAAAATAATCTTTTTTTATTTAGTTTTTATTGGCGAAATAAAATGCATTAAATTTGTACAAAAATCGTATTTAAATTTTATAGGTTTTCGTTCAAGAAAAAAAAAATGTTATTAATAGTTTTATATATAATCTTTTATTGGTTTTTTTAGAAAATATTGGGAAACTATATTTGTATGGCCATCTATTGTAATTTTATTATACTTCACAGTCATATTTTTACATTTAGGGATATTTTTTGTTACTAGTGTGATACCTATTGAAATTCGTTCAACGTTCAAGTCAGTTCTTTCGTTTGTAAATTCCGACATCATCTGTCAGAATGGTGAGCTAAAAATCTTTTTCTTAAAATATTTTTGTAATCCATCTATTTCGTTAAATAAAAATTATTTATGTGTGTTTCTAATATTGTTTTCTAAATGTTATAATTATTATTTTTAGTCGGCACACAAGACATTCATCATTAAACGCAAACTTGCGAAAAAGTTGAAGCAAAACAGACCGATTCCACAATGGGTTCGAATGAGAACAGGAAACACCATTAGGTAAATATTGTTTTAAATAATACTAATTTGTTATATTTTCAACATTTAACATATTAAATTAAAGTATTTGTTTATTGAGTTTATTCAAAAATGTAACCATGTAATGTTACGCATGTATAACCTATAAGTGTGTATTTTTTAAATCAACTGATAAATCCTTTAATTGGTTAATACATATTTTAATAAAATATTGTGTTTTTTCTTTACAGATACAACGCTAAGAGACGTCATTGGCGTCGTACCAAGTTGAAGTTGTAAACTGTTTCTATATATATTATTATAAGGAATAAAATACAGTTTGTAACTTATTTGACTTTTTACTTTGAAATTCACTTTCCGTTAATAAATGACTTTATAACCTAAGACTGATTTTTGTTTGTAAACCTTAAATTTTTTTATATTAATTAATTTACATTTTAAGAACTACAACAAATTTTAAATTCATTCGTAACATTGATTGTGCAAAATCCTGTATTCTCTGTGTGCTAGAAAAATGACAATAATTCATTGTCAATAATTTCAAAATCAATAATTATTAATAGCTGTAAGCTGTACAAATTTTAATTGATTTATTCGTCACAAAATTATGTATTGTATTCGAAGATGTTTTATCCTATTTTTATTATTTTGCAAGTTACTTAAAGTATTCAAGACACATGTTTCATTCAGAATTAAAATAATTACAATAATCTTACCGTTAAATCAAACTAGAATATTTATTAAAGTTCAAAAAAAAGCATTCAGAATTAAAATAATTACAATAATCTCACCGTTAAATCAAAATAGAATATTCGAGAGGGGGCAGCCCTCCTAATGAAACTATATTTATTAAAAGAATAAATTTAATCAAAGGGTTTGTTTATTATTTGGGTTTCTTAGAAGATGGTTCACGCTTATTTTAATAAATTTATTACAGAACTAAAATCTAAAGCTTTGCTAAAATTTAAGTAGAGTTCTGTAAGGTTTTTTATTTTGTTAGAATGATGCAATTAAAAATTTGATAATTTACATTCAAGATTTGGCGAGTAGTCGCTCGGGATTCGGTCTTAAGATTCTTTTACAAAACAGATATTTTGATGTCAATTTTCAAGAGCTTCATAGGTTTTTTTCTTGTAAGTCAAAAGTTTAAATCTTTAAAAATTACTAAATGTATGTTTAATAATTAGAGAAAAATATATATTAAAATTTAATAGTTAAATCATAATTATCATTGTTTCACAAATTTACTGTATTATTTATAAACCAATTCAACTGGTATAAATAAGTATTTATCACTATAATATTACAAATGGATATAAATTATTAAAGAATGTTTCAGTTTTTGAGAAGTTATATTATAAAAAAAAAATAAAACAAATAATTTTAAATACTTTTATTTAGTGTACAAAAATTATTTAAGCACACAACACACAAGCGCCTCCCACAGCTTTGATTTTACGTTCAGCTTCTGCGGAAAACAATTTAGCCTTAACGATAACAGGTTGTTTTGGAAGTCTGCCTTTACCCAAAAGTTTGTAGTAACCCTGTACAAGAATAAAACGATCAATTAATATTTAAAAAGACACAAAATAAAACCTTAGATTTGAAATTAATGCTATTTAAACTCAGTTAAGAACGTTCAACAGTAATTTTCAGTCCGCCCGTTCTAGTTCATCATCGAACAAAATTTAAAATGAATTAATGAAAAATATATTTAAATATACAAGTTACCAAAAAAATAATATAAATTTTTTTTAAATCTAGTAAAACACTTACGGCTTTGACAATGTCGATAACTGGTGCTTTGTTGCTTGCGTTATCCTTGTATTTTAACCTAGTTTGCTCGCTAACAAGTGTCCATATTTTATCTAAGTTAATTGCCGGACACCACTTTGTGTTGCGTCTGAGATGGTAATTTCTCATACCAAGCTATACGAAAAAAAAAACCATACAATTATTTTAAGAAAGTATAATATTAAAGTAAACTAACCTTTCCGAAATAACCGGGATGGTATTTGTCGAAGTTAATTCTATGGTGGTGCATACCACCGGCATTACCGCGACCTCCAGGATGCTTACGGTGTTTACCTGTAATAAAAACAATTTTATTTAAGTAAATAAAATAATTAGCATTAGTAGATGTAAAATTAGGATTTAGAAAATAAATAAATCAGTAACGAACACTCATCAAACTTAATCAGTCCGCCCGTTCGCAAAAAATCATCATTTTTAATTCAAGTAAAAATATAATTGTAATGTGCAAATTTCACATACACAAATATGGGATAACTGTTATGTTATAACCAAAATGAATCAGTTAAACGACGCTCAAATATATGTCAGACATAGCTTAGTCGTTATTATCATTTCAACTTATAATTTCAAAAAATAAACTCACCGATACGTCCATGTCCATGGCTTACGTGTCCACGAAGCTTCCTGGTCTTCTTTTTTGAAGTGGACTACAAAGAAAATTGAATATTATAAACACTGTCATTACACATGTGGAATGTTTATGTCAGTCATGATATTAACATTTTTTAAATAAAATATAGAACTAAACACAAAAATATTATTTATAACAAACAATAACGATATTATATTATACAAAAATTAAGAAATTAAGTTTTAATATTAACAGATGAATAAAATAAATTAAAGTTTAAACTTTGGAAAAATTTAAGACACAACTCACCATTGTGAATAACTATTGAAAGAGCACTAACTTGAAGATGGATAACAGTTGTAATGTTTGTAACCTCACTAACACTGAAGTCACTAAACAAAATTTCTAGGGATTTTTGGTGTGAATGTATTTAATTTTATATTAAAATAAATATTGAAAATTTTTATTTTATATTCCAAATAAAAACTAAAAATTCATATAATAAATTTCTTGTTTTTACTAAAAAATTAAAAGTTAACCCGCAAATTTGAAATTTACCCAGAATGTGGGATGCATATGAACGTATCTGGTTAACTTATTGACAGAATGGTAATTTTAATAATCTAATTTAAAGTAACAATTAAATAAGCTATTTAGCAATATTATTGTTTTCTGTAGTAAAAATTTCCCAATCTTTTAGTTATTTTTTAAATAAAAATTTATATGATCGATTTATAATTTTTACAATTAAAATGAATTTCAAAAAAATATGTTAGAATATCATTAAATATTTCGTTAAATTTGAACAAAAATCATATATATCTACTAAATATGTAATAAAATTAAATAACAAATAAAAAATTCTTATATACTAGTTATTTATTTAATAATAAGGATGGTATAAAAAGTAAACAATATCATTAAATAAAGATATTTTATTTAAGCAAATTATTCTTGTCCAGCATCAACATTTTCAGTTTGTAATGCTTTAAATGTTGCTACGGGCACGTATGTTACTAATGTGAATAATTTGTTTGCAGAATCTTCATCGTCGTTTCTTCTGCGGGATAAACGGACACGAATGCGGAACGGTACATTTCTAAAATAAAACAAAATCATTAGCATTAGTAGAGATGTAACACACGACACATATAAAAGTCAGGTTAGGATTTAGAAGATCATATAAATTATTAATGTTTTCGTAAATAAATCAGTTAACGTACTCTCATCAAACATAATAAGTTCGCCCGTACGCAAAATCATCATTTTCAATTCAATTAGAAATATAATTGTAATGTAAAAATTTTGACATACATAAATATAAGATATTTTTTGCGCTCACCTGATGCCTTTTGACCATAATTGTTTGTTTAAACGTGTATCAATTCTGACATCCGGAGTACCCATTTGCTTTTCGGCGAATTTACGAATAGCTTTGACAGCTCTAGGTGCCCGTTTCTTGAAACCAACACCGTGTAATCGTTTGTGCAAATTCACAGTATATTCGCGTGTAACTACTTCATTGATGGCAGATTTGCCTTTTTTCTCACCTTTTGGTTTGGCCATTTTACCTAAAACATATCATCACCATCCATGTATATAACCTATATAGCCACTAACACATGTCTACACAATTTCTTTATGACTATCAGATCAAGTAAATACACACATAAGTATTTAAATCTAAGAACACTAACTGTAATTTTATTAATTTAATACATAAAAAGATTAATATATTTTCGATGATTGTGGATATTTTTATAAATTGACAAACGTACCTATCCGATATTGAATACACGAAAAATTAGAAGGACTTTTCTTCTTCTTCTTTTGCAATAATATTATGAAGTTTCTGTATGACTACTTTACCGACATCACACATTATTAGTTGGACAGTTGTCACACAGGTGGCAGTACATGTATTATTATAGAATAAGTTGTAAAAGTTTTGTTTATTTGGTTATGTATTTTTTTTTGTTAGTTCTACAAATTTATATTTAATTAATTAGTTGTAGAATGCAATATATAATTTATAGAATGATATAGAATGTGATGAAAGACAAGAATTGTATTTTGTATTGAGATCAAAATTAGTAATTTAAACATAAGTTAAATGTAATCCGAAGGGATGAAATTAATTGTAAAAAAGACATGTTGCTGAGAAAACCGCGTCTCTTAAAATTCGTGTTCGTTGTGTTAATGGTTTGCCCTCTAAAGAACCTCTAAATCATGGTTCAGGTCATTGAATTTTGGACCCTTGTCCTTCGAATATTCGTGCTGCACAATTATGCCACGGAACGCATAATCACATGGACGGCGGAAAAGGGTTAAGTGCGGGGAAACATATTTCTAAAATATGTTTTATATCAAGAAAGGTAAGACAAAATTATTATTGATTTTTTATATATGTTTAAAAATATAGATAATTGAAAATTGATAAAAAGTTATTTTGTAATTTTATATTTAGTTTATTATATTGTACATAGATGCATTACCATAATTACAGTTTATTAATGTATTAAATTTATCTAATGTAGATGTCTTATCTCGGAGAATAATGCAGTAATATATTTGCGTAGTACTCATTTGTTATTATTAATTTATGTTTTATGTAGTTGTAATATTTTTTATTAAATTAAAGAATTGAAGACATACGAAAAATATTGTATTATTTTAAAATAAAAGCACTTTTTCACAAAGGCGTGTGGTGAGAATACTTGCAAACGCATTTTTTTTTAAAAATAATTATATTGCAAAATTACAAACACATGCTTTTTAGAAATTTTAAATAAAAATTAATTAATTGAATTGGGAATTTCAAAAAAGATTTATGTTGGGTTTTTATCATTTACATTTTTTTCACGAAATTATAGTTAATAAGCGTTAATGAACAAGAATGACTCATTTTTTATTTTCTTTGTGCTAGAAAATGCACAGACATGTTTCAAATAAACGATTAGGGAGTGGATTTACATTGACGTTTGTTAAAAAATTATTCAAATAGACAATAAGTGTAGTTCCTGTCGTGAAAATGTATGATATAAACAGAAATGTGGATTTCTGATCAACTATAAATTTGTATTTCGAAACATCTAAATAAAAAAATATATTTTTTTTCATATATACTTAGTTGCTTATTTTATATTATTTTTCCAAAAACATACCTTTATTTCATTAATACATCTTGAATATTTTGATTAATTTCGGAAAGGGCTGATCTTCGAAAAATAAAAATACTAGTTTCAAATTTTATGCCTTCTCAAATACTGTGACAATAAAAAAAATTTTTTTCGCATCTTCTTCAAAGCTGTGTATTCTAGAGATAAGTTCCTTTTGTAATTTCCGATTAAATTAAAACCGGGATAAAACTGATATTGTAACTAAATTAAAATTAGTTCATTGTGACGACAAATCATTTAAAAATGTTGTACTGTTATCTGTAATTGTTTATAATGTCGTCGCCAAGTGAAAAAAACTTAACATATTTAGTATTAAAACATTTTATAACAACTACCGATTTGTGTGCTGACCCACCTACCAGTAAAATTTGAAAATTTGTATTGAATTCGCAAGGTGACTTTGTAGAGCTCAGTTGGTTAGAGCGATAGACGAAGGACCCGAGTTCGAATCCCGGCGAAGTCAATACGCATTTTTTTCAATTTGTAACTAATTTAAAATTTTGTAATTGTTTAAAACTGATATGTTTCGGGACGCCGTCGTCGGGACAAACAATATCCAAACTTGGGACTGTCTTGACAAAACTTCAATCATTATCCTTGAAAAATTAGATGTGTCCCGCCACTGTTTATTCGTCTAGCGGGCTTGGCACGCAGTGCAATGGCCGAGCGCGCCTGTTTGAATATATACTTGCATCAACAAGAGAAAAATGCGTATGTGTGTGCGTGCGTATCCCACGCATATTTGAAAGCAACCACGGCCGTGTCACCCCTTTGCCCTTAACCGTCTCCCCTCGACATTCACATACGCACCCTGTTTCTTCTGATATAACACTGTTTGATTCGCGTTTCTTTTTGAGTATCATAAGACATATGTGATGATTTTCATAATTTCTTTGGCGAAAAGATCAAATTTTGATGTTTGCTTTTTTGGAAAATTTGAAGGAATATAACGAAATTTATGAATGTTATATTTTGTTTTGAAGATTTTTAAAAGTTTTAGTTTCAGGATGCAGTATTCTGTAAAATATTAATATTACTATTTTTTATTTTCAAAACATTATAATTTTTTTACACAAAATGAAATATTAATTCGTTAATACTAAATATGTTAATTTTTTTCACTCGGTATCAACAATTACAGGTAACAGTGCAACATTTCTAAATGATTTGTCGTCAAAAAATGTATTGACTTCGCCGGAATTAGAACTCGGATTCTTCGTCTATCGCGGATGATGCTCTAACCAATTGAGCTACAAAATCGCTTTAATTCGTTAGTTACAAATATATTTATAGTTTAATATTTCACTTATAACTTGGATTAGTCATAAATTATTCAGTAATAACCTTAAAAATTTTAATCGGTCAAAAGGTGTTGAGTAACGTTTCATAAACTCACCGACGAGACGTGAGTAATGAATAAGCATTAAACCAGTCTTCTTCAGAATAAGTAATATTTTTATAAAATACAATTTTTTTTTAGAAATTATTCTATGATAGATTTTAGATTTGCATGTTGGTATATTTCGTTCATCATATTAATGTATTTAAATTTTAAACAGATTTTATTAAATTTTCGACTTTTTATTTTGGTCTTCTTGAAATCAATATCACGTTTCGCAACAAAAGAAAATATATATTTGCAAATAAAATATCTAAAATAACATTTAAATAAATTAACATCTATCAAATGAGCAACATTATTTTTTTTTAAAACATTTTGATTAAATTAGGAGCGAATGTTTGAGTAGTGTACGGTAGAGTCGGCAGTCACCAGGTCAGCGTTATTTGGTATCGGTGCTTCGCGGCTAGCATGCCAGCAGGCCACGTTGGCACTTCCTGGCTAGGCCAAGTATACTATTCTTGTGTGTTACTGTTTATGTTTACGAAGTGTTGTTGCTATACTGGTACAACTCGGAGTTGTATAGTTTGTTTTAAAGCCACAACATAGTTACTGTTTACCATTCAAATTTACAAATCTCTGTTGTAGATTGTTTAATTTATGAATGAAATTGAAATGGTACTTGGTATACAATAAATAAACAAATCATAGAAATAAGTTAATAGGTAATAAAATAAGTAACTAGATTACAAAATTTATAAATTATTAATCAAAGAAAGTCAAATTTTGTTTAAATTAGTGCTTTTATATTGATTGATGTTATCTATTTATATATGTTATTTGGTATGTATTTGGAATTAATCAATAATAATAGATGTTTAGTGGTTGATAGCGAATATTATTTATGCGAATTATTTGCAATATTTTGATTTGTTAAAACAATTCTTGAATTCTTACAACTACACGGAGAGAAATGTGTTGTTACCAGTATTAGAAATATAATACCAGTAACAATAAAATTTAGTACTATATGTGACAGCCAAACGCTTTATTTACCATAACAAAATCTATATGTCTAAAATTTTAATATATAATATTGTTGGGATAGCAATACATTTATATCTCACGGCAACAAAAATTGCGTTACTATTATTAATCTGTATAATAATAATCAATAAATGCATATTTATAGTTAACATATACTTTTGTTAACATAGCAATTTAAGATATTTACTACAAATGAACAATATTGTACTAGTAGCTAATATATATATATATATATATATATATATATATATATATATATATATATATATATATTTGAAAAATAAAAATACCACTTATATAACATAATAATATATTTTCTTGAAAAAGTGTATAAAAGTATATCAAAATATATAAAGTGATACAATACAAGATACAATACAATAAAAAAAATATATTATATTAAAATTTAACATTAAAATTCCAAACTATAATTTTATGCATTAATATATTTATACATTTTAAATAATGACATTATTATCAATATTTTGACAAATTTTTGTTAACAAATACGTATTATTCACATAAATTAATAATTTTTTGCAATGACGGCAATACTGTCATTAATACTTGCGAAATGTTTTATGTATTTTCTAATAATATTGTATGATATTTATTAGTATCTGCACAACTTCATAATCGCAATAGTGGTCTTGAAAACATTCTTCCCTTGTAGTATTTAGAAACGATTCTAAGCCCTAAAATAATATATTTTTAATAAAAAAAAAAATAACAAATTTTGTTCCTTACATTTGGAAATAAACTTTTTCGTTCTCGTGAACTTGACGGTTTGTCATCATTTGATGTATTTTCTAGAAATATAAATATTTAATATATAAATATATATATATATATATATATATATATATATATTTATATATATATAAATATATATATGTATATATATATATATATATATATATATATATATATATATATATGTAGTCTTCTCCATACCTAAAATTAACTCTCTCCGCAAAGAATGAGTATTAAAAGTACAACTGGCATTGGAGGTGCAGCACACAGGGTGGCGGTGCGGCGGCATCGTAAAAAAGTCTCCGCTCTCTAATGATATGGTTGAAGAACTATCGTTGTTTTCCTATATAAGCATAATATATATAAGAATATATTTGAAAAAAAATAAATTTTTTTAAATTTACCTGAGTGCGATTTATTTCAATTTCCATTGCAGTTGAATCTTTAATATAGTTTTCATATATTTCGGAAAATATCAGTCTGAGCCCTGTTTCTTTTATTAATTTTGAAATTTCTGCATGATTTAATTGAATGCAGTTATGTTTATCTCCTCATCTAAATAAAAATTAAAAAAATACAAAAATACATGCATAAGTGTACATAAACAATAATATACTATGCATTATACAATAGCAAAAAAATATACTTTTTAAACGTATTCACAAATTTAATAACAAACATAAAGAATGTACATACCTGCAAATATAGAAATTAATTCTTCAAAATTCCATTCTTCTAATATATTCCTTACGAAATCGTCTGCCATCGCATTAAATTAATAAACATTGGCACAACCGTAACGACTAGACAACGCAACTAAACTGATCGTGAGAACTGAGCTAAACCTTTGTATCGAGATTCGAGGGTAGTGGCTTGGTACTCATGACAAAAATATAACTAATAACTGTAGCAAATTCATTTGCAGAATTTGCAACATAGTATTGTACTAGTTAGTAACAAATATTGTAGTGGCACAATAATATTGTAGTGGCTGCAATAGTGTATATTTAAAAGTAAAGTAATATATATTTATTACTATTAAAAAGTATTTATTAAATACAGCTATGGTGTTTATATCTATTTAACATACAATATATTTATCACAAATATACTGCCGTAACTAAAACTGTATATGTATCACAACAATACCGTATATTATTATTATGAATATGATATAATTATGGTAGATATATTTTTGCTAGGGTAAATAAATTTTTTTTAGCAATACAGTTTTAGCAATACATTTCTCTCCGTGTAGGATTTCTAAAAAAATTTAGATTACTAGTATTGATATTAGTAATGTACAAGTTTTCACGGCCGGTATCTATTGAATTTATGGAATTTTCTGGGATGATATGCCGTGGTTGATCTATTCTCATCACAGATGTTTCACAATACATCGTAGATGGCATCTTCAGTGCTTGGTGACTGAATGACAATTTCTGCTTTGCAATAGCCCCACAATTTTCTACAGGTGCAGTTACGTCTTTGGTACGACTCTGATATTGATATTGTTCAAATTTTTTACTAATGTATATAATTATAGGAATATCTTACATAAACTACATAGATTTCGTTATAGCGAGTGCCATAAATCATTTAAATATTATACTTTTTCTACGACTAAACAATAAAAAATATAACATTTCAAAAAAAAATAATTGATAATTACAAGATATTATATCTCTATAATGTAGAAAGCTAGGCTAGGTGGATATGGAATTTCTTCTTTTAAAAAATTAAATAAAAGTAAATCTATTTTTTTTTTTTGGTGTGTTAAATAATTGTTAAGGTAATTTGAAGTAAACGGAAGCAAAAAAAAAACAAGAGATATCTTAAAAACGATTTGATTAAGAATCCATGTTTATTAGAACTATTTCGTTTAAATTTTAATGTACTATATGCTTCTGAAATTTGTGATCTCTTTTTTTCAACAACTTGTATATTCATTGAAATTTATTTTAAGTACGATTGTAATTAATTTTTTTTTAAATAAAACTGTTTTCGGATGAAATTCTGTTTAATTATTTTATAAAAACGACGTTTCGACGAAACTTTACGATCGTCTTTATCAGGTTAAAATTTACTAATGGCATTAAAATAAATAACAGTACATAGTAACAAGTTACTAGGTAACATATAACACATAAGAATTATAGATTTTTAATTAATGGCTTTTAAATTTGGTTTGCATTAATTAAAAATCGTGTAAAACTAAATAATTTACAACTTGTATAGTATAAAAATATTCTTTACACGAGATGTATCAATGTCATCATCATTATGTTTTATAATCACATCGTATTGGCCATGGCGATGCTCAAATGTCCTCCCTTGACCTTTTCGCATCCTTTTCCACTCGTTAACTCAACCCTAACCCTTTCGTCGCGCCCAAAAATTCTAGCGATACTCATTTTTTCGGTCGACTGTTCATCTTCCGGTTATATGTTGCATTATGCTAGCACATACGAATACAAAATAGACATAGACACATCTATTGTCAGCCGCCAAGAACATTCTGCCGAAAAAAAAAAACAATCGAACGCCGATTCCGTGACTATGATGTGTGATTAAGTCAGAGGTGCTTTCGGATGATGTTATAAGGGCTTTTATTGTCTAATAATTTGGAGTTTTTACGAGTTTAATATGGTGATATTTAGAGGGTTTTTGAGTTTTCCTGTTTTTTCTAATGTTGGTATGAGGGTGAAATGAATGTAAATAATCTATGTGGGTGTGTGTGTGTTCACTTTTGCAGAGTTATTCAAGCATTGCTATGTTACAGAACCGTGAAGAGTACAAAACTAAAAACAGAGTTGGATTATGTTTTTTTTTTTTACAATTGAATATGTGTGGTTCATTTTTATTGTTTTTTTATGAAGAACTATTTTATTATCAGTAATATAAAGTCTATATAGATAAAAAAATCGTTAACTTTATTTATTTTGTTTTATTTTTTAATCGTTTTTGAGTAATATACAAAAATTTAAGACTGGCTGATTTTTACGTTGTGTTGTAAATATGTTGTTTGTAAAAATAAAAATGTTGTTTTGAATACTTTTTTTATGATTTCTTGGTTACATAAGATATGAAATATAATAATATAGTAAAAAATCTTTCAGAATTCATTATATTAAAATAAAACGGCTTAAGATTATAGTTCTGTATTAATATTTATTGATAATCGACGTTTTGACTCTAGTTACTTATATTTTGTTACCTAGTAATTTGTTTCTATGTTCTGTTTATTTGCTATTTAAAATTAAAAAGCTTTAGGATTAAGTTCTGTAGATATTTTATTCATAAAAATTGATGTTTTGATATACTCGTACGTATATCATTAAAAAAACAAAAGATAACTTGGAAAACAATTTTGGATGATATAAAAGAAAAATGACTGCTGTAGAAATGAGATTTTTACGGGGAGTAAATCGGGCACGAAATAGATTAATGTATGATGAGTGTAAAATTGAAAAAAATGTAGCAAAATTTAATGTTAGTCAGTTAAGATGGTTCGGTCATCTTAAACGAATGTCTAATGAATGTTTGATTAAAATAATTTATACGAATGATTTTGATAAGTAGTTGGAGTGGTATGGATTGGGAGAGTGATAATAGGGATAGAAGAGCATGTATGACAGGTATTTTTAATGTGGATGAAACTAAAGTTAATTGTCTGGATAGGAATGTTTGAAGGAAACTGATTTTGTTACACCCTTTTGGGTACATGGCGTGGTTGTATATGTATATACGAAGAGTATAAATAATTAAATATATATAAATATAAGAAAATTTCCTAGAAAAATTACACCGTGTAAAACAGGCATAAAGACTACCTAATAAAAGGTGCTATGAATACGGACCACACTTACGAGTATTTTTATTTCACAAAAAAGTAGACAAACAAGTAATACATATTCTAAATATACGGAAAATAATCAACTATTTAAATTATTGTTAAAAATAAACTATGTATATATAATTTGCTTTAAATATTATTGTTAATCTGTGATAAACACAATCAAAACACATTATTGTCATTTGTCTGTTTACTGTAAAATTCATTAATTTTAATAATTAATGCAAGCAAATTAGATATGATATTTCGTTAATTATATCTGCACTAATGACCGTTAATTACGATATTTATTTTTTTCCCGAAACGTCAATTTCAAATGACGCAAAAAAATATATTTACCATTCATATACCAATTATTAAAATTGAAGAAAAATATATTCTGAGTCAATAAACTGAAAATACATATAATTTAAAAATGTTTTTGTATAATTTTTTTCTATCGAAATATAACGGATATTGTAAATGCATCTTAGGTTTCTTATCTGCGTTTGAAAAAATATACATAAACAGCATTTTATTTGGTTTTTATCAGAATTCCAAATATAAATGCGCCCAATTTAATGTTATCATATTGGAACTGATAACTTTGGCTTTACACTTAAAATATTTTGGTGTGAGTGAACGATTTTAGTTTGCTTTTACGGATCTTTATATTACTCAGTGCCGTATTGGAGAAAATTAAAAAAAAGTTTGCAAAATTAAAAATAAAATATCGATTAATTAGAAAATTCATGTAGGTGTTTGTGCTAGAAGTTTTTGAAACAAAACAGATACTGTAATTTGATTGTCAATTGTTTCAATCAGTTTCAGATAAATCGCTAATACTTACTGAAACTTAATCGATTTTTGTATTATATTTATCCGATAAGTAAAATATAAAAGATCTTAGTGCAGAACTCAGTCTAAGTTGATTTTTTTATCATATTGAGACAATCATGGAAAAAAGGATTATAAATATATATATATATATATATATATATATATATATATATATAATGAACTTAGGATCACGACTAGGAAATTATATTGTGAGTAATTATTTATTAAACGTAGGTCCTGAAGAAGGTGGAAATCACCACCGAAAGCTTGACATTGAATCTAGAATGAGAATTTAATTTTAACATCTTACCAATTCGACTACTATCCCTTAATTACTCACTATATATATATATATATATATATATATATATATATATATATATATATATATATATTGTGAAAAAAATATAGCGAAATTACAGATAATAGTAGTAAAATTTTATTATAAAAATCTGTAATTTTATTTTACTATAAATATTCTATATTTCTAGTTCAAAATTCTGTATAATAATACATAATTACATAATTCATAATAATCATATAAGTAAGTAAAAATAACTTAGTAAGTATGTAAAATTGCTAACTTTCCGCAAATTACATCAGATACTTAATGTAAAATTACAAATTGTTGGTATAACTTCTTAAATTATGTAAAATTAGAGCTTGCATATTAATATTTGTAATAATTCATCAAAATAATGAGACTTAGTACATATTTTGTGTAATAATAATAATTTGTGTAAATGATGTAATAATAATAATAAAATATTTTAAGTGTAATTCATTCATTTTAAAATACATCCTTTATGTAAATTTAGAAATGTATGTAATTATACCAACAATAATATTACAGAACTAAACTAAGTTTAGCTATTTATGAGAAATACCTAACAGCAAATTTATTGGAGTTCTGTAAATTTACTAAAGGAGACTTTACTAAAAAAATTCTAATATTACATACATGTGTACTTTTCCATTTCGTTGGTAATATCATATTACATAATATTTGTAATAGTTTTGATATTATGTATTTTTAAACAATTATGTAAAATTATAGCAGTTGAATAATTATATACCTAGAAATACTGGGCATCATAGTGTCTTATGGTTTGTAGCCAAAATTACATATTTTTTTTAGAGTATATATATATATATATATATATATATATATATATATATATATATATATATATATATTCCTTAAAAACAAACTCCTGCAAATATAGATTAGTATAATACTTAAGCATTATTTTCAATAAAAGATTTGACGTAATAAGCCATTAGGTAGACAAGCATAATGGCACAATAATATGCAAAACAGTCAACCCCCCTATTATTATTTTTTTCAATTCCACATCAACATAATATCAATCTCCCGCATAAGCGCGCCGGATATACAATTACCACTCCAATAATTTTGATATTGTCCCTCTCTTCAGTCAGCTCTTATTAAACCCAGCCCGAACTAACCTCAATACACCCTTAGTGTTATCATTCTTGACCTTGAAAGGGCCAGACCTAAACAGCAGCAGAGAGGAGGAGAAAGAAAAAAACTGTCTACCCCGCATGTCTGGGCTGTTGCAAATGACGCACAAATGTTTTTATTGTGTGTACGTCGTGTGTTTGACCGTATGTCTGTCTGTCTGTCTGTCTGTCACCATGTTTACCGCCAGCACATTTTATACCACTGTATCAAATTGCTTCGCCCGGTATTTTTATTATATCGGGGTTAATATGACGCGACGCGCACCCTTAACAAGGCATATGTGTTTTTTTTTCCATCACCCATTTAATAAGCGATAAGAATTATGTGATGGTGGTATAGGGGAATTCTGAATGATTTTTGTTGTATAGGTCGTTTGATAACTACACTGTAAAAAATATATCTTAAATTTATGTAATTTTACATAGTTTTTTTCCTGAGATCATGATTTGTGATATTTGTTCACCATTAGTTAGTTGTTTAAAACTGTGTAATAAAGTTTGTACTGCGAATCAGAATATTGATATTTTTTTGTTGTACTAAAAATAATTTGATAATTAATTTGTAAATGCAATTTTACTGTAATTTTGTAAAGTACAATTTAAAATCGGAATTATTAGATTTTTTTCAAGAAAATGCGACACATTTATTAACTTCTTAAATGATGTAATTGAATATTTTATTTATAATGAATCCGATGACGAACAAACTGAAACCGGAGAAGAAGATGAAATTAATGTAACAAACTGTAGTAACACTGATAGAAATTGCATTGTCTGTTGTTTTTCAGTTTTACAATAATTTAATCTCCACAAACATTGACACGCTAATTTATTATTTTCTTCCACTCAGGATAATTTCGGGGCTTTCGTGGTCATATCATGCTAGAAGGATATTTTGGAAAAATTAGATAATGAAGATATCATTAAAAAAATTCCGAAAAGAGTTACTCATTAAATTGTCTTTTAACTTAGATTTAAATAAAGAATTATATTTAATTTTATATGTGTCATTTTTACAATTTATCTTTAATTTTCTGTAATATCATTTCCATGTTTATTAGAATAACAAAATATAAAAAACATAATGTATTTGAACAATTTTGGGATGTAAGGTGCAACTTTCACCGGGCCTAATTTTTTATCCAGTTCAACCCAGAACGTAATATTACATTTTTTTAATGAAATATTTCTTTAAACTGTTATTTACAAAGAAAATTATATTTCGATTTAAATTCGCTAATTATTTGCAATGAATTATAAATTAATTATAAAAATTATTCGGCCGATATGAATTACAAGGCGTAGAGCATTACAAGCGATTATATAATTTAGAAATTTGCGTTGGTCTGACCTGATTTTTCATTTGACGTATAAAATAAGATAAAATTGTGTAAAAAAATAATAAATAAGTAGGTATATAATTTAATTAGTGTGTAGTTTTAAATATTTTTATTTACACATATTTCGCAATGTTGTTTTTTGTTTAATATTATTTAAAAATTTGGAGTGTTAGTATGTACTTAAGTTGCGACCCTGTTCCAAATATTTATTATGTGCTGATTTTGACACTTAAACGGTTGTAGAATTTTCATTGATAACCTTGGAGTTATTATGTAGTTAGCATAGAAATACTAAATGTTTGCGAAACTTTTTATATATGATTATAGTTAAATTATTTTAAAAATTACTAAATAATAATCGTCAGGCTTTCACGGCCAGTATCTATTGAATTTTTTGAAGTTTCTGGGCTGGCATGCTGTGGTCGATCTATTCTCGTGGTAGACGTTTCGCCATTCATCGTAAATGGCATCCTTAATGCTTAGTGAGTGAATGACAGTTTCTTGACAGTGTTAAACAGTTAAATGACAGTGTGGTAAATAGTTTCAGGGCATTTAGAAACAGTATTGAATATATTTAGGTCCACATACTGTCCACATACATAAACTGACATAAACTCATTCAATAGAACTTAGAGTTACGCAAAAATCTTTTTAAATGTTATGTATTTGCAAAATATTTTAGGTCCAAATTTTTTTCAAACATAATACAATACAATGAGTTTATAATAAATGGACAAACTATATACATAAAAATGTATTTAATATACATATATTGCTGGCTTTACACGATACATTTTTTATATAAAAATTTATTCAGTTTTCTATAAGTATAAAATTACATGTATACAGAAAATATATAAAATTAATACGTTTTACACGATATAAAATACAGACGTATGTGTATTGATATTTTATATCTTGATAATTTATTTATATCTAATCTGAAAATTGCATATTCATGCTTTAACTAACTAATATATATATAAATTGATTATAATATCGATGCGTATTCAGTTTTCCGTCGAAAATACATTAAAAATAGGATGAAACACCTTCTATTTTTTTACCACGCTTATATTAGCTCACTCTGTTGTCATGATCAAGTTGTCCCGGTCAAGTTGTCCCGGCCAAGTTGCCCCGGTCTTGTAACCAATTTTTAGACCACTTCCTATCATCTGATCTCACTGAAATTTTCATGTAGTTTTATTACAGGAGACAACACATTTTAACAAAAAAAAAATGACACGATATGACAAGACGACAAGACTAAAAAGCAGAAAATAAAATATATAAAAAAAAACCTTTTTAAAAACCGCGCTAGGGTGCACTAAAAAGAAATCTGATAGAAAAATGAAAAAATATATAAAAGAATCTTTTTAAAAATCACGCTTATATTTAAGTGAACTAAAAAGAGGAAAATAAATTTTTTCCTGGTTATCCAAAAATTTTAGAAAGAAATAAAAGCGTGGAGCGCCAGGAAACTATATATGTTTCGCAATGATGAATAAGCGCTCCACGCTTTTATTTCTTTCTAAAAAAATTTTATAACCAGGAAAAAAGTTATTTTCCTCTTTTTAGTTCACTTAAATATAAGCGTGATTTTTAAAAAGGTTCTTTTATATATTTTTTCATTTTTCTATCACGGACAAACTGAGCATGCGCGTGTATAAAATATTCTGTGCAGATTTCTATATAGAATTGAATATTGGGTCATGTAATACAGAAAGTTTTGTTTGTACAGAAAACTATACATTTTTTTTGTATAGAAAAATGCATCGTGTAAAGCTAGCATAAAGGTAAAAAATTGTATGTTTTTATAGTTGATAAACTACAATAATTATGATTATTTTATAACTAGTAAATTACAATTATTATATTTCGTAGTTCTCAAAATTATTAGTAAAAGGAAAAAATAGCGAATTTTAATACTTAAGAAAACTTCAAAGAAAAAAGTATTGCAAAAATTTAACAAAGTATCAAATGATTTATTCCTGAAAGTCTTTGAAAGTTGAACTTCAAAGTTACACAAATTAGAAATATTCGCATGCTACTAAACTCGAAGCACAGAAACACATCATCACATATGTAGTCTATATACATATCTACGTATACATAAACCTTGTTTACTTCCTGTGAAAGAGCGAGTAAAAAAAAAGCACACACAACTAAAAGAATTGTGAACGCGGAACGGCGTGGCATGTGATTTTCCTATATTTAGTTGCACGGTAAATACTACGCAAATAATACCTGTATTTGTATAGTGTAGAACGGACTCGAATGGGTTATAAATAGACAGATGCGCTTGGTGGATCGAAGAAATTCTGTTTCTGGAACGATACTTAAGTTTTTTTGACTTTAAATTTGCATAATGCGTTTGACATTGGACATGTTTTGAACCGAAATTCTTGTTCTAGAATAAAATAGTACGACTTCTTTTTTTACTGATTTTGTTATTAACCGAGATGTGAAAATGTATTAATATAAAGAATTGAATTGGGCATGAATTAATTGAAAGAATGAGAATTTTCTGAGCTGGTGTGCCGTGATCAATCTATCATCATCGCAGACGTTTTGTCATATGTTGTGACAACTGGATGGTAGTTTCTGCTCCAAAATCTGGTATATATATCTGATATACCAGATTACGGAGAAGAAACTGTCATTTAACTGTCACTAAACATTGAGGATGCCATCTACGATGTATAACGAAACGTCTGTCATGAGGATAGATTGACCATGACATAACCAGCCCAGAAAATTCTGTAAATTCAATACCGGCCGTGAACGTCTATTGTTTTTGAAAAATTTAATTGAATTAAAAGCTTATGATTTAAGACTTTTATTCTGGTAATAACATACAAAGATTAACTGTTAAATTTAGAATAAATTTAAACTTTATCAATGTTAATCGTATACGATTATTCTTAGAATAAAATTGGAAAATAAGAAAATATCTATTATTAATCTCAGGTCTAAAGGTTTGTTTTTATTTGGTATTTTGTAAAGTAACTTTTTTCGTAAGTAAATTCTTATATGAAATATTTATTTGTTATATATAAAATACGTCTATATAAAGGTAAAATATAAATTAAAAATGACATATGAAAATGGTCAAAATATTGAACCAAACTAAATATATCTGTATGATAAGAGCTATAATTAAAATTAATAAATCATTGCAGGTAATAATATACTAAAATTTTTATAGAAAGTAAGTTGGATATTTGGGTTATTGCCTTTGCATTTATTAATTATTTATTCTGTTTATAAATCTGGAACAATTTAATATCATAACAGCTTACTAGAGATATCATTTTTAATACGTATATATATATATATATATATATATATATATATATATATATATATATATAAATTTAAATAATTTATGAACTGAAAACAAGTGAGAAACAGTGGTGTAACTACAAATTTTGGGCTTTCCAGCAAAATTCTAAAATTAGCTCTCTAATATATACAGTTCGTGAAAAAACATTACTATATTAGCTAGATAATTTTTAATAAAACTCGTAATCAAAACGTGACACTAATATTCTATAAAAAGTAGAGGATAGATGTCTCAGATATATTCAAGTACTCGTCTGGTGGATATTTTGTACAATTCTTCGCTAAAAATATTTGTAAACATAACAATTTGTAGTGAGATCATTTAGTAGTGGGATAAATTTTCGATATATTTTTTATTTATTACAGTATATAGAACTTTGTAGTGTTTAAGTCATTTTGGTTTATGGGCCCCTTTTTTGGCGGGCCCTCTCGCATTGCGTCCAGAACTTACGCTACTGGTGAGGAAGGCAAAGAACCTGATTTTCTTATAATTATCTATTCTTGTTCGATGATATATATAAAGTTTTTAATTATTATCTAAAATTATTTGAATTAATAATTTGATTTCAACTAATTTGTATGTAAATGAAATTAGCAATGTTAGTGAAAATATTATTTAATTAAATAAAGTCATCTAAGGTCCAGTATTTCCAAAATTTGAAATAATTTTAAAATTAACCCAAAAAAAATTGTCATTTAAGGATATATTTTTTGTTAATTACATATGACTTATTATTTATCTTAAGAATAAATAAAAATTGAAAACAGTGGTTCTAATAAATGGCAGTTGCATTTTTTTGTCATTTTTTTAAGCTCTGATTGTTTGTGTGTGTGTGTGTGTGTGGAGTGGGAATAAAAGCGCGCGTGATTTGCTGCTGCGTGCGCATTTTATTATTGAAAGTATGCACCACGTGTCGACAGACATTTACACGTGTTACTCGTGGAAATCTTAATCAAGTCGCACGTTATACGTTTTACTTACGTTCACGTTAGATATATTTATATATATTTTAACCGGATACCGAGAATTTTGACTGCAACCATCGTTAGATTTTTCAGATAAATATATACATATGTGTGCATATTTATTTTTATCATTTGCTGTTTGTTTTATGGGTAAATATTTTCATGTAGTTAAAAATTAAAGTTGGTGGGAGAGGGAGTTGTATATCTAGAGAATTGATCATAGCAATTGTTATTAATTTGTACTTATAATTTTGATTTAAAAATTACTTAATTTATTTGAATAATTGATTCTAACAACCACACGAAGAAAAATTTTGCTTTAGACTCGAAGTTTTTACTTTTAACTCAACAGTAAACTTATGTTTTATAATGAAAATAAGAAATTAAATAGAAAAAAAAATGTAGTAAGTAACGATTTTCAAAGCTTCGTCTGATATTATTTAATATTTATAATTTGATACATATTGAGTAATAAGATGAAATAATGAAACACAATCACTTTGTAAAATATCACAATATTTATTAAAAATTAGTTAGTGCAATCTTCAGACTAAGTGAGCGAGTGACAAAATATTTGTTGGTATAAAATTACATCTGATACTAATAACACTGAAAAAGCACTGAACACCATATTGAATAAACTTGTAAAAATAAAATATAATAAATATTAAAATTTCTTATAAAACAATTTTAATTAGTTTATTTGAATTTTATAATATTAGATATAAAAAAATATATCAAAAATAGGATTACTATTTATATTTGATAAGAAATAGACGTAAAAATGTAAATAGGTGAAATTTACGTAAGTGAAAAATAAAAACATTTTGTTTTATAAACAAATGAGGTGGGAAAACGAGCCTAAGTTTCTAAGCTATGTTTTTATTATTATTATTGTTGATAAAATGTTAATGGTTTTTAAAGATTTTATAATATCGGTTAAGATTATGGTTAATGTTCGCAAAATATTTGCAAAGATACCGATTAACCGATTTAATTAATCGGTTTTTTTACAGGTTTCATGCACTGATTAAAAACTATAATATTTTTTTCTATTTAATTAAAGTTTTTCGTAGTTTTTATCTAGTTTAACAAACTACAAACAATTCATTTGCATTTTACCATATTTTAGCTCTAGTTATGTGAGCAGATTGTGACATATATAATTTGTAAGTCAGAAACTCAAACCTAATATCCAAAACTAACGATAAGTCCGTCTCTTAGTCTCTCGGTGTCGGGAGTTGCCGCGAAGCTGTAGTTGTTTAGACGGATATATCCGAACGCGAGCGCGGGTTAGGCTAACGTGACTTGAGTTCGCTGAGGTTGTTGACCTTCCGCGTTTGGCGTTTGGTGTTGCGTTTGGAATAAACGCCTCTCTGTGTGCGCTGCTCCAGAGACCCTGAGGCCGCCGAAAAACCGGCAGACATACATATACACATACGCACACGCGTATCTTCGGGATGTTGGAGTAGTTGTATTGGCCATGGCTTTAGCGCGTTTCGAGAGAGAAAAAAAAACGGCTTGATATGTATGCTGTGTACTGTGTGTTCTCGGATGCTCTGTATTTTTGTTACTAGGGCTTGCTGTAGACGAGTACAGGTTTAAGTTCTAATCAGGAAATGCAAAATGCCACCTTTTCATTATTACTCATTCAAACACATTACTCAAAAAAAGAATCTCTCAAAAATATTAGTGAGCAAAATGAAAGGTTTCTCAATGAATAATTGTGAACAAAAAAAAAGATTTTTCAGAAAAAAAAAAGATTTTTGTAATATTATTACAGATTTACTTTCTGATAAGATTTTTAATGTTACATATAAAGTTCTTATCAACAATGCCATGTATTTTTGAATTGAAACGTTTTACACCATTCGATTTGTCTTAAAAAGTAAGTAATGAAAAGGAAAATGAATCACCCTGTAGAAAATGTGAATAAAAGTTATTTTTTCTTCCAAATTAATTGCAGTGTCCGTTTTGTAAATAGTAAAATATTTAAAAAAATACAAAGTAATTATTCAGAACTTATTACATATATTAAAATAAAACAGCTTTAGGTTGTAGTTTTGTATTAATGTTTATTAATAAACGACGCGACGTTTGATACAAATGACATTTTACAGTAAATGTCATTTGTGTTATTTGATAAAGATGTATGTTAATTATGTCGGAACGTCGATTATTAATAAATATTAATACAGAACCACAATCTAAAGCCGTTTTATTTTAATATTTAGTTTTTATAGCAGAGAATATTATCTATAGTTTTAATATAATTTTTAATTTATATAAAAAGTTTTGAAATATATTAAATAATACATTTATTAATTTCTTTTGTGAATTACATGTCATTTTTTCCCCATTAATTATTAAAAAATTGTTAGTGACATTTAAAATCATATCTGACATTTATATTTTGTAGTATTTGTTTTTACATATAGAATTATTTATTATTAATACGGTGTTCTACATACATTTAGAAAATATTATTTAGCAAAACTTATACTAGTATTCTGTATTGTTTTGTAACCATTATAACGTCATAGAATCTTTTGTCTTTTTTTTTTTGATTAAATAGAAAATATCATAAAAAGAAGACATATATATATATATATATATATATATATATATATATATATATATATATAGAGTGATACAGAATAGAAGCAATTTTTCTATTTGGGGTTATAAATATGTATAGAGCTAGGAGAAATTATTTTATACTTTTTAGTCCGTGTTAAAAACGTGGTATATTAATTTTTTTTTTTAATTTAAATAATTATTTTTCCTGATGAGGTACGTAGTGTATATCGTAAGCGATTTTTAAGTAAAATATATACAGAACTTAATCCTAAAGTTTTTTTTATTTTAATATAATGAGTACTGAAAGATTTTTTACTATGTTAAGAGTAATTACTTCATGCACAATTTAGTATAATTTTTGATACAAAAATGTTTATAAAACAGATATTTTATTATTTTATTTTTGGTGAACTTCTATGACAAAAATTACTTTATATTATTTCTTTACACAACTTATCTAATCTGGAACAAGCCCTATTCGTGATTCTATACAAATATACACACATACACATTGTGTAGTATACAGGCGCAGAATTTTTTCTGTAACATAACATTGAAAAGGCTTGAAAGATGTGTCTTAAAGTCAGAGAAAAAAATGTTTCTTGCATCCGGATCGAATTTCAAAACGAAATAAATATTACATTTATATTTTCATGTCGATTTAAATACTTCTTATACAATTTACAATTACAATATATATATTATGATAATATATTTTTAGATTTCGAAAAATTGTTGTGACCGATTTTGAATGTCTTCGATGTAAATCGTAGGGAGGGCCAGAGAGTATTTTTGGCGAAATATTTTTTTAGAAAGTTGACACAGATAGATACCACGTTGTTTGTACGAAAATTATAAATAGCAATACCAAATTTTAAAATATTAATTTACTGTTAATATACTACAGAAGTTTTATGTGTACATTCACTTTTTGTGATTCATTCTATGCGTATAATTTTTTGTACTAATTATTATTTTTTTGATACATAGCGTGATTGTGTATGAATGTATGTCTATATAAGATGTTATTATAACAAGAAAAAAATACATTTGTTGATGTAACTATTATTTATTATTAATTCTCTTACCTTTTTCTTACGTCTGAAATTTTTTTAAATTAACTTCTAAACTTATCCCTTGAGAGAGAGTTCCCGTTTAATTCTTAAAAATCATACATTTATAAGTTGCGGTAACATCCAGTATATAGTTTATTATTATTTAAGTTTTAATAAATTAATAATTATCTGTAGTTTAGTATTTGTTTATAGTTTGAAAAATGAAAAATAACAAAGGTTGAACTAATTTTGAGAAATTAATAAGTTTATTTAAAATTGAATTATTGACATTCTGAATATATGTTTAAGTCTGGGGTATTAAATAATTACTAAAATTATAATTGATATGAATGGAAAAGTTAACGACTGCTATGTTATTTAAAGCTAATGCATAGTTTAAAATAAACATAAAATATATATTGCAAAATATATGGCGAATAAAATTCTAATAATGTACTAGTATGTGTGACGTTAGACAAACTTTCTCTACATTCCATTTTTTTTTGTCAAAATGTATTTATTAAAATTATAATAACATAGTAAAACAATCTTTCAGAACTCGTTATATTAAAATAAAACTGCTTTATGTTAAAGTTCTGTATTAATATTTATTTAAAGGTATTTATTTAGAGTTTCGTCGATACGTCTATTTCAAATAAATATTAATACAGAATTTTAACCTAAATCAGTTTTATTTAAAAAATAAATAAATACTACTTACAGTAATATTTTTATTAATTCTAGGCTTTGTGTGGTGTTTTATCCCGGAAGATGTTTGTCCATTCTATGATTTCAAAGGTAATTTATAATTTTTTTTTATTAAAAACAAGATTTAAAACGCGTAAATTTCAAAAAGAACTTATCTCTGATTTTTGTTATTTTTATTTTTTATATTTTATTTTATATATATTTTAAAAAAAATGTTTTAATATACAATAGTTTGAATGAAATTCATTTATTTTGTATCTTCTTCAAAACTTCATTTTTCAGAGATAATTTTTTTCGAAATTTACGATTTAATTAAATCAATAAATTATTAATTAAGATCGATAGTGTTTTATATTTTTATGATTTTATTAATTATATCATATAATTTTATACAATATTTTTTAATAATATAGGAAGAGTACTTGATTTAATAATTATAGATTGTCGCCGTAGTATGGCCCGGTTGCACAAAGTATTGTTAAATGATTTGTAAGTTAACTTGCTAAACTGACAAATCACTGCGATGGTTCAAATCTAGTTGTATAGTCAATTTATTGATTAAGTTAACAATGCTTTGTGCAACCGGGCCTAAGTTTTCAAGAATATGTAAGTGGCAACAGAAAAAAAAATTATTTCTTAAAAATTAAAACTATTTTTTGAATGAGTAAGTTTTTTATTGTAAGATGTCAAATTGATTAATATATGCTTAACTGGACTTATTAAATTTCAAGCATTTTATGTAAGATTTTCTATATTATATAAATAATGAAATAGTACATTGATTTTTAAGATAAGTATCTGAATTAAATCTTCAATGTAAAGATAATCAAATCTTTCAAATTAAAACCTAAGCATTAAAATTCCAAAGTAAACAATGATTCTCCAAAAGAACAAAATAAAAACAAAATCTTTAAGGATCGTAATTTGACGCAAACGTCTAAAATAAATCGTTCCTGATTGGACGAAGCGAGCGAGCGAGCGTTATATTCGCTTTGTTTTTGTTCTTTTTACGATTTTGTTTCATTAAATTTTGATTCCGAACTTGATAATCGTTTCTCTCTTTCTTTTTGTTTCGGCGTTAAAATCATTTTTTTTCTTCTTCTTCTTTTATCATTTTCATCCGCATTGTGCGTTCGGGATGCATGCGAGTGGTCTCACGAAACGGAGACACACCGGTTTGGCTGGTTTTATTCCGGAATAAGTCCTTTTTATTATAGTCCATCCTCTTGCGTCTTTGACATCTATTGGTGATGCAGGGGCGTACATATTATCTAGCAGAAATAAGTAAATAGGAAAGCAAAATGAAAAGTCTGTAAACACATGTACATTGTGAATTGCTAAATATACAAACGCTGGCTTAGAAGATAATAAAAAATATATAACTGACTGAATTCCGTCTATTACTAATTATTATTTATTTATTATTATTTAAATAAAAAAAAATTAATATACTACGTTTTTAACACGGACTAAAAAGTATAAAATAATTTCTCCTAGCCCCATACAGATTTATAACCCATACAGATTATTCTGAAAATTTCTGATTATGAATTTTTAATAGGTATGACCAATATTTGTAAGATTTAAAACGAAAAACGTGGGGTGCAATGACAGATAATCCCTACACTCCTTATTATTATCTATTGCATACGCCTTACGTTTTTTGTTTTAAATCTCACAAGTATTGTCATAGCTATTAAAAATTCATAATCACAAATTTTCAGGACAATCTGTAGGGGGGTCAGGAACCTGTATGGGGCTAGGAGAAATTATTGTATATTTTTTATATTAATTTTTTTTTTATTTAATTAATTATATCTTAATGAAGACACATGGAGTATATATTGAAACATCGATATTTAAGTAAAATATATACAGACCTTAATGCTAAAGCTTTTTTATTTTAATACAATGACTAGTGACTTTATTAGTTTTAATCATTCAAGTACGCCACTGTAGAGATAGAGCATTCCGCATAGCCAACCTGTGGCTGCTGTAAATACCTGAACATTTTTTTTTTCTTGTCATAAATTCACGATTTTTTCTTATTTCAGTATCAACGTGAAAAAATGTGCAGGTGATGTGAATAAAATTAAATTTATTAACATTGTTAATGCATTCAATGATTCGGAAAATATTCCCTATATAAATTATTTATGGCTAAACATTACTTTACGGTCACCAAATGTATATTTACTTCAAACACTACAACCTGTTACTTTTGCACATTTTAGGAATACGATGTCTCATTTAGACTGCCGTTTTAGTTTTACGCACACTTGACACATTCTTAGTTTTTACAGAAAGTGTATGGATTGATCAAATTCTTATGCTTGTGCGTAAAACTAAAGCGGCAGTCTGAATGAGACTTAAATCACAAAACTTTAAACTTTACTTTACACTTTTATGAATATAAATCACAAAATTTTAGTGTGGAAATAATATTTACAATAACATAGTAAAAATCTTACAGAAATCAATATATTAAAATAAAACTGTTTTAGGTTAAAGTTCTGTATTAATATTTATTTATAATCGACATTTCAACGAACTCAACGTTTGTCTTCATCAGGAAACTTTGATAGGTTATATGTATGATGATATTGATTGTACTTGATATATATGGTAGCGCTCACTTCAGATTAGGTTAGGTAAAGAAATTAATTTGGCTAATGGCTAATTTTTAGTTTTTTTTTAACGTAAAAAATTAAAAATAAGACTGCTAGTATCATAAAATGTGTTAAAATAACAGCCTGCAAAGTTTGAAGTATAAAGTTATTTGGTGACTGTAAAGTAAAGTTTTACTTTATTTTATTGTAGATATGTATTATATATACGATGTAGTAGGTATAGTTATTTCTGGTTTCATTTTATTTTGCTTATTTTTAGTGTTGGTAATTGGGCAATGGGCATTATTATCATGGTCGCGTTTTTTGTGGTGCCTAGCGATGAATGAACTTTTTCAATGTCATTCGAAGATATTGATGTACATTTTTATTGTTTTCTTTCATTAATTACACGGAGAAAAATATATTATAAAATTATTGAAAAAAGTACAGCCGCATTATTTTATAAAATTTGTATTATTAAAAAAAAATTTATAATACTGTTTTACATATTGCAGAGTGAATACTTTTCTTTATTTAATAAATAACTAATGTTTAATTAGTTCTTGTAATAAATATATATATACGGCGATTAATGCATTTATATTCACTTTAAAAAATATTTTAAAATATGTTACCATAAAATTGTATATTATGCATATACACAAACGAGTGGTTTTGATAATTTAAATAATTTTGTAGTATAAGTTTGTTGGCAACAGGATCCAATCAAGTAGTTAACATCTCAGATTTAATGCTAAAATTTATAAAATAGTATGAATATGTATATATTATTTATATTTGTTACGTGATTTGTGAGAATTTTTTTGGTCGAATATACAATTTTGACCACCCTGGGCGGTATACATTACACATTTTCAATAATCAAATCAAAATTTAAGCGAAAATAAACAATGCAATTGTTAATTAACTTAACTTGACTTAATGATTTTTAATATAGTCGTCGGAGATGTCAGATTAAATACACTTGACCGTGTTTCTTTGGTCGAATATGCAGTTTCTGACCACCCTGGACAATACACAATAAACAATACAATTGTCAATTAATTTAATTTGACGAAATAGTTAAACAATTGATCGCCAAAGCTGTGAGATTGAATACACTTGACGTTGTAGATTGGTGCTACTATCAATTGTATATATAAAAACTAACTGTTGTATAATTATGTTATTATTGTACTAGTAACATAATAACTTCTATCTACATAGACAATATGATAACGTAATAATAATATTATGATACGCTTGAAGAAAAATAACTATTATACAACTGTATCATATCAGTTTTTTAATCCATATAAAAAAATCTTAAACATAAATATCAACCAATCTTTTTCGTAAAAACAACAATAAATATCAGTAACCGCAATTAACAAAACAAAACAAAAACTAGTTGGAAACCCATTTAGATTAAAGACTACCCCCAACAAACCCTTAAATACAAACATTAGAAGAATTATTGCTCCCGTGTTCTATAGCAAAAGTAATGACCATAAATAATTTGTCGTTTGAATATTTTCGTTGAATGTCGAAGTGATATCTAATCAAGAATGGCTGGTTTAGGGTAGGGAGTGGGGGGTTGGGGGTGTAGAATGGATGTAAGGCGATGTTTTTATCGCACAAAGCGATAGCAATTCGATTGATTAGTGCGGTTCTACATGCGACATGTACGCGTAATTCGTTCAATAATACATCGAGAATTGATTTTATGTATTACACACACACACACACAGTATGGAGAACTCGTCAGAAAGGCTGGCTTACACTAATATCTTTCTGTACGATCTTTAGAATTTGATTTTCAAAAAATTGACAGATGCTGTTGATACTGTTTACTATTTATACTAAAAAGGAAACAGATATAGCAATCAGTAAAATATTGAAAAAAACTATTTAAAGATTTTTCTATATATTTTTAAATCCCGAAAATTAACATAAAATTTGTAACCTAGTAAAATATTTTTCAGAACTCAATTGTATTAAAACAGTTTTTATTTTAATAAAATTTATATTTTATAATTTTAAAACGTAAGCCAAGAGTTTTGTTTAAAATATGAATATTAAAAAAAATATTTCCAAAATTCACAAAAGTTGAAAAACTTCTCCCATTTGTAATATTGGCTTTAGTATTGCGTTGACCCAAATCCTATGTACAGGGATCGTGACTACGAAAAACATGGTTATTTTGTAATTACGCAAGTAAATAGCCAAAAAACCGAACTCCGCTGAACTTTTCAATAAACTAGGTGATCAATAATTGCTATCAATTTTTATACGCGCAGTTCGATTCTGATAAGCTAGACAGACTGTAGGCGAGCGGGGGCTTATGTTCGATGAAGCGTGTGTAAATATTAGGACTTCGCTATACGAATATAAATGTATAACCTAATTCACAAAGTTTACGAAATATTTTGTTTGCATATTTTTGACATCTGTCTACCCGTCTCAAATATGACTGATAAGACAGTTGTTTGAAATTGTCACAAATACAGAACTTGTTTTGATAACAATGCAAATTATATTTCGTAAATAGAATTGTTCTATTAAAAAAAAAAAAAACGAACGTAAAATGTACTCATATAAAATTAACTGATATATGGTGCTATTCTGGTCATTAAATTTAACTTAAATCTTTAAATTTAAAGAACTTTAAGTAAATTTCAATTCTGTGCTGTTATTCTGGTACTCACATTTGAATTTAAAGATCTTTCGCTTAAATGAGTCTTTAACTTAAAGAACTTTAAATAAATCAATTCTGAGCATTAATCTTTTAAATTTTATATTATTTATAATTATGCAAATATTTTTCACACTAATTTTATTAACTTAACGAGTCTAATTTCAAATTTAGCAGTCTTCGTTGAAACGTCGATTATTAATAAATATTAATACAGAACTATAACCTAAAGCCGTTTTATTTTTTTGTATCTTATAGGAGTTTCTACTAAAAATATTTTACTAATAAATTTATAAGATATTTCTGGAAGCTATTTTCACTGTCGTATAAATCGGAAAGTATTTTTTCAAAGAAAAAATATTTATTGCACAGTACAATATTTATACTGCAATAAAATTGCGTATTTCTTTTCCTACCCTTTTTTTTTACAAAAGCAAAAAAAATATATATATTTCAAAGTATTTTGACCAAAAGCAAGGGTTACTTTAACACAATATTTTCGGCTTTTCTTTCATTCTGTAAGTGTGCAATTTACTTTAGTTCTTTTTTTTTGAGTAATAAAACCCACAATTTGTTCAATGTCAACATTCGAGTACATTCAACTCTTGCTGAAATATACCATAGATCTTTTTTAGTTCAAAAAGGGTGAAATTGCCCCGTAAAATATCTCAGAATTTAGAAATTTTTGCTACCTTTCTGCTTCTATTTCTGTTCGGCCAATATCCGCTTGTGGTTTTTATAGATTTACAGCTTTCGCAACAGTGCAACAAGCAGTTTTTATATCAGTAAAGGGTTTTTTCTTTCTTTCTTATAGATTGCATTTTTAGGTCGACGAATCTCGGTTAACGGGACTTTTGGGCTACCCTTTAACACGTTGTTAAATTGCTGAGAAAGGGTCTAAATTCGGAAAGGATTGCCATCATAAACGCCTTCGTTCGCATTTCTAATGCTCTCGGGTACGTTTTTTATCTTTGTAAATGCGAATATTTTTTTACGTTTTTTTCTCTTCTACCTGAGCTAAAAAATTGATTATTTTATAACTGTTGTTTGAAGATTGAACGAACGTGATTGAGTTAATTTGGAAGGTTTTTCTTTCGCTTTGAAAGTGCCCGTTAAGAGAAGAATTTTAATTGAGTTTTTATAAGCTACTTGCCAAAGATAACAAATCAATTAAGCCGAACATAATTATGAATAATGATTTAATTATTGATTCATGCATATATTAAACACGTTTGGTTTTTTTAGTTGTTGGCTACGAGAGTTATTTATTGCAAAGAAATTGATTTTTATTCATGTATAAAGTTCTAATTAAAAATTCTATTATGTAAACATAAATAAATTTATTGCTAAATACACGTACATAATGGCATTTTTTATTGATTATTGATATATTTATAAGATATACAAGATATTTTAGGGATATTTGTTATTATTATTATGAATTTAAAATATTAATATATGAATTTCAAACATGTTATTAAACATGTTGTCAATTAATAACTTGACTAAATTTTCAGCTAAAACATGTATAATAACTAAAACATATAGTATGGTAAATTGATTATTTTATTTAAAATTACAAAATTATATTATTTTTTCAGAAAATTTGTGCAAACCATCGTTTTGCTGAAATAATATGAAGTATTTTTACTAGGGTTTTTATGTAAAATGGCAACTTTTTTTTACAGTATACGAATAAAAAATAGGAGCATCTCTTAGTGTTTTAGATATTTCGCTAGCACAATAAATATAGCAGTTTTGTGTCAAAGTTAAAGTTATATATTTTAATTTCAGAATTAAAAATAAAAATG
This sequence comes from Clivina fossor, assembly GCA_963966155.1. NCBI lineage: Eukaryota > Metazoa > Arthropoda > Insecta > Coleoptera > Carabidae > Clivina > Clivina fossor. Next base: position 5,303,225 of record OZ014563.1, read on the forward strand.
ATGATCAAAATTTGAAAATAATTGCAGATATAGCCTTTAATATATATTTCTGTCATCTGTACATATTTTAGTTTTTTAATCTAAAAAGATATATGATTTTGTTTTTTTTAATTATATTAGATGAAACATTTAATACTAAAATAGACAATTACGTAAATTTTGTTATTGTGTAATGTTATAAAAATATTATTTAAGTAACTCTCTTGGAATCAAAATTGATTTTAAACAAATATGAATGCTATGAAACTCAAAACCAACCACCATACCAGTTAAGGATTAAATAAACAAATTATCTAGAAATCTAGCCATTTAATTTGAACTGAACAAAATAGCTTTTTCACTTTTTTACTGCTTGTACAAAATTGTTAATTAAATGCGTATATATTAATTTTATTTATGTTTTCAGTCATACAAATTCTTAATAATTATAATTACATAAAACATAACAATTTCTTGATAATTTTTATCCATTAATAACCACCTACGCAAAACCATACTGTTAATAAAAACACTGCATTCATTCCAGGAAGAATTTTACTGTCCAGCAAAAATCATTAGTCTTTTTTTTCTCTCTCTCTCTCTCTCTCATTGTTTTTACTTGACAATCAAAACAATCGATAATTCGCGAGCTTTTTCGCGAGTGCACGCAATGGCATCCCCATACACAATTTCGTTTCGTAAACGTAAACGAAAATGAACCGAGAGAAACGAACGAACGACGCTGGACTTTCGACAAATAACGAGCCGACACGCAATACTTCGGCCGCATGTGGTTGCATAGCGACGCACATATGAAACATTCCGCGCAAACCGCACGATTGCTAGATTCATTTTTTATTGTTTGCATGTGCTAGAAGGGGTCGGAGGAGGGGGGTGAGATAGGAATGGATTGGCCTTCAATAGGGTAATTTATTGTGTTTTCCGTTGATGTAATTAGCGGGGAAATGTTTACTAGTTTTCTAGTTAAAATGCTTGCCTAGTTTAATTGAAATTATTCTTTATTATAGATATTGGTTTTGTTTTAAAAAGGAATGAAATATACGAGATTTGTAAATTTGATGGAAAATAAATATAACTATAATATAAATACATACATACACAATCACGCCATGTACTCAAAAGGGTGTAGCATAAACTCTTTCCCCTAATCAGTTCCTCCAAATATCCCTATCCAAACAAGCAACTTTAGCTTCATCCACATTCATAATTCCTCTCATACATGCTCTTCTATTTCTATTACGAGATAGGATGCAAAATTTATATACTCTTATAATAAATTCAGTATTTTAATGTAATATTATATTATTTAGTATTCAATCAGAAAATACATGAAAATGTGAGAGAAAATTATTAAAAAAAACTACATTATTTCATTTATTTTATTTTGCTGTAATGTGTCATTATTTTACTCCAACGTTATATAAATACAGACACTTTCAACAACGTTTTATTACTGGCCGTAAAGATTTAAAAAAAAAAAATATATTTTACCTAAACTTCATTTATAAACATAATTAGTTTACTTATTACAAATGATATGCTAATAAAAATATTTAAAATTCAAATTTTACAAAGTACGTAATGTTTATCTGGAAAACCCGCATGTAAAAAACTAATTACCGAAAACATAATTTAGACTTAAAACAAAATAATATTGCCGAATTAACTAGCTTAACAAAACAATTTATGCATTTTAAATTACAGTCAATTATTTAATATAGCAAACACATCTATACGTACACTCAAAGAATATAAAAGAATGACTATCGATAGTATTTCTTACTGAACTTTTTTATTGTTTTCATTAATAAATAATAATTTTACTAAATATGACAGTTAATCAAATTTCTAGCATCGATTTTTTTTGTTGTTTTTTTTGTTTTTGTTGTTTTTTATAACAAATAGAGTAAACAATAATTATATCGTTGGAAAGTGTATTTATTGAAATTTTGAAGTCAAAAAGTCAAATTTTTACTTAAAAAAAATGGCGTCAAAGTGATCAGCTCAAAATTCAGATTTGCCAATGGTGGCAGATAAAACTCGCGTTCTAAATTTCTGAAACAAAAACAAATTATATGTTAACACTTGTAACACATGTAACTTTTGTTGGAACTTACAAAATATATAATTTTTACATTTATTTTCAAAATGGCGGCCTTCTTAAAAAAAAGTTTTAATTTATACATTTTGTAAGTTCCAACGAAAGTTACATGTGTTACAAGTACTAGCATCTAATTTGTTTTTGTTTCAAAAATGTAGAACGCGTGTTTTATTTGTGCCACCATTGGCAAATTTGTATTTTGATCTGATTATTTTGACGCCATTTTAAGTGAAAATTCGACTTAAAAAAAATACTGTTCAAAACTTCAGTAAATACACTTTTCAACGGTATAATTGTTGTTTATATCTTGTAAAAGTTACCAAAAAAAGTGTATAAAAAATTGATGCAACAAACGGGAATATCCCCCTTAAACCATTGCAGTTTTTCAACGAGTTTGACAAACCGTTGTGGTCTCTATTTATTTTCCTTGATTGTACGCGTATAGACCTCGAACTGGTAAAAACAACATATACCCATCCCAATAAATGGTGTTGGTTGATAGCGATGTGTCTCTTAATATTGTTTTCGACGAATTGCACGGGCCAATTGGGAGTGTGGGGCCCCATTCTCGAGTTGTGTAAATAATTGATAGGCAGCAAGTGTTTGGCGATTGTCGTCATCGCTAGGCATAAAAACGGGGGCATTGAACGATAGTGCGTGTGCACGCATCACGGTGTAAGTGTATTGCATTACGCATGCGTGCCGTTGCGTTTTCACTCAAAAACTATTTGCTGGACTGCGTTTTCGGTTCAAGGCCATACGCAGTTTGACACGTCTGTGTGTTATTTTTATCTATTTGTAGTTTTTCGATGATATGTATGTACGTATGTGTGTATGTATTGTTTAAATGTATTGAATCAGTTTGAGAAGATATTTTTTTGTTTATGAACTATTGTTTTTGTATCAGAAGACGCTGATTTGTTTGTTATTTGTAATGGAAGTATGTAGTTTGCTTGTTTAATTTGATAAACACGTGTAAATTTTATTTGATATTATAGTTTTGATTAGGTAAATAACTTATGTTATACGAGTAGTTATTTGTATATGTACAGAGTATAACAAATTTCGACTACATGAATTTTATGTTTTGCAAAATATTTTATGATTGCTGTATGCTGTATGTACCATTTTTTTATGTTTTGTTTTTCAATTTTCTAATAGAGCATGTCCTGAAGAAAGTTTGACATATGATCTTAAATGCTTCAAAGGTGTATCTCAGTTTGATCAACTTTTGGTAAAGATCTGCCAATTGGAAGTGGTAATTGCGAATATTTATATTTATATATATATATATATATATTTATATATATATATATATATATATATATATATATATATTATATATATATATATATTATATATATATATATATATATATTTATATATATATATATATTATATATATATATATATATATATATATTTATATATATATATATATATATATACATATGTCGAAAAAAAAAATTAACAGAAGCTGTTAAACAACTAAACTAAGAACTTTTATTTGGTACATTTTTCGATACAACTAAATATTTTTTTTACAATTTTTCATATTTTTATGATATATGTAATTAATTCTGTATATAGATGGTATATTTATGTTAAGACATTTTTGTTTTTAGTTACCATGACTACAGTAGTTGTTATATAATTTTTTCTATCTCGTAAATTAATTTAATGGCGATCGGTTCTCTGGTGGCCACAGCAGATTTTTATTTGTGTAATTACTTATTACCAAAGCATTCAATTTATATTTTATTAAAATTAAAATTAGTAAACATCTACTATAACATTTCAGTTTACATGAAATACAAAAAAAAGAAAGATTTATTACAATACAATGATAAGGTAATACATATTATAATTTTCCTTTTCAAATATCTATGATTAAAAATCACAAATCACACTGTACACACTGCCAAAGTCTTTTCACACACAAAATCCGAAAAGATAAATCTGTCAAAATCCGATCAAGAAAGCAGCACATTCTTTGTCCGATCGCTTATCTAGTTCCCAAGACGAAAGAAGAGGAAGGTAAACCTTTTTTTTTTTAACGCAAGAAAGAAACATTCAGGCTGTCCACCTGTGCGATCTGAAATCACGCAAAAGTCTAGGCCAGACATATCTGCACGATTCGAACGACGAATTTTTCGAAAACTAACGGTACCTGAATGGCGAAATAACGGATGGTTAAATGCTTTATCCTACCTGCAATCTGACTTCGAATGTATGCTAGAGTTAGAGGGTCTCTGTTCCTTGTTGGGTTAAAAATCTGCACGGTGGGAAACTTTTTGGCAGAATCCTGAGGTGATGGTTTGTATAGGGTATAATATGCGCATTAATCATATTTATCAAGTAGGCGAGGCTAAACAATAGGTATTGGTGGAAAATGTGTCCGATATTTCATGATAAATTTGTATTAGATAACTGTAAAATTTTTCGATGTTTTTTTGTTTATTTTTCACTTTTTTTTAACTGCAGTGATGTGTGTGTGTGTTTTTTTTAAAATTAAATTTAGAATATATTTTTTAAAAAACAATAAAGTTAAATACGTTTTTCGGAAACTAAGTTTCAATCAACACTTGCAAATTTTGAATAAGATACGAGTAAAGGGTGATTTATAGTGAATAAAAATTTTTGAACTCCTCATTATATTAAAATGGAAAAACTTTAGGAGTAAATTTTGTATATATTTATATATATATATATTATTTAAATATCGACGTTTCGATGTATTCTCTGTATATCTTCATTAGGAAAAATATAATACAAATGACATAAATAATAAACAAGCAAAACATAGAAACAAGTTACTAGATGTGACAAAGTAACGAGATTAAAAAAATTATAAATTAATTAAAAGTATGAAGACACTGATTAAAATAAAATTTGGCTTTTTTAAATTAATTATATATATATATATATATATATATATATATATATATTGTTTATATTGTTTATATATTATTGTTTATATTGTTATTATTGTTATTATTATATTGTTTATATATATATATATATATATATATATATATATATATATATATATTTATTTTAATTTTTCAATCTAGTTACTTTGTTATCTAGTAACTTGTTTCTTTGTTTTGCTTGTTCATTATTTAAGATATTTGTATTATTTTCTTCTGATGAAGATATACATATAACGTCGTTATTTAAATAAAATATATACAGAACTTAATCCTAAGACTGTTTTATTTTTATAATATTATAATTTTATTTAATTGTAAAGAAAATAAGGTATTTGTTTTTTTTTAAATTAAATTTTGAGATTTACAAAAAAATTATATTTTAGACGTATTCATTTACTAAAGCTTGAGTTACTATGTTTGAGCTTTAAGTCTGATTCTTATTTGTCAAGTAACTTGGTTTCAAGTTGCTTGAATTTAAGTAATTTAACAAAACACACTTAGAAAAATATTTAGTTACATAATTACTGAAATTATTATGATTTTTATCATATTTTAAATTGGCAAGAATATTTTTGTATTGATTCAAAAAATGTATAAGTTTTACATACACAAAACTCTTTTCACTATTCCGAAATTAATTTTCTTCAAACATTATTATCCAGACAAGCAACTCTAGTTTTATCCACATTCATAATACCTCATATACATGCTTTTCTATTCCTATTACTTGTAAACTTTTTCTCACGAAAAACACTCCCAATCATACCACTCCACTAACTTATCGGACGTCTACGGAAACTTATAATTTTTAATTATTAAATTTGCGATAATTTCAGAATACAGGATATTATATATATAAATAAAATTATTAGAAAAAATACGATACATCCAAAAAATTTACAGAACAAAGAGAATGTTTAAATTTAGTTTGTATATGTGTTTTTTTTTTTTGACAAAAATGCACAAAATACAAACATTTACAAAAAAATTTCAAATTTCTATATAAATAATGAAAAACTCTACCATTAAACCTACACGGAGAAAAAGGTTTCTTAAAATGCGTATTCTTAAATTTATTTTTTTTAAATGTAATATATTTTTCTTTAAAATAAACTAATGAATATTAAGAAAAAGTTTACGAGGTTATTTGAAAATAATTTAATAATATATTAAAAATATGTATGTTTCATTTAAGTATATTTTTCACTTGTTAAAACAATTAAATCTATAAAATTATTTAAATTAAATATATTTTATTCCTAGCAACAAATTTTAATGTATTATATGCTTAATATGAATATACAATATATTACTTGCGCTATGCCTGTTCCATCCAGTCTGTTATCTGTATGTCATACACCTTTGTGTGTTCGCGGTTATTGGATTACAAAGAAATGGATAATTTTGTTGTAAATATTTTAAAACAGTGGCAGTTAGAAAGTTTAGAAGAAAAATTTAAAGGTAAGCAGATATTTAAGTACGTATACTATAAATAATTATAAGTAAATAAATAATACGTATAATATTTTTTGCAGGTTAGCTCAATAACCTGTACATGCACATATTGGTTGAGTTGTTAGTGCGTTCTTCTTTAATTACTTCTTTGTTATTAGAAACAAAGTAAAATATTTGAAACAACATTGAAAGATTGAAATGTTGACTTGAAATGCCGTAACGTAAGGTAACGTTCAATATAAATATATGATGGAATCATATACTTTTTTCAGATCCGCAAATTGATATTATTTTCAATTGAACAAGATGTTTCATATAAAGTTAGTTTTAATAGAATGGCATATTTGTTCTTATTTGATATTATTTGTTTTTTCATGGTCTATATAGAGAATAGAGTGATATATATTTATTATTTTTTTCTAAATTTTTAACTTTTTATAGATCTTAAAATTTCAAATTATAAAGGAGTAATTGAAAAAAACGCACTAAAAATACTAATATACTGTAAATTTACTATTTTTTTAATTTTACATTTTTGCAGATGAAGGAATTGATGAAACAAACTTTGAGATGCTTGATGAAAATATAATAAAAGAATTAATTCCAAAAATTGGAATTCGATTATTATTTTTAAAAAAAATTTAGAAAATATATACGTGACAAAGAAGTATGTATATTTTATTTTTTATTATTTCAATCTATAATATAAATAAATTATATTTTTATACAATAGGAAAATGATGGTGAATCATCAAGTTCGACTATAACTATCACTAGTTTAACATCCAGTGAAACCCAAGAATTTTTTAACAGTTCTTCCGAAATTTTGTATTCAGAAGACATTGATGGAGCGCAAGATATTGTAACAAAGAATTCTGAAAAAGTAGATGTTAATTTGTAGTTAGTAGTAGTTAATTTGTAGTACTTATAATTATGATAATCTATGTCAATTTGCCCAATTTGTATTGGATAATTTTTAATTATTTTCAAAATATTTTGTTATTTTTAAATCGATATATTTCTAATTAATAATGTATCAATGTATTTAGTTATTTTAAGTATACGCCGATACTAAATATTATCGACTAACATATTTATATCAAATATAATATTGTATTCATTGTAAAAAAAAACTGATAATTTACTATAAAATTGTTTTTTTTAAAATGAATACAATATTATATATGACATAAATATGTTACTAGATAAAATTTAGTATCAGCGTATACTTAAAATAAATATATTATTTTTTATTTTTATAATATAATTTATTCTTGTACCAAATATACTGTTTCTTTAAATTTAATAAAAACATATACATATGATAAATATTTCAGTTTATTTATTTTTACCATATTTATTTTCAATCCAATGAAATACTGTTTCTTATATTTAATATAATATCTAAGTATACAAATATTCTTTTATTGAAAATAATTTATACTTATCACTTTTTTCAAGAGAAATTATGTTTAATATAAAGAGAATTCTCTTTAATTTTAGCATACTTTTCTCTCCGTGTAACCTATTCAAGTTTTCAATCATATTTTTTCCCTCCTAAAAATTTTATTCGCATCATTTATATAAAATATGATTAGTCCACCTAGAACCTTTATAATCGTATGACATGCACCTGTACGATTCACTGATCTAGGAACCTACATAATTCATATTCAGACACAACGAACAGTTTTTTTAAATTTTATTTCTTCAGTCGCCTGTTCGCTTATGTGCATCACAACAAAAAAAAATCTCTTCTCCAATGACTTGCGATAATATTCCGAGGGTAGAGTTTTTTTCGATCGTATCTGCCCCCCGGATCTCTGGTCTGGATTGCATCTTGTGTTAGCTAACATCGGCAAAAGGGTTAAAAATCCGACAGACAATTTTTTTCAGCCAAGTTTGTTTTTTTTTTTTAGGTCAGACTAGGGGTGGTTGCTAAGTTTTTGACCTTGAGACTTGGCGGTCTACTGAACCTGTTTTTTTTTATCTACCTAGTTTTTTGTTTTGTTTTGGAAGAGATTGGAGCAAATTTTGTAAATTTTTAGACGGATATTTGGTATCAGTGCGGTTCTTTGTTTTTAAACTAGAACAGGTTCTTGTTCGGTATTATTTTAATAGTGGATTTATAACTATAAGTTTTATAAGAATTTTTATACCATATTTTCTATTTATTTATATTTATAGGATATATAGCGTATTTTTATAGCATATCTATAAATTCATATATAGACCACTTTGACTTTATCACATAAATACTACACTCTAAAAAAAAATATGTAATTTTACTTACAAACAATGAGATATTATGATGCTCAGTATTTCTAGTTATAATTACTCAACTGCTATAATTTTAGCATAATTATTAAAAAATACATGATATCAGAACTATTACACACATTATGTAATATGGTTTTACCAACAGGATGAAAAAGCACATATGTATTTAGTAAAGTCTTTTTTAGTAAATTTATAGAACTTCAGTTAATTTTCCATAATTAGATAAAATTTGTTTAGTTCTGTAATAGTATTGTTGGTATAATTGTATATATTTGGAAATTTACATAAAGGATTTTACAATTATTACAGATATTGATATGCAAGCTGTAATTTTATATAATTTGGGAAGTTATACCATAATATGTAATTTTCATTAAGTATATGTGATGTAATTTGCAGAAAGTAAATAATTTTACATAATTAATTAGGTCATTTTATTTGCGTTATGTGAAAATTTTGAATATTATTATTTATATTTGTGTGTTATTATTTATAGTAAAATGAAATTACAGATTTTTTTTATAGTAAAATTTTACTATTATTATTTTTTTGTAATTTTGCTATTTTTTTTTAATAGTGTAAGAAATAGAAATAAAAATATTAAATTTCTGTAAAAAGTTAGCAGCATTGTAAATTTTTTATTAATCTTTGATAAACAATATAACCGAAATAAAATTTTAAAATTTCTACTTTTTTTTAGAAAGTTGGCTATAAATATAAGTACTAAATGTAAGTCACTAAAATTATATAATTTATGAGGGTAGTACTAGAATTTTTTGTAGAAATTTTAATTAATTTAGATTAAATAGTAAAGCTTTGGCAATACTATATTAATAAAATTATATAATTTGAAAATTTGATTAAAATCGAATAAATAATGTGATTAAAAAAGAAAAATTCCGTATATATCTTCATATAACTTTATAAACAGCGCAATTTCATTTCAAACTCGTTTAAATTTCCACTGTCCGATCACGACTGCGTCTTATGCTTGAGCCAACACCAAAGGATCCCCATCACGCATGCGGTCGTGTCGTAAAGTATCAGGCAAACAGCAACTTTTACACCATTGCCTGCGCACGATCATCAACATCTCAATATGATATTTTCGCCCGCGTCGCGGTACACACATGCCCTGTAGCAACGCGGCGACAAAAGTTCAGTCAGCCGCGCGCACAGGATGACTAAGTGCGCGCGCGGCGATCCACTGCATCGGTGCCGCGCGTCTACGGATATCGCAACGCGCACGGTTCCCGCCAAGATGCAATATTTTTCGTTTTGAGGGTGGTGAGATGGATTTGGCAGACGAGACAAGTGTTTCGGGATGGGGGTGGATTGAGAGTGTGATGAGAATGAGGGTGAAAAAAAAATGTAGAGGATTGAGATTTTGTACGTGCTGAAAGGGTGCATTTTTTTTAAGTTGAAATATGTTTAGACAGATTGGAAATTATGTTTTTTTTTATTTTTAGTTTAGTTGAAAAATATTAGTATAGCTATAGGGTGTTTTTAATAGGATTGCTATTGTTTTAGTCGATAATTTAAATATTTATAAATTAATAAAGATATATAGATTACAGATATAAACCAAAATTTCTATAGAATTAATTTTAACAAATTTTTTATATAATAATGAGATGATTGTGATTGTGTATGTATGTATAATTTATTAAATCATTAATTTTTTCTTAATTTGAAAATAGGATTCCCCGGTTTTTTTTTTTAACAATATTGTTTTAATTTTTATTGAAGTCTCAAGTTATCAAAATATATAACACATTTTTTAATTCTGTTTCATTACAGAGAAAAAATTAATATTAAAAAGTATCAACAAATTCAAATATATATATATATATATATATATATATATATATATATATATATATATATTGAACAGGAAATACTCATACATATAAAACAACTTTTTGTAGTACCTGTATTTCTTAGTACATGAATAAGCATTTTGTTTTTATTTTCCAGCGAATTATTCGGTAAAAAACAATATCTGACTATTATATTTTGTAGGTTATGACTAAATATCGTTTTTTTTTTAAATAATTAATATTTATGAAAATAATTTTATAATATATATGAAACTAAATAATTGTTTGACAACTTCATTGCTATAATTCTATAAATATATACAATTCAAATAGGAAATTATCATTATGTAATTTATTATCTTGTTTGCTGGTGTAGTTATTTTGCCGTCGATTTTTTTTCAACCCTTACAAAAAAATGAGACGTGTGGAATGGCTATAGACTGCTCCCCCACTGTTCAGTGGCAATTTACGACGGCAGCCGTTTTTATGATATTAAAACACCCTTGCATGGTCAATTTGCATTTAAATATACTCAAATTCTTTCTAATTATTTGAGAATTTTTCTGTTGGTTACCTCCTCTACACATGTTTCGAATATTTTTCATTTATTTCGAGAAATATTTCAAAAATCTTGTTTGTTCTATAATGCTTACTGTAGGTAATTAAAAAATCATAATAAATTTACTAAAAATAGTATATATATATATATATATATATATATATATATATATATTTATTTTAAAGATTTACGTAAGAAGAATTCTCAGTATTTCATATTTATAAATAAAACAAACAAAAATTACTTAAAACAAGATTAGAAGTATATGGGTAAACCCATATATAGACTACTTTGACATTTCTCGGAAAGTTGGAAACACTGTATTTTAATAATATTATAATTTATGTGGGCAATAGGAGATACTTTTCTGAAAATTTGATCAAAATCGAATAAATAATGTAGCCACAATGAATTTTTTAAAAATTTTGTGATTTTTTTTCTCGATAAGTTGGCAACACTGTATTTTGTTAAAATTGCATAATTTATTTAGGCACTAGGAAAAACTTTTATAAATATTTGATTAAAATCGGTTAAATAAAATGGTCAAAATAAATTTTTTTAAATTTTACTAATTTTTTTTTCGGAAAGTTGGCAACACTGTATTTTGTTAAAATTACATAAATTACATGAATACTAGGAGAATCTTTTGTGAAAATTTGAGTAAAATCGGTTGAATAACATGGCCATAATAAAATTTTTAAAACTTTAGTAATTTTTTTCTCGGAAAGTTGGCAACACTGAAAATTAATAAAATTATGTAATTAATGGGAGCATTAGGGAAATCTTTTCTGAAAATTTGATCAAAATCGGATAAATAACGTAGCCAATATGAATTTTTAAAAACTTTAGTAATTTTTTTCTCGGAAAGTTGGCATCACTGGAAAAAAACAAAACCACATGACCATCTTGGGTACTAGACAAATTTATCCTGAAAATTTCATTAAAATCGGTTGAACCGTCTAGGAGGAGTTGCGGCCACAAAATTTTGACTTACGACCGAGCGAGCGAGCGAGCGAGCTGACGACGCACACACATACACCCTCATAAACTAAGTTCAGATTCGTCATCTACAGGCTATATGAAGGATTTCTATACAATTTTTTTTTTTTTTTGAAAATGTTACAGACACCGTACCAAACGCTTTACTACTTTTCCTTGCAGTCAAAGTAGTAAAAACATTAAAAATATGTATGGTGATAAATAACGATTTTTTGAAATACTTAATTCGAATATTATTAAAATAAAAATGTTTTAAGTTAAAGTTCTGTATTAATATTTATTTATAATCGACGTTTCGACGAACTCAACGTTCGTCATCATTATTTTTTCTAATGAAGACGGACGGTGAGTTCGTCGAAATGTCAATTATAAATAAATATTAATACAGAACTTTAACATTAAGCAGTTTTATTTTATATATTGAGTCCTGAAAGATTTTCTTACTATGTCGAATATTATTAATATTACAAGTTTATAACCTGAGATTGACTGATTGTGGGTTCAATTCCCGCCAGATGATGGCGCGAATTGAATGTCATTTGTATCAGTTTTGCCTGAAGATAAGCGTTAAGTTTCGTCGAAACGTTGATCATAAATAAATTTCAATACAGAACTTGAACCTAAAGCAGTTTTTTTTTCAACTTTACTTCCTTTCACAATATGTCCATTAAAAAAATAAAGCCACACCATCAGTTTACACAAGAAAATAATTCACCAATCCGGAACTGCCTAACATCACAGCACCCGGAAACACTAACCTACAACCATACCAAATAAAATCTGTGCTGCATTGCAACCATCAGACAGACAGAAGCAAATAACAAAATACAGGGCAGAATGCAACAGGTGTCTTATACATGATTCGTACTTCTTTAGCCTAGTGTCTTTCTCTCTCTGCTGCATCTTCGGTTGTGATGGGAAAATGCCGTCATCCCTTCATTAAAACCGTTCTCGGTTGGACAGCCCTTATCTGCAGCCAATTAAAATCTGTACAGCCCTTTCAGTTGCACCGGCTGATGTGTTTTTGTTTTCGTATTTGTTCTGCAGGTTGATAATTACTTCCCTCTCGTCTGTGTTGTAGCAAGGGGTATGATTTAATTTATTGCACGTTTAATAAGTTTTTTTTTTTTAAATTTATTATTTCCTTGTGATTGTTGCTGGGTGATTAGGATTTTAATGAAATTATAATTTAAAATGTTTAACAATATAAGAATATTTAAATATTCACTTAATCGCAATGAACTAATATATAATTAGTTCACTATTTTTATTAAAAAAAATCGATATTTTACATTATGATGTCACTGATATTCCTGTGACATGTGTTATTTAGTCATAATCTACAAGATATGATTTTAAATTCTAATTCTAAATAATGTTAACTAAACTTTTTACATAGATTCAGTAAAAAAAATTTTTTATACTATTTTGAAAATTACAAACACTACTATATATATATATATTTATATATATTAAAATTTAATCTAAAACTTTCAGAATTTTATAAAATTTAACTAATCGTAAGATTAATTTTGTTATATTTATAAAAATACTTGGATGAATGCATTCAAATACAAAAAAAAATTTTAAAATTTAGAAATTTGTAATATGACTTGCGGCTGTTTATATATTAACAAAAATTAACTTATAATTAAAACTATTCATATGTATTATTAAGTGTTATTTAGTTCTACTAGTCAATAGAAAACTTTTCAAATATGTGATAGGTAACACAAAAGTTCATCTAGAAATCTAGTGCAAAAAGAAAAGTTACCAATATCAATGTTGTGCCAATTTCTTGTGACAGATTTATGTTATAATATTTAATAATATGTTTGTATACAACTATTTTTTTTTGTATAATAATATACTATTTATTTTGAATTGACAGCTTTCTGATGTGTAAAACTTTCAATAAAAAATTATTGACACCTTCTGATTAATTATATATTATATTAATAAAATAGATTAGATGTAAGGTAATAATAATTTAATGTAATAATAATTCTATATTAATATTTATTATAATCGACGTTTCGACGAACTTAACATGCGTCTTTATCAGGAAAAAGATAGAAATGACATTTATAGGAAATAAACAGAACATGGAAACATAAGTTACTAGGTAACAACTAGATCATAAAATTTATAAATTTTTAATTAAAGGAAGTGAAATTTTATTTTAATCTGTGCCTTTATTTAATTAAAAACTTATAAACTTTATGATCTAGTTACTTATTTTGTTACCTAGTAATTTGTTTCCATGTTCTGTTTATTTACTATAAATGTAATATCTATCTTTTTTCCTGATGAAGATAAAGATAAAGATGAAGATAAAGACTAGTGGACAAAATTTGTACAAAAGTCCAAATTTAAAAGCTATAAACAATCGACTATTAACCATTTTACTGAACTTAAACTAATCTAACTAGTACTAAACTAATATTCTGTAAATAAATATGTACTAACCATTTTTTTTTGTCAATTACGTCTTTGGATTGGGCTTTTGCCAGTCAAAATTTTATCTTCTGTGACTCGTAAAAAAAATTGGTTCACAAATATTATAAATTTTTATTAATTATCTTTTTTTTAAATCTAGTATTGAATATTTTTCCAAGTTGTATAATAATAGAAAAATGTTTTTCGTAAAAAAAATTTAGAAATATGTATATACATTTTCTATTATATTTATCACCAGACAGCAAAAAAATTCGATCTCTCGACAAGAACCATTAAATTTACATTTTATAAGACCAACCTAATTCCCTCCAATTCATGGGTTAAAAGCCAAATTCTCATCCTCAAAACCTTGAAAAAAAAATGACATAAATTTCAACCCCTATTTCTTCCCTAAACAACAACAGAGCAGCAGCCAAAAAAATCCGAATCCTTCGCATCTTACAGACTTGTTCAGTTTATGCGCGCGCGGGAGGGAAGTTTATAAGAAAATCAGCCAGCGGCTTGCACACAAGGTTTAGCTAAACATCCCTTAGCTCCACTATTCCTCTGGCCTGTCTGCGGTTTGCGCCCCCGGGGGCTGTCCACCCTGGCGAACGGGGTGAAATCGGCATAGAGGACGAAAATTCCACCATTATGTGTGTCGGGTTGATGTGCGTATGAGGATTTGTGTGTGTGTGTGTGTGTGTGTGTGTGCGCACAAAAAACTGTTGGTCGGTCAGACAGATTGGAACTCTGACACGGACAATCAAGAGGGACCTTGATATTGAAGCAGGGGTTGGTAAAATGTTTTATGCGAATTAAAGGTTGTAAGGTGTCTTATAAGAAGGATATAAGAATGTTTTTAATAAAAAAAAAACAATACTTTAAGAAAAAGGGTTTTTTTTATACACTTTTAAAAAAAAATATGTAATTTCACCTACAAATCATGAGACATTATGATGCCCAGTATTTCTAGGTAATTACTCAATAGCTATAATTTTACATAATTGTTTAAAAATATATATAATATCAGAACTATTACAAACATTATGTAATATGATATTACCAACGGGATGGAAACGTACATATGTATGTAATATTAGAATTAAATTTGTTTTCAGGAATATTTCATAAATAACTAAAATTTGTTTAGTTTTGTAATATTATTGTTGGTAGAATTATATTCATTTCTAAATTTGCATAAAGGATGTATATTGAATAGGAATAAATTACACTTAAAATATTTTATTAGTTTGAATTAGTGATAAATTATTACAAATATTAATATGCAAGCTGTAATATTATATAATTTAAGAAGTTATACCAACAATATGTAATTCTACATTAATTATGTGATGTAATTTGCAGAAAGTAAGCAATTTTACATACTAATCAGGTCATTTTTAGTTACTTTATATGATTATAATGAATTATGTGAAAATTATAGAATTTTGAGGTAGAAATATAGAATATTTATGGTAAAATTTTTATTGTAAAATTTTACTACTATTTTTCTGTAGTTTCGCTAATTTTTTTTTACAGTGTATTTTATAAACGATATTTTCAAATTTAGTTTTGAAAATATTAAATTTGTATTTGATTGTTAAGAAATAGAAAAAAGTTTGAGAATCGCTGATTTGCACCCTCATCTATCGTCGTGCCTTTTGCATGCAAGAGACGCAACAAGGGTGGCAGGGGTAGTTAGGGAAGTTTTAGTAAAACATAGGGCGTTGTCTGGGGGCAGGTATTCAGCGACTGATGAGGATCATACACCTGACTCTTCCTTCCAAATACACTTTTACTTTCATTACTCACTACCTACTTATCTATTATTACAACTACTTATACTATTTTGTACAAATACTTGTTTCTGCGAATTTCTTATTTCTATGATCAAATTTACAATAATAAATAAAATGTAAATAGCAATTATGCTTAATTTATTTTATATATTCAATGGCTTTGATAAAAAAATTTCATATTAAAAATATATTTATGTTTATTTTGAATAATTAGAATATTTTTATTTGTTTTATATTTCATATTTTTAAGTCTAAAAAAGTTTTATTATAATTATAATAATTTTTGTATATATTATATACAATAATTGTGAAATTATAAAATAAAAATTTTTTAGTGTTTCCTTGAAGAAGCCACAAATTGCTGGCGAAATATTGGACTGTTACAATAAATTGACAGATATTTAAATGCTTGCATTTTTATAATTTTTCAACCTTGAATACCGTATCCAGTTATATAAATTTTTGAACTAAATATAAACACGGTAGTTACTCTGACTCAATATATATATATATATATATATATATATATATATATATATATATATATATATATATATATATATATATATATATATAGTTTAAAGTGAATAATATCAATTATTAATTGAATATTAAATTAAAAATTTGTCAACTACATCGTCTTGGGATCGAACTTTTTTTTTAACTCATACTGATTTAGCAGGAAAATTTATTGAAAATTCTAAAAAACATTTAAAAAAAAATTCTATTGCCCAAACGGCATATGTTCGCAAATTAAAACTAAAACCAAATTATAGAACTTTTTATTCTCTATCGGAAAGTATTCTATGTATTTCTCCGAATTTTACTTCAGAAAGAAGTATGTTATTGCCCTATATCAACCTGGCGAATGAACCCACTTTTTATATATATTATATATTATATATTTAACACTATTTCAATAATTATTATATAAATAAAGTAAGTTGACTTGAAAAACTTGTCTTTATTATTTAATTTGACCTATACCGAAAATGATATTAGTACATACATCAGGCTAGTGCATTTTTAGTTTTCAAACAAGCACGAATAAGTCGTAGTGATTATTTTCAAAAAAAAAATAATAATAAATATTTTTTTCAGATGATGTAAACTTTTTAGTGGAGTACTGTATTATTTGGTATTATCGAATATTTAGATGTAATTTAGCTTTTTAAGTATAAACATGATCTTATCAAATGTCTTTTTTTTTAAATTTTAAATTATTTGTATTCAGATGCTGTTTTTACAATTTTAATGTCTGAGCCAAATTTTGACGATGGCGACTAGTAATTTATTTTCTAGTTGTTTTTAAAAAGTTAATTTATGTAAAGTCAATTTAATAATACAACGCAATTATTTATTTTGTATTGGCTCCTCCACCATTTTACATTAAATTACAAATACATTTACTTGCAATTCGAAATATTTCTACTAGAATAATTTTACTATTTTTTTTTTAACTGAATCTCAAAATCCGAAAACCCGCATAATGCACAGATAATCAAACAATATCGCATCGTGTTAAATCGATAAATGCATTGAATAAAAATGCCATTGTGAATAGAATTCAACGCAACAACGCAACCAGAAAAAAAATCGTTTGTGTGTGTGTATAATAATAAAAGCAAATCTGATCAAGCGTGGGACGAAATTGTGGTTCGTGGTCCGGTTAGAGGGCCACGCGGGGGCACTAGTCCGTATCTTTTTGGGTGGAATAAGGCCCTAAAAACGGCCGGGGGATTAGACGTTCTATCGGTGAATAAAGCATGCAATAGTGCATGGCGGAAAGGGTGTGACACAGTTTTTTTTTTTTTTAACTGTGAATTTGGCGTCCGGTTAGATATTGTTTGAAACGCTAAAAGTTTGAGTAAAATAAAATACACACGAGTATAGGGTAATGTTTGATTAATACACTTTAATTGATATTATTATTTTTATTTGATTATGTATTAACAGCAAAAATAATTAAAATCAAAAATTATTTGTTGGCTCAATGTCCACTCATATGTTATGAAATCGGTTGTAAGATTTTTTGAAATTATCTTTATTAAATTTGATACGTGAAATATGTAGAGATTAAAATACTTTTCTTAAATGTTATAGTTAGAAATTATTGGTCTTGTAATGTGCTAAGACGTTATAAATTATAACGCAATTGTGAACAGACAACCAGAGTATTGTTGCGTAAAAAAAATTAAAGTCAATAGGGTTTAATAGCTAAAAATGTTTCTTTAACACTCTGCCATGCGGGCATATAGATCTTTTCACTGCTGTAAATAATATCACTGGAAATGGTGATATTGTACTTTTTTATGGCATTCTTTTATAATCGAATTTAACACAATTATTAGAATTACTAAAAAAATACATTCTATTCTTAGAAATTACTACAATTTTAGAATTATAGTTTGCGAGTGTTTTTTACAATTGAAAAATTTTGTCACTGTGATGTTGTGTTGTATATGTAAATGTGTTGTAACTTGAATATGTGTCTAAACGCAAGTATTTTTATATTTTTGTATACTATTTTGTAATAATAAACCATTACATAATATTGTATTTTTCAATATAAATGTTACCATGCAATTCTTTAGGAAAAGTATTATAAAATTTTATTTTCTAGTAGTTTCAAAGTAAAAATTTAGTTATAATTAATCAACGATCGTTTTCATCAGTACATAATAACAAGTTACTAGGTAACATATAAGTAATTAGATCATTATAATTATAGATTTTTTAATTAATGGAAGCTAAATTTTATTCAACTCAGTGCCTTCGCAGTGATTCATGTTATTCTTTTCTTTATAAATCTGTATTGCTTCTCTTATTGGACATAAGTTTAACAACATTAAGATTAATTGGCATATGTCGTTTTATATATATATATATATATATATATATATATATATATATATATATATATATATATTTTTATATTAAATTTATTATAATTATTGCAAACATGTATATTGTGTATATTGTATATGACGAAGCAAAACTGTATTTATGGTATTATGCAAAAATAAATATTATTATTATTATTAATTTGCTGCTAATATTGATTACTGTATCTTCAAACATGAAGATATTTTATTATCATTATTACATTTTCATCATCTTTCAATGACGCACAAAGAACAGACGAAAAAAAAAAACCTTCATATAGCAAATGCATGACTCCACATACTTCCATATTCATCTCAAAAATCAATTATGCTATTTTAACCCGGAACTATCGTTCGTTTGATGAATGATTGAAAACCGCGTGAATCAGTTCCGCCATTTTCCTTTCCGGAGCGGCGTCGTTACGAGCTACTTCCCTCCTACCCGGATTGCGGACTAATCATAGACGCTATTGCGGTGTGTTCCGGGGAAATCCGTGTTGCGAGATTGCATGCTGGATTCCGGATTTTAATTAAAGGATGTCGTTGCATTGTTTCGTGTTATTGTTAATTTTTTAATGCTGTTGCATTATGAAATTCTATACGGCTTGGTGTTGTTTTATTTAACGATGTATGAAGTGCTGCAATGTGGTTTGTAATCTTGGAGTTTTTTTTTTTAAATTTTTGCTGGAGTTAATGATAACTTATTTTGATAATAATAAGGTTTGTTAAGACGGGTTATTACTTATTTATATAAAATAGTTTAAAATATAGAAAATTTAATTTATATAGAATATTTGAAATTGTATAAGGGACTGGAAAGAGTTTGTAATCTATTTAATATTTAGAAAATTGCATTTTGGATTAATACGAAATTTTGAATGAATTTTAATAATAATCACTTTATTTCCCAATAGTTATACAACCAATTACAGTATATATATATATATATATATATATATATATATAAGTAAATGTAAAATCAGTTAATATATAATAATATTAATACATGTACAAATATATTATTATGATAAACTTAATTATTTAAGCTTTTAGTTATTGAATGTAAATTTTCATGAAAAATATCAAAATTAGATAAACAATTGTTCAAATTTCTGCACATTATGTTGATTGTTGCTGGTATAGAAAATATTTGTTTTAGAAGAATTACAATAAAATGTTTGAGTAAAACGAGATTAAAGTCTTGGAACTGAAAAATTAAGTTTTTCAAGTAGGCTAGGATAGTGTATATTATGCAGTAATTTGTACAATATTTTGGAGATATGAAAACTAATCTCTCTAATTAATTTTGATTTTATATTAAAACAAAACGGCTTTGGATTGTAGTTCTGTATTAATATTTATTAATAATTGACGTTTTGAGTTACTCAACGTATATCTTCATCAAGAAAAAATATACAAATAATATTTACTGTAAATGAACAGAACATAGAAACAAGTTATTGTAACTTAAAGCCGTTTTATTTTAGTACATATATTTTCTATATTGTAATAAAATCTATTTAATTTGCACAATTTTGTTAATAGCATATAATTAAACAATTATTCTAAAATATAAATTACCTACTTTGCTTTAATAATAAAAGAGTACAATGAATGCAATTTATTTCTTCTATCAAATACATAATTTAAGAAATCCATTTTTTTAATTTTCCACAAATGAACAAATGCATTTCTTAAGATTGTATTATGCCATCGTGCAGTCAATTCCTCTACGTGTCTACGTTATCGGGGGGCCAATCACGTCATTATTATTAATCATCAATCATTTCCCGGTAAATTCCATAATTTTTCAATCAATTATTAACACCGTGAATTGTGAACGTAAGACTCTCTGAGAACCTTACCGCCATTACGAAGAAAATTGAGATGTTAATAACAATATGGCTGTAATGAAAACGTGCAACATTGATAACGAAATCAGAAACGATGATTTCGCGTGTGTCTTCTATGAGGGTTGATTAAAAAGTAATGATTCCGGATGCATATCGTTGGTGCTAAAATATTTTTGTTTTTTCAAGCGTATCATAATATTAATATTATGTTACCATATTGTCTATGTAGAAAGAGGTCATTATGTTTTTTAGCAATTAGTTACTATATATATCACTAGCGGCAGCAACAAACATAGGTCAAGTGTATTTAATCTGACATCTTCGACGGCCATATTGTCAAGGCTATTACCTTAAAGTTCAGTTAATTTTTCTTGATGATGATGTACGTAAGTACGTTGAAACGTCGATTTTTAATAAAAATTAATAAAGAACTAAATCTTAAAGCCGTTTTATTTTAAGAATCTTTTGTTTCAGTTTTATATTTATTATATTATATATTTAACTATTATAATAATAATCAAACTTTATTTAGCTTTTTGGATAATTAATTACGTGTAATACATATTTACAAAATTATGAAAATTACAGGAAATTGGTGACGTTTATAATTTATCAAATTATTAACTTAATTATTAACTGGCATTAACTTTAGAAAGTGGCTATTTATACATACGGTATGTATATGCAATTGGCTATTTATACATACAGTATTTTTACGTAATTGGCTATTTAGGGTAGAATAGGTTATGTTTTTTTAGTATGTATAAATAGCCAATTGTGTATAAATACTGTATGTATAAATATCCTCATCCTTAACTTTATTAAAATAAAAAAATTTAATTTCAAACTTGAAAGTTTTTAAAATTTTTGAATCTTTAATATATTTCGGAAATTTATTCTATTCAAGCAATCCATTGTGAAATATATTATTATTACTTTTATGCCCGTATGCATAAATAAATAATGCTTCGTTAAAATGATAATTCTTGGATTTCGTAAGAAATTTCGTTGCAAAATACATAGAAAGATTTATTACGGAATCCAAGAATAACGAACCGTTATTTTTAACGAATGTTTATGCATACGGGGGTAAGTCTTTTTAGTAATATAAAAATTATCTGCATTTCATCATCATTATAATTATGCACACTACTAGTAAATTTCAGACTGCCACTCAAATACTTGAGAAGCAAAACCATGTTGTATTTTAAATATAAAAATCATTGCAAACATTTCGATGATAATATTTCACCAAACTAAGAACGGTTATGAATCAATCTTAAATTTAAACTATGGATTAGTTAATTACAAACAAATATACACGGAAACATTACTTGTTGATCGTAACTTTTACTTCCGTTTCTTTACCGATTTCTTGCAGATGTGAACGATCACAGATAATTTCTCGATCATTACTAATTGATTAATCAGTGGAATGAATATAAATAACAAATGAACGTAAAAAGATTTTTTTTTGGTTTCGTATATTAAGTTTCTCATCGATAATTCAGATTCCACGAATGCGACATTTACGGCCGATTCGAATATGCGTTTAATGTGTACGTTTACGCAATTGTTCAACGGAAAGTAAACATCAATTTCGTGTTGTTACCTCTGCCACGCTTTGATTTATTTTGTGGCGTAAAGAATTTACGATTGTTCACCAAATTTCTCTTCTAGGAAATTTTTTGTGTATATATGGATAGTTTCGGTACGGAAATTGTAATGTAATTGAATTTGAAATAAATATTAAAATGTGTAATTCTGTTGTTTTGTTTAATCAGTCTGGAACTACACAAATTAAAATAATTAATAATTATTGTAATTAATATTAACATAGTAAAAATCTTTCAGAACTCATTATATAAAATAGAACGGTATTGAGTTTAAGTTCTGTATTAATATTTATTAATAATCGACGTTTCGGCGAATTCAACGTACGTCTTCATTAGGAAAACTGATCTAAATAACATTTACAGTACATAACAGAACATAGAAACAAATAAGTAACTATATCATATTTTTTTTTTATTATTAATAAATATTAATACAGAACTTAAATCTAAAGCCGTTTTATTTTTTAATTAATGTAAATTAATTGATGGAGAATATTTTGTATAATTTTTCTTGATTATGATATACGTAGCGTATATCGAAACGTTGATTTTTAATTAAAATTTATACAGAACTTAATCCTAAAGCTTTTTTATTTTGATATAATGAGTTTCAAAAAAAATTTTTTTACTGTGTTAACTAATTTCAATTTCTCTACTTAATATAAAATTCAGTTATACATTATAATTTCTTGTTTTTATGAATTATTAAATTTGACATTATTCTTCTATATATTTTTTATATTTTTGCTATATTTTACCCATGTTTCGGCGTAGTAGAAAGTATTTGTGCCACACTTTTTTTTTGGGTATGTGGCGTGATTTTGAATATATGTATAGAGTAGAAGTTTACAAAACAATTTTTCGGTTAACACAAAAATAAATAAATGAAATTCAGCTCACACTCTACGTTGTTTTCATTTGTTTTTGTTATTTTTCTAAAAATAGCTTCATGCAAGTATAAGCGCCGGGCACATCATGGGACACGTTATCGCCAAATACACACGTAGTAAAATGCTAATTACTCCGTTCTACACATTTAATTCATAAACTATGTAGATTTATCGTGCAAAATGTGTGTCAAAGACATTGTCGGTTTCAACAAGCGAGTGAGCGAGCGAGAGATAGAGAGAGAGAAATAGAGAAAAATTTAAAATTATTTTTAATTCGCGTGCGCAAACGGCCCCGATTTTTTTTGTGCGTGCATATTTTCTAAGGTGAACGTGCGCCGCGCCGTTTAAATAGTGGACTACGTGATGTTGTCCTAACTGACGTCACGTACCGTGAAATTTAACAAAATCTTACGAAAATATTGTTTGATATGTATAAGCGGTTTTATAGCGGCGATATGCTAAATAAAAATGCATGCTGAATAATTTTGAATCTATTAAAAATGGCGGTAGATATGTTTCTTGTTTGTTTTATAAATAAATTTTTACGATAAAATTTATGTAGAAATATGTAAACTACCCACTTGAATATATATATATATATATATATATATATATATATATATATATATATATATATATATATATATATATATATATGTATATATAAATTGTTAATTAACTTAACTTAATAATTTTTAATATAGCGGTCGTAAATGTTAAATTAAATACACTTACTTTGTTTCTTTGGTCAAATATACAGTCAAATATCGTAATATTCATATTATGTACGCTTGAAGTAAAAAATGTATTTGTTTATTTTAAATAATTTTATTTAAAGTAAAGTACACTTTCACGCTATGTAGTTATTGGTTGTTGAAAAAACTTTTGCCTCATTCAATCAGTGATTATTTATTAGCAATTTTTGAATCACTATTCATATATATATATATATTTATTAATTTCTTCCAGTTTCTACTTGGAAACATAGACAAAATATGGCAAAATATAAAACATATTAATCTCTTGTGTGAGCGAACGTTTCCAAATAAATGAGCAGACATGAGAGCATACAAGAATGTGGATTAAGCAAAAGTTACTTGTCTGGATATAAATGTTTCGCGGCAACTAATTTCGACATATTGGAAACAGTTTGTGCCACATTCTTTACGTACATGGCTTCAATAATTTCAAATTTAATAATTCAAAAAATTATTTATAAAAACAAGTAATTATAATGTATAACCAAAGAGTATATAACAGAGATATACTCTATCGTATAACTGAATTTTTTTATATATATTACTATTATTGATATTACATGTTATTGCAAATATATTTTTTTTCTAAACTCCAGGTTAATAAATATTGCACGTACTATGGTATATGTACCATAATTAATATGTCCATCAAAGAAGGGAAAAAAGTGAATAAAAAAATCCTTTAATTTGCGTAAGTGATGACAGGTGCAATATTTTCATTTTGTTCTATAAAAACACAATAAAATATTCAATAACGTACGCTTTAATAAAACAACAGTTTTTTTTTCTGACTTTTTTGCAAAATTACAAACAAGCTGCAAGACGGTATAAGGCTTAACGTCTCATTTAATCACATGACATGACGGTTTTACAATTTTTTTTTGCATAATTATAGAGTTGGATTCTGTAATTTTATTTATGATATTTATCTACTGTAATACATAAATAATATTGTATGGTTTTCGTATTACAAGAATAACCTATAAAATAGTATCGCAGACTAAAATGTTTCTTTAATATTAATAAATAAATTTCAAAATACGTAAATTATGTTACGAGGAGTAGAAAGCGTTGTTTATATAAAAATATAAATTTTGAATATAACAGAAATTAATCGTTTCATTTCTAAATATGTGTTTTAATACTCAAAATTAAAAATCATATTTTATATGTTTCTATACGCATGCATATAAATTCTTGTGTACATAACACAGACTTGCAACGCTTAAATAAACATAATCCAAACCAAAGGTATAGAGTCAGCATTGGAAAATAACCCGGATGTACACTCCCTGCCACGCAATCTCTCATGCAAAACTCCGAATAAATATTTCAGTGTTAATATTAAAATGTACAAAGAAAAAGAACTGCATTAGTCTTGTGATGACATACGAAATAGATACGTAGAGAATTGCTATTGCATATAGAAACAAAAAAAATATTCTATTGGAAGAAAACCTATATTGTATGTATGTGGGAAAAAAGAAGTATGGAAAAAAATTGTGAAGCGGCGAAAACGCGAACAAATACAATAAAAAATGCACAGAATAAACGTAATCATAAAGCATAAAGACGATATAAAAAGTGTTATTTGAGATTTTGTGCGCACGAAAACATTTTAGTTTTAATTTTGTAACATGCAATTGAATACAATATTTGTGAAAAAATATTTTTTCCTTTTATTTCTTCTGTTTTATTAGAGAATTATCATTTGATAATATTAAATTAATTTAGTGACAAAATCTTTCAGAACTCATTATATTAAAATAAAATGAAAAATTTGCTGTGACCATCACAGAACCGACAGTCATTGTATTAAATAAATTTATAAAATAGGATTTACTACTGTAGTCATGGTAACTAAAAACAAAATTGTCTAGACATGAATATGCCACCTATTTACAGAATTATATATATGTTACGGTAAAAGTAGATATTGCGGCAAATGTACACATTTTCCGGTAAATGTGCACATTTGCCTCCTCGTTTGGGCAATGTGCATTCAACTAACATTTACAATTTCAAATAAGGGAAATGTACATTGAATTCACAATGACCATGTCGTTTTGGTAAATGTGAGCATACAAAATACGAAATTTCCTGCTGCTGTGATTGGTGACAATGTTAGAGTTTCCATTCCAGACGTTGATCGTGGTAAAACGGATCCAAAAAATTTGATTTGCGTTGTTTTGTCTAGAGATGACGATAAAAATTTATATAAATTAGGAACTAAACAGGGAGTTTTAAAACAATTTTATTCTGGGCATGAATTCGCCATTTGCGAACAAAAGTTTATATCATACGAAGATGTTCCTCAAGATGTTGAGAAATCGGTAAGAGAAATTATAGGAATGCAGTCCCTTACTGGTGGACAAGGTTTTAAAAGATGCATCTGCAAAGGAACATGTTCCTCAAAAAAATGCAGTTGTAAAAATGCTGGAATATTATGTAATTCCAAGTGCCACAATAGCAATTCTTGCTCAAATAAATAAAACTTTTTTCATTATGAAATTTCTATATGTTCCTTTATAGTTTTATAAAATTTAACTGTTATAATAAAGAAAAGTATGTTATTATTATTATTTGTTTGATTCCCATCGTATTGGTCCTGAAAAACTAGGACGAAAATTGTATTTAGGAATATTGGGATCATAACCTACGACATATTATATAATATGCAAAGAAAAGTATGTTTTGTTTGTCATTTACATTTTTTAATTAAAATAATTTTCGTTATTAAAGCCTTTTGTATTATGTTTATTTAAATAAATATTTTTTTACTGCAACTACATTTTTAATTTATTTGTATTCCAATTTTTCTTAAAACATGAAGGTAAGAGTATACATTTACCAAAACGTGAAGGCAAGAGTACACGTTTGCCGGGAAATGTACATATACATTATATTCAGTTCACATATACCTAACTTTTTGGGAAATGTACACATTTTACGGTAAAAGTGTACATTTCCCAAGAGTGTACATTTACCGTAACATATATATTATTAAAATATGAAAATTTTTATTTAGTTATATCGAAGAATGTATCAAATAAAAGTTATTTATTATAATTTGTGTAGCAACTTTTGTTAAATATATTTTTTTGAAATAAATCTCTGTTGCGAAATATTCGTAAAATACATAAATTCGTATTACTATAAGTTGCTATAAGCCTAATCGTACTTATCTATACAAATTTTGATATGTCAAATTTGGTTTGATTATAATACCTATCTTGTTATATGTGATATGACGGTCGGTAGAAAGTTTGAGATTGACGTTATATTTTATATTAAAATTCGAAGTTTCGATATATCAAACATAGAACAACAAACTTGTCAGTTGGCAAGTTAATGAATTAGTTAACTTATAAAGCATTTAACAACGCTTTATATAAACCGGTCTTTAGTATCATTTCATTAACTTTACTGGAAAAAATATTATACTTTTATTTATTCATTTAACGTTAACGAAACGTAACAGAAAATAATATCGTCATCTTTCTTGTTAAACAGTCTATATCCCTATTTGGTGGTATATATTTAGTAAGCTATTCTAAGCAAAAAGCCGGCAATTTTTATCAAACTTGCAGAGTGGAAGTAGAATGCGATAACTTGGCAACCAAAAATAAAATTTTATCTCTGTATGCATAGAGCCTAGCGTATTTGTAGGCAAAAGTATCAAGTCAAGCTGTATTTGTATAATATGGCGTGGGGCAAATGCGAGAACAATTTTCACACATAACGGATGCATTCAATTTCCTTTATTAATCAACCACCAACCACTATTGTTTGGGGGCCGTTTTTCGACTTGCTGCACAGCGATAAGCCATGTTTAGGTCGAAAACAGAGATTTTGCATTTGAGATAAGCAAAAGTCTGTGTGTATAATATAAAAAATAAATAACGATTATTTTACAGATTATTTAAATTATGTTTTTAAATACAATATTTTTGAAATAAAGATTGTATTTTGCAAAATCATTATTTACTAATTACAATTTTTTTCTATGTAAATATAAAAAATGCAAATAAACTCTGTATTGAGTCTGATCGAAATTTTAGTGATTGTATCTGTTGGTTTAAAAATAAATAAAAAATGTCAAAATTAAATATATTTTCTCTATCGAAAAGTATTCTACTTTTTCGCTTAAACTTATACTTAAGAGATATTTCACTTTATTTCTCTCTTACGGACATTTACATCTTAAAATAGCAAAAATTACATTTTATTTGCACTTATTATGAGTGATAAGTATATTTAAATACATATATACTTAAATACTCAATAATAAATAAAAAATGTCAAAATTAAATATATTTTCTCTATCGAAAAGTATTCTACTTTTTCGCTTAAACTTATACTTTAGAGATATTTCACTTTATTTCTCTCTTACGGACATTTACATCTTAAAATAGCAAAAATTACATTTTATTTGCATTTATTATGAGTGATAAGTATATTTAAATACTTATATACTTAAATACTCAATAATCAGGCCGAATATAGGAGTATGGATATATAAATTTATTTTTATAGACTGATTATTTTATGTTATTTTACATAATTATTTGCGGTTATTACATTTATTTTGACTAGGTTTAAAAATCATAGAAAGAAATTCTTTCACATTAGTCAGTCAGTCAACAACCAAAACATTGTCCATCATTCCAACTAAACAACAAACAATCAAATTTAACAACAAGCAAAGCAAGCTAGTCACAGTCCGATGAGTGTGCCCACGGCTCACTCGCTCATCAGTCGCCGGCTAGAGTAAGGTTAGGTTAGCTATAATGCGCGCAGCCGGCTGTGACTGCGCTTGTCCTTGCGCGTATTGTGTATCTGCGTGCGCAGACTGCAGCAAACGGGTTGCATTGCGCAGACAAGCCGAACGCAGTTGCGTTTTAAAACAGGAACGACGCGCGGATTGGTCGGATGGCGCATGGCTCTCTCTGTCTGGGTCATATAGGCAGAGGCAGCGACGGAGGTCAGTGCACCCCCTCCGATTGAGCCCTTGATGAAATTTTCTACTGTTAGAAGCGTTTGGAGTTTTTTTTCGATACTCGGTTACACGTAGGTTTGGTTAGGTTGCTGAGTTTGGGAGTGGATTGTGTAGATGAGTAGGGATTGATTCTGGAAACTTCGGAGTTATTTAGAAGGATAATTGATTTTAGTATGGAATTCTATAACAATTATATTTTTAATTATACATGACGTATTATATATTAGATTATAGTATTTTGTTTTTGCTTAAATCGCCATTAATTTATTTTGTTGAACATTGAATCACTCCAATGTCCCCAGGTGGCGTAATAGCTCATTTTGGCAATCACTAAGATATAGTATAATATTTTCTAATAAGTCATAAAGAATTTTTTATATCTACATTGATTTTATTACAATTTAATTGATTTTAAGAAAGTTTAAAGATTTATTATTATAATATCCGTTAATATTTAGATCAGTTTCTAAATTCTATTTGATAAGAATTTGATATTTATATTTTTTAATGCTATTTATTACTAATTAATATCTTAGCTATAAAGTAAATAGAGTTAATAATTAAATCTTTGCTAATGTTATATATATATATATATATATATATATATATATATATATATATATATAAATCATTTTTTTATACATTGATTGTTTCAAAATAGATATTAATAATTAACAAAAAAAATACTCGATTAGTTTAATTAATTTTATTTGATGCTCGATGTACATTTCGACTGTTATGGTATTTTCAGGAATACAATTTATTTTACAAGAAAACTATTTACATTTATATGAATTTATTTGTTTACAAAATATTAACTGTTTTCAAAACGATTGACTGATTGGTCATTAGACAACTTAATCATGTTATTAGCTGACATCCGTTTGACAACGGTTCACACAACCGGCTCTAAGAGTAGTTAACATGCAGTTAAATTTCGATTCAGTTGTACTTTGTATTTATATAAAGAGCAGTTGCATAAAACCTGGTTATAATATGCTTCATATGTATAGATAATACAAATGTATTATAGAATTACATAAAATTAACTACTACATCCGTTATGACATTGAAACATAATAGAAAAATGAAAAGGATTAGAGAATTAGATTCCCTTCCCAGTTTTTGATACGCGGATGTGAATTGTGTACAGTGTGGTGGTGTGTCTTGCGTCTCGCTGCCTCTCTCGCGAGATTTTTTGGACAGCGAGAGGGCCTTGACTTCGCGCCACGGTTCCTTCACCCCCAGTTAAACAGCCATGGCCCCGGTCCTTGAGCCATCATCCTACTTGAAGGTTAGCTTGATGCAGCAGCGGCATTAACATCCACTGGCGTTTTGTTTTCTTCACCAACATCAAATTTCTCTCTTTACTAATCTTTTTGAAAACATCTTCCTGTTGACTTTTTGCTCATTAGAATTTTGAAAATATTTATATTAGTCTTTTGGTGTTTTATGATTTAATATTTAATTTATTTTAAATAATTTAAAGATGCTTATAACGTAATATAGATACTTCCGAAAATGCAATTATTTTAAAGAACAAGTTAAAATAATATTGTATAAATATTTTTTTAGACTAATTCAGAAATATTAAAAAAATCTTTAATATTATATCGTCGATTTAAAGGTAATCGTCACTAGTAAACGATATATTTTTTGATTTTTATTGATGTTTTTTGATAAACAATTATTAATAAGAAGTAGTAAATCTGTACAGAATTTTCCTTGTTTGGAATAGGAATTCATAATTAAGTCACTGTTTTATTCTAAATTACCTGAATTGAGATTTACCTTCAAACCGATAAAATATTTACAAAGATTTTCATTATCTTTGAGGTATATCAAAAATATTACAGAAAATCATTAAATATGATCTATCACACGTAAAAAGACCTTATCTTCACATATTGACTTGGGTAAAGATAATGTTTGTTTTCCTGTCATTGGTCACAAAAATTATTAGTATTTTTATCAGAAGAATAATTCAAATTCTTGATTATAGCAAAACTATTTGTCAATATAATAATATAATTTTAAGAATTCCATAAATAATAAAATAATCTGCGTAATAAGTATATTGAAAAAAAGAAATGTATATATAATGTTTCAATTTTATTATAGACCTATAATTCTATATAATGTCTAGTTTCGGAATCTCTATGTATTACACCAATTGATAAAACATTAATTTCGGCATATTTTTACTTACATATATTTTCTTTTTTTGTATATGGTACATAATACATACGTATAGTCGTATGTATAAATATAAATATATAAGAGTCATTTTATAAATTGGAAATAATAACCAATATATAAATGTGGTAGTTAATTGCTTACTCCATTAGTGAATACATTAGTGGAAAACGTTTGGAAAACAACAAGTAAAAAGTCGCCAACATCGGCCTACTACATTCACAAAAAAATAATAATACGAAATACATTGTGTGTCGTTTTCGATGTTTGCTTTAAATAAACGTATGGTATTTATAGATACAGATTATTTTGGGTTTTATTATGAAATGAAGCTAATTTGTGCATAATACTTGGTTTGATAATGGGGTAATATTGATGAGAAAATCACTTGTACATTCTGGTATACAATCTAATTAAAATCTTTTAAAATCTCAGTAAAATCATTTAAAATTTTATTAAAATCATTTCGTACTAATATTGGTTTATACATAAGAATTTTTTTTTTAAGTTTTGTATTTTTTTTTTATAATTAATTGTATTTAAATGTATTCTCTATTAGCGCAAGCTATAATAAGATATTAT
This sequence comes from Clivina fossor, assembly GCA_963966155.1. Classification (NCBI taxonomy): domain Eukaryota; kingdom Metazoa; phylum Arthropoda; class Insecta; order Coleoptera; family Carabidae; genus Clivina; species Clivina fossor. The sequence goes on from OZ014563.1 coordinate 5,335,392, forward strand.
TATTATATAAAATCCCTAAATTGTAATTTTTAGGTTTTCTCGACCGGTATCCATTAAATTTATAGAAATTTTTATGTTGCTATATTGTGGTCGATCTATCTTCGACTCAGACGTTTCATCATACATCGTGGATGGCAACCACTGTGCTTGGTGACAAGTCACCAATCACTAAGCATTGAGGATGTATGGTGAAATGTTTGCGACGCGGATAGATCGACCACGACAGACAAGCATAGAAATTTCTATAAATTCAATTTCTAAAATCTTAGAAATTTTATTTAAAATTCGAAAAACAAAGAAAAATTTGTACAATCTTAACAATCATGCATAAAATTTGAGAAGGTGGTTTACACTTCAGGTAATATATTATTTATTTTTTGCAAATAGTAGAATTATATGTATGGCTGTAGCAGGAATGTGAAAGTTAGTAAATTAATAAGAATGCTTTAGGATTAAGTTCTGTATATATTTTATTTAAATATCGACGTTTCGATATACTTTACGTATTTCTTTATCAGGAAGTAATAATACAAATGACACAAAATAAGCAAAACATAGTTTCTAAGTGACAAATTAACTAGATTAAAAAATTATTTATTTAGTATATTATTTATCAGTAAAATAAATTGATATACAAACAGTTTGTTAAATTTTATTTATATGATCATATTGATTTTCAATGTAATTTTTATTATTTCAATAATTGCATACATTTTGAAAATGACAGACTGATTAGTTTTAACAATTTTTCATAAACTAGACAAAGTAAATTGAACACCGTATGCAAAACCAATAAAACAAAAAAGCATCGTATGATATTTGCATATTACTTCATAAGTGCATATCGTGCAGAATTCTTTTTCTATTCCTTCGACCAATAATTGTTTTGCAGCAGGCCATGGAAAAACAAGATGGGGTGACCGATTATCGAAATTGGTCTTAACTGGCTGTGTGCGCATTTGGCGAAAGAACGGAAAGCTTTTTTACATTAATAATGTGCGGGACTAGTTAGTTGACGTCACCGTCGAACAATTTACCTTAAACATGGTAAAATACACATATACGTATGTATGTATAAACCGTATGGATTACTACACATATGCTTTCGATATGTATGCTTGTGTGCTTATCTTCAAACTGATCATTAAGAACACATGTTTACCACCGAGTTTCTGGCAATTATGGTGGGTAATTTTAGCAATAACTCTGTTAGAATAAAGAGTTATTATTAAAATATTTATTTATATTTAATTGAATATATGCTAATTAAAATTTGCTTTTATAATGAACATTTTAAGGTTTCAGTTTTTTGAAAATTTGGCTCAACCGGTAATCAATGAAAAATAATTTCTGAACAGTGTAGTTTTTGACTTTTATTGGTTTTTAATTAACCCTTGGGCTATCTCATTTTAATTAATTTTAAACTGTTTATAAACTATAATTAAGAGATTAGAATTTTGCAAAATTCTATTTATATTTTACTTATAAATTTGTTTAAAATATGAAAACAAGATTGTCAACAAATAAATTTAAATATTAATTTTTATCTGAAAAATGTAAGTAAACATATAATATTTTGTCACATGCCAAAACAATAAGCATTAATAAGCAATATTTAAAGAAAATATTAGATAAACAAGTTGAACAGGTAGTTTAATCATTACCTGTAATTAAGGTAATTGGTTTTAAGATGGCGTGCAGATATCGATGGAATACCATTAAGATTAGGCCATTTTACTATAATCTGTTTGTTTATGTAGTTGGCAATAGATCCCTATAGCTAAATATAAATTAATGGGATACATATACATATTTTTTTTTCTTAAAATTATTTGGACATACATGCACAATCACGCTATATATCCAAAAGGATGTGGTACAAACTCTTTCCACTATCCCGAAATTAGTTTTCTCCAAACATTCTTATCTAAACAAGCAACTTTAATTATTTATTATGCTACATAATTCTAAAAAAATCAATGAAAGTTTTAACATTTAAAACAAATTTTTTTTACATTTATATTTAGGAATTGAGTACGAAATATATTAGTGTATGATGAATGTGAAATTTTAAAAAAATGTTACTTAAGTTGATGTTTTTCAGTTAAGTTGGTTTGATAGTGTTTTGCGTGAGTAAATGTTTCCAAGTAGTAGGAATAGAAACACATGATATGAGTAGTGTAATGAATGTGGATGAAGCTAGAATTGCTTGCCTAGATAGGAATGTTTGGACTAAATTAATTTCGGGATAGTAAAAAGAGTTTGTATCATTTTGAAAATTGTATCGGGTTAGAAATTTTTGTCTGATGTAGTCTATAAAACTTCATTTCAATAAAATTTTTATTTTTTTCAATAAGTGCATACATTTAAAAATGGCAGCTGATTAGTTTCAGCAATTTCCCATGGAACACCCTGTAGTTACTAATAAATCTTGCTAAATATAATTTATTTTCTATACAATTCATTTCCAAAGAGAAGCACAGATTATAAAACATTTCTTTTTTTTAATAACTGTTTACTGCACCAGTCTAATGTTTTTCAACTAATGGTCTCAAAGACTTAAAACTAAAAAAAAAAAGCAACGAAAAAAGAATGTTTTACAGGTGAAGTTTTTTATGATTGGTCGTCGAATCGTATTGAGCACCACAGCATGAGTCGTTTTAATGACAGCTATAATTTTAAATGGAAGAAAAAGGTTATTAGATGTCTTCGTAGTTGATGGCTGGTATCACCATAAAATAAGAGAATTTTTCGACAGGATTTTTAGTATTAAAAATAGGTTTTTCTGTATGTGTGTACGTACATGCATCAAATGGGTTAGTAATAACTCAAAATGATAATAAAGTTTGAATTAATCGTGTAATAAATTTTGCATGCGGTTAGCGTGAAATTGATAATGAGATTTTGAATATATATGTAGATTTATTTTAATAAGATATAAAAATATTTTGTTTATTTGGTAAAAAATAAGAAGTATTATTTATTTGTGTGACTCAAAATTCACGAATTTAAGAACGTAAAGATTTATTAGAAAATTTGATTTCAAACTACAACATTGTAAACAAAACTATATAGGTTAAGATGTAAACGTGTCTAACAAAAATTTTAATTTTTGACATTTATTTCAAATCTAACATCATCTTATTCTAATAAACATGTTGATATTAAAATATTTTTTAAATACGTATTCATGTAAGTTTTATATAAATATTTGTATTATATTAAATTATTACAGATTTTGTATTTGAATGGTAGTGAGAGTGTCCTGAGGATGAACTAAAATTGTGTCCGAAATATTGGTAACTGAATCAGTAAACATATATAAACAATAAGGAGATTTTGTATGTGTAAATAATCCTTTGGTTTCCTTAAATTACTTGCTATTCCGAATAGAATCAAAATTATCATATAATTGTGTCCAGTCGAATATTTATTACTATTTAATTATATATATATATATATATATATATATATATATTGTGACATTTAGATGAAGCAAAATATTAGATGTTAAATTTTAAATTTTATCAAAGTGTTCAAAATTTGAAATATTTTATTCATCTCATTTTTATCCTACCTGTCACCCATAATGGGCACGGCGTCAGTTGTTTGGAGGAGAGCTAGGTCGTAGGTGGGGTTGGTAGGAACTTTATTTTGTGATGTTGGTAAATTAGGTGGGCGCCAGTCAAAGCGGAATGTTGACGCAAAATTGAGAAGCTTTGACAAATCTCAAAAAGGAACTTAACGGGATAGGGATTTATTTCATTTTTCGAGAATTTGTTTCGGAAATGCGATAAATAATTAAATAAAAAAATTACTTACAATTTTGTAATACCAGGTAGTTATATTGTATGATATTCCAAATACAGAGTACGTACGTCGTTTGTTTGATGTCTGCTGGTTAGCGGGTGGTCTAGCTAAAGAAGATCTTCTTCTGCGTTTTCGTCAGCGCCGAGGAGATGTCAGAATGTACAGCGCAACAAAGCGGCATGATCGTGGATGGAGACATCATGAAAATGATCGCCCTCGAAATCGGAATACGCCCCGCGGGCTTTAGTACGACATAAACATCATCATCCAATTCAGAATTAATGCTCGATTTATTGGATGGTCGAAATCTTTCATTTGTTGATCCAAATTCGGTTTCCACAATTAACTGGTGCCGCTATACATCTGAATCCCGCTCGGACACCGTTGAAAACGACAGCCTGTTCATCTAAACATGAGGGGGCACAGCAGATTTATCCAACATAATAAACATGATAAAATCAAACAAATCGAACTTGAAATAAAGGTCGATACAATCGAAATTCAACGATAGGCAATAGTTTCATATAATATCATCAATATAACAAATAAATGCAAAATCAAAATACTTTACGATTTACAATTTAAAGTACACAGCTCATAAGTTAGCTCAAGTGACGTTAATGAATTTAGCAAACAAAATAAATACCAGATTACAAAATTTAAGCGATAATAACAAAATTCAATCAGCAAACAAAATAGTAACAGCGGTATAATCTCATAAAACAAAATTTAAACGATAATTGCATAGTTCACTTAGCCAACAAAATAAATAACAACAGTATAATCGCAAGATACAAAAGCTAAGTGAAAATAGCATAGTTCAAAAAATGATACAAGTAAAATTAAAGTATTTAACTAGAAACAAAAATACATAACTCAAAGAAAGTTTAGCAATACTAAAACAAAATTACTGAACAACATTTTCTAGCTAAATAAGTCAAAATTACTTGCTCCACAAAAATCTTCAATACAAAAATAATACAAATAAAGTGATGATTTGCTACTTACGATTTTCTACACGTCATTCATACAACAAAGAAGAGGAATCGCGAAGAGGGAACATAGAACATGGAACAGAGGGGGGGGTCGCGTGCGCAGGAGAGACAAAACACGAAAGTACTTTAGCCGATCTAGACCGAATGTCTTTCCCGTAATTTGTAAATCCGGAAGCCAATGAACGCATTTTGATCTTATAGGAGTAGCCCACGAAAACATAGGGTATTTCACCGAGAATTACGACGTGGCCACCAAAAAATATACTCAAACAAAATATCATCACAGCCGATATAGCTTCTTCAGCCTAAAATTTAAGCGCTGTGATAATAGCAAAAATATACGATACGATAAAGCAAAAAATCATCGCAATACGAACAATGGCGCGTGGCCTCAAAATAACTCGTATTGCAACAATCCCGAACTCTACAAAAGTTCAAACATTAAAACGTCCGTTGTTTTAATACGCGAATAAAATTATCAAATCCGTGCTCGCAGCACGGCACAAAAATCTGAAGATCATAACGCGCTCTAGCGAGGGCTCGAAATTTACAAATACAGACAATGATACGCACTAAAGACTTTCACAAACGGAAAACGGGAAGGAAAATCTACTAGCATTTACAAAAGAAAGAAATGAGGATTGGAACGGGAATCTGTGCTGCTTCAAGGTTAATTTGTCAAATTAAAATTACTAATCATCAAATAAACTATAACGATACAAACTCTAATAAATTGAACTCTAGAAATTATTATTCAAAACAAAATAACTTACAAAATTATTCAAGAAAGAAATTGGCTTTACAAAAAAAATACAAAACGAAATCAAATGTAAGTTGACCATCATTGTATTCACGAGAGCGAAAATTTACGATACTAAAATAATCCAAACATCAAAAAATCTCATGAATAACAATTCAAACATAATACAAAATAAATAAATTGTCAACTTACATCGTTTCAAATCCAAACGAACCAATTCCATATTGAATACAAAAACTTATCAGGCCGCATGGTAAATTAACCTTCAACTCATCACAGATATAACGAAGACAAAACCAGTAGAAGTCTGCTCAGCTCGGTAGTTCACGTAAGAGAGAGAGCAGTGCTCACACCAGAGCTGCTCACTGGAGAGAGAGAGGTGCTCACACCAGAGCGGCTCACTGGAGAGAGAGCGGTGCTCACACCAGAGCGGCTCACTGGAGAGAGAGATATTTCACCGGTACAAGCGGTATTTATGTGCCTGCTAATTTTACAATTTAACTCAATGTTGCCATTTCACTAAAAAATAAATACTTTATAAAACACAATTATTTTCTATAAAATTTGACTCGTGACAAAAAGTGTTTTTGTCACAATATATATAGAGAGAGAGAGAGAGAGAGAGAGAGAGAGAATATAAATTACTATTCGTATAGTGTCTCTACGATTTCATATAGGAGTATATTTTATATAAATATAAATATTGTAACTGCAAATTATTATTAGCTAAATGATATCTTTTGAAAAATACGCATAAATAATGAATTTTTGCGTTTACATCCCGCATTTAATGTTATCAATAAATTATGAACTAAAAAGCGTTTCCATCAAATCGACATTTACAACTAAATATCTCTTAGTCACAATACAAACAAAACTGGCACAAAATTCTATTTAAACTTTACATATGTACACTGTAAAAAAAAAAAAGTAAAATTACAGAAAAATACTAGTAAAATTTTACTAAAAAAATTCGGTAATTTCATTTTACTATAATTATTCCGTATTTTCACCTCAAAATTCTGTAATTCTTACATTATTCTGTATTTCTACCTCAAAATTCTGTAATATTTAAAAAATTCATAATAATTACATAAAGTAAGTAAAAATGACTTAATATGTATGTAAAATTACTTACTTTCTGCAAATTGCATCACATACTTAATGTAGAATTACATATTGTTGGTAAAACTTCCTATATTATGTAAAATTACAGTTTGCATATTAATATCTGTAATAATACATCAGTATAATGAGACTTATTGTTAGTACATATTTTATGTAATAATGCTAATAAAATATTTTAAGTGTAATTATTAATGTTCTTATTAATTCTTCTGAGATTAATCTCCATTGTATGGGTGCAATATTGAAGTTATTATTTTAATTATCGATTATCGATTATTCTATAGAATATTTTTTTACAATATAAACATTATGCATATTTTGTATTATAATTTATATTGCATATAAACGTACCTATAAGGTTTTTATAAAATATAAAATTTTAAATATAAAAGTTTATAATTTTTCTGTATTACAATATAAAACAGGCAGTTTAAAAACGCAATTTTAAATTTACATGCAACTTTTAAAAGGGTTCCGAAATTTTACAGAATAATTTGGTAAAAACATTCCTTTAATATGACGCTAGCCAATCGGAACAGTGATAAGCTACTAGTTGAATCCTGTCTGTTTTGCCCACCCAGAATGTGCATTACTTTAGTTTAATGTTAGTTTATTTGTAGCAGTGAAGAAGTGTAGATGTACGCATGCATATTATAGTTGAAATCACCGGTATAATTAATATATCAGTTCACATAAAGTACGTATAATATTTATATAAGGTTTATGATTTTTACTTATGAATACTAATAATATATTTGTGTTTTTGTGTAGGTTATTGCAAATTCCAGGCGTCTGTAACATTTACCAAGAAAATGTAAGTAAATTGTTTATAATTTAATAATTAAATATTTTTAGAAAGATACATAACAGTTTATTTATATTAAAATAATTAACGTAGCGTTTTTTATTTGTAGATAACTTTATCCAGAAGGATCGAAATCTTCGTCAGGAATGAAAACGATGTCTGTCTTGAATAGGGTACTAACCTTAATTAGAAAGCTGAATAATTATTCGTAAGAATAACAATATTTTTGTTCAGAGATTTAAATGACTGAATGTTTTTTTTTTTAATTCATTTTATATATTTTTTTTTATAATGTTACAATAAATAATTCATATTATATAACACATATATTACTATACAAATTTTGTAAACTATACGTATATTTTTTGTTTTTTGTATATAGCATTTTTTTTTGCTAATAAACTATATATATTATTATTATTCAATGTTTATTAATTCCTGCTTCATTTGAAAATACATCCTTTATGTAAATTTACATATGTATGTAATTTTACCAACAATAATATTACAGAACTAAATAAATATTACCTATTTATGGAAAATTCCCGACAGCAAATTTACTGAAGTTCTGTAAATTTACTAAAAGAGATTTTACTAAAAAACTGTAATATTACATACATATGTATTTTTACATACCGTTGGTAATATCATATTACACAACGTTTGTAAAAGTACCGACATTATGTATTTTTAAACAATTATGTAAAATTACAGCTGTTCGGTAATAATACCTACAAATGCTGGGCATCATAGTGTCTCATACTTTGTAGGTAAAATTACATAAAAAATTTTTACAGTGTATAATATAACAAGGTACGCCAATACAATTATGGAAATACTGCGTAATAATGTTTATTTACTATAAATATCATTTTCATTTTTTTTCTGATAAAGACGTAGGTCCAGTTCGTCGAAACGTTGATTTATTAATAAATTATTACAGAATCAGAACCTAAAGCCGTTTTATTCTAATATAATGAGTTCTGAAAGTTTTTTTCCTATGTTATATTGATACTATTATTCCGCGTTTTTGAGAGGTATAGCGATACATGGTTCGTCTACGTGTATTTCTGATTCTGTTTATTTCACAAATTTCAAAGTCGTGATGACATGAGAAGCCATCTACAAAAATTAGAGCATCATCAGATAGGTTGATGACTTTTCGCCATCTTGTATTATTTTTTATTAACGTCTAAATTTTAGGTAATAAATGGATATGTAAATTTGAAATTTCAAAAAAGGTAACAGCTACACAGAATAGAATTTTCAAAGTGGATTGTGTAATTCTTCCATCTTCGATATGACAATTCCATTATTTCTATAACTTTACAACCATACCTCTTTCATATCAAATTCGAATAACCAACAAATATCATATATATACGATACACAAGACTTGGTTAATTATCTAAATTATAAATTAACGCAAGTTAGTTTTTCCCTATTTTTTTTTTCTCTTTAATTACACGTTAGAATCAACGCTGGTTGGTGCTGGAATTAAAAAATAATTGCAGTGCAAACTTTTTTCGTGCTACCAAGTGACGCATTAACGTACAGTCTAGTTAGAATCAAACTCGTTGTGGGGGATGGCTGTGACGTAAGGGACGTGGGTATAGAACAACTATGTGCTTTATTAAAATGATAATTACCGGGTTATTACCGCATGTGTTTCGACGACCAGGCCCGAACAAAGTTGCTTACAATTATTGATTGTCAATCCGCCACGTGTAATTTGAATGCCGTGCAGTAGTGTGCGCATTACTAACTTGAACTATGTTTGTTAATATTTAAAAAGCGAGTGTGTTTTATATTTTATATCTATGTATGTATTGTTGTAATTGTATTTGTGTTTAGCGTAGTTTAAGTTAGTGTATGCCTGATGATGAAATATGTAAATATGATTTAGATTTAGAAAAATTTGTTAGTTTTTATTTTTACAAAGGAAACTGTCAAAATCTTTAATATTACACTCTAAAAAAAAAAAACAGCGAAATTACAGAAAAATAGTAGTAAAATAATAGTAATAATAAATTTATTTGTTGTATAAATATTTAAAGTAAATCACACTTTACACAACATAAAATCAATATAATATTATATTTCATTCATATTTTAATTCATATCATCTTCTACAAAACTGTGTCAAGTGCAGAAATTATTTCTTTCTTTCTTCAAATCTTTACCCTTAACACTATCAAAAACGAATGTACCCTTTCTACCTACACTTTTAAATTCAACCCTTCATGCATTCTGATAGATTTAGATTGGCCATAATCAATGCTGATGCGAACCCCTTTTCGAGTTCCCAATTTTTATCCTTGTCCGGGTCATTAAAGGAACTAGGCCAAATGGAAAGGGTTATGGGAACGGTAAGCACCTGCAACATGGGGGCTCAGGTTCGGTTTGGATTTTTTTTTACCAACCCACGCAATCTTATATCGGCAACCCTTAGCAAGAAGGCGATAAGTAGGCTTGGGGGCTAGATTAACGCAGATTTACCATCTGTTTGGTTCTGTCACTGGATGTTCACGGAACATTAAGCGAAATGGCTTTAAATTGATTTTGATTTTACACTGGCATTTGTCATGGGTTGTTTTTTTCTTCTGTTTTATGTGTCATGTTGCGTATGCTTAATCACTGGTAGTGTATTAAATTAATTTAAGTAAAAAATGAATAGATGGTACGTATGATTGAGAGTGTTTTGCATAAGCGAAGGGTTTACAAAAGGGTATTTATGAGAAGTATTATGAATGTGGACAGAACAACAGTTGCTTGTCTAGATAGGAATGTTTCTGTTTAATTGGAAAGAGTACAGGTACATGACGTGATTGTGTATGGATGTATGTAATAAAAAATATTTGCAGATCACCACATTATCGTATTACATAAATTTATTAAATAGAAACAACAACTACTGTTGTCATGGTAACTAAAACAAAACTGTCTTGAGAAATAAAAAAAGATGTTTGTTTGTTATTTACTGTAAGGATTACAAAAAGTTTCAATTTACATATTTCAAGAAAAAAAGTTTTTCGGCCATGCATAATTTTTTTTTAACAAAAAATTGCGTGAAATAAATTGAATTATTAAATTGTGTCTTAAAACCAGTCATAAACTTAATGTTTTTATTGAATTTCAGAATCAGCACAATTTGAACTGTCACCGTTTGAATATCCAGTTAGACACGCTACTACTGAACTACAAGTGCCAGCAAATTCTTACAAGTAAGTTTGAACAATACAAACAATTAGTTATATTAGTAAAATAAAAATAATTCTATTTAACATTACTATACAGCCAAAACAAAATTAGGTCAATTTACCTAACTTTATTCTATTAAGTACACTACCTACTTAAAAATTCTATGAAACGAAACAAAAAATTTGCAGTCAACTATATCTAAAATGCATCTAGTAGGAGATTTAAAATCGTTCCCACCGTTTTCTTTTGCGTTTAACCCTTTCTTGGCAGCTGACGGTGGTAGGGGATGATTGTTTTTTATACAGTACTTCCGTGCTCTTGAAACAATGCAACAATCGTAAATGTTTTTTCTTTATTTTGAAGTGTACCTGTTTCTGTCAGAGTTCTACAATGGTATTTACCAGATTTTTTGGTTAACAAATCTTGTTTCCTATGTCTTTCGATTGAAAAGGGTTATTTGATTTGTTGAAGAAAGAATTTTTTTCATATATAAATTAAAATTGGAATGATATGAACATTGTTTTGTAATAAGATTATTTGATTGGTTTCGCACAATTTAATTTAAAAATTTATTAGGTGGTACAAAATATAGTTTTTCTATTTTTGTTTAATAATAATATATTTGCTACACTGTCAAAAAATATAGCGAAATTACAGAAACATAACAGCAAAATTTTATTATAAAAAATCTGTAATTTTATTTTACTGTAATTATTCTGTATTTCTATCTCAAAATTCTGTAATTTTTATGAACTTAATAATAATCACATAAAGTAAGTAAAAATGACCTAATAAATATATAAAATTGCTTACTTTCTGCAAATTGCATCACATACTTAATGTGGAATTACATATTGTTGTTATAACTTTTTAAATTATTTAAAATTACAGCATGTAATATCTGTAATAAGTTGCTTGTCTGGATAGAGATGTTTGGAGGAAACTGATTTCGGGATTGTGGAAAGAGTTTGTGTCATACTCTTTTGAGTATATGGCGTGAATGTGTATATATGTATGTATAACCATTTTTTGACTCAATTGGAAGTATCATGAATGTGGATGAAGCAAAAGTTACTTTTCTGGATAAAAATGTTTGGAGGAAGCCAATTTCGGCTTAGTGGAAAAAGTTTTTGCCACACTCTTTTGAGTACATGGCTTGATTGTGTATGTATGTATGTAAATGAAAATAATAACTGACAGTCAATAATATAATAATACAAGTATTTTTCAGATATTTATAATTAAATTGCAATATTATGTATACTTAATTATTTTAGTTAATAGTATATTTTGCGTAAAATAACATTTTACAATAACAATTATAATTAATAACTATATAAATGAAGCTATATAAATCAGCTATGAAAACAATAACGTTTTTGTTACAGATAGTACAATACGTTAAAAATTCAGTTTAAAAATTGCAACGGCGCATTTTAAATTGGCCCAAAAACCGGAAGTCGTAACTAATCCATTCAGGTGTTTTTTGTTTTTTTATTCAGTCCCCTTCACATAGTAAGCCTAGAACTAGAACAAACGTATTTAGGCAGTTATACTATCCAATTTTTCTATCTATATTCTACGTACAGTTTTACTGCCAGTCCAATTAATTTTACGATATTTTCGTTAAACGCTTCGATAAACATACTGGCGAAAATTTTATCGACATATGTACATGCGAACGTTAGTGTTTTGTTATTCGATTTTTCTCACTTATTATCTTTTGTTTCGTGGCAGCGCCAACTATGGATATTTGATTAACGGAAATTGTAATTTTTACTGTTGACTGCGTCGGAAGAGTAACAAAGAATTTGAATTATTAACAATTCAACATTTCCGTTTATGATAAAACAATAAAATAATAATCGGTTTGACGGTCGAATTAAATCTAATTATTGTAATTATATTAAAGTTTCAATTATTATATTACATAGTAAAGTAATATGAAACATTCGCAAAAATAATGGACTGTATTCCCACCTCTTTTGTCTATGAAAAAGTACTTCTATTTTTTTGTTTTAAAATACATTTTTACTTCTCTCTCTTACTAAATATGAATAGTATATTTATTTTTGATACATTTTTTTATATCAAATATTATAAAATTCAAATAAACGAATTAAAATTGCTTAATAAGTAATTTTAAGTAAACGTCAAAAGTAATGTTGACAAAAATCACTTTTAAAAGTTAGGTGAGAATCCGGGCCAATTTTACTAATTATTTTAAATGCAATGCAATGTGATGAATTTGTTTATTACATTTAAAATAAGTAAAAGTAATTATGTTTTATAAAAATCAATAATTATTTTCATATTTAATTAGTTTGTAGGTAAATAAAAAGTGAAGAATTTAATCTTGCCAATTGGGTTAGCTTTAATATAAAAATTATAAAGTTAAATAAAGAAATAATATTACGTAAACTTGTAACATTTCGTGTCAACAAAACATTTATTAAAATTTTAATTGCATTAATTAGATCGTAATTAATATAAATCATTTTTCAGTTTAGTTCTTAAAACAATTTGCATAGTAATTGACATTAAATACTTTTCATTTTCATTCTTTTAAAAATTAAATAGTAATTTTAATATAAATTAAGTTTTTACATTATTCTTATTTATTACTACACATTTCGTACAAATTGTTTTATTTATTATATTTTTTGCATTTAAATTATTTGTAATTAGAACTTTTATTTTATGTTTGAGTTATTTTAAATAATTATTTTTTTTATCTTTTTACTGATTGTCATATCATATGAAATAAGGGAGGTATTGCAGTCATACCAAATTTGACATATCGAAATTTTTATAGATAAACAAGAATTAGGATTATGATAACACGATTCAATAGTTTTTAGCGTGTTGTCCGTTTGTCGGTCTTTTTGTTATATACAATGATTTAATTAAAAATTTGCTCATTAATTATTATATCAAAAATTTATTAATTTTATAATTAAGTTCAAATAATTTTTGTTCTGTATTAATTTTTTTTCTATACGCATTCTAATGTTATTAAATACTTACAAAGTATGCCAAGTAATTTAAAAAAATAATTGCTACTCAATACGCGGTATGTTTATTTTACCATAAATGGTCTTTCCGAAAAAGAAAAAAAAAACGCTCAATACAAATTTATTTGCAGTACACGTTAATTTAACCGAATAGATAATTAGCGATAAAAGACGGTCAAAGTCGGTCAATCCACCGTCATTTGTCCGCGAGCGTGTTTTGTTTTTTTCTGCCTGTTTTTTTAATACACGTCACACGCAAATTTTTGTTGCGCAATTTGTTAATAGTATAAAGGTGTGCTCAAGAAATATCGGTGTATCTTTAAATTATTTTAATTATAGTTTAAAATAATTGGTTATTATTTAACATAGTAAAAAAACCTTTCAGTACTCATTATATTAAAATAAAACTGCTTTAGGTTAAAGTTTTGTATTAATATTTATTTATAATTGACATTTCGACGAATTTAACGTCCGTCTTCATCAGGAAAAATGATACAAATAATATTTACAGTAAATAAATAGAACAAAGAAACAAGTTACTAGATTATAAAATTTATAGATTTTTTTTAATTAATGGAAGCCAAATTTTATTTAACTCAGTGCCTTCACAGTGATTCATATTATTCTTTTTTTTATAAATCTTTATTGCTTCTATTATAAATTTGCTGATAATATTGATTGGTCTAGCAATTATTACTGTATCTTAAAATTTTACATCATGAAGATATTCTGAAGCATGTTCAGCAATAGCAGATTTATCTGGATGATTTAGACGAATTTACCTTTTATGTTCTGTCAGTCTAGTAGAAACAGTTCTATTTGTCTGTCCAACATAAACCTTTCCGCATTTACACGGTGTTCTAAACATACCCAAAGATTGATTCGTCTAAATCATTTAGATAAATCTGCGATTACTGAACATGCTTTAGAATATTTTCATAATGTAAAATTTGAAGATACAGTAATAATTGCTAGACTAATCAATATCAGCAGCAGATTAATTAGAGAATCAATAGAGATTTATAGAGAAAGAAAAATAACATGAATCACTGTGAAGGCACTGAGTTGAAAAAAAATTGGCTTCCATTAATTAAAAATCTATGGTTCTTCTGATCTAGTCACTTATATGTTACCTAGTAACGTTATTTTAATGCCATTGATAAATTTTGATCTGATGAAACGTCGTTTTTAGAAAATAATTAAACAGAATCTAATCCTAAAATAGTTTATTTTTTTACTTAATACAATGAGTACAATATTTTGTACCAGGTATTTATAATTATATTAATCAGTCATCAGTTCAATATTTTTGGATCGTACCTTGTATGAATACGAATCAAATTGCTATATGAAAAGTTTCGGTCGAAGGGCGCACCTCTAATGTGAAAGTTTTTTAATGTGCGTATTCGTATGTTATGTATGTGGTTATAATAACAATTTTCTGTTTGATATGTGTGTGACAGGGCATTGAGTTGCGGATTAAAATTTCAAATGAGGTCAATAGACTTTGGTTTTGCATTTAAATCGGTTTTATTTTTTTTTCACTAACTCTTTTGTAGTTTGTTCTGTTGTGTGTGTGGTAGCGAAATTTAAATTGACCATTATTTTGTTGTATTATTGGAAAATAGTGTTAATGGTAAATTATATGTAGATATATTTCAAGTGGTTTTGTTTATCTAATGCGTACTTCTTTAAAAATTAAGTATTGTGTATTTGCTTTATATATACATATTAAACTAAATTGGATTTTTGTTGTTAATATATTTATAAATTTGTTTGCTATGCAGTTGCGTAAATTACCTTATTATTTAGACTACAATTTTTTAGACAATTTTTTTGTCATACAATCATAATAATAATAATAATAATAACTTTATAAATAAATAAAATAAATAAAAGAATAAGTTACGGCTTTAGTTAAACCAGTAAAAATTGTTATAATTTTTAATATATATATATATATCCACAGACCGACAGACAGACATCACGCTAAAAACATTTGATTCGTGTTACTTATCTGTAAAAATCTAAATATGTTAAAATTTGGTATGATTATTACAATACTTCCTTTATCATATGTGATATGACGGTCGGTAAAAATAATTTGTTTTATATCTTTCATAGTTCACGAGATTTACATGCATTGCAGCTACATTTTAAAAAAATTTGGTAATTGCTTTTGATACAAAAATATACTTATAAAATATTGAAAGTAAATATATACTTTGCATTTAAACTATATTATAAGTTATTATTGTTACTACATTTAAAGCCAGTTGTTAACTAACCAGTCAATTAGACGTTTTCAAAACCACTTAACGTATATAGTTAATTACTGATTAAGTTAAAAAAACGTTTCATACAATTTGATTTTAAAGTTTTAGATTTCGTTTTAGTATTTAAGTATTAAATAATATAACGAATTAAAACAGCTATAATACTTTTTGATTTATATGCAAAATAAATGAAATAATATGAATTTTAGAAAATTGAAATAGATTATTATAATTTAGTATAATATTCAGGAAAACAATGCTATAATTTAAAAATACTTAAATGAATACCAAATGCAGCATTGATAAAAACGTATAGAATTACAAATAATTGGAATTTACTGCAAATTACGTATTGTTTCAAAGTATTGGCTATTATAATTTGTATAACAGGAAATCTTTATATGTAAATGCGATATTCCACAAATGTAAACAACTACATATTTTTGTTACGTGTGATATCTCTGCAACGAAATATTTGTAAGATTTTACTTACATACTTATATTTATCTACTCATTTTTAGATCCTTTATTTAAATTCTAAGTTTTATTGTTTTATTTTAAACACTTCTGTATATTTTATAATTTATTTATTCCTAATTTTAAAAGATATTTTTTTACAATTTTTTTTAAATTACACCAATGTCTAATGTATTATTCATATTTCTTTCACAATTTATAAAAAAAACAAACTAAAAAACATGTATAATATAGATTTCGTATCACACTGTCATCTGTCAAGTGTAATTTTCTTTCATTAAATTTTTAACCTAAAAATAATTTCGCCAAAAGTAGAAACTATTCGATCCCGTGTCCATCTCGAAAAACTTGAAACTATGAAATAATGACCTTTTCCCGAGCAACTGTCATTCGAATTCACGCAATGTTCAGACGCAACAACAGCGCCGCACGCACATATGTTAAAAGTTAACCTTTCGTTTGGGGTGGAGGTCATTTACTTTGACAGTAAACATTCGTTTTGGTTAAAATTCTTCGAATGTAATTTTGCAGTTTTCATGTGTCATGAGCTGTATTTTCAAGTGACTGGTTACTTCATTTTAGGATAATAGAAAAGAATACTAATAGTTGAACAACTTTGATGTAAAATAGATGACCAAAAAAGATTCTATATTTTTTATTTGCCTATCCTATAAATAAACGTCTTTCGTCTATTGTTTTTTATGTACATTATTAGTTTCTATTTATTATATTTAATTGGTAATGATTGAGTATCGACATATATAATTAATATATTTTCTGTTTCAAACAACATCCCTAATATATAAAAAAAATGCTGAAATTGAAAATTATTATGACATTAAATTATTATACAAGAAATATATTTTCTTGGTCTTTTTATGAAAACAAAATCTGCTATATCAGATTAGAGATGCTAAATTTTATTTAAATTATTGTCTTTACACTGATTGATGTTATCTTTTTCTTTATAAATTTCTGTTAATCTACTGTTAATTAATAAAGAAAAAAATAACATCAGTCACTGTGAAGGTATTAATTTAAATGAAATTTGGTTTCCCTTAATTAATAATTTATAAATTGTATAATCTAGTTACTTATTTTGTTACCTAGTAACTTGCTTCTATGTTCTGTTTATTTATTGTATATGACATTTGTATAATTTTTTGCTGATGATGTACGTAGAGTATGTTGAAACATCGATTATTATTAGTAAAAATTAATACAGGACTAAATCCTAAATTTTTTTTATTTTAATATAATAAGTTCTGAATTTTGTTTTACTTTGTTAATATGTCATATTTTGAAGAAAAGAAAAAAGCAGGTATCAGTCATTTTTTACGTAAATCAACATTATAAAACATTAAAAATTGTATTAAGTCCCCATTGCTAAAAATTAGAAAAAGTACATATTTTTATTTCAACATATTTTTTAGCAAACCAATAGAAGAAAATTTTACTTAAAAAAAAGATATGTAAACATAATAAAATACAAATTAAAATGTAGACAAATTTATTACATTAACGTATCTTCTGTAAATTATGATTATAATATTTTATTCACATCATAGAAATAATTTTCGCCATGTATTTCAAGTTTTGAAGTATACTCGAGGGGTTTGTCCGAAAAAACTAATCCATAACCACAAGTTGAAAAGCGGGCAAAAGGTTAATAAAACAGGTCTGGCAACTTATCAGATTTTAAGAAGGGGTGCCAAACTATAGTTGCACCTGCGGTGAAAATAACTATATACGTTATTATGTTCTATAAACATTACAGAGATAAAACGTTTTGAAATTCAAATTTTTATAGTGTTTCTTTTACTTTTATTAAATTCCGCGTTACGCTAATATCTGGTTTTGTTTTACTTTCTAGCCGGTAAAAGTTTCGCTTTAATTTCAAAATTATTTATTACGATGGTAGAAAGTCCACGATCATTATTTGCAAATTAGATTTTTGTTAATTAGCATGTGCTAATTATTGTTGCTAATTTTACTTTTGTTACGTTATTTTTTAATTGCAAATATATTTTACATAACATAATTTGAAATTAACTAATTTTAAATTAAATGAGAAAAATTGTTTTACTTTAAAAGTTTTATTGATTAAATTATTATCAAATAATGTATAAATACTAAGATACCAGCCAGAATCGACCAAAGGCGTAACGGCACCTGAAGAGGATGGTGGGGGTACAACGAGGATAGGTCGATCACTGCATACCAGCCCAGAAAATTCTATAAATTCAATACATTCTTTTATTTTAAATAAATTTATTTAAAGTAAATATACAACTCTTTACTTAAAAAAATATTTGTTTGTAATAAATAACTTATAATCAAATAGATATTTATGTGCTACTATTGAATTTTTTCTGAATACTTATTTGAATCAAAATGATTTTCTTTACTCAAGAGAATTCTTTTTCTCATAATTTTTGCTTTATCCGCACTTATGATATCTTTCATACATCAATTTTTTTTCTTACCACTTAGAAACATTCGGTTATTAAATCATATCTACTCTCTATTTATTGGACATCTACGCCGACATACACCTATGTTTTTGTAACCCAACGTTTATTAGACATTCGCTCAAGATGACCAAATCATCTTGATTGGCTTCATACGCTAATTAATTTCTCTAAAGTTATCATTTTAAGGAAATTACAAACAAAGAAAATAAAGTAATTTTATTTATTACTGACATTTAAACAATTTGGTTATTTATTTTAATAAAATTTAAATTTAACGACAAATATGTAAAACTATTGAACCAATTTTTTTGTAAACTTGCCTGAATTTCAGCTTGCAGTGTGCAGACATAAAAATTTAACGTCAGTGGGTAGGAGCATAAATATTTTTAACAAGTTTCGAAAAGAATTTTTCGTAAAATATGTGACCGCAAAATTAACCTTACAAATTTCTGAATAGGGACCGTGAGTTTTATATCCCCATAAAAATATTCAAGCATATAATACTGGTTATAAAATAACAAGTATACTCGCCCAATTTAAAAACTGGACAACATGAAACTATCCTACTAATATTAAAGGCACAGAAAGGTTAACGTTCACTTGTTTTTCATATATTTTTCATTAATAAAATAAGGTTATATGCAAACATTTTATTTATAGTAACTGTCGATTTTTCTAACGCAATTCTTGTTTCTCCAATAATATATTTTAGCGACTTCTCATAGTAAATAAGTAAACATATAAATTTAAATTATACAGTTAAAATTTGTGATAGAGTATGAAGAAAAAAAATTGTTACGTATAAACTGCGAAAAGTTTCACCTTAACATTTTAACGAAAAGTATGACCGCGTGCGAAAGTAGGCCGCGGACGTTAAAAGACCAATTTAAACTGCCAAACACGTTTCTAGATGCAAAAATGATAGATACGAACAGGTATGTCACGTAAAACATTATGCAAACACATTAGATATATGTATTTATATCTACATACGCGGTTTATTTTTATGTATCAGTTTTATTTGACTTTCCTGTACCGGAATATGTTAGCCTAAAAAAAGTTTATCACTAAAATTTTGTAAAGTATGTACAAATATTTAGCTACAGTCACAAATAAAAAATATTACAAATACATTAACTGATTTTTGTTTCCAAATAATAGGTTTGTTCGATTGACTCTTTTGCATTTTAGTGAAAAACAACTAACATTGACGCAGCAATAAACGGTAGACGCAAGGGTGCGAATCGAACAGGACTAATAAAATAGTAAAGAAATTATTTTATTATATTTAATTAAGGCCCAGTAAAAAAAATTACTCCTAGTATTAAGAAGAAATAAAATTATGTAAATATAATAAAGGCTTAAAATATTGGGTGGAAGAGATATTCTCAATAAGGATTTGTTCGCCGAGCCGGCAAAAGATAAAATACTGGACTTTAAAATCTCTCTCGCATTAAGCATATAAATATAATATTGTAATAATATATTAATTAAAATAATAACTGTTTTAAGATTAGATTTTGTTTATTATTTTATAAAAACGACGTTTCAACGTAACTGAACGCTCGTCTTAATCAGGTCAAAATTTATCGATAACATTAAAGTAAATAACAGATCATAGAAACAAGTTACTAGGTAACATATAAGTAACTGTGAAGGTACTGAGTTAAATAAAATTTGGTTTTCATTAATTGAAAAAAATCTATAATTCTTCTGATCTAGTTACTTATATGTTACCTAGTAACTTGTTGCTACGTACTGTTATTTACTTTAATGTCATTGATAAACTTTTGACCTGATGAAGACGAGCGTTCAACCTTGTTTTTATAAAATAATTAAACAGAATCTAATCCTAAAACAGTTTTAATATTAATACAATGAGTTCTGAAAAATATTTTACCATGTTTTATTTTTACCAATCTATTTGTACGGAATTTTTTCTTAACAAATAAAACTTATTATTACAGGCTTTTACGGCCGGTATCCATTGAATTTATAGAATTTTCTGGGTTGGTATGCCGTGTTCGATCTATTCTCGTCGCAGACGTTTTGCCATACATTGTAGATGGTAGTGCTTGGTGACTGAATATTATTATTATTATTACGTTATTGTATCAAATATAGTTAATAATTTAAATTCTTATTTAAAAATATAATAATAATAGCCTATTGTAAATGAGGTTTAATATATGGTGTACGCGAATGTTATGTATTAGCATTGAGCAAAATTATCACATTTGGTAACGGTTTTAAAGGATTTCACAATCTGCCAAAGATATAACATCGTACATTGAGGCCATTCAAACATTTACTAATGGCACATTTATTATCGCCATTATAATAACGACATTTACATTTTTTCGCGCTTGTCCCAAACTCTACTCTTGAGGACATATGCAAATATATACATATTGATAAATCACATTTTCAAAAGGTCCATAATATATGGTGATGATATAATAAATGATTTTTTTTTTTAAATATTATACGTGACTTTTAATTCTAATAGCTATTATTATTAGATATAGAGACTTATAATTTTTATACTTTTAATGAAAACAAATTAAATGTAATTTGCTATTTTTAATTATATCTAATTAAGAAACTGTTCTGCTATTTTAATTATAGTGTTGGCTAATAGAAATTTTTGTGTTTCATGTTTATACGCTTAAAATATAAATACAATTAATTAAAAAAACTCGTATTGCAGTTGGCAGTTTTAGTTGTTAAAATACTGGTTTATAATAGATAAGCTCTATATATATATATATACAGTTCGTTCGCCAGATTGATATAGGACAATAACATGGGATACTGATAATGTGCAGAATACTTCTTTCTGAAGTAAAATTCGGAGAAATATCTAGAATACTTTTCGATAGGACATAAAAAGTTCTATAATTTGATTTTAGTTTTAATTTACTAGCATGTGCCGTTTGGGCGCTAGATTTTTATTTTTTTTTATTTTTTTGTTTTTATTTTTTTTTTCTCAAAAACTATGAGGTGTAGGAAAATAAGCATGGTATGGAAAAATGAGAAATAATGAGTATTATAATCGAGTAAAGAAATCATTATTCTAGGATGCATCATTTAGCAGCAAAAATAAAAACTGAATTTTTGAAAATTTCTCAAGGGAACCTTTGGAATTTTTTTCCAAATAAGACTTTTTAAAATTTGCTCAAAAAAATTTGAAAAATTCAGTAAAATAGAGAAAAAAAAATGGGCTACATAATAGCTAAGTAACTTTTTTCTCCAGCTCATTCTGGTTTGACAGGAAAACTTATTGAAAATTCTAAAAAACATTGTGATAGTAAAATTTTTTTCAGAACTCATTATATAATATAAAACGGCTTTAATATTTATTAATAGTTGGCGTTTCGATGAACTGAACGTCTGTTTTCATTTTTCAATAAATAGTATAGTACAGAACATAAACGAAAGTTGTTTTATTTTAATATAATAAGTTCTGAAAGATTTTTTACTATGTTAATTTGTTTGTGATTTAAGGAAAATTATTTTATTTTAATTTTATCAAGCACTTTTATAGAGCGAAACAGACGATTTACTAAATATAAATTTCCATAAGGGACTGAAAAACCGGAATGACTCGAAAACTATAAGGTGTAGTTTTCTTTATAATAATATAATATGTACTTATTAATATTTTTACTTTAAAGAAAAATATTATATACATTTGTCGCTTTCCAAATGTCATTGCAAAAAGTACCAAAAAATTCTAACCACAGACTATTATAAAACATATAGTCAATATATTAAGAATATATCAAGAGAATACTTACAATTACTGACATAGAGAATCTAAGGCAGCTGTGCTACTTTCATTTTTTTTTCATTTTTTGTTTTAGGGCAATGAATAACCACATACAATTTTTCCAAAGTCGTTTTTAATTACACCCTACCACTGCAGGTGGAATACAACTATTAGAATTGTCCAATTAACTATTGGGGCGGTTTTGTTTTTTTCGATTTGCGTTAAAATAACTTATTTTAGAATACAATTATAACATTAATTGTCGCCAAAGAGTTCTTATTGATGAACAATACGAGTTAAAATGGTATATAAAATACGTTACTTTGTTTTGAAATAATGCTGAAGAGAAATGCAAATTTTTCATAGTTCCCCTTTGCTTAGATTTGTTTTTTTGTTGTCATTACTGAAACAAAAAACTGTGTCGCGAATAATACGGTTTGAAATCTTGTCTAGCTAGATATCAAAACGTTTAGGTGAGGGTAGTTTATTTTGCCAGTAGGCAGGGCCGGCTTTGAAATTCCCAAATGGGACAGGTTTAAGATTGTGTATTGCATAGGATTGGCATGTATGCTTTATTTAATAAAAAATTTAAGTGGAAGCTGTATTGGGATTTCGAGAATTTTCCGTTGGTTTATATATTTATAAATTTGAAATAAGATAAATAAATAAAAATAACTTTGTTATATCACTAAAATATAGTGATATAACAAAGTTATTTTTATTTATTTATCTTATTCCAAAATGTATCACAAAGTTACGGCTAATCAAGTTAAATATTTATAAATTTGAATAAAATTATATCTAACTTTGTTAATTTTAACAATTGACGATTGAAGAGGCAAGATAATTAGCAAATGATATTTGAAAGATGTAATATTAAAGTTTTATGTTAAATACAAGTTCAATATATTATTTCAAATGATTAATTTACAAGATTGTGTATTTCATAGTGTTGGAGTGTATGCCATTTAATATAAAACATGAAAACACCATTCTGCTCTGAGTGACATATACTATTTTTTTAAGTGTTTCAAACAAAACTAAACTAGAAATAAATAAGAATACATTCCAAGTAATCTTAATTTTACTAACATTTGTAAAACGGTAAGTATATATATATATATATATATATATATATATATATATATATATTATTTATATTTGTTACGTGATTTGTGACAATTAATTTTTCCTTGGTTGAATATTATGTAATTTCTGATAAATCTGCCGGTGTACGTTGCATTTATTTACACATTTTCAATATTCAAATTCAAGTGAAAATAAACAATGCAATTTTCGTTGTATAATTTTCAATATGAGATTAAATACACTTGACCGTGTAATCATATTTGATGTGCGTCCGTGGTATATGTAGTAATTAATAACTATGAATAATGTTACATTAATGTACTAGTAACATACGTACTAAGCTATTTCTGGATACGCAATAGAGTAACATAATGTCAGTATTTTGATACGCTTGACGAAGAATGCTATTTGTTAATTAAATAATAATTTACTTGCAAAATCAATTTTCAAGTGTTTGTTAATAGTAACTGATTTTTAAATTTTTGCAAAACCGTCTCTGCACGAGAGAAAAATATGCATACGTGCATTAGCTACACGCTCATCATCCTATAACCCGTTCTGGATCAACCTGTTTTCGCCCCATTCCGAAAACAAGCCGGTCCCGTCCCGTTTCGGAATCGGGACCCCGCGCCCGCAAAACCTTACACTTCACCTTAGCTCTGGGGCCCTTGCACACCATACAAACTGTGAGAAAATCTCTCTCGGGTCGCGCGCGATTTCTTCACATGACGCTGGTGTGTTTGTGTCTGATGTGCATGTTGTGTTCGTCTATATCTTCTATATGACGAGACGACACGTAAAAGAGTTTTTTATTGCGAGATTGTAGTATACAAGCAAAACGGGACACAATGACTGTTCTAGAATCACGACTATTGTTTAATTTCTGTTGAATGATGCCAGTTGCACTGGCCCTTGGCGTTTTAGGGTGGATTTGGAGAAGGGATATCTTATTTCAAATGGGATTGTAATGAAACTGTTGCAATTTTGTTACTGTATTACGTTGTATTATCAGAAATTATAATGTTAGTACTAATTGGCTTGAATTATATACAGTTACAGTAAAATAAAAAATAATTTAGGTTCTTTTATCAGATGTATAAATTGAGATTTTCAACTAAATTTTAATGTTTTAATATAGTATAATGTGGCTGTTATTTTTTAGTTAACTACTATTTACAGTCATAATTAAAATTTAAAAGAATTGTTGCTGCCACAATAAAGAATTTGGAAAATTTTAGTTTTTTTTGCAATTTGTAAATGAGGTTTTATTAAAGAAACTTTGGGCTATTTTTTCATAAAAAATTAAAATAAAACTATTGAGAACTTGAAGTTAAAAAAACATAAAAATCTATTTTTTTTTTTCAAATAAAAATCCTCATGTTTTACTGCTTAAATGAATTTTACGTTTAAAAAATAGTGTTAATTTATTATGTAACATATCATATGCTGAAAGTTAATAAACATTTAGTAAAATAAAAAAATATGTAAATTGGATTCGTTGAAATACGTCCGAATATCATATATAAAATTTACTCAAATTCAATGATAAAATAATAATTGTTTGGTAATATTTATGAAGCAATAAAGCAGAAATTTGTAGCAAAGTTTGCCAAAGTTTGCTTTTGAAGCGAAACCCAACATTTACAACCTCACATCGACGTAGACACCAAAACAGTATTTAGCACAATTAACGAGTTTTAAAAATTTACGCTTCTAGAAAAAGTACTCAAAGCACTCAAACCTTACAACCAGTATTAACTCAACATTAAAGCAACACCAGGTATTATAGCTAGTTCAAATATAATTATCAAAGAAATCAATAAAATTTCTGCAACTATCTACCATACCAATCAATGTATCTCCAATATAATGATCAGCTTGCGTCACAACATTATTCCTTCATAGCCAAACAATAATTACGTTCTCTAATCCATGCCTCAATCTCTAACTAGATAATAACAACTTTGGCGATTGCATTTAACTGTCAGAACGTCGCCGTCGTTCGTTCGTATGTGAATTATTCATTCAATGCCATATCGCTAAATTGTAACCGTCCACTCGAGCGTGCGCCCCCGTTTTGCGTCGATTCACAAATGCAGATAACGAACGCCACCACCAACGTCGCCGAGAAACGCCCACCCCCCAACCGAACGATAATGGGTTATTTGCGCAAATAGAGGAAATTATGCGAGTGACGAGCTGATGAATTTTTTAAAAGGTTTGCTGCAATATTGTAAGTTGATTTGTTTATAGTTTATGTTGTGCTGTTGGAGTTGAGGTAGACAGTAATAAATAACAGTGTTTGTACAGTTAAATTAAATATATGTTAAGCGAATATAAGTGGGACTATCTCGCAATTGCTAATTTTTACATATTTTATTCTATATTAAATAACAATTAAGTAATTATTACTTATTTTGATATTACAATAAAAACCGAAAAAGTATTTATAACTTGGTAGAAAAAATATATAAATATTTTGAGTTATGATAAACTACAGTACTACACTGTTTAACTATATACATTTTAATAGTATGAGTTTTGAAAGATTTTTTACTATGTTATAAATAACCAATAACCAATATCTAACAATATGAACTCTTATTAAAGATATAGCTAAATAAAAATGAAGCAATTTACTTGGATAATTACAAATTAATATACTTCAATTTAAATAATTTTTTGCTTTTGAATAAATGAGAGGTCATACGATAAGAATGCGAGTAGAATTGATATCCTACGAAAAGCAGACACAATAACTACATTTAAAATGAATAATTTATCAATTAGTATAATTTGCGTTTTGTAGAAAATCGTTTTGTTGTCTTGTTCCAATTGCGGTATTCCACCAAACACAAAAGTCATTTAAAACTAATCAATGCTCACTAAAAACTCTATCATTATGACTTATTAATGGTCTTATATGAAAAAAAAAAATATATCACTGCATGCTCAAACTTTTATATATATGCTCGTACGCTGTATACTTATTATTCGTTTGTCTTGGTATAAAATATATTTCACGTCAAACGAAATGAAACAATATATCATGAATCAAAACTATTTATCTGTGTGGACGTATACCATAGATAATTTTTAATAACTAGATGGGGCATTTTTAAACAAAACATATTTATGTCTACAATGAATTTTTTTTAAACTTTTGTGTTTTTATTAAAATAAAATAATTTCCTTTAAATTAAAATATATAGGCTAAATTAGCGCAGTAGCTGAGCATGTTTAAGCGTCAGATACTACCGAATATGAACTATGGTTCGAATCCGCTGGTCGACGTTTTTGTTCGTCGTAAAATAAAAATGCCACAAGGTCAAGCATTAATTAAAAAAACATTTGTAGTTTAGATTACTATTCAGAACTCGTCGCTGCTTTACGTGAGCGCACGACTTGCAGTTTCGAAAAACTGTCTAAATGAACGATTACGAAATAAGTATTGCGAGACTTGAGGTCAAGGACCAATTTGGGCTGTAGTGCCATTGGTGAGCGAGAGAGAGGCCAAACTAGAAGATCTATTAGTACAAGATTTATAGAACATATTGCACATTTTAGAATCAATAGAATTAGTAAATCCAGCGTTATTCAACACATTTATCATACTTGTCACGGGTTAGATAACAGTAATTTAAAATTAGTAAAACAAGTGTCAAATTATAATCAGTTAGATATTTTGGAAAGCATATTTTCAAAAATAAAGGAAACCTTTTTAATTCAGATGATGGACCTATCTCCTAAGAATATATAAATATACAATACACTAGAGAAGTTACATCATATTAATATACCGAACGTAATTACCTATTCTTGCGTTATTATAAGTTTTATCTAACATAATTAGAAGGTTACCTACAATATATTTTGTTTAGATAAATCAATTAACATAGTCGAATTCTTTAATTTTATTTGTGTATCAACTTAGTTCTAGAACAATTGTATTACTTTAAATTCAGTATAAAATTGTACTTTACAAATTTTTGTGGGTCGTCTAGCTAGATGCTTGATTATTTTTATCTATGATTTACATAAATAATATCCAATATGGTATACGTTTAAACAATAATAATCATAGCAATTTTTGTAACTTTTATTCACTTATTTTTAGTTGGTTTTTACACGATAGATATATTGAATATATAAAAATCCATAAACTTATCGGTATTTTTATATTACTTATTTATGATAATGGTGCAACTTTGCATGATATTAAAAAGAAATTTATAAGAAATGAATATACAAAATTATTTCTAGATAAATGTAATGGAATTATTATTATAGATACAAATAAGGTGTACGTGTTTATTTTTGTATGCATTACGAAATATATTTTATTTTTGTAGATGTCTTTTTACGAAAAGAGTTATTGTCTTATAAATGCCTAAAGTTTCATTTGACTAAAGTTTACTTTATGTAAAAAGAACAAAAAAAAAATTATTTCTGAAATATTACATTTACTTATAATAATATAACAAAGTATTACAAAAAGTTTAGTTCGTCAATTTGATTGTACATATATTTAAAATTGAACACTTGAAAGGAAAAATTTCTAGATGTTAATTTTATTATCAAAATTACAAAACGAAATTATTGCTAATCCTCGACAGGATGGTGGGCTATAGGTATTGGTATATATATACCAGATTGTGGAAACGTCTGCAATGAGAATATATCGGCCACGACATACCAGTCCAGAAATTTCTATAAATTTAGTAGGGTTATTATTTTAGTGAAATTATAACAAACAAAACAATTTTCTTGTTCAAAAATATAAGTAATTTTTATATTTGATTATATAATTTTTTAAATATATTTGTATATTATTTATATAATTTTTTATAACTAAATGAGATATAAGTAAATTTTGTACAGGAATAAAACTCTATAATATTTGAATAAATTTTAAATTATTTTTACAGTTTGTGCCACCCTCCTTTATATCTATTTTTATAATCAACACAGATATAATAAAAAAATTAAAATTTTAATATGCTATTTGATTTATTATACAAATTGGAAGAAGTATAATAGTTAAAAAATTTATATCGGAAATTCAATAAATCTTGTACAATTTATTATATATTAAATTTTAATAATAAAAATATGCATTAAAAATTATTATTAGACTAATAACGCAAACACAATTACTAATAATTTTATTATAAATTTACAATACAATAATTTTTATTAAAAATTCATGTCCACAATCGATTATGCATATGGTAATGAAACATTAGTCCAAAATTATTTTTAAATTAAAACAGTTGACAATCACAGACACATGTCTCAGGTATCTAGATCCATCAACCGAAACGGAAATATCATTACAAACCGTAGCGAACTTTTTTAACTAATGGCATTAGAGCGATTTCAATCGAAATCGAAAAATCAACAAAAGCCATTACTCATAAAACGTTTACGTAATAAATGCAAATCTACATTTTTTTTTTTAATATATATTTCGTTATTTGTTTGTGTCGAACAATGACAAATTGTTCGATATATTTTTTTTTAATAAATGAGATTGACGCGTTGAAACTTTGCGATGCTACGAGTGTATGAAAAAAAATGCTTTGTGCACGGTCATCAAAGTGAAACATTTACAATCGGCCATTTAGATCATTAATTATGTAGAAATGTTCGCGCATTAGCATTCTTGGAATTGAAATTTAATTTGTTATTGTTTATTTTTAAATATTTTTCACATTATAGCGTTAAGTAAAGAAATTTAAATGAAACACGCATTAGGAAAATTGTTCGCTTTTATTACACTGTAAAAAAAAATATAGCGAAATTACAGAAAAATAGTAGTAAAATTTTACTACAAAAATATCTGTAACTTCATTTTATTATAAATATTCTGTATTTCTACTTCAAAATTTAGTAATTTTTACATAATTCACAATAATCACATAAGAAAGTAAAAATGATCTAATAAGTATGTAAAATTGCTTTCTTTCTGCAAATATTGTTGCTATAACTTCTTAAATTATGTAGTATTATAGCTTGCATATTAATATCTGTAATAATTGTAAAATACATCCATGTAAATTAATTTCCAAATGTATGTAATTTTACCAACAATAACTAAACAAATTTTACTTATTTATGGAAAATTCCGGACAGCAAATTTATTGGTTTTGTATATTTATTAAAAAAGATTTTGTTAAAAAAAAACTGTAATATTACATACATATGTACTTTTCCATCCCGTTGGTAATATCATATTACATAATGTTTGTAATAGTGCTGATATTATGTATTTTTAAACAATTATGTAAAATTACAGCAGTTGAGTAATTATACCTAGAAATACTGGGCATTATAATGTCTTACGATTTGTAGGTAAAATTGCATATCTTTTTATTTAGAGTGTAGAGCAAAACCTGTTATACTTTTCTATTTCGTTATAATTGAATGTATTGATAATAATAATAATATTTATTTGAATAGCATTAAGTTAATAAAATAATTCATATATTGTACAATTAAATAATAATTATGTAATATATTTATAAAATTATATTTGTTAATTTGTATGTGAACTCCCTAAATGAAACACAACATTTAATATTATTCAGTAAATTGTTGTTGGCAATTATACCTTTATTATAAATAGACAAACATGTTTTTGTTTTATTTGTTCGTGAAATATGTAAACAAAGAAACGTGTATATTTGTTTTATTTGATTAATGAAAATTTGTTAAGAAGTGCAAGAAATGCAATATATACCGTACAGGGTAGTCAGATTTTGTATATTTTACCAAATATAAATAATCGCAACTAACAAGTTTTGTTTCTTCTTTTTCTTGCTATCATTTTTCCTGTTTTTTTCTTATATTTATTTATTTTAGTTTAGTTTCGTTCAGAACGAATTATACGAGTATATGTTACTCGGAATAGAAAGCTGTTTTTGTGTTTCGCCCAGATTGCTTTGTTTCGGCCACAAGTGTCTGGACTCAACACAATAATCATAATATACTATTCTAATCTAGTCAACTTGCAAACAATTAATTCGGTAATCATTTCAGAGACATTAGTCATTGAAATATTTTTATTACTAAATCCTATTTCAAATTAAACATCTACAAAATGGGTTTTTCCTCCGAAAAGTATCATATCAATAATTGTTCAAATATTCAACTTGTTTGTCTGCTTGCATTTAACTACATGCACATATAGTAGTGAGCGTTTAAGATGATAAAAGTCTCGGAATGAAATTCCAGAAAAACGCAGGTTCCGTTACTTGGTCGTCGCACTCTATGATTTACATATTAAAAAGACCTTGTTCCATTTTTTCTCTCTCCGTGTGTGTGTGTATGTGTGTGTGTGTAGGTTCGTGTTATTGGAGAGATGAGGTGTCCGGGCGCAAATGCCCCCTTTCTTTTCGAAGAAGTGCGTACGAGAAACGATGCTCCATTAGATGGACGCACCGCACCCTTCAGTCGTGTCATTGATGACTGTTTTTTTAAAAAGTATTATATGTAAATGTGTTATGAAGTATGGATTGTGACTGATTAAGAATGTAAGAAGCGTTAGTCATTGAAGAAGGGATTTGATTTTATAAATTATGTACTGCAGTGTACAGAGTGTCTCATGAGAAGTTGCTGAAACTAAACAACTGTTATAGTGATTTTTTGGTATCCATTGAATTTATAGAATTTCCTGGGTTGGTATGTAGTGGTCGATCTCTCGTCGCAGATGTTCCATCATGCATCGTAGATCTCATCTTCAGTGCTTGCTGACTGAATAACAGTTTCTGCTCCCCAATCTGGTACCCCACTATTTTCTACAGGTGTCGTTACGTTCTAGCTGGCCTGAATCGAGTTGTATCTTCAGTTTCCGCTTCAGTATTTAAATATGCCGGATTCGTACAACAAAGTTTTACTGAAATAGCGGCATTTCTATTTTAACATAGTAAAGAATCTTTTAGAACTCATTATATTAAAATAAAACAGCTTTAAGATTAAGTTTTGTATAATTTTAATTTAAATTTGACGTTTTGATATACTCCACATATATCATCAGGAAAAATATACAAATGACATATATAAATAATAAACAAGCAAAACTTAGAAACAAGTTTTATTTATATCAATGCCTTCACATTGACTAATTTCTTTGTAAATTTTTATTGCTTCTCTTATCAAATTTACAGTTAATATTATTGGGTTCTGCAATTATTTTAATACGTATTTTCGAATTTTATATCATGAAGATTTACTAACGCATGTTTTTACAATAGCGGATTTATCTGGATGGTTTAGACGTATTGAGCTCTTATATTCTTATAATCTAATAGAAACAGTTCTATTTGTTTGTCCAACTTAATTCTTACCGAGTTTTATATATATATATATATTCATAATTCATGTGTTGAAAATAGGAAACTTTAATATTCTATTTTCATGAAACATTAGGGTCCATTTATTTCGTACCTTAAATTCGATGACTTGATAAGGGTATAATAAAGTTTTTAAAAATATATGAAAAAAAATTAATGAATGTTGGAGAAATATTTCACCTAAAAACATCTAAAAATAATTTTGTGTAACTATTTTTTCCTTATATTTTACTAGTTTTACAGAAACAAGAATACAATAGTTTATTCTCATATGAGGTAAAAATTCTTCGTTGATATTATACAAAATTTGATCTAGCCTCAATTTTCTTAAAAAAAAAAACCTCACCATCAATTTTTTCATAATGACGAAATAATTTGATAATCATCTCCTGCATCCTATCTCCTTTATAGCGCGTATCCACAATCGACGAGAATATAAAAAAGTGCCCAGTTTCTGTCGATGAGTGTACAAAATTTATACATACGTACATACAACATCCACACTATACACCATGTGCATCGAAGAACTGCGTGGCATTCTGGGACCTGTTTGGCCAGCTAACACCGCCATGAAAACGATTGACGTTCTGTTTTTTTTTATTTTCGTCTAAAACGACGAAATATTCTTCGGACACCATTTTCAAGCGGGTATTGGCTGAAAAAGACAGCTTGTACGTGCGATGAAATTAAGACAATTTAATGTGTTGATCAAATTGCTGCATTTGATTTGAAATCTAAAGATCTTTGTTTTAATAATATTACATGTGGTTGTACACTTGACTTATTTAAGAACGCGTGATTATCAATGTAATTTTTCATAACAAATTTAATATTACGTAAATTATCACAGTAAACTTACAAAATGTTATTTTTACTGTTAAAACCTATATAAAATTATATTTTTAAGATATATTTTTTACAGTGTATAAATCTTTTGTTTTGCTAAATCTACAACAAATTTTAAAAATTGAATAAAATATTTGGTTTTTTTCTATACAGTTTTTGAATATGAAACAAAAACTATTTCATTTAAAAAAATTAATCAAAAATGTGCAAGAATTACATTCAAACACACAAAAGAAAATAGTAAAAACAAAATATTTATTATTTCGTACTGTAATATTTTTCAAGAGACATTTCTTGGTAATACAACAAATACAAACATATGCAATATTGAGAGTACGTATATGTTTGTTTATCCGTTCAATTATTGCGTGTATTGACGTAGGAAGGGTTGTAATTACGGGTAATTATAGATGAATAAAAAGGGGTGCAAATGGGTAGTTAATGGCTGTGCAAATATGGGTTACGGTACTGCGGTACAACTGCTCACTTTTGTTTCAGTAGAGTGGTTGGTAGGTTTTTTGCTGGTAAATGTACGCTTGGATTTACATGTTATGTGGGATAATTTTAATTCTTTTAATAAGGTTAAAAGCTCAATCCGCAGCTTAAAAATGGGATCGTTGCATTCGGTAAAATTTACTGTTTTAATGTAAAATATTGAAAGATTATACAAAAATAATGTCAGAACATATTTTATTTATTTAAAATATAAATCAATGTTTCTATAAAAAATTTGGAAAAATAAGGACTTTTACGCGCCATGCGCCTTGCTTTCTGTGGAAAATAAGAATGTTATAAAACTGACAAAACGAAATATTCTAGTTATTTATAATCGTAACTATTATGGTTCTAGTGTACCATAATGATTGGTTACGATTTAAATTTTATACAAGAAATACATAATATTTTAAAAGCTTAAAATTGGATTACGAGAGTTATATACAATATAATTATGTCAGTGTTATAAATTCTTTAAAACTTTTTTTAAAGTTTTAAAATTATTATCTAAAAACTGTAAGCTAACATAAATCCGAATTAAATAAGCTTGTTTTTAGAAGAAAAATTTAATGTTTTCACTAATTCGATGTGATTGTATGTTTGGTGTATATTTAGCTTCTTAGATTTATAAAAAATGTGTAGAATGTTGACATTAATTTGTATGTTAATTTAAATATAACAGTTTTTTGTGTTTCATTAGAAAAATTATAGTCAACATAATTTATGTTGCGTTAGGTACATTAACAGAATTTAAACAATAAAAATATTTACTAAGTAATATATTATTTGTATTACAAAGTAATTGCAAATTTTGAAAATATTGTGTAATTATGTTGAATAACAAAATTTACAACTTTTTTTATAATTTTCTTACATATTGAGTGTTACTGGATATTAAAATTAATCCTCCCAGGACCAAAAGGGGTTTGTAGATTTCATTAGTTAAAATTTTTGAAAATTTTATGATTCTATTTAGGTTATTAGTTAAAATAGATTAGTAACAATTAAAATTAAAAAGCTTTGGGCATAAGTTCTGTATTTATTTCCTTTAAAAATCGACGTTTATATATACTCTCATCAGGGAAAAATATACTTAATCCTGAAAGCTTAAAAAAAGCTAAATATTTAAATTATTTTATTTTATTAACGTTTCGTCACAGTAAGATCATATTTTTATTCATTATTTTAACATAAGTAATTAAAATGGAAAATAAGTAAATTTATTGTAACATAAATAATAGTTACTTATTAACATTAATACTGCAGCTGCTTAAATAAAATAAACATAAATGAAATATTACAAGTTATAACATCAAATCATTACAATCACAATTCAAAATCATAACCATTATCTTTCAAGTATCAATACCTCAACAACAAAAACACAACAACCAAATTCTCGTTCCAGCAAAAGAAAAACTACATACATATATCCAAATGAAAGAAAAAAAAAAACAACAAGAAAATCTAAACGCGGAATAGACGTTAGTTTTTTTTTCTAGTCGCGCAGATGCACCTTCCAAGAAGCACCGGCATACTATCCTCTCCTCCTAGCTCCTCACCACCCCTTACCTGATTTCCTGCATAATAATTACACGTGACATGACGTCGATAGTCTTCGCAGCCGTATGTACACGCGTGTATGTATGCAGGTGCCTCACGCAATTTCTGAGATCCACCACTAGGTTGTAGAGTAGATGGTAGATGAGACTTAGCAGCCGTCTTCAGGAAAATGATTTTTCTTTTTGGTTTATTTTTACAGTATATGATAGGCGAGATTAGAATCTCTGGTTTGTTTTGATTGATTGTATATAGATTAGATGAGCGGGTAAATGATTTTGAGGTTTGATTGTTTTTTTTTTTTGTGCAAAATTAGATTAGTAATTTTATTTTTTTCTTAAATAATATATTCAGTTATATAAGCATTTCTTGATAATTAATATTAACATTACTGTTAAAAATTTTAGAATAAAAAAGTACAAATATCTAAGGGCAAATTGAATTTATACTATTATTAGTGTAATATATGTATTTTAAAATATGTAGGTCTTTGCACATGAATGGGTAATAGTTAACCCTTGTTTTTGTATTTTTTACCTTTTAATAATATAAAAGTTGTTATCCAATGTTAGTAGTCATATTTCAATTTCTCCAAGAGGTGTTTACGTTTTTGTACACTTGTGTAACTTCTTATATTAATAAAAGAGCAAACAATTTCGAAAAGCAAGAGTAAATATTGCTCATACATGAATGGGTAATTAATTTAATAATAAAAGTTGTTATTATTTCGATGTTAACAGTTTTTAATTTTTACACTTTTTCTAAAGTAAAAAAAAGTACTCTTTTTAAATTTACCTATTTAGTATATTGTATTGTCGACATACTAACTTTGTGAAAATGTTTACCTATTTAGAGTACTTAACACTATTTACCCTGTTTAGAGAAAGGACTTATATAAGCACTTTTTAGGGTAATTTCTTTCGAACAGTGTACTTACACTAGTGAGTTTTTGACTTATTACATACCATGGACTACTTAATATTTTGAAAGTTTATTGGACATTATTATTTGAAATATCTAAATGTATACACTTTCAAAAAATTACTGTAAAAAGCTCTTTAAAAAGAGTAAATAGTGTGCCGTACCTTACACATGTAAATTTATTTTTACTCCAGAAGAAAACTTATATTATTAAATTAATTACCCATTCATCTATGAGCAATTATTATCTCTTGCTTTTAGTAATTGTTTGCTCCTCTTTTAGTACTATAAGAAGTTACATATTTTAATATACATAGAAAAAAGTAATATATTAATCTAACAATGGTATAAGTTCAATTTTTCGTAATTAAAACAGATGCTCTTCTAGAAAGAGAAAAATAAAATATAAATATAAAAAAATTAAAAACGTGAAATCTAAAATAAACTATTACAAAATATTTAAATTATTTAAATGTTCTTTTTCTTCCAAATTAATTTTAAAATAATATTAGCAAAATTATAGTAATTCATAAATTTGTATTAAAATTTTATATTTTATAATAATTATTGGTAATCTTTTTTTTAACAATTAGCAGTTAAAAATGCTAATCTATAAAATAATTCTTTATTATTCAAAATGCAAATGCAATTCTATCTATTAATATATATTACTTCTCTTGTGTTCTGTAACTCTTAGCCTAGAATCAACCAATCACATATAAGAATTCCATATTAGACACCTGCTGTTTCAGCCAACCCTTCTAACCCCAAAGAACCATCATCTGTATAAAAATCTATCGCAGTTGGTCGTGCACAATCCAACAAAAGACTATCGCCGTTCCATCGAAAACTATATCTAGGAAATAAACACACTTCTTCATATATAGGTCAAACTGTCAGCTACATCCTATCCGAAGTAATGCCTTTGCTATTATATTTCACCAACTGTTTCTCTGTTTCTTTCCGCCTCGAAATTAAATTTGATTAGGACGTTTGGCGAGGTTACGATACGATGCGTCTGTCACTGCAAAAGGTGTCGGTGTGTTAACTCTTTTATCGCGCCCCGGCGCAGAATTGGGTCAGCCACGTTTGCCATATGAGATTTCCTTGGTCATTCCAAGCAGTTGGTGTGAAGGGTTTAGAATTTCAACTTTAGATTGTTTGATAGTGTAATTGCTATAAAGACTGCAGATGGAAATTCGGTTTTATTTTCATTCTAAATGTTTAAGGGATGGAATAAAATATAATTCTTTATTAAAATGTGTGTGTGTGTGTGTGTGTGTTTACATGTGTGTATGTATGATTAATTACAAATAGTATTATATCATTCACAAAAAATAATTACATGTAAAAATATTATTTATTACAAAAGTACACATTGGTCAAATAAAAATAAACTATGAGAAATGAAAACCATGCTATCTAAACTATTAGACTAATCAATGACCAACCAGTTTTCGAAAATTGAGAAATTCGAACCACGCGACTTAATAAACAGCTCGTTAATTCCCAAAACCCCAAAGCGAAAAATCGAAAAATATCAAATTGCATTTTTGTTTGAGAATTCCAGACATATGTTAAGCCCAGCTCCAATATCACACAAGCATATATTATATTTTTCAGGCCTTTTTTTTCTGCTTTCCGAAAAACTGACCCCCTAACCCCCGCCACTAAAAGTATGTTTATCGGCCGATGTAATACCGTATCCTCTCCGCCATATACCCCCCTCTCACCCTTTCAACTGATAAACGAGGGTCGCTGAAGTTTGTTTAACCCCGAGTCACCCCACATCGGCACTGTGTGTCTCTGACTTTGAAATCTGCTGGCAGTTCTTGTGTTTGGATCATAAAAAATCATAAAAGATACCACGTCTGGCTTACGTCTGATGTAGTCAAGTACCTCTAGGTTTGAATTTTTCAGAGCATATATAATGTATCTTTTTGTCGACACACTTTAAAACGCGAATGATGGAAATATTGTGAGGATTTTTTGTTTTTGTTTTGTTTTATTTTTTTTTTTGTATGAAGGAGGTACTTTTAAACTTAAAATGTTTTAGATTAGATATAGTGGGCTGTGAAAAATATTATTCACTTGTTCTTAATCGGTGGGAGTTATTTATATGGTAATTAAGATTTATCTAATGTAATTTAAACATTTTTTTATAATATATGTATAATATTCAAATAGCGACAAAATTACAAGACGGTAAAAAATCTTTCAGAACTCATTATATTAAAATAAAACAGCTTTAGGATATAGTTCTGTATTAATTTTTATTAATAATCGACGTTTGGACGTACTCCATATACATTATCAGAAAAAATTACACAAATGACATTACAGTAAATGAACAGAACATAGAAACAAGTTACTAGGTAACAAAATAAGCAACTACATCGGAAAATTTATAAATTTTTAATTAAAAGAAGCACTAAT
Source organism: Clivina fossor (assembly GCA_963966155.1). Lineage (NCBI taxonomy): Eukaryota > Metazoa > Arthropoda > Insecta > Coleoptera > Carabidae > Clivina > Clivina fossor. Next base: position 5,373,805 of record OZ014563.1, read on the forward strand.
TTAAATAAAATTTAAATTTGTGCTAGTCAATTAAGATAGTTCGGTAATCTTGAGCGAATGTCTAATGAACATTTGGTGAATCATTTTCAAAGTATGTTGCGTGGACGTCCGATGAGTAAATGAAGTGATATGATTGAGAGTATTTTATGTGAGCGAATGTTTCCAAGTAGTACAAATATGAGAGGTACCATGAATGTGGATGAAGCTAGTGTTACTTGTCTGGATAGGAATATTTGGATAAAACTAATTTCGGGATAGTGAAAAGAGTTTTTGTCACACTCTTTTGGTACATGGCGTAATTGTGTATGTATGCAAAATACTAAATAATGAAAATGTTACATATAAAACTTTCATACTAAAATTAGTATATAAAAGTATAGTATATTATCTTATATTTTATTATACATTTAAATATTATAGTGCTTTGCAAAATAGAAAATACATATTTCTTAGTTTTGTTGAAGAATATGTATTATATAGTTATTATATGTGAATAAAATATACGTCATAAATAATCAAATATATTAATAATGACAAACTAAAAATATAAAATTACTTTACAAAAGAAAATGACAGTATAAGATAATAATAGTGCTTGCACCATCAGTAATATTAGTTTTCAATATAATATGCGAATTAAATAAATAAAACTGATTATACGATATGCTGATTGAAGATTACAATTTTAGTAATAAAAAGAAGCATATATATATATATATATATATATATAAATATATATATATATATATATATATATATATATAAATATATATATATATATATATATATATATAAATATATATATATATATATATATATATATATATATATATATATATATATAAATATATATATATATATATATATATAAATATATATATATATATATATATATATATTGAATAAATATCATTTATTAAAATTGAAAATTAAATTAATTTTTTTTTGTCAATTCTATCGTCTGGAAATCGTACCAAAAACTTTTCAGTTTCCGGCTGGCTGCTGTACCTTCTGAGCTAACGATAACAGACAATTGACTTGAAAATTTTTAATTATTATTAAGTATTCAAACATTGTTTTTGTACTGTATAATTATACGATTACAATAAAAGATGTATTTATTCAATTCCCAGACAATATAGAGTTGCCAAATTTTTTTAATTTAATTTTAAATTTTAATCAATGATATTTATTCATTCTTATCAATATTTCTTAATATCTAGGCCGAAAGGCGTTATTTACTTGTTTAAGTTTTGTATAATTTTTAATTGAAATTTGACTTTTCCATATACTGCATGTATATCATCATAACAAAAAAAAATACAAATGACAAATAATAAACAAACAAAACATAGTTACTAGGTAACAAATTAATTAGATTAGAAAATTTAGGAATCCAAATTTTATTTAAATTAGTGCCTCCACCACTGATTGATGATATCTTTTTCTTTATATATTTCCATTGTTTCTTTTATCAATCTACTATTAATATTGTTGGATCTTACAATTATTTTAGAATTTAAACCTAAAGCTTTTTTATTTTAATATAATAAGTTCTGAAAGATTCTTTATTACATTTATATTATAACATTATTTGCCAAGTAACGCATAATAAAAATAATATTATTTTTTAACAGCAGTAGAAAAATTAATTTTATTATTTCTTTTGCATGTAAAATTTTGTGCAGACTGTATATGGTGTCCAAAAAACAGAAACATAATTAGTATGTATATATAGTGGCGGTGTATGTTGCGATAATGTACGAATTTATGACCGGTGCGTATTTTAATACATTTACAGCACGTTGCATGTCTAGTTTTTTTTTCGGTCAGAGGGAGGGGGGCGTCGTTAACGCACCCTGCCGGGTCCCTAGAGAACTTGTGAAATAAATGAATCTACATGAGTCAACTGAAAACCTGCAGTTTTGTCAATAAAACGCCATATTTTACAAGTCACACTTATTTTCATACAGTAATTCATACAGCAAATAAACGAAAAATACTGTTTGAACATTTCGTGTTATTCGAAATTTTCTCATACTATTTTTATAGTAAATATTGAAAAAAAAAACAAAGCTGGAGATATTTTTATTATTTATTTGAAAATTTTGCGTATTTTTTAAAGGAATCTGAGATTCGTAAATTTAGTTCATATAATATATTATATATTGTGAGATTCTATAATGAAGCTGTAAGAGCTGTAATGTTATATTATGTTTTGTCTCTTGCTATTGAATATAATTTTTTATTTAGCAGATAATAACAATATATTCTGTAAACCTACAGGATTGTCTAGAATTGTACCAATAATATTCACTATTATACGAAGAAAAACGTTTCTTTGATATTAATAATAAATTTCAATAACATATATTACAAATATAAAGTATATAAATAAATAATCTTATAATCAAATAGATATTTATTTGTCACTATTAAAAAAAATAATTATTTGAATGAAAATGAATTTATTTACCGACTCGAAAGAATCCTTTTTCTCCGTTTACTTGATAAGATTACTGCTAAAAAGCAGGTTCCAATGTTGTTTAATATATTTTTTAAATAGTAGCACCTTTAAAATTGCGTATATAAAATTGATGCTATCAAAGAGCTTTTTAAAAATAAATATTTGTTAATATACATAAACAATCACACTACGTGCCAATAAGCGTGTGGCACAAACTCTTCCCAAATAATGAATAAAGTTATTAAAATAAATATACAATTAACAAAAATATAGCGGAATTAGTATATTTAATACTACTCAATTAAACAGAAAATATAATTACAATTCCGTACTTTCAGTAATTATTTTTAATTAGTTTAGTTTTTGTAAATATTTTATGAAGTAAATAAATAATATTTACGAACAATAAGTTATTAAACTAGTATTTTACATTATTGCAATATGAATATTTAACATTTTTGTATATATATATATATATATATATATATATATATATATATATATATATGTGTGTGTGTGTGTGTGTGTGTGTATACAAGGATAAAGTAAAATAGATCGCAAATTAAAAGATAATGAGAATAACTTTTAACTTAGAATAAAGTAATTTAAAAATCCATTTTTAATAATAGCTTGTTGTAAGTTTTATGCTAAAAAAATCAAAATAATTGTTTTTCCAAGTTACATTAAATCTAAGTAATTAAAGTTAATTATACAGAAAAGTTTTAAATGAAAAATAAATTAATTTAACATTTTTTATTTTGATAAATATTCGATCAAAAAGTTTGCAACATAATTAGTCAATAATTAAAAACAATATTTTTTGTCAAATATTCTGCATAAGTGAAATTAAAAAATAATTATGTAACAATACACTGAGAAAATGTTGCTTTAGATCCGAGGTTTTAACTCAAAAGTAAACATGTTTTTGTAATGAAAATAAAAATTTTAATAGAAAAACAGTTTAAATATTTTAAATGAGTTGTATAAAAATATTTACTATTTAGTTTAGAAATATTAGCCCGTATTACGAGCTAATGTTTTAAAATACCCAAAAACCGAGCTCGGAATAAATGTAATTGTAAAATTATTAACAATTTTCCGTTCAAATATAGTTTTATTTATAATGAAATATTAACTAATTTTATACAAAGCTTTGGATATATATTATACTGTAACTTACTATTATTTTTTTCTATTAAAATTTCTATTTTCATTAGAAAAACATTAGAATAGTTTACAATTCAAACACACGTTTACTTTTCAGTTCAGTTTTAAACGTGAAAACCTAGGATCTTAGTGTATACTAATTATTTTTATATATTATAAAATTGTCTTAACAAAATAATAATATAAGATATTAAAATTCATCACTAATTCTTTGGACACACCTTTACACTCCTACTGTCAAAACAATTGTCTGGTTCTATCACAGCAATCTCGATTCGAAAATTTCTCACATAATTGTCATCTTTTTTTTTATAATATTTTCGCTCGGTTACCGATGCATAAAACCTACAAGTGTATCATTAGCATTCACGGATACTTGACCAGAGGGTTGCTTACAAAATCCACTTACGTTTACATTATTATTCTTACCACAGTTTGTATAAATAATACAATGCATTCATTTCTAATGCAGTCAGAAATAAAATGGGGCGAAGACGAAAAATATATTCATAATTTTTGGTACGTTCGCAATGTGAGACAGAGCTTATATAAGAAGTAGAATATAATTTGTTGGGCGGGACAGAGTTTTAAAAAAAAAAAAATGTGACAACGATTTTTTATGTTGTTTTATAGCTGAAGGAATATGTTATTATATTAGTTGAAATAAAATACAAGTAGGAATTATGTTGGATATTATAATTAATATTTTGAATATTGTATTTTCAGTTTCTTATGTTAGAGATTGAGGAAAAATTTTACCAAATTTAAAAAAATATATTGAATTTATAAACTTTTCTGTAAACTAATTTAGTTTTCCTATAAAGTCAGCGAAACTATTAAATGCTTTCTTATTTTTTATTGAAATAAAAATAAAACTTATTTTAAATAATTTACTATTTAATTTAGATAGTATTTTTTTATGAAAATAATTGTTCATTTTTATTCTATTGCTGATTTATTATATCTAATTAAAATAAATATTTCCAGACAGTCTATAAGATTCAAAAGTAATTTATTCATAATCATTTCAATTTTTTGTCATTTAAACACAAAACAAGTACCTAAATTACAATAAATTACAACAAAACTGCATGACTCGTACATTTAAAAACACATTCCTTGCGCTCAAAACATCTTTTAAACTTCTAGAAAAATCTTCAGCCACAATCCGTGGAACTAAGTACATACATACATACATACAAACAAACGCATCGCAGCCTGCTGTGATGCGATTCGAAAAAAAAAAAAAGAAACGAGAAAAAACAGTGGAAAATAATAAAAAAAAGCAGCATCAACGACAGAGAAGAGACTGGGCGTAGTGCGTGCATAGAGCAAGTTCTGCTTGCATATGCGTATGTGTAGAATCAGTATATTTTGTTATGTGCGTGTGTGGACGAGTTGTGTTCGGGTCCAAAATGGCCGGTTGTTTAAACTTAGGTTAACGACCCATCCTAATCTTAGCCGGGTTGCAGCCAAACTGAGTGCGTTGTGCGTTTCTCCCGTTCGGACTGTCGTATTTCGGTTTACCCTGTCCTGCATCTATCTCTCTCTCTCTTTCTCTCTTACGACCCATGAAATGGGGGGGCACTGAGACGAAATTGATGTAGCCACCTTGAAATTTTTCTCGATCTTAAATGCAAGTTTGGAAGTAAAGTGTTATATGAGGAAATCTGAGTTAGGAAGTTTATTTTGCGTTTTTATGTTTCAATTTAAAAAGTATGAGAACTATTTGTTAAGGAGATTAATATTTGATTGATTTTTTCTTAATTTTGTGTAGTTTTATGAGAAATATTTGTTTAGTAACTTGTGGCTAAATAGCAAAAAAATATTAGAATTTATATGTCTAATGGACAAACATTGAGCAGTATATTTTAATTACCTATTTGTTGAGTAAAGTTTTTGTGTTTTACCAAAGAAGTGTATTCAAGTTACAAAAATATAAATTTATCATCTTGATGATGTATGTAGAGTACGTCGAAATGTCGATTATTAATTTAATAAAAATTAATACAGAACTAAGTCCTATAGCTGTTTTATTTTAATATAATGAGTTCTGAAAGCTTTTTTACTATGTTGAAACAAGACAACTTTTACTTGTACGTATTTTATGTTTATTTCAAATTTCAAGTAAACTAATGTTACGTATGTTTCAAAAGCTGTTTTCGATGTTGTTTTCAATTTTCTTTTACTGATGTTTTTTTTTTGTTTGTTTTTGTTTGTTTTTGATATATTATGGTATTCATTTATGAAAAATATATTAAAAAAATAATAAATATTTTTTTAATACGTAATTTTTTTTATTTATTAGAATATTTCGGGATATTGAAAAGAGTTTATGCCACACCCTTTTGAGCACATGGTGTGATTGTGTATGTATGTATGTGTATTTATTTATTTATTTATTTATTTATTTTATTTTACATTACACAACAGACAGAATGCCCAATTACAGTGTAACAAAAAAAAACAATAACAAAACAGTAAAACAATAAGATAATTATGAACAATTATAAAATTGTGACAAACTGATCTTGACAAATGTATATATATATATATATATATATATATATATATATATATATATATATATATTTCATGACACAAACTTATTTTTTTTTTATAAAAGTAGCCGAAAAAGCAAAATAGATATGTGAATATATTGCAAAGGTAAGTTATATCAGTATGTTTAAAAGTATATATATATGACCAAAAAAAAAAGCTCCATTAATGCGAATAATGAATTTTACTATAAATTATAAACTTAATAATCTAATTTTCCAAAAAGAAATATTTATTTTATTTTATTATTATAATAAATTTGATGAAATATTTGATTAAAAATGATGAGGAAACAACAAAATTTATATTAACAAATAAATATATATGTATGTAACTTGTTTTAATATATCTTTAAACAAATTTGCGAAATGTAATATAATCATTTTACCAGTGGCGTAGCCAAGGGGGTGTTGAAACCCCCCCCCCCCCCAAGAACCTGAACGACCAAAAACATACGTATGTGAAATATGAAATATGTTATTTTACTTTCATTTTTATTAAAATAATGTTTATTGCTCTTTATTTTTTATACAAATTATAGTATTATCTTTATTGATTAATATTAGTAACCCCCCCCCCCCATGACAAGTTTCTGGCTACGCCACTGCATTTTACCCATTATAGTCATTCTTACTTTTAAAATTTGCATGAAACATAACATAAAACATTAAATCCATAGTTCTAAATGCATTAATGCTTTAGCTATACTATACAATCTAAATTTATTAACATAAATTTAAAATTTTGCAAGCTTTTTCTAGAGTTAATGCAAAATAAATTGTTGATTTTACTGATATAGATGCTTCCAATATCTGTATTGATACATATGAGTATAACTCGGAAGTATAAAATAAAATCGTCCTTAAATATAGGTGATATGTGAATGAAGCTTTAAATACAAGTCTACAGCTAAAACTATTCTAACTGGAGTACTGTTAGGTTGTTCAAGAAATATTCGCTGCGCTGGTTGTCGATGTCTCTGCCGATGTCGGATGCATTCTATGACTGGCTGCTGCATTTCAACTGACGTAATCGGTTTCCAGAAATGAATTGTCCGCGGCCACGACATTGTATGTCACATCAAGTAGGCAATGGAACCAGACTAATAACCAGAATTATTAGTAACTGCATCTATTATTTATTAGATAGATTTCTGGCCAATGATACTGTCGTCCTCTCGATTTTCACTTAAAATTTCAAGACGAAAATTTGCGTTTAAGCGTGGAAAATATGATAAAAATATTTGTTGTTTATATTATAAAATATTAATAAAAACTATTTTTTATATCATTATTTTAGTTTTAGTAATATAAAATTATTAAATTCAGTAGTTCAGATTCAGCAATGGAAACTATACATATTTGTGCAGTTGGAATTTTATTTATTAACGAAATTTCATAATATTTAGACAAAAATCTTTAAATATTGAACATGTGAAATAGTACGCATACATTCTATTCAAAAAATTGGTGATTGTTTTATATTATAAGTTTTTTTTTAAAGATATTTTTAATAATTATTGCATTATTTCTATAAAAATATATAGATAATACAATATTTTTATTATTTATGAATTAATATTTATTTCCATAAAGAACCGATACATGGAAAAAATCAATTAAAAAATACATAAAAATTGTAGTATAATACAGAATTTACATTACAATAATTATTGCATTATTTCTATAAAAATATATATTAATATAAATAAATAATACAATATTTTTATTATTTATGAATTAATATTTATTTCCATAAAAAACCGATACATGGAAAAAATCTATTAAAAAATACATAAAAATTGTAGTATAATACAGAATTTACATTACAATAATTGTAATGTAATTAAATTTTCAATTATTGAAAATTAGAATAATAGTTTTTGTCAATAAAAAATTTCTTTAGATGAAATTTGAAATTACTTTCAAATTTTATGCTAGTAATATGTTTTGGTAAATGATTGTAAAAGATTAGGCCAATGTAATTTGGGTTGAGATTAGTTTTATTTAAATTTATAACTGAAATAGAAAAGTTAGATTTGTTTCTGGTATTGTATTGGTGCAGATCGCTTTAAGTTGATAAATTATTTTTTATATTACGAATGAACAATATATAAATAAATATATGGAAAATTCAATATATATTAATTCTTGAAATGTCTTTACAAGCTTGAAGTTTACTAAGCAAAATTTTATTCCTAACGGCCGTTTTTTGTAGTTTAAATACTCGTTTTTTAGAAGGAGCATAATCCCAAATAAACATTTCATATCAAAATTGGAAAGAATAATATGTTGAACGGAATGATAAACAAAAATATAAATAAGAACTAAATTTTAAAACGCTTTAATGACAAAAGGATCACATTCCAAATCTAAATAAAGTATAAAATCTTACAAAATCAGGTATCGTCAAACATCCCTAACCTAATTCCATCAATAATTCATTCACAACATGCCCCATCGGAACATATCTAGAGCACACAGCATTTCGCCACTTAGAAGAACTAAGGGATGAAACCGTACTTAACACAGCCACACAATAGGTCTTTACGCCAGCTACAGGGTGACTCTCCAAACGCCCCGTGATTATTCGCCACAGTTTGTTTACCCGCCCCGGCGTATTACACGCTTTGCGGGACAGCTTTATCCATTTCACCCAGGCAATTGTCAACATTTTACGAGCGATTGTAAAATGCCATACTAAACAGATATCTGCAAATCGTCTTTGCTTTGTCGGAAGAAAACATCAAATAAACTTTGCTTTTGGTATTCACTTTATTCTCAGTAATAAAATCCTTTTTTAGGATGCTCTTTTTAAGGGTTTGATTTTTAATGTTTTGCCGATTTGATTTTATGAATGTTTTTTTTATTTTTATGAGAGAATTTTTGGCGCTAGTATGATAGTGTTTTTCGGAGTTTTAAAAATACATTAAATATGTTTTGTTATATTGCTTTTGTAAATTTCGGACGGAAAGAGAAATAAAAATTAATGCTTCGATTTTGAATTTTAAATTATTGTAAATTTATTCATGGGAATTATTTTAATGTTTTGCAGCCGGTTTGGAGATAATAAAATATTTTTTTTTTGTTAAAAATGATTTCATATTTCTTAATTCTATAAAACTTATGTACAGAATGTTTTCAATTAAGTTATCAGTTTCAAATAACGTTCTTAAAAATAAAATAAAAATTTTGACATGATAATATGACTTTTGTGTTTAGTACATATATGTATTTTTTTAGTAGTTTTTTTTTTTTAATTCCATTTTGAAGAGATATTAAAAATTATTTCTCAAATTATAAAATTCTAAAAAATTCGTATTAAAATCGGTCTCACATATTATTAATAAAGAATATTTAATATAGTAAAAAATTCTTCAGATTTCATTATATTAAAATAAAACGGCTTTAGGTTATAATTCTGTATTAATATTTTATTAATAATTGACGTGTTGATGAACTCAACGTATGTCTTCATCAAGAAGAAACGTCGATTATTAATAAATACTTACTAATACAGAACTATAATCTAAAGCCGTTTTATTTTAAAGAGTATTTAATTTATAAAAATAGTTTACATTAATAATAAAAGCAAAAATTCAGTTTGAATAATGTTTCCTAAAACTAAAAGGAAGTTATACAATTTTTGTAAATATTATAAAAATATTTCATATTTTTTAAAATTAACACCTAATTGTGTATTTTATTAATTATTAATTATTTAATTGCCGAAAATTAGAAGAAACACGAAATATATATATATATATATATATTTTTAATGCTATTTTTTCTACTCTCTAAAATGAACAAGTAAAATCGACTGATCTTCCAATTTTTTCACCGCCACCTATCATATTAAATTACAAAAGACAAAAAACATCTCCAATTTTAGTTACTCGTAACTTGTTTCCTCTACACGGAATATTCGAAAATTTTGATGTAGGATAACATTTGACAGACGCGTCACTCAACTTATTCGTATCAGTTACAGGTCAGACATCCGAACATCAGACATAGAGCAAAGCAACAACTTATTTTAATCTACTAAATCAACATTGGCCATGATCGAGAAAAATATTCGAACTTTTGAAGGTTCTTAGATATATTTGTGTATATGTTTAACTTCAGCCGCAAATCAGACGTGGCCATGGCGCCTATTCAATTGTTATTTTTATCCGCGGCAGGATGTTTCTGAATCGAGACATTTCACCATTTAAATCTTATTGGAGTGTTAGTACACAAGGTAAAATTCCTATTAGAATTTTGAGAGATGTTTATTTTGACTAAAAAAATACGTAAATACGTATATGAGAATGTGTTATCTGTTTATTACTTGATAATTTTGTTTATTTGTTTATACTGTATGAAATTTTAGCAATTTTATCGTATTTTTTAATGTAAATATTAAAAATATGAAGATATTTATATAAAAATTTATTAAATTTATGTTATAATTAGAATTTAAAATTTGTTTTAAAATCTTATGCAGAGAATTTGAAAAGTATGACTGACATGTTAAAGAAATAAGAATTTTTGAAAATATTTTTAGAACAATAATTGCTTTCATATTTAAAGCATTTGAAAATTTTTTTAAAAAACTTTTTTAAGCGAAATATCCAAAATATTCTTTAAAAAAATTATAACTAATTATTATTAATAATTTTTTTTTATAAATTAACTATTTGACGAAATACATGTAACTGTTAAATTTAATAAATTATCAAAATATTATTTTTTTGTATAATTTTGATATGTAGGTACAAAATAAAACTGCTTTAGGTTCAAGTTCTGTGTTAATTTTTTTAATTTATAATCAACGTTTCGACGAAACTCAACGCTCGTCTTCATCAGGAAAACTGATATTCGTTTTCCTGATGACGATGAGCGTTGAGTTTCATCGAAACGTTAATAATAAATAAATTTTAATACAGAACTTAAACCTAAAGCAGTTTCTTTTATATAATGAGTTCTGAAAGATTTTTTACTATATTATCTGTAGGTACTTTTTAAATAAAGATTTTGATTATAACTAAAAATATTATTAATAAATTTTTTATAAGTTAACTTTATTTGACCAATATATAGGTAGTTATTAAATTAAACAAAAAAATTTGCGTAATTTACACATTCTAAGTAATGTAAAAAATAATTTTAGTGAATATAAACTGCTTTGAAACAAAATGTCTATCATATGTTATTTTCAGAAATATTTACTTTCATCATCTGCAGTATCATTCCTGCTGCAAGAATTAAAAAGACAAAATATTTTGTAAAAAAATTATTTTTTCTGTAAATTTTATATTGCTTGTAATAATTTAAAAACATTGCTATAAATTTTCATTTTTATTTCAATGTGATTTGAAAATTGTACTTTTTATTTGTAATTTAAAACACACATTAAGTCCTGCCATGATCTTGAATTTACTATATGAATGCCACAATTTATTAAAATTCAAGGTAACAACAATTTTAGTTGGAAAATTACTGGCCACTTATTTTTAGCACAATACGTATTTAGCAACACAACACAAAACTTAATGATGTTATAAATTTAAAAAAATATTTACATGAATTTAGCAAATCAAATAAATAATAATTATCCACTTTTGTAAACACTAAGATTAATCCTTTTGCCGGAGTTAGCAGTAATAATAATCCATAAGTGAACCGGGAAAAATCTTCTTTGTGTAATCCTTCAAGCAATCAACAGGTAGTTGCAAAAAAACTGAATCTTTCAAACACACTCGCACCAACTATACCGCGAATATTTTCGATCCGAATAATTCGCGATCCTGCGCACGAATGACGCAACATGACTCGTTCGTCGTCGGCCCAACTTGGCGAATTTACCCATTCGCGAATTGTCGCGACCACTCGGTTTTGCACACGGCACTCTCACACACACACGCACCACTCCCCTTTAAGTGGGGGGCAAGCCGCCAAGGGGGTTGCCCCATCAAGGTCATCAACATATGCATGACCTGCACGCAGATTCGCAACGTTGCGGCTGGTCATGTTTCCCTCCTTACCCAGTCTGTTTATGTCTGACTCGGGGCAACCGAACTGTCATTGCCCTAGGTTTTGCGGACAGCGGCGTCGTTACGCAATTCGCACGCGATTTTTACACAATCCGCGACCGGTTTTCAAGGTCGGACAGTCCCCTACAACCAGTCCTGCTACCTCGCCACATTTTTCCTGCATTTCACTTGCATTTTTATGCGTTTTTCGAGTGAAATACCAAGGAATTAAACTGAAATTCCCGCCCTCCTTGGTTGATATATTTGTTTTGCATGTATGCATGTGCGTGTATATGTGAGTGTGCGTTTGTGTGTGCGTAGCAAATGCGAATAAGCAAAACGGATGCCGCGACAAACGCATAAACAATGTCATCTTTGTATGTTAATACTTTCACTGGCTTGCACTCGAAATCATTTTGTGCATTTCTTTAATGCTATTATAGATTTTTGCTGGTTTCTTGTTGAAGGTATAATACATTTTTCGGAAGGTTTTATGTGCAAAGTGACAGTTGAAATGTAATTATGTTTGTAATTAGTGGCCATTATAAATACGTTAAATGTTTAGTTTGTAATGTGTCTATGACAGAGACAGTGACTTTGTAATGTTTGTGATTGAAGTGTTAAAACAAAAGTGTCATCAGATTGAGGAGAATATATTGTTATTATTTTCTGGTTTGATAAAACGAGGTATCGGGTATGTTGCAGTTATTATATTATTTTATTAAATATATAAATGAAATGATTGTATAGTATTTAACAGTTAGCATAGTGCAAGAAAAATATTATCAATTTAAGTTATTAAGAAAGAGGAACAATCTGAATTATTAATAATATACAAATAAAAAATATATATATATATATATACGCTTTCTGGATTTGATATTGTTTTATCAAATTATTGTTGTTGAATTATTTTATTAAATTTGTAAGAAATGATTACAGATAGCATTTTATAGTGCAAGAAAATTTTATCAATTTAAATTATTGAGAAACAGGAGTAATCAAAATTTACGTCTCCTTATTTTTATTTTACTATTTGCGATAACTTTATTTGAAATTCCATATGTTTGTACAGGATGTAACAGATAACTGCTCTTCGCGAATACATAGTTTACAAATGGAACTCTTATTACAGATATTTAAATTTCTTATTTCAATTTTCAGTTTCCGAAACTTTTATATATATTTGTAAATGAGAACATAGGTATATATATTTTTCTTAATTTTATGTTGTAGAAAAATATGTGCTTAGTTCTCTATATTAAAATATATTCTACATTAAAATATATTTCACTTTAATAAGAACATTGCTAAGAAATATTTCTAAAAAATTGAGTAGCTTACGAATTTTTATTTTATACAAGACATGTATGTATTTTTAGTAAGTACACTGGTATGTCAAAGTCATATTATTTTTCTAATACTCTACTATTTACACTAATAAAAAATATGAAAAAAAAACAAATATAAAATAAAATTTATTTTGATTCAATAAATTTTAATTCATAAAAATGGCTGTTCAAGATTTTAAAATTACAGTAACACATTTATTAATAATAAATATATAACCAAAGAAAACATACACTGTAAAAAATTGAAGTAAATTTACATATTCTGCGAATGAATCGACTACGAGTTATCTCGTAGTTGTTTGACTTGTTATATTCGTGCAGCTACGAGTTATCTCGTAGTATATAAGCGTAACTTTGAATAAATGGCTTTTGGGAAAAGAATAAAAATCAAGGGTGGTTTAGACGAACAGAAAATTTATTAATAAATGAACAGAAAATAATAATAATATGATATGATTAAATTAAATGGGCTTTTGAGGCCAGAATTCTGAAAATTACTGTGGTAGTCAACGTGTTAATAGTTATGTAAAATTACGTATTACATATATTACATTTTTTACAGTATATTTAATAATTCTTATCGTACTTTAATGAATTCAAGAAAAAGAGAGTACAAAAACGAGTTTATTTTCTATTCTTTGCCACTTAGAACGAAAAAGTTAATAAATTAATAAATTTCAAAAATGATAACAAACGAGATTTATGAATTAAAAGTTTAAGTAATATAGTTACTGAATGGAAAATTCATATTGGAACAAATATTTGTATATTTATGGAAATGTGTCAAAATAACAATAATCTTGGCGATAATATTATATATTTATTTAATAAACAAAGCACATAAGCAGTACATTGATAAAGAATATATGTACTGATAATTTTAAAATTATTGTTTCCAAATTTCGCAATTTGCATTGTTGAATTACATCATCTTTAATTCTAAATATATCTGGCCTAATTTATTTAATGATAATTAAATCGTTATATCAAGTGTTTACACAAATATTTATTTGTTAAATTCTATCTAATAATTTTGTTTATTTCAAGAATTTTGATATTTTTCTCAAAAATTTTATTTTTATATTTGTTTTCTGTAACAGGAAATAATTACTTCAATATAACTGTTTTTACAAAATTATTAACCACCGTCTAAACTGTGCATTCAAAATGTTCAAAAAAAAAAAAAACTGCATTTGGATCTGTTTTTATTAATCAATTTTTATTTGTTATTATAATAGAATAGAAATTACCGGAAAAACCAAATTAAATAAATATTTACAAAGACATAAGATAAATTTATAAACAAAGAATTTACACAAGTAATTATTGCTAAATGGTAAACAAAATCACATATCACAATGTATATGTAAATATTGTTCACAGAATTGATAGACTCTTCATTAGCGATGAGCATGATACTCCTAAAAAGGCACGCGTAAGAATCATAATTTTTATCTTTTGATTATTTGCTGTAAGAGAACTTTCGACTCGTGAACTTTGCTGTATATACATATTATTCCTCTTTTTGTAGATAAAACACATTCTATTACTCTGCAATAATTTTTGACTTGTAGATCAGTGGCGATGCGCGATTTTATTGGGTGAGAAAAACTGGAAAAAAATAATATTAGTTCTTATCATTATTGTCAACTAATTATAATTCGAACATTTATATAAACTACATAACTTTACTTAGAAAATATATTATGAAAATAAATATAAAAAACTAAAAATTTATATTTATCATTTCCTATTTTTTACTCCAATTATTTTCAACCAATTTACCTCATGCACCATCACTATAAAACCACAAAAGTGCAAGAAATAGTCTCAAAAAAAAACAAGCCAGTTGCAAATAGATCATCATCCCAAATGTCATCTGCAAAGCGTTCCCCTTAAAAGTGTCAAAAAAATTCAACTCCAATCTTCTTTAAACTTCACCCTCAGGTATCGAAATTTATCTCTCCAAAACCGCACACCCTACGAACAAATACAATTTTATAACCAATTGAACAATCAAAATATCCAATAACTGACCAATGACCGGCCAAGTACCGTTTCACGTAAAAGGAATGTTTTACAGCGATAAAAATAACAAAACTAACAACTTGAAATGCGTATCAAAATTTGGTGCATTGAACTAAGAGACAATGTGTGTGCGTGTGCGTGTGTGTGTGTAGTCGCGATGCATTTCGGGGCATCTAGCGTTAGTAGCCATCGTATGTCATTTGTCATTCGAGACAATCGAAAAACGCTTATCCGAAATACCGTTTTCGTTTTAAGAGTGGTTAAGTTTGATTTAAAGAGAAAGGGGGATTCTATATTTGTTGAATTATATTCGATATGAAGATTTGTTGACTGTTGTTTCTGAATATGGCAATTTGTGTATTTTGAAAAATTAATTATATTTTCATATTATTTGTAAAATAAATTAATTTGTACACAGAAAAATAAGCAATTTTTAGCGTTAACATAATATATGCATAAACTAATTAATCAACGAATAGTAAATATAGTTTTTTAATTTTTACTAAGAAAAATTATTACCTCTTTGTAGTAATATAATAATATAAAATTTATTAATTTTATGATCTAGTTGTTATACCTAGTAACTTGTTTCTATGTTCTGTTATTTACTGTAAATATCATTTGTATCTTTTTTTCTGATGAGTTTGTCGAAACGTCGATTATTAATAAATACTAATACAGAATTACAACCTACAGCCGTTTTATTTTAAGGTTTTACATACAAATTTAAAATTCAAAGACAAAAGTTACTTAGTAATTAACATCAGAAGTTCTTTTTATACATCCTAAACTTTACAAAAATAAATTGCATTAGAATCGAAATAAAATTTTCATTCGTACATTAACTAAAAAAGAACACACTTCCTTGAACTATTAGCGTTGAATACCAGAATTGTTAAAATATTCATTGCAGCAATGAGGGGAAAAAAATAAGTTACACCCGGCCCACAAATGATACAGATACATACAATTAGAAATAACTTTTCTTCGATTGAAGGGTGTCTTGTTTCACGTCCGAAATTTGAAACTGTTCAAAAGAATTTTCGTGGGGCTTCGACGGATTGTTTTTCCAATTTTTTTTTTAAACACCGCGCTGAATAATTCAATCATGGGCGTGCGATCGTCAAATGTCACGGACTTGTTTCACAAGTTGTTCGTTAATTTTAGATGAGATGGACTATAATTATTCGCCATGCGTTTTTCCACACGAAATTGAACGAATTGTATCGGTTGGTGGATTAACGAATAATAAATTTAAAATGTTCGGTAACATATCGTATACAATACGGAAAATGTAGTAAATTTATTATGAAAGTTTTTACTTTCAGATTTAGATATCTAGGTGGATATTTTCGGGTAAAATGGTAAATTAAACATATTAAATAGTAATGTTCAAAGGAGTAGAAGTTTGAAGCAACTAATTAACTAATTATGACTTGATTCAATCAATATTTTTATGTTTTTGAATAAATACAAGGTATGTGCAAAAAAGCAATTAATATAACCATTTAATTTTAAATATAAATAAATATAAATTGTGCATACAATAACTGAGATTTTACTGAATTTTCACTAAACATGTTTATTAACCATAATTTAATTCTTTACGTGTATTAATTTAAAATAATAAACAGCTAATAAACAGTATGGCTCCCACTACATTTTTTATGTGTAACCATTTCACAGACTGGACAAAATTTTGGTCAGTTTACGAACAAGGCAATTTCATGATTTGAAACATAACATATATGTTTCTTGTTTCATGTAAAAAAGTTTTATAAATTTGTGCCCTATTTCAGAAAAGTCATGCACGTAAAGTAACCATTGCATTAAAATCTCTTTAAAATTTGTTTAATAAGTAATGTAACAAAAATTTATTTACAAATGGTTTAGGACCGATATTATAAACGATGGTTATATTTGTTTTTGAAGTTAATGTAAATCGGGAAATATATTTAATCTAATGGTATTAAATTATTAATAATAATAATGATCTGGTAATAAATCGTTGTAATAACATTTATTTTTCAGGTTATTTAGTTTACATACATACATACACAATAGTTTACTTGTGAAGTAAATTTAATTACACCATTTAATTTCCGTCAAAAAGATACAAACAAAGATCTTATATTTATATGCATATCTTTTGATCAATTAAATATATTTCAATCATCAAATTTTGGTTTTAAAATTATTGAAAAATCTTTGTTTAAAAATATGTAAAATATACCAATATAAAAGGTAAATAAACTACAATAATTTAACTTTATATTTATTTACTTAGATACATTTTTAAAATATTTAAAATAGTATTATTTCTATTTTTAATATTCTCTATAAATATAGAATTATTCATTTATTACTTCTACAGTTTTGTCAAAAGATCATTAATAGATGTCACATCAAAACAGTTTTAACGCTATAACCAAACGAGTTAGTAAATAATTATGTAAATCCGAAGATTGTTAGTTTTAAAGAGTTATTATTAAATAATATATTCTGGCAAAAGCATTAATTCGACAGATAGCTTAATTGCAATTTTGTGATTGGACTCAAAAATTGTTTGGTGATCAACTTGTAAAATTTGGATTGATCAAAAGGTGTTGAGTGATGATTTTCAACTCACTAGCGTGAGTAAAGAATAACATTACTTATTAAGAAATGCATATATAATTATTTAACAGGATTAGAAAATAATAAAGGATTTTATACGATCATGTTTTATTAATTCTAATTACAGTCCCTTGCAATGCAAAAAATGTTATACACAATCCATATTTAAATCACCTTCGTTTAAAATCGGACGCAGTCGTTAACGGCGCCTCACTGTCCAAACTCGACGTCGCGCCGATTTAAGAGTCCGGCATATATGTCGCGTGTGTGATCAATTGTGACAAAACAAAGTAAAATATATAGATATTAGATATCATGAATAATATCAAAATGTATATGCGCGGGAAAAGGACATTACCGGTCACGAAGATTTCGTCTATGGCCATTTGCCTTAAATGACAAAAAGCTTTTTGTGAAATATGTGAAATGTCCTGTTACTTCTCCCCCCTCTACCGTCGTACACCCCCCCCCACTTCTGATACCGGAAACTTTTCGATTTCAGTCGTTTAAATGCGCTGGCATACAAACACAATCTGTTTGCAGATTATGAACGGACAGTCCAGCGATTTATTGTGTCATGCGCGCGTGAAAGATTGTTATATGAATTTATACTAGGTGTTTAATAAAAATCACTTTTTATAACACCATAACATAGGTCCGTATTCTTACCTCACTTTTTATTTTTAAGCGGCTCTGTTTTTCGTCAAATATAAATAACTTTTGATAATTTTCATTATATTTGATATTGTAAAATTTAAATAAACTATTTTAAAATGCTTAATAAATAATTTTAAGTAAGCGTCAGGAGTATTTTTGGCAAAAATCACTTTTATAAATGAGGTGAGAATAAATTTTATGGTAAATTTTGATCAATTTGAGAAACATTAGGAAAATATATTTTAAATAGCCCAATTTGTACTGACGTATTTAAACTGTAGTTTCTTAAAGTGTTAGGGTCTAGAAGAAATAAAAGTATGTATCCAAATGAATGTCATAAAATCCAGGTTACTCACAATTATATACAAAATTTTATCTATCGCCTCAAAAACAAACAAAACTGTTTTTATATGTTAAGTATAGTTTGTATCAGTTTTCCTGACAAAAACGGACGTTGAGTACGTCGAAACGTCGATTATTAATAAGTATTAATACAGAACTCTAACCTAAAGCCGTTTTATTTTAATATGAGTTCTGAAATATTTTTTACTATGTTAAAAATGTGATTTGGATAAAGTAAAAAAGAAAGTCATAATGTTAATATCTATTTGTATAAAAATTGATTACTATGTACATATGTACAAATAATTTATATATGTATGCATTATATTATTTGATATAATAAATCCATTTTGTTAATAAAACAATATTGTATTAATAAATAAAAATAATTCGCATTTAGCTTGTCCACTAAAACCATCACAGTATAAAAATTCATTTTTTTAAATAATTTAGTAACGAAATTAAAAAAAGCATCGGACACGCAACATACATATTTTAACAAATACCAAAATAAAAAAAATAAGCGTGGCTTATCGATAATCATTTTCCATGAGAAATAACCTAGCTTTATATCTTTCTATAATAATTTTATTCGTACTAAAATCAGTCAAATACATGGGGATATCAAAAAGGAAAAATAAACTAAAAAAAAAAAAAAAAAAAATCACAATTTCCCGACTACAAAATGAATATTTCCTTGGACAAAAGCATAAATCATAGGTAGCTAGATTCCAACTCCTACCCTTTTTGGTAGTAGGAGTGGACATAATATTGCGGATAGATCGAATTGGGCAGTTATTAATTATTTCAATATTTTATTGAAGTGTTTGTATACTTTATGAGTAAATATTAGAGATGGAACCGAAGCTTAATAATTATTCGGTATTCGGTCATGTTTATAAAAACAATAACGAACCTGGTAGGGAATTTAATAACATTATAATTAATCATAAATCAGGTTCAGGACCCAAGAACAAAAATTATCTTTTGACATTAATAAAAATGGAATATAATATTATGTAGGTACATATGTACTTTTCCATCCCGTTGGTAATATAATATTACATAATATTTGTAATAGTTCTGATATTAAGTATTTTTAAACAATTATGTAAAATTACAGCAGTTAGGTAATACTGGACATCATAGTGCATCCTTTTAACCAAACTTTTATTAGACATTCGCTCAATATAATGGAGACATGCCTAATTCGGTATTGCTCAATGTTGGTAGATACATTATCGCGACCTCTGGCAAATGTAAGTGGCACATACATGCTACATAATCACTATCAAATCGATTCCCGTATTCACATCAGAGAGAGAGAGAGAGAGATGCCTGAATTATAATGGAACCGAACTTTTGATAAATTATTCAAATTGAACCAATATTGTAATGGCACGATTTGCGTTTTTGTCTATTCGAATTGTTCCGTTTTTTTCCTCCTCTTCTTCATTTGGTCGAACGTGATATATCTCTCCGCGGGAAAAACAATTGCCGCCTTCGCTTTGCCACTTCGATTTTGTTTCTATATCATCGTATGTTTTTTTTTTGTATTGAATTTGATATGCATTTGGGTTTGTTTTGATTGTATTGAAGCAGAATTTTTTTATATAGAGCAAATGGGTGAATTGATTGTATTTTGTATCATCAGTAATTGTGTTTTAACAAATAAAAATAAAATCTTGTATTGTATGACAGAGAGATTGATAAATTAAGTTGAAAAAAAGAATAATATTAAATTGAAATACATGTAACAATTTACTAACATAATATTTTATTGTTACTAAAAATAGTAATTACATGCAGTATCATCAAGATGAAATGCGATGAATGAATCGGTTACAAAGTAATGTATTAAGTTTTAAACTTTTACATATGTAGTATCATAATCATATAAAATATGACAAAAGTAAATATGCATGTATATTATGTAACTCCCAATAATTTAATGTATATAACTTTGTTTTTATTTGGCAATTTTTATATGTTACTTATCTATAATTATGTATGTCTATGACATTTGACATTTATAAATATTTTTTTGATATATTTACTAACATTGAAGTTTTTTTGAAACAAAACAAGTGTTTATTTTCATAATTAATGTACTTGATTTGTAATAGGTATATATTTGTTTGTTTTTGTACTGATCATACAGAATTGTAAATGTAATGTGAAGGCTGACCTTAAAGTATATATAAATATATAATATAAAGTTTATAATCTTCAGATGTTTTCTCAGATTGTTAAAGAAACTGTTTTTCTCTAAAAAAAAACTTTTATATAAATATACATATATACAATTTTTACAAAAAAAAACTATATGACTTTTTATAAAAATTGATAACTATATTTTTACCGACCGTCATATCACATATGACAAGGGAGAATTCTAATTATTCCAAATTTGACATATTGAGATTTTACAGATAGGTACGAATTAGGCTTATAGTAACACGAATCAATTGTTTCTAGCGACATATCATATTTTAGCTTCGTAAGTGAATATCTCAATTTGATCAAACTTTTGGTAAAGATCTACCAACCGAAAGTGGTAATTTACTAGTAAAAAATCTTTCAGAACTCATTATATTAAAATAAAATGGCTTTAGGTTTAAGTTCTGTATTAATATTTATTAATAATCGACGTTTCGACGAACTCAATGTTCGTCTTCATCAGGAAAACTGATATAAATTACATTTACAGTAAATAATAATACAGAACTTAAACCTAAAGCCATTTTATTTTAATAAAAGTTACTAAACAAGTTATAACCAACAAGTTTTATTTGTAACATTTTTCAATACGGCTAAATAACTTTTCATAATGATATATACCATAATTCTGTGTCAAAACAGTTTTGTTTTTAATTACCATGACTACAGTAGTTGTTATATAAATTTTTTTATTTCATAAATATGTATTTAATACATTGATTAACGTTGACGGTCGGTTCTGTGCGCCACAGCAGATATTTTTATAATGATATTTCTTGTATAAAAATTTTATTGCATAAAAACCATTTTTTATGAAATCTTTAATCTTGCTACCAGCAAGAATGCATTTTCGACAAAACCTGCGTGTGTTTCGACTAGAAAACTAAAACAAGAGAGGGTGTGGGTGTCCGTTGCTTTTCACGATGTGTAATCGTAAATAACGCACGATATACGCACACAATATACGCACTCGCAACCCCCGCACCCGTTCCCCCGAATCGCTCCCCTTCTTGCCCGAAAAATATCAGTAGTTTGATCTGCCACGCGAAAACACACTAATGATTCGTTGTGTAGTCAACGTTTCAAACTATTGCATTGTGGTCGCGTGTTAGTTTGCAGTGTTAGCACTAACACTGCTGAACGAAGATATACTACATTGTAAGGCGTGTGGTATTCAATCGGAGTACCTGCGGTTGTACAAGGTGGTCATATAAAGATATAACAAGTGTGTCGCAAATTTTTTTTGTACTGATTAGTTAGATCATTTGCTCAAACAGAGAGAAATATTTTTGTAAGCAATATAATTAGATTTTGGTATAGAGGCCTGCATATTTCTTATGAAATATCTATGTCTGCAAGTTACTTACGGCTTTAGGTTTTTAGCTGTATTAATTTTTATAAATAATCCTCAGTAAAAATTATGCAAATGACATATACAGTAAATAAACAGAACATAGAAATAAGTTACTAGACAACAAAATAAGTAACTAGATTACAAAAATTTATAAATTTGGCTTTCTTTAATTAAAAATTTATAAATTTTATAATTTAGTTACTTATTTTGTTACCTAGTAACTTGTTTCTATGTTCTGTTTGTTTACTATATATGTCATTTACCTATAGCCGTTTTATTTTAATATAATGAGTTCTGAAAGATTTTTTACCATGTTATACTTATTTACTGATTAAATAATTAATATATGTATTTTTTAAGTTATCTATAATAGTATAACAATGAAATGGTGTCCGTCTATCCAGTTCTAACTCATAAAGTTCATGCCAATTAAAATAACAAAATATATTAAGAAATATGGAAGCTGTAAGAAAACATTAACCAAGTTAGGGTGCCACAATTAGAAAAAGTTTGAGAAACATTGTAATAAGGGGGGTGGAGATGGCACGTGGTGAGTAGTTGGCAGGTGAAAATGCGTAAGGCATAAATAGGGGTAGTTGAAGCAATTGTATTTTTAGGGAGTTTGTTTTTTGATTGTTTATGTTGTTTATTATAGATGATATGTATGAAATTGGTTTTGATATGAAATCTATAAAAATAAATTGATTTAGTTATAATAACATATATATAGCAAAATAGAACGGCTTTAGGATTTAGTTCTGTATTAATTTTAATTAAAAATCGACTTTTAATTTTTTTTACTATGTTGTTAAAAAATACTTATGTTTTTTTTTTTTAATTATTTGGACAGTAATATATATTGTGTTATTTATTACTAAACAAAATGAAAAAAAATGTTTGGATTTGATTGAAGTACTATCTTTATTTTTTCAAAATTGACTTACGTTTAACTATAATTATAATTAATGAGTTTTATACAGAAGTGTACATATTTATAACTTATTTAAATTAAAGTAAATAATTAAGTAATCAAACAAAATATAGCAAATTTTATTATAATCAACTGACAAAAATGACATTTATTTATTTATTTATTTACAAGTCAAAAATGTAAGAAATATATAATATACAAAAGCATTCAATTCAATTGCTAAACTGATTTTAGGATTATTATCAACGATCTTACTATTCGATTCACTGAATGCTATTTACGATAAATTCTCTAAAAAAATCTCCTTACTGTCTAAGTTTAACAAATAAACAAATTCAGAGAAGCAACAACTTTTAAAAACCTCGCTTTACAAAAAATACTACCAATCACGCTTTAAATTTTAAAAAAATGTACTATTCGATATAGCAAATATTCTGCCGAAAATTTATTTTTAAAAAAAATTTAGCCTTTCTATTTAAATGAAATAAAATAACTATTTATTTTTTAATTGTATACTATCTGAAATATAATCAGCTCTAGTATTATAAATAACAAATATTTATCACACCTCATATAACTTTCAAAACAACCCCTGTTCAAAAAATAATACTATTATAAAATCATTCAAATCCGTATTTTACATCCTTTTGTTCGAAAATAAAATATATTCACTTTCAACCCTAAACACAATTTTAATACACAGTCAATATAACCATTTATAGCTATTATTACACCCTTGTTAGTGTAATAATACTATAATAACATAACACTAACACATATTTTACATATTTTAATTCAAAATAAAATATATTCTTCTCGGTAACCCTTCCCCAATTTTTCCATGACTTTATTTAAATCAACAACCCCCCTCCCCCTTTTATCAACTACATTGGACGTTTATAAAAGAGCGAAAAGTTCGCATCTCCCTCTATGCATTCTATCATCTAAATGAAACTGAAACGAATTAAAAACACCAAAATAAACTGACTGCAAACTACTTATGTTCGATATTATTTTTTGGTTAGGATAATATAGTCGCGCAGAAGCTTAGGGGCTAGTTTGCATGAAAACCGCAGCAGGAATAGGGGTGCGTGTCAGAGGGGGAGGCAAAGGTGCGCACACGCATCAGAACACGCACATGCAGCCAAAGGTATACAATTCGCGTGCAAGCGATGGCGATGTGGCTTGTCACGCGTGCAGAATGCATAATCAACTTTCACGAAAATATTTTTTGGGGTGGAATAACATGGACTATGGAACAAATGCAAGCAAGTGTTTTTTCTTTTGTTATTCCTGTTTTTCCGAGGTGATATTGTAATTGTAAGAGAATAAAAGATCTACTTTTTTATTTTAGTTTATTTAAATTTAAATATTGTACGAGATGCATGTAGTTGAGGTTAGGAAGTTGTTGTGATATTAAGATGATATATTGTGATGAATGGATGTGGAATTAATGAAAAAAAAAGAAGGCAATTTATATGGAAATTTTTTTCGTATATGACTTGCTAATTTCTACAGAAATTTGTCATACTAAATAGTCAAAAATATTATACATTTTTAGGGTTAAATAATTTCAGTGTGAAAATAAAATTTTAGAATTAATTTTCAAGGTTTCTTTTAACAAAGATGTCTATCATTTTTATGTGAAAGTAAGTAGATAAAGATTTTTTTTTGTAAAACTATTTTTAAAATACTATTCTTTCAAGAATATTATTACAATTTGTTTTTTCTTTTAGTATATCAAATTATTATGTTACTAGTAAAATAATGTAAATTATTACACAGTAGTTTGTTAATATATTAAAAGTAGCCATTCAATGAATTCCTGATTCATTTTACTATAATAAAATTATGTTTATTTTTAATTGTACAATATTGTATGTTTGTTTATCTTTAGTTTAGTTTCGTTTGAAACGTTTAAAGAAAAATTAGTATGTCACTCGTAATAGAATGATTTTTTTTTTTATATCGCCTAGAGTGCTCTACCTTGCTGGCAAGTATCTGGGCTTAATCCAATAAAAATTGATTTCTGCTCCTCGTAACATTATATACTATATAGTATTACACGTTTCTTTAGTATATTTTAAAATAAATTAAATTGTTATGTTTATATTTTTTATAGTAAAAAAACCAATAAACTATTTTGGTCTTAGATTTCTCAGATAGATATATAAGTAATAATAATAACATAATTTGTAACTTAACATGTTTATCTTTAGATCTTTCTAACTTTAAACTGTGTTCTATGTTCATTGATTGAGTAGATAGTAAATTATAAAAATAATTTTTAGAAAATTTATATTCTAGTAATAATAGGTAGACAGAGGTTAACTGCTAATTCAAGTTAAGTTATTGAATCAATTTTAATAGAATATAGGATATTTCTAGAGTAAATAATCGAAAAATATCTATTATTAAACTAGGATTAATTTATCATTCAAATAATATTTATTTTGTGAGTTGGTCTTTTTTGAATTCTCTAAATCTAGCAAAATATGTAGGTTTTTTGTTCACGCCATATACCCAAAAGAGTGTAACACAAACTCTTTCCACTATCCTGAAATCAGTTTCCTCCAAACATCCTTATTCAGGCAAGCAGCTTTAGCTTCATCTTACATTCATAATTCTTCTCATACATATATGTATGTAATCTAGTCATATTATTTCGTGGGTTAAAATCAGTCTATTAGGGCTTTTGAAAAATGAAACTTAATTGAAATACTTTCCAAGCTTTCGATATATGTATATTTTATATCATTTATATCATCAGGGAGCTACAATAGCAAACAAGTAATTAATATAGCATTCTTTTAGATGGGTTAACATAAAAGCACATGCTAAACTTACAAGTCGCAAAGGCAGTAAGAAAATTAATTCGTTTAATGAACAAAACATTATAACATAACAATAAATCAATCAATATATATAATACATACACTATAAATTATAATAACACAACGTTGCTCTCTGCCAAAAAAAAATCGAACCAAGATAAAAACCATTTAAATCTCCAGGAAGTGTTTAAAACCCAAAATCTCATTTTGGGTTGTGTTGGCATATTACAGTCCAGCTATTCACTCCCAGCGCAAAGCGGAACGCGAGGTCCCAAATACATTCATCGGTAGTTAGATGGCCAAGGTCAACCACTATTCTATTCCACGGTGCACTGCACGTCCGGCTTCACTATACCTAATCAACCACCCCCCTCCTACACCTCACAACCCCTCCGGATAGTGCATTTATTTTTATACGCACACGCACGCATAATATAGTGAGGACCGTTGTTGTATAAATATTTCTGCTTCCTCGTTCTATCGGCTGTACTATGGCTAGAGTTGATTCAGGTTTTTTTCCAAACGCGAGAGACGCGGTTTTGTAATTTTAATTGATGGAATGATCTGGAAGATTTGACGATTGTTTTATGTTTTTATTGAAAGTTCTAGAATTGTAACTATTTTTTTATTTGAGTTTATTGTTAATGTAGCTTATTTTGTGAATGCAAGTATTGCAATACATAATGTTATATTTTTACACGATGCAATTTGTTGATGGGTTTTGTTAAAAACTACTGTCTCATTAATTTATTACTAGATTAATAATGAAAATAAATATTTTTTAACATTACTATAGATTAAATTTTTTTCCTTTTATGTATACAGAAATCTACTTTACTTCTAAAGTAAATTTAACTAACGTTCATAATACCGGACTTTTAGAAAATAAATATTTCTTAAAAGTTTTTGAATATTAAGAGATACTTTTTTGAGAAACATTTGAGATACATTTAGAATTCTAAACTAAAAGTCTGACGGACAGTTCTAGATTTTCTTATAAATATTTGTTACTTATCTATTTAGTTATTTCTTGGTGAGAAGTGATAAAATGTATTAAATTTATGTATCTCATTTATGTCAAAAAATTTATATTTTTTTCAGTGACAATTACATATATATAGTAAAAAATATTTCAGAATTTATTAGTGTATTTTTTCCTGATGATAATATACGTCGATTTTTAATTAAAAATTATGCAGAATACTAAAGCTTTTTATTTTATCAAAAGATTTATATATTTTTAAAATTTTAATAATTTTTTGCTTCAATGAATCTATTTATTTATTTATTTAATTCATGTTCAATATTTCCACAAGCAAAATTTACAAAACAGCAAACCAATTCCAACACCCTTAATCGACATCCCTCTATTCATTCCCTTACCCTTCAAACATCCCTTCTCTGTTCCAACAACCATCAATGAATAATTAATCAGAATGAACCGGCTAACCATTCTACACATGTGCAACACAAACACACGCACACACATACATACATACATGCCAGGTAAATCGCAATGACAGAGCTCTGTGTTCGGTTCTTTTCTATTTCGTTCCTATATACGGGTCGCCGATTGCGAATGGTGC
Source organism: Clivina fossor (assembly GCA_963966155.1). NCBI lineage: Eukaryota > Metazoa > Arthropoda > Insecta > Coleoptera > Carabidae > Clivina > Clivina fossor. Next base: position 5,401,934 of record OZ014563.1, read on the forward strand.
GTTTATGCGCCGACGCTGGGCGCCGTGCCGCCCCGCCGTGCGATACCGCCCTCAGCCTGGCCCCGGACATTTCCGGCACAGAGGGGGTACGCCCGGAATTACGATATATTAGCCGGTGCGGTTGCGAAAACACTATGCATATTTGCGCCATTATAAACGACGAACGATCGAGTCGATTGACGTTATTGGGTGGATGGCAATTGTTCTTTCGTCAAATCGATTATGATTTGTTTTTGGAAGGTTGGTTGGTGTTTTGGCATTTTATGCTACGACTGTCGATTGTTTTCGAATTGTTTTGTTTTTAATAAACTTGTTGAGTTTGTGAATGAAATTTCGGTTTCTTTGTAAACTATGTTTTTTATTCTTTGGTGTTATACAGACAAATTGACTGGATGAATAAACAAATAAATTAGTCATTAATTAGTGTTGTGAAATAATAATTTAATGTTTATATTAATTTAAAGTGTGAAAATAGAAAAATGTTAGAATCAATAAGTTTCTTGTGGACAAATTTCAGTATATAAGCAGACTAATTTATCAGTAGTGATAATTACTGGAAATCACTCAATAATTTCAGGTATTGTTAGTATATTTATATTTTTTTTTTTTTATTTTAATTTAATTTTAATTTTATTTTCTAACAAGTTTTAGTAGTTATTTGTGTGTAATTGTTTTTTTTTTTTTTTTTTGGAATAATTACACAAATATTTACAAACCTGTTTAATATATTTATATTTTGTTTTTGAATTTACGTATTAAAAATATATTTCTAACTATTATTTAGCAATATAGCAGCAAATTGTATTTAAAAACTATTTTTCAAATAAATAGGAACAGCCATCTTTTGTTTGTAATAGCTTGATTTAAAAAAATAATAAATTATAACAAAGGTTAGAATAAAATAAAAACCACAAATACTTGATTGTTTCACTATATATATTTTACTATATGTAACGATCGTTTCGTCTTCGCAGACATCATCAGACTGGTGTACAGAAATATTATTATTGTTACAATGTATTTAACAATGGGGAGTGGCTTACATCTAATTGGTCATTGGTTATATTTTTCTTTAAATTAACGACTTTCCTAATCTCCAAATTTTCCAGTAAGTTCAATCGCAAACCTTTATTAGCTGTGTGTAGAATATGAAATTCATTTTTATTCTAACCTTTGTTATAATTTAAAAATATGTTTCACCAAGAACCGACTACAAACTCAATCTCGATTATTAAAAATAATAAATGTTATTAATTGAAAATATTGAATATTATTAAATAACTAAATGTGTATGAAATACACATTCATTGAGTTCGTCGAAACGTCGATTATTAATAAATATTAATACAAAATTTAAACCTCAAGCCGTCTAATTTTATAGTATGCGTTCTGAAAGATTTTTTACGATGTTCATAATAATATAATTTATGAACTTGAGTTTTATTTAAAAAAATTTGTAATTAATTATTCATTTTTAAATTATCTGTTTATAAACAATACTTATTTTTAAAAAGATGTGGCATAGTTTTTGAAACTACCCTATATAACATATCTATATTATATAAATCTTATTTAATTTAAATGTCTTTTTAAAAATTTTTTAAACATTTCCAGTTTTAATTCAAATTCAAACCACTTCCTATTACAACATCCAATTCCATCAGCGCCTGCCAGATTTCAAAACTTTACCAACCAACCAAATAAACAAAAGGGTTAAAGCTCCCAAGCACGAAAAAATCTTTGCGATCTCATCGTTCCAAAATTTCATCCCCCTGTACATTCATCCCCCGCAAATCGGCGATGCTCCACCCCGCATCTAGCCCCCACTCTCCGACCATTCAACCAACCCTGTTGCGTGAACGTTCCGTCCACCCCCACAGCGCGGACGGTGCACACGCGATCATCGCGCGCGCGAAGGGCGAAAAAAATTCGTCCGTAACCCCCGAGAACGTCCACACACACACACACACACCATCCTGCAACCAAATAGCAATAGAACTTAGACGGGCTAGCCGTTTGCGTTCGACGTAGCTTCGCGTTTTGACGAAAATTTTTCCTCGGTGTGTGCCCGGGCCCGGGGACCAACTTACCAATCGGACCCGTACGCACTTCCACGCACGCAGTTCGAATGCAACCACGATACGATACTGGCCGAGGCAATTGCTATCCGGCCACAGTTACATACGGACATTGTTGTTATTTTACTGTGGATGTTGTTTTTTTGTTTTCGTTCAGTCAGTGGTGATTTGATTTGATTTGATTCGATTTCTCCCCCCGGAAACGATTTCGCGATTGTGCCAGTTTGCGAATTCGCGATATCAAATGAAGCGATTTTTGACTTTATAGTGATTGGTTACTTTTTTTAAGTTTATTGTGTTGTTGCAGATTTCTCTGCAACCTTTTTGGTTTATCACTGTGTAAGTTGATTTTTTTTAAAAATAAATTAAAATTTTATCAAGATTAGGTAACCCTAGAAATAAATATCATTAATATTTTTGAATTAAAAAAAAAATGCATTTGAAATTATTTTTATTTTATACATTGTAACAGTAAATAAGAATTAAATATTAAACATTGTAGCTCTGAAATTATTAGCCATTGTAGATAACATATACATTGTATTTTTATTATTTAATATTTTTATTATATCGAACATTTTTAAATCTAAATATAGATATAAATCTAAAATTGTACTGTAATAATATTAACAACAAAAATAATTAATTTTGTTTTCTTTTATAAATTAATTAAAAAATTCCCTAATAAATATTTCTAGTTATTAAAAATGTAAATATTTTTTAATAAGAAATTAGGTCAGTGACATATTTTTCATTATTAATTTAAAAATAAACATTTTTATTTTTTTTAAAATTCTGCAAAAGAAGTATATTTATTTTATTTTAATATAAAATTAAATAAGTTATAGGAAAGAAAAATTGAATTAAGAAATATGCAAATTTTATTAGATTCAAATAAGATACGTTTGTAGTAAGTAGCGATTTTTACTAATATATTAAGTTTCCACCCAAATTTTCAATAAAAAATTAAATTAAAATGTTAACATCGGTGACCATTAAATTACAAAATACATAATCAATTTTTTTTGTGATGTTATTGAAATTAAAACTAGTTTATATTTATTCTGACAATTCTTGAGATAAAATTAATTTTTGCATAATAGCTAATATTTTTTCCGCATAAAAAATTACAAGTAAATCAAGGGACATGTAAAAAATGAGACAATTATTCTATCCCAATTTGCAATTAGGGTGCCCAAAAACCTTGTGACAACCCTATATCGTTTTTTTTCTATAATTATTTTAATGCCGGTATAGTCTTTGCGATATCTAATGAGGGTAGAATAGTGGGGGCAATCGTGCTGGCGTGTATAACTTACCCCGTCGTCGAATTTGGGCGAATGCGGGGTTTGGCGCGGCATTGCGGGGGTAAACTGCCAAAGTGGCCCGAACCGAGACAGAATTCCCATCTATTTCCCAGTGCGTAAGTTGTGCGTGAATGCGAAGGTTCGACTCCCGAGGTAAAAATACACTACGAAATATTTTCAACCCCTTTTTCGCAAACGAACATATACGCGAATTTTGTTTTTATTCTTCTGTTTGTTGTTACCATAGTGACTAGTGTTTTGTATTTTTATTCAATTTCAACGAAAATATTCCAATTGGATTTGTTTTATATCTAAACGCATTCCAATTTCAAGTTATTTTTGTCGAAATTTTATTAATTTTTTTAACACGATTTTATTTTCAAATTCAGTTATTTGCAGTGATTGGTAAAGTGATACTTTATTGTAATTATATTAAAGCGTAACAAAATTATGTAGTTTTGTTATTGTTCAAATGTGTTGAACTACAAATATTTGTTGATAAGTAATCAGTGAACATTTCGGATGACATTTTTGTTAGTTTGCGTATATATGTAGTTTGTTTGTGCATATATGCCCAGTCCGTTTATTGTGTATGTGTGTTATACTATCATAGACGAAAAAATGAGCTTAGCTACTTTTTCTATTTGGTTTGTACAATAAATTTAATAATTTGACAGGAAGTTACGTAGCTAAAATTGCAATTGCTGTATTTTAATACTTATTAAATTTTGGATGTAAAGTTAAAAATAAAAATTACTAATGTATATTAAAAACTTTAGATTTAACAATTTATTAATAATTTTACCTTTTAATTTGAGCTGATAGATTTCATATAATTGTGAGTAATATTACGTTTATTTTTTATCGATAATTGGAATAATGTCGGTAATCTAAAATTAATTTCGATTAGTTCAAAATGATAGGTAAGAACTGTGCGTGTACGATAGTATATGACGCATATAACTTTCATGCCACAAGGGTAGTTCGCAAATAGGGGTAAAAACTATTAAAATTTTCAAGCAGAATTGTTCGTTAAGTGTAGGCTATTTTTAATTCATCAGCGAATTTTACGTCTTAATGTGGAAAAAATATCTATAATTTACAATGAAATAAGTTATTTTTGGAGTTTAGCTTTCTAGGAATTTATTGAACAACTTAATTTAGAAATTATATATGACATTTTATATTTGTATAAAAATACTTATATTTTTATATATTTATGATTATAATATATTAATATCAGAATATTAATATAGTCTCATGTACTTGCAAACACCACATAATATATTCCAAGAGATTTATGTATTTATGTTACTATATAATATCATTTTTATTTAACTCAAAATTTTACAAAAAATAAATAAAATACTCCGTATATAATGTTATATTTTGATTAAAAAAACTATAAATTATTATGTTATTAAAACAAATATTAGTTATTATACAAAAAATTAAAATTAACATTTCTTATAGAATTATCGATAGTTGTAATTGAAAAATATAGGAAAAAAATATAAAATGAATGAATAATTATAATAATAATTTTTGAATCTAATCTTAAAGTTAAGTTCCAACGTAAAAATTAATAAGAAAACAATAAAGATTAATCTACAAATTATAAATAATAAAAATAAATATTTGTATTATTTATTAATAAATTTATAATCGTTTATAATTTTATTAAATATAAGAGAGCCCAGAAAAATTTGAACTGTTAAAATATTTATATAATACACTGTAATCTTTCACGAAAGAATTTCCAAAATATCTATATTTGTATATGCACCAGTACTGAGCGATAACATTTCTATTTTTAGTGGTAGTGTGGAGATCGAGACCAAAACGAAACACAGTTCACGATGAGCGGTGGTGCGCAGCAATATTGTCTGCGGTGGAACAACCACCGATCCAATTTGCTCAACGTCTTCGATGAACTGCTCCAGAACGAAGCATTCACCGACGTAACGCTAGCCTGCGACGGGGGCACTTCAGTCAAATGCCATAAAATGGTCCTGGCAGCTTGCTCATCCTACTTCCAAACCCTGTTCACTGAACTACCTTGCCGACATCCGGTAGTCGTGCTCAAGGATGTTAAATACTCCGAAATCAAAGCCATTCTGGAGTACATGTATCGAGGTGAAGTAAACGTTGCTCAGGACCAATTAGCTGCACTCTTAAAAGTCGCAGAAGCTTTAAAAGTCAAGGGATTAGTCGAGGAGAACAAGAATGTTGATAATCCTCCACGACATGAGACCAATATTCCAAGCCATGAGGAAGAAATGCGCCACCAGCAATCCCCACCAACAATTAGTACTTCTAGTAACAATATCCAATCAGCTGCACATAGTAGCAGTAGTGGTGGATCTCCTCCTCATTCTACGGCAATTTCTAACGGTCCCCAAAATCCTGGTCATTATGCAAAGAGTTCCAGCCATCATTATTCCTACGGGAAACCTTCAAGTTTGGATCGAGCTCGGCTAGGAGTGCCACTTTGGGCAGTACCAGGAGTTCCTCTGGCACATCATGCACCTGCATTATCACCTCAAGGTCATGTTCATGCAGCGGCAACAGCCGCTATGTTGGGCGGATGTTACGATACTGTATCTGCAGCTAGTGATATGTCTCCGCTGAAAAGAAAGAAATTATCGAGTTTGCTGATGAACAGGGATACGCCGATATTGAGAACAGTTTTGGGCCAGGGACAAGGACAAGCTGATTCTTCCCAGCCGGTTTCACTTGTATGCCATCCTGATAGCCATGAAAATTTACACTCGAATGGATCTACGCATGACAGCGATAAGGTAAGTTGAAATATTCAGCAACACAAACCTAACTTAATCCATGGAAATGTATCAGACATACACGAATTCAGTTTTTGGGGGCCATTAATTTAATTGCATACGACAATAATTATATTAGTTTAAAACTAATTTTTAATTAAAATTAAAGATAAAACTAAATTATTGATTTGCCATTAAACAATTTGTCAATATATTTAAAAATACGTTAAATACATTTAGCAATTGCTCAGTTTTTATCATAATAAATATAAAGTGTAATTAATAACAGATAAAATTTGATATCATAATAAGAATTAAGTAGAGTTATTGCAGAATTTGAAATAGTTTTATAATACTAAATATTACTAAGAACAATTAAAAATTAGTAACAATTATGTTTAAATGATTTATCTCGTATTCATAAAATTTTTCGTAAAATAAACCATTAAAAAGGTATATAAATAATTAAGTAAACATTTTATAAAAGCTTATTTTTTTTAATTAATTAGTTAGTTTGAGAAATCCAATCAGTTAATAAAAAACCTTAGTATATCATCATCAGGAAAAAATATATTCAAATGACATAAATAATAAATAAACAAAACATAGAAATAAATTACTGGGTAACAAAATATAAGTAACTGGATTACAATTTTTTTAATACTTTATTATTTTAATTAGTGCCAGTATACTGATGATGATATACGTGTAGTATATCGAATCATCAAAGTTTTAATATAATATAAAACAGAACTCTAAAGTCGTTTATGTTAATATAATTAGTTCTGAAAATATTTTGTTGTTATTCTTTATTAATGTAGTATAAACTATTTTTAAACTTTCAGGCGATGAAAAACGAACCATTAGAAGACGCTCAATCACCTTACACCGACATTTCCTTTCTAGACGATGAAGACAAAAGTAAACTCGCAGTTCCATCATCGTCGCCATTATCCTTCGCGGGCGATATGCGCGGCGTCACCTCCGGCATTGCGACCTACGTACCCCAACAGAAACCCGAATGGAAACGCTACAAACAGTATACGCGCAACGATATCATGTCGGCAATCGAAGCCGTACGTAACGGTATGAGCGCGTTGCAAGCTGCACGAAAATACGGCGTACCTTCGCGGACATTGTACGATAAGGTGAAGAAACTGGGCATTACAACGAGCCGACCGTTCAAACGGGGCTCGAATGGGAGTAGCGCCTGTTTTCCGTATGGATTGAGCGGGACTAGTTCACCGTACGGTGGGCATGCGAGCGAAGGTGACGAAGCAAGTCATGCGGCCTTGCTCGAAGCGAGTTTTTTGCAACATGCGTTAGATGGACGCGGAGTGGGAAGTGCTACTGGCGCTGGCGGAGAGGTAATTATTGTTATTGTCTATGTACATCTAGAAATCGATAAAAAGAAAACGACAAACAGTAATAATAAAGTCGTGGCTATTTTATTTATGACAATTTTGTGTTAGAGATATGAAAGTAGCGTAATTAAGATTGATGCGTTTATAAATTTATTCATAGTTTTGAAATTAGCGAATTTAGTTTAATTTGTTTTTTGGAAGCAGCAGTGTTTTTCACTTTAATAATTCTTGAGATGTTTGCGTATTGTTTTTACAATTTTTTAAAATTTTGAATATTTTTATGATATTGGTAAATTATTATTATTTGGTACAGATTATCTTTAATTATAAAAAAATGGAAGGAAATAACTATTATTAATTATGCTATTTAATAGGAACATATATATTCATTCATAAACTTAGAAATATAATTTAATAGCAGTGGCGGATTAAGGGAGGTTGACTGGATCAGGGACCCTGTATTGTAGGTTGCCTAAATCATTAAAAGTATCACCAGAATAGAATTTGATGCCTTTTTATTAGTCTCGCCAAATTTTTCAAGCAAGCGTTAAGGGAAATTTTAATTATAAAATTATTTTTTATTAGTAATTGACAAGCGATGATGCAATTGTTTATTTTTTAATTTTTGTCAATCTATATATTTTTTATATAAATTTCTTAAATTAAAGATGATATAATTTTAAGTAACGAAACCATTAGAATTTGTCAAAATTATTTTAAAACAATCAGAAACATGTTTGTTTAATTTAATCAGAGTAATCAATAATCGATTATTTAGTCACCTTATATTTTATTATTGTCGCCCTCTTCAGAAATATATACTCACGTACATATACAAAAAAAAAACAGATTAAAATGTATTTTTGTAAAAATTAAATTTTGAAACATATCTATTTCGATCTTTATAAAATAATTAATGTGTTCGTGTTCATATTTAATCCGATGAAACGTGAACGAATTAAAATATATAAAAACTTTGTTATAATGAATGCAAAATGTTTTTCATATTATTCAAATTACATGTTTTAGAATGGAATATAGTACTAATATTGAATGATAATATAAAATAATGAATTCTTCGTTAATAGGTCGGCGAGCGCGAAGCACTCGCTGCAATGGCAGCAGCGGCAGCAGCCCACCACGCGGCTGCAACAGGAAACTCAACCAGTCCGGGAAATCACGGTATGGCGCGATCACCCAGTCCCGGGCCAGGCTCAGCCCTCAGTCTAGCCAAATACATGCGTCCGAATAGTTTAACTCCTTCACCAGCAGCGGGCAGCGATCATCACCATAGCGAAACGAATGGCAGCTCCGAAAGGGAACGCGACGATGATGACGATCAAGTTGAAGACTTGTCGATGTCACGCAAACCCGACAATCTTCAGCAACAAATACAGCAACAAATACAGCAACAGTCGAGAGTTATAATGCCACCTATGAACCAAGTGTCGACGATCATCAAGAAAGAAGACACGTTGAAGGAGGCCATTCGAGATGATCCCTCTCTACGTGAACTTGCTATAGATGAAATGGAATGATTCACCACCTCATCAATGCATTTACGATTGCATTTACCTGGGTAGGTACTAGAACCGACCGACTCATTTCAATTGCAAGACTGCTAAAATTAGTTTTAATAAACCAGTGTTAAGTTTTTCATTATTATTATATATATGATATATAGAGTATATATTTATCGTATCGTCTCGACACACATACAAATGTTGTTCGTGCGATTCACAATTTATATTAAGTGAAAGAAAAAGAAAAATCATATGAAATGTTTCTATTTCATTTCGACTGAGGATTCAGTGCAATATTTCTTATTTTTTGTGGTTTTATCCGCGCGTCCCGTACTCATATACGTAGTGTTTAATCTATAAGCTTTATGATAAAAAAAGGAAGAAGAAAATTATATCTATCTACATTGATTTTAATATTATTAAGTTAAGCTGGGTTTTTCATACTTTCTTTTCCTTTTAAGCAAATGAAAGCCTAGCTTGGTTTCAGATCTCGTTGTCTCTCAAGTTTGCGCTCCCCCCCGATTTCATTCTAAACCTTTTCATTTTCCTAGAAAATCCGTTGAGAACACTTAAATACACTATATTGTACACGCACGTCGAGTGTTCGTGTTTTTCTTTTAGCGTGTGTACCGCACTGTTGCACCATCGAAATATGTCCCGTTTGTTTTTCACACGTACAAATACGAGCTGTTGAATAGGGGACCATAAGCTCATTGTTGTTACAAAATGCGTCTCGCCGAGAGATGCACAACTTATAAGACTGATTTTAGCTATATTAATAATACTAATAAAACAATTATAATGATAGTAATGTTCACTGTATTAGACGAGTACGAATTGAGACTGATTACTGTTAAAATTAGTTGAGTTTTTTTTTTATTATAATGGCGGAGCCGAACGGACGGAGGACGGAACCTCGAGATAATTTGTAATTTAAAACCTTTTCGAAACGAAGCAGAATCAATTCCGTGTTTAAGTAAGATGAAAATATCTTTTAAAAAAGATGTAAATACTAAATTAGAAGTATCGAATTGTTATTTGTTTATACGCTGAGGGGCTCTGAGCCCGTCTGGCAGAGGCCGACGATCACTGAAGATCACCAGCGTGCGTCGAAAGTTCTATCGGAAATGGTAAAACATTCGTCGAGCGTTTGGGCGGCCTCTTTAAATCAGCTCCAATGTGATTATTAATTATTTTTTTGTTTCTAAACAGAAATTCGTTTTTATTATTGAGATAATTGGTTTTGGGTTTAGCTAGATTATAAGGTCGATAAAATAGAAAACTTGTACGTGGTAGTTTGTAGATTTTTTTTAGTACGGTGGGTAAATCGGGCCCAATGGCGAACGCATTTGAATTTTGTCGTCGTTGCGGGTCGTTTGTAAAGTTTGTTAAGGCCGCGTGGTACACGAGTCCCGAAATTTGTTTATAATATTTACGTATAACGAACTATTAGCTACTACGATTATTATAGCACCACGAAGGTAACAAAATAACGCATAGTTTGTAGTCGATGTGTGCACGGATTTTGCTGTAGTTCATGAAGAGTTTATTGATTGGTTTGTCCGTTTGTTTGTTGGCCACATTCGCTCATTTTTCAGAACAGCAATCCTTTTTACACCTGCGAAATTTCACTTTCTCAACATTGAACATTGAATGGAATCAAATTATTATTATTTGTATATTCAAAGGATTTCTGTGAGAAATGATGCGAACGAACGTTAAAGCAGATTGTCGAGACCCGCCTACTTTGTTTCCATAGCTGTGATTTTTCTAGACTGATTAATAGACACACGATGTTGTAAAAACAGTAAAACATTCACGTGTTTTCATACAAATAGACTGACACAAGTCTAGTCGCGAGCATGTTCGCCACACGAAAAAAAAAATAAATTAAACTAACACTTTTTCATTACACATTCACCGAACCAAATGTAGCTACGTTCCATAAATTAATTATTTTTACTTCATCAATTTCAACTAGTATATTTCGAATTAAAAACTTGGTCAAAAATCATTCCAATCAATTTGAAAACATTTTAATTTGCGAATTTGATTTATGGAATGTATCAATAAAAACACGAAGTAGCCAACAACATAAACTGCACTTTCCCCTGCAGAATGTGTGCCCAGCCATGAAGTGTTTTATTAAATAATACTACCACACATAATGTTGGCGGAAAATAAGCCCCACCCCCCTTTCTCAATTTATATATACTATATACATGTAGTTATATGTATACCTAAACTATATTAAATAATTACTTATTATTATGATTATTATATTATATATCTAGTTACGTTTATATATTTGTAATACAAAACGAAGACTGAGCTATTAATTGAATGTAGAATGAGTTTAATTGTTTTAATTATCCGTTTATTTTGTTAATTTTCTGCAATACACGTTGATAAAATATTTATGTTAGATTTGTTTTCATTTTATTAATTTTCTTGTTTACTTTGAATCTAAATTTGGCGCAAGGGAATCAAATTTTGTTTATTACACATTCGTGCCTTCGATTTTTGAAAAATAATTAAGATAAAATGTTAAAAAAAAACAACATTCCATGTGCCCCTTGTGCCCTGTCGGTAACCACAGCACGTGTGGTTTGTCGCTTTAAATCACCGAGTGCCCTCTTTGCTACATTTTGAGCACGCCTCCGATTGTTGCCTAATCTAAAATTTATCTTATTTAAAAAATTTATGTAAATACTTTGTAATTATAAAAACTATTGCTAAGTAGATGTTCACTATTTTATATATGTACGATTTTTAGTGAACAATAGCTTTATAATTACAAAGTAGTGAATGAAAATTACATTATTGTGTTACATAAGTTTCTTTTTATTATATTTTGTTTCACTTATTGTTAAATGACAACAACTTGAACTACATTTGCCATTTTTGTTTAAGACTGAACTATAGTTACGTTTTTAATTATAATTAATATTCCCAAAGTATTGTAAGCCATATGTTACTGTCGTATACTGTAAGGGCCATAACTGAAACTATTCTGTAATGTAATGTACACAAAAATTAACTAATGATACTATATTGTAATAACTGTTAAGTAGATGTTACATGGATGCCTTTTTATAGAAAAGAAAAAACTAATAATTCAAAACCGATCTCACTTTGTACCGTAAATGTTACCTATCGGCGAACATGCCGACTGCTGTAATTCAAACTACCTCAACAAAGAACAATTTACTTGATTTATTTACCCACAAAACAATGAAATGCAGATGTATTGTAAATATATATATTATATAAACAAACATTTTATACTAATAACACATGTATTTATAAAGAGAAACTAACAGAGTTTATTATTTAGTTCAGAACTGAAATAAATAAATAATGATATATCGAATTTATATGTCGACTTATTATGTAAACGTTTTAAGATTTTTCAAACAATATATTTTATGCCGTCGAGTGTTAATGTAATTTTAATAAAAAATGTAGTGTTGTGTAAATTTGCACTGCACTTGAATTTGCAATTATTATATTGAGAGAAAATATACGTATATACTTGTAAAACTGTTTGATTACTGAATCAAATTTTGATTTTTCTATTTTAATTTTTTTTTTGGCGCGAAATCTAATAAACTTTTGAATACCGCTGTGTTCAAGCGTCATGTTGTTTTGTTTTTGCCTGTATAGATGGCGACACCATACTATAATTCTCCATGTGACGTAAAATCATCCGATCACGTTCTGTCATTTGATTCGTTCGCGTATGTGTGGTGATTTTCATGATTTTTGTAAGTGACAACTGCAATGTAAATTTCTCTAAGAAATATAATTTAAAGAAATGAGTGAGTTCGAAAACAATAACCATTTCGCTTCAAGCGATGGTTTCAATATTAACGAATTAACTGGTATAGACGGTGAGTTAAATCAACAAACGATTAATTAGTTATATTAAAAATAATGTTTACTATTTTGTTATTGCATCATAACTCAGCGCTACTAACATATTTTAATGTATACATTTAACATATAATAATTTGAACTGGATATGCTCATGAATATGCTTATTAACCCTATCTTTAATTCATTCAATGTTAATTTATTTCCGTTTCCAGATATTATTACTAATTGTGAGAGTGAATTATTGAAGAATGGAAACTTCTTCTCGGACGACGCACTATTGTCGCAATTGGGTCAGTTTGACGATTCAATTAAAATGGACGATATTCCGTTAGATATTCTGGAATTACAGAATTCGTACTTAGATAATATTTCGGCTGCTGATCATATAAAACCAGAATCGCTAGATGGAAGTTATATTAGTAGTCCGGAATTATCACAAAGCCTTTCGCCTAACTCCATTATGTCATCTCCTCATCACCAGGTACGTTCACCTTCACATGTACGCTCTCCTTCGCACGAACATTTACAAACGTCGCCTCCGTTGCGTTCCCCAGTGACACAAACCATTCAAGTGCAATCCCAGCCTTCTTTACCCGTTCAAACTAACCTAAAAATACAACAAATCCATCCACAACATTTACATAATCCGACAACAGTTCTATTATCAACATCGACAAATCCCCAAATGATTTATCATCAAGCAACACCGCAACAACAACATTTACATCTTCAACTACAACCAAATCTAAAACAAGTTGGTAAGCAACGCATACAGAAACCGCTTCTAGTGCAAAATATGAGTCAAATTCCTGGTGATAAAGTTAAACCAGTGCTGGTGCAAGCCACTTTAATTAAACCTGAACAGCAATTAAATCAAACAGTCATGTATACGACTGCACCAAATAATTCCAGTGGTCAAACGTCGATTCATACATTGGTTAATACCGGTGGCACGATTCTTGCTACCGGTATACCGTTGGTGTTGGATCCCGATAAAGTTGCGATCAATCGGATCGCATCGAATGGGAAGGAACCAAAAGTGAAGGAGGTGAAACGCAGTGCTCATAATGCAATCGAACGGAAATATCGAACCAGTATCAATGATAGAATTGTCGAATTGAAAAATATTATCGTCGGCATTGATGCCAAGGTAAGATTATTTTGTTTTTCAATTTATTTGTGCGCATTTTGTTTTCAAGTGTTGTTTATAAAGATTATTTTATATAAATATTTTGTTTTGTTAATTTTTATATTGGAATATTTTAGACTGATTTTGTTCGATGGATTTTCACTGTATTCGAAATTTATTTTCTCATTATATAATTTGACGAACGTGAACATTGAAATATATCTATATATTATTTATTTAACAACATTGTTTATTATCAAAAATAATTTAAAAATTTTATAATTTATTTATTTTTAATTTGACAACAAAATTATAAAATGCGAACGAAAACTTGAACGATTTAAAAATCAGTTTAGAAATTCAATTTGTTTTAATTCTAACAGTTATATACAAATTTTATAAAAGAATTTTCCAGTAAATGAAACTTTTTACTTGACGCAAAAATACAAAATATCCTGTAACGCTACAGATTTTAAAGGTTTGATGTATAAGTATTTTGAATTATTTTTTTTTTAGAACATTACAGTTTCTGAATTTATTTGTTATCTCGTAATTTAATTTTAATTAAAAGATATTAGTAATTTTATTAAAAAAAAGTAAATAAAATATGAAATATTAAATGGAACATATATTAATTCTAATATAAATTCTAAATTCCCTGTCAGGTTTTTAACAATGATGAGTTTCGACTTTTTAGTCATCTTCAGATTTGTCCACAAACACAGACAAATCTGAAAATGACTGGAAAGTCGAAACGCGTTATTGTTAAAAACAATAACGTACCTGGCAGCCAATTTAATAATATTACTTTTATTAATTTAATTTTAGATAATGTTGCTTGAAATTTGAAGTTAAAATGAATTTAAAAATTTCTAATTAGATTATCTTTAAAATTTCTTAAATACGATTATTTGATTTTTATTTTCTTATAAATAAATATGAATTTAATTGTAGTTGAACAAATCAGCAATATTACGTAAAGCGATAGAATACATTCGTTTCCTGCAAAATTCAAACACGAAATTAAAACAAGAGAATATGGCACTGAAAATGGCCGCTCGGAAACAAACCCTTAAAGATCTCCTGGCTGCGGGCACGACAAACGTGGACGATATTCCACAGGAGTGCGTGGGTGACATCACACCACCGCATTCTGATGTTTCATCGCTCTCGCCACCACATTCCGATAATTCATTGCCGCCCTCGCCCGATATTTATTCGACGCAAATTAAAGACGAAAGCGACGATGAACAGATCGGCATCACGCGCGGCATGTTGGATCATACGAGGATGGCGTTGTGTATGTTTATGTTTGCCGTTCTTGCTTTCAATCCGTTCGGCATTGCTTTGAATAATTTTGCAACGACGAGTATCGATTTAAGTGGTGGCATTCGCCGGACTACTTTGGCACTTGGTAAGAAATTCATTAAAATTATTAATAAATACTTTTATAAAATGAAACGGCTTTAGTTTTAAGTTCTGTAACATAGTAAACAATCTTTCAGAACTCATTATGTAAAATAAAACTGCTTTAGGTACAAGTTCTGTAACATGATAAAAAATCTTTTAGAACTCATTATATAAAATAAAACTGCTTTAGGTTCAAGTTCTGTATTAAAATTTATGTATAATCAACGTTTCGACGAAACTCAACGCTTGTCTTCATTAGGAAAAAAACTAATACTGTCAGTTTTTTCTGATGAACTCTGATAAACTCAGAACTCATTATATTGAAATAAAACGGCCTTAGGTTTTATTTCTGTATTAATATTCGACGTTTCGACGAACTCAGCGTGTACGTCTTGTACTGCACTGTGTATCGAAATTTTCTATTTTGGAATTTATTTATTTATTAAACTTATTAATTTGTTTACAGAGGACGATTCGGGCAGTTGGAGATGGTTTAGTTCGTCTTCAATCTTTTTATGGATATTTAATATTCTTGTTTTATCAATATGTCTGATCAAAATGCTTGTATACGGTGATCCAATAATGCCCAGTAAATCCAAGGAGTCGCAGAACTTTTGGCGTTTCCGAAGACAAGCGGACTTTTATTTATCCAAAGTAATAATAACTCTCCATTCATCGAAATTTGCTTATTTATCCACAAAATATAAATTTAATATCAAAAGACATTAGGTTGAAGTTCTGTACTAAACGTATATCATCATCAGGAAATAAATATATACAAATGACATAAATAATAAACAAACAAAACATAGAAACAAGTTATTAGGTAACGAAATACAACTAACTATATAATTAATATAATTATAATTTATTAATTAAAGGAAGCCAAATTAATTAATAAATTATAAAATTTTGTAATCTAGTTACTTGTATTTTAGTTATGTTATTTGTATATATTTTTTCTGATGATGATATACGTTTAGTGTATCGAAACGTCGAATTTCAATATAAAATTAAACAGAACTTCCAACTAAAGTCTTTGATCCGTATTCCCACCTCTTTATGAAAAAGTGCTTTTATTTTTTGCTTTAAAATAAATTTTTACTTCTACCTCTTATCAAATATGAATAGTATTTCTATTTTTGATATATTTTATTTATATCTAATATTATAAAATTCAAATAAACTGATTAAAATTGCTCAATAAGTAAATTTAAGTAAACGTTAAAAGTACTTTTGACAAAAATCACTTTTAAAAGTGAGGTTGAGGAGTTGAATGATTTTTTCCTATTACAAATCGAAATTTTCAGGGCGACAAAATCGGAGCAACGCAAGAACTTAAAAGATGTCTGCAATGTTTCGGCACTTCATTACCAACGAGTCGCTTCGAATTATTCATGTCGACATCTTGGCAATTGGTGCGACAAATTTTACATCGTCTGTGGATTGGCAAATGGTTATCGCGGCATGCTGGCGGCTTTTTCGTTGATAATGCAATTCGACGCGAAGCACTTGGTGCCTACAAAGAACTAGCGTGGGTTTATCATCGTTTGAATCAAGTGGAACTCGTCAGTTCCAATGTGGAATCAGGACATTCTTCGGGATTAATGACCGCTCTAACAGCTGTTAATTTAGCTGAAGCCGCTTCGTCGATGATTTCAGCTGATCAATTGGTTGATATTTATGTAACAGCAGCGTTGAGGGTTAAATGTACATGTCCGGCTTTTCTTCAAGGCATTAACAGGTAAAAAAAATTGATTTGTTTTTTTTTTCCCATTACAACAGTACTTTAATTTCCAGATATTACTTAGGATTGGCAAAACAAATTTCGGTCAACACATGCGAAAGAATTCCGTCTCGTCTTCAATGGCTATTTACTCCATACGGGTACAGATTCTTCGTTTCAACAAGATTTTCGTATGAAACAAAAGTCTCATCAACGCCGTTTACTTCATTGGGAAATAAAGCCGATCCAATGTCATTTGTAATGCAAGTTTATCGGGAGCATTTATTAGAGAAAGCTCTTCAAACTTTGGTAGCACCCGGAGGCAAAACAGATGTTTGTGAAGACGAACCACTTCGTCGAACTCAAACATCAGATGTTTTAACTTATGTACAGTTACTTATGGAGAATGTTACGATTGATATTCCCGCTTTATTCAATTCTACAACAACGATACATAGTAAGTTCGAAGTTATATTTAATTTAGTGATTTTTGACCTCTGGGTATGTTGAGTATTCGTGTAAACTTAGATGAAGCAAGTTTTTCTGATAATCCAAATGTACAGTCAGATTTTTTTTTCTATTGTAATAAATTATCTGATTGTTTTAGATTATGAAGATGAAATTGCTCATTGGTGGAGTGGAGTAGTGGGTGCTGCAGCTTATTGGCTTCTCGGTGAAGATAGTCAAGCTGAAAGACTTTATGCAAGAGTCGAAGCACTACCCGAATCGCTTGCAACATTGAGTGATCCATTACCGAGAGCTGTCTTAGCTACGTTTATCGTGCGACGTACCTTTGTCGAGAAATCGAAACAAGTATCGCACAAATATATTTTAAGATTATGCGATATTGCTGGACATTTATTGGAAGATAGCATTACGTATAGCAGCTGCAAGCAACAATCTGGAATGGTCTTGGTGAGTTAAATTCTTAGGTTTATTTGTAAGTAGATATTTAGTTGTACATTTTTTATTTTTATTATAATTATACAAAAAAAAAGCATAACATATAATTAAACTTAATAAATATGCCATGATATGCAATAATATAAATTCTATTATATCATTAAAAAATATTTAGTGGAATACTTAAGTTTTTTAAACAAAAATTTAAGTACTTTTTCAATACTATTTTCAATAGTACTTAAGCACAAATTTTAAATATTGAGTGCAAGTACTTTAAGTAGTTACGACCAGTTTCATTATAAACACATTAACTAAAGTCGACAAAAAAGTATCGATTTTAAATTCTACAGACAAAACTATTATTGATATTAATAAAACTATGCTTTTTTGTCAACTTTTCAAATTTCTAATCGTAAAATTATTTGCTGTTATAAATTAAACAATGCTTTTTTGTAAAAGTATTTAAGTAGTAAGTAATAAGTACTTAAAATTACTTCAAAATATAAGTACAAAAGTACTTAAGGAACTTAATCACGCAAATCTGTATTTATTCTTTATTATATAACTTATATTTATTTGTTTTATTTGAATTTTTAGCTAGAATATGTTGGCCCGTATTTTAACCTCACTTTTTCGTGAAAAAGTGCTTTTATCATTAATTTCAAAATAACTTTTTTCTTTTGATTTTCATTAAATGTAAATGGTTTTTCTATTTTTGATGATTTTCATTACATTCGGTATTATAAAATTTAAATAAACTATTATTAAGTATTTAATAAATAATTTTAAGTAAACGTTGGCAAAAATCACTTTTATAAATGAGGTGAGAATACGGGTCGTTGATTATTATTTTACTTTCCTTATTTCAGTGTAAAAATACGTGTAATTTTTTTGATCGCTGTCGTGCATTGTAGTTGCATTGCATTTTATATTAGGCGTGCAATGTTCCTGCCATGCAATACAGCTTTCAGATAATCCTTCAGGATAATTTTTTGTTTTGTTTTAGTGCTAAAATATATTCTATTTATTTATTATGTTTATGCTACCGCGTTAAACATTTATTATTAATCTAATTCGTTTTCCGTTATCAGTTGGCACAATTGCTTCTCAGCGATTGGTTACTGGAAACACGTACTGCCCTGTGGGAAGAGGAAACAACCGATTCAGAACATGCTGTTCCGGTTCCCGTGTCTCATACCGTACTATCTGGATTCCAAAGAGATTTATCTTCATTACGATCACTCACCCAACATATTCCGGTAACTGAATTTGTTACTGTGTTTTAAAGTGTTATGTAATTGTCAATTTTTTGTTATAGTCCGCATTACCAAGAGTCTTCTTGTATGAAGCTACGTCACGAATGATGGCTGGTGCCGCTCCTGGAAGGACCCAACAACTTTTAGACCGAAGCTTGAGGCATCGGCATTCAAAGTCGTCCATCATTTGCGGCAAAGGTTTGTAAAAGAATGTGTAAATATTGTAAATATAATTTTTTTTGTGCCATATATTTTATTATTTATTTTTAAAAATATGTACAATATGTATATTATGGAAAAACTTTGTAATATATGTTTTTAAATATATGTAAAAATATAAAGAAAACTGCAAATAAAACTTTTTCCTAAACAGTATTTTGGAAACTGATGTTCTGTATTGTAAATTATATTAATATATTTGCGGCCGTTAAATCTTATAACTCAATGGTAGAGGTACGTTCTCTCAGCAAATCATGTGATTACGTTCAAATTCTTTTGCATGTTTTAGAATGATTATTTTCTTGTTTCGTAGTAAATAAATTATTACCGAAGTGCCCACTTAAGCCATATTTTCGCACATCTTATCTACCATGAGATTTGGAACTTACTGTACTTCATTGTTACAACCAGATAAAAATATTGGTTAACGGTTAACCAGTATCAAAAAACTATATTCTAATATTGGTCTCCGTAACCGGTTTTCCAGCTTTTTAAGGATTTTAAAATATCGATTAACGTTTGCAAAATAATAACAAAAATATCAGTTAGCTGATGGTTTGGTTACAGCTTATGAAATACTTAAATTCGCAGATAAAAATATGAAATTACATATTAGTTACAATTATTTCTAGATAAGTCCCAGCAAGAAGATGGTGGCGAGCGTCAGCATGCTACAGCCTTGTACATGGCGTGTAGACATCTACCCGGCCAACTGCTCTCGTCGCCTGGAGAACGAGCAGGTATGCTAGCTGAAGCTGCAAAGACCTTAGAGCGAATCGGAGACAAGAAACGTTTACAAGATTGCTATAAGCTAATGAAATCACTTGGTCCGAACTCTGTTACAAATTAGTTAGTTGTTTATTAATTTTATATATATTATTATTTTTTTTACGCTGTGTTAAAATAGTATTAGTGTATTTTAATATATTGAATAAATATTTAATTTAAACCCAATCCTTGTGATAAACACTTAAAAATAACGTGGGATTATTTAAATCCTGGGGTTTAATAAACAAATACACAATTTTTATAATAAATCTTTATTTACATTTACTGTCATTTTTAAAGTTTTAAAACTGTGCTGTGATAAATATTAAGAAAAATTGTGAGTGAAACAATAAAAATAAACAAAAAATTATTTTTATTAATTATTGTTTTAATGAAGTACAATATAAAAAATGATAATGGAAAATATCGTTGATTTTATTATTTATTGATTAAGTGATAATTAACTATTGTATCCAAATTCTTTCATATAGAAGAAATAAGTAAATTTAAATTTAAAATATATAATATCGTAGCAAATATACTGAATTGTTAATCAAAATTTTAAAAAATATATATAATTTTTATTTACAGTGTTTTAAATATCATATAGTGGTACTTAATGGGTTAATATACACTAGGTTCTGAACTAAAATAAACTTAACAATTAATAAAATTATGATTAATATTGTTGTTTTTTCTACTAAATGGTAATTTTTATGAATTGATCATTCATACATTCATACTTACATAAACAATCACGCCATGTACCTGGAGGATGTGGCACAAATTCATTCAACTGTCCCGAAATTAATTTCTCTTAAACATTTCTATCCAGACAAGTAACTTTTGCTTCATCCAAACAACAGGTCTAAAAAGGATTTAATTAAATTATGCAATTACTGTTCCAAATTTTTACTTTAATATTAGGTAACTGATGCAAATTTTGACAACATATTTTGTCATTTTGATAATTTCAATAATTTTAACAACGAATTTTGTAATAATAAAATACCTAAATTTATTTATTTTTTTTTATACATGGAAATTTGGCTTATAAATTATTTAGATAAAACTGTTAATTAGTTTTATGATGATGTAAGTGTAGTTGAAAATTTATTGTTAGTATTTTTTTATGCGTGTGTATTAATTATATATGTGTAAAAGTTGTTTTTGTTGAGGTACGGGGGTTGATTTACGCACTTGCATTAAAAATATAGATATATTAAATTAGTAACGGGTCTGTTTGTATCGCGTAATTACGCATGTCACTCGCAGCACCCGGTATACCGGTGAATAAGTACTTCGTTGTAAATTTTCCGCGGACGAATTAGATTTTTGGTGGTTGACAGAGGGGACGAAAGGGCGGTGTGTAATAGGGGGTGCGTGGGATGTGTGTGTGTGAAACACATAATCAGGACATTAAATCCGTGCGTCGTGTAGTTTGTTGTGGCGGTAAGTGAGTGAGGTGGCACGGGGCTAACCTCTTCGCGAGCGGCGCACACCTATTTCAGCAAGGAAATTACTTGGTTTCGTATGCGATTTGCGACACAATTTACTGCATATTACGAGCAGCTTGCATAACTACCACACGGCTGTTTTAATGCCGTTTCCGTACTTTAGTTACCCACCCAACCAGATGAATACCGGGGGCCCCGCCGGGTATAACCACCCGCGAATTAAAATATTTCGTTAAGTTTATTGCGGTCTTGTAACAAGGTAACCTGAACGTCATGAGAGTCGTGTTATGTTAACGGCCGTCTCGTTGCTAAATTCCAAAGGAAATCTTAATGAAATCCGTTAACTGGATAGTTTTACGGCGGCTCTAGAATGAATATGTCTTACATGAAATTCTATTATTTATCTCTTTATACGATATGTCCTACATTATTTTCATTACCATAAAAATTAATTGCATAAATAATAGTTAATCGGTAAACAAAGTATTAATGATATATTTTAAATTAACATTAAATAAAGTCAAAAATATAAAGAAATAATATGTTCGAAATAATATACAATTTTAATTTGAAATGACTGGACGATAATTAATTATGTAATCACGAATCTGATTAAACGAATATTTACAGGTTTGTATTATTCTCTGTGCAGTTATAATTTTGTTTTCAAGGTGTTAACATGTACATATATTGAAATAAGGTAAGTGTTTATTAATTTTATCAAAAGATATTGTAGTTTTTAATGTTATATTATCTTGAAATTTAAAGATGTGTGTTTGGGAACATGTTTTGGTACATATGTATTTATTTCATACATACTTACTTATTTATAAATTTTTAATACCAAATAAAATAAAAAGTATTATTAACCCACCATGACAGTCGTACCATTTTAGAACTGCTTTACGAGAAAAGACCGATATTAAAAAATCAATTTAAAGTATTTTTTGCAGACCTCCAATATTTGTGTAAAAAAAAGTATTTTTTATAGTAGAATCTCCAGTATTGTTATATGAACAAAATGATTTAAATTAAAATAAATTATATTACACATTACAGTATTGGTATTCGTAAAAAAATTAAAAATTAAATGTATTTACGAAAAGAAAAGTATTTTCTTTAATATTCTTATGGAATTTTCCCTCATGACATGGAAGATTAATTGTTAAAGCAAATTATTTAAACTAATAATAATTCAGTTATATAATATACATATTTTTTACATATAGAAAATATTATTGAAATATTTGTAAAATTATACTTACAAATTATAATGATTTTCGTAAATTTGCGGATATTAGTATTATTTTTAATCAAGTTTATAATTTTATTTTTATTTATTTTATAGGACAATTTCTCAATTATTATAGAGAGTAAATTAAAAGAAAACAATTTTTCTAGTTTGGTTTACAATAGTTCAAGTTAAGAAATATTTTTAGACTGATAAAGCAAAAATGAATAATTGTAATTTCATTCTATTAGTATGTTTTTCTAATTTAACTAAAGATAAAACTGTCTTGTTATATTACACAATCTTAAACTAGAAGTTTTATAGTTTCAAATGTGTATTTCGTTTTGTATTTTTTTAAATTGTGAAAGATGCTCTAAATTCATGTGAATTAATTTCGAGGAAATTCTTTCGCGAAACGTAATGCAGTGGTGTTATTCCATTTAAAATATAATGTACAATTTTCGCCTCAACGAACGCGCGACCTAAGTAAAATATTTTTGATTAATGGCTGATAACCTAACCTAACCTCTGTGCAAGAAGACAATTATCTTTAACTGCGGCGAAAATATATCAGCGTGTCGTTATGAAAAAAAAAAGTGCAAAACACGAAGTAAAAATAAAGAAAGAAAAGGGAAAAAAGGAGAAGCAGCCAGACGAACGAAAGAAATAAATGGTTCGAAATTCAGCTTGTGCAATTTGGGATGTATATGTTTGCCGGCACCGTAAATTTTCGTAAATACCCCTGCAGATATAGCACGCGGGCTGTTGCTGTTGAATTACTGCAATGTATCTCGCGTTCGTTGGCCAACGCGGATAAAACACAGGGCAGCGATGGTGTTCAAGTTGGTTTCATTCTCGTTTACCGTTCGCTGTTTTATTCGCGAGTTAGTTTTATAGCATTTTATAGTCTCAGATATAAAATTGCATCGTGGATGGGCGAGCGAGCCTATGCCCCCCCTGCCCTACCTTAATTTAACCTATCTACCTGGAAACGCCTGATATGAATTTGGCGGGCGAGGCGTAATTTTTAAATTATTTATGAGTTGCTGAAGTACACTGAAAATTGTTCAGCCAAATTAACGCTATCGTTGCATTTTGTTCGGGTACTCACAGTGAGCAGTGTCGCTAAATATATATTTTATAAAAGTCTGGCCGAAAAATGATGAGTACTGCAATTTCAAAATGTATTTCTAAAGTTAAGATATTGCAATTTGTTTTAGTTTTATGTATTTATTTTGATTTATTTTTGTTATTTGTATTTATATCCCTTAATTTTTTTGTTGTTAAAATTATATTGAAATTTCCAATATTCTGATGAGCTAGTCCGTCTCTGATTTATAAGTATTACTGATTAACAGTATGTATTATACCAGTAATTTGAGAATAAATTAATTTTAAAAAAAGCTCAACCTCGAGTGAGACTCGTACATTGTTAATCTCAGATATTCAAAATTAGAAGTCCATGTGATAGAAGATAGAATATCGATAGAATTCAAATAAATATGAGCACTTCAGTGGAAAAGTGGTGAACCGACACTTTTGGGAGTTTTGAGATAATGCCGTTTAAGATAAGCAGTTAGAGAATTGGCATCCAATGTTTTCAAATGAAACTAGCTATATACTCCTAATATTTGACAAATATCGAAGTTGACTGCAATAAGTGATTGAACATTCTTTCTTCTAGGGAAAAATAAAACAACAGTTTCGATAAAACGGTCGATTTGCCGCTGAAGTCTTCATATACATACATCTTTTTCAATTTAAATAATATTAAATTTAAAAATTATATCTATTCTTTTTGATGTCTTTTTTAATAAATAATTGTAAAAAATGCTTTTGATTTTCACTTTCCTTCGAGCGTCTCTTTGAGGTATTTTGCGCATCTCATTCTCTTTATCTTTTTAAGAGGCGATAAAGTTTATAAAGTTTATAGACACCTATCACCCCCTAAAAGGATACAAGGAAAACCGTAAACACCTTTTATATATATGTGCATGTGTGTGGTATGTGTTAATATGATGTAAAAAAGTATCTGTAATATAGATATGAAAACTGTAATGGATATATATTTATGTTTGCGATAACAATCACGAAATAATTATTACGGTATTATTTCCGGTTTACGGAAGCTGTAGATCATTGACACCAATTGCAAGCCAATAATTTACATATGCATATTAATGAATGAACTATTCGGCAAACATTATTATTTCGTACATTTACTCTTATACAAGGTGTTTTGGAAATGTGTGATCAGAATTAATAAGTTATTCCAAATGTATCATTATTATTGACATTATTACTTGATTAATATCTTCTTTTGTCTTGTGTTTTTGACATATGGTGGCAAAATAAAATTTTAGCTTTTATTGATTTTTTAAAATATTCTGATTTTTAGCACAAAACTTATATTTTTTTATTTATTTTAATTATATTTTAAAGATGATTCAAAATACATATTTTTTTATCATTTGCTTTTGTAGTTTTCGAAAAGTGTAGTAACTCTATTTAAAAAAAAAAAAATTAAAACCTCATTTGGGTGGCTGTTTTAGTTTTACGCACAAGTATAAAAATTTGATCAAGCCAAACTTTGTAATAAAATTAAAAGTGTGTCATGTGTTTGAATTAACTAAACTAAAACGGCAGTCTGAATGAGATTTGAAATAGCATAATTTCAATCAACGTTTGTACTATTTTTGATATATTTAAAAAAATTTGATAAATTGTTAAAAAAATTGAAAAAGAATGACTATAAAAAAAGATAATTATAAACAATTATACACTTTTCAAAAATCCGTATCTTTTATTCATATTATATCAATTTAATACTTCGAAAATTTTTGGAGAAAATAATTTTGTTTATCGATTTAGGACCGTTATTTTGAATCTCGGTTAAAATTATTCGGTAGTTGGTTAAATTAAATACCCGATTAAAATGACACAGTTTTTGTATTGGTTACATTAACAAGTGGTTAAATTTATAATTTAACTATGAATTTAAAATCTGTTTAATTTGAAAGCTCGGTTAGTTATTCATAGCCTTTAGACTAATTTATAGATATAAAAAAAATATCGCATGCTGGCATCTTGCTAAATAACGATATTTAACTAAGATATAACACATTATGATATCTTTTTTTTTTCTTTTCCAAAAGGTTTGGACGCATAAAAATAAAAGTGGTATAATAAAATTAACAGGATTGTTAGAATACAAAACTATAAAAATAATTAACTCTTTAATATCAAGAAAAACTTTGAAAAACTTTATCTTATTAAGAGTGTACACTTTTTTTATTTCTATAAATTATTTTATAGTTTACAATGACTAAAATATGTTATTAAAATTTGATTTAAAATTTCAGAAACACTTTGTATATTATACACGCACGCACAATATCTGCACATACACATTCTAAAGAGAAAAACAAAAAACTAATCAAACAATTGAATTAATATTGTTTTTAATAAATAATCAGTTTGCGTATTACATGTTTTTAATAAATAATTATGTTTTGTAAACAAGAGATGTGGAAATTTACGTAAAAAACAAATAAATTTTATTTGGTATCAGTAGTTTGTTTAACAATAACATATTCGTATATATTGTATTGTAAATTGACGTATTATTTGTACTTTTTAATAATGATTATGATTATTTGATGAAATCAATGTTAAAAATATTAATTATTATTATAAAATGTAAATATAAAAAATAAATTTATTTGTATTATTATGACTAAGGGAATCCTTTGCCTTCCATAAGACTTTTTGCACAGTAATGAGGAAATTGTACTCCTGCTAGTAGCAGATCGGTTATTTTCTGGAAAAAACAAGATAAATATTTTAGTATTTCGTAAATTCAACGTAAGTACAAAAGTAGTTTTCGATTTTTGAAAATATAAATTGCATTATATTGAATATTATACTTAGTTAATGTTATTCATTACTTTAAGATTTGGAAAAATTTTATACTCGATTTTATTTTGAAGGTAATAATGAATCATTAAATAAAAATTACAAGCCATTTTCAGCTACATATGTTGATATGTTAGGTTAAGTAAAATTAAAATTGTATTGTAAGTTAATTTGTAAGTAATAATATTTTAATTTTACAAGATTACATGTGACTAATAAAAAAATAAAATAATGGTAGGTACTTAATTCACATATTAATTATATATATGGCTCGGGATTTAGCAGCCGAAACGTCCAAATAAAAACGAATAATATATTTTTATTTAATGATCCATTATTGTCTTCAAACCTTTTTAGTTATTCATTACTCACAGTTTTTGAATTATTATTCTTTAATAATAATAATAATAATATTTATTTATGTTAACACACTAGAAAGTGCTTACACAAATATAAAGAAAGTGTTTAATTTTTAAAATTATTAAATTAATAAATTCTTTTTTAGTTAAAGTAGTTAAATCAAGTAATATGTCTTTAATTTTATTTTTGTATTGATTTTTTGTTTAAACATTTATATTCATTTGGTAAATAATTATAAAATTCAATAGCATGCTAATTGAAACTAGTACGACTTTTGTCTAATTTTAACAAAGGTTCAGAAAAATGTGTTTTCTAATAAAGTGGTAGAAAAATATATTTTCAAAAATAATTTTAATTGATTCATCTTTTTATTTCGTTTGAAATACTTACACTTAGATCTGGTATACAGACAGTAAATGGCAGTATTACTATATACCAAAATGCGCAAAATCCTGCGACAAAAAATGATATGAAGAGGAAGATTAACAGCCAAAGTATCATAAAAATTGGATTGCCCATCTGTGAAAGAAAACATAAAATATATTAGCTGACTTTCGTATCTAATTGTTGCTATAAAGTAAATTTATATTTATTAAAATAATAACTTAATAACATATTTTAAGAGAAGTTAACTTAGCTTAAAAGTTTTACGAAACTGTTGTATTTTATACAAGCGACACATTTAACCAAGTTTGTCGTTCAAATGACGCGACTTTACTTGTAATTACAGACGTAGAAATTGGGGAAGAAATTCAGTGGCGTAACCGAATTTTTTTACTGTATAATTTTGAGTATCTTTTATTATTATATATTATATAAAATTAAAAACCAAATCGTTTTAATCGTAGTTTTTTTTTAATTGTTTGACACTAAAATTTAATTTAATTTTATCGATAATGGGGATTTTAAATTTAATCTTTGTCATTTTTATATCAAATAAAACAATAACGATTTTCCAGGTTATGTAGTGCCGGTATAATGACATAACTGGCAATGTTAATTGATTTTGTACATTTCTATTACATTACATATGTACCATCTGTTCAGGGCCGGATTAACCTTTTGTGGGGCCCTAGACATTTTTTTCTCCGGGCAAAAATAATAGGACTTTATTGCGTAAAAATACATAAAAATGAAATTTGACCGACTGCAGACCGGGCCCTTTGTATGCGGGCCCTAGACATTTGTCTTTTTTGTCTAGGCCATAATCCGGCCCTGCATCTGTTATATAATTAGTTTTAATTTATATTTAAACTAGTAAATCTTGGACAAAAGTACGCATATAAAATGTAAAAAAAAATAGTTTTAAACTTAATTATAACATGAAGATTATAAATAAAATAATTGCATTTCTTGTCAATTTGACTTTGATATATTTGACATGTGTCAGTTTGATAGAAATATTTATTTTAAAATCTATTTTAATAAAAAATATGTAAATTTAAAAGTTAATTCATAAAATTTAATTACTAATTACAGAAAAACTAAAAACATTTGTGGATTTTTAATATTTGTTTTATATATTTAAAATATCTATTGTCATATGAAAAAAAAAAACAAAAATGATAAAATTTATGTAACAAGTAACATTTTTTTAAAACTTACAGTATAGGTAATTTAAGTACGGTATTTACTGGAAATTTTGATTTTTATCTTGATTTACATAATGAAAAATGACATAATGAAAATGATTTAAAAAATGAAAAAAAGATTAACAAGGGTTACCATGACAATATAATTAATTAAATAATTGTATTGTAGATTACCTAATTAATTTAATATGATCCCTTTTTTATTAGCAAATAGAAATAAGCTTGAAATTTTTAGCCAGAGACCATCCAAGCTTAATCCAATACTGGTGTAATAAAATATAAAATAAAAAACCAATACTTCTGGGAAACATTTTTATTAATAAATAAAAATCTACTAGATGTTTACACAGTATAGATTTTATAGTTCAGAATCGTGTAATGATAAAAAATAAGATAAAATGTTATATTATCTACTATTATTGCAAATACTTTATGGCATTTATCTTTATAATATGTGATAAGTTGCAAGTTATAAAGAAATAAACGAAGACACTAATCACAAACTATTTTCTGTTAAATCTAATTATATAACTACAACACATACACCTACAATAAAAAAAATCAAAATGTTTTATATTTATAGTTTCTTTCGGAAGTGGTTCTAATTGAAAATTATTTTGTTATTTATTTATAATTATATTTAAATATTATATTTAGAGTTTTTTTTTACAACGTTTTGTGTAGACGAAAAAAGCACTGTTTAAAATCATGACCCATAATATTTTATCAAAATGTTGTGAAACACTTTAAAATGTGGACCTATATAATTTTTGTGTATATAAAATTAATATTTGATTTTTGTAGTGTAAACAATAATTATTTAACTAGAAACAAATATGATCTGCCAATATTTTTATTGATTCATTCCTAAAACTAAATTAGTGTATGAAGAGTGTTAAATTGGAAAAAAATGTTGCAAAAATTAGTATTAGTCAGTTAAGATGGTTCGGTCATTTTTGAACGAATGTCTAATGAACGTTTGGTTAAAATAATTTATGTGAGAGATATTGAAGGCATACGTCTCCATGGACGTCCGATTAGTAGATGGGGTGTTTTCAAGTGATAGGATGAAGTAAAAATTACTTGGCTGGATAGGAATATTTGGAGGAAACTAATTTTGGGATAGTGGAAAGAGTTTGTGCCACACCCTTTTGAGTATATGGCATGATTGTGTATGTATCATATAAGTGTATATTTTCCGGTCTCTGTTATCTTAATTATTTATATGTTTTGGAAATTTCCAATTAAAAAGTATGATCTCATCTACATTGGAATTTCTGATTTAATGAAATAATTTGAATTACCTTAAATTATATAAATACAACAATTTACATTAATTAACATCAACAGAATTACATTCTCAAATCACTACAGTAGGTACTACAACATTTATATAATTTTTTAGTCATTTTTTGACTAAAAATAACCTTTCAATAAAGTTTTATTTATTTAAAGATAATATTTCAGAAAGGTGCATTCTATTTATATCAGTTCTTTTTTTTCGATTTTAAACTGAACAATATATTGTTATTTTCGAAACATTATTATGTCATATAAATATTATTATGACATTTGTTTATATTCTAATTTGTTTTTTATCATATTACGTGATATTTTAAAACAGTAAGTCAATTAATTTGAATTATCATATTTATAATGTTACAGTGAAAGTGGTTAGTCAATGAATGTAAATTTTTACTAGTAAACCGTCTGTAAAGTAATGCATAGATGTATATTAATTGTATGAAATAGTAACTAATAAATTTTGAATTGATCTAGTACCAAAATTTTCAAGTGTAGAAGTTTTTTCTCACATATCTACTAATTACTTCAATAAAGATATACATTCACTAGTAATAGTTCCACTTCCACTATGAAATATATTTGTATTAATTTTTTTTGAGTGTAATGAGTAATATATTAGGAAAATACTAAACAATAAGTTATTGGACATTTTCATAAACAAAAATAGCCTTGTTACGCCACTGAATTTGAAATAATTTAAAATCGGAAATGGTTTATAATGTGACATGATTTTTATATAGAATTCGTGATGTAATTTTTTATAGAGTGAGGTTATTAGTATTCATAAACTATATAATTGTTATTGTACAAACTGTATTGTACTAGCAGATAAGCAATTATCATAAATTTCATTTATTTAATCTTGTCTACATTTTTATTTTTCAAGATTACACTTAAACAGTATCAGAATTATTTAGAAATATGTTTTTAAAATTGATTAGATATAAAATTTTTGAAAAAAATACTTATAATAATATAGTAACTTTTTATATATTATGACTTTCAAAGTATTTTAAAAAGTAATTAATTAAATTTAGATTATTTTGTTTCTAAGAAGATAATGCAAATGAACTGTAAAGATAGAAGCCACATAAGATTTTATTATCATTTTTTTTTTTAAAATAATTTCTTTTGTAGATTAGAAGCAAAAAATAGTATTGTTAATTTACAAAATTTATAACTTGAAAACAATTACTTAAGTAAAAATTTTTACAATATTGTCAATTTTTACAAATTTTTTCGTTACATGTGCTTTTCAAAAAAATTGAAATTTTGACTTATAATTAATTATCTTTACAAAATTAATGTTTACATGTCTCATATTTATTTTCATGTTATTTTTATTAAAACATAATTAAACCTGCATTAATAATATTTCAATTTAAATTTTTTGTAAACTGCATTTAGCTATAAAAAAAAAGAGTTAAAAAATAATTAATATTCCACTTTCAAGCATGCATTTTAAATGCTATTACATCAGTTTTGTGTTACTTAAAACTCTCACACGCAGAGTGTATATCTATTTTTAACTCCAAAAAACATTAAATACACTTTATTTATTCAAGGTTTGAATAACGTATGTTTGTATTTGCTTAAGTTTAAGTTAATTGTACTTACAGTTGCTATTTATTGCACTTTCGATTCTATCTCACTAGATATTTATATAAAACAAAAACTACGAGATTTGATTTCAAACTGATACTATTCTTGTATAGCCTTTACACTACCTGTTGACCTGCATACTACAAACTGGTACTATACAGAATGTGTTCAGTAACTGGCTTGCTTAAGTTAAGTCATTGGCGCATAGCCTAGAGTCAATTCGTTTACACTATCTCGAAACAATTCTCCACCTATTAATCGACAGTTTTTTCAAACACAAACCAGTGATAATGATTAACTTGTTTGTGAATGTGATAAATGAATGTGGTTTTGTACTCACATGCGTAGCTGGGGCGTTGCTCATAACTAAACATAAGAAGGCGTTGTCTGCTTAAACATTGTTCGGAGATAAGATGATACTTTTATTTTTGAGGATGCGTTATCGAGTTTGCTATTTTGGAATTATCAAAAGTTCATTTTATTTTTTGAAATAGTTTTGTTGTAAAAATCTAGAAAAATATTTACGTTTGTCGTTTGTTTTGCAATCGTTTTGTTGATGAGATGCAATGATGCGTTTCTCTTTTGTTTTATGCATTTGTTTATAATTTAACTGCGTGGTATTTTAAAGTAGCGATTAAATAATAATAAAAAAAAATATTTCTTTAAGTTCATACGATGAATTAATCGCTTTGAATCTAACTTTTTAATATATTTTTTTTCAATTTAATAAAAATTGGTTTCTGATAATTTTAATCTGTTTAAGTGATTATTTTTTTGATTGTAGATTTTATTAGAATTAATATTTATAAATCACATAATTATATGATTTTAAATTTTTTAGATATTTCGATTAAAATGTTGATAATATTTTAAATACTCTATCAATATTTAATTTATTATTTCTAAATTATTTATTTTGAAAAATATCAAATGATGTTTATGACACAAATAAATATAATTTTATATATTATATTTTTTATATTATATAAATTGGTTCACGAGTTAATTACACAGAAATTTTAAAAAGTGAAGATTTTTATTGCACTGGCAATGAGTGTGAAAAGCTGCCTCCCCCTTAATCCGCCACTGCTTGAATGTAATAATTTTTGTCCATAATAATGTAATAATTATTTATGAACAATAGCTTTTTACATTGATTACAGATTATTTAAAAAATTTTAAAAGTAAAATTAGGCACTATATTGTAATATTTATTTATTTACTTATATAAAATTGTGTTTTTTCTTTTATCATAATTATATCAAAATTTATTAATATAGAAAATACATTAGGTGATGTCATGGTATTGGCAGGTAACAGTAAAAATATTGCAAATTAAAATTTAAATAATTATTTTGAAATATTATTTATTTTCTATTTATGTTAATTTTTTTATACAATTTTAGTTGTTCTTCTATTCATAGATAATATTAAAATTACCATGACATACATAAATAAGCATCTATTATTAATTTATTTTATAAATCTGGATGTATTGATATTTTTTCGATAAGAAATTTTTATATAATAATTATTTACATGAATTAGAATAAAATTACCTTTGTCAGTTTATAATTTCGCTACTGATAAAGTTATTTACATTTTTCTTCAAAGATTGATGAAAATTAAATATCATTTAAAGTTTATAATAAATTGGACTGAAGGTTGCACATAAATATTTTGTGAAAAATGTGACAATGATTTTAATGTTAACACGCTACATTACTAAAAGATACATTTCAAAAACACTCTGTATAATGTAATTTTTATTCTACGCTTTTTCTGAATAATTTTGTGACAAGTATTACTAAAATCATATTAAGAAAAATTCCTATCTTTATGCATTTAAGTTTTATAATAGCGAAACTTATTGCGAATATAATTTAAATTCTTTTTAAAAGTTTCACATTTCATCGGCGCATAAAATTCTAAGAGTAGAGAGAACGTTTAAATTTAGACTAGGAATATGGCGTACAATATCCATTCCTATATACATATATATATATATATATATATATATATATATATATATATATATATATATATATATATATATACAAGAGAAGTACTTTTTATCACATTACATCTGAGAAGTGTAAAGTTCTTAGTTGCATATTATCAACGTCCTTCTCTCGTCATCTATAACTTTTAGCGGAAAAAATAAAAAGTCTCTAGACCCCGAGACAAAATGAAAAATGGAAAAATAATTTCTGTTAGACAACTTACTGCATGCGATGTAATTTTATTCTTTAACTTTTCAATGCAATATTGTTGAAAAATTTGCTTATAGAAGCTGTTGGTGTCATTAGAAAACTTTGAAAATGGTACTTTTTTTTAGAATATGTAATATAAACTTTGATATTTGTGAAAATTATTTAAAATATGTTAAAATTGCAAAAGCACACACTTTTAGATGAAGTATAGTATATTATCATCGGAATTAACTTTTAAGGGGATCATATATGCGAAAATGGTTCAAAATTTGGAGTATAATATTTGAACTTAACAAACTAATAAATTTTTTACTCACTTCTTAAATACTATGCTTTTAAAAGCGTGTTTTCAATTATTACCGACGTATCACATATGATATGGGAGGTATTGTAATTTTTCCAAATTTGACATATCGAAATTTTTACAGATAAGCCCGAATTAGGCTTATAGTAACACGAATCAGCTGTAAATTCGGATGAACAAATTGTAGTAAAATTTCATATTTAAGCTTCGGAGATGAATATCTGAATTTGAACAAGTTTTGGTAAAGATCTACCAACCGAAAGTGGTAACTTATTTATGTCACTTACAAATATTGCGAAATAGAGATATATAAAAAAATCATTTTTTTATAATTTTTTATATTTTTATGACATATAATCCTCTAAATAGGTGGCATATTTATGTCAAGACAGTTTTGTTTTTAATTACTATGACTACAGCAGTTGTTGTTATACAAATATTTTTTTTCCATAAATTTATTTAATACGATGACGGTCGGTTCTTAACTTTTTGTATGTAGATGGTAGTAATATGTTATATTTATATAGTATTGTTTTTTTGTTATATTAATATTTATAATTAATATAAAACATAAACATTTGAAGTTTCATTCATAAATTTAATTTCATTTCATTTATTTTAAATTGTATTTATTAAGTGGAATATGTATTCTTCTTTTATTATAAAATTTAATTATATGCAACCAGCATAATAGCAGTGTATGCAATGAAAATATCTGTGTAAAATTCATAATTTATGAAATTAATATAATGAACTTTTCTTTACACTAAAACAGTAAAATAAATAGTAAATAAAAAATTTATTGTTTCTTTAACTGCAGCACTTTCATTTAAAACACATTTCTCATACATTTATACATTTATATTTATTTATTAAAACAATTCTAAGTAAATAAGGAAATATTTCATTCAAATATATATATATATATATATATATATATATATATATATATATATATATATATATATATATATAAACTGTGTCCGACACAGTAGCGTGTCATAAATAATAATAATATATTTTTTTTTAATTTTTTTGACCAGGTAATGTATATATTGCGTTACATAATATTAAACACTAATTATGTTCCACATATGTAACATCAAATAAAAATATTCTGCTAGCCCTGAAGAAGGCTATAATGATTGTCGAAACTTTGGCATCGAGAATAATAAAAATATATAACTGACTGAATTCCGTCTATTACTAATTATTTATTAAATATTACCAGTAGACTATTTTTCCATTTAATAATAATAATAATAATAATCTTGCAGGGATGGACTGGCCTACAGCAGCCTATTCGGGGAGTTGCAACCACGCGGACCCGAGTAAACGGATGGGCGATTCCAGCACTTGGAATGCGAGACTTGTGTCGTGTTGCCTCACGATTGTGTTGGCCAACACACATACTGCATTCATGGGCAATGTCAACTATTGTGCCGCAGATACACTTGTAGAACAACTGTCACACAGTACTGGCAATATGGACAAGTCCGCTGCTATTTAACATCGGGATCCGATGACGGCCTTCCACTTAATAATAATAATAATAATAATGACTTTATTGCCCAACAGTTATACAACCAATTACAGGACAAGATACATATAAAAAAAATCAGTTTAT
This sequence comes from Clivina fossor, assembly GCA_963966155.1. NCBI lineage: Eukaryota > Metazoa > Arthropoda > Insecta > Coleoptera > Carabidae > Clivina > Clivina fossor. The sequence continues at coordinate 5,437,882 of OZ014563.1, forward strand.
ATACATACAATAATGTTAATACATATACAAATATATTATTTGCTAACTTAATTATTTAAGCTATTAATTAATGAATATAGATTTTTCGTGAAAAATATCAAAATCAGTTAAATAATTGTTAAAATTTGTCTAGTTGTGGCGATTGTGTTGTGTTGCCCAAGTGCCCACCCATATCCCAGACCAGTGGTTGTGGATGGTTTATATTTTCCACATACACGGTCTGGTACTTGGTGAAAACCCGGATTAGATCCGTACACCATCGTCTCATCCTGAGTACTTGAACCTGCAGACAGCTTTACCCAAGTCATCTCAACTATCGAGCCTCAGGACCGGTCAATTGTACCCCTCAAAATTTGTTGAGGTGGTAAGATTTATAAGGCGGAATAATAATAATAATGACTTTATTACCTAACAGTTATACAATTAATTACAGGACAAGATATATATATATAAAAAAAATGACAAAACAGTTAATATATATAATAAATGAATATTAATTAGTGAAATTAAATTTTCATGGAAAAATATGAAAATCAGATAAACAATTCTTAAAATTCCTGCACATTACGTTGATTGGTGCTGTTATATAAAATATTTGTTCTAGACGAATCACAATAAAAGTTCGAGTAGAACGAAACGAAAGTCTTGAAATTGAAAAATTAAGTTTTTCAAGTAAGCATAATATATGCAAAAAATAATTGGAATTTTTGGCTTATGAAATAAGCTTCAATTATAGAATTTACTAGAGTTTTAAATATTTTATTAAGAGAAATATAAATTTAGTAAATGTATGTAATATTAAGAAATGAGAATTTATACTTGTAAACTTTAATTATCTATGTACGTTAACAATGTCGACAAATGTAAATAATGTGGACAATGTTGACTAGGGCTTTGGAGCTTGAGCACTTTGGAACAGTGGAGCTACATGAGTCGGAGCTATAAAATTATTGGCTGCTTTACTGCTCCCTTTTTAGTACTTGATTTGTTTTTCTTATATATTTTTTAAAATTTTGCAGTGCATTTAAAAAAAAAGTTAAGTGTGACATATTTTGTGCATTTCAATATGATACGCCACTGTTCAGCCCTAAACAGTTTTGTAATTAGATACTTGTTTTGTATACACATACAATTTTGTTTGTTCAGCGTGAAATTGTACAGAGGGCAGACGAAAAAGATCGCTAGGCTTGTCGCTTGTTTTCCAGGAAAACAAGTTCGGTAAGTAAAAGATTCTAGTAGGCTGTGATTTGGTGCGTTGGTGTTTTCGTGTTCTTCTTCTTCTTCATCTTACTTCGGAAGCCGCACAATGTTGTTGTCTTGCTCTGAAAACTTTTCAGTTTTCATATTTCGGTACCGAGTCGCTTACTAATTAAACAACTTTATTTGAAAAGTTAATTTAAAGATTTTTTCCTTTTTTTGGTTGAATGTTACCATGTCGTATATTTTGGTTGAACAGTTTGTAAATTTGGTTTTGTATAATTTTTAATTATTTTTGTGTATATATATTTAATTACAGACAATTTATTGTAATTTAGTGGTAACGTGTTTAACTGGCATGTCAAAATTAATCAGTTAGCTTTGTTTAGATTAGTATTTCAGTAAATTAACAAGGCATCCGATATGAGAAAAACGATAAAGTTGTAGGTTCATTTAGCAATATTTCATTTTTTTATATGTTAAATTAATATTTAAAATGAGCAATTTTTATACTTTTAATTTGAGTGAAAATATTTCTGTGCAGAAACCTGATGCGAAGAGCACAGATATATTAAGACTATTTGCATATTTGACAATTTCAAAGTTCCTACATTCATCTGGTGATGAAATTAAAAACTCTCGGTTTATTAGCACAGTATATTATCTTGTGTTTGTCACATTTACTGTTTGATTAAATTAAATGGCGCAAATGTTACAAACATAATCTTATAAAATATAATACATAAATTTACTTAAAAGCATTAACTGTGTACAATGTGTAAATGTTTAACAAAAATACGAAGAGAACAATGAAAAAATGCTATAGTTAATTCTAACTTATTAATTGAGTGACACATATGATAAATGGGAGACTTTGTCAGAAGATTAGAATGAGCAATAGGCAGATAAAAAGTATTTGTACTTGTTGGAAAGGAAGGAAGAAGAAATTGTAGTTGAGAAAGTAGTGCAATTCTCGACAAATGTCCAACTGCAGTTTGTTTTTGGTATCTTTTCTACTAGTAAAAAAACAAAAATTCAATTTCGATCAAAGTGGCGTAATCGTCACTATTTTATTGAGGTCCTCATATATTCGCAATATATGTGTAAAATAGCTGGCAGTTCGCAAATATTACACAGTTGATATAGCATCGTAATTTCTACGGGGAATTGAACAATAAATACCGCCCACACAACACATATGTGTTTGATAAGCCTTGGTGCAAGTATGAATATTTGTTTTTGTTGTATCTTATTATCACTAAAAAAAAATCAATAATTTTACATCAAAACCTGGGGTAATTGATTAACATCAGATTAATATGTAATTTGCAGACGTCAGTATTTTTACAAAATGTATGTTATATTATTTACAGATATTTTAAGGAAATTTTTTTAATTATATAAATATAAAATACGTATATTTTATGTAAGTAAATACTTACTTTTTCATACATATATAATGTGATAAATTAATTATTTTACTTAAAATTACAAAATTATATTATTTTTACAGAAAATTTATGTAAACCGTCGTTTTGCTGAAATAATATGTATTTTTTTTGCTATGGTTTTTATGTAAAATGGCAACTTTCACAGTGTATAACAACAACATTTGCAAAGATATCATAAGATATCTACAGGATTTTCTGTACTTTATTTATAAATCGAAATTGAAATCAATAATATATATATATATATATATATATATATATATATATTGCTTCTTTTAATTACAAATTTATTTCGGCAGGTTTTCTTTCTCCATATTTAGTTCGGCGCGCGAGTGTGTTTTGTTTAATTTAGGCATTTTCATTAATAGCCCGTCTGCGGCGATAAAATCTTTTCAGACATAAAAGTTTCACTTTGTTTGGGCCCGGGCAGCGAGCGCGGTGTTAGGAATTTGTTAAATTATGTTTATTTCGTCGTGGAAACCCAGGCACGTAATACGGTAATTTTCATTTGTCCTTTTATTAGCGGCAACTGCTTCGTGAAACGATCGCGCAAATTTGCGCGATTCTAATTTGTTTTTAAAAATTACACACACACAATTTTCTTTCTATTTGCTTTCGCGTTTTTTGCCTAATGAATTAGATAAATTCGCTCCTGAATAAGAAAAGTAATTTTGATGTTTTTTAGTATTTAGAATATAAAAATACAATTACTTTGTTTAGTTTCACATAATTTTTTGATTATTACAATCTGGTGGTAAATATTTTTAAAATCTTAATTGGAAGTCTGTTAAAAATTAGCGACAAGTACAAAAAAAATACATGTTAGATTCAGTACCGAGTTATGTATTAATTTACTTAAAAAAATGGTTATTAAATATATCACCGGTTTTGGGATTTATCTACATTGTAAAAAAAATTATATAAAAACCTGGGGCAACTGATTTACATCAGTTTTAATATGTACGATACAGGAAAATTTTTACATTATATACACATAAAATACGTATATTTTATCTGTTTACTTACTTTTTCGGTAAAAAAAAAAAACTTATAATTATATTATTTTTACAAAAAATTTATCGTTTCACTGAAATAATATGTAATGTTTTTACTGTAGTTTTTATGTAAAATGGCAACTTTTTTTTACAGTGTAGTTAATTTTAGCTAGATAATACATCTAGATAAAAATCGTTATCTTTTTTAGATTAATTTTCTTATAATCTATTGTAGTCATCTAAATAAAGTTACTGTTTTTTGTTTGTTATAGAATTGTATCTGCTAATGAATTCATAAATGATCACATGTAAAAATTGTCACTTTTATTTAATTTTCAAATCAAAATTAATTAAGTAATTATTATTGAATTTAGAATATTACATAGAATTTTAATATATAAACATGTTTTAATTGTAATAATTATTTTTTGTAACAATTTAATGCATCTGAGATTTAATTAATTTTATGAACTTTTAAAACTACCAAAATAAAAATATATTATTTCAATGGCATTTTAAAAATATGTTTTATATATAATGAAAATCGAAATTATATGAAACTCTTTTCGAAATATTAATTACCAATTTTTTAAATAAAAACAAATAAAATGATTTTTTGTAATCCCTAATAATATATGCAAACTTTTTGAAAATTTATAAAAAATTATTATCTGGATACATTTTCGTTCTGCTATCTATTACTTAATCTAGATAATAATAAAAACTGTATCTTTATCTATAATATTTTTGTCTATCTACCGCAACACTATAATATCACAGAATCTATCCCTTCTCATATTTACAAGAAACAGTTCAACAATTCAACAGTTCAACAATTCAAAATTATCCTTGTTAATTTTTTTTTCGAGTATCATAAATTTCTGCTAATAAACCAAGCGCCTAGCACAAACGATAACACTTCATAAATCAAGAGTGCTTTTGCTAAAACAAGTCATTGTTTTGAAGCAGTGTATTCATAGTTAAATTACGCCCCGTACTCTATATCGTGTTATGCAATACCGTACCGAGGGGCCATTGCAAGACTGGGAGACTACCAACTACTTCCAGCTTGAGAAGCTGTTAACCATTTATCCTAGTTGGCGTTGCATCTTGGGGCTATCGTTAAGATTTACGAAGCCACATAACCTAATAAATCTTTACCTCATTTTGTTTTGTTTTGTTTTGTTTTGAATCGTACAACTATTTTGGTTTCCAATATACACATGGCTGTGTGGTTTTATTGACATACATCTTTTTCAATATATAAAGTTGAACGTGCGTCTGTTCGTCTGTCTGTACATTCAAAAAATTATGTAATTTTACCTACAAACTATGAGACACTGTGATGCCCAGTATTTCCAGGTATAATTACTCAACTGCTGTAATTTTTATATAATTGTTTAAAAATAAATAATATCAGAACTATTACAAACATTATGTAATATGATTTTACCAACGGAATGGAAAAGTACATATGTATGTAATATTACAAGATTTTAGTAAAGTCTTGTTGTCAGGAATTTTTCGTAAATATGTAAAATTTGTTTTTTATAAAGGATGTATTTTGAAATGAATGAATTACACTTAAAATATTTTATTAGTATTATTACAAAAAATATGTACTAAGTCTCATTATTTTGATGAATTATTACGATATTAATATGTAAGCTGTAATTTAAGAAGTTATACCAATAATATGTAATTAATCACATAGTTAACAATGTGATTAAGTAAATAATAACGTTATATTCGTATTATACTTATTTTTTTGCAATAAATGTATTTTTTTCTATTTTTTAATAAAGTCCTTAAACAAATATCTGTGTATATTTTAGATTTTTCCCCAGTTCCTCAAATATTAAAAAAATAACAGCGCGTCTATTAAATTTAAGTAAATCTTTCAAAATTGTCAAAATTCTTGTCAAATTTGTTTAATATTCTTTAAAAAATTGTTAGAAAACCAAATTTGTTATTAAATAAATCATTTATAAAGATAATTTTCTTCCTAAATAAAACATAAAAATTCAGTGACCCCTTGCTGGAAAAGCCTATAGGCAACCAGTTTAACATCGATGCATTGCGGGAATGTATAAGCTAAAAGTTTTTAACGAAATTTGTATCAGGAAAGCGTAAAATGCAAGATTTGTATCAGGAAAGCGAGAAATGAAACATTTTAACGAAATTAGATCAAGAAAACAAAAAAATTAAGATCTTTATTATATTTTTATCACAGTTTTGGGGGTTGACTTAATTAATAAGGGGGTGTCGTAGGGGGTTGATTTTTGGATATGTTGTAGTACGTATCTGGTTTATCCTACGGTTCGTAAGGGGAGGTGCAAATTTTGTTATTTTTGCGAAATTCCCAGCCGTTTTCGAGATATTTGCAATTAAAGATTTTTTTGCAAAAATTTATAATAGCGTGGAGTCGTACTGGGTTGGGATTGAAATATGTTATAACAATACTAAGTGTTGCGGGTAGGTTTCGTTTTCGAAATTTTACACAAAAATTTGTTAACTTTTTATCACAGTTTTGCGCTTAATTAATAAGGGGGTCCTCCAGGGGGCTGATTTTTGGATATGTTGTAGTACGTACCTGGTTTATCTTACGATACGTGAGGGGAGGTGCAAATTTTGTTATTTTTGCGAAATTCCCAGCCGTTTTCGAGATATTCGCGAATAAAGATTTTTTGCAAACATTAATAAAAATGTATCAAAATGTATCAAGCATCTGTTTTTAACGAACTTTATTTATTCAACAATAAGAAAAAAATACATTTCAAGAAAATTTCAATTTCAATATTTTCATCAGTTTTGTTGGGGGCTTGACTTAATTAATAAGGGGGTATCCTAGGGGGTTGATTTTTGGATATGTTGTAGTACGTACCTAGTTTATTTTACAAATTTGTAAGGGGGACGGCAAATTTTGTTATTTTTGCGAAATTCCCAGCCGTTTTCGAGATATTCGCGAATAAAGATTTTTTTTGCAAACATTAATAATTAATAGCAGAGGCCTCGTATCAATGTATCAAAATGTATCAATGTATCAAAATGTATTAATGTATCAAAATGTATTAATGCATCAAAATATATCACTTGCTTATTGGCAACCAGTTTAACATCAGTGCATTGCGGGAATGTATAAGCTAAGGGGTATTAACAAAATTGTATCAGGAAAGCGTAAAATGCAAGATTTGTATCAGGAAAGCGTAAAATGCAAGATTTGTATCAGGAAAGCGAGAAATGAAACATTTTAACGAAATTGGATCAAGAAAACAAAAATAAATTGAGATTTTTCTATATTTTTATCTCAGTTTTGGGGGAAGACTTAATTAATAAGTGGTTGTCGTAGGGGGTTGATTTTTGGATATGTTGTAGTACGTACCTGGTTTAACCAGGAGTTTGTAAGGGGACGGCAAATTTTGTTATTTTTGCGAAATTCACAGCCGTTTTCGAGATATTTGCGATTAAAAATTTCAACTAATTTTAAGGGATGAAAAAAATAAATACAACACAGCATTTGTTTTTAATGAACTTTATTCAACAATAAGACAAAATACATTTCACCAAAATTTTAATTTCAATATTTTCATCAGTTTTGTTGGGGGCTTGACTTAATTAATAAGGGGGTATCCTAGGGGGTTGATTTTTGGATATGTTGTAGTACGTACATGGTCTATCTTACGAGTTTGTAAGGGGAACGGCAAATTTTGTTATTTTTGCGAAATTCCCAGCCGTTTTCGAGATATTCGCGAATAAAGATTTTTTGCAAACATTAATAAAAATGTATCAAAATGTATCAAGCATCTGTTTTTAACGAACTTTATTTATTCAACAATAAGAAAAAATACATTTCACCAAAATTTCAATTTCAATATTTTTATCAGTTTTGTTGGGGGCTTGACTTAATTAATAAGGGGGTATCCTAGGGGGTTGATTTTTGCATATGTTGTAGTACGTACCTGGTTTATCTAGCGGTTCGTAAGGGGACGGCAAATTTTGTTATTTTTGAGAAATTCCCAGCCGTTTTCGAGATATTTGCAATTAAAGATTTTAGATTTATTATAAATTAATAGTAATTAATATTAATTAATAGTAATTGATAATAATCAATAGTAATTGGTAAAAATTAGTTCACCCCAAACTGCTAGAAGGGGGCGCCACAAGTCTGTCGAAATTTTGATAGCTTTGTGACCCTCTCTCTGGGAGGTTTTAGGGGTGAACTAATTAATTTTGAGCGGAATGGGGAAAAAAAATAAATATAACATCTGTTTTTAAGAAATTTATTTAACAATAAAAAGTACATTTAATATATATATATATATATATATATATATATATATATATGTTGTAGTACGTACCTGATTGTTGCGTTACGGGGCGGCAAATTTTCTTATTTTTGCAATATTTTCAGCCGTTTTTGAGATATTTGTGATTAAAGATTATTTTTGCAAACATTAATAATTTATAGCCAATGGGTCGCACGAGGTTGGGATTGTAATATGTTATAGTAACAATAAGTGTTTCGAGAAGGTTTCGTTATTTTTGCGAAATTTGCGAATTTGAATTATTTTGCAAACTTGCAAACTATAAACTTTAACAAGGATTAAATAACAGTTTTATATTCAGCACATTAAAATCTATCTGATTCAATCAAAAACAACCTGGTTCATCTTATTTTGTTAAAGTAACTGTATGTTATGTACATATATACATACATACACAATCACGCCATGTACCCAAAAGGGTGTGGGAATGTTATGTAAATATTATAATTAAATTATATGAATAAAATATAAAAATGTATAATCTATTATTTGGTACCCTATTTTAGCAAGTTTATTTGAAATCTAAATATGGTTAAATATAACATTTCAAATAGTTAAATTAAAAATTAGTACCTACTTATAATTCTGAAATGAAATAAATAAATAAAAAGTAAATACATAATTTGAATAACAACGCGCCAGTAATTTCAAAATCAATTTTTAAATCGTGTTATTCGGGTTTTTTATTTTACAATCTAAACAATTCAAACTAACGCTACTATTTTTTTGGTTTGTTGCTAGAATAGCTAGAATACTGATTACAAAAACCTCTTTGAAAAGTTACTTCCCTTGCGACCATTTTAACTAGATACTTATATTTTTCTATTGTTATTACTTATTTCAAAAGTAAAATTTTTTTTATGAGAGGGAATATAGTTCAATAAATAAATGACATACTAGAAAAACAATGTGGTAATAACGTTTATTTTGTATAATAATTTTACTATATTACAATATATGGCAATATTTATACATGGAGTGCTATACGTTCAATACAAGCTTATTCGGATATTTCAAGACGATATTATATTATTCAAATTCTGAAATTAATTGACAGTTTATAATAACATACTTTGAAAGCCAGTTGCAAAAAACGTTGTCAATTTAATCACAGTGTTTTCTAACCTGTGTTTAACAACATATTATGTAACAAACAAGAGAAAGTAACAAAAAAAATGCACACCAGTAAAAAAGAAGCATAAGTGTAAAAGTTCTAATTTATTGAAAAATTATAATAAGTATTTTACAGTACTTAATTATTTTAATTATAGTTTTTTTTTTGTAAATTACATTATTTAGACTAATAAAGTAAACAAACCTTAAAATGTTTTTCCTAAAAAAATTGTATTATTTGCACTTATGTTACTTTTCAAATACAGTTACAAAAGATTTCATGTACAATGGCTGCAAACTTAGAAAATTATATTAAGATACTAAAACAGACATTGAATATAAAATTACTATAATAAAAATAACAAATAATGAATGTTTATTTATCATTATAGTAAAAGACTAACGCAATAATTAATATTGTAGTAAGAATAGATTGGTTATACAATGTAAATTGTTTCAAAGGAACTTAACCTCAATTTCAAGCTGAAGCAAAAGCTCAATTACCTAATGATAAAGCCCTTTTCAGTTTCAGTTCAGTTCAGTTCAGTTTATTTGGAAACACCTCGCTTTCCGCTTTATATATTTTTGTGTTTCACCTGGAAACTTTCCGAAAATAATTAGCTAACGGATTAATCATTTTGATTTATATACAATTGTCTTTTGTTTGCGATCATCGCTTAGCGACAGGGTTGCCAACACTGTTTTTACCCTCAAATCCACCGTTTTTCATCCATGGATATTTTCAGAGAGAAAGAGGGAGAAAGGTTTTCGTCTTTGCGTGAAATGGTTATTATTTATAGGTTTATATTGTCTGTTTGTCGCTGAGTGTTGTGCTATTACTTATTTTCTAAAGCTACGAATTCACCAAATATTGATAAACTTTCTGGTTTCTGTTAGTATTATTCTGTACGAAGTTTTAGTAACATGCTTACAGCCAGTTTTATAATTTTACCATTAGAATTGTGAAAAGTTAACTAAATAGTATCGTTTTATTGACAACAATAATTATTATTACCGTAGAATTTAAAATAGATGCTTTTTGATCGGTTTAGTTCAAGTATTTATTATGGAACCGGCCGTTATTGTCGTAGTAACAAAAATATATAAAGCTACGAATCCATTAAAAATCATTGAGAGATATTCTGGTTTCTGTTACTGCTATTCCAGTAGATGTAAGTAACTTGCCCATTGTCGTATATACATTTGTTATGACAGATGAACAAGTTACTGAGGCCTACTGGAATAATAGTAACAGAAACCAAAAAGTTTCTCAATGTTTCTTCGGTGAATTCGTAGCTTTAGACAGTGAACAAGTTACAGAACAGTAACAAGAACGAGAAAGTTTCTCAATGTTTCTCTGGTGGATACGTAGCTTTATTGTTTGTTTAAGAATTTTGAAGCAACAGTAGAAAAGTGAATCTGTTTTCAAGATAAATAAAGAAGTTTTGCAGGATTAGACATTATGTAAAATTTAAAATGCAAATGATTATTTAAATAGATTAATTAAAATAAAATTAAATAAGAAAATTTATTACTTTGATCGGATAAAGAAATCTATTAGAAAAAATATAAACCAATTTGTATTTTATGTAAGTTTACTTACTTTTTCGGTAAAAAGCATATATAATATGGCAAATTAATTATTTTACTTAAAATTACAAAATTTATATTATTTTTACAGAAAATTTATCGTTTCTATGTAAAATGGCAACTTTTTTTACAGTGCACATAAGTTTTGTATGAGTCGCTTTTAAAAATAATTTCATTATAATATTCAGTCAGATAAAAATACAATAATATTATATATTTTTGTATAATAAACAAATAAATGTATATAGTAATTATAAATTAATAGTTTATTTAAAAATTAATGAAAAATACTATTTATATTTATACATTTGCTGTGTTATTTTATTTAAAATAGTATGAATCGCAAAAATCATTTAAAAACATTTTAAAATTCATGAAATATGTATATAAAACAAAATTTATTTTATTAAAGTAGTATTTATAAATAAAATATTTTGTTTATTATACTGATGATTACAATAATTAATTTTATATGTTGTCAAGTTATTAATCATGGAAAAAAATATACTACAACAGTTTACTTTTGAAATTTAAGAAGCGTTTTACAAGAGACAAAATAATGACGCAAAAGTCTGGTAAATATTTTTTCTTCGCAGTTTCACGAAAGAAAATGCCCTAAAAATCTCAAAGTAAACATTATCTTAATTAGGTAGCACCTGTGTATAAAGCGTTGAGTGTTATTAAAGACAAAAAATAAGTTTGAGATTTTTCAGAGTTGAACGAAAAACATACTGACGTAGCCTTCACATATCTTACTAGGCATTGTTACTACATTTTCTAAATATTAAAACTATGTAGGCATTAGTCAATAAAGTAAATATAGATTAGCGTTTTAAACAGACATACACAGAAAGAAAAAAGAATTATTTTTTCTAATGTTGTTTTATCTAAAAATAAAATTGATGAAACATTTAATTCAAAAGTATGATCACATTAGATATATACATAATTGTTTAGTCCTGGTCTTAAAACAAGTTTGTAGTACCAGCCATATATGTTTTCACATTTTTCTCAATCAAATTGCTTGTCTAGATAGTAGACAGACTTTGTTCCCACCCTTTTGGGTATATTGGGTGATTATATATGTATATATTTGTATTAAATATTTAAAATTACAATATTATAATTTGCAAATTTAATTTAAATTTTTGCTAGAGTAGGCTTTACCTTATTTAGTTAAAGCTATTTAGAATCACTCTGTCTATGTCTTGTATTAAAAAAAAAGGGAAATATATAATTGCACGATAAAATTGGCATTTCAAACGAGAAATATGACAAAAATTGAAAATTTTTCAAAAAAAAAAATTGTACAGTGCACGACAAATACAGTACGATAAAAATGGGAGTGATCACAATAAAATTGATATATCAAATGACAAATTTGTTTTTATTTTAACAACTTTTGTTTTTTTGGTATAGTCTATTTTTGGCTTACCTTTCGATATAAGTTCTGAAAAGATATTTGAATATTTTTTTATTTATTTAAAGGTTAATACACTTGAAGATTTTTGTCAGACTCATTGCTAGATATTGATTCACAGAATAGTTATTTATCTTTATACATTATTTGTCGTGCATTGTATTTTCCTGTCGTAAATTATAGTAATTTTGTCGTGAATCATACCAATCTTACGTAAAAAATACCAACAAAAAAAAATTAGTTGCAAATGATTAGATGTTGAAAAGCACTCTTTCTCCCTCTAACCACAAGAAGGTTGAGGGAGGGGTGGGGGTTGGGGGAGTAATTCGAATTAAAAATGAATCAACGATCATTGATTTTCTGTCTCGAATGTGTCTCTTCGATTAATTAAAATTGATAGCATCGGATTTTGTCAATATGCGAACAAGTTCGGGGCGTGAAAAGTTTGTGAAATCAATTTTCCGATATTTTTAGCCCGGGTTGCCTAATTGACGTGCGGTTATATATTTCCATTTCGTTACGCTGCTGCGTATGCTGTTGTTTGTGCCCAATGTGGCACTAGGCAATGGCCGATACTATCATCACAACACAACAACACCAACATCAAAATTATATAAACAATGTTTGTTATTGTGTTATACCATATAAATTATTCACTATGTTATAATTTCTTTCATGACTGTTAATCGGTTTGTTTAAAGTTAATTTAATTATGATAAAACTCAAAAATTAAACTGCTTTAGATTAAAGTTCTGAATAAATATTTATTTCAAATCAACGTTTCGAAAAACTCAACGCTCGTCTATATCAGGATAAAAAATACTAATGTATTTCATCGAAACTTTAACCTAAAGCAGTTTTATTTTAATACAATGAGTTCTGAAAGATTTTTTACTATGACTATTTTACAGGACTCGATTTACCATTATAATATACACTATTTAAGCAAAATTGTAGATGTATGTTTGGGTGAACAACTAATGAGTAAGTGAATTGGCATAATTAATATTTTGTTAATTGATTGTTTTAATAATAAACCAAATATGGCCGGCAATTTTCGCGCAGAATAAAATAAAGTAAACGTGAGCAGCTTGTCAGTTTTACACAATGCATTTTTTTATACAAAGTGTATAGTTTTCTATACAAGAAAATAAAATTAAGTTTTATTTATCTCAAATAGGTTGTGTTTATAAAATTTCATTGTTCTCTTGTGAAAGTACGCAGTATTTGTATTTCCATGGTTTAATCACAATTATAGTTTCATTTCGAAATATAGTTTTTATAAACATGTAAATTATTGTAATCTAAATCAAATATTTTTATATAAATCATTAATATTTTGTATCAAACATTACAATAGAACATTTTTAATGAAAACATATATTACTGAATTTGTAAAATGTTGTTCTAATTTACAATTTATATATATAAAAAAAAGTAAATATTTATAATATAATTTTACAATACAATATCGTCCATTTGATTATATATCCTAATATTTCTTATCTTTCAAATCGAATCTTTTTTCAATACAAAGAATGTACTTTATTCGTTGATTTTATTTGTATTTGGCCTAGCATATTTTTTTTTACAATAACAAAATATATTTGTTATTTATTAGATAAATAGACACGAAGTTAGTAACATAATATTATAATTTTGGAGTATTGTCTATATATATAGCTTTCTACCATTACTTATATAAATATATATATTTTTTATTCATTTTAATATTTTGTGAAAATCGTTTTATTATAAATATAATATAAAGTAGAGTTATTTTGATTATATTTTTGTCAGTTAGATTCGTTTTGAAAGATTGTAAAATCTTGCACTAAACATTTAAATATCTAATGCGCAAAAATTGTTTAGTTTGGACAATATCAAGTTGGATAAATCTGCTATTTATCTTAAAATAATTGTTTCTATATTTTTTTTAAATATTTTTTCAAAACATATGCTGATTTATATAATTATTATACAGGGTGATTTATAACGAGTGTACCAGTTTGTTAAAGTTTAGTAAGCTCGTTATAAATCACCCTGTATAGAATGTTTCAACCCGAAATAATATTATATTTTAGAAATTCCTTATTAGATAAATAATTCTGCACTGCAGAATACATTTTATTGATGGTTAAAATTTACCAACCTTCAACTGATCGTTTATTGCAATCTTCTGTTTAATTCATTTGTCAAATTTAGTACTTGAGTGCAAATTAAGATAATGTAGCAATTATTTGTCCAACTAGATCTTATCCAATTTATTTTACATACACAACAATAGCATTTCGCTCAGACATATTTTATTAAAATTTATTGACGATACAAAATAATAAAATATTTATGTTTTTATTATTATAAGTAACTCTTTATATTATCTGGACACGTCGCATAAGTTTTAAAAAGTCACTTAAATATAATATATTCTTTTAATTTTAAATTTATTTCTTTACAGAGTACATTGTAACATTATTTATTAGTTTATTAATATTCTGACTGTCTTGGTCGTTATTGCAATTAGTATCACCATATATCGTTTAGTTTTGTTCATATTATTTTGGTTAGTTTCATTCCAAGGTGTCTATACGATCTTAGGGAATTAAGTTCGTCATGGGTTTGCACGTAGGAAATGTTGAAGCACTTTATTAATTAATTAATTAATATTTTTTAATTTAATTATTACACAAATAATTAACAACACTGCTTAAAGCGGAGTCTTAGTGGTAGGAGTGATGGTGTAATGAAGAAGTAATGTCCTTGGAGTTGTCTGGGCCCCATTTATTGGCTGAAACAGACATGACTTCAGAGAATTTATAAGAAATAACTTTTTACATTCATTTCACGTAAATTTTGTTTAATTTAGAAAATTCGAAAATGTACTCTATTTCCGTAAGAAATCTTGTTGTTAATAACAAAGAATTTTGCTAAGTAAAGCTGTAAGCCGAAATAATAAACAAATGTGTTCGATTCAAATATTAGCATAGATTAAACTAAATAATTTGAAAATAAAAAAACGCATATCACCTCGACTTGAGATCGAACCAGCGTCACTTCACTTGCCGGGTGGCTGCTCTAACCACTAAACTAGCGACATCGAGGAACTACAGATCAAGCGATCGAATTCTAATCACTTTCAGTATATATGCTATTCATAATTTTAAAGTAAACAATCTTGTCTACAAACACTGGATGTTTGCGTTATGTTTACTTTAAAATATATGAAAAAGATTAAAATTTTGTCGCCTGAACCAAAGCAGCTACCCGACAAGTGGAGTGACCCTGGTTCGATCCCAGGTCGAGGTGATATAACTTTTTTCATTTCCAGGTTATTAATTTAATCTATGTTAATACTTGAATCCTGACATAAAGTATTTTTCTTGTAGAATCTCATAATTCTTATTTTAACAAAGAGTTATTTTTAACAACAGCGATGCAGAATTTATCCATAGGGGTTCTTAATCTCTGGGCCCTAGGTCCCCGAGGACTGCAATATCTTTACAAAGATTTAAAGAAATGTTATGAGCTTTTATAAAATATAATAAAAGTACATGCATTAACTTATTTCGCAATTCTCTCCAAAATTGAAAATCCTTCATGTGAAACTTTGAATAAATATTTGATACACTTTGCAGTTTTCAATTTTGAGTTAAAGTTTTGTTGGTTTCACCAAGAATCAAAAAATTAGTAAGAAATTTATGATCAAAACTTTTACTTTTTAAAGATCAAAATTTTTAAAAGTTAATTTTTTTTACCGAATT
This sequence comes from Clivina fossor, assembly GCA_963966155.1. NCBI lineage: Eukaryota > Metazoa > Arthropoda > Insecta > Coleoptera > Carabidae > Clivina > Clivina fossor. The sequence goes on from OZ014563.1 coordinate 5,453,734, forward strand.
AATATTTTGTATTAATTTTGTTAATAAATTTGAAAAAAAAAAATTTTCTATTTTGTACAAATAAAGCATAAGAAATTAAATAAATAAAAACATAAGTTTTTTACCTCTATAGTACATCTCCTTGTGCATTGTGGGACAGTTATTCTGAAACAAAATAATGGATTATTAGTATTAAAAAAAACCTTATTATCAACTTTTGAGAAACATGTATATAAAAGCATGGCAAATCGCGACCACGGTCAGCATTTTGCGGCCAGTCAACTCATCCACTCTCCCCTCTCCCTTTCATTCCTTCTCCAAAACAACCACGCGAAAATTATCAGTTTTAAATAAACGCTGCTCTCTGTCTGTTTGGTGTACAACCCCCCGATCGCGTCATATGAATGAGTATAAATGCATATTCCTGGTTTTCCAATTTCCGGACCAAAACAAAAGACGATTACCCTTCCCCCACCTTGCTTTTCAGGCCGATTATTTACTCTATCCCCCCCCCTTCCCTCCCCCCCTCCTTCTTTATACCACGCAGAGCGATGTTTCGTTTGTATTGTGTTAACGTGCGCGCTTTTCCGATTCCGGTGTTCGGTACGTGGATGTCGTTTCTCATTTCCCGCCTTACCGCACCGCGCCCCGTCTATTGAGATTCGTTTGTTTAATGCAAGAAGGGGGGGGGGATTGGTAAAAATTGTGGTGGGGGTGTTGTATAGGTGTCTCATTTTGAAAACGTTTAAATAACCGGTTTTTTTCTCTGTTTGGACTTTTAACCATTTAACTGTTTGTTTATACGTGTTGGTTTCGACTGGAATTAATAAATAAGTAACGATTGTTTTTCATTTTTTATATATTTGTTTTCATTGATTGATTTATACAAATTCAGAGTATAGAATATGATACATGAGAAGCTTAGTGGAAAAGCGGGGATCAACATTTTGAGAGATTTGACATAATGCCCTTTAAAGAAATATGTATAGTAAAATATAAGCTAATTCTACATTATGGATGCCTCGTACAATTACCAACTGATGTCAAACTGATTTGAAAGTTGGTTGGAACAGACCTTATATTTTGTATTTTTGTACAAGAACAATCACTGTTACTTTTTGGGCAAATTGAGTTAATAATTGTGTTAAAGCTTTTCAATGCATTAACAACCAAAGTCGATTGACTCCGACTCCAACTTCGATTTTTTTAATTCGACTCCAACTCTGACTCCGACTCCAATTTTTAGTTCGATAATGATATTTATGTTTTATCATGTTAAATTAACTACAGAAAATACATTTCATGCTTATAATATCACATAGTTAACTAATATAAAACATTCACAAAAATATGTTACTAATTATTTTAAATGTTGCAAATGCAATGTGATGAATTTATTTATGAAAAATATACAATATAGTTTATCATATTTTCACATAGTGTCCAGTAATATTGTATTAAATTTTTTTAATATTATTATCTTTTGTTTTGTTTGTTCATGAGCTCGTATTTAAGTTTGTCGATCATTAGATAATGCAAATTGTTAGTGGTAACATCGTGGCGTTATTTCTAGTTAGGAAAAAATATTTTTTTGTTCACGAGGTATCATATTTGTTAACTTTTTGTTTTAACGAAAAAAGTCATAGTTAGAGTCGCAACAAAAAATTGACTCCGACTCCAGCAAGTTAAAAGTTGTACTAATGAAAAAGTTACAAAGATCAAACTAATAGCAATATTTTTCAATCATTCTTTACTCAAAAGTACATTTTTTAACAATGGTCATTTTTGCACTTAGGTACAGATATAATATTTGTCAAACATCTAAAATGGCTGCAATATATGATTGAACATTTTTTCTTCTAGTAAAAAACAAAAAAAAAATCACTTTCGATAAAACGGTCGATTCGCCGCATTTCCACTGAGCTCCTCATATATGAGAAGAAAAATTCGACTGTTACATCAAACATGAATTGTAAATTGCCCTAATTCGTTAGCTAAGCACTCCTGCATCAGAGTCGTGTGTTTTGTTTTCAAACGCTATGAAATATAAAAACGATCTTTGCCTTGATAAGTGACACACAAAAGAAACACGTACTTGTATGCTTCGCAGCATTGGCACATCAAGTACACGGGGGCTACTTGTTTTTATGCGAAAACGATAAAAAGCAGTGATGAAAGATACTTGACTTTGTATTTTCCTCTTTTCTTCTTCTTTTTTTTTTTCCGGGCCGATACAAAAGTCTTTTTAAGATGCAAGTGTACGCGCTCTCTGTTATCACGTAATGCCAGCGCGTCGCGCAACATGTTTTTCCCGGGAAAAAAGGCCGGGAAAAAGATAAAACGCGCAACGACCTTAGACGCGTTTTATTACACATGAATATATTTCGCTTACATTTGTTTTGCATTCTTTTTTTTTCATTGCCGAATAAAGGGCAAAGCTAAACAATTCGTTAACTATAGCGGATTATTTTGGAGCTGCTAAAAAATTGATATTATATTATAATTATCTATTTTATATTATTTGAAACATTTTTCATTAAAAGTTTACTTTAAAAGTTATTTAAAAAATGACCAAATTTAGTTTTTGCAATTATCTAGTGACCTATGGAATTTTTTTGGCAAGAAATGAAACATCTGAGAAAAGTTTCATTTAACTAAAGCTGTAGCTATTATACACTGTAAAAAAATAGGAAAATTACAGAAAAATAGTGGTAAATTTTGCTACAAAAAATCTGTAATTTTATGTCACTCTAAATATTCTGTATTTCTACTTCAAAATTCTGTAATTTTTCAATAATTTATAATAATCCCATTAAATAAGTAAAACTGACCTAATAAGTATTTAAATTGCTTACTTTCTGCAAATTGCATCACATACTTATGTAGAATTACGCATTGGTGGTATAACTTCTTAAATTATGTAATATTACAGCTTGCCTATTAATATTTGTAATAATTCATTAAAATAACGAGACTTAGTACATATTTTGTGTAATAATACTAATAAAATATTTTACGTGTAATTCATTTATTTAAAATTTTTTTTTATATGCCACGTTTTTAACATTTGACTAAAAAGTATAAAATAATTTCTCCTAGCCCCTTACAGATAAACGTGGGGCAACGGCAGCTACTCCCTACACTCCTTACTATTATCTATTGCATGCGCTCTACGTTTTTCTGTATGGGGTTATAAATCTGTATGGACTAGAAGAAAATATTTTATACTTATTAGTCCGTGTTAAAAACATATATTAAATAGTTTTTTTTTATTTAAATAATTATTTTCTGCTTTTTAGTATTGTTTAACTTTAACTTTAATCTAATTAATTAATTAACTTTAGTTAATATTTCTAATATTATTTATTAATATTGCATTGCCATCCAATTCTGAGCTATGTTTAAAATTTCAAGTCTCTAGCTCATCGAGAAGTAAGAAGAAGAAGAAGAATAAACTACATTTTACTTTATTCTTTTACCTACTCGTTGTAGACACAATTAAAGACAACATTGAATTAATTATAAAACGAAAAAAAAAACACCTTTATATAAAATAAGTAACCAAGTTACCTATGTTAGCGGAAAGGCTCGTTGTATTTTCGTAAATTAATAACTCATTAATGTATTTTAAAATGGCTTTAAGTTTGAGAAGCACGTTTCGTTCACGTGCCACTCTCTGTCTCGTAATTATGGCTTAGTACCGTGCCCCGTTCGCTAGATGGCAGAGAGAGAGAGAGAGGTGTTGGTGCAGTACAAATTACCGGAGGCGTCAACTTTGTCCTCTACAGTAATCTCTCTTCTTTTCAGTAAATCTGTGCGGTTCAACACGAATGCGTATTGTCTTTTCATAGATTTGAATGAAGTTTTTACGTTATATTTCGAGATAATGTTGTTTAAGGTTCTGGTACAATTTTTATATAATTATATATTTATATATAATTATATATTTTTTCGATCCGGGAATTATTTACGTTGTTACCTATAAGTATCACTACTGGTTGTAAAAATCGAACGAATGGTAAAAATTATACGGGAAAAACACATGTTACAAAACTTTAAACGCGTTTTTCTCGAAATAAGATTTATCAAAACTGTGTAAGTTCTAGGTATTATTTTATAAAATATTATTTTTTTTCGAGTAATAAATATTTATGTGTGTTACCCCAACTATCTGTCTTTTATTATATCAAATCCGTACCTAAACTTCACAATAACACGTTTAAAGTTATATAAAGACTAGTTTTTTCAACTCAAGATAAGTTGTGGAATACTTAACCATAGAATAAATGTAATATAAATATACATATTTTGTCTATGATTAGCTATTTCACATCTTATACAGAGTTGGAAATACTGGCCTTAAATAATATATAAATTATACAGGTGTCCAAGAAATCAGGGCCGCACAAAATAAGTTTTTATTTTTATTCTATATATATATATATATATATATATATATATATATATATATATATATATATATATAAAATGCATCTGTTATAGAATCAGGACTGAAAAAAACACTTGCGAAACTTTATGAATAAATTTCATTTAAAAGAAAATTATACCTCTTTTAAATAAATATTTAAATATAAATAATAATAATATATTTTTAAATAAAAATCATTCAAATGAACCTGAAAATATAATTTTTCGTTTATTCGATTTAAAAATAATAATTGCTCTGCATCCAACTGAATTTTCCTTTTACACCTCCCGGTTGAAATGCGTGCCTAGCCCACGGATGATGAGGTCGGTTGTCCTCGCATTAGCAAATCTATTTTATTAAGCTCGGTCGCTTGTTGTGTTGTCGCACACTTCATTTCTTGCCAAATAAACTACATCATGCCGCGCGGGAGTGGTGTATCCTACATAAACACCTCGGCCGGCGTTCGCGTTGATGCAGTTGTCGCTGTTTGTAGTCGCACGCAAGAAGGGTTTAAAATAATTTCTGTGTCATTAATTTCTGACTGAAACGAGGGCTTTGTCGTCGTGCCGTGCCTAGCACGCGTGCGCGCCCCCTGCTCAAGGGATAATTGAATTAAGTACTTTGGCAAATGAGCAGTGTTCTTGATAATAATTTTACTTTTGCGGATATCAAATCAAATGGTTTAAAATTATTGTTTGTTGTTGAGATTATGAAATTGGAACTGGAATGAGCTAGGCTGTTGTAATTTTACCTACAAACCATGAGATACTATGATGCCCTGTATTTCTAGGTATAATTACTCAACTGCTGTAATTTTATTCATAATTGCTTAAAAATACATAATATCAAAACTATTACAAACATTATGTAATATGATATTACCAACGGATGAAAAAGAATGTGTGTATATGATATTACAGTTTTTTTAGTAGTCTCTTTTAGTAAATTTACAGAACTTCAGTAAATTTGCTTTCAGGAATTTTCCATAAATAGGTAAAATTTGTTTAGATCTGTAATATTTAATAAATTTCTAAATTTACATAAAGGATGTATTCTGAAATGAATGAATTACACTTAAAATATTTTATTAGTATTATTACACAAAATATGTACTAAGTCTTATTTTGATGAATTATTACAGATATTAATATGCAAGCTGTAATATTACATAATTTAAGAAGTTACACCAACAATATGTAATTCTACATTAATTATGTGATCAAATTTTCAGAAAGTAAGTAATTTTACTTACTTATTAGATCATTTTTACTTACTTTATGTGATTATTATGAATTATTTAAAAATTACAGTATTTTGAGATAGAAATACAGAATATATATCGTAAAATAAAATTACAGAATTTTCTATTTTTCTGTCATTTTGTTATTTTTTTCATTAACTTTAACATCAACACTTCCACTAACATTAACTTTAAAACTAAAAAGAAATATTTATACATACTTTCATTACGCTTGCGCAATTTGATTAGTTTTGAAGTGTTGGACATTTATTCAAAATCGTACATTTCAAAGAAATATTGGTCCGTATTGCCACCTTTTTTGTTTATGAAAAATTACTTTTATTTTCTGCTTTAAAATAAATTTTTACTTCTACCCCTTATCAAATATGAATAGTATTTCTATGAACAGTTTTTAAGTTAAAAAGTAGAGAGTAAGAGTTGAATATATACACTTATTCTATATGAAGCATAATATTATTTTTGTAAGGTAATTATTATTTTTTTGCTACATATATCTTTAACAAAAGAATTAAAACAGAGCCAGTGTTAACTTTAGCATGTATATAAGTACATGATAAAATGGAAAATATAATGTATCCATAATATTTATATTAATCATTATTAAAATTTTCCTGTGTTTTATTAGAAAACTGAATTTTAATACGTGTAGCTTCTTGACATTGCACTCGTAGAGGTAGTGCATTAAAATAATTATGAATAGTGTGCTATATACTTTTATATAGACATGTACAACTTTCTGTAGAACTTTTCCACTACATATATTTTCAACTTTTCGAAAGAACTTGCTTCGTATATACGAAAAATGTCAAAAACAGATGTTTTATTTCACGAATATTTCAGTCATTCTTTTTTTTCCAAACTTATAGTTTTTATCTGCTGCAAAAGTTTTATTTTTATCGATTTTACTAAAAATTTAATAGAGGTACAAGTATATTTTGTTCAAATACATTATCAATACAAAAAATTTGATTAATTTTTTGTTGTTATAATTTTCAGTAAAATACAATATTATACAATTTTTTTTTTATTGAAAATTCATTAACAGGAAAAACAATTACTATAGTTTCAGTCAACAGTTTTTACTATTTATTTTAAATAAAGTTCAATATTTCGATAAAAATAATTTAAAATTCCAAAACCACAAAATTTAAAAGAAGAATATTTGTAATTTTATGACAAGATCGGTATTTCAAACAAGTATAACACGACAGTAATGGTATTTCAAACGACAAAAATGGAAAATTCCTAACAGCAAATTTACTAAAGTTCTGTAAATTTACAAAAAGAGACTTTACTAAAAAAAAAAAAACTGTAATATTACATATATACCGGGTGTATACTTGGTTTATGCAATATAGGAAAAACAATGTTATTTTTTTAACATCGCAATTCCTGCTTCCCCGTTAGTTATAGAGAAAAAATATAAGAAACAAAAATTGTTTACAATTAAAAACTACATTATTTACGCTTAAAATAATTGCAATATTGCGTCTCAGTAATTAATTATTAATTAAATAAATATTAACAGTTTTCGGCAATATCAGACAGCCATGGACGAAACGCGAATGTATTTTGTTTACAACTGTCAATACACTGACATTTGTGAACAAAATACATTCGCGTTTTGTCCATGGCTGTCTGATATTGCTGAAAACTGATAATATTTATTTAATTAATAATTAATTACTGAGACGTAATATCACAATTATTTTAAGCGTAAATAATGTAGTTTTTAATTCTAAATAATTTTTGTCTCATAATTTTTCTCTAAAACTAATGGGGAGGCAGGAATTACGATGTTAAAAAAATAACATTGTTTTTCCTATATTGCATAAACCAAATATACACCCGGTATGTCCATTCCGTTGGTAATATCATATTACATAGTGTTTGTAATAGTTTTGTTATTATGTATTTTTAAACAATTATGTAAAATTGCAGCAAAATATACCTAGAAATAGTAGGCATCATAGTGTCTCATGGTTTGTAGATAAAATTACATAATTTTTTTTAGAGTGCATCTTTAAGAACTGATTCGAACTTTCATTATCCGTATTTCAAAAACCGGAATATAATACGTTAATACGTTCTAGGTTGCCTAAGTCTATAAAAAGTAAAATAATAATAAATAATCTACAGCTACACTTCGAAATGTCCTTTCAAAATTTCTAACCTTAAAAAAAAAAACGATATCCAAAAACATTTACCACATACTAGATCGAAGTAAACGACTGCATTTCTTCTTTGGTCGGGTTGTGTATTTTTACAATGTTGAACATTTTTATCATCTTTTCCCGTCATTCCCGCCGATGCTTGAACGTAATGAAGCTTGAAATTTGAAGCTAAACACGGCGGCGAAGCGGTTAAAATGGACGCGGACGCCGTGCTCACCGGGGGTATTATAATGTAAACCGTTTGCCGTTTTACCGGTTTCGCGACCGTCAACCGGTTACGTATGCCAAGTCGGAGTTAATGACCTGGTTCGTCTGTTGCATTTTTATATTTTACACATTCTTTTTTTGTTTTATTTTGATATACATAAAAATGAAATACAAAATGCAGAAATATATGCAAGATACGTTTTTGTGCGCTTTGTTGTGATATGAAATGGCATAAATTTTTTATTTCGAGTAAGTGTTGCAATTGAAAATTGTAGTAGCGGGAGATGGTTACAATGTTCAAATTGACTGCTTAGTTACAAAAATTTAGTGAGTTTAATAGTATGATAAAAATATTTAAATTGCATGTTTCTAGTAAAATTACTAATTCAAGTGGAATAAAAAAAATATAGCATGGAGGTTGCTAAAGATAATAAATTGGAAAAGAAAATCAAATAACAATTTTGTTTAAAAACAGTTTTAAAAATATTAACAATATTGGTCATTTCAAAAAAATGTTTATCAAAAAATTATAAAAATAATACTGTAGTGTGAGAAGATAGTAAATTGAAAAAAAAATTAAAATGTTATTTATCAATTTAATAAATTGTCTACATATTAATAAAATAGTTTCTTGTAAACTAAAAATTATGTTAAAATCTCAGTAATTTATACTGGAATTGTCAGGATAAGGTGTTATTATTTTTTAAAAATTACATATTTTACAATTATAAAGTTTAAAGTAAAATTTATGATGTAGTATTCCACAAATTGTAATATTTTAATTTATTTAGTTAGGAGAAAGGTGATGCTGTCCTACTTAACTTTAATATTAATTATATTAAATATATTTCTAAACATTTACAGAAAATAAATACGATTTATAAATACAAACTTAATGATAATAAAACTGAACAAAAACAGTTCATAAGTGTATTATTGAAATTAATATAATAATCTAAATAAGAAATTTTACTTTCAAAAAATTTCACTTGCAAATTGATCAGTCCATAAAACGGTTTAAAAACAGTTAACAATCTGGTTGTCAAATTAACACACAACATAACACACGACAAAATTTAATGATCATTAAGCTACATTTACACTGCGTTTTAGCAGTAACATTATAGCTACCACTGCATCTCCACTCTTTTGCTACTGCTAAACGGTACCTAAACTGTAGCTTAATGATCATAAAATTTTACCGTGTATCCCAGGCCTTAAATTCAGTCAATTAATCAATTAATGAGACGTTTCAAAAACATTTGACAATCTAATTACTGGTTGTTACCTCTCATTGCTTAATTAACAAAGTTTTATGCAACAGGCCTGTAATATATGAATTCATTATAAAATAAATAAAAATTGCAATTTAAAAAATGCATTTTCCGAAAAAAATTAATGAATAAAATATCAAAACACGTATATTGCTATAACATTTTCAAACATATCCCTCAAACAAATAAAAATATATATAACCCGAAAAAAGATAAATGCATAAGAAAAAGTTTTTCCTTTAACAGCAAAACTTATGATATATTTCCTCGCGTCATTTCTTTTTCACTCGCTGTAAACAATCAGAGGCATTCAGATTCACTCAAAAATCCCTTTTCTTCTTTCCGGGCCGACGCGACGGCGACGGCGACGCCGCGTAGTGTGACAAGACAGAGGTGCGACGCTTGACATTTTTCACCACTTAGTGTCTTGCAACACGCACCTAGGCTTTCCTTCCTTCACACGCTCGCTCGCTTTCTGCGACGAATCACCCTCGCATAAATCAACGACACATTTGTGAATACGAAATGTACTGCAGAGAAAGACGGCTGCTACCAGTGTTGTTAGTACAGCGGAATTTAGATTTATTTCGACTTGACAGAGGGTTATTGAGTGATAGTAGTGTTATTCTTGAATTTTACATAGATTTATTGAGATTTGTTGGAGGTTTACAAAATAGCGTAGTATTAACAGAGCAACATATTTTTCAGAACTCATTGCATTAATATAAAAACTGTTTTAGGATAAAAATCTGTTAATTATTGATATAAAAACGCTCGTTTTCATCCGGTCAAAATTTACTACTGACCTTAAAGTAATAGCAACAAGTTACTAAGTAACATATAAGTAACTATATAGTAACTATAGTTATAGTTATTTACTTTAATATCATTGATAAATTTTGACCTGATGAAGACGAGCGTTCAGAATTTTATCCTAAAACAGTTTTTATATTATCGTAGTGTTATTCTGAAAAAAGTTGTCATTTTTACATTTACTAATGTAGGTAATAGTTAACTTACAATGCTTCATGCAACCGGCCCATAGTAAATATAAAATTAAGATTTTTTTTTGCTTATTAAATTAATTATAAAAATTAATTGATTATGCATACATATTTTTATCCGCTCTATAATAACAACAAATCTCTTGTCATAAAATGCCAAAATATGTTTTAGAATACAAATTCATTTTAAGTTAACTAAATATTTCCTGCTAAAAGTATGTCAACTGAAAAGGACCAGATGATTTTGAATCTTACTTTAGTCACCGTGTCGCAACGGAGCAGTAAATTTACAGATAAGTTTTGCGTATTAAATGTAGATTTCTAGAAATGTGTAGGTATTTGTGTTTGTATAGTTGTAGTTTAGTTTTGCTTGTTCAAAGTAAATAATTGATTTTTAATGTTGTACTAACGTTTTGAGTTTTTCGTATTACCCGAACTGTTGTTTGCTGTTTAAATAATATAGTTTGTTTTACGATGGGAATTGTATAACTAATAATAGTTATTTTTTTACTTTTAAGTTTAAAATTTGTTTTAAAATAAAAGTGTTTCATTTGAAGAATATTTTATATGTATTTTATCATTTTTTCAAATAATTATATCATAGAAGTGAAACAAAAGATTTACGGCCGGTTTCATAATAATTACTTTTAACTAGCTTACTAGTAAAAATTAGTTCACCCCCCCAAACCTTACCGATAAATTTGTGGGTCTGTCAAAATTTTGACAGCTTTGTGGCGCTCTCTGGATTTCATGTCACTGGTTTGTTCTACTTGTACTATAATCATTCTTATCATAATTCTAATGATCATTCGGTTATTAAAATCATAGATTATGTCCATCACTAAAAATTACTATTAATATGTACATTACTAGTAGTTAAACCTTATATAATAAATAATTTAAAAATAAGTAAAATTATATGATTGTAGAAATTATGATAAACCTAAATTAAAATTATAAATATAATTATAATTAAATATATTAATTATAAAACCTAAAACATAACAGCTCTAAGATTTAGTTCTGTACTAATTAAAAATTTACAAACTTTTACTTATTTTTTTACTCAGAAATTTGTTTCTATGTTCTGCTTATTTACTGTATATATATATATATATATATATATATATATATATATATATATATATATATATATATATATTAGAGAGTAGAGTACATGAAAACGTCGATTATTAATAAAAATTAATACAGAACTAAGTCCTAAAGCAGTTTTATTTTAATATAATGAGTTCTGAAAGATTTTTTACTATATTACAAAACCTCATAAATAAACATTTATTATTTTTCTTGGGAATATAATAACAGCACAAAGATAATATTTTATTAGATAAATAAAATTAATGAAACATCAATAAATATCAATCGCTCATCATGCCTGTCAATATTTAATTTTATTAAACCAATCTAATATATAATAGCTTATAAAAACATAATTCAATGTTTATAATTTTTCATAAATATTCTTATCGACACTTTTACTTCATAAATCATCGTTTCCCCTCCGGCTTCTGTATCCTCGATTTCAAAACGCGGGAACGTCTTATAAAACAAAGCCACAAAACAAATGAACGACGCAAAAGAAATAAGCTGTCGAATGTTCATTTATTATTCGCCGAAAAATGGCGCTTGTTTCCGCTTTTTATTATGGAGAGAAAAGTATATATGGCACACAAATGTCGTGCAGGAGTTTTTTGTTTCTTTGGGGCAGTGGAGAGGGAGCAGTGTCTATGTCCGCACCGGATATCGTTAGTTTCGTCTCCCCACCGCGATTCAGTGACGTTTATTAATTGTTTTTAAAGTAGCTGTGTCGTTCGCAAGAGAGCGTGTATTGCCTGCTGTGGTTGGTGACACCCGCTACATTTACGATAAAATGTCTTGTAAATGATTCCCATGATAAGTTAAAGAAGAAGCAGAAACTACTGTTGACGAAATATGAGTTGGTTTTTTTGTTGGTGTGTTACTTTAAGATGAGAATACAGTTTTAGTAATGGCAAATTATTTTAGAATTAAGCCTAATATTACGGAAGTCCGCAAAAAAATTTTAAGAAGGGGAAAAAACTTGATAACAAATAATTGCGATAAAATATTTTAATTTATAATCATTAATATTAAAATAAAACTGCTTTAGATTGTATAAATAATCGACGTTTCGACGAACTCAATATCCGTCTTCATCAGCAAAAAATAATACAAATGACATTTACAGTAAATAAACAGAACATGGAAACAAGTTACTAGACGTAACAAATAGTAACTAGATTATAAAATTTATAAATTTTTAATTAAAGAAAGGCAAATTTTATTTAATTCAATGATTGACGTTAACTTTTTCTTTATAAATTTCTATTGCTTCTCTTAACAATCTGCTATTAATATTGATTCAATTGTGACAGTTTTTCAATTATGACAGTATATTCAAATTTTACATCATAAAGATATTCGAACGCATTTTGAGCATTCCAATTAATATTTTTTTAGAACGTTTATGTCCCATTGAAACGCATAATTTGCTATCAAAAAATCACTTAAAAATGATGTGAGAATAGGCACCTATGTATATTTTTATTAACTCCAAACGAATCCTTTTACGATTACAATTTGCAACAATAATGAAAAATATTCAATAACTTTAAATCTTATATATATATTCACCTACTATTTTCAACCAACTAAATACATAATCCTCATATTGTACCATTGTTATTATACAACACAGTACCAAATCACTGTACATCCCCAATCCCCATCTTTGCCACCAAACTATTTTCGCAAAACTCGAGCGACACAAATCGCGGATTACTTACAACCGTCGCGTCGGCAGCTAATGTGCACTTTGCATGCTCTCGCATCGGAGCGGTTGCCAACGCTAGCAGTGATATATGACGCGCGCCCAATCTGACGTCGCGACGACACTTTACCAGGCCCGTATCGTGTCGATTTCAGCCCGGATTACAGATTATATTTATGGAGAAGTGTATGGGTATGGCTGTGTTGAAGAGGCATCCGTCGCGACGGCGTTTCTTGCAAAGGCGTTGTTGCTAGAGCTCACGCTATGCGGTATTAACAACTTTGTAAAAATAAAGTTCGAGGGATAATCTTGTTTAGTGGCTTGTTAAGCTGCTGGAGCTGTTACTGGGTGAAGTTGACGACACGGGATTGAGGTTAACGTTTTATATATATGCTTGGAATTTTACTACAGAAGTCAATCTGGGCGCTGCCTCTTTTTCTTTGTTGCGAGTTTGAATATTTTTAAAAGTTTAAAGAATTATTACAGAATGAAGATGATCAGTATAAAATGGTTTTACTATTTCTATCTTTTTGTTTATGGGATTTTTTTTTTTGATTTAAAAATAAATTAATATTATTCTAACAAAAAAAATGATTAATTTTGTTCGAACAATCTTAAAATATTTAAACAAAACGAATTTAAAAAATTTCCAAAAAACACAAAATTAATTAAAAGTAAAATTTAATGCCTATTTTGGAAACATCATCATCCATCATTAGTATCAAATTAATAAAATAACCATATAAACACAATCACGCCATGTATCCAAACGGATGTGGCCACTACCCCGAAATTAGTTTTCTCTAAACATTCCTATCCAGACAAGCAACTTTAGCTTCATCCATATTTATGATACTTTTCATACATGCTCTTCTATTCTTGTTATATGCAAAACACTCTCAATCATACATCTTCATCTACTCATCGAAAGTTCACGCAAACATATACCTTCAAAATATTTTATTAGACATTCGTTCAACCAACTTAAATGACTAACACATCACATCACACACGGCACGTAAAAATCTCATAACACAGAATTAGCATTAACGTGAAACTGAAAATATCATTAATTATTAAAAATTTAGTCAACGAGGTTATACAACTAATCAACATAGTCAGTAGTCAAATATCACTTAAGTGATCTTTGAATATTTGTGTAATCTTAAATCGCTAACTAAGCTATTAATAATTAATGCTTATTTCACGTTAATAGTTAATACACTTACGGCCGGTTTCATAATAAGCACTTTAACTGAAGTCAACTTTAAGCAAACAAAAAACATCAATTTTAAATTATACTGGCATAATTATCATTGCTATCAATAAAACTATGTTTTTTTTTATCAATTTTTCAAACTTCTAACAGCATAATTATTTGTTGTTGACAATAAAACAATGTTTTTTTGTCGGCTTAAATTGACTTTAATAAAAGGTCTTATTATGAAACTAGCCATTGGTATATTTAGTATACTTTATACAAAAATAATTGTATATTTCGGTTTTGTTTTAAAACAAAAGAGGTATAATTTTTTCGATTTTCTAGGATTTTAAAATATCGGTTAAGGTTTCACTTAACATTCGCAAAATATTTACAAAATATCGGTTAACCGGTTTAGTTTATCGGTTGACCGATTTAGTTAATCGGTTTATTTTGTATCGTAATACAATATTAATTATTATTTGTATTTATTTATTCTATAAATTACACTTTTTGTTTAATAATATAAACCTTAATAAAGATTCAAAACTTGATCAAAACGTTATCAACTTTTCAACCGCGTTTTAATTCCAACCATAACCACAAATTATCCAAATCCAACGAGAGGGATTCATTCCTAAATTATATACCATTCCTCCTCGCCGTTCACCCTCGCCAAATATCTAAACATTTCAACGGGTGGATAAGGAATGAGGTTAAAACGCAAATGTAACCCGCAAGTAAACAGGTCTTGGTTGGTTATATTATCATCAAAACGTAATTCTCACGAGAGTGTGCATTGTCGGACGTTGATGGCGGGCCCCCGGTAACGGGGGCCCTGCCAAAGGGACCCCGAGGTGTAGCGGCGACGACGAAAAGGAATGTTTGCTGAATAATACATGCGTCCCGGGACAAAGTTTCAGTTTTCAGATGGTGTGTATGTGTTTGTGTCTGTGGTACGGTGGTCGCCGAGTGTGAGACACATAAGTAGAGGGAGTTCAGTGTACAAATGTATGTGATGCGGTAAATATACATATAAAGGGTGTACGAAAAATTACAATTTTTTTTTGAAATGTGGATTTCTTTTTAATAGGATACAAATTGTAGAATTTAATAAAAATTTGGAGTAATATAGTATTGTTTTAAAAAAAGCTAAGATTGATTACAAAAATTTATATACGTTTTTTAAACGACGAATCTGCTGAAAAAACATTGAGAAACCTTCTGATTTTTGTTAGTTTTATTCTAGTAGATTCGCACATTTTAGTATATACATTTGTTATGACAAATGAACAAGTTAATGAAACCTACTGTAACAAAATTAGAAGTATATGGGTAAACCCATATATAGACCACTTTGACATTATCATTCAAAAATTGGCGCAACACTGTTCAAAAATAAAATTATATAACTTTTGTGAACACTAAAAAAAGTATAGTAATTTTTTTTATTAATCCTTGGATAAAGTGCTAAATCAAAATAAAAATTTTAAAATTTTAGTAATTTTTTTCTTAAAAAAATGAAAACATTGTAAAATACTTTATAATTTATATGGGCACTAGCAGAATTTTTTGTAAGTATTTAATTAATCTCGGATAAATAGTAAGCCCAGAATTTTGGTAATTTTTCTCTCAAAAATTTGGCAACACAGTATATTTGTCAAATTGTATAATTTATGTGGACACTACAAGAATATTTTGTGAAATTTTGATTGAAATCGGATAAATAATGTAGCCACAATAAATTTTTAAAAACTTTAATAATTTTTTTTCGGAAAGTTGGCATCATTGGACAAAAATAAAACCACATGGTATCTTGTGCACTAAATAAACCTATCCCGAAAATTTTATTACAATCGGTTGAACAGTCTAGGAGGAGTTGCTACCACAAAATTTTGACTGACAACCTAGCAAGCTGGCGACGCACACACATACACTAATCGTAAGTTCGGATTTGTCATTTAGAGGCTATGTAGAGTTTTATATATATTTTTAAAAATTTTAAAAAATGTTGCACATACCGTAATTTGACTGCAAGGAAAATTATTAAATTATTAAAAATTATTAAATTCAAAATATTTTTATTTATTTATAAAAATTTTGGTCGAACTCTATGCAAAATAGGTTAAGTATTTATTATGTTTACAAAACAAAAGAAAAGTCTGCAAAAATTAACAAAAATCTCAATGTTGTTTCTTTAGCGAAGTTATTAGTTTGTATTATTGTAAATGTAACCAATCTATTTAGCATCGAATTAATTATTTAATCCATTAATAAACCAATTACAAACCTACTTAAATAATCAAGACTCATACAACCCGCAAATAAAACGATTAACACGATCATTAAAAATTGACAGATACACGTGTGTTAACACAATTCCAAGGGTATCATCATAAAAATTCCATGACACGATCAACCGTAACCAGGCCGCCGCCATCCAAGTACAAAATTTATCATCTGACAATTGTCGGGGGCCGTACTGTATACATGATATGTTTGTATAGCGAACGGATGGTATATTGTAACATTGGGAAAGGGAGACATCATGTTGCCGTGCGCTGGGGTATGTAAACACATGTCCCGATGTGACACGGTAGACGCTGAATGCGAAACGGCGCGTCGGCGTCGGGAATGACACACACACAGACGACGACGGGTCAACTTTGTGTGGCATACACGGTCTATTTGTGGTTGTTGAGTTTACGAATATATTACGGGAGTAGTTTTCGGTTTCAGTTCAGTGTAAGATGTGGATTTTAGATATTAAGATTGTATTGTGTGATACGTATAGTTTTTCGAAAAGTACACTGTAATTTTACCAATAAAATATGAGACACTATGATGCTCAATATTTATAGGTATAATTACTCAACTGCTGTAATTTTATTCATAATTGTTTAAAAATACATAATATTAGAACTATGACAAACATTATGTAATATGATATTACCAAGGGATGAAAAAGTACATATGTATGTAATATTGCAGTTCTTCAGTAAATACATATTTCGTTTATATCGTGTATGTAAAACGTCGATTTTTAATTAAAATAAATACAGACTAAATCCTAAAGCCTTTTTATTTTAATATAATGAGTTCGGAAAGATTTTTAACTATGTTATGTAAGTTTATATTTTTGGTAATTTTGACTTACATATATATCGTATTTTAAAATTAAAATATTTGTTATTAAATAAAAAAAAATTTAACATAAAAAAACTCCTTTGTTTCACATTTAGTAAGTGTTTTTTTTTTTATTAGGAAACTAGATATTCTATTATGTGTGTCAAGTTCATCGAAAATTCTATTTCTGTAACATTTTGATTGAAGTGTCATAGTTTATTATGGAATATGGATGTAAAGATATATAAGAATGATTACTATGTAAATGATTTTTTTCCATTTAATCGACAATAATAAAGAATTTATTCCGAAAATAAAAAATTATATTCTGATACTATCTAATCAGAAATTCTAATCATTGTACGAATTATGTAACCCAAATTAATGATACATATATTTGGCCTTGGCATTTATTAATTCTAATTCGCATTAGTCGTATTTGCTTTGATTGAGATAATTTAATAAATTTACAAAAGGAAAATTAGGCTAACTTGATTGTGTTCTTGATTGAATATGTGTATAAATAATTTAATATAATAGTATTATTATCAGTTACGTCTTTTCCATAAGGGAACATAAGGCACGAACCCAGGACCCCCACCTCAATGGGGACCCCAAAGTGTCGAGGTCATTGTTTACATCGAAAAAGCGGAGCTCAATTTTTTAGTGTAGTTTACTAGGAATTGTCGTTAAAATTATTAAAAAAGATCGCTTTTCGCTACTCGTAACATAATACACTATTTTTTACAACTGTTAAAGAAACTGTATTTTATTTTACTATTCAAATATATACTTCATAATCCAATACTGCAACTTAATTACCGTTATCACCTTTCTATAATAATTAAGGTAACTTAATCATCAATTCCTTCATAATTTCTAACAAACAACACTAATAATTCGAGCAAGCGACAGATTTAATCACACTTGTGTTGTGTGGTCGCGCATACTAAGACATTCGAAATTCAAACACGGAACAACGACTGCCAGCCCAGCCAGCGTCATACGGATGTTACAGCAGGAGCGGGTACGTGACGCTCAAGCAGGAATTATGCAAGGCGTGTGCACCATGCCGGAGCTGCCGGAGCTGCCGGAGCTGCCGGAGCTGCCGGACAATGAGACCGGATGAGTCGAATTTTAGGACAGTATGATAATCGCGAAACGGAAGGTTGGTTATGCTAATTTTGCAGGAGAATTTTTTTAGCAGAAACATGTGTTTATGCGACGATAGCAGAAATTAAATATAAAAGAGCTTTTGGACGTTTAAATTATTGAATTTTATTGTAGCTCTATTTTTTAATGTCTGTGTGTTGTGACAGATAACCTAGATCTAGATCAAAATGAAGATTTTCACAGTGTGATCGTAAAAAAGATCGTTTCTTATATTTTTTTTAATTACAATAACAATAGGTAATGTAGTTCTAAAGTATTCAATTAATTTAATTAATAGTAATTTTATTGTATTTTGATTTTAATTAAAATAAATTTATATATTTTTTGACATGGTAAAAAATCTTTCAGAACTCATTATATTAAAATAAAAGGTTTTAGGTTATAGTTTTGTATTAATATTTATTAATAATCGACGTTTCGATGAACTAAATATGTCTTCATTACGAAAAATAATACAAATGACATTTACAGTAAATAAACAGAACATAGAAAAAAAATTATTAGGTAACAAAACAAGTAGATCATAAAAATTAATAAATTTTTAATTAAATGAAGACAAATTTTATTGACTTTACAGTAATTGATGTTATTTCTTTATCGTTTATTTTTACAATCTAGTTACTTATTTTGTTACTTAGCAACTATAATCGTAACCAAAGTTCGCTTATATAATTTGTAATTTAAGAACCGAACGAAAAATTAGCAATAGTGACTTGGTTACCGTAAATACTTTGTATATAAATACAATAATTAAAATACACTTACCCCTCTATTGTGGAAGTCTATATTCGTTCTAATTGTCCTATGATGTAAGTCCTGTACAGGCCTCGCATTGTTGCCAAGTGGTGCTTTAGGCGCCATTTCAGGACCTTGCATCAGCTTTCGCAACGCGTAAAGCTGTAAAGTAAAACAAAAACACAGAGTTGTAGTTACAATTTTATTTATTAATAATTTATTTCTTCTTTTCCAGAGAATATATATTTATCAAAAAAGCTTCAAAAATGTTGTTTTCATAAAAAAAATTAACTGAAAATATTCTATTTTCATTTAACCCGAGTATCCCTTTAATATATTGAATAATTCACTGAAAATCGTTAAGCCTTACACGGTCAGTCAGGAAACCTTTCACTTATATTGACTTTGACATTTGCTTTGATCTGACACCGTCAATCAGAATGTCAATCTCCGGTCTGAATGTCATTCCGAATAATCGTGTAAGGCCTGCTTTAGTTTCAAAAAAAAATTCCGTCTTCAACAACTGAGTTGCTGGCTGGATTGTAGTGAAACTAATTACATGAAATATTCCCGCTGTTTTAAGACGAAATGAGATATTATTAAAAGTTTTTAACAGCGTTACTTGACGGTGCATGTTCCAAGTGCAACAAGCCAGCGTTTTAGGAACAATACACTCGAAGATATTTTAATAAATTTCTCAAAGTACTGCGCCGTTACGTCAAGTTTTGCTGCATTAGTTTTTAATGAGGCTTGTTGTATGAGAATATACATATATTTGGAATGTTATGCTTATATTATGTCGCGTGTATATGTTTAGTATAAATTAAACTCGAAAGTTTTCCTGTCGTTTAAAGCGATGTTTTAGATTATCTACATGACGATAAAATAATTTTTCTATTATGTATTAAAATTGGAGTATAATATTTTAATACCTTGTTATTGCAGGAAGTTAGAAGTGTTCGCTTTTTAAGATATTTGATATTGAGTGTAAAATTGAGCACAAAAATATACGGAGTATATTACCTGATTTTTTTTGTTTTTGCTTAAAAAACTAATAACGCCAAATGCTGTGAACAATTAAATTTTTTAATTTAAGTATGTGTGAGTGTTATAAAGTGAAATTTCTAAAATGTTTATTATATAGGTTATTGTTAATTTACTCTTTTTTTGTGATAATAGATTAAATAAAATATATGTTAAATCTGAAAGAAAAATGAGGAAATTTTACAAAATTTTGCATCCAGTTTTATAATTCAAAAATTCAGTGGCGATGGTAGACTGAAATTTAAAGGTGTCAGTGTGATTCAGAATTTTCTTAAAGGACATTTTCTTAATGAAAATAGGTAAAATAATGGTACAAAAGAATTAAAATTATTAATTTTATACTTTCTATTTATTTTAATTTATTATTAAATGATTATATATAAACAAATATCATACTAAATAGTACTCTAACTTTTCTATTTTTATTTAATATGGCAAATTTATCAACTATCTTCTATTAATTTACAGCATTGTGTTTTTCAACACTTTTCATTAACTCGCCTTTCTTCCTGTCTGTTTGAGCTAGAAACTTGAAACTTTAAACATAGAACTAGATGACAATGCAATATTAGCTAATTAATCAATTAATTAATTAACTAATTAATTAATAATATTAGAGATATTAATTTTTATCTTGTACTATATTCACGAATTTTTGTTCGTGTATTTAGCAAATATTTTTTTTCAAAGTACAGAAAATACAGAAAACACACAGAAAACTAAGAAGCAGAAAACAATTATTTAAATAAAAAAATAAATTATACACCACGTTTTTAAAACGGACTAAAAAGTATAAAATAATTTCTCCTAGTCTTATTCAGATTTATATCCTCATACAGATTTCTGTCCGGAAAATTTGTGATTGTAAAATTTAAAAAAGTGGGGCGCATGTAATAAGGAGTGTAGGGAGAAGCTGTCGTTGATTGTTATATGTAAAACAATGAATTAAATTTAGAATTACTTAAATTTATGACAGATAAAAACAAGAAATAAATTCATTTTACATGAATGCGTCTCTGGCACCAATCTTTAAATAATTCCACCGAAAATGCGATGAGATTTACTCGGTGTTTACATCTTGTTTTCTGATCGGCTAATACGTGAAAGTTGACACTGTTAAACTTCGCCGGATATAGATGGGGTGTAAGCCAGAGTTTAGCTACATAAGGGCTGTAGCTGTAACGAACAGTGTAACAGTGGAAAATGGTTTAAAACAAACAGCTATCACGCGCGCGTGCTAGTACCTACCACTACAATGAACCTTCCTCCCCCCTCCCAGCACACCTGTGTTATTATTAACAAATCCAATTCAATTTTGCGCCCGCCGCAAGGCAAAGAGCGACGAGAAACAATCTCTAAAACAATAAACCAACATAAACATCTGAAAGCGAGCCGGATGCGTGCGTTCTCATCTCTACCACGATTACAGAGCCTGGCGTCGGTGGCGTTGGTCGGTATGGTTGTGTCTATAGAACCCGTCCCTGCCCCCAGATAAACATGCCGATAATTGGTGTGTGATCGTGTCATCGCTCTGCGACGATACGAAACGCTCTAAGCTTACGCGTTGATTCATCACGTTCGGTGGCACGTTTTAATTGTGTATAGCGTGCCCGATTTTAGTTGGTTGCTAGTGATATTTTTTGTAAAGTATTTTGTTATTCTAATGATTAATTTAAATAGACGTAAAAAAAAATTGCTTTAAATTTAAGTTTTTTAATTTTAGCTCAAAAGTAAACGTGTATTAAACTGTAAATTTATGTTTTTCTAATAGAAATATAAATTTTAATAGAAAATAATAATAATGAGTAAAAGTATAATTATTTTAAAAATTTTGTATAAATTTATTTACTATTTTGTTCAGAAACATAGACCTGCATTCGCACTTCTTTTGTTTATGAAAAAGTACTTTTATTTTTTACTTTAAAATTAATTTTTACTTCTATCTCTTATTAAATATGAATAGTATTTTTATTTTCGATATATATTTCAATATCTAATATTGTAAAAATCATATAAACTAATTCAAATTGCTTAATAAGTAATTTTAAGTAAACGTCAATAGTACTTTTGATAAATAAATATAATTATAAAATTATTAATAATTTTCAGTTCAAATTTGGTTTTATTTTTAAAAATAGTTATACTATTTTTTTTCCATTAAAATTTTTATTTTTATTACAAAAGCATAAACCATGTTTACTTCTGAACTAAAATTAAAAACCTCGAATCTGAAGCAGCATTTTTCTCAGTGTATCTTTTGTTTATGTGATTTGTATAATAAAGTTTTAGAGATATTTTTTAGATTTTATTCATAACTATCAAAGTAATTTATAAAGTTACTACTTTAGAAGTAAATTTACTCTGTTGTTTCACAAAGAAACAAGTAAAATAAATATTTGAATTCTATTAATTCAAATAACATCAGTTTATTTGAGGCAACCAAGGAAAACAGGACACTCTGTACAGGTTCTGATTCAGGCGTGAATGTAATTTAGAGTAGGATTTACAAGTAGTTAGTAAACGATTACTGATCTTTTCACAATTTAATTGCAAGGGGAGAAGGTGTGCTATTTGATTTTATTTAAACCGCAATGATTGAATTTTGTTTTTATCGCATACAGCTGGGATACATACACGGTTTAGATAGAATTTTGATTGTTAATAATGGGAGTTGTAGAATAGTATGTCAGCGATGTTTTCTTACCTCGTGTTTGGTGATGTAGATAGGTTTGTTTAGGATAATCCAAACTGTAGTTTCCCAGCAACCGGGATGTGTTGTGGAACCTTCATATGTCATGAAATGTTCGGTGTCTGGTAGTAACGATCTCAAAGATAAATGTCGAATTTCTTTTGATGCTCCTGTAACGAAAGAATAAAATTAATAATTATATATATATATATATATATATATATATATATATACATTTATATATATATATATATATATATATATATATTTATATATATATATATATATATATATATACATTTATATATATATATATATATATATATATACATTTATATATATATATATATATATATATTTATATATATATATATATATATATATATATATATTTATATATATATATATATATATATATATATTTATATATATATATATATATATATATATATATATATATATATATATTTATATATATATACTGGGTGTTTGTTTATGAAGTTCGTATGGGCGTTTAACATGCAGTTATATACTTCTTTCTCGAGTTAAATTCGGAGAAATACTTCGATAGGACATAAAAAGTTATATAATTTGGTTTTAGTTTCAATTTGCTAGCATGTGCCGTCTGGACTTTTTTTTTTGAAAATTATTAAAAATTAATATTTTTTGCATTTTAATTTGTATTTTCTCTCCTGCCAAAGCAGTATGAGTTAGAGAAAAAAGTTACTTAGCTATTATGTAGATAATTTTTTTTATTTTACTTAATTTTTTTCAGATTTTTTGATCAAATATCAAGGGTACCCCTTGAGAAATTTTCCAAAATTCAGTTTATAAGTTTTTAGTTGATTATAATAGTTATTACTTATAGCGAGATTTTTATATGAAGAAGGTTGCGTCATTAATCACGTCATCAAAAGCAATGACGTCAAATTTATTCTGTTTGTAATTTATTCATTTAACTACATCAGTTGCGATTTGACTTACAATTAGTAGTATTGATCTATTATGAAATTTAACATAGTAAAAAAATCTTTCAGAATTCATTTTATAAAAATGAAACGGTTTTAGGTTGTACTTCTGAATTCATTCTTATTAATAATCGACGTTTCGATGTACTCAGCGTACAGCTTCATCAGGAAAAATATTTTTTTTTTTTAGAGTGTAAGTCATTTCTGATTCACAATATAGAAAAAAAAACTCTTCATTTAACAAAAGCAAACACGAATACCTACTTAAATTAACAAAACTAACAACATTATTTTAATTTTCATTTCTTTCGTAAGAAATAAAAACCAATAAAACTACACACAGCAAACGAAACAAGAAATTCAAGACATACTGTGACAGCATCGTGACGTGAAGTAAAAAGAGAGAGAAAGGAAAGAGTTTAGATTCTTGTTGTCTCTCTTTTGAACATTGCCCGCTAATTACGGTTTAATACATTGTTAGAGAAGTTTGCTAAACTCGACAATCAAAATAAAATTACGACTTCAACATTACTTTTAACGACTCTAAAGGGACCATTTGAATTTATGATTTTCTCTCACGGGTTTCTTCTTTCCGCGAGAAAATTTTCGTCACTTTGAAAACGAACGTGTGCGTGTATATGTGTGTACTAGTTAGTAGGTCGACACAATGATGTTCTTTCCGGTAATATGGAGCAGTTTCTACGCACTGTTACCAACTTGCAAAATGACATATAAGTCAGATATTATTGCATATATTTTAGATTGTTAAGATTATGGAATAATAAAGAAAAATACAATGAACTTGCCGGGGTTCAAACCCGGGTCCTTCTGCTATCACGGCAGCTGTGCTACCAACTGCGGCACAAGATTGACGGCAAGGTAATACATTTTTCGATATTTTAACTGGTCATGATAAACTCATGTTTTTAATCCAGTCGAGTAATCATATGATGTGTCCGCATATCTAGCAATGTTAATATATATTTATTCTTAATTGTATAAGGCGTATTAACCATTAATTTATTTTGATAAACTAATTAAATCATTCATCAAAATAAATTAATGGCGATTTATGTAATTACACATTACTTAAACCTACTTTAATATGCCTTATATAATTAATAATAAATATTATGGAATAATAAAATATTTTCAATATCAAATGAATTTAATATATTTAGGCTTAGTTTTATAAACGATAAATAAATATACCTCGCAAGTAAATGTTATTCTTCTATTAAATAATCCTAAAAATAAAAATTATGTCAATAATTTATTACCAGATTATTAATATTAATAATTATAATTATATTTTAATACTACTAGATTAAATTTATACCTATTTCATACAAAAATCTACAGAGTAAATGCTTTTACTTTGAAAGTAAATTTAACCTAAGGACTGTACCCCATTTTTCCACTTACTTAATACTTACTTTTCGATAGGACATAAAAAGTTATATAATTTGGTTTTAATTTAAATTTGCTAGCATGTGCCGTTTGGGCGCTAGAATTTTTTTTTGATTTTTTGGTTTTTATATTTGAAAATTATTGAAAATTAATATTTTTTGCATTTTAATTTGTATTTTCTCTCCTGCCCAAGCAGCATGAGTTAGAGAAAAAAGTTACTTAGCTATTAAGTAGCTAATTTTGTTCTTTATTTTACTGAATTTTTTTTAGATTTTTTGAGCAAATTTTGAAAAAAGTCTGATTTTGAAAAAAATCTCAAGGATACCCCTTGAGAAATTTTCCAAAACCTAACCCACAACCTAACTCTAACCAAACCAAACCAAAAAATTTGGTGGAAAAAACGGAGTGGAAAAACGGAGTGGGGAAAATGTCTCCCTACCAGCCTGAGTTTATAAAACCGGGCTTTTTATTAATATCGAATGAACTTTCTACTATAAAAATATTACATATTTACAACATAAAAATATTTTATTATTAATAAAAAGAAATAGAATTGTCCACGTAAAAATTGAAAAAATAATTTCTCAAAAACAATAAATTTCAAAAACAAATATACATACATTCTATATATAAACAAGTTTTAATATAGCGCAAATTAAAATCACATATTATTTTATATAGTTATTTATCATGGTAAGACAAAATAAAATTTACCGAAAATAACAACGAATTTTTTTGTTGGATATAATAAAATTTTGTTATAAATAACGTAATAAAACTTACCTACAATAATATTTTATAATACAATAACCTAGTAGTAGTATTTGTTAATGATCAAATAAAACTATAATAATTTTACGGCAATAGAATTTCAGAAATAACATTTGTTTGTTACTTATTTTGTTACCAAGTAACTTATTTCTATGTTCTGTTTATACAAGTATGTCTTTTCCATAATTTTTCCTGATGATAATATATGTGATATTAAAATGTCGATTTTTAATTAAAATTTATACAGAACTTAATCCTAAAGCCTTTTTATTTTAATACAAAAATTGCAAGGTATTCTATCAACAAAAATATACAACAATTATAATTGGCCAAAATGTGTTGAAATAATAAATAACTCTAAAACTCTCTGGCGTAAGTAATGAATAATATTAATTATCAAGAAACGCATATTTAATGAATGTATTATTAGAAGGAATAGAAATAAAAAATTACCCATTTCTGTGCTACAACAAATGCATAATATATATATATAAATTTCTTATATTTTATTCAACCAATTTTATCGTTTTATACCAAATTGGAAAAAAAAAACAGAAAAACTATCTTAAAATTGACCAGAGTCCATCTTAAGAATATTTTCACCGAAGTACTTAAGTCGTTCTACCAGCTATCGCAATGCCCGTCTGCCCGAAATTTATTCTCGTGCGTGCGTTCTCGAAAATGAGCCATAAAACCGACTCGGTCCTTTACGGTTAAAGACAAACCGGAAGGAGGTAGAGGGTGGTTTGTCTGACCGTACGGTACCAAGTTCCTTCCTTCCGGTTACATCAGTGGCCTCCTCTCTGCACTGGACATCCATCGTCCCTGGTTTGTTTTATGCGCTAGTAAAAATGTTATGCGAGCTGATGGAAACAGCAGCTGTCTGGAATCTAAGAAGGCAATGGATGGTTTTGTCTGTTACTATGTACGTTTGTTTTCAGTTACTTGTGGGTTTATTTTTTAATTTTGTTTTATCAAGATTTCCTGTTGAGAATTGTTGTTATTTCGTTTTTCCTTTAGAATATTTACTGTAAGAATTTTGTATGGTCAAATATTTTGTATCACTAAAGTTTGTTTTAAAGAAACAGTAAAAACGATTTTTAACAAATTCACAAATATTGGTTTGCGATATTTGTAATTGACGTTTTTACAAGAAAACAGAATAAAATATATGTATGTAATTGCATTACTTTTTGGCTTAAATTGGCCCGTATTCTCACCTCACTTTTAAAAGTTATTTTTGTCAAAATTATTTTTGATGTTTACTTAAAATTACTGAATAAGCAATTTTAATCAGTAGGTATATTTGAATTTTATAATATTAGATATAAAAAAATATATATCAAAAATAGAAATATGAATAGTATATATTTGATAACAGGTAGAAGTAAAATTTATTTTAAAGCAAAAAAATAAAAACACTTTTTCATAAAAAAAAAAGAGTTTCGGCAAATTATTATTTATCACGATATTCTTTGGAATTGAATCATTTTGAAATGTACTATCATGTATTAATCATAATCATAATTTAATATAATATAAAGCTCTTTTTGTGTTTCGCCCAGATTGCATGGCCTCGGCTTTACCTCATTCATAAATATATGGTCTCAACACAATAATAATTGCTTTCTTCTCCTCGTAACAAAATATACTATTACCTCTTACTACATTTTTTTCCGCAAATATATTTTGAAATAAACTAACCAAAATTCATAAAATAATACTTACATATTTACTAAATAAGAATACAGACACTGAGCATACAACGTAGATGTTAATTAAATTATGTTCTTGTGTACATTTTAAATTATTCGTTAATTATTTATTTACGAAACGTCTTTGTTTGCCAGCGCCTGTTTTTGTACAAATAAGTGTACAATGTGCTCTATAGCGCCGCGTACTACGGACACAAAATAAAATCTTTTTCAATTAAAAATTAATGTGCTTGAATCTTTTATTGTTTACATCGTGATATAGTTTTTGTGCTTCATTAATTAAACACGCGTTGGATTTTTTAAATTTTGTCTTTATGAAAAATAATAATATTATTGTTTGAATTATAATAGTAATGTTTATGATTGAAGAATAAAAAGATAAATATATACATAATACTTTTTTTTTTAATGTAAAAATATATTTATATTACAAATAAAAAAAAATAAAAAAATTTTTTACTTTAAACTTTGGGGGTGATTTTTACCCCCTATACCTTGACGGTTGACAATAATTAGCTTTTAGTGTTTTACTTGAATACCCAAAGCTCATTTAAATCGGCGATGAACACCTAGATATGTTTGCTTGTCAAAAGTTTTAATATCAATTTTGGTTATAGTGTTTTGTTATAGTATAGTATTTCTGGTCTTCGACAACTGTATCATCAAGTAAGTGTCATTTGCACTATACTCACATTGTCATTGTTAGCTCTGTCACTGCAAGTGCACTGCAAGTGCAGCGTTCCTCCTGCACGATTTTACAGCGTTTCACGTTTGATTGTCATGCACCAGAACAGTGGTTTTTAACCTTTTCCATTTATGTATCTATTTTATATATATATATATATATATATATATATATATATATATATATAATAAAATTAACAACTAGAAAATATTAAGTAGGATTAAAATTTTAATGGGTAGGTAGTTAAAAGGTTAGATGTTCGAATCAAACTTTTATTCAAGATTGTGTGTCAAGCTTTCGGTGGCATTTTCAGTGGAAAATGCTACCGAAAGCTTGACACAAAACCTTCCTCAGGACTTTTAATTGATAAAAAGCCAATGTTTCAAATGAAATTAACACAGTCTATAGTACGTTCCAAATCACTCAGACACAGTTGATATTAATTCAGTGATAAAAAATAGATTTTATCATAACTTGTATTTTCTTATATAGACTTGCATTGTAAAAGCATTGAATATTTCGAAATTTTACAAAAGCAGAAGCCTATACGTTATTCATTCAAAACAAAGCAAAAGATATAAGCCGTATATCGACGTACATCTCTTACAACCCTTCATATATCCACGATTAAGAACCACTGCAGAGATACAAGAGTGCTAAGATTGCAAATGGTCCCGGTACTTGCATTTTACAGCAACAGCATGTGAGCGAAAATGTTGTTCCATGCATCGAATTACCGAGCGCGCGCTGAAACGAAATAACTTGCTCTTTTTGCAGTCGGGGCACCGCGTTAGTTTCATTACGGATGAGTGTTTGTAAATGTGAGCAAGTACTAATGGAATATGATTGTTTTCTCTTACGGTAGGTACATGTGTGTGTATGGGGGAAGGTTGGATGCTTTGTAAAGAGGTGTAACGTCGTGTATAACATTATTGTTTGCTCGTTTGTACGATGCGGTTTTCTATTGTTTATAAGAAAGGCGAGGGTTTGATACGATGTTGTTTTGTTTTGGTGCAAGGCGAACCGTGTTTGTTAAAGATAAATCTCTGAAATATTATATATGTAAATGTTTTGTTTATATTTTTATGTGTTGTGGGTTATATAATTATATTTTTCTTCATGCGTATCAGAATATTAATATTATGTTATCATATTGCCTATGTAGAAAGAAGTCATTACGTCACTAGTACGATATTATATAAAGCAGTTAGTTACTATATTCTCACCTGCTGGCAGCATCAAACATAACTATAACGTTAAGTGTATTTAATCTGACGTCTTCGGCGCCATATTGAAAACTATTACGTCCAGTTAAGTTAATTGACAATTGCATTGTTTATTTTTGCTTGAATTTTAATTTGATTATTGAAAATGTGTGAATAAGTACAAGAAATGCAATGTGCACCGTCAGATTTGTTATAAACTGCATATTCGACCAAAGGCTATATTAAAAATTATTAAATAAAGTTAAGTTAATTGAATTTGAATTTAATATACGGTGGTCAGAAATTGCATATCGGACCAAAGAAAGATAATAAGCAAATATAAATAATATATGCAAATTCATACTATTCTACTACTGTTAGTAAGGTTAAGGATACTTGGCATATATTTTTATTTATTTTTAATTTAATTTCGTTTAGAACATTACAAAAATCATATATGTTATTTGGTATAGAAACATCAACTTTTCTTTTGCGTTTCGCCCAGATTGCTGGACTCAACACAATAATCATCGCTTTGGGCAATTTGAAGAAGTTTTTAATATCATACATATAATTTTGTTTGTAGGTTTTTTTTTATAATTAATATTTTCAAACAAATTTTAATGATATTCTGCATTAAAAACAATAATTAAAATTATAATTTTCATCAAAGACGCATTATTAATCCTACTGAAACACCAAAATTTATATCCATACACTTTTACCTAACCATCCAATCGTAACCTATTGCAGCAGGATACCGAGCAGGAATGCACCATGTGCTGCACACAAATTCCTCGTGTCCTGCTGTGTCCTGCAGCAGGACCGCCTGCTTGCAGGGAGACAATAACCTGCTAATATGATATACGATGGGTGTGGTGGGAATGATAAAAACCTTTTGTTCACACCCGACTGCCGCTTTGCTGGCAGGGACCTTATGCCACGACTTCCTTGTCTTACAATATGCTTAGCGACCGTTCTTTGTTTCGTAGTCGGCAGATGTTTCAACGAAAAGGTATTGGTGCTTGATTTTGTTTTAGGATTCGGTGCGTTAGTAAAGAGAGGATATATTGATTCTAGTAACTTGTTTTTATGTTCTGTTTATTTACTGTAAATGTCATTTGTATAATTTTTCCTGATGAAGACGTACGTTGAGTACGCCAAAACGTCGAATTTTAAATAAAATTAATACAGAACTAAATCCTAAAGCCTTCTTATTTTAATATAATAAATTTTGAAAGATTATAACAAATATTAATATGTCTGAAATATACTATAATTTTACATAATTTAAGAAGTTATACGAACAATATGTAATTCTACATAAAATATGTGATGTAATTTGCAGCAAGTAATCAAATTTTACATACTTGTTAGGTTATTTTTACTTACTTTATGTGATTATTGTGAATTATGTAAAAATTACACGATTTTGAAGAAGAAATACAGAATATTTATAGTAAAATTTTATTACTATTTTTCTGTAAATTTGCTTTTTTTACAGCGTATGTTAATAAATTTAAATCTATAATTTAATGTAAATAAATAAATTACAATCACAGTACATAAACTAATTGATACAAATGTACACACTTATAAATCGTGATGTAATACAATAACTCACTTTAAGAATATTCCACTTCGACTCCTTTAGAGCCATTTAGCCATCTAGCGCGGCAGCTTTATTACTCATCATTCAAGTTGAGTTATAAACTTATAAAAGACAGAGTAAAATTTGCTCAAGCATAGACTACATTTTTCACTTTCGCTACAACCACACCGCGCGGGAATGAAAAACCACTGCTCGTTACTTGCGGTACTTAGGAAATACTAACCGAACCGTCCCGGTAGCTCACTATTCCTTTTGTCTCCTGATGTCGCTAGCGAGGCGCCGTTTTTTAATAAAACAAAACAAAAACGCGACTACAGTTTGCCCGGAGAAAGCGTGTTTCACTTTTTTTCCGCTCACAGCCAACTTAAAAAAAAATTGATTTGATTTTTATTATTTGAGTAGTTTTTTCTCAGTCAGTCGTCTTCGGCTGGAATCCATTTATTCTTTTCTTCGTAGTGCTGTTTCTTTTTTTTTTTCGTTTCTTTTTGAAGGTTTTTCTTACGATTGTCCCTGTCTTTGTCTGTCTGTTTTAGCGGAAGTTTCGCCGATTTTATTGGTTTTATTATAGATACCTTATATTGATTCGAAGAGTATATAACTCGATGTTTTCCGAAAATGAATTATAATGGAATATAACCTATTTTTCTTGGATGATACTGAATTATGGAATATATATTTTTTATTGAATTATATTTGAGAACTACTATTCAATAGGAAATGGTATAAATCATAATGAAATGGTTTTATTTCGTTTTCAATATTTGTAAAATTGAAAATTTGTACTCTTTGGCATTGATACGTTGAAAAAGTAGGGTTAGATTTATTTTTTTAAATTTATTTATTTTATTATTTAAATTAATTAAATATTCAATTTGGTTTTGAAATTATGATTGTACAAAATAAATAAAATAACTATTCTATCTAATTTGAAATAGATGAGTAATTAATGATGATTATGATAATGATTTCATTAGATAACATTACTTATTCTATTAGTTTCGATATAGTGAAAGAGTTTATGCAAACTCTTTTAGGTACACGGCCTGACTGTGTATGTATGTATTCTACTTGAATACAAATTAGTTGAAATTAAATTAATATTTCAAATAAAGTTTAGGTAAATAATCAAAAACTGCAGACCAAAAATTGTGAATAGATTGTCAAATAGACGAATATTATAATGCTTTTTATGTTTCGCTAAAATTATTTGGTTTTGACTAACGTCTCTGTTGCAAATATCTTGGAGCTTAATGTAATAATTATTTAAATAAAAAACAAATTTTAATATACCACGTTTTTAACACAGACTAAAAAATATAAAATAATTTCTCCTAGCCCCATACAGATTTACATATAACCCCATACAAAAAAATGTGAGGCAACGACAGCTACTCCCAACACTCCTTACCATTATCTATTGCATGCGCCCCACATTTTTCTGTATGGGAGTTATAAATCTATATGGGGTTAGAAGAAATTATTTTATACTTTTTAATTCTTCTTGAAAACGTGGTACTTATATTAATTTTTTTTTTCATTTAAATAATTATTTTCTGCTTTTTAGTCTTGTTTAACTTTAACTTAATTAATTAATTTTATTAATTATAATTATATAATTATAATTAATTCAATATTTTTAATATTATTAATTAATTAGTTAGTATTGTATTTTCATTTAGTTCTGAGCTATGTTTAAGGTTTCTAGTGTCTGACTTACCGGGAAGTTAGTTTAAAATCGATTGCAAAATTTGCTACCGAACAGACAAACAAACAAACAGACAGACAAGGAAGCGAGTTAGTAAAAACGTATTAAAAAGATTGCTTTTTTACTCTAATAGATAGATATACTGTTTTTACTTTAATGTTAAAGTATAGTATAAACAAATTTTTATTAATCAATCGTCTTTATTATACTATAAATAAAATTATCCGACTCATTTATACCAAAGATAAAATTTAAGTCCAGTTATAACCGGTTATTTGTGATATATAATTTCCTTTTAGTATAATGATTAGTACTCATCAAATACTTTTACTCATTATTTTCAAAGCTAGCGTTTCTTCTTAGTAAACAAAAAATAATTTGCAATTAAAATCAAGTAAATAAACATTTTTCATTGAAGATCAGAAAACGCATGATGCTATATATGATATAGATATATGAAATATCAATGTTTACTTTACATGCATCACATCGTATGTACTTTGTGTATCATACAGTAGATGGAGCATAAACATATGTTTGGAATATGTGTATGTATTATGTTTTGTAAACTGTATAAATAAATACATATATATATATATATATATATATATATATATAAGGAAACGAATTTTCTATTTACATAAACAAAAAAACCAGATAAAACCTCATCTATGCTATTCAAAACGAAAAACCAATGTGTACTTAGATATATTCCTTCGAATATCAATAAAGTTTGTTGCTTTCGAAATTATTTTCCAGTGAAACAATATTTTGTTTGTGGCTTTGCCTTTAATTTTGATAATACTTTATTTCTATTAAGTTTCATTCAGTCTTTCCCACGTATCTCATTGGTTTTTTCAATGGTAACTTGTTATTAAACTAGTAAATTTACTACGCCACTAATAAAACTTTAATTTCTTGTAGTTGTGCAACTAGATAATAGAATAGGACCTATGTTCTATGTCATTTTTCACTTTAAATGACCTCCCTAACAAACTGTTAAAGTTTGGTACATTCGTATTAAATCATCTTGTATAAAAAAACACCATGTAATTAATTTCAATTATTGTATTTTATCAAAATATAATAAAAATTTGCTGGTATATAAATAAATATATACAAATAGAAACAAAATACAAAAATATAATATTATCTCTACACAATTAATGATGCGATTATTAAAAAATTACAGGTATTAAATTTATTTAAAATATACTGCATTCAATATATCATTGCCCGTGTAAAACTATGTATTAAAAAACAATATAATTGAAAAATTGAACAATACAGGTAGGAATATGCTTGGCTTGTAGTCATAAATAAGAATCGATTTTTTTTTCTCATTCAATTAATCGCGCAAAAAAATGTTCACCCGATATAAAATCTTTTTATTGCCATTTTATATAGTAGCGATATGAGTTTTTTATATATGAAATAACATGGCACTTCATACCTCTAATAAATAACCCTTAATTTATAATTCATAAAAGTTAAATCCCAAA
Organism: Clivina fossor; assembly: GCA_963966155.1. Taxonomy (NCBI): domain Eukaryota; kingdom Metazoa; phylum Arthropoda; class Insecta; order Coleoptera; family Carabidae; genus Clivina; species Clivina fossor. The sequence goes on from OZ014563.1 coordinate 5,488,412, forward strand.
AAGGATAAAAACTAAATCTATTTGCAACATTCTGATCTAATATAAAATAGTTTGAGTTGGAGAGATAATTGCCGTAATTTTTTAATCTGACTTGGAATTAATTTAGTTCTAAATTTAGAATTTAATTTTTGCCGGTAGGTAATTAAGTTATAATAATATATAAAATATACTGAAAAACAGAAAGTACTCAAATTTTAAATTTGACTTAACAGAATGTTTTTGTTAATTTTGTATCAATTCTTCTTAAAATAAATTTATTAAAAATCAAGTGTTGCATTTAAATTTAGGAAAATCTATTAGTTTTTGTACAAAAATGTTAAGGAAATCATTGTTAATAATTAATTTTAAGATTAAGATAATATTTCTTATAACATTAGCAACTAAAAACTATAGCAACTTTATTTTTTTTTAAAGATAAATATTTAAAAATTATAAAAATAGTATACCAGAAAAAATTCCCGCTGGATTTTTAAAATTATGCTATTATGTCATAAATAAGATAAGTAAAAAATAAATCATAATTTACATAATAAAAATTGAAAAAAATTATAAATTCTGCATATCGTTATTCACATAGTTAAGATGGTTCGGACATATTGAGCGAATGTCTAATGAACGTTTGGTTAAAAAGATTTATTTGAATGATTTTGATAGTACGTTTGCGTGGTCGTCCGATGAGTAGTTGGAATGGTATGATTGAGAGTGTTTTGCGTGAGCAAAAGTTTCCAAGTAGTAGGAATAAAAGAACATGTATGAGAGGAATTATGAATGTGGATGAAGAGAAAGTTGCTTGTTTGGATAGGAATTTTTGGAGGCGACTGATTTCGGAATGATGAAGAGTTTGTGCCACACCCTTTTGGGTACATGGCGTGATTATGTATGTATGTATAGTTAATTAGTTACTTATTATTATCTATTATTATATAATATTTATTAATTATGTTATGTACCTAATATTATTATATAATTATAAGTAAAAATATTGTTAAAGATACTTTGCTCTAAATATTAATTTTGATTTGATGGGAATACTTGTTCATCAATTTTTCAAGCAACATTGTGTTACAAATCCACCAAAGACACATTGAGAAACTTTCTGATTTCTGTGATGCTACGAATTCCTAGCTTTATACACAATTAAAATTGTATACATATCATGCAACAGTTTTATGCTTGAACATATGACTGTGAGTCGTTTTAAAAAATAATATCTATATTTTTTTAATCCTATAATAATAAACACAAAACTAATTAATCGTTTTTATTTTAAATTTTGTACAATTTAAATGTAAAATTATGCAAGAAACAGGTGTTTTGCCCAACTGAATATTATCCCAGTTGATCAATAAGTTTTTATTTGCGCTTTTGAGGCGGTAGAATTTCTCACAATAAAATATATCGGTATTAAACTTATGATTGATTTATAAAGCAGTAAATTTTTTCGAAGGTCCGCAAAATATCTGAATATCCGAATACCAGAATATCCGCAACTGCCGTAATGCATCACACACACACACACACACAGTCACGTGTGTAGCGTCCGAACTGGTCGTCGAAATATGCCACATTATTCATTTCACATAGATGTATATACTTTTCCCACTTCTGCTCTCTATAAAAATTATCGGCGTCTCTTTCGCGCGCCAACGAAAGGCAATATGTTGCACTCGCTTGCTGTGTGGTGCCGGGCGGCGTGGCGTACGTGAAAAGCAAACCGATAATAAATATTGAAATGAACAGGAAATAAAGTGTCTCATGAACCGAAAAAATGAGGCTAAATCAGCATGCAGAAGTTCGCTAAACATTTTCATTTTTTTTTCGTGGCGTTCCGCTGTTTTTTTTTTTGTGTTTATATTTCTGTTTTTTTATGTCCGTTCGGTTTTTGCGTGACCGAAAACTGTACCGATATTTTTAATGTTTAATGTTTAGTACGTGATAAATGTATTAAATACTGATTTTTCAAAGGTAAAAACTATTTTTAGTTAAATCTCTCTAGTGCTTTTGATCTGAGAAAGCAATTTTAACAAAACAAAATTATTAAATTGTTATGATATTTTTGTGCTATGGATACTATAACTTAATGAATACATATATCATAAACGTATTATTCAATTAAAGTAGACAAACACCTAAATATTATTAAAATTAATAGAAAAATAAAACACAGCAAATCAACATTATTATATTCAACATATAGACAAAAATCTTTCAGAACTCATTATATTAAAATAAAAAAACTTTAGGTTGGAGTTCTGTTTATATTTAAATTTGAGTTTTGATATGCTATCAGGAAAAAATAAATTCAAATGCTGAAGAATAAATAACAAAAATATAAAATCAAGTTGCTAGGTATCAAAATACAAGTAACTATATTACAAAATTTTATAATTTGTTAATTAAAGGAAGCCAGATTTTATTTAAATCAGTGCCTCCACATTTATTGAAATAATTTATTTGTTTATTATTTATCATTTGTATATATATATATACATTTAGTATATCGAGACGTCGAATTTTAATATAAAATTAAACAAACCCTCAACTAAAAGCTTTTTTCATTTACTTTCAAAAATATCAAATCCATTTTACGTATAAAATAACAACAGAAAAAATCTCTTATTTTGTAGCAAAAATGTCGCGACGCAATCTTATTATCATTTCTGGAAAAAAATTTAAAATATTCGCAAATATAAATGAACGACTGACTTTTCTTTAGAAACGTAATTGTGCACAAATAATTCGTCGTTCCGTTCATCAAATATGAAAAATTCACAGTTTCAATATTTTTGAGCTTATATCAGCACGATTTGAACTGGGGGGATTCCCCCAATGCTAGGCGCAAGCATTTGTCGTTCCGTTGATTTCCCCAAATGCTTTAAAGCGCGTTAAAATTAAAAATATTTCCGGTGAAAAATTTTATTTTAATTGCCATTAGATGAATGCGATTTTCATTGCTTTCGTCTCCCGACGATATCTCTCGTAGCCGTTTCATCGGTCTTTTTTGGGGATCGAAAGTAGAATTTAAAGTTCTCTGAACAAAATTGGTATTTCTTATTTCTCGTGCATCTTGAGTCTAATGAATTTGTTTACATAATAATATTTTTTTAAAACTACGAAAGTAAACTTATAAAATTTGATAAAACATTCATTCTTTACAGTCTTATTTTATAAAATTAATTAGTTAAAACCAGTTTAGAATTAAAAAAAAACGGTTAGAGAACAAAACCCGGTATTAAAATATATTTTTCAATACTGGTTAATCGTTAACCAATATTTTTACCGGTTACATGCTCTGAACAAAACGCAGAGTTGCATTATAATATTATTTTTTTACGACTATAATAAAATGAGTCATTGGTTAATAAATGTACATAGTACATTGTACATTATATATATATATATATATATATATATATATATATATAAAATTTCATATAATTTTTTTATTATAATTAATTTGAAATTTCATTCATGTCAAGATAAATAGTACAATTTTCTGTTTTACAGTCGTAGAAAAAATATAGTGTAAAACTTGCACAGAATATCTATTTCCCACTCGTATAATGTTTACAAAATTCTTTGTAACTTTTTCTTCTGAACAAAAACTTGTCAACCGCAAGATTCAAATAAATTTAAATTCAACCCAACGTAACTCCTCGTTGCAATTTTCCGGCAGCATCACAGCTAGATCAGCGACGTCCTGGTCCGTTAATTGCGGTACGCTGATTGTCATTCCGTCTCGTTTTAACATGTTAGTTAAAACGGTGATGTTGTCTTTGTTTAGGTTCTTGGATTTTGTTTTCGTGTCTGTTAAGATGCTTTCGTAGTCAAGGTGTTAGAATAAGTGTTGCAGGAAATATTTACTAACGTACGTCTTGAACAACATGGTGATCGTAACTTTCAAACGTAAGATTTACATCATACTTTCGTTATTATATATTATTCCCAGTTCGATCTTTACTGTTTTGCATAGCCAAGGTCAAGCAATTTAAGTGAAACATAAAAAGAAGACTTTGCTTCGAATTAAATATGCTATTTTTCTTCAAAAGTTTCAGACGAAACTAAACTAAAAATACGTACTAAGTAGCCTTAACCATACTAACAGATGTAAAATATTATATTTGTTATGTGATTTGTGAGAATTAATGTTTCTTGTATTTCTTCACACATTTTCAATAACTGATTTCAAATTCAAGCAAATATAAACATAAAACATTAAATGTGGCTTTCTTCAATTTCAAATTTATAAATTTTATAATCTTGTTTCTTATTTGTTATACCTATTAACTAGTTTGTATATTCTGTTTATTTACTGTAAATATCATTTATATAATTTTTCCTGATGAAGATGTACGTTGAGTACATCGAAATGTCGATTATTAATACAGAACTGTAATCTAAAGTCGTTTTATTTTAGAGTAAATTTACTTGTAAATTAGTTACTTTATAATTTATTTTGATGTTTACGAAAGCATGAATTTCTGCATACGAATTAAACTAAATTAATTTTGCATGCAAAGTAACAGTAGAAATTAAACATAAAATATCAAAATTACTTTTTCTACACAGGAAAATAAACAAATGTTTGCCCAACAATACAATCTGGTAAACTAATAAAAATAAACAATAAATTAATTAAATACTTTTCCTGCTATCATTCTAGGTATGGTCAAACAGTTTTAACCAATTAATTCTCACACTTCTAAATCTCTCCAGTAAAATCTGCCATAATCTTTTACATCGGCCACAAACGCCATTAGATCTCCAATTAATTCAGAGATGAAAAATTATAATCCCCATCTGCAAGATATGTGCTTTTAACGGCCCATAAAAAGCGATACGTCTCCCGATCTCATATTGCGGAGGGCCATCTAGAAGCAACCGGCAACGGCTTCGCCATCGCGGGCGGCGGCAAGTCTTTCCTAGTGCGGTGCCGGAAATGAAATGGCGAAACTTCGTTGAAGTTCACTTGCGAATTAAAACAATTAGTCGAATGGAACCGGGGGACCAACGTCGCTTCGTTGTCCTTCGTCTTAACAATTCGAATGACAACCTAACTTCTTGGCTGGAAAGTTCCTTCGCGTTCGTTCGTTTGTTCCCGGTCCGACGGCTTTTGTGTAATAATCATATCGAATACTTCACGCATGCTACATTAAATTAATTAAGTTTTTAATTAAATCGTGAATGGGCGAGTTTTTTTTTTATTTTTGCTCTCCCCACGGAGTTGAAGTTTTATAAGATTATTTCATTACTGTTATAGATTGAAGTAAAACATTTAAAGAATCATTTGAGAGATTTGAGTTTTATCTGCAGAGGACAGTTATGAAATTTGTGACTAATACATTTTTACAAAGTAAGAAAATAAATTTTTATATTAATTCTTGGTTTTAAAAAAAAATTAGCCTACAGTAACAGCTACGTAGATTCAATGGGCATATGTATATATTTAAATTCTTGTATTTTGGAAAAAGGTTTTGTAATAATATAGTATTTCTTAATAAAAATATAAATAAATCCGATGGATTTATGTGATAAATTAATGCTTGTTAAAATAAAAATTCTTGGATTCCGTAAGAAATTTCGTTGCAATATTATACTCGTATAGAAAGTTTTCTCACGGAATCCAACAATATTCATTTTAACGAACTATTATTTTTAACGAAAATGTTTCGGCATATGGACATAAAAGTTAGAATTAGACGTGTGCAGAAATACAAATAATATATATAAAGTAAATTAAAATATAGCAAAAAATTTTTCAGAACTCATATAATAAAATTTGAAGAAGATATTAGTGCATAATATTGAAACATCGGCTAAATTAAATAATTTTATATAATTTAAATTAAAGTTTTATTTTTTAATTGTGTTAAACTAAAAAAACTTCATAAAAAAAATCTTTCAGAACTCATTATATTAAAATAAAAAGCTTTAGGATTAAGTTCTGTATATATTTTACTTAAATAGTGACGTTTTGATATATTCTTCATCAAGAAAAGGTAATAAAAATGGCATAAATAATAAACAAGCAAAACATAGAAACAAGTTACTAGGTGATTAAAATTACAGTATATCAAAACGTCCATATTTAAATGAAATATATACAGAATTTAATCCTAAAATTTTTTATTTTAAAAAAAGCTTTAGGTTTAAGTTCTGTTTAATTTTAAAGCTTTTTTTTATTTAATTCTGACAGATTTTTTTTTACTATGTTTTATTTTATTAAAATATGTGTGTTATTAATAATTTTTTGTAAAATTATATGTCATACAAAAAATAATACTTTTAGCAAAAAATATCATCAAATATTGTACTTTATGAAATAAAAAATACCATAAAAATCCAATTAGTCAGTTGTTCATAAAAAAATTTAGTATCTAATAAATCTGTTCATAATTTGAAAGTTATTGTTACAACTAGACATCTAGACTAGAGTGCAGAATATTTTTAATGTGACAAAAAAATTTATTAGAGAAAAGTTTTATTATTTTTATTAACAAAATAATACATACGATGAAAAGTAAAATATTTAATATACACGTTAAATGCAAGATTTGAATTTTGTATTCTTGTCCACTCTAAATAGATTTAATAGTGTGATGAATTATAAGTATCAAAAAACATATAAAACTGAATAAAATTAATTTCATAGACTGACCAGAAGTACTTGTGGCCTAATGGACAAAGCGTCTAGCCGGAAATCGTAAAACTGCTGGTTTAATTCCTGTCAGATGATAATTTTCTTTTTATTTTATTTTTAAATAAAAATTAAATATTAAAATACGTAATATTGCACATATTAAACATAGTCATGTTTTTTTTATACGTTATTGATTAAAGTTTAATTTAATTAATAAATTTTAATAAAATTTATTTTATAAACTGATGCAATAGTTTATTTCAGAATTTTCATCAAATCACTTAAAAATGTCAATGTTTAATTTGGTACTATAAAAACTTTTAAAATTATCGAGAAATTTGAAAAATAAACTTATTTAAGCAATATTTACAAATTTTGAGATTTTCCATTCTTAATTAGTATCCTTTACAAACTTTTTATATTTATCAAATATATTTAAAAACATTTAAACAAGATTTCTTATATTTGGTTTTCATATTTTACGAATATTCTGGAAATATAAATTATTAATTAAAGTTGTCAGTAAAACTAATTTTGTTGACCAAAGCAGTATTCTACCTTGGCAGAATCAATTTCATTTACAAATAATAACTGTTTAAATTTGCAAAATTTAAAATATAAAATGTTAATAATATTCTTGTTAAAACAAATAGAAAATGGCAATGGTATGAACCCAGTACACAATATTTCCTTTTTAACTCGTCAAATATTTACATTTTCCTTAAATTTTAATTATTTACTTTTATCATTTTATTTCAAAGAATATATTTATTGCCTGATTACATCTCCAGGCTTTCCTCAATCTTGTATTTCTTTCATTTTGTTTATTTAAATTCTCGGCTCGTTAGATCTTCTTTTATCTTTTTTGTATCTCTCATTTTTGTTTATATCTTAAACTCTTTTGCATCTTTTCAACACGGCAAGATTGACTAAATTAAGGGCCCCCCCTCAATTTTATTCTGTTTACCCATCCGGACTGTGTCTAACGAAAATAAGTTCAATTAACGCTCTGTTTTGAAATCCGTTTCTTTTCCATTTATCACGATTATAATTATCAAACCCTTTTCCATTTATCTGATTTTGTGTTCTTTCTCCGGAGATATTTTGAGGAAACACATCACGAGATTGCCGCACGAGATTCGTAAGTTGATCTTCGTCATCTTCAAAAGGAACGCGCGTGGTAAATCGAAATAAAAGAAGAAAAAATATTTTTGTTCGTTTATTTTTTTTGTCGCAGCTGTTTTACGCTGTTTTATTTTAGTTAGGATTCGGAGGAAATTAAATATTTGATGTGTAAATATTGTTTCTTATCTTTTATCTGCGTAAAGAAATTATTTGCAAAGATTATTTTGAATTAAAAAAATATATTATTTATTTTGTGAAGGATTCTGCTGCGTTAAAAGAAATTAGCAACAAATTGTTGTATTTTTAAGATAATGTAAGTTAAATAAAAATTAAAATAAATCATTAGTAAATAAGTAGTGTCTATGTATGTCTGAGAAAATATATAATTTTTATTCTCTCATTAGTTATTCTAAGAATAAACTATTTTATTAACATTGATGAAGTAATTTAATTTAAATTTACTTTTAATTTAAAAATAAATCTCTGTTTATTATTACTAGGGTATAACTCATAAAATAAATATAGTAAAAAAATCTTCCAAAACTCATTATATTAAGTTTTAGTTCTGTATAATTTTAATTAAATTTTGAAGATTTAATATACTACACGTACATTATCATCCGGAAAATAATTACAAGTGACAAATAATAAACAAACAAAACATAGAAACAAGTAACTAAATAACAAAATACAAGTACCTAGATTACAAAGTTTTAGAATTTGTTAATAAAAAGAAGCCAAATTTTATTTAAACCTAAAGGTTTTTTTATTTTCATAAAATAAACATTTTCAAACAGTTTAAAAAATCTGCTGTAGCCACCACAGAACCGACCTTCATTGTATTAAATAAATTTATTTATTAATTATTTAGCTGTAGGTATAGGAAAATGTTTCAAATAAAAGTTGTTAGTTCTAACTGGTTTAGCAACTTTTGTTAAATATATTTTTTTTTAATATATTTCTGATGCGAAATATTCATAAACATCAGTAAATTACCACTTCCAATTGGCAGATCTTTACCAGAACTGATCAAATTGAGATATATGAAATTTTATAACAATTCGTTCAGCTGAATTTGCTCTAAACGTGTCCGCAGATCGACAGACGGACTTCACGCTTTACGTGTCATTACAAACCTAATTCATGCTTATCTGTTACAAATTTCGATATTTCAAATTTGGTATGATTAAAAATACCTCCCTTATCATATGTAATATGACGGACAGTAAAAATCGCTAATTTTTATAAAAATTTAACGTAAAACTTCGTTAACGTAAATACAATATTTAAATTATAATAGAAATATTCGAGTACGAGTAATAAACATTATTTAATAAATAATACGTACAAAACTTTTTGCCATACCAACAAAATAATGTCGAATGTACCAGTGAAAATTAATTTCGCTCATACGTTTCATATTGACTTCAATAAGAGTTTTTGTCGACTATTTTTTTTTGTTTTGCTTTCGGGTTTTAGAGTTTAATTAAACTTAGAGCGAGTATTGATAATTTATTAACGAAATAAACAGCACATAATAGTAATGAACTGACTCGAAGCGTTATTAAAAAAGGTAAAAACACATGAACACATGTTTGTACTGTATGTCTCAAATTATTTGTCTGTTCAAAATAAAATAGTAAATATTTCAAAACTAACAAATAAATAAAATATTGTTTTTAATTAAAAAATGGGAACAGGTTTGTTTTGTAAATCTTTCATTAGTTTTACACTCTCAGATGTTTTTGTCTCCTAATATAAATTCTATGTTGTGCAGTATTAGAATAAGACAAAACAATACTGACATTGAAAAAATCATTAGTGAATTATCTCGGAATTCATAAAACTTATTACTGTAAAATAGATCGTTGCATAATTAATTCTGAGATTCTGTACGCTGTAAAAAATATATCTTAAATTTATCTGATTTTACATAGGTTTTAACAGTAAAAAGAACAACATTTTCGTAATTTTACTGTTATAATTAATGTAATATTAAATTGTTTTTATGAAAAATTACATTTACAAAACATGTAAACATAAAACGTTGATTATAAGTAAGTATTAATACAGAACTTTAATCTAAAGCAGTTTAATTTTATGTAAAACTACATACATTTTTTACAATGCACGATAGTACTTTTCAGGTTTTCACCCATTGAATTTATTATAAAAATTAATTATAGAATATATATACAGAATTACAACCTGAAGACGCTTTATTTTAATATAATGAGTTCTACAGTGTAGGTATAAAAAATTATGTGTAAATTTTCGAAATTTATGCAAATAAAACAATTATTAATAAATAATTTAAAAGTTGATATATAAAATTATATACACAATATCTCAAAAACAAATATTGATCATCAACATTTATATTTATACATAAAATGATAGACATTTCGTTTATATTTATCAGGACAACTAATTTGAAACACTTTGTACGTTTATTAGAAAAACATAATTTTAATATAAAACTACTTTATGTGACATTTCAATATTAATAGAATTAAATTGTAATTATCCAAATGTATTTTTAATGAGTTATAACAAAAAATATTTATACGAGTACAGAATCTAAAAAAGATTGTTTTTGGGTGTTGTACATATATTTATTAATAAAACTAGATAGAAATAAAAATAATTTAATGCAATTTTTATTATAGTTGTTTTACGGAGTAATAAACCAATGTTGTTTTTTTATTGAATTCAAATAGATTGTTCGCTTTCGAAGTTTTTTTTTTCGACCCATCCGAAAGCATAACTTCGGCAGTACAATCGAAAAAAGACGTCGTAAAAATAGCTATAAAAGTATAATAGAGTCACACGTTATTTTTTTCCATTAGTTCGTCGTAAAATATACGATAGATTGTTAAAAATATTTTTGAGAGATTTGCACATATTTGAAAATTGATATTTTATTTCTTGACGTTGCTAAGAAATTAAATTAGATGCAAACATTTCTAGATATTTTTTTTTGAGAATAAAAAAGAAAACTTTATGATTTTACTACGATAATAATCAGATTATTTTATATGAGATTGTTTTTTTCCTGATGTATATATATATATACATAGAGTATATCGCAACGTTGATTTTTAAATAAAATATAATTAGAGCTGTAGCCGGGCGTATTTGAGCACTAGGTACTATCGAATATAATACTAGTTTCGATGTTTCGAATCCGCTGCCGGCGTTTCTGTTATACTGATGACGTTACTACTGCCAATAATTTTTGAAAGAAAAGGCGTTTTTGAAAAATCACGCTGATGAGCTACGTAAATATATAATAAAAACTTCAACAATTTTTCAGAACTCATTATATTAAAATAAAACGGCTTTAGATTCTGGTTCTGTATTAATATCTATTTATAATCGACGTTTTAATGAATTTGTAAATTTCAAGATCTAATTACTTATTTTGTTACCTACACTGTAAAAAAGTTACCATTTTACATAAAAAAAAACAGTAATAAATACATAATTATTTCAGAAAAATGATAAATTATCTGTAAAATTAATATAATTTTGTAATTTTAAGTAAAATAATTAATTTACCATATTATATATGTTTTTTACCAAAAAATTAATTAAACTTACATAAAATATACGTATTTTATACCTATGTATATAATGTAAAAAATTTTATGTGACGTCTGTAAATTTACATATTAAACTGGTTGTAAATCAGTTGTCCCAGATTTTTAAGTAAAATTACCGATTTTTTTACAGTGTAGTAAGTAACTTGTTTTTCATGTTCTGTTTATTTACTATAAATGTTATTTGTATCTTTTTCCATATGTACGTTGAGTTCGTCAAAACTTTGATTATTAATAAAGATTAATACAGAACTAGAACCTAAACCGTTTTATTTTAATAAAAACTTTAATTTATATTTGTTTTTATTATAGTTATATGTTAAGTTCAAATTCTTCATCAAATTTTTCACTCCTTCAACTTACACAGTTAAGTAAACGAACTCTAGATAAATATATAATCATACAACTTCCAAATCCATTTTTCAATTTAAATTCTTTTTTTACAGTTCCATCTTCGCTATACACACACACATAACTTTTATCAGTAGCACTAAATCATATATTGGCTGGGGTCACGCTATCACTACCAACCTTACTCTTAGACTACATCCATATAGGCGTGATGTACCCTCCTCCTCGCAGCATAATACGCGATACAACCCCGAGACACACCTTTCTTCATCGACTGTCGATAAACAGTCCGGAATTTGCGCCCATTTTTCACACCGGGGTCCTAACGACGCTCCGTGGCCCACAAAAAAAAAGTAGTGATATCGCGCCTGCTGATTCCCGAAGTGCTTCGGTAACGTTTTATGTTGCTTGCTTGGTATTGTGTGTCGTAGTTTACTGCTACTTTTTCGTCGATGTTCGTTTTTTCTTCGTTTTGGAAGAGGCAAGGGAAGAATACCTGTTAAGCTCAACTTGGAAAGTTTGCCGAACATCCTTCGACAATGCTTAAAGCCGTGCTGTAACTGGGTAATGCCTAACCAATCTGGATATATCGAAGTTTAAGATGACGTTGCTGAATCTTGAGCTAATGTATTTATTGGAGATAACTTGTTGGGAGGTTTTTGTATGTTTTTAAATCGTTCGTATGTTCTATAGTTTAAATACTGTTCGTTAACATTTATAATAGAGTGTAAGGTCCCAATTTTATAATTTTAATTTCTACAAGAATTTAGTTTTCTTTAAACATCATGTCAAATAAGCAATTATATAAATTCTATCGGAATTTTCTAATTTTTCCGCGAAAAGAGATTTACTGAATCACGAAGAAGTCTTCTCATCTTTCGTAAATAAATGATATGATCCCCAAATATTCTTCTATTACGGAAAATATTTAAATATCACAATAAAATGTAAGCAATATCTTAAAATAGTTTAATAAATAATGTAAATACCTATAAATCGTTTAATAAACACCGCAAATAATATAAATTTACAAATAAATTACATATCTATTTATGTTTATCAAAACATAACTGTAACTTAAAACAAAATTGTCTTGCCATAAATATGCCACAAATATGTCAAAATAAAAGTTGTTAGTTATATTTTTTTTTCGAAATATATCTCTGTTGCGAAGTTTTCGTGAAACACATAAAAGTGACATCAATAAATTATCACTTCCGGTTGGTACATCTGTGTAGAAACAGATTCGTGTTACTATAAGTGTAATTCGATGCTTATCTGTAAAAATCTCGATATGTCAAATTTGGTATGATTACAACACCTTCCTTATCATACATGATATGACTATCGCTAAAAATGTTGTTTATTTTCAGATTTTTCAGATTATTGTATTTACTACATATTTTAACATATTTCTGCTTCTTTTGAAAATTATGTTTTGTTTACTTTTTATTCTAGCTACAAAAATTTATAGATAGGCTAAAGGTCACATAATTAATTTTATAATAAAAACGCATTAAATTATGATATAATAACATTTAAATGTAATTAAACGAAAATAAACAATTCATAATTTATTGGTGATTATAATTGGTAATATTATAATAAAATGTCACGTTTATTGGCATTCATATTCAATATAGGCTTTTAAAATAAATTTATTGTATGCTTGACTGAGTGTAATAAATTTGTTTGATGTGATTACGTAGTGATTCGGTATTGTTTCTCCCTTGCATATTTATTACACATTTTCATATTTATTTGTTTTGTTTTTAGTATTTACTTATAGTAATTTTAATACAAAATAATTCCATTTCATAATTATTTTACAAATTTTTAATAAAACATATGTTCCAATGATATTTGTTCGTTCGTTTTTATCTTTGCAAGTCAGGAAAAAAAGTATTTTACAAGATAAATATCGATTTAAATGTTATTTAAATTTATCTACAATGGAGATCGTTGCACCTTTTTTTTATTTCTTTAATCAAAAATATATATTACATTAAAATAACTACGTATATAAATGTTTGTTCATAGTGACGTATTAGTATTCAGCGCCTCTTGCGGTAAAAAAAAAACAATCTAGCCTTATTTAAAAATTTATGTTCGTCTTCACATCGCATAATTATAATATGTAACAGGGCAGTTTTTTAAAAAAATATTTTAAGTAAATAAAATATGATATGATATTGTTTTTATATAATCTTTCAATATTTTGTCTTAAAATAGTAAATTTTACTGAGTACAACAGGCCCATTAAAAATAAACAAATTATAAAGAAAAGACAAAATATAACAACTTCTTTAAATTGAACACATAATATAAAATTAATAGATTCATGTTACTATTAATGGTAATGGAAATTCCTATTTAAATTTCATTCAAATCAATCAATAATCGACTAATACCCTAATTAATTATAACTAAACATTCGCATATGCAAAATTTACACAGAACCCACAAATCACAATTCACACGGATACTTCTACAAATAAAAGGCAAATCCACAAAATGTAAAATAAATAACAAAACAGAATCACCGCAGAGAAAAAATCAAAATATCTGATAAATAAACAACTAAATCCATGCAACGAAATGTAAAAAAAGTCGATCGAAAACAAAACAATAACGACTTGCAAACATTTCTTTATTTCTTTGATTCAACAGTTATACTAGCTAAATATGCATTTTGAAAATATATACATATACAATAACATACATACATACACAATCACGCCATGTACCCAAAAGGGTGTGGCACTCTTTCCACTATCCCGAAATTAGTCTCCTCCAAACATCCCTATCCAGATAAGCAACTTTAGTTTCAGTCACATTTATGATATATTTCATACATTTCTTTTATTCTTACTACTTGGAAACTTACGCTCTCGCAAAACATTCTCTAAAAATTTATTTTAAAGCAGAAATAAAAGAACTTTTTTATAAACAAAAAAAAGTGGGAATACGGACTATAATATTTAAAAACATTTTCGTAAAACTGTAAGTTCTATTAAATGATTTTGTCAGCTTATGTTTTGTGGAGACTTTCAAGATCTGTACACACTTATCAATAAAATAACACATCTGTTTTATAATGCTGTATTCAAACAAGTCGACTTTTACGGAAAATAATGTCTATCAGTTGTACTCACGATAACTAATCATGTGAACACAGCAATGATAATATACTTACTCTTCAAGTAATACTGTAAAAAAGAAACTAACTTCGATATTTTGCCAATATATCACCAAGCAAAGCTTCCTTCCATATTTCGGCAGTATTTGTGTTTAAAGTTCGATAAATAATCAGAATTTCATGCTAGAGCAGAAAGCCTCTTTACGGCCCGCGCTCAATCCGATTACAGCGTAAGACGGTCGTTTCGGTTGTCCACAGATTTGGGATTCAAGCGCGGCTGGAGTCCTGGTGCCGGTGCCGCGAAGTGTCATGATATCGGTCGGGGTTGTGTACGGAACGCCTGCGTCGGCATTTGGGGGATATGATACGTACGATGATAGATTGTAAGCCGTGGTGGAACACGGGCTAAGATCATGTTTATTTTATTAAATGTTGACAGAATTTTGAAGGATATTTTTTCTTGTATTGGAATTAAGTATTAAAGATTTTTTTGTGTAATTTTATACCTCTAAGTTCATTGAGACAATTTGGTTTATTTTCTTTCTGATAGATCGAGTAAATTGAATTACATTAGTGTTTGTTTCACGTTCATGAGATGCATTTTTTGAAAAAAAGAACTAAGAAATAAGAACTATAGTATATATATATATATATATATATATATATATATATATATACATAATTCTATAAATAGATAGTATATTTATGTCAAGACAGTTTTGTTTTTAGTTACTATGACTAAAGTAGTCGTTATACAAATTTTTCTATTCTATAAATTTATGTCACATGATGACGGTCGGTTCTGTGGTGGCCACAGCAGACTTTTTTACCAGTAAGTACCCCATTATAAAATAGTTTATTCTACAATACGGTATTACAGTATATCCCAGGAATAATAAATCACAATCATAATTATAAAAATAGACCATCTTGCATATCAAGTATTTTTTTCATTTTGTTACAGCAAGGATATACTGTCAAATGCATCAAAATAAAATTGAACAAACAATAGATTAGTTATTTAAACAGATAAACAGAAGTACAGAAAGAGAAACAGAAGCGAATGAGAGTAAAATGGAGAAAAAGTTAAATTACGAGATTAAAGAGCGATAAAAACAGTTTATAAACATCAAAGCAGGCGACGGTCGCTTCGCTAATCTGAATACGAACGAATTAGCGTAACAAAAGTATGTGTAATAACTTGAAAATAAAAACTTTGCATACCATTACAATATAAGTACATATATGTATTTTGTGTGGGTATGTATTTTTACCTAAGTTGTACTCAAAAAGTATTCAAATGTGTTCACATCACTTACATAAAAAATTTATTTTATGAATTTAATCGGTTCACAATTCGTCAGTCGATTTCTTGTTTATGCCATACGCTATTTTTGATCAAACTGAGTTATTACTAATTTTGGCAATATTTGTTTATTTTCCATCTGTTTTAAAAAATCGTGGCTGTTATAATTTTAATAGTTTAAACATTATTTTCTCGAAAGTAAGGTTTTGTGATATGGAACAAACAAGAAATTGACTGACGATATCTAGGACCTGTAGTATTACGGAATGTTTTATCTTTCTCTAGTAAATAGAATTCTTCTATTGATAGAAAAAAACAAACAAAATATTTTGTAACGCTACAGATGTAAACCGTATAGACCCATTAATCAGTTAATCGTTAATTACAGTCCATTTCATAATTTTTTTAAATATAATTTTAAAGTAATGAGTGAAAAAAAGTATTTTGTAACTAATTTTGAGATGTGATTGCATTTTATGATTAAAATATAAATTGTTTTTTTTTTTTAGTTTAGAATATACTTTTTACTGACATCTATTAATAAAAATTGAAATTATCCAATCATAATTTAAATTTTAGTGACAGTATCTAAAATAATTATTGATAAATTAATTATTTAGTTTCCCTAATTCTAAAGCGTAGTATGAAACTATATAATAAATTAAAAAATGATCTTACTGTGACGAAAAGTTAATAAAATAAAATAATTTCTCTTAAATATATATATATGTACTTGAGAAACTGAACAATTTTTACTTGCATTGTCAATGGTGCGGGTCGTTGGTCCACAGCTTATACTGTATTTCAATGGTTCAATCAATGGTACAAAATTTTTTAATACCAAAAATAGTATTTTATTTAAGTTTTAGTCCAAGTCACACAACTTACAAGTAAAATTTCTATCTAAATTAATATTTTGCAATTCCGTAAACTTTTTGCTCATACCTTGCCCGACTACATAACGTATGTGTCCATATTAATACTTGTATATAAATTTTTTTTTGTGCCGCCACCGTATCTCGCCACGCATACAACACACACGCTAGCAACTGCAGGGATCGCATTTTTATTTATTCGAATAAATCCTGGGAAATTAATTAAAAATTCCCCCTTTTCACGTATTCAGGCACGTATGTACGGGTGGGATTTCGGACTGAGTCCGGTTGGCAAATGTAAATTTGTTCAGATTACATATGCTAGTTCAGCTAGGCTCTCTCTCTGCACATGTGATGTTTACTATATTAAACGTATATAATTTGCGTATGATTGAAACGGATTATAGGTCGCAATTCGGTAACACTATATACAGGGTGTTTGTTCATGAAGTTGGTATATAGGTTGTTAACATTGCAAAATAGACAATGGCGTAACATGCTCAATAATTTATGTTATACAAAAAAAATTGTACACCGTCAAAAGAATATTTATTTTCTTATTTATTATTACAAATAATTATTTAAATAAAAAAAATAATATACCACGTTTTTAATGCGAACTAAAAAGTAGTTGTCGTTGCCCTACGTTTTTCTGTATGACGTTATAAATATGTATGGGGCTAGGAAAAATTATTTTATACTTTTTAGTCCGTGTTAAAGACGTGGTAAGTATATTAAAAATTTGTTTTTATTTAAATAATTATTTTTAATTTAAATAAAATTATTTAAGTCCAGTTTATAAAACTATAAATAAATTTACTTCGTAAGTAAATTTAATTCTTTTTTTAAATAACCTTGAAACCAAATGTTATTCCAACAATTTATTGCCAGATTATTATTATTAATAATAATATCTATTTTTAAATACTACTGGGTTAAATTTATTCCCTATTTTAATTCGAAAATTTACAGAGTAAATATATTTACTTCTAAAAATCATTCATTGATGATAATGATGATCATTGATTCAATGATTCAATGATTGAGTAACTTGTGAAATCGTAGGAAAAATAATTTAATATTTAATATTTGATTAACAATTTCACAAATGCAAAATTAAACGTTGTTCAAAATTGTACATTTACTTCTAAAGTAAAATTAATCAGCGATTAAATAAACTGGAACTTAGAATAATTATATAGCTATTTAGTTTCAAAAAAAAATTTTTCGAAATAAATAAATATTTTATTATTAAATAGGTATTTATTTGCCACATTGAAAACAATATTTATTTGAATGAATATGGTTTTCTTTACTCGAAGGAATCCTTTTTCTCCGTGTATGTGAATTGTCAATTTGCTAACTTTATAAACTCACATTCTATTTGTATTTTATGTATACATTGTGATAGTGGTTCTGACACACGATGTACTCGTTGGTCAGTTGCATGAATTAATTATTTTAAACCTGTATAATTACGTTAGTAAATTCGTTAATGATGCGATATGCGCTGCGCCAATTTGACGCTAGATGCATACAAAATTTATGGAAAACATAACATGTTATTAGTGATTTTATTTGGTTGGAATCCTATTGTTTCCTTGTTTTTTGTATAGAAAATTAATTGTAGAAATATAATCCATTGCAAACTAATCTTTTCATCTAACCTATCTTGCATTGAGTCCTACCAAAATCTTCGAAATATACTAGTAATTTTAACATAGTAAACAATCTTTTAGAATTCGGTATATTAAAAGAAATAACTTTAGGTTTTAGTTCTGTTAATTTTTTAATTAATATTCGACGTTTTGATATACTGTACGTATCAAGAATAATATACACAAATAACATAAATAATACACAAACAAAACATAGAAACAAGTTACTAGATAACAAAATATAAGTAACTAGATTACAGAATTTGTAATTTATTAATTAAAAAAAGTCAAATTTTATTTAAATCAATGACTACCTACTGATAGATATTATCTTTTTTTTTATAAATTTTTATTGCTTCTTTTATCAATCTACTGTTAATATTGTTGGGTCTTGCAATTATGTATCAATTTACTGCGATTAAGTGGAAATTCAAATATTTGTTAAAACTCTTAGTGTCATCGCAAAAAATATTGCTTTAATAATTACCTAAATAGAATAAAAAATAAAGATTTTAAATTTTGATGAATTATTTAGAGTTCCAAAACAATTTCTACGACAGATACACTGTAAAAAAATGTAATACAAATTTATGTAATTTTAAATAACTATTGTCAGTAAAATAACAGTATTTTGTAACTTTTACTATGATAATTGATGTAATATTACAATTTTTTTCTGTAAAAATATATTTATAGAATATGTAAATTTACATCAATTCTTACAGTGTACGAGATTAAATAAGTACTCTCATTTTTCCATCCATTAAATTGTTACTAAACCAACACTTATCACAACCTCAAACAATAGAATCACTCTATTTATCCATTGTTTATTATCTCCCCATTCTCCTCAAATATCTCTTCCCTATATTTGTAACTAATCTCCAACGGGGGGTACTACACTACCAGTTCTGGTAAGATTGCGGTTTGCGTTGATGTGACACTGACAAGTTGCACGATACATTCCATCTCCCTAGACGCTGATATATGCATACTCTGTATATAAACCCATTCCCTCTTTAGCTCCCCCTTCACATCACCCCTAGCCAACAACAAGCATGTTTCCACATTCGAGCTTTTAGATTTGATGGACTAGATATAAATGGGCCTGCCTCTACCGCGGCCATACGAATGAAGAGATGTCTAGCCCTCCACGTCGCTTTAAGAGGTTGGAAAATGTACGTAGTGTGCTCTGGATTAAGGAGGCTGGAGGAGGAGAAATAGCAGTTTATTGTTCGCTTGGTGGGGTAATCACTTTCAAGGTGAATTATGTTTGTTGAAGATTTGGTTTTTCTTTTCTGTAACGATGTTGCTAGGTTTGCGAGTAAAGATTGAGATTGTAGATTTGGAAATAATAAGGTAACAGTTAAGTTGATTGGTGCGTTTTATTGTTAGGTGTGTTATGATTGGTGGATTTATTTGAGTTATTATATATTTCAAAATAAAATTTTGCTTCTATCATTTCTCATATATGAATAGTTTTTCTATTTTTGATAATTTTTATTAAAGATAATATAAAATTCACAAATGAACTATTTGAAAGTATTTAGCAAATTGACTTAATATCAAGGCAGGTTACAAATTACAAATAGACAATTTGTAATATAATGTTTGTAATATATACAACCAGCGCTGAAACCAGAAATTAAATTAAATATTATTTCTGGTATTAAAACCTTGTATATATACCACTGAAATAATATCCTAAAAGTAAGGTGAGAAAACGGGTCTAGGTTTTTACTTATACAGTAAAAAATATTTGACACTTTCTAATGTCTTATTTAGGGTACAACATCAAATTAGTTTAAAAATTACACTAGAATAATTTTTTGACACTATTATAAAGTGTAATTTAAAGATAGTGGATTTTTTTACACAGAAATGTTTACACACGTTATATTTTTGATATTTCGTCAGTCGATTTCTGGTTTGTTTCCGTATCACAGAACCTTACTTTCGAAAAAATAATGTTTAAAGTTTCTGAACTGAATCGCTTATAGTAGCACCAATTAGTATTTATTATATTTCTCTGAAACTATTAAAATTATAACATCCACGATTTTAAAATAGATAGAAAACAAAAAAGAAATCAATTGACGATCTATTGAATAGCTTGTTTTTGCTAAGTTTTTCTGATTTTAACTGTCGCACAATTTATTATATTTTAATTTTAATTATATTGTGTAACAAATTTCATGTTTTTCCATAAATCAGAAACAGTAAATTTTCAACTAAAAATGTGGGAAGTAAATCTGCATAATTGATGTCATAGAAAATTGATTGATTATGATTCATTTCTAATTATATATCTTGTTGAAAACATTTGATTGATTATTGTTGATGATGTGACGCATTTTGAATGATTTGGAAAATTCAAGTTGAAATTTTTAAATAAGTTTACCTTTATCTATCAACTATTTAATTAATTGATCATATTCAACTTAAAAACATATAGTAATTTTAACTTAATAAATATTTCTCAAACAGTTTTTAATTAAACTATAATCAAGGTCGTCTTATAATTTTTACAACTTGATATCAGAGCATAAATTTAGTTAAACAAGATTAGAAGTATATGGGTAAACCCATATATAGACTACTTTGACATTTCTCGGAAAGTTGGCAACACTGTATTTTAATAATATTATAATTTATGTGGGCACTAGGAGATACTTTTCTGAAAATTTGATCAAAATCGAATAAATAATGTAGCCACAATGAATTTTTAAAAAATTTTATGATTTTTTTCTCGATAAGTTGGCAACACTGTATTTTGTTAAAATTGCATAATTTATTTAAGCACTAGGAAAATCTTTTATGTAAATTTGATTAAAATCGGTTAAATAGAATGGTCAAAATAAATTTTTAAAAATTTTACTAATTTTTTTCTCGGAAAGTTGGCAACACTGTATTTTGTTAAAATTGCATAATTTATTTAAGCACTAGGAAAATCTTTTATGCAAATTTGATTAAAATCGGTTAAATAGAATGGTCAAAATAAATTTTTAAAAATTTTACTAATTTTTTTCTCGGAAAGTTGGCAACACTGTATTTTGTTAAAATTACATAAATTATATGAATACTAGGAGAATCTTTTGTGAAAATTTGAGTAAAATCGGTTGAATAACATGGCCATAATAAAATTTTTAAAACTTTAGTAATTTTTTTCTCGGAAAGTTGGCAACACTGAATATTAATAAAATTACGTAATTAATGGGAGCATTAGGGAAATCTTTTTTGAAAATTTGATTAAAATCGGATAAATAACGTAGCCAATATGATTTTTTAAAAACTTTAGTAATTTTTTTCTCGGAAAGTTGACATCACTGGAAAAAACCGAAACCACATGACCATCTTGGGCACTAGACAAATTTATCCTGAAAATTTCATTAAAATCGGTTGAACCGTCTAGGAGGAGTTGCGCCCACAAAATTTTGTCTGAGGACCGAGCGAGCGAGCTGACGACGCACATCCATACACCCACATAAACTAAGTTCAGATTCGTCATCTAGAGGCTATATGAAGGATTTCTATACAATTTTTTTTTTTTTTTGAAAATGTTACAGACACCGTACCAAACGCTATACTACTTTTTCCTTGCAGTCAAAGTAGTAAAAAACTAGTTAATTAAGCAATTTAACCGATATTTTTGTAAATATTTTACAAACATTAACCGTTACTTTTAGCAATATTTTAAGAACTTTAAAAACCGGTAAAATAATACTGGTTTTTTGAGAACAAAATCAAAATATGAAATTATTTTTATATAACGTACATTTTTAAAGCAAAATTTACAAATTTTAAACTTGTTGCGAAAAACGGCGTCTGTACATATTCATATTAAATAACTGAATATTTATTTCTAAATTAAGAAAAAAATATTCTATAATCTATTAATTTTTATATAAGTACAAAACTAAACTTGTAGTTTGAAAAAAATCGGTTAAAAACAAAAATCGATATTAAAATATAATTCTCAATACCGGTTACTCATTGACCATTATTTTTATCTATTACATGATCTCTTTAAAACTTTATTGAAGCTCATAGATGTACAAAATGTATGAATTTCGTTTTTTACTACAAGTAAGCTAATGTTATATAAAGTGATCAACTATTTTTTTTTGTTTTTAAGAAAATCATAATATAAAAATTAATAAAAAGTATGTAAATTACTCTTAATCAAATAAAAATTTTAATGTCATTTTCTCTTTAAAATAATTTTGTCATTTTATTTATAGTATTTGTAAACAAACAAAAGCATTATTTGAAAACTTATAATAATATTCAAATAACATAATATCATATTCTCGTTTCTGTTTCAAAACCGTTTAACACAATATCTCAATTGAGTTGCTGGCGCAAAATTAAGTGCAGTATGTTGAATTAAATGTCGATGAAAATTTATATTAGTTTTAAGACAAGTTAATCTCCAGGTAATTTAATAACATAAAATTTGACTACCAAATTGGCCAAAAGAGCTCTCCAACTTTCCCAAGTAACTTTGATTGCTTAAATCGGAAGAGCTTTTCCGGATGAGTGTTAAATTATTTTTCCGCGAGTGCGTGATATCAAATTCAGTAGGAGTGTGAAAACAGACTCGACAAACGGAAAAAAAAAGAAAGAGAAAAATAGGAGAGAAGATCATCAAAAGTGGATATTTTAGAATCTAAGCAATCGTCGAACGAGAGGCTGTATCGATTGTCTATTTGAAGAAGATACAACTAAAGTTAGCGAATAAAAGAGAATAAATAAGTGCTCCTTTGGGGAAAACGTGTAAGGTCTTTTGTCTCGGATACAACGGGATTCGGAGAGTTTTCTTTCTTTCGGCATTAGAAAATCTAACTTTACGTACTGTAAATGTTTATACTACATCGATTTATTCTGTGTGACTGTACTATTTGGCTCTTTTACGCTATATAATAATAGAACAAATTATTGTTTCATTTTGCAAAAGACTGATGTATGATACATTTATATATTTATTTTGTTTATTATTAAATTTGCTATTTTAGATCTAAAACTAAACAACAAAGATATTGTATATAACTTACTGGACTTATGAGATATGTTTCACTGGGGTGGATATATACGATCACTTCAATTTTTCTTACCTGAAACAAAATGAAAACGTTTTAAAAAATGTGTCAATTTAATAAAATTTAAATACATAGTTTATTAGAAAATCTGTACTACAGGAGAATCACGCTAAGCTCGTACACTGTAAAAAAACCGGTAACTCTTTACATAATAAACCTGGAGCAACTGATTTACACCAGTTTAATGTATGTAATATTAGATATTTTAAGGAATTTTTTTACATTATATAAATATAAAATACGTATTTTTTATGTAAGTAATTACTTACTTTTTTGATAAAAAGAAATATATGATATGGTAAATTAATTATTTTACTTAAAATTACAAAATTATATTATTTTTACAGAAAATTTATGTAAATCATCGTTTTGCTAAAATAATATGTATTTTTTACTATGGTTTTCTTATTAATCTGCTGTTAATTAATATTAGCAACAGATTCATAAGAGAAGTAATAGAGATTTATAAAGAAAAGATGAACACTGTGAAGGCACTGAGTTGAATAAAATTTGGCTTCCATTAATTAAAAAACTATAATTCTTGTGATCTAGGTATTTATATGTTACCTAGTAACTTGTTACTATATAATATTATTTACTTTAATGTCATTTATTAATTTGTAACCTGATAAAAACGAGCGTTCTGTATCGTCAAAACGTCGTTTTTATTGAAGAATTAAACAAAATTTTATCCTAACACAGTTTTAATTTTAATACAATGAGTTCTAAAAAATATTTTACTATGTTATAACTGAATATATTTTTAGCAAATTTAGCATTAGAAACTTTCATCACATGTTTAATGTACTTAATTCATCAATATACTTAATCAAAATAAAGGTTTGTTTATATATGATATATTAGTTTAGTTTTAAAATCTAAACTATACTATTAATATTATTAAGTATTTTATGATAAACGATCCATTAATTTTTTCCATTTTTCATATTTCTTAAAGAGCCACTTTGTACAAAAAAGCGTAATGTAAGATTTTATACGTACGAAAGATATACATTATAACTCATCTACATTCTCCCCTCTTTTTATAATAAATTCCATTAATTCGGGCGCATATGTATGTAACGCTATGTAGCAAGTAACATAAGAGGCAAAAACATAGAAATAATATATTTTTCTCTCGCGTATTTTGGCATCATCGCGATGCGCTCAGCACCCATCCGCGCTTCGTTCCTCTATTCGAAAAGCTTTTTAATATCAATAGGAATTTTCAGCGAATTTGCATATGAATCAGGCCCATAAGTTACATTTCTCAGACGCACAAAGTACTGAAAGCACATTAAAAGGAGAAACATGCGATATGAAAAATAACAGAGGTTATCAGTTGTTCACTACGTCTTTCAACATTTTTTTTTTCTCCAATCAGGACCGGATTCAAATATTTTTATAATCTGTATTAAGTAGTTTTTTTGATACTGTATTCTACAATGCTATAATAGAACAGTATGGAGAAAATAGAAGAGAAAGACAAAATTTATTATTTCATTCTATACTGATAGCAAACGTACAGTTTGCTACCATGAATTTACATGTAATTTTACATAATTTAAGTTTTAAGTTACACTGTAAAATAATAGCGAAAATACAGAAAATTAATAGTAAATTTTACTATAAAAAATCTGTAATTTTATTATGTTATCCTACCTCAAAATTCTGTAATTTTTAAATAATTCATAATAATCAAACAAAGTAAGTAAAAATGACCTAATAAGTATATAAAATTGCTTACTTTTTCTGCAAATTGTTTCACATACTTAATGTAGAATTACATATAGTTGGTATAACTTCTTAAATTATGTAAAATTACAGCTTGCATATTAATATCTGTAATAATTCATCAAAATAATAAAACTTAGTACATATTTTGTGTAATAATACTAATAAAATATTTAAGTGCAATTCACTTATTTTAAAATACAGCCTTTGGATAAATTTATATCAACAATAATATTATACAGAATTAAACAAATTTTAGCTATTTATGGAAAATTTCTGATAGCAAATTTACTGAAGTTCTACAAATTTACTAAAAAAGACTTAACTTAAAAATCTGTAATATGTACTTTTCCATCCCATTGAAGTATTATCATATTACATAATGTTTGTAATAGTTCTGATATTATGTATGTTTAAACAATTATGTAGGTATTAAATTAGAGCAGTTGATTAATTATACCTAGAAATGCTGGGCAACATAGTGTCTCATAGTTTGTAAGTAAAATTACATATTTTTTTAGAGTGTAGTAATTGTAATATACCATACATATTAAATTAATATTTTATAAATAAAATAAATGTTTTTTAAAACCAAACACCTACATAAACATTAATTCCGTCTCTGTTGACGTCATGCACTTCTACACAGTTTTTTTTTTTATCATCTCTCGAGTAAAATTGCGATAACAGTCGCGTACACGGTTAAATTTTTAATAACAAATTTACTGTATCCTATCGACCAGCTCTTTTCGTTGACAATATTATGGATATAAATTAATTTATAATGGAACACTGAAATCCATTAATTAGGTTTTCAGTGGATTTTCTCAATCACTCTCTCATCTATCGCCTACGCGATGAGTACTTTTATTACTTGCATTATTAATTATAGAATACAATTAAAATAGCCTCATCCGAATAATAATAGATGGAGGAATAAAAAAAAAACGATGAACTATTGTATGAACAGTTGAACAAGGATGCGAAAGGATCAATCAATCCTTTTAGAACTTTCTGATAATGAAGATTTTTTTTTTGTTTTCGTTCTTTTCGGCTAATGAAGATTGGGTTAATTAATTATGTGAAGTGAGTTTTATTGTTATTATCACATTAAAGGGTTGGTTTTTTTTTAGTGAGATTTGATAAAGTTTTACAAAGTAATTTATCTTTTCAATGAAGAGTTTGTTTTTGTTGTATTGAGTGTCTTATTGAAGATGCATTATATGAAAATCTCAAAAATATAAAAGATACAATTTTAGTTAAAAGGATGTGCAATAAATGTAAAATATAAGCCAAAACATGATTAAGGAAATATGAAATAACTTGAGTAATACGGCTTTAGGTTCTTACAGAACTAGAATCTAAAGTCTAAGTGTTACTATGCAATAACTTTTTTACTAAAACGAGCTTTCAGTGAAAAGCTTATTCTAGTCCCTTAAATTAAAATTTTTTCAAATTTTATTTTTTTATATTTTTTTTATGTTAAATATTGTCAATATCTGAGTACATTTTTCTAATATTTCTAAATAAAAAATTTAAAATCCAACAATTTACAGTTTTAGTTTAATACTTCATTTTTAATTTAATCATCTTCTTAAAGTAAATAAGATTTTAACCCGTATTTGATGGTATTTTGTTAGTTTTAAAAAGTCTGAAGCTATAAAAAAATTAAATTTTATTTTATTTCATAAAATATTTAATATACAACAAACTTCAAGCATTTTCTTTGAATTCATTCCACTTAAATTAAATTTCATATAAATATTATTTCTTTTCTTTTTGCTATTATATATCATACAAATACAAGACGCTAATTAATTAATTAATTTATTTATTAGGTATCGTGCTTAATTAATAAAATGAATGTGAAATAAAACAAGTGACTTTGAATTTATAGAATTTTCTGCCGTGTTCGAGCTATCTTTGTCGAAGACGTTTCACCATACATCGTAGATAGCATTCTGAGTGGTTGGTGACTGAATTTAGCCATCTACGATGTATGGTAAGAAGCTTGCGACAAGGATAGATCAATCACGGCAGTCGTAAAAGCCTGAATATTACAAAAACAAGTGACCTTAAACCTTATATAAAATACGTTTTTACGGCCAGATTTATAACGAATATTTTAACTAAAATCGATTTTAAGCATGCAAAAAATATCAGTTTTAAATTATACTGGCATAATTATTAATTATTATGAGTTTTTTTTCATTTTTAGATTATCAGTTTAATCTAGGCTAATATTTGAATACTCACATATTTGTTTATTAATTCAACTAACAATCATCTATTCTATACTTACATATAATTATTAATGTTGTTAATAAAATGATGTTTCTTTGTCTACTTTTTAAACTTCTACTGAAAAAATTATTTATTATTACTAATAACATAATGTTTTTTTGTCGACTTAAAGCCGAATTTAGTTAAAGTGTTTATTATGAAAGTCATTATTATAATTAAAACTATAGATTTGGAAACACTGGGTAATAGCATGTACCAAGTTAGACGCACGACTAACTTGGTACATGTCCATTATGTGTAGATCAACAAACGTAATAGTTTTATCAAAAAAACAAAAACTTAAATTGCAAATATTGTAATACTCACAGAACTAAAACTAAACCAATATCAATTTATTTCAATTTTTTTTTGAAACCATAACGAGTTTACTTTACCGTCAAAGGCGGGTTGTGATCTATCGCGTTTACTGCAGACCGGAAGTGCAAAGCAATACAAAGAATACAGTAAAGACAAAGAGGAAAATAGCAGACGGGTAGGAAGGGTGTATTCATTCCGGTATGTGATGCGCGCCCAGTGATTTACCACTAGCTTGCTAAATTGCCTTGTAGAAGGTAATAAATTTCGTTTCAGCTTCGGCCAATTAAAGAAGTAATCGTTTTAAGTAGTCTTTTGTTTTTTGTTTACGAATTTTACTTCGCTTGCTTTGTACTGTCTGTCTGTCCTAGTCTTTTTTTTCTGACCACGATGAATTGCAGTTTAATTGATTTGTTTATAGGTTAATTTTTTTACCGCATAAATTTAGTTTAGTTGATAATTTTGTATAATCTATATTATTTTTTTAGAGCCATCATAAAAGATCTTAATTTATTTGTCATACATGTGTATTTAAATGTGTGATATGTTTTTTTATTATAAAAATATAATATACTTTTTGGTAACTTTTTTTTTAATAAACACGCAAAGGTGAGACACAAATATTTTATCCAAACAATCAACTTTTGTTTTATACATATTTGTGATACCTCTCATACCTGATCTTTTATTTTTATTGCTTCCGTTCAATAATCAAGTATTTTTTTAAATAAAATACTTTTAATATCTTTCTTTTCTAATAATCAGTACACAGCTCTACATTTTAAAAAAATTTTGGTAACTACAACAATTTTTTTTTAAGAGTGTAGGAGAACCTTGAATGCAAGTACGAGATACTTGTTTCATGATTATTCATTTAGATACTTTCCGAAACTGCAAGTCGTGCGTTCGCATACTGATATATATATAGTAGCTAGCTGTTTTACAATAATGTCATTATTGTACTAGTAACATAATAACCTCTTTCCACATAGGCAATATGGTAACGTAATATCAATATTATGATACGCTTGAAGAAAAAAAAATTAATTTCGCTTATAATACCTACTTAACTATTTTAATTAAAAATCCATAATTTAAAAATGAACATAAACTCAACGTCAATTTCTTAATTTTAAATTTTAAAAAATATATACGCACAGTAAATTAGTTAAATTCAAAGCTTTTCCGAATCTTGTAACTTCAATTTTCCATAACGAGAACATACGAGATTTTTATGAAAATCACCTCGGTTGACTAATACACTTTTGACAAAAATTCTTCTCTACGCTTTTTGTCTGTCATTTTTAGCAGCATCGTTTCCTACCCGCCATTACCATTACCGTTTCGACGACCGGTCACGATCACTTACCGGGATAAAAAGCTACAAAATTACCGGTTTCAAACATGGATCACACGTTACGGACACATTAATATCAGTTATTATCACACACCACATCGTAGTGAGCCGGCAAAAAAAACCGCTCATCATTTGTTTAAAAAAAATGAACGAGCAATCATGGCCGTCTCTCAAACCAAAAGCACTTCCAATTTTCGGGGGAGGGGCATTGGGGGTCCTAACAAAGATAAACGATGATGACGTTTGCGGCCGAGCACAAGCGTTAGAAAAATTACCGGTTCATGCATATCGATCATACATCTGGTTTTCGGAATGGATTTGCATAAAAGTCGACGAGTCGTGTTGCATTTTGAACAGTTAGGCTTCTGTCTCGCTTTACTGGGGTTTTCGGTTTTATTTTATACAAATCGGGTGACATTGTTTTATTATAGATATGTGATATAAGTTATGTAAATTCATTCAAAATTTATTAAATTTGTTTTTTTAAAAGCAATGTTTATTTTAATTTATAGTATCTTGGAAATAAATGTACCTTTCCGTTATAGGTTTTGCCACGTCATTGGACGACTCTGGTTGATTTATTTCATCCAGAGTCCTTGATAACGTGGATTGTTTGTTTTGCAGTAATGGTTTTCACGCTGTACTATTCCTATATCGGAAATTGAAGATACAGTCGGATTGGAAAAGGTGGGACATTCAGACCAGCCAGAATCGGCCAATGGTGTAACGGCACCTGCAGAGACTGGTGGAGTATATATATATATATATATATATATATATATATATATATATATATATATTAGATTGCAGAGTAGAAACTATTATTCACTCATCAAGTACTGAGGATGCTGTCTACAATGTATGGCAAACTCTCTGTAACGAAGATAGATTTACCAGGGCATATCAGTTCAGAAAATTCTATAAAAATGAATACCGACTGTGAAATCTTGAAGATTGATTATTTATTTAAAATTTACACATATGGGTATAAATGTAGCATTTTTATATGTTTCAATAAACTTTCTAAAATATCTCCATGAATCGTCGATTAATCAAGAAATCAAATGAATTGTTTTTAAAACACTTTAGTAAAAAGTTCTATCAAATTTTTTACGAGGTGGGAGTCTTTCCTTGGCGGGGCCCCTAGACAGCAGCCCAGTCTGCCCACTCTCAAATCCAGCATTGTTTCCATCTGCCTATTGCTCATTCTAATGTTCTAACAAAGTCTCCCATTTATCATATGTGTCACTTATTTAATAAATTATAATTAACTATAGATATTTTTTCATGTTATCTCCGTATTTTTATTAATCATTTACAAATTGTACACACTTAATTGTTTTTTTAGATTTGCCTGTTTGATGTAATTAAATAAATAAATAAATAAAATCTATATTTATAGTTGATCCGATGGCATAGTTATAATTTTTAACGACAATAATTTATAAAAAATATCACCGCCAGAAATTAAATTTTCTGCATCATGTTTATTTATTATTATTTCAAATATAAGTAGTCAGGTAGTATAGAGAGTCAATAACCTGGACCGGCACAAACATCCCGATTGTATTTTTCCTGCAAAAAAATTCACATACTCAACTGAAAAATTTCCGTTGTCAGATTGGAAAGCACAACGATTTTTCTTCAGCGTGCGCGACTGAAAAAAAAGCATATCTCACGCGGACGTAAAATGCACCCATTGCCGTACTTTCTCTCGCTCCTAGGACACCAAATCCTACTCCCCTCCTGCCCCCGGTATACTAGCAACAACATCGCGAAGGGAAAAAAAAGTGACGATGGAACGCGAAAACGAAAATAAACAACAATAGTGTATGCTGCTCCGTTGTATATGTGCGTTCGTGTGTCGTCACACTTTTGATAAATAACATCGGTTATTCAAATCCGTGTCGCCTTAAAAATGG
Organism: Clivina fossor; assembly: GCA_963966155.1. Taxonomy (NCBI): domain Eukaryota; kingdom Metazoa; phylum Arthropoda; class Insecta; order Coleoptera; family Carabidae; genus Clivina; species Clivina fossor. The sequence goes on from OZ014563.1 coordinate 5,519,818, forward strand.
CTGCCATTATCTGGCAGACAGCAGACAGGTCACGAGCAATCTGACTAATGCAACCCGGTCGAGGTTCCTCTACATTGAAAACCTCAACGTAGCCTGACGGATTTCACAATACGGGGGAGACCCTCTTTGCTAGTATACAGTAGGACTGTGCACGGGTGGTGAAGAGAGGGTGGCTCTAATGTGTATGTAACAGACTTGGATTAATTTTATTCACTTACATTGTTTACGGTAATGTAGTGTATGAGATTTGTGATGTAAAGTGGGTAGCAAATATAATAATGGTGTGGTATTTTGTGTTGTTCTGTTATTAATTTCAAATATAACACAGTGTTTACTATGAATATGTGAGTGTATCAATTTAATTTACAGCTTCTTTTTACAAACTATAATTAAAAATAAATTGAAAACAATTATCTAATCAAAATCTATTTATTAATTTGAAATCTTCTGACTACAATGAATAAATACTTGTGTGAATTTGTTTATAGCACACTGTAAAAAACCATAGTAAAAAATTATATATATTGTAAAAAAATTCGGAAATTTTACATAAAAATCCGGGGCAACTGATTTATAACAATTTAATATGTAAATTTACAGACGTCACTGGAATATTTTTTCATAATATGAATATAAAAAATGTATATTTTATGTAAGTTTATTTACTTTTTCGGTAAAAAAAAAACATATATAATATGGTAAATTAATTACTTAAAATTATAAAATTATATTATTTTAACAGAAAATTTATGTAACCCATCGGTTGTGTTGCAATAATATGTAATTTTGTTATACTATGGTTTTTATGTGCAATTTTTTTACTTTTATTATTTCAGCAAAATAATATAATTTTATAATTTAAAGTAAAATATAATATAAAAGTAAAATAATTTAAATCATAATATAAAAATTATAAATGCTATACATATTTTTGTAATTGTTCTAGCATGGTGATTTTATAACAAAATTAGCTAGCATACCAATTATACCCAAAAATAATTATTAAAATATTTTATTAAGTAATAAAATATAAATGAATCTATTATTTATTGTTACAAGCATACCAGTAAATTATATGACATGTGTTTTTTACCTATTTAAAAATAAATTATGTCTATATTTGCCAGCAACTCGCAAAATTATTTCAACAAACCGCCAACCACGGTAGTCAAAATATTTCAATTATTTTTAACTATATTTTAATTACTATCAAAACTAATTTAATAAACACCAATATTTAATTAATTTTATTAATTATAAACAAATTATTTTCATAATTAATTTTGCGGCACATACATATATTTGTTCAAATTAAAATCATAATAAATATTTTCATGATACCGCAACAGAACAGTAACATAGACATTAACGAAACAGGCTAACATATAATTCAAACTAGTAGAAATTATATTCATAATTACGTCATAATTATACACTAGATATTCGTATCGCGTAGTCGACGTAAAATTTTGTTGTCGCATTAAGAATAGCGAAACTTGTTCTTCTTCTGCTCGTGAAGAAGTAATTGTGAATGTGTACAGTAGCGTCTCGCTCTTACGGAATGGCTTTGAATTAATAGGAGTAAGTGTAAATACCTTTTGTGAAGATTGTGGCAACTGGAGGAGGTTAGTGGGCAATCTTATAGACGAGATACATTTGAAAGTGTTGACGATTTCCACTACATTGTCGACGAACAGGGAAAAGGCGGTTTTGTATTATTATCGCGCGCTGATAGTAAATTGGATCGTTATGATAGTGATGGAAAGATATTGCAGAGTTGCGGAAATAGATACTGTTTTTGTGTCTTTATATGATGTGATAGTGATTCAAAAGAATGGAATATTTGCACATTCTTAGTGTTTTATTAAAAGAAAGATTAATTAAATTAGATTGACATTAGTTTTTGTTTCACGTTCAAAAACTGTATTGAGCGTAACATTCTTGTTTTGTGTTCGGTATTACAACTGGATCACTCACATTTGTCACTTAGGAAATATAAATAATAACAAATACATGTCTGAACTGTAAGCTCATTTATTCATAACTAACTCCCGTATATGTTATTAAATACGCATATAATATTGTTGATTAACAATAAGTAAATTACTTCATTTATAAAGTATTGCATAATCTATTAAATCTTTGTACACTAAAATATCTAACGGTACTGATGATGGCAACACTGTCATAAATTTGAAATACTACACTGTAAAAAAATTTGTCCTTTTACATAAAAACCATGATACATATTATTTCAGCAAAACCGATGGTTTATATAAATTTTCTATAAAATTAATATAATTTTGTGATTTTTAAAGTAAAATTATTAATTTATCATATTATATTATGTTTTTTTTTTTATCGAAAAAGTAAAATATACATATTATTATTTCAAATTTTTCTTGTGGCATCTGTAAATTTGCATATTAAAGTGGTGTAAATCAGTTGCGCCGAGTTTTTATGTAAAATTACTGAATTTTTTACAGTGTATTTTATACCTCTAAAATTTAATTGAATAATACTTGATAAACTACGTCAGTTAAAAACAACTAATATGAAAATAAAATGTAGTATTTTTATAATACTCAATGACTTAATAAAAAGCAAAATTATTGTAACAAATGGATGAGAACTTTATCTGTCCGTGGCTGCTAAATACTCATAAAATAATTTAGTTCCGGTCAGAAACGAATTAATTACCGGTGAGTTAGGATTGTTCGGTTTAGTTTCAAAGTGTGGGTGGTTTGCGGATGGTTAGGTATGAGTTCGAAAAGCAAAATGAACTACTACCTGATTCCACCTTGTAATATTAGATAATCATTCATATATACGTAGCGGGTTTATATCCTGCGGCAATGGTCAAATAGTCAGTTAGCTCAATTCGTCGACTTGCTTTTTGTACGAGTTTGGGGGAAAGTTTTATTGTAATTCGAATCTAGTATGTTAGATTCTCCAAGACTATAGCTTCAAATTAACATTTAATTATTATTAAATTAGGTGGTAATTATTTATTAGTGATAAGATTTACTTTATAAGTTTGCAGATTAAAAAATTAAAAAGTTACTAAAAGAAGAGGAAAAAAATTGTACTGAGATAACTGTTAACACTAGATGAGACATATTTATAGTTTATTTATATCCTATTATTAGTTTAGTAATGATATTGATAATAATTGATAAAGATTATTATTAATAAAGTTAAATTGTAAAACAAAAATCGTCATTTATTTTATTATATCTTACCGAAAAATGTTAAGTTGTCCAATTATAATAAATATTATTATTATTATTATCATTAGTTTTATTACAACTAAATTATAAAAAAAAATATTAGCTACAAAAATAGCTTTTAAGTTTGTGAAAATTTTTAAGGTCACTAACCATAAACTATTAAACATGTCATTCGCTCCAATTCTGTAATGAAGTTGTTAAGTTCTAACAACGTTGTTAACAACTATAACCAATGGAAACTAACGTAATAGTTGTCATTTTTATTTTTGATTTAGTTAAAATAAAACGGCTAAAGGTTGTAGTTCTGTATTAATATTTATTAATAATCGACGAATTAATAATGACATTTACAGTAAATAGAAACTAGTTACTAGATAACGAAATAAGTAACTAAAAGATTTCTTACTGTTATTATTTAGTGTTTAATAATATTATTGGTTGAAGTTACTAGGATTAACTACTTCGTTATAAAATTGGGATGGTTATATCTACATACTTTGCACTAATTACTATTTATCCAAATATTTTATTTTTAATAAATTTTACTTCAAGTTAACAATATGAACAAAGTAAATTTACTTAAAAATAACCTTTAAACTCCAACTTGAACATTATTTCATCCAATTTTCTTTCTCCTAACCAGAGCCGTATTTATGCAAAGGCGCATAAGGCGCAAGCTGGGGCCTCGTAACTAAGGGGCCTCAGATTTCAAATCAGATATCAGTCACTGAGATCAATTTGAAAATTATATTTTAATTTCTAATTTCTAGTTTTAATTTACGAGTAAATTATATTTCAATACGTTTCTAATGTTGAAGTACTGGTGTTGTCATTGTCAATAAGATAATAAAAACCTGCATAATAAGTAGGGTGGCTATCTGGCTATTGTAACAACAGGGACTATTTTCTCTCTACCCGCTAGTTGCTATTACTATTTGTTTTCCAAGAATTTATGCAATGTTAAAAATTTGCGAAACAAGAAAATCTTACGAATCCTCTCGAAATGTACAAATTTATAAATCAGTACTAATGCATCTGGAGAACGTTCGTTTTCAGTTTTAAAACGAGTGAAAAATTATTTGAGAAATAGTTTACATCAAAATTGTGTAATTTAAGCTTATTGTTTATTGAAACAGAGTTACAAAAATCCATCAATTATGATGATATTGTTGATACGTTTGCTAAGGTAAAAGCGCGTAAAAAGTTTATTTAAGATTATTATTATATTTATAGCCATGTGTGTATTTTCCTTTTTTCTTATGTACCTATACATTATTTTGTTTTGATTTTGCTGATTTTTTTGATCTAATACCAATGTATAAACAATTTAAACAAATTAAAAACATTGTCATATAATAATAATAGGACTAAAACTAATTTTTTCCACTGACAATTCCTTTTGAGTTGAAGAATATCTGCAAGGGGGCCTCATATTTTAATTGCGCCTGGGGCCTCATATTTTAATTGCGCCTGGGGCCTCGAAAGAGGTAAATACGGCTCTGCTCCTAACCCAATCTGAGAAAAAAAAAGAAGGTAATGGAGGCATTAACTAATTCCCCTAGTGTCGGGGAGGTCTGCTAGGTATCAGTGTTGTAGCAACACGAAGCGTCGGCCAAGCGGTACGGCGTCGCGGCGTCCGCGCCAATGCGGTTCACGAATCGAATTCCGGATGGTTTTGCCGGGGTGTTAATGTAACAAAGAGCCGGCCTCGAACCTGTGCAAAGTCAGCTGTGTTTGAATTGTACGACGGGACACGGCTGCAATATACAAGGAGCGTCACAAAAGTTGTAGAACTGATTTTAAAAAAAATCGGACATTCTACATAACTACAATATATCATAGTAAAAAATCTATTAGAACTCATTATATTAAAATAAACCTACTTTAGGTTAAAGTTTTGTATTTAAAATTGATCTTTCGACCAAACTCAATGTCCGTCTTCATCAGGATAAATGATATAAATGACATTTTCAGTAAATAACAGAACATAGAAACAAGTTACTAGGTAACAAACAAGTAACTAGATTGTACAATTTATAGATTTTTTTAATTAATGAAAGCCAAATTCTATAAATTATGTGATCTGGTTACCTATTTGTTACCTAGTAACTTATTGCTATGTTTTGTTATTTATTATAATGTTATTTATATTATTTATCCTAATGAAAACGGACGTTGAGCTCGTCGAAACGTCGATTATTAATAAATATTAATACAGAACTTAAACCTAAATCCGTTTTATTTTATAATATTCTCTTTTTCATCGTTTTATCTTAATAATTCCACATTAAATTATTTATCTAACAATAAGTATATATTCTTTTTTATTGTCTTCCGATATTTAGATTTTCTTTCAAGTTAGCCTTCTAACTTTTAGGTTATAATATTTTTGTTTTTGCTTGAACTCGAGACCTTTTATTTTCGCGGCAACTGCGCTACCAACTGCGTCACAAGGTCAATGACAAGGTCATGTGTATTTTTCTATATTTTGACTGGTCATGATAAACTCATGAATTTTAATCCACTCAAGTATTATATTCTTAATTACACATTGCGTATTATATATTAGGTTCTCGGATTCAAACCTCAGCAAGGACAATGCATTTTTCTTCATTTAAAAATTAACTAATGATTTAATAATTAGTTCATCAAAAATAAATTAATGGCGATTTAAGCAAAAACAAAATACTATAACCTAATATATGTATAATACGCCATGTGTAATTAAGAATATAATATAGTCTTCTAACTTTTCAAACGCACCTCGTACACATACACAGTCAAAGCCGCCTACACTTCAACCCGCGTTTATTTCTCACTTTCGCTCCGACAATTCGGATTTTCTATCTCGGTTGCTTCCTTTTCTTACACGTAAGAGGACCGCGTATATGAAGCAGGCACCAACGTCTGAGAACTGAGATAGATGGATGGAAAGTCGAAGGTAAAGTTTTAGCGATGGATAAATGTCGGATATATAAAGTGCTATTGAGTGGAATCTGAGAATAATATGAGAATGCTTTTTTAACCTTCGCAAGATTTCGTTGATTATTTGGAAAAAGAAATATACACCTAAGCTTGTTTTGATTGATCTACTTGGCCAGTCTTATATCAGAAATGTTATTGAGTTGTTTTCTTGATAGAATTTATAATTTTATTTCTGAATAAAAACATATTTTTTATTAAATATTCTAGGCAAATATTTGTTTTTATTTATCTGTTTTAATATTAATTCTTTATTATTTAAATACAATTTTGAAATTTAATTAAAATAAAATAATATATATCTGAAGCTTTATGTCAAATCCTCACAAAGAAAAAACAATAATAATAAATAAAAATAAAATCCAATTTACTTGCAATAAACTTTTAAATTTCCAAGCTCTCACTACTTTAATTTCTCTAGCACGCTTCAAATAATCTCCACCTTACTCCGTCTCGATTTTGATATATTTAATTTTCCAACTAAAAGACAGTTTCATGTAAACCTAATTCACAATGTATCAAGATTAAAGCGAAACTTATCGTTCCACCAATTTTACAAATTATCGTTTTGTTCATGCAATGGCACTTCTAGAGACTTTTAGAAACCGGAGAAAAAGGTATTTTCTTCTACCGCCGGTAATAAAGTTTTGCACGACATTTTCGCGCAAAACAAAAAGAAGACATATTTTCAACGCCCGTGTGCAACACAACTATTAATGCTGTCAAGCTTAATCAATATCGGAAGAACGATGTCAGCGTATTGGATACGATGACAGACACACAGCATAGTTTCTTGGTAAATTTGCCAGAAAGTTTTAAGCGCTCGCGTTTCAATAAAAATTAAAGAAAGAAAATCGGAGAAATAGTTTGATATTTATGATGTAATAGTCGTGCACAAGTTTCTAGTTTTATTTTTCTTTCAAACTGGATTAATGCTTCAATCAGATGACGACAATTTTATAATGGATATGAATTGTTATTGATTATTTGATCAAATTTAATTTTAGATTTGTTTTTTTTTTTTGACAATGTATGTTCTTACAGTATTGTAGTATTTATTAAATGTATCAGATATATAATAAAATTAAGAAACATTATTCATTTGAAACTAGTAATTACATATCTTAAAATAATTAGCAATTATTTACGCTTCCTTTTCGTGATTTTTTTGATCCTTTATTAGTGTAAAAAGTTGCATATAGAGTAATATATTAGACTAATAAATTCAATGTCTTCAAACATTTTTATTCTTTTACCTTAAAATTTTAAACAGTGTATCATATTTCAGTAGGAATATTGCAAAATATGAAAAAAAATATCATGTTTTTTAACTCTTTAAATAAAAAATTAAGTTAAAAGTATAGTAAAATTTATACAGCAACTTAAATTTTTCCTCATAATCATTATTTTTCATATATGAATCAAAATTTATTCGCTTTCTCTCGCATATGCATCGTACGAAACTTCAAACGCGAATAAACTAATGGAAAATCATCGCATCGCCGCCGTTTCGAACATTTAAATTTCGTGAAAAATTTCTTCAACACCACACGGAACGGAACAAGCGCGTATAAATTGTGATTTAGTGTAGAAATTTTTGGACGCGGTGTTCGTTAATTTTAAATGCGTCCACCGTGTAAATCAGAATATGCAGTAGATATGGTGTGACTACCGAGGGGGGTAAGGGTAAAAAGGAAAGCCAGACCAAACCAAACCGAATTGGGAGAGAGAGAGAGAGAGAGAGGTGTTCTCGATTTCCTCTGGTAATAGGAAGAAGACGCCCGTCGTTGTGCCGCAAAGGAGAAATAACGAGGAGACAAGTGAGAGAAATTAAGCGCGGAAGGATGCCAAAAAGGACGACGTGGCGAAAGGACCTCTACCGGAACAAGCGTTTCAGCACTGTACCCTAGTCAGTGGTGGAGCCTACTGAATTTTTTATGTTTTTCATAAAGTTAATTTTTGTAAAAAAATAAAATTGTTTTAGGTTAAAGTTCTGTATTAACATTTATTTATAATTGACGTTACGATGAACTCAAAGTCCGTCTTCATCAGGAAAACTGATACAAATGACATTTTACTCCATATTTAATTGTTATGTAATTAAAAATAAAATTAAAAATAAAAATGATTTTTTTTGTTAATTATTTATTGTTTTAAAAGGTCATCTACATCTTATATAGAAATATGTATGTACCTACTCATAAGTAAGTTTGATTATTTATAACTCGTTAATATTATATGATAGAAAAAGTTTAGAAATAGAAATAGAAATAGAAATATTAGTATTTTTTATTTTTGTTGTAATGAAAGAAATTCAATAAAAAAATTTTTAATTATTTATGAATTTTAATTTTTTTCATAACTCATCAGTTTCTAAAATTAATTATGTTGGCTGGTCGATTCAAGTGAAGATTTTGATATCTCAAAAAATAAGCATCGGACGAAAAAATTTCTGATAAAAAGTAGTTCGCACTCTACCACCATACTCTACTTCTAACTCTACCAATGTAAACTAGACTTAATACCTAAATATTTATATAAAATATAGCCCCTGATTTATAAAATCATTTTTAATACAAAATTTTACTTACATTTAATGAAGTGTTAATTTATTCGCAGTCAATTCTAAAAGTTTTTTTGATACACATATTTTTAAACTGTCACACACATAAAAAGAACAAAACATGTTTTGTTTATATTAAACACACTAAAATACTGTAATGTAATATAGTAATATTTATTAAACATAATATTTAATCCCAAAGATAACTTAAACTTAACAAACAACAAATATATTAGAAATCTAAAAAAATTAGGTTAATACACTTTTAATACAGTTTAACATTTAAAAAATACACGAAATTGACACTTATGTACATATCAAATAAAAACTATAAATATTAGAATTTATTATACACGATAAACGAATATTTTGCTATAAAATCCAGGCACGAACTGAAACAAGTGAATGTTATAGCTAGAAAAATTCTTTTATCAATTAACAGGCAATTTCTGGATTGGTCAGTAATCAACAATGAAAATCTAACGAGCTATATCGTTCATTAAATTTATTAATTATCAGAGCATATTTACCAGCAAATATACACTTTTTAAGAGCTGTTTTTATTTACAATGTGTTAGAAAAGGACAGATAAATATTTTATTTAAAAAATAATTTATTAATATTTGATATTATTTTTCCTGTAACAAATATGTCTTATTATATCAAAATAATATTACTGTATTCCGCTTAATGTGTTCACATTGAAAACTGAAGTTATTAATAATAATAACCGATTGATAATAATTAAATATGGAGTAAAATATACGTCAGGGGATGCAAAAAAGTAATTTTACAGATCGAATAAAAAAAAAACTAATAGTATCGGTGAATAGTTCAATAAAAAAAGATATTCGTACATTTGCACTTTTGTTCTAAGATGCGTAGTTTCCGAGAAAAAAAAATTAAAAACCAATTTTACTTTAAATTTTGGGTATGATTTTTACCCCCTAAACCTTGACGGTTGCCAATAAAAAAATGTATTGCTTAGTTTTTAGTGTTCTAATTGAATACCTGCAGTTCATATAAATCGGCGTTTAACACCTCGATATGTTTGCTTGTAAGTAACGAGATCATAAAATTGAAAGCGAAATAATTTAACTCAATACCTTCACAGTGATTGAAGTACCAAAGTATTTGTTCCGTAATAATTCATTTAAACATTTTTCGAAGCTGCAAGTGCGTTTACATAGAGTAGCAACAAGTAATCGACCAGTAATCAAAACTACTCTTTATTTTAAGGCAAGCTATTGGTCAGTATGTCTGATTCTGTCTAATTAATGCCTGATCTTTGTGAAATTTTTTAAATTTTATGATGAACAAAAAACGCCAACCAAAGAATTCAAACCATAGTTTACAGTATTCTTTTCGGTACTACCTGATTAAACACGCTCGGCTAAATGAGAGTGAGAAAGAAAATAAAAAATATTAACATTGAACATGAATCAGAGTATGAATAATTCCTTTTTTTTTATTAGTTTCTGTTATAATTTATTTATGCCAGATACATTTTACTATAATAATTCTACATGATATTTAGACAACTTTATATTATATTTTTAATAATATTTATCAACCATCTGAATACATAAAAAAGTCAAGTCACAAATTTGGTAAAATGTTTTAAAAACATGTCTATTAATTATAAAAGCAACTAAATACAAAAAATAGATATTGTACTACTGAATTTCTAATCTCTTTGGCAACAAAAGCAGTCATAAAACCTATAAAACCCTTTAAAATAGAACCAAATGCAAACAAAGCACAAAAATAAGTTTCAAATATGTTTAACAATTTAAAATTACATAGAATAAACCATTTCTAGATGTACGTATAAGACTAAAAAAGCAATACATTTTTAAATGTTTTATATAATACTGTAATTTAAGAACTGCTTTGGTTAATAAATTATTATTTGTTGCAAAAAAACAATACAGTTACACCTTTATTATATAAGTAGAATATTTTCAGCACCATCCTACACAATTCTTTACTTCTCACCGCCATAAACTTACAATATTAACCTTTCTCAACCGAACCCATGCTCCTTTGAACATAACTCCTACACCGAAACTAAATATATATCCAAATTATACCAGTCGAGTGCTCCTTAAACCGCGCACGCCACTGCACATCCGTAATTCACCTTAGAACCAGGCCCCCAAACCCCCATTCACCCACTGGGAGGGTGGGTAGTGTAACATGGTGCGCGCGATTATTTATGATGTACGCCGTGGCGACATTAAATAATAGTCGAGTCGGCAGGCGCATCTAAGTTTCCGACCGGACCCCCCCCCCTTTTTACTCTTCATCGGGGGTGGGGATCTGAGGGTATTTACCAGCATCTTTACGCCACCCATAGAGCTCAGGACGACGGACGGTGCTGGCCCCCGAGCAGCCGAGTACGGTAATGAAATGTACTGTGAGTTTATAAGGTTTGGGCAAGTGACGGATATATTTGATAATGGTGACCGTGTGAAAATAAAAAGTTTATAAATTAAATGGTTTACTATTAATTTTTTTTTTTGTTAAATTTTTCGTCGTACTAAATGATTTATTTTCCTTGTCCCTCATGAGAAACTACTTTATTAGCAATATGAAAATAATTGCAGTGGAATATGTGGTGTAACTATAAAAGGGGTTGGATACGAAATAAATTAGGGTATAAAGAGTGTGAAATTGGAAAAAAATGTTGGAAAAGTTGGTGTTAGTTAGTTAAGATAATTTGGTCATTTTGAGCGAATATCTAATGAACGTTTGATTAAAAGAATATATTTGAGTGATACTAAAGGTATAATACGTTTGCGTATACTATTACTATTATCTATTGCATTCTGTATGGGGTTATAAATCTGTATGGGGCTATGAGAAATTATTTTATACTTTTTAATTCGTATTAAAAACGTGGTACCTATATCAAATTTTTTTTATTTAAATAATTATTTTCTACTTTTTTGTCTTGTTTAACATTAACTTTAGCCTAATTAATTAATTTAATAATTATAATTATATAACTATAATTGTAATTAATTATAAAAAGTTAATCAATTAACTTTAATTTAATATTTCTAATATTATGAATTAATTAATTAGTTAATATTGCATTGTCATCCAGTTCTGCGATATGTTTAAGGTTTCAAGTCTCTAGCTCATCTTGAAGTTAGTTTAAAATCGATTGCAAAGAAACAAGAAAGCGAGTTAATAAAAACGTGTTAAAATTATCTTAATTTTTATTTGTAGTGTGCTCATTGTTTTGGAAAATAAAATATTTGTGTATATTAAACATTCCCTGTTAAGATATGTAAACCTTCCATCCATTTTTAGTCCGTACCCTTCAAGCATGTCACCTAGAAAGGGTCGGTCTATTAAAATCCCATTAGTTATGGGGCCCCGAAGCTGCGGAAACGACGATGATACGGGTGTATACACGCATGCGCATCCACAATGAATCTACCGCTATCCAGTTTCTGGTTGTTGTGTTATTTTCTTGTATGGTCGCGGTTGTGTTATTTTCACCGCTTGCTTGGATACTATGCGGCGGCGTTTCTCGGCCTTGCTGTCTCTAGATGTATTCATAACGTATGCTGGTTTTGAATTAAATTTTGGATGTATGATGCCAAGCAACCAACCAGGCCAACTAGATGTGTTGATGTTTGTGTTCGCGGTGAAAGCTTTTAAATGAATATGACATTAGGGTTTTGTTTTACTTATGTATTATGCTATATTATGTCGGGTTTATTAATGACTTAGCCTGATGTCAGATGAGTCTAGTTTAAAGCGCGAATTTTCTTATTTTTATAGTAAATGCACGTAATGTTCTAATAAAGAAATATTAACCAGCTAGTTATGCAATAGTTTTATTCGTATACTTTAGTTTAATGTTACATAGTAAAAGAAGCAATAAATTAAAGTTTAATATTATGATGATATTATCAAATATTTGATTAGCAATAGCAATTTATGGGGCTGTTGTTTTCATATACAATCACACTATGCACCTTTAAACATTAATATCTAAACAAGTCATTTTTGCTCTTCTATTCGTAGTAGTTGGAAACATTTTAAGATTCTTAAAATAAAACGGCTTTAGGTTGTAGATCTGTATTAATATTTATTAATATTCGACGTTTTGACGTACTCAATGTACATCTTCATCAGGAAAAATAATACAAATGATTTTTATAGTAAATAAACGAACATAGAAAGTTATTTTTAATGTAATGAGTTCTGAAAGATTTTTTATTATGTTTAAGATTCTTAAATAAAAAATTAAAAAAATTAAATAAAATTCGTCTAAATACGTACATTCATACATACATACACAATCACGCCATGTACCCAAAAGGGTGTGGCACAAACTCTTCATCATCCCGAAATCAGTCTCCTCTAAACATTCCTATCCAAACAAGCAACTTTCGCTTCATCCACATTCATAATTCCTGTCATACATGCTCTTTTATTCCTACTACTTGGAAACTTTCGCTCACGCAAAACACTCTCAATCATACCACTGCAACTACTCATTCAGATAAATCTGCTATTGCTGAACATGCTTTAGAATATCTTCATGATGTAAAATTTGAAGACACAGTAATAATTGCTAGACCAATCAATATTAGCAGCTGATTAATAAGAGAAGCAATAGAGATTTATAAAGAAAAGAATATCAAGACATTGAGTTAAATAAAAATTGACTTCCATTAATTACAAATTTATAATTCTTCTGATGTAGTTACTTCTATGTTATCTAGTAACTTGTTGCTACGTACTGTTATTTACTTTAATATAATATAATTTAAAATAGTTTTTATTGACATTGTATTATTTTTCCAAAAATCAAAAGTATCTTAAGAAACAACAGAATCAATTGGCCTTGTCGTTCTAATCTTCAAACTAAACCTGCAAACCAAACTATACAAATTTCAATTTTTTGAAAAATCTAACCCGTTCAGGAGAATCGTCAACGGACTATTACACATCAGTCTCCACCGTCAAGTCTTGTTCTTTATTCCGGGGGATAAAACGGGCTTGAAATATAGAAAGTTTCAATTTCCCGTCGCGTCTTTGATCCGTTTTCCGCGCCAGGCAGGCAGGCACACAGCCCTCGCTTTTAGCCATCGTAACGGGTATTTCACAGTTCACACTCAGTCGTCGTTCGGCGTCTGTTTATCATTCATAACAGACGTAATGCATCTCGCATTCCCGTCGAGTAAGGTTTTCAGAGGTTTGAAAGGTATTCCGAGGCCCGTCAATCTAAATATGCGCCGGAAAAGAATCGACAACAACCCTGAAGACTCGCACCTGTTTTTTGTTTTTACATTGAATTTTTTTTTGGGTAGAACAGGATTGAAATATGGTGTATGTTGATAGATTTATTTTGAGGTGGTAAATGTGTTTTTGTTTGATTGATGAGTGAAGGTATGATAAAATTATTATGAAGTATACAGTAGGATACAACTTAGATTTGTAAATTATTAGATTGATATAGTCATCATATTAGCAACATATATAATACATTTTTTTTCTTCAAGCGTATCAAAATATTGATATTACGTTATTATATTGCCTATGTAGAAGGAGGTTATTATGTTTTATGTTAAGAGTAAAATAATGTACATTATTTTTATTTTTGTATTTTTAAAATTAATTATAAGCTTTCGAAATACGTATACTTATAGTTTTTTTTAAAATTATTGTTTGTGGTTTACAGAAAATTATTTTATTATATTAGATTCTTAAGGGTATTAATATTATCAAAATCTTTTTTGTTAAATAAAACAATAAACTCCCTACATCTTACATCCAGTTAACAAAAACAAAAACAAACTATTATTTATGTCTCCAATATCTTACTAGTATCCCTGCTATACACATTAACCTCCAGTAAATCATAATTGTCCCACCAACCTCGACCCGTGCTCAACTTTGCCTCTCGCGATAAAACAAAAACAATTAGCATCAGTGCTTCGGCATCGTTCCCCCGGCTTACTCTGCAGCGGCCGATACCTCGTGTGAATTATGCCGGCAAAACATTAACCAGCGCGACCGGAACTATATCGCTGGGAAACGCGCCAATGTAAATGAATGCGCGCCGCCGTACGCGATCAATTATTATTAGATGCAGGAAACATCACTTAAACACAGAATACAATCAGCCATTGTGTGTGTGTGTGTGTGTGTATATACGGTTGCACTATCACTGACTAGTCTCAGTTTATGGCGCTTTGACCTCTCTTTTGCTGCATTCTCTTGCTGGCTGTTTGCGAGTGATCAGAGATGAATTTAAACAAGATTAGAAATATATGGGTAAACCCATATATAAACTACTTTGACATTATCACGTAAATACTAAGAAATATGATACAAATTTTATATTTTTTCACTAAAAGTTGGCAGCATTGTTCAAAAATTACATTTTGTAATATTATGTATAAAAAAAAATCTATTCTCTAAATTTGTTTCAAATTGCACATACAGTATGATTAAAATAAATTTTGAATAGTTTTCCAGAAAATTGGCAATTTTGTATAATAATTAAATTGTTTAATTCTTTCAAGAATACATATTTATTTAAAAGTGGATAAATAGTAATGTCAAAATTAAATTTTAAAAATTTTAGTAATTTTTTATCGGAAAGTTGGCAACCCTGTACGGAAGTAAAATTATATATTTTTTTTTTGGACACCAAAAAAAATCTATAATTTATGTGAGTATCAGAGGAATCTTTTTTGAAAATTTGATCAAAATCGGATAAATAATGTAGCCACAACGAATTTTTTAAAACTTTAGTAATTTTTTCCCAGAAAATTGACATCACTGGAAAAAATGAAACTATATGACCATCTTGGGTACTAAAATTGGGTACTAAAATTTTGGACTGACGACCGAGCGAGCGAACGAGCTGACGACGCACACACATACACCCTCATAAATTAAGTTCGAATTTGTCATCTAAAAGCTATGTAAAGGATTTCCATATAATTTTTTTTTTAAATTACAGACACTCAAAGTGGTAAAAATTGTTTATAATTATATATTAGTTTATAATTTTCAAAAACTAAATCTATTAATTTTTATAATTTACAATTAACATACATCAACGTAGAGTTGTTATACCTTTTACGCCTACAACGTCACGTGAATAAATAACAATACAAAAATTGTTTAACAGAATGCATTATAGATTATCGACAATTGCACTGAATACCATCCTGATCAACTTCATGCCAATTGGGCCATAAATAACCATAGCCGGGACAGGGTGGCGCGAAAGCACCAACCGCCACCATAGCCAACTCTGATATCAATGGATTCATTAGGAAATTGTGTTCCCCCGCAATCTATATCAGTATTTTATCTTCGGAGCACTTAACAAATTACTTATGGCCCGTTCATAAATTACTGCCATATTCGCCCCGATGTTACGCCAGAAGTGTGGGGGCGAGAAGAGGCGAGAGAGAGCTTTTCGCTGCAGGACAATACCACATAGAAATTCTACAATAACTAGAATATGCATTTTGGGTTATGTATTTGTGTTGAATTGAACAATGAGGTACCTGCACATTTTTTGATTATTTTTTCTGAAAGATTAAGTAAATTGATTCACATTTAGTACGAAATAGATTAGTATATGATGAGTGTGAAATTGAAAAATGTTGTAGCAAAAGTTGGTGTCAGTCATTTCAGATTGTTCGGATATCTTGAGCGAATGTCTAATGAACGTTTGGTTAAAAAGCTTTATATGAATGATTTTGAAGTTATACGTTTGCGTGACGTCCGATGAGTAGTGGAAAGAGTTTGTGCCACACCCTTCTGGGTATATGGTGTGATTGTGTATGTATGTATGAATTTGGTGTCATATTTCAACTCGTGAATTATTTTCAAAAAAAAATATGAATGAAAAGTCTAAATTTTCTAACTAATTTTTATGTAGAAGTCCTTCAAATTATTTAAATTTTCGATATATGCATTTAGATTGTCAACTGTCTTTGAAATGAATGATTATTTGATTATTTTTTTGTTTCAATTTTCAATCGAACTGTTTAATAATAATTAAATTCGGCATAGCACTGTCCAATAACATTTATTGACCATGCTCAATCACGACATATTCCATTCTTGTCTGCAAACAATACCAACAGAATATTAGTTCAGCTAACCTTATACTCCTAAAAGGTACAATAGCCGACCACAAATTGTAATGTCGAACTGTAATAGTTCGAATCCTGAACGTTGTTATTAATGTCCTCTAATAGAAACCGTGTTACTACAGGTTTAAAACAATTGAATCCCGAATGTCAAGCCATAATAGGTGGGATTATGTAACCGCCCCTCTGTTGACAAATTATGGAAGCTAAACCTACCCATAATACTCTATTAATTATCCGGGAAAAAGATTCCAGGCAAAATAATCCAGCTAGGCAACTTGTTCTAAATATTGTTTACATTCGAAATTAATTTCATGTCATTTGTTTTTTTGTAGAATGATTGTTTTTTGTTTTTGTTATATATTTTACGCATGTTTTGTTTCAGTGATATATTGGTTTTCACATTCATTTGTTTGTTATGAAACAAGTTTCATTTGTAATAATTCGAGTTTTATTAAAATATATTACGTTGAAATTAAAATACTACGTTTGAAATTTCTATAAAATTATTTTATATGTACATGTATTATATAAAATTGAAAAGTTAATAATAGTACATTTTCAATTTTTGATAATAATTATCAACTTCATGAAATATAATATTTGATAGTATTATTATTACACAGCATTTTCGCCTTCTTTTGAAAATAATATATTTATTAAAATATAATAGACTTTAGAATTTAGTTTTGTATTTATTTTAATTAAAAATTGACATTTCGACGGACCCTACGTACAACATCATCAGGAAAAAAATTATACAAATGACACATATCTAGAGAACGTTGAAACGTCGATTTTGATTTAAAATTAATACAGAACTAAATTCTAAAGCCTTTTTATTATAATATAATGATTTCTAAAATATTTTTTACAATATTAATATATTTATTCTTTTTTTTGAAATGTATTTACATAATATTGTAAAGTGTCTCATGGGAAGTTCCTGAATGTAATTTGCTGTCATTTTCAAATGTATGACGCAGTTATAAAAAATAAATCAAAATTGCATTAAAAAGAGGAAAAAAACCGTAATTTTAACGAATATAAATAAAATTTAACAAATTGTTTATATACCAGTTTATTTTATTGATAAAAAATATACTAATAATCTAATAAATACATATATAAATAATTTATGAGATTATTAACATATTTTCATTAATAAAATAAACTGATATACAAAAATTTTGGTAAATTTTATTTAATAATAACATTGAACAAAAGTTGTTTAGTGTATCTGTGAAATTTCACAAATACACTTAAGAACTTTCGTTCACGTTATTATTATTATTATTCTTATTATTATTAATGCTTAGTGCATCATTGTGTAGATGGCGTTGGTGTTAGTTATTGCTTCTCAGCTATATCTTTTTAATTTACCTGGTATAAAAGCTACTTAGATAGTTACACCTGCATCAGTGTCTTCGAGCTCCTAAAGAGGAAAACACTGGTCTGTCATTGATGGAAAGCTAAACAAGCCGATTCAATAATTGAGTAACTTGTGAAATTTTTGGAAAAAATCTCAATATTAAAATTTCATTTATATCAATTAAAACTACAATTTTTGTTTTTTCAATAACTAAAAAGAATTGAAAATGCTAAACTGATTAGTTTCAGCAATTTCCCATAGGACACTCTACATATATATCTGACGATGTTATATAATTAAAATTGTTGCCAAGAAAATTCCAAAAAGAGTTATTTTTATGTTAGTTTTTTGTCTTCATAAAATGCTTTATTGTAGTTATTTAAATAAATAATAATTTGGTTCATATAATATTATTAGTATTTTTGTAAGTATTTGTCAAATAACCTATTTGTACTTATTTCCAAAATTGAATTAATGAAAAACATTCTATTTGGCAGTTAATTAATTCTAAAATTTGATTTGTTGGTAGATAATTTGAAATGAATTTTCCCGAGTCAAATATAAATGAAGTAATTAATTCACTGTTTACTCTTGCCGTTTCATATTACAATACCATATAATTACTGCTTCCATATTTGTACATAAATATATTGCAAAAAAAAATCACAAAATAATAATGTGAAATGTACTAATGATAAATTAAAATATAAATGACTATTTTATATGCAAATGCTTTTGTTTTATTAATATTGCATTTTTCATTTATTTATCAATTAAATCTGACATATCAATACAAATTTATAAAATGTGTATTAGTGTATTTCCGATGAATATTCATTACTATATTATAAATAAATAATTCATTCAACATATAGAATAGAAAATAACAAATATTATAAAAAAAAATATATTTAATAATCAGTCAGTTAAATATTTTTATTATCTTCTATGCTAACGTTTTGGCAATCACTACTGCCTTCTTCAGGAGAATTATGTAAATTTACAGCAGTTGAGTAATTATACCTAGAAATCTGGGCATCATAATGTCTCATGGTTTGTAGATAAAATTACATAATTTTCTTTCGGAGTGTATATATTTGTATTTCTAAACATACAACTAAATATGTTCCATCTAATTTAATAAAGAGATTCAAACGAAAACATGAAAAGATAATTTCAGTATGAATTATGGACCACGTCTACCCGGGCGAATACGAAAAAAAAAACAGCCGAAATTCGGACAGCTGCGTCACAGCCAACTGTTTCAGAGTACGGGCACTTTTAATTTTCTTTGCTATCTTGTCAAGTTGTCAGAGCATCTTGCGAAGTTTTCTTTTACGCCTAACATTCATATAACACACTCGCACACACACGCGCCTATAAAATATAAATACAAACATATATACATATGCTTCTTATCCTGGCGAGAGCGCGCACAGATATTAAATATACATGACGAAGGCATATATAGCCCAGCCGGGGGTTGGCTTTCTTTAATGCAATATATGCTATCCTGATTTACATCAAAGTGTTCGTGATGTGTATAAGCCGGGGTAGTGTAAGTTCGGTAAGCGCATGCGTGTAGCAAGTATCTACTAGATGTGCGTCTCAAAGTGAGTATTATGTTTGAGCGGGTACGAGACAGGCAATTTGGATTTGCAATTTTGAGCCTTTTGAGTCGTCCAATAACAACCAGTGAATTTCTTGGTGTCTTGTATACTGGTTACTGTATTTCTATAGTCAGTGGCGTAGTAACGTAAACACGATAGATAGACGTGATTAAATGTTATATTCACCTCAGTAAATATAGATATATTAGTGTCACTGAAAAGTGCACTAAATTATCAATAATTTGATATGAAATTGGTTAAAATATTCTAAAAACTATAGAAGTTATCGCTGTTTGAACTCACAAGTTTAAAAAAATATATTTCGAGATAACGTATGTTAAAGTTTTGCATTTTAAATAATATATTTCCACATCATATTTATTAAAAGGTTACAGATTTACTCAAAATTGGCCTGAAAATTTGTCATCCATTACTACTACAATATATAACAATTTTCAGAATTTCTAATTTAATTAAAACATAAAACAAATGTTCTCTACCCTGATAAAAAAAATCAGACTACGTCACTGGTTTTTTTTCCGATGATAAAGTGATACAAAATCGTCTGCATTATGCGCGAGAAATTAAATTAAATCGTCCTTATTTGTAGCAAAAAAGAGGATGGGTGAGTGTGTATTTGATAAGCGTTCTTTTGAAGATTATTGGATAACATGTTTGTTATTTATTAAATTGAAATTTTTAAAGGCCGAATCGCCTACTGGAGGCGCATCCCGAAAAGGCAATGTAAATATCCCTCTCTTGCCATTTTAATGAAATCAGTGAATTATGAAATTGTGTTCATATATATAAAGTAATTTTCTATTTACCTTTGTAGAGAACGTCTTTGAACATGCTTGTTATTATGCGTAATTCTGGATTCGGAGTGTCCCCTATCTGGAACAAAAAGAAAATATGCAGAATGTTATTAATATCAATTTTTCTATTTTGTTTTGCGTCATCCTACGTAAAAGCCATGTTATTTGAATAACAAGACGATTTGTAAATATTGAAAAATATTTTGTAATTTAGTTTGATTTTTGTATTAAGTAAATTATGTTATTTAATATCCCTTTTGTATTGTGTCGTCCCACACAGGATACGTATTTAAATAACAATATATTTTATAAATATCAGAAAATATTTATTATATGTATATTTTACATGCGTAAATGATATTAAGTAAATAAATATAATATCAGAGCGCAGTGCAAGTAATTGTACTATATTATATTTTTGTTATTCTGTAATAATAGGTAATAGCATATAATTTTATTATAATAATATAAAATTGTTTTAGATTCATTGTATTTCACATTTCATTCAGAACTTAATATGCTAAATGTTTTTTTATTTGTAGAATATAAAATTGTTACTTATTGTAGTTTTTGTAATTTTTTGTTGAATATATTATCGGTTTATACGTACAAATTACTATTTTATTGTTTTATTGGAAGAAAACAATGATTTCATTGTGAATAACTCTTAAAAAATGGAGTTCCACATATAATTTTGTTGTAAACAACTACTTCTTATTGATAACTGTTTTTAAATAATAATCGAAAAATATCTTTAAACCGATGATACATAATCGTAGCAACATCAATTGTTCCAGTCGTTGACTCATAAATTTACTATCTATAACAAATTATAAAGTATTACATAATTTGTGTTACATAAGGATATTTATGTTCATTTATATGATAAATTTGGTAATGATTTTGATGTTAATAATATTAAAGTAATAGTTGTCTAACACAACTGTCACAATTGTTAATTGTCGAAATGTTCTAAATAAAAAATATTTTAAAAATTGACAAATAATAATATCTAGTTCTTCACATAAAAATCTAAGAAAGCCTTATTTTATAGAGAATAATTATATTTTGGATTCTACCTAAATAAAAATATACATATTTTATCTAATTTCCATTTTATGAAACAAAACAAAAATCATATAATAAACACATGACATCTTTCATTAGGTGAAAACAATTGGATAGAACATCTTTAAGTTTTTAAAATCATAATAATTAATAGATTTCGAAAGAATAAAATTATTTATTGTGTTACATGATACCTTTATCTACTTATGTGGTCAATTGTTTTTATAGTATTTACATATCTGAACTCTCATATATTACCACTTACTACCTTATTATATTTGCACTATATAGTGAAAAATAAAAACGGCACAGCCCTCTCCACAAAACCGGGTCAACGTTCTGTGAATGTTGACACATTACCGTACACAACTTGACAAATACCCCTATTAATTGCAAATGTAAACATAACAAGAAAATAACATAATTTAAGAGCTCAACGGTGTAGCCTTATCATCGTCGACTGCTCGTAGACAAGTACACATTAACTCCCAGCCGTGAGGCCAAAGTTACGTTTGCATGGTAACACACCACTTTCTTTCAGTCAGGAAATCAGGTACATGTGGTAACACACCAACAGAGTTAAGATCACATACACACATACACACACACCGTTACTCTCTCAGGGAATCCTAAGACCCTAGTGGAAAGTGATTTCAGTCACGCGATATCAACCCTTTATCATTTTATTCATCCTGCTTCAACCAATAGGAAAATACATCTACGGTACCTTGTCGTACCTATATATGCACACCAGAAGTCCCTTTTCGTTTCGATCGAGCCACTCTCTCACGACGATAAGGTCGAGACTGTATGAAACGAGAACTAAATTTAACCCTGAGATATATGCGAATGTCTTTTTTGTTTTATGTTGTTTTAGCAGAGCGAATGTCTGGGATAAAATGTGAGATATTGCCTTACGCGCGCGCGCGGGGTTGAATAGGGTTTTCCGGGTGGAATCAGGCTGTAATTCGTTGGATGCATTTGTGGATAGGAGCTTAAATGCAATGAATAGTTGCTATTGGTGAAGAACGATTTATCACTGCAATGCGAATGAAAATATGGTGCTCTCAATTCGCTTTTGTAATTATGCTACTATCACCGGTTACATAATTAATTTTATCTGATTGGTTTGTGGTTTTGGAAAATATAACGAGTATTTTTTAAATTTAGATCAAAACTACCGAACTCATAATTATATATACCTACTATCACTAAAAATACATAGTTTTTGAAAAGGAAAATTTAGGTAAAACTTTACTTTACGGTTATCAAATGTATTTACTTCAACCTTTATAGACTGTTTTTTAGCATATTTTATGAATATAAATCGCAAAATTTTAGTGTAGAAATGACATTTACAATATTAAAACGATTTTAAAAATTCGTTTTCAACATGTTGCCATATTTTTCCATGTTTACATAACTACTAGTAGATTATTTTTAATTTTTCACATTAAAAACAACTAAAAAATTTTCACGTTACTTTAATTAACTAAACATTAACATTGCTGAAGATGGTGCCGCTGGCAGAACCAAAACGTCTAAAAATTAAAGATCATATGCAAGACCGTTTTATTTATTAATGTTTGTTCTGCAATGCTACATCAACTACATTAAAAATTAAGAAACACGGATCACATATTATTGTAATTTTTAATCAAAAATTTGTGTAATTATTACCAAGAAACGTTTACGAAAAAGAATAGTGTTATTTTTTACGACCAAATTCTACAGATTTTTACTGTGTAGGATTTATTAACAAAAAGAAACAAATTTAATTTCTTAACATAATTAATATGTAAATAAACAAATTTTCCCGTATCACAATTCCTTTACCACCTTTTCCCCAAGTCATTAACCATTGATATTGCCAAGCAAGCAGCATCACTTGAATGGTGGTACATTGTACTTCAGAAACAATCCGTATGTTTTGCCTCGTGTAATTTCAATGCAATGTTGCCAACCGACACACCGACATTATAAATCGTTGCCAACCCATCTCCACCCCCTCCCCCTTTACAAATCGCTGACACTCCCCCACCACGGAATAGTTAATTAAATTCACCACGTGATACAAAAAAAAACCTCCGCAGCACTGCTGATTGAAATGTCAACCGGACAAATTTTATAATGCAGTTTTTCTTCGCGCCACTGATTTGTTTATTTTAATTAGGTGGCTGTGATTGTTGTTGTAAACAAATTTTTTATTGTTTGTTTTTATTGTGCTCGCGTATTTGCGTTGCTATTTCGACCTGTATACGAATGGTGTTGTATTTAAACTGTAATTACAGATGAAATTTTAATTTTGATCCGATACATTGTGTTTGCTTGTTACAGTGTTTGTGTTTTTTTTTGTTTTGTTTTAGAGTAGATATTTTAATTTATTGAAATTGAAATAGAATCTAAAATATGTAGGAAAAAAAATGCTTTTATAAATGAATTCCAATATTTTTTTTATAAAAAGCTTTGAATAGTATCCACTGTAAACATTTTTGAATGATAAATTGGTTTTAAATCATACACAAACATAAATAAACTAGCAAAACTTCAATAATTTGTTAAAAATGTATGTACCCAGTTCGATTATTCTATTTAAAAACACAGTACTATTTGAAATTTTAAAATCGATATTATATATATATATATATATATATATATATATGTATATATATATATACTTGTACCCCACCATTCTCTACAGATATGAATATCAAATTGTGTAGCAGAAACTGTCATTCAGTCATCAAGCACTGAAAACGAGGATAAAACGATCACAGCAACTCAAAAAATTCTATAAATTCAATGGATAGCGACCGTGGAAACCTGAAGATTACTATAATGTTCATTATTAAATTTTCTGCATTTAAGAATAAAATTGAATTATTATTTTTACGCTAATACACTTTTAATAAATAAAAATAACAATTAATGGCCAATGGCCAGTCTTTGATGCATAGCCTAACAAACCGATTCAATGATTGAGTAACTAGTGAAATTTTGGGAAAAAATCTGATCTGATTTCAACTGCATCCTTGAGATTAGTGACGCTGTTCCTTTACTGCATCGCATTATAACATCGTTTTGTAAACGTCAATTTTTCACCGTGTCTATATTATGTAAAATGGCCCTAGATAGAATATTTTGTATCATTGAATGTTATTGACAATATGATTTTCTTTCCATTAAAATCATAAGCATCTCAATATAACACCATAAATTATAGGTAACTCATTAACATTATTACACCAAGTACAACCACAATAATAACCTCAACCTAAACCTCCCTTCCCACCCTGCGCCAGCGTGAACGCCCGAATCCTTTATCACTCGAAAACAATCTGAGAGGAGGTTGGAAACCGGCGTCAGCCACGACATGCCATCAAGCCGATACGCGGCGCCACTAGACAAATTTCTTCCGTAAAATAGAGTAGTTGGCTGTATGCGCTGCGCCGCGGCGCGCCGAAGTGATTAATTGCATCTCAATACGTCACTCAAGAGAGAGAGATGTAATGCATGTCTAGGCGGACGGGCGTACGTCGTAACTTAGACAGGCTCACGCTCTCAAATTCAGCAAAGAGACATACATGTCTATACCGACTACTGTACCCCCATAGAGTAGTTGCTATGGATTCCTGTTTAGTTGATGTATAAGCATAATGTGTCTGTGTGGGTGTATGTGTGCGTGCTTGTGTTTTGGTTGGCTAATTGTGTTGTGTTGCTATAGAACTAGGAGGAAATAATTAGTATTGCGAATTTAGTTGAGTGATTAATTAAAGAAAAATATTGGTTTTGTATATATATATGAAGCAATCAATTTACTAGGATAATGCTAGTTGATATATCGAGTTAATTATTTCATTAATATATTGTTGCAGGTTATTATATTAGCATAAGTTTATATTTAATATTTTTAAAGCCGAAATATTAAATAAAATAATTAATATTCAATAGATTCACTAGATCATATTTATCATCACATATAATATATTAGGTAGTATAGTTTTAACATAGTAAAAAATCTTTCAGAACTCATTATATTAAAATAAAACGACTTTAAGTTGTAGTTCTGTATTAATATTTATTAATATCCGACGTTACAATGTACTCCACGTATATCTTCATCAGGAAATTTCAGTAAATTTACTAGGTTACTAGTAGCGTTATAGCAAGTCATATTTTAACAAAAATATGTAAAAGAAAAAAAACTTATTATAAAAATTAATACATATCTTATAATATAGTAAAAAATGTTCCAGAACTCATTATATCAAAATATAACGGCTTTAGTACTTAGTTCTGTATTAATTTTTATTAATAATCGATGATGCACGTCGATTATTAATAAAAATTAATACAGTGCTAAATCCTAAAGCCGATTTATTTTACATATTTTATAAAAGAAGTTGTAATAAATTACAACAGTTTTCTTGTATATTTTTTTAAATATAACGAATAAATTAATTGAAAATTTAAATTCATACATACTTTAAATTACTACAAAATCTGTCGTGAAAATATTCGCCAACAAAATATTAAAAGTTTTTCCTATGCAAATAAAAAAATCATATATATATTTAGCAAATATCATTTGACAAAAAAAATAATTTCATGAGTATTCATATATGCAACATTGCATTATTCATTAAACATGGCATCTGATTGATATCAAGGTTTCTGACATTTCTTTTTCCACTTTATTTACAGCCTGTTTTTCTTTTCTTTAGCGCCAATATCGCTAAAATAAACACAGCATTTGCCGGGTTTCATGTCTTTAAGCAAATTCAAAAGCCACTACACGTTCGCGTGACACCGACGAATAAATTCTAACTTTGATATGTGAACCATTCCGTTATATCCGTTTCTTTTTTTTTCGTATATTTTTATATTGTATTGAAGTGGTTTGAACGAAATTACAGCCCGTGAAAAAAATTATCTTTTTTTTATTCGTCAAGCGATAGGCATCTGTGACAAGTTGTATTGTCTTTTCATACCAAACTGGACGGTAAATGGCAAGTGAGAGTATTTTTTTAAAAATTTGTGTTTGTTTTGTGAGTAAATGTAGTTGAAAAACAGTTGTAAATATAGATTAAGAGTTATTACAATTTATTACAACTGTATAGTGCGATAAAAAAAACAACTATATTTATTTAACATGTTTATTACATATGTAAATTAATATGAGTGCAGATTTTTAAATGACAGAAATATAACATTATAAATATTACAAGGTATATGTATGAATTTAAATGAATATTTATGAAATGATTATTAAATTCTACGCCACGAGAATATGTACAATAATTGTATATACATAATACTGTTCCGCAAATTATAATGTTATAAATTTTAACTTATTTAGCTAGGAGAATGTTGTCTTACTTAACTGTGATATTAATTATTAAATTTATGTCTAAACATTTAAACTTTTAACTGCCGGTGTCGTCAATAAGTGATCAAAAATCTTGGGAGATGTGCAGCAAATGCTTTTAAATGTTTTAATAAAAATTCCATATAGGAGTATTTATTATGTGTCATACATAACATTAGACTAGCGTTTTGAAATTTGTCTGGTTTATCAAAAAGAAGAATAAATGTTTAGATTTCATTAATGAAAAAAAGAAAAATTGATTCTTTGCTTTAGCTTTTAGTTTGAATATAATACTTTTTTAATAATTATTTGGTTGGTAGTTTTAATAAATTATAGGAGTAAATGAAATAAAGTTCTTGCATATACAAGTTTCTGTTGTGGCATTAACTTTCTTATTTTAAATGGATCATCTTACATAATATTGTAGTGACTATTTTCGTGTAGTGTACCGTCAATAAATAAATTTCCTTTTTATCGACCGTCATATCACATATGATAAAACAGGTATTGTAATCATATAAAACTTGACATATCGAGATTTTTACAAATAAACACAAATTATCAACTGTTTTTTAGCGTGATGTTCGTCTGTTGGTCTTTGTAAAGCAAATTCGGCTAAACGGATTGTTAAAAAAATTCATATTTAAGCTTCGAGTGTCAATATCTCAATTTGGTCAACATTTGGTAAAGATCTGCCAACCGGACGTGGTAATTTACTCATGTCACTTTTATGTGTTTTACGAAAATTTCGCAACAGAGATATATTTTGAAAAAAAGTTATTTAACAAAAGTATCCAAACAAGTTATAACTAACGACCTTTATTTAGAAATTTTTTTGAAACAGCTAAATATTTCTTTCATTCATAATTCTGTAAATATATAGCATATTTATGACAAAACAGTTTTGTTTTTATTTGCCATAACTACAGTAGTAATTATACAAATTTTTCTATTCGATTCTGTCGGTTCTGTGGTTTCTACAGCAGATTTTTTTATTATTTTGTTCGTTCTATATAATAAATTTTCACTATTTTTAAAAATATCAAAACAAAAAAAAAGTAGACTAGTCATATTTTTTTAAATGATTCCAAATTTTACGAAAATTAATTGTTTAAAAATAAAACAATAAACAAAGCGTTTAAAATTATTGAATAACTATAATCAATTCATTTGTATTCGAATAATTAAATCTCTTTCAGATCACTAACCCCTGTTACAATTGATCTCTTTCTCACTTGAAAATACTTAGCAATCCTCTGCCAATCCAACAATGATAATGTATAAACCAATTAAGGTTGCCGTTTTCACTTTACAATTTAATTATTTCGAGTCGTTTCAAATTCCCCGCATACAAGCCACGTCACAACGCGCCATTCTCGTCGACAGTCTATTGTTAAAACAAAACAAAGTCGCAACCGCACTAACACCCATTGGTGTGAGAAACAACTGAACAACAACAGCACGCAGCGCCGCCAAACAGCAAAAGGTTGTAACACGAAATAACAATCATTCGGGGGGCCCGCTCAGCAACTTTGATGTTGTCATCTAGGTCTCTCGGTTCGCCATGATATGGTAATTATCGGTCGTAGTTGACGATAGTCGTTCCCTTGCGTTTATTATTCCGGGGAAGAATGCGAGAGACCCCGGAACCGGTTTCCGGGTAACGGAATGGTCAAATAGGCGCAAATGCCTAATGTTGGATTGTTAGCTATGCAAAATGGCGGAAGGATAAATGTTTGGATTCAGTTTTTCGGGAAAGGATGACGGATGAAAATGGAAAATTAAATGTAAAGTTTGTTTCGTAGGTTTAGTTTTTAGGTTAGGTATGGTGCATAATATGTTCGAATAGAATGTAAAATACTTTTTGAATAATTGTTTGTAGTTTTGGCGAATTATAAATGCGGGAAAGTTGTGAATACAAATATTTCTATTAAAATAATTAATCAAGCTTTGCTTGTTAAAGGAGAACTATTGTTTATTTTGTAGTAAAAAAAGAATATTTTAATTTTTTCCATGGTGACTCAACAAGGGTGGTCCACCCTTTCCAATATACATAGATCAAACCAAACAAACTGTGGCAAACGAAGAAGAAAGAACACGAATCCGTCACGAATCTGCTGTTGCTGAACACGTTTTAATAGAAAATCATACCAATGTGTTCGGCAGTATAAAAGTGTTGGTTAAAACCACGGATTTAGCACGCAGAGAAGTATTGGAAATTCTTCAGCACCCCAAAAATTTCAACAGAGATGAAGAATTAGTAATTAGTAGTAAGAATTAGCATGGAAACCAACAGTCATTGTCATCAAGGACGGTGGAGGAGATGAACCAACCAGAATCGACCATAGCAAAATCTATAACGGAAACTAAAGGTATAGTCCGATTGGAAAGGGTGGGCCACCCAGGCTAGCTAGAATCGGCCAATAGAGTAACAGCACTTGTATAGGATGATGAGAGTATAGGTATATATACCAGATTGTAGATCAGAAACTGTCACTGGAGATGTCTTCTACGATGTATAGCAAAACATCTAAAACAAGGATAGATCGATCATGGCATTCCAGGTCAGAAAATTCTATAAATTCAATTCAATATCATTGTTTGTTTAATAGTATCGATATCAAACTTACAATCATTTTTACTATTCTATGGACACTCAATCTGATTTTATTTAGTTCGATAACATATTTTTTAAAAAGATTTCTCCATTTAAAGCAGCTTAATAAATAATACACCCGATATAATATGACTGCAACAACGATATATATAGTTATTCATTTATTCTAAAACTATAACAGAAATAAAAACAACGAAGGTTGCACAAAACTACAATAAAATTAAATACCAGTGTCACTAAAAAAAAACCAGAACATTTTTCACTAATACTAAAAAACTCCCTTTCTCTATATATATACATATTTTCTCATCATTACATGGTAAACACTCCGTATGAATCAGCTGCAAAAGTGCCCATTAATATATTCGCACGTACCTGTAACGTCGCTCCGGCATTGAGACGCGCGCTTTACATTCCGGGGGCGCGGTATTTACGTAACGTGCGTTAACTTTTATTACGCGCCATGCAAGAATTATCGGACGTGTTCGGTTGGTTTTTCCACCGCACTCAAATTCTTTGTTCCGCAGTTTTAGTATGAGTGGAAATATGTGTGTGCTCGTTTTCATTCCTCGATTCTAATGGACTCTCATGTCACATACATACCGATGTTTCTAAAGTTTTTGGTTTTTTAATTGTCGGAGGCATATAGCATAAAATATATTATTGTTATTGTGTAAAAATATAATCATTTAAAAATAATGGACCTGTCCACTAATTTGTTTTATTTGCATTTTAGAATCTACTATATAAGTAGAAAATTTTGCACATATTTTTTTCATAAAATTTACTTACAATATGACTTATTATTATAAATTAATAAAAAAAAGTGGATATCATTCTCTATTTCTCGTAGTTGAGAGGAGTTGAGAGTGTTTAAAAATTTGAAAAGTATGATATTTAAAGGGTATTTTCAAATTGAATTATTTCAATAAATATTTATTTTTAGATGGCAATATACAGAATAAATTTTTATTTTAGGTAATAAAATGAAATAAAATAATTGTCTATATATATATATATATATAAATCTGTTGTTTTCAATTTTAATTCTAAAGCAAAAGAATGAAAAATAAGCTTTAAATTAAAACCGAAATATGCACAACATTTTCTCAAATAATATTTAATTACCGAAAAATAATTTATCATTCTACAGAAAAAGCTAATCGTAAAATTTTATTAAAAATATATCCAGCATTCAGACATTCCCAGTGGAGATAAATACAACGGGACAAAAAAAAATGAATTTATATAAAACCAGGGACATATTTCGGATCAATTCTTGTCGCGTTGGCAAAATAGCCAACGATTCTCGAGAGATTTTGCGGGCGTCAAAAGGCGTCGTTTTGCAAATGGACGCGCAATGACCATTTCGTATTAAAACAGGCGGTCAGTTTACACAACGGGAACATTTCGAAAATTTTGCATTTATAATGTTATTATTAACATTTTTAAGTTTTTTGCTGTTAATATTTTTAATATATATACCTACATATTTCCACAATAAAATTTAACAATTAATTTATTATAAAAGGAATAGTTTTAAAGTTAACAATTGGTATATATCACAAAAATATTTTAAAATTTCTTATTATTATTGCAAAAAAATTGAAAAAAAAAATTCCTCCACACTATTTAGTAATAATATATTATTCATCAAGCTTGTTATGATAGCTATAACTCACTTTTACGACGTAAGTCGAAAGCGAATGCTGGAAATAATATAAGTGAGTTATAACAATAACATGCTTGTAGAACATTATATTTTTTCTATGAGTGGTATTATGAATGTAGATGCAGAAATATGTAGTTACATGTCTGAATAGGAATGTTTAGAGGAAACTAATTCTAAATTGTGGAAAGAGTTTGTGCCACACCCTTTCGGATATATGACGCGATTGTGTATGTATGTACATATTATATCAATAAGAAATTTCACTTTTCGCTCTGATATCGACAACATTTCAAAAAAAATTTAATTAGACAATTATAAAACAAAATTACCTAAGCAATTAAAACTTATTAGTTTAAAAAATAAAAGTGCTTTAGGTTAAAGTTCTATATTAATATTTATTAATAATCGACGTTTCGATGAACTCAACGTCCGTCTTCATAAGGAAAACTGATTCAAATGACTTTTACAGTAAATAACTGAACATAGAAACAATTTACTATAGGTAACAAATAGTTACTTATTTGTTACATAGTAATTATTTTCTATGTTCTGTTAATTTACTGTAAATGTCATTTGTATCAGTTTTCCTGATGAAGACGGACGTTGAGTTCATCGAAACGTCGATTATTAATAAATATTAATATAGAACTGTAACCTAAAGCAGTTTTATTTAATATAATGAGTTCTGAAAGAGTTTTTACTTATTTATTTATAAAACAACAATCTAGTTTGTTTTATTTTCTGGTACTTTCATCGAAATGTATATATTTTTTAACTATCATTATTTAAAAATAATAGCTGTTATATATTTAATTATTTTAAAATTAAAATACTGCATTTAGTTGCAACTAATTATGCTTAAAGTAATTAAATATCATTTAATAAAATATTACAAATATTTCTATGCGCGATATAAATATTTATTATTCACATTGTACGCATACACATTCAATCTAAATTTAAATCTACCTACGTGAATATTTTAATTTATAACGTATTGCAGATACATTTCACAAATAAATGGAATTAAATTCAAATATCATTAATTTTTATTATTTTTGTTTGTAAATCTTTTCTTGTTTCGCTAATTTACGTTCAATACATTTAAAATATAAAAGCTTAAATTTTTTTTAAGCGGACTATATATATATATATATATATATATATATATACAGGGTGATTCAGACCACCCGTACCACCCAAATATCTCGCGTAAAACGGAACGAATCAAAAAAAGAAAAAATACGTCCAAAAAGATTTCAAAAATTCTATTAATTGACACCAAATTCAAATTTTCCGCCCACCCCCTGAGGGTTGGAGGGGGGGGGTAGCTTTGTAAATTTAAATGGGGACCCCCATTTTTTATTGCAGATTCGGATTCCTAGATTCAAATAAAGAAGGTTTTGTCCGAAAATTTTTTTTTGATTCTTGAAAGATGGCGCTCAAATCGCAAAAAACGCTACTTTTTATTTTGACGATTTTTAATATTAGATGTGAGCCATAATGTAAAAGGGTGTTGTCATTTTAAGACATTATCACTATAAATCGTGTAAAATCAATACAAGCGCGCTTAAAATCATGTAAAATCGTTAAAATCGCCTGTGTGTGTGTGTGTGTGTGTGTATGATGGTGTGTGTGATGGTATTTTTATCAATTTCGATATATTAATTTGACATTTATCAATTTGGTAGTGAGATTCTTTTTTTTTCCATAGCTATCTCAGTTTATTACATAGATATATTATATTTTTGATTGCGATATTACACACACACACACACACCATCATACACACACACAGGCGATTTTAACGATTTTACATGATTTTAAGCGCGCTTGTATTGATTTTACACGATTTATAGTGATAATGTCTTAAAATGACAACACCATTTTACATTATGGCTCACATCTAATATTAAAAATCGTCAAAATAAAAAGTAGCGTTTTTTGCGATTTGAGCGCCATCTTTCAAGAATCAAAAAAAAATTTTCGGACAAAACCTTCTTTATTTGAATCTAGGAATCCGAATCTGCAATAAAAAATGGGGGTCCCCATTTAAATTTACAAAGCTACCCCCCCCTCCACCCCCCAGGGGGTGGGCGGAAAATTTGAATTTGGTGTCAATTAATAGAATTTTTGAAATCTTTTTGGACGTATTTTTTCTTTTTTTGATTCGTTCCGGTTTACGCGAGATATTTGGGTGGTACGGGTGGTCTGAATCACCCTGTATATATATAAGTAGTTAAAAATAAATTAATTCACAAAAAAATCAAAAAAATATTAACCTTTTTTAGTTTAAAATAAATTTGCAGATTGCGGGCTAGAGTAAATAATAATATCGTTTTTAGTATAGGTAAATACCAGATTTTTAATTAAATTCAAAACGTATGCGAAAACAAAAATGATATTACCTCTGTTATATGCATGAAAAGCTACCGGCTCGACTGGTTATATACATTTTTTTTTTATACCAAAGCGCACTAGATATTTGTAAACGTATTTATAGGTATATGTTTGATGTACTTTCGGCATTTAATCACATTTCACCGTTGTTGTTGTATATACGTATGCGAAAACCGAAGTGTTTTGTGTGTGTGTGTGTGTGTGTGTGTGTGTGTAGATGTATATGTGCGTCATATAGAATCCTGTGAAAATTAAATATCCTGCACGGATATTAAATATCCTGTCGTGTGGATGACGCCATGATGTTTACTCGCTGACGGATTTAGACGTATCTGTTCCACCGCACACTTTGATTTAGAATAATAATAACAGCATGGTGATGAAATACACATACACACACACAAAGAGATACAGAAAAAAAGGAATGGAGAGACAGAGAATTTAATAATATACTGACTGCATTGCGTGCAGTGTCACACAATCGCGTGTGTGCTATACCATCGGCCGGTTCCCGGAACAATTGACCATCGGATGAACTGACGACAGGGAGAAAATTAATCCAACTTGTGATTTGTATACTTGATCAATTTTCAAATAAATTATTTATATCACTATGAGGGGTGGGAAGGTTGTTAAATGTTAAATAGCTGAGGCTTTGTTACGCATTTTTCTATTGTCAATATATAATATGATACGATGATTTTAGATTAGCAAAATTTAATTAAATATTAGCTATATTACTATTTTAGATTGAATTCAACTGATATAAAGCAAAATATTTTCGTAAATTGATGTAGCGTATTGATATATTAAAATGTTTACAGTATTGAATTTAATAATGACATACAATGTATATTATTAGAACAAAAGATCGTTTATTTACCATGATAAAATATTAGATTAAAATCTGATTACAGGATAGAAAAAAAAAATTCAATTTAATATTTTTACTTTAAAAATTGGCAATATTGTAAAAAATTAAATTACACAACCACCTGCGAAACCAAAAAAACTTATGCTGCAATTCTGTACACATCTCATAAACCTTATAGAATTACGAAATATTCTATTATTTTCTATACAGGGTGATTTATAACGAGTGTAGCAAACTTTAACAGTATGTTAGGGAAGTCATTTCGAGTGAAACATATGTCATAAACATAGGTTCTATTCTATTTGGTTGCACAACTACAAGAAAATTAAAGTTTTATTAGTGGCATAGTAAATTTACTGTTTGTCTTAAAAATATTAGTAGTTTAGATTATTGTTCGGAATTCGTTGCTATTTACGCGAACGCACGACTTGCAGTTTCAAAAAAATGTCTAAATGAGAGATTTTGAAACAAGTATTTTGGTACTTGAGGTCCAGGCTCGCCTAGGGCTGTAGTACCAGTAATGTTGATGAAGAATAAAGCAGTATTATAAATATGAATGAAATTATTGTTCCATGCGTGGATAGAAATGTTTGACCAAAGCTAATTTCTGACTGAATAAAAAGAGTTCGTAAATACGAAACAATCATATTTATTAAATATAAGATGGTCTGAAAGTCGCAAGACCCCTTAAAATTCGAATAACTTTCTACAATTAATTTATTTTATTTGTTTATTTATTATTTAAAAGTTATTTCATTTTAAAATGATCTAGTGACTTTTGGGCCACCATGTATGCAAAAAAGTAACAAAAAAACTCAATAATATTTTATTATAAATATTTATAATCATCATTTACCGGGTCAACAACCCAATTAAGTAAAGTAAATTTGTATGCATTTTAAACTATTAGTAAATGAATAGTTTAATAATTTAATACCAGTATTCTATGTCTATATTTAATTACAATACTGCAGTTATTATTGATTTAAATGACATATTTGATTGATATAATTATTCATTTTAATTACATCGAGTTATAATTGAAATAATAAAACGCTTGTGTCATCGGATTTTCTGTCGTTAGCTCGTAAAAATTTATTGAAATAATTAAATTTGACGATTATTGATTACAGATTTCAATCCACTTCAGTTCTACATGCAAGTAAATCTTTATTATTAAAAATTAAGTAATTTCGTTTGAAATATGTAGTTTATATTTTTTGCTTCTAAATTATTAATATAAATCAAAATTAATTGATTCGAAATATTATTGAAAGATTATTAATATTAACATACTAAAAAAATCTTACAAAACTCATTATATTAAAATAAAAACTGCTTTAGGTTAAAGTTCTGTATTCATATTTATTTACAATAAATAATACAAATGACATTACAGTAAATAACAGAACATAGAAACAAGGTACTAGGTAACAAATAAGTAACTAGATCATAATTTTTTTCTGATCTAGTTACTTATTTGTTACCTAGTAACTTGTTTCTATGTATGTTCTGTTCAGAGTTCCTAAAAAGCGAAACACGTGTCTATGATTAACTGGCCGGTCATTGATTCATAGCTTAACAAACCCGATTCATAGTCCAGTCAATCTAGACCAAAAATTAGCAAATAGAGGAACTAAAAATACTAGTTCCAATTTTTTCAGGAATGTGTAGGGGGGGGTCCCCTGAACAAGAGAAAATAAAGTCCCTCCAAATTCCGGTGCCGCTGGGGGGCGGGGGGGGGGCTTTAAAGGTTCCATTTTTCAGTTTTTCGCTTATAACACGAAAACGGTGCGTTGCAGTAAAAAAGTTTTTCAGTAC